>CM067887.1:10267485-11612830 GCA_034621355.1 Mycalesis mineus | reverse complement strand
TGAAATTAAAGCGTTACAATCGATTGGGTTTATCACGCCCGAAGCTGCTCTCGAGACGATCTGTAACTCTGTAAGATCGTAAGCGCGCTTTAAATTTGTGTGCTTACTTCCAAGAAATTATCTGTAGTAACATGGCTCAATAGCATGGTGGGTCTAAGCTCCAAATCATCAGATTCTATAATGAAAAAGGCCTGGTTCTATAGTGGCTCACAGGAAAATTAAAGCGTTACAATTGATTAGGTTTATCACGCCCGAAGCTGCACTCAAGACGATCTGTAACTCTGTAAGATCGTAAGCGCGCTATAAATTTGTGTGCTTACTTCCAAGAAATTATCTGTAGTAACATGGCTCAATAGCATGGTGAGTCTAAGCTCCAAATCATCAGATTGATTGTCAGATCAGATGACAGATCATTGTAAGTGAAGTCTTTTTATCAAAGTACTGAGATGAAGATTGTTTAATTAATATGAACTTGTTATATGTATGTGTAATCAGGTATATGCACTTGCACTGCCATTCAACGAAATGTAGGTCAAAATCCGTTTGTACAATTTTATTACTGCGAAATGAGAGTAAAAGCAAAATCTAAGCTTATAGTATATGCAAAACTCTAGAAGCTTTACCCAAGAAGAATTAACTTGCGGAATCATAAAAGTTAATTACACATTAAATTTCCTGATTGGCATCCAATCAATTGCCAACTCGTTGACGAACATAAGTTGCACTACTAGTTTCAAATAGCGGTGCGGTTAAAGAGCAGGACAAAACCGAACAGTCTAGCGTTTAACCTTCTCACGTTAGACTGATATAGTATTTACTTCTCTTTATTTCGACACAAGGGTCGCCAAGTTGGAAAAATGACAACAATATTGGCCATTTATTGTCAAACCCAACGAAAAAACACACGCTGTCGAGTATCATTATCATCATTATCATCATCAGCCATCATGCGTCCACTGTTGGACATAGGCCTCTTTTTTAGTAGCGCCAGCCTTCTCTATTATTCGCTTTTTGTCTCCAATCAAAGCCAGCCACTCTCCGGAGATCGTCGCTCCACCTAGTCGGGGGACGCCCTACACTCCGCTTGCCGAGACGCGGTCTCCATTTAAGGACCTTCCGACTGCAACGGCCATCGGTCGCTTGACAGACATGACCAGCCCACTGTCACTTCAAAGTACTAACCCTGACAGGTATGTCGGTTACTTTAGTTCTTTAGCGAATTACTTCATTCCGGACTTTATCCCTCAAAGGAACTCCGAACATAGCTCTCTCCATAGCACGTTGAGCGACTTGAAGTTTGTGGACCAGCCTTGCCGTCAGTGTCCACGTCTCGGCACCGTAAGTCATGAGTCGAGTGCTAACTACTACTGTCGAGTATACTACTATCGATTCAACTGAGCAGGAAACAGCTAAGGTATGCCATAGCAGCGTACACAGGCCATTATAGCACCAGGTCTATGCTCTGCAAAATAGGTATTTCTGAGGATCCTATCTGCAGGGCTTGTAATGAAGACACAGAGTCCATGGAACACATTTTGTGTGAATGTGACGGATTGGCTAGAAAGCGAATGGATCTCCTGGGGGTAGCCTATCCACTGCCAGTAGATTACTGTGCCTCCAACCTAAGAGCAACCATCCAACTCTTGGAATGGGTGTTTGAGCTTATATAGGGGAGGTGAGGGCGGGGCGAGTACAAAAGATCCATAAGGGTCGAAGTGCATCTGCTATGGCGGGCCTCACCATACTAATAATAATAATAATACTACTGTCGAGTATAAAAGATTTTATTTGGAAAATCCAATATCGTGGGTTCATCGCTTGGACATAAACGACAACAAATTTTAATTTACAATCATGTTTTGGTGTTCGGTGTAATCCACGGTTTAGTCAGCAGCATGAAATTATATTCTATTTTTGTTACGTCCATTGGTCCTAAGTTCTGGACTCTGCCAAATTGTAAAATTTATGGCAAAAGTGCGAGTATGCACAAAACTGCGCCGTCTCGTTTGTAAATCGGTGGCATTGTCTTATT
This sequence comes from Mycalesis mineus, assembly GCA_034621355.1. Taxonomy (NCBI): domain Eukaryota; kingdom Metazoa; phylum Arthropoda; class Insecta; order Lepidoptera; family Nymphalidae; genus Mycalesis; species Mycalesis mineus. The sequence continues at coordinate 11,610,798 of CM067887.1, read as the reverse complement.
TTTAATACGCTCGTTTTGTTCGCAGCTCCGAGATATCTTCCAATAAATATAATAATGTAGCGAACGCTCGCGACTCCGTCCGCGATGAATTCTGTTTTGTGTTAGTTCGAAAAAGTAGCCTATATGTCCTTTCTCAAAACCTCTTTGGTACAAATTTCATTTAAATCGCTTCAGTAGTTTAAACGTAATTGAAACAGAGTGACTTTCGCATTTACGATACATACTAGTATAGATAATAATAAAAAGAAATCTTCAAATTATATTAAAAACAAATGAGCAAACCAAATAAAAAATTGTAAAAATCCGATTGAGTAGTTAAACAATTAATTAGAATGACTAGACACTCGACAATGATTAGTGTTATTTAAATACTTTATATTGAGAAATCTTAATTATCCATCAATGAAGATCAATGCTATCATTGTAACTTCTATAAGATCCGCCGAAAATTGCCCTTAAACATCATACCTAATCAAGAAAACCGCATGCAAATCGATCCATACGTTAATAGGTACACAATGTGATTGGTATCAACTTATTAGTTCAGTAATTTTGTTGGCAAAGTGTTTACAATTTACATGATTTCTTGCCATTGTATTTCTCACGACTGGCGCCGTATTTCTATCAACAATCTACATACAAATTTTGGATCAAGCCGCAGTTCGTCACGAACATTGTCGTGCTGAGAGCAAGCCACGTATTCTCAATGAACATACGAAGCGCAAACTATATCTATATCAATTATAGTACGTGAGACCTATTGAAAAGGAGACCAGGTTATCATATCATAAGTGATGCTAGGCCTTCTCCTTCCAACATCTCCATTCACCCTCGCCTCATTAATCTCTTTTGTTAATCTTCTTTCATCCATTCTCTCTACATGCCCAAACCATCTAAGCATCCCTTTCTCAATTTTAGTCACTACATCTTCTTTTACACCACCACCACACACTTTTCTCTTATCATACTATTTTTAACTCTGTCACACAATTTTAATCTGCACATACTCCTCAATGCTCTCATCTCTACTGCGTTTATTTTATTTTTGGAAATGTTGGCAGGGGAAGGCCTAGGCGAATGTTCCTGGACCAAATTCAGGACAATTGAAATAATGGCCAGGTCAAGAGTACCCTGAACCGGCGAACTGATTACAGATTGACGCCGATATTGTCTATATTTATAATATAAATATATATATGGATATATGAATATTCAATAACAGATGATTTTTTGATTGAATTCTCAGTGCAGATAGCACTCTGAAATGGCTACGATATATGCGCATTTGTATCAGCACAATCAGAAAAATATATTAAGAGTACAGCATTTTTGCTTAAAAGAGATAAGGAGCTTACACTATTATTCCTTTGTTTACGTTTACATTGACGATGCCAGGGCGGCACTTTCGTTAGTTAAATACATCTTAATTCACCTATAATGATTTTTTTATCATAAAATGTTGTTATATTCCCTTGCATACATAATTTTATCAAAATCATTGCAGCTGTTTCTGAGTTTCAGATTCTGTATACAAGAATTGCTTTTTTAAAGATATTAAGACCAATAGATAAAAAGACTTTTAATTACAACTAATAAAGACATCTTAATAGACTTTAAATTCAATTAAGATTTCTAAATTTGGCATTCCTATGTGATTTTAGCCAGCAAACAATACAAAAAACAAACAAGAATTACTTATTACTACACTACTACCCTACACCACTAGTACAAATTAATTAATCCTAAATATTATATCTTCTCTATTCCAATTATATATGTTGTTCACAGATTCAGGAAGATACTACAAAAATTACAAACCTAGTTTCAACTTTATTATTAGAATGTACCGGCCACACAATTAGCCAAGGACAGACATTTGTTTAGAATGTTTAAATTAATTTTCTAACATATTTCAGTTCTTTTGTCTCAATATAAAATATTGAATATCTAATTAGTGACTTTGTTCTTGAATTATCAAATAACGCCATCATACTAATAAATAGAAGTTATATTCTTTTAATAAAATAGGCTATCAAATAACGTCTGATTAGGAAGTAGTAAATCTAATATATAAAATTTCCCTGTCACAATGTTAGTTACCATACTCCTCCGAAACGGCTTTACCGGTTTTTACCAAATTTTGTATTCAGTAGGTCTGAAAATTGGCTACTATCTAAGTTTCATCTAAATTTTTAATGCAAAACAATGTTTGCCGGGTCAGCTAGTGTTTATATATAATTTCAAAACAACTGAACTGCCTGGATAAAATTTGGTATGTTTTTTTCTTTTGAAATTAATTTTTTTAAAACATAAATGTATGTAATCTTAGGCTCTTAGTGCCTTGAAACTTAAATTAGGTAGTGACAATATATTTTAGAACAGTGTAATGATTAAGTACTATTAAAAAGGCAATATCTGAACACAAAATTTTATTTAAAAATGGTCACTCTTTCTCAAAATTATAAAACATACATGTACCTATTTAATACATTTAAACAGGCGATTTACCAATTATCTGAATCTCAAAAACAGTTGTAACAATTTTCATGAAATATTGTATGCAGGGGCCTTTTAGTCAATCCAGGTAGCTAGGTTTAACTTTTAGCAAAACTCTGTCAACTGTACTATAAGCATAATACATACATACAATATTACCTCTCTTAAATTTAATTTAATTAAACTACCACTCACTGATTTATCACAAAACCTCAAAACTATACCCAACTGACTTAAAATTTACAATAGTTACTCATTTTGCAGCTTGGACTCCCACAAGTTTCCTGATATTCCCAGAGGTAAGGGATGAAACTGTAGTGCACAGTTAGTATATTAGATACAAAAGAACCAGATATATTCAAGTGCTACCACAAGCCATAGCTTTTTTGTAGCCTTTACATAAAGGCGAATATCTTATGCATGAATTCACCATGTGGATCTATCGTGTGGCAGAGAGAAAAATATTGAACAGAGTCTGAAACTTGCCACACAGATGTAGGCTTTGTGACCTGTCATCTCATTTAACTAATGAAACCTTATCTCTTATGGTTTCACTAAAATACCTAATTTTTAGTATATAAATTAATTTCAGTTTCATAATCCTCCGATTAATGTTATACAAATCCAAACAATGTTGACAGAATGGTTAAATGAACAGGTATGTATTCATTATTTACTAAACAAAATTGTTCTTCATTTAGACTTCACACTAATTCTAATCACAATCCCAACATGTAAACATGATGACTAAGAAGTTTTACTACATTAGCAGCATACATTCTTATTTCTTACAATAAAATGTTAAAAATACACTTTTTTCGGGACGATAATAATACCATCGTATGAATCATACAGCTAAATGTTTACAGCAGTTGGTATCGCCTGCTGATGTCATGAAAGCTCCGTAAGGCACCAATAACTCAGACGCGAGACGGTCATGACTGCAGTCTTCGCGACCGCAAGCACGTACAAAAATTCCACGAACCTTTAAAACCATAACTAAACACTATCAAAATACAGGCGATACTCGGGAATTCAACAGTCCAGTCTTTATGGTGTTCGCATCTTATATAATGATTTCCAGCGTTCAGGCTTATTGTAGCATACAATAATAGGTTAAATATTAACAAGTAGCCAATACTTCTTAGATTTAAAGCGTAGGAGGAGTTAAATACCTTTATTTTATGTGTAATCCAATATCCCAAAGAATGTCGAAGTCCTATTTAACACACGAGGTACACTGTCATTAATGTAAAGTAACACACCATCACAAAGCAGCACTACACAATTTTTCACTTTTAATTGATAAATTTCGTGAAAATATCACATAATGCGCCATTTTCGCAATAAATCCGTAAGACAGCAGACGGCAATCGCTGCCATCTTTTTTGTCAAATGTCTAAAAAACTAAATATAGCGCTTCAAACGAACTCTAGTGTTATTTTTAGAAAATACGTTCATGCACACCTCGTAACGACATCTCTGTGTAATACATGCAAAACTGTATCTTTATATAGATGGCAGTGTAAAACGTAAACATTCAAAATTCCAAGCAACATCACTCCACAAATCGGACACAATATTTTTTTAAAAGTCAACGAATGCGAAACTAAAACTGAATCTTACTTTTTTAATAGATGGCGCTAATCTCTCTGAAGAATGTGAAAAGCTTTTTAAAGGCTTACCAGAGCCAGGCCTCCCGCTTTAAAAGAAAAGGAATATATGGGATCAATGTTATAAAGGCAAGTTTCTATGACTGCCTCGTTGGCCTAGTGGTTAGATTATATGGCTAAGATAACGAGATCCTGAGTTCGAATACTAAGTTTTGGAATTTTTCTCTCTTCTAACAAATTTTTGGTTGATTATGTGCCCGCAGATGGCCCGCAGTTGAAAAGTTAGTGGTGTTATACCCCTGTGTCTCGAAGAGCACGTTAAGCCGTCGGTCGTGGTCACAATCATATATAATGATCGATGTGAATTAAACATTAACACCCTACCCCCGCCAACATACGTCTAAGTTTTTTTACATTCCCAAGTCAAAAAAGGGCACAGGGCCGTTAAATGTACTGATTATGGTGATGGCATGTTTGTATGTAATTGTGTATGTTTGTTACTTCTTCATGCAGTAACTAATAAATTGGTTTGGCTGAAATTTCTATGCATTAGCGAAAATACTAAACCCATGGACAAAGTAGCAGCAGGCATTAAGTTGTTGCAACTAATAACTGGCACTTAAACATTTTGGTAAGTAGATATGCAAAGTAAAATGGTCTATATACCTATTATAATGTTCAACCGGAGATTGTTGGTATTTCGTAATGTACCCTATCTTGTTACGTTATTTAGCCAAATCCGGTTGACATCACCGTTTTACTTTCAATGCATAACTGATTTAGTTATTTTGTTTTGTATGGCCACTAGTTTTTATCTTAAGTAACTTGAGATTAAATGTAATCAGTAAGTAAAGTCATCTTTTTATATCCTACTAGTAACCGCCCGCGATTTCGCTTGCGTGGTTTATAGTATGTTCTTAAAATACCAAAAAATTATGTAACCCTTTTTTTAAGAAAATGGGTATAGCAAATTTTCCTTAAAAGATAGATATAGGCCATCACATATATGACAGGTAAAGCAGTATTTCCAATAAAAGCTTCCTGGCGGCTTAAATTTCTCAGACTTTTCCAACAATTACCGTCATGTTTCATCCAATTGATTTAAGTTTTCACGACTCTGAAAAGTGGATTAAAATGACAACATTATGTGTGTGTTATGTGTCTAAGTAGCATTCGAGTTGACCGGTTAACACACACATCTTTTTGTTTGTAAACTGCAGGGTTGATTTGAGTAAATTTTGATACATCTCAACGACTAACCATAGTTAAGTTTTAAAGCAGAGTCTCTACCACAAGGATCAAACACACGCATCTCATACGTAATCGCAGTTTGACTTTTAACAAAATTTTTGGCCCGAACAGGATTAACTTAGGTACCGTAAAAAGAAAAACAGTTTAATTATTTTACAGCATTTCAAACGCGAACACGCTAGACTAGTTAAGAAACAAAATTAAGAATCTCTACCATCAGAATTCAAAATCAAACGCAGCATACTTGTATATTTTCAGAGTTATCAACTCGTACCGTAAAAAGGTATAAGCTAGTTTATTCCTAATCATCAATCAATTAAAACAATCTAGTGCAACATCTCGTAATTATTGTTATAAGCCTATTAACACGTTGACTGCTGAGAGCACGCCCACTAATGGGCCAGGCCACTCTCCTTATAAGACAAGGAATATGGAGCTTAGATCCACCACACTGCGTCACTGTGGGTTTGTGGGCTTAGAGTGATAATGTTAGATGCTTTAACGATCACTGCCCGCTGTTGTTCATAACGCCCAGGGTAAATTGTTATTATCCCGTAACCAGACCCAAGTCTCGATACTAGGACCTCGTGATCTCAATCCTTATAGGTTAACCGCTGGACATACGAGGTAGTTACTATGTACGTATAATACGATGGGCACTAAAATATTTACTAATTTAGCATCGCCGCAATTACAATTATGCTTACTATATTGCAAATTCAGAAGGAAGTGGATGATTGGTACAAAGATAATTGAAGTTTTTAACGGTTCTTTCGACCTTTCAGTTTGTTTTTTCACAGGATTATTAAACCCAGACAGTGTAAAGGTGTCAGCAACAATAGGCACAGATTCGGCGGCGATGGTACGTAACTGGTGCGTCACTGCGCGGCGTGGCACACGTTAGCACCTCTCGATTGCGGGCGGGGCAGTGAAAGTGCTTGTGCAATGATGCAAACAACGCTGCACTATACGGGTACAACACACTATAGATATAATATTCTTTCGATATCTAATTTACATCATGATTATCCTACTAATATTATAAACACGAAAGTTTGAGAGGATGTATTGAAGTATGTTTGTTGCTCTTTCACGCAAAAATTACTGAATGGATTTAGATGAAACTTAAAATAATATAACTTACATACCAAAATGACACATAGGCTACTTTTGATACCCAAATTCCTTCGGGAACGAAACCGTTGACGTCCTCTAGTGTACAGGTTGTGCTACACGACAAAAACGTTCTATAATATATTCTGAAAGATAGCTTATTCTTTTTGTAAGTATTTTCTAGCTAATGTTTTTTAACCGACAAAAAAAACGGAGGAGGTTCTCAATTCGACACGTATATATTTTTTTATGTATGACCACGTATAACTTTTTACAGAGTTGTCCGATTTTGATTATTCTTTTTTTATTAGAGAGGGCATACTTCCAAGGTGGTCCCATTGTCATCATGTTAGGATCTGATGATGATATCCTGGGGAAATTGAAGGAACTCTTCAAATTTTGGAGGCACGCTTACAGCGATTTCGGTCTTTGTCTCGGTATCGGTAGCTTTTTGGCTACTAGTGCCGTATAATATATATTATGACAGTATAGTACGTTACGTGGCGATAAATCACTAAAAAGTAAAAAATAAAATTTTTTAACAAAAAATAGAACCGACTCAAAACGCACTAAAAAGTAAAAAATAACTGTAGCTAATTTTTTTGAAGGATAAAACTCTTGTCTTAGTAGGTCTATTTATAGAAAGTCTTTATTTGCTAAGTATGTTGGTTCTGAAGTTTACAATTTAACAAAATGGTTAATTTAATCAATTTTTAATAGATACCTAGAGTACGTCTAAGAAAAAACAATTTAGGTCATTTAAAAACTCTTTACACATCTTCTAATAATAGTCACAGTTTAAGAATTAGGTATTTCGAAAGGAATTTCTTGTCAGCAGTTGTTAGTGAGATTGGGAATAAATAACAAGATTTTTGATTTTTGAAAAATAGTTTTACTTTCGACCTTAGCGAAAATTTAGTGCTAGTAATAGTGGGGAAGCAACTACTAGACTACTACTACTACTACTACTACTACTAGAATTTAAGTTCTAATCCTAACCGTAGATCTATAGAAGCTAATGAAGAAATTATGAGAAACACACACAGTTTACTTTATTTTATTATACTAAAATGAGCTTAACCAACCAGCAGCACATACATATCAAACAGTATATAAAACAGGTAGGAATAACGCAATAAATATTTCGTTGTTTCTCAATACAGACCATTGTAACTGTAGCCAGGAAGGAACTGCGTTATGAATATTGGTGGCTTGAATAACCTGCTTACGCAACGGCGTACGAGCGTAGCGGTTCATTTAATAGGCATCACATGTTGTTGAGTATAAGGTATACCGTATAAGTAAACACAAATCAGTTGATGTAAGAGTTTAAATATTCTCTTTCCCTTATCTAATAGCAACTAGCAATTATATCTAACACTACTAAATTTTTAAACCTAGAAGATAATACCGTATCTTATAGGATAGACGTCTGCACTTCTTGCTGTAAAAGTTTACCTAACCTGCCTTCTGGTACTACCTGGATACTTGTACATATTCTGTACTGGAACCAGCGGTATCGATGTAAAAATCTAAACACATTATTTAGTACTTAACCAATTAGGTATCACACGACTAAGCAATCAGTACATTTACGTGTGTAAGTATATGTACAGCAACAAACACGCAGGCGCATTTACAATCTCTTAATCGGAACCACTCCACGGCCCACGGATGTAAATTACCGTACCGCGGCTTAAATTTTGTGGAAAAGGAAATTAACGCAACTTAAGGCTTTAAACAATATCAAAGAGAGCACTGATGTAATCGGCATTGCGCTGGGGGAAGGCACTTTTCTCTCGAGTTTCACCGCGGAGGCCTGCGCCCGCGCGCTCGCAGTGCAAGCCACGACGCCGTTCCGTGCGCTTCGTACCGGCGAGACCAAGTCTTCGCTCTTTCGTACCAAGTATTCGAAAGTAAACAGAACGTATCGGTGTTACACAGTGTTACAGTGTGCTGTTACTTGTGATTGTGTTTTATTGTTTTGTCTCGGACACAGACAGTGCTTCTTTTTGTATAAAGAGAAATTATAGTATTTTATAACAACTTACAACCGTTGGAGTAACTGTAAGGTTTGTTTTGGTTAATTTGTATTCTGTTAATGAACTTATTGCCGTATATTACCGAGGAATTTCTGCGTATGACACTGCATTATAATATTCGTTAAGTGTTACTTATGTATTTCCTATTTAACCTAAGACAAAGATTTATGAGTAAAACACCACATTACTCCAAACAGCACGGTTCCTGAACCGTGCTGTTTAGAGTAATATGTCTCACTTAACCCTGGTTTAGTGATACTGATAACGCTATTTAGGATTGAGCTTATTGAGCTTTTCAAAGCGTGAGGTAAGTACTATATAGATGGGTCACCCATCCGGTTAGCGAATATTTTAAACATTGCTTCACCTTGCATAACACACTCCCTCGCCTATTTGATGTATTGCCAGTGGCTATTTATCAATGCGATTTATCGAAGTAAGATATAGGTGCATAATTAGTAGTTTGATAACGGTTACGAGTACGATATAATGTTGCATTAAAACAGGAAGTATTGTTAAATTAGCCAGGTTCTTGGGAGTAGATGCTTACGGACGTGTATTACAGGTAAGTAGGTATTTAACGTGTATTCATTGATAACCAATTTTGATCTACCATATTTGTCACAACCTGTGTTTGCATCAAAACTGACTTGTTTTTTATCTACTTACCTTTTAGCTGTATATCTTAAGATCGTGTTTAGACTTCATCTACTATACACCTATGTAGCTTTTCTTTTTTCGAAATTCTCGGTGAAAATTCACAACATGGAATTGAGAAGTTGCTACATCCACGTGCATCGGAGAGCGCGTTAAGCTGTCGGTCCAATATTAACATATAAACATCCTATTATTGAGATCGAAGATTATCATCATAAACCCGCCAATCCACATTTAAGAAGCGTGGTTAATTTGAGTTCTACCTTACTTATACCTCCTTATATCTCCTTCCCTCCTCTCCTAGGAGGAAGGGAGGCCTAACCCTGTAATGGGCTATTAGAATAAAGTGATAATGATGACATACTACTGAATATGATCCATTCCCTTCATATTCCATACAATACGCCTATCTCAATATTTGTGAAATATGTCAAGGGCGAAAAACGTGCTCAAGGCAATTTCGTGTTTTGCAAGTGCCTTCTGCAATTCACCTAGCTGTGATGCTGGTCGCGTGCCATGAATACGGCCTGGCCATTGTATGCATTATAGGTCGTATTTTAATTGGGGTCTATGGTCATTATCGTATTCTTTGAATTAAACTTTTTATTGATCTACTGTGAAACTACATCTAATCAACTTTATGTACTGAAATCAAGGCTGAGATGTTCTATCTGTGCCCTGTACTGTTGCCTTTGTGGAGTTCTCCTCCCAGCAGGGGCTTTTTGCCTAGCTAGAGACGAAAAGGGAAATATTTGTTATGTTTGGACATAGTACGTAATAAAGTCTGCCTCGTTGGTCTAGTGGTTAGCCTATGTGGCTTCGATCACGAGGTCCTGGGTTCGATTCCTGGGTCGAGTCATGGAATATTTCGGAGCTTTTTCATTCTTCTATGAAATGTTCAGTATATTCCAAGCCCGGAGTCTGGAAGTTGGAGGTGTTACACCCCCGTGCCTCGGAGAGCACGTTAAGCCGTCGGTCCCGGTCACTATCAACAACATCTGATAGTGATCGTTAATAACTGATACATTATCACCCTAAGCCCACCAACCCGCATTGGAGCAGCGTGGTGGGTGTACGCTCCATATCCCCTCTCCTATAAGGAGGGAAGCCTGGCCCTGTAGTGGGCCGTTAATAGACTGATAATGACGTAATAAAGTATTAAGTTTTTAAAACAATTCTCTAAATCGTCAAATTGTCGGCGTAGGTAGATACCGAGCTAAATTGTTAACATTAATAAATTGTGCTCTGTTTAACAAGAAGAGCATTCCAAAGACGCGTCACGGCCATACTAAAATTTGGTATGATACAGATATTTTGTAGATAGCTTCATTTTAGAAATAAAGATTCTATGAGCCATAAAAATATTATGGTATCTGTACAAATTTTTAGCTCTACCGAGTATCGACGGGAATCAGTTTATTACATCCATGGCTCCTACCTCCGTCCATATCATTGGTAAGAACATAATTATTATGTAATACGTTAACATGTAAGTAAAACCGGTCTGACAATTTATAAAAACCTAAGGGACACATTTTACGAGTACAGTTTACTGTGTATTTCTACCGTGTTTAAATAATTGTCATTGCAATATTTATTTGCATTACCATCTAAAAACATTTAGGTACCCAATCTGTAGGACATTTTTAGAATTTGAAATCATTTTTCTATCCTTCCTTATTAATATTAAACCTACCGAGTAATCGAAACGACCCTTTAAGAAAATCTATTTGTGCTTCTTATAGTACTTTGGGCTTGATTTATCAGCTGTTCCAGTTATCTCTCTGTATTATAAGAACCCACATATGTTGTAGCATAACGAAATTCTTTTAAATACATTGCGAATGTAGTAAAATCATTGAATGCTTCCGTGTCGGATTAAACTATAGTTAACCACATAAACATAGATGACAAAATACATGAAATAACAAAAACTTTGACCTTGCCTGTCTACCAACTTTTTGTGTAAAGCCAAACCAGCTCTATAAACTGTACCCGCATGTACGTACGCTTTAAAAAGTATAATACATAAATACTGTCGTAAGTATATTAATATACGAAACTCTCGCTTAAGCTAAGGGTTATGATAGTTTCTCAATGTATAACCAACAAACAAAACGTTTGGCCTCTAGTCGCTAGAAATATATGTAAAATAGTTATCAAGTGTACCTATGCATTTTACATGCATAAATCAGCAAGAAAGCTTCAGCAAGAATACTCTAAGTTAAATATTTATGGAAAGTTAAATATATAAATATTTTTGGAAAGCTCTAAGTTAAACTTGTATAATGGTTTTAAGTTCATATTTTATCAATCTACATAGGCACTATGTACCAAGTAGTTGTTTTGATGTAGTTTGGTAAGAAAATAGAAGGCAGTATCTGGATATTGGCTTCATGCTTTGCCATTAAAAAATCTCGGAACATTTTTAGATAACGAAATTTTATGTGTGGCTCTAGGCCTCCGGTTGAGAACACCACTGTGTTTAGAGCACAGATGTCCATGTCGAAAAGAGGTATTTATATAAAGAGGTGTAAATAAATTTGGTGTTTACAGGCTCTCATGCCACCATAAATGTTCCTGCGCTAATAGAGCCGTCAGGAATAGCCGGGATGAAGCGGGAGAGACTGATGGACTGACGCTGGTTCCCTGAGAAGTGAGACAGGCCCTAACGTGCGATGCTACTTGCGTTGACACTTTGGACAGTCGCAGCAGAAAAGGCTGAAAGTGGCACAAGTATGCCTCTCTGACAGAGTTACATACTTGTTCCTCTTGCCGTGGAGATCCTTGGGTCATGGTGTATCAGTGCCAAAAAATTCTTTGGTAATATATTATTTCACCGCGCCTAATTGCCTCAACTGGTGACCGTAGGGTTGGCTCGTTTTTTGCGCAAAGGATTAGCCTGGCTATCCAACGCGGAAATGCAACGAGTATTCTTGCCACCATTGCATGTGAGCATGATTTGTATAGTTATTAGGATAAGTCAGCTTAAGTTTCCTATTGTATTCTTTCTCATGAATAAAAAAGGAAGTAGAATATATTGAAATACACTACGAGCTCGGTAACACACTTTAGCAGGTAAATGTGTGTTACATTTTTGCTAGTATCAATAAGTAAACAATGGTAATAATGCTCTTTTAATTGAAAGAGTAAAAAATATGGCTTAGTTCGCATGCACGACGTGGAACAATCGAGTGAATAGTGTCGAAACATACGCGTGATATATTTGTTAAGCGCGTTGCGTTAACGAAAGTGCAATGTGCACCACCCAGCGTAACGGTTGAGGGCTACTTATTCGTGAGTGTTAAATAATATACACTTGGCATATATAGATTGTAGTGTGCACTTCATACAAGTTTTAATACATTGCATACCCTAAAAAAATTATCGAATCAAGATGACATGTTAGAGCTTAGCCTGGCCTAAAAACGTCACTGCACATTACTTTTAAGGAATTTAATTTTTAATTTTAAGGAAGAAATATTATAATATGTTAGTAAATAAATAAAAATTTTGACAGCTATATAAAAGCTGCCTATTAATATTACAAAGAGACCTATTTTTGATAAATTAATTTAAGTGGATAAAATTTTATTATATATTTAAAAGATATCTTCAAAATTTACTAGGCATGTACTTAAATACAACTTATAAATGAAGGTGAAACTAATAAACCTAAAAGTGATGCGCGTTGAAGTCTTTTGTATGACATTAAATTGATGACATGTTGACAATGTACTGCATGATATAAACGTGATGAGCAACTTAATAGTGAAATTTTATTTCTGTTAAAATAATATCAACTAATAATCTAATATAATTGAATACTCGTTATAACCTATACTTATGATAATCTTTGATAAATACGGATATATTATTTTCTCTATCTCAATGTTATTAATATTAATGTATGATTAGCGTAAGCCGTTCATCAAAACCAGACAAATAGATCATAAAATTATTTTTTCTATTTTTTACTGTTTTTCTATTTCTTCATAACTTTAATTATTCTTTTTCTACCCTTTTTAATATTAATATTTATAAATATAAATGAAATTTTTCAGACAATATTAGATCGAAACAGAAGTTCAATTTTATATACATAAATTTAAGTACTATACAAAACCAGCTGATGTAGGTAAATTATAGAGAGTAACAACATATTCGGCCTTGGTCCCGAACTTTCAAATGGCGCGCAGCAGTCAAGGGGGCAATCTGAGGTCGTCGTGAGATGCGCCGCCGTCAAACTTAGTGAAAGTCTCGCGCCCATGCATCACGGCTTCGTTATGTCGTAGTCAAATATCACACCTATTAAGATGCCTAACAGGCATGTCTGTGTAGTAACGATTAGCATAAAATCTAATTGATATGTTTTGAGGTCATTCGCATCTGGACATACCTGCCTAGAGTCTAGACTCTAGAGTGTTGCTTTACCTTACACTTTTTAATTCTTCTAAATCGGAACTGTGTTTGTACCTATTTATTTATCTATTATATATCTATCTATATTATCTAGAATAGTATTAATTACAAGTAGGTATACAATACATACTATACAATAGTAGTAGTATTATTATAGTTTATCGCTAACTGGTGGAGATATAATAGTCTGTACAATAACACTGATTTTTACACGTGATGTATAATTAAAGTTAAACGTTTATAAACTTGGGATAATAAACCATATTACATTAAGCTACAATATGAAATTATAGCAACGACAACGACTAGCATAAATGTAAAACGAAGCTACAGAATAACACCACGATACAAGTAGAAAGTTTAGTACAGATAAATCTTACTCATAAAATAACTGAAAAGCTACAAAAACGGACATTGTAAAGAACTGAAAAGAAACAAGATCTCTCATTGATAACATTAATACGAAATAATCTGATGACGTCGGTACAATTCTCACACCAATTAATAGAATAAAGAAAGTTGGTTGTACATGTACATGTCCCACCATTTACATAGCATGCAGTCACGACGGGCGGCGGTATGCGGCTATTAAAAACAATAAAGCCCACTCTCACATTGAATTAAACGCTAAATTAACTTTAATCCCATACATTATGTCTAACAAAACTGTTGTAATATACGAGTACGTCTGATGATTAGAAACAATTGAGTTACTTATAGTAAACACAATTCAATAATGCGGAAGTATTTAAGTTTGTTTGTTTATTATGCTTTCAAGCTTTAAACGATCATCATGATTTTTGTCATATACTCTGTCGGCGGTACAGACAAGATTGTAGGATTGCCGTCATTCAGAAAAAGTGTATTTTTTATAAGGAACAAAAAACAGAGGAAAAAAGAGCTAGTTATTAATCTAAGTGAGCGTTACGTTTCAGAACATCATTACGTCGTATATTAAGAAATAATTGCTGGTCTCCTCTAGCCTCATATACACCATTCCTTACATTTTAATATAGAGTAAATAAATTCTTTATAAATAAAGGTAATAAATTCTTTATAAATAAAATATGCGTTGAGCCATGAAACAATGCAAAAATTAATAGCATCTCAGTAGTGCTATTCTGTAACGACTAGGGCGATAATCTGTAAATCTGTGACGAAACTCAACAATGTCACTTGCGATTAACGTCTCTATTTCTTTAAAAAATTCTAAATTATTGATATAGAGAGAGATTGAAATATTGTGTCGAATAGCGCTACATGTATGGGAAGTTGGTGGTGTTACACCAACGCACAACTAATTGTATGAATTTCAATTATTATAATTGTTTTATTTCTAACAACAATCAACAATCGATATACCTATAGTTTCTCTGACCGTACAGACAAGCGAGTTTTTGTATAGATCCTGAAAAAGCACATAATTTCACTAATGAAAGGACATTGCCAAAAATTGTATGGAAGTGTACCTCAGGCTGCCCAGTAATGATATATATGTCATGAAGGTTGAAAAAGTTGAACTTTCATACTACGACGACAGTCACGTGATTCAGAACACAAAAAATCTATTGAAATTTTTATTTTTTTGATATATTTTCAGGTGATTGCTATGAAACATGGGTAGTTGTTTAAAACTGATTGTGTATCTTAAAAAAAACGTGTGGCACTCGGAGACTGCCGCGGTAAAGCTATTGCATAGCATTTTTATCAACTATGAATTTTTTTTTAAGCGTGATATTGAAAAAAGTCATTAATTAAAAAAAAATGACTTTTTAAATGTTACGCTTGAAAAAAAAATTGCGGAACCGACGGGATTCGAACCCGTGTCTCTCTGGCAATCCAGGCACTTAGAGCGCCTTATCGCTAAGCCAGGTTCCCCAAAGACGTCGTTACCAAAATTGTGCTTTTGATATTATATTTTTGATACTCAGGGGGTGTTAGGTTTTTTCGTTACGGAATTTCTGTATTCGGTCTCCACGCTCAAGGCCCGCGATAAAAGCTATACAATAGCCTTAACAGTTAAATATGAGCATAAGTTTGGACAGCCTGGGGCAAATTTTGGCAATATCCTTTAAAATACTTAATATTTTGTCTATCTCGTGCTTACTCTTATCACAAAACTTGTGCACACAACTTTTAATAGATATTTTCAGCATATAGCTACACTGGTGATGACGACGAGCTGTAGTTATTACTTTATTTGATAGGTAGATGTATGCGATGAGCGTGTAAGTGGTTCATAGCAGTTGGTTACATTTTTGGCCAATGTCAAAGCTATTATCTCAATACGAGTAGGCACATTACATCAGATAATGCAGTGGTTAGAATACGTAACATTTTTATTGTTTCCGCTAGGTAAATTTTCTGTATCATGGTCTTGTTCGTGCTTAATATTATTGTACCTAATACAGGTACTTATAATAATCTTAACGTTATCCTACAAACAAACAACTACAAACAAAAAGAATAGATACAAGACCAAGAAGCGCATAAGAATCGTAATTTTTTCCTCTCCTAATTTGCAGTTTTTAAAGGCTACGTTAAATTTTGAGATTTGTTGAAATGTTTATGGGTCTGAAATTACATGGCGCCAAATGAAACGTGCATTAATTAAATTAAAACGGTAACACACTTAAGGTATATTATACCGCCGTCGTTACCTTTCGAAGTTAGACCTTACCTGCAATCACATTTCACACCTAGTGGTAAGTGATGATGCAATCTAAAATAAAAACGGGGTGTTAAAATGTTAGGAGTAGGACGAAATCCTTGCCTCTTTCGGTTTCTATACGACATCGTACCGAAACGCTAAATCGCGTGGCGATTGTACGTCGTTGTCGGCAAGGCGGTAATTAGTCACGGGTAAATCCTCCCACCGACCAGACTTGGACCAATTAAGAAACAATCAGCTTGTTTCGAATCAAGAGTAAAAAAAACTCTCTACTACAATTTTATACAAAAGAAAGCTAATATTAGTAAGCTTATGAGGAAATTAATTTTTATACGCTAAATGTGTTACATAATATAGTAATTAGTAGTAACACATCATAATAAGATATGAGATTATGTAAGGAATTTTAACTTTAAACTTATAAAATTGCCACTGGTGAAAGATCACCCGAGCCAACAAACCATGTCAAGTCCGCTTATATAATTGACGTTAATAAAGCAGGCGTAGCTTGGTACGTATTTAGAGTTTAGCCTACCTGTATTAAAGGGCAGTGTAAAATCATTTCAATTAAAAGCAGGATTTTTATGTGAGTATACTTAGTTTGTAACTATTTATACATACCTATGCTTCCCAACCGCGCTACAATTGTATCTAAAAACCATATCTACAAAAATAATTGGAAGTACATTATATAAACTAAGTAGTAATAGTAATTAAGTGTTTCAGGCCTGTGTGCAAAAAGATTTCGGGTATTATAACCACCGGTTAACATAACCGGGCGGTTATCTTAAACGAGCTTACGTCCTTAACCGGCGTACGGGTTGTCGTGAACAGTAAATTTTTTCAATTTCACTCATATATTTATTCACAATTATTTTTAAAATTTTTAACAATGCTTATAAAATTATATAGAAAAAAAAAATACTTCTGTTTTTTTTAAACAAAAAGATTTCGGTTATCATAATCAATGTTAACTGTTGATTATGATAACCGAAATCTTGATGCACACAGGCCTCAGATGTTCGAGCCTAATCAAATACTCAAATATACTATACATTGCTATTTTTCTTTTTACTTGTACTTTCTTACGAGAGTAAAGTAGGTGATACGAATCTGTACAATTTTTTAACCAAACTTCTAGTTCACTTCGACACGTAGCGTACCTACAATTACGTTGTCAACCTATAAATTGATTTTGTATAAAATCAATCCGAGCTGGACTATTATAGCCCAGTTCGCCATGTTGCAACTTACAACTTCAAAGAGGACTATTCGTTTGGCGCGGACTTATACGCAACCCGACTTCCAAAGAAGGCGTTGGCGCGCTCTACAGCCTAAATCGTTTGACGGATTGCAACATATGAAAGACATTAACAAGTTTGTATAGACTGTGCCTTAGAATCCTCATTGTTATGTAAGTAACTTAGGTTATATATTTTTCAGGAATTCCTGTCGAACTAGAAATGACGCGGGAAACACTAATAGGTACATTAAGTCGTCTTCATCGATTTCAAATTTTTTTGAAAATGTCGCCATTAATATTAAATAATTAAAAACAATCCCGACTGCGTAAAAAAGTAAACTGAACACAAAAGACGGAAACTGCAGAAACTGGATTATAAAATGCAGTCAGAGGCATAATATCACGTTTCATGTAAGTAATGTTCTAGTTGGTGCGACATGATCCCATAATTATATACCTACTAGTAATTGAATGCAACTTCGATCGCTTAAACTTACCTAGTTATTTTCGGATATGATTTCCCCTTCCGCCTGTGCATTCACATTCATAATTATCTATCTACATCGTTCAATAATTTCGAATTGAACACAACATGATGTTTTTAAGGATCTTTTATGCTCTTCGTAATTCACCTCCTCCACCTCTCACTTTTTAACCGACGAAAAAAAACGGAGGAGGTTCTCAATTCGACACGTATATTTTTTTTTATTTTTATTATGTATGACCACGCATAACTTTTTATAGAGTTGTCCGATTTTGATAATTCTTTTTTTATTAGAAAGGGCATACTTCCAAGGTGGTCCCATTGTCATGTTAGGATCTGATGATGATATCCTGGGGAAATTGAAGAAACTCTTCAAATTTTGGAGGCACGCTTACAGCGATTTCGGTTTTTGTCTCGAAATCGGTAGCTTTTTGGCTACAAGTGCCGTATAATATACAATGACAGTATAGTACGAGTACGATACATAGCGATAAATCACTGAAAAGTAAGAAATACACAAGCCAAGGTTTCTACTTTAAGGACGTTACCTAGAACCCACAAACTGCTTTACTTCGTAAAATAAAGGTTCCTTAAACTGGGCTGGCACCGACTTCATAGATATGCTTAAGTAATTTAAAGCAACTAAATGACACAGTTATTTTTTACTTTTTAGTGCGTTTTGAGTCGGTTCTATTTTTATTTAAAAAATTTTTTATGTTGAATTATACCCAATTTACAGACACACGGTATTTACCGTGGATATAAAAGCGCGGGCTTGCGCTTTGCTGTTCTGTACTTTTAACTATTGCATTACATTAATGAAATGATAAGTAGGTACGTATAAGTATAAACTTGTCGCCATAGTTTAAAATTCAAAAAAAATATTAAATCGTTTTCAAATAAGTACGTAATTCTACGTGCGATAATATCTGAAGAGTTCCGCTGTATAAAAAGATCACTCCAGCTAAAGTCTAGAGGATAGAGTCAAGGTAACAGCAACATTATACCCGGATTGGAGTGAAGCACGCCTTCTTAAGTCTTAAAGATAGAAATATAAATTTTCGCCGAATTTTTGGTTGAAAATTAGGTTACTTTTTCAAATTCAAATTCAAATTCAAATTCATTTATTGCGAGAATGTGGTAATACAGAGATGTTCATACAATTAAAGAGGCTTAGCACATTCTGCCAGATAGGCATGCAAACAATCATCATAATACAATTATCATTATTATTAAAAAATTTACAATAATTTAATTTCATGATTATTATATAAATGTCAGTTAATAAATTAAATTATGTCAATAACAAAATATTTATCCTTAAGGAACTAGTCAAAACAATAATATTCTTTATCCAAAAGTATTTTGAACATTCTTCTTTTGAATTGAGCCGCATTGAACTTTTTTAGACTCTCCGGTATATGGTTATAAATACGTATGGCCATACAATAAGCGTTATTTTTATAGATGTTGATTCTTTGTCTTGGTATTACAAGCTTATTTTTAAATCTATTTGGTCGTGTCAATATATCTTCCACGTTAAAGAATTTGTCTCTATGGTTATGGACAAAAACAGATAGCTCAAGAATATAAAGGCATGGCAAAGGAAGAATGTTCTCACTTTTAAACAATGGTTTACAGGACTGCAGAGGATCAGCTGCACCACATATGCACCGTATACATTTTTTTTGTATTCTGAATACTCTTATGAAATCAACGGAATTACCCCACAAGATAAGACCGTAGCGTAAGAGAGAGGAGACGTATCCGTGATAAGCACTGAGTGCTGCCTCTTTTGAAATTACCCTTTTAAGTTTATAGAGAACATACACGAATCTATCCAATTTATTACATAAATAATCAACGTGCTGTTTCCAATTACAGAATTTGTCTAACACTACTCCTAGAAACATAGTGTGATCAACCTGTTCAATGTTTATATTATTACATTTGATATTTATTTTTATAGGAGAACTGTTATATGTCAGAAATTGCATATATTTAGTTTTATTAATGTTTAATGAAAGGTTATTTTGACTCAACCAATTAGCAACATTATTTAAACTTTCATTGACTTCGTGTTCAAATGTATCTTTATTTTTACATTGTAATATTAGAGTTGTATCGTCTGCAAACTGGACAAATTTACAGCCCACCGCGTGAGACAGATCGTTTACATATAAAAGAAATAAGAGTGGTCCTAGGATACTTCCCTGTGGTACACCATAATAATTTGTCTGATAAGTTGATGCATAAGGTTTTCTCGTATTGCCACATATTTTGTATATCTGCACACACTGTTGTCTATTACTTAAATAGCTTTGAAGCCAATTGTGTGCATTGCCTCTTATTCCATACATAGACAGTTTATTTAACAACGTTTTGTGACAGACAAGATCAAACGCTTTTGACATATCTAAGAAAATACAAGCAATAGGAATTTTACTATTAAGACTTTCAGTAATTAATTTCGTAAGGGTAAAGCAAGCTAGCGACGTTGAACTATTTTTCAAAAAACCGAATTGTTGAGAATTTAGCAGTTTTTGTTTTGAACTGAATTCATATATTCTTTCGATATTCATTCAAAATAAGGCGAGAAATTAAACGTTTCAAATCAAATAAAATCAAACAAAACACAATAAAAAACAAAAAACTTAGCTTTTTGAATTATTCACATACATTTTGAGGTAATGTGATAAAAGTGTGAATACAAAAGTTTTAGATCTTTTTATTACCTACAACTTTGTCAACTCTTTTCCATAGGACTTATAGTTTTGCCGGAAATCGAGAAAAACCGGTTTGTACCCCTAAACCCTCACCCCCTACCCCTTCCCGACCTCAGATCGCCCGCAATTTATTTTTCCTTTCATTTTTATTATATTCTTCTCCTTTTCCAATGGATTTCATCCTACTGCAATTTATTTTGGTTTCAAAAATGAAATGCACTGGTCTATTACTAATATGTACTATATAGCTCCTACTAGTATATAATGACATCCAGTTTACTCTCGAGCTATTCTCAATGTTTAGCGGGGCATGAAATGAAACCAATTTAAACTTATTACGGGTCACTAACTTTGACCGATATGTCTGTTCAAACATGTAGTAAGTACATAGGTATAACCGTACATAATAGCTTTCACACAACAATTCATTATTTTCTATTAAATAGCTAGGAGTCTGTTTTATAATACCTTTATACGGTACAAGCTCAATTTCCACCTGATCTTAAGACTAAACGATCGCCTTTAACAACGATAACATACCATCTCAAACGTCCTCTACATGCTGACCTCTGACTTAGGTAGACTCTGACATGAGGTACCTGTAATTTCATCTGCAGCAATACCATTTATAACAAAACACAGTAATGTGTCAGAAATTAGCACAGCGGTAGTATTTCGGATGATACAAGTGTATAACTAGTAAAAATCTCTGTTAATCTACTAACAGTCTGTAAATAGGTAGGCAAATCAAAAGCCCCAGGGTCATTACTACCTACTGGACCCGACGTCCATATTAAAAAAAAATTGATAAAAAATTAAACCGACTTCAAAACGCACTGAAAAGTAAAAAATAAATGCGTCATTTAGTTATACTTGCATTTACTTAACCATATCTATAAACTCGGTGCCATCCAAGTTTAAGGATTCAACAAAGTAGCAAAGCAGTTTATATAAATTAGATATCGTCTTTAAATTAGAAAGCTTACAGGTAGCACCGAGTTCATAGATATGGTTAAGTAAATTAAAGTAACTAAATGACGAATCAAAATTGTTTTTTCATGCTTTTTAGTGGTTTATCGACAACCTACTAGTTGTAAACTATGAGTACGAATATTCGCCATCCACTTATAAAATACCGACATCGCTGCAAATGTGCCTAAGAAGTTTGAAGAGTTCCTTCGAATTAAATCAGATCAGATCCTAACATGATGACTATGAGACCATTTTGGAAGTGTACCCTTTCTAATAAAAAAGAATTTTCAAAATGGGACTATTCTGTGAAAAGTTATGCGTAAACAAATCCTTATCGCAAAAACACTGAACCAATTTTGACGAAACTTGTAGTATTCCCTAACTTGAACAATATCTAGTACAACAAAAAAAGAATTACTTAAATCGGACTTGTAATTCCGGAGATATGCGAACAGAAACAGAAAAACATAAAAACCCCTATCTCAAAAAGTACCGAACTGATTTTGATAAAACTTAGAATGGTATTTGGCACATTTATTCAGACGCTGATTTAGACTAACATATGTGTAAACTGGGCAGTTCTGGAAATATTTCATACATACGGGTTGAATTGATAACCTCCTTTTTTTGAAGTCGGTTAAAAAGGACATTAATGTATCATATAGTTTTCTTTTTATTTCATACATACGAATAATTAAAGTTTAAAAACATTAATGCTTATGATACAGCTTTACATTTCGCAATTATCACTCGTATAAAGAGTTAAGGAAAGTATTTCACGCAATATAAGAGAAAGAACTTTCGTAAAGTTAAACAGAAAGTTCCTTTTATGAAGACATACAAATAGCAAGCTGTGTACCCACCTGTACCTACATATTAAATTTACAAGTCCGCAAAAAAGCTTGGTTACTTTTAAGATTAATAAATAATATTTATAATTAACCCCGGATATTAAGAGGGTGTTATTTGTTTACCATATTTATCATCTGTTTTGTTTTTATATTTATCATTTGTATTGTCTATTTGGGGTATAGCCCTTAAAACTAGTCAATTTATTTGGACACTAGCTGTCGTCCGCGACTTCGTTCGCGAATTTTAAAGACAGACACTCAATTTAGTTTTTTATAGTTTCCTATCCTCCGTCCCACCCCGTGTACTAAATATCTATATTTTTATTAAACATTGTACGACATTTCAGTACATTAACATTAACAATTGATGGTAAGCTGATGGGTATAAATTGATATTAAATAGTATATTTGACTCTTGAGTCTAGCCGTCAGAATAAACAAAAATAATTTTACAATCCGACACGCAGATCTAGAGATTAGCCCGTTTAAACTAACAAACAAACTCTCCTAGAAGAGAACTTTTTAAGATACATAAAGTCCCCATATATTGCTTTCAATTATTCTCAATAGTTAAGGCAGCGCATATGCATAAAGCCGATTTAAAGGATTTTTGCGATCCGACTTGCGAGACAAAAACTGTGATAACTCGGTCAATATATACAATACAAATAAAAAAAATACGATACTCACCGATAACGTAGCATTCTACTGGTGAAAGAATTTTGAAATCGGATCAGTAGTTCCGAAGATTAGTCCCAACAGATCTTTATTTACAAACTTACAAACTTTACCTCTATAATATTAGTATAGATAATACTTTCAATCCATAACAAATTCTGATTATTATTTTATTATTAACCTGATAAATATTTATTATCTTAGACAAATTCAACTTCCATAAATCCACCATGGCTACACCCATGTGTACTAATATGATACATTTATGTACAACTGTCAGTTATTTAGCTTATACTTGTACAGTTATTAAGCATCAGCGACTCTTATAACACCTTTTAGTTGTAGTTAATATTTCATGTTCATTTCTGATAGAAAATAAATCATACATACCTGTATATACTAACTACATAAATAAATATCTTTTAAGCACATAAGGTTTAAATTGAATTATCCTTCTACTTAATAAATACTTATAATTAATTTTTTATGCAATCAAAATATTATTATAATATAAACGGTAACATATAACTTGATACATATCGTATTTAAAGGCCGTAATATTATTATCATCGATGAAGTTCTACAGTCAGTTTAACTCCTTCCGCTTCATTAAATTTCAAGTTATACAAGAAAATATTTTGCACAAAATTACTTTTCTGATATTTTCTGATCCCTCATTTCGGCCTCGTCAGCGTTGAGGCGCAGCAGCTCTATCAGAGGGGATCGCGTGGGCGAGATGAAGAAAGGAAGAGTAACAACGCCCTAAGGTCTCCTGTGAGAATCGGGCCTTGGCATAGACGTACGTACGTACGCTCTTCTGGAATGAATGTAACTAACGCCGCTTGATCGTAGAGGAAAACCACGATGTTATCGAGCTTCATCTTCGGTGGCAAAGATGTTGCACAGAGTTTCATAATTTTAAGGACTGCGTTGTCTGTTGCTATGTTCTCGTATTAACGTTATTGTCGTTCCTAAGACGTCTATTTCCGCAAAAAGTTTGGAGTCACTATTGTAAGTAATGTACACAATATATACGAAATACATTGTTGGAAAAACTGAAAAATAAATTTTCTAAGCTCGATTCCCACTCATTCTGTTATTGCCAAATGAGTACACTCCTAGCACAACACTTTCCTAATAAGGTTACAAAATAGAATATGGATTATATTAGAAAAATTCATGAAATTGTAAATATGCAATTTCTTATAATGGACTAGATATTTTGCGTTCCTGCTTGTTCTAGGCTGATTGGTGCTTGAACGACTACGGTCTTAATGAATTCTTAAGAAGTACATAGTAATCGTACTCGTAGCAAGGCCACCTTGTACACAACGCCTACTTTCACAATAGCCATAGCACCTAAAGATTCGTTGTTGACAAAACCTACTCAGCAATAGCGTCATTGCATCAACACCAGCTTGCAAAGATGAGTTACTCAGTTAGATGCGAATCACGTATGCGCCAAGGGGAAATCTATAACTATGATCTATCTTCACTAATTCTAATTTAGGAGGCCCGCGACTCCTTTCTGCGATGTTATGAAAAGGTAGTTTAGACCATAAACAGCGCCGACAGAATTACTATTGGATTCATAATATAAGTATGGATTCTCTCAGTGAGATGGTTAACTGTGGTTGACAAAACTTACGGAAAGATCGTGAAGAATAACAACAACACCTCACAAAATTTTGTATATATCTCTTGTCCATGCAAATCCCTTCCCATACTTCACAACAATGTACAGTGTGCCACGTAAAGCTTTCAAACGCTTATTGGAAAACGATTATTTAATAACCTTCTATCGGGCTAGGAACGGATTTCAGTTGAGCGGGAGAGTTTAAATGTCTTCTTAAGATTAGATATTGGCTGTCTGACCAATTTATGGATAGGACATAATTAGTAATCTGATTGATACTTTCCGCAACGTTATTTCAGTATGTGGCCCTGGTGAGCTCCTAAACGATTGAAAAACATTTGACCTCAACCAATAACCCTGACATAATTTCTGAACATTTAAATCAAATGTTGCTATTCATAACTTTTTATATCAATTATGAGTTCA
The DNA here is from genome assembly GCA_034621355.1 of Mycalesis mineus. Taxonomy (NCBI): domain Eukaryota; kingdom Metazoa; phylum Arthropoda; class Insecta; order Lepidoptera; family Nymphalidae; genus Mycalesis; species Mycalesis mineus. The sequence continues at coordinate 11,585,517 of CM067887.1, read as the reverse complement.
GTTATCTAGGTAGCTAATACATTTGTTATGTAAATATTCTTAAAAATGTAAATTGTATAACTGATTACATCAACATTTCTGAATAATTTTCTTATCAAATATATAATAATCACGAATTAGAAATAAAGTAAATGTTTATAAATATAATAAACTTATTTAAAACTTTAACCTAAAATAGACTTACTACCCACAATGTATTTAAGTAGATTCGTGATTAAATCATATTAAAGAAAGTAGGTATCTGCCTACGTTGGAACAACGTAACGGTCAACGATCTTAAATATCAAATGCTGTATTTAATGTCGACTTTAGATCAATTGGAAATTAAGTATTTATGTCAGTAGGTATCTTAATTTAAATTTGAAAGAAGTGATGAAACTACTTACCATAGAACTAGATAATATACGTCCATGATGATACGTTTAAATAGGAATCAAATCTTGCCAGAAAGTGTCAAATAATCTTTCTTCAACTTTAAGTGGCCTCAATCGTGAGACGCCTTTCGCTGGATTTGAATTTCATTATTCAAAGTAAAAAGATAAGTGCCTTCTGCTTATACGCTTTGACAAAATGAAAGATGGATGAGGTCAACACAAAGCAACGTAACATGTATTACTGAGCGATTTACCTGTTTGCCTGTATAAAAGAAAGAGTCCAATCAAGAGTTCTAGGTTTTAATTTTGAACAGCCTTTATTATATAATTACTAACACACGAATTTTTAAGGCAAAAGTTTGTGTGTAAGCGTGTGTGTATCTTTGTTGCTTCTTCACTGCAACCGCATCTACTGAATTGATTTAGCATGCGAAGAGATTATAACCTAAATTAACACAGGAAGAGTAACTACAAGTTTTCATATATGCAGTAGGTTGAAGACGTGGTCGAACTTTATTCACTTTTTAACCGACGAAAAAAAACAGAGGAGGTTCTCAATTCGACATTCGATTATTTTTTTTTATGTATGACCACGCATAACTTTTTACAGAGTTGTCCGATTTTGATAATTCTTTTTTTATTAGAAAGGGCACACTTCCAAAGTGATCCCATTGTCATCATGTTAGGATCTGATGATGAAATTCTGGGCAAATTGAAAGAACTCTTCAAATTTTATAGGCACACTAGCAGCGATTTCGGTTTTTGTGTAAGTATCGGTAGCTTTTTGGCTACAATTGTCATATAATATACTATCACAGTATAGTACGAGTACGTTACGTGGCGATAAATCACTAAAAAGTAAGAAATAAAATTTTTTAACAAAAACCTACTCAAAACCCACTAAAAAGTAAAAAATAACTGTCATTTAGTTGTTCAATTTACTTAAGCATATCTAGGAGTCCGTGCCTGCTAAGGTTTCTACTTTAAGAACATTACCTAGAACCCACATTTAGAACTCACATAAAATTTGAAGAGTTCCTTCAATTTTCCCAGGATATCATCATCAGACCCTAACATGATGTCAATAGGACCATCTTGGAAAAGTGCCCTTTCTGAAAAGTTATGCGCGGTCATACATAAAAAATATATATATATATACGTGTCGAATTGAGAACCTCCTCCGTTTTTTTCGTCGGTTAAAAATTTTGATCCGTTTGATAAACCAACCAAGCGAAATCTTCTTAAAATATTGGTTAAAGCTTTTGGATAAAAGATTATTGACTGAAACGATCAATAATAATTGTCGACTCATCATTCCACAACATATTATTAAAACTAGGTAGCTAGGTAGCTTTAAATTTAGGACCTCGCAAATTGCAACTCTGATAGATACTGTTTAACCGACAATTATCTAAATTGTTCGTAATTTGCCTTTATCTATTGACTGTTTCAGTAGCAAAAAGAATATTACCCAAGCGCTAAAGTTTTTCAAGACAATGTCAACACTTTCTGCAACTCCAACAATGCTGGCATAAAAATCTTGCCCGGAACATTGTAGCAACCGTAAAAACAGTAACAATAGCGGCAATGTCGGTCGCGGCAACATTACTGTCACTTGGGAATGTTGATCAATGAATATTGGATACACATAAAGTAGTATTGTTAAGACTCCGTTACAGTCGCTTTCATTAAATCTGCAAATGAGCTCCATTGACCGAGAACATAAATATTGTCAAGTAGGAACCTGCCGACTATGATTTACTGACGTGGCAATGCATTAAGATTTAAATGCTAACTAAAGAATAGTAAAATGAAGTCTTTTGTTATCGTTGAGTTCTAGGTATTTCAGTATTGTTCTAACAATTAATCTAAAAACGTCTTTGCTGATTAAAACTGAATTAAAACCATCAAAATTTTATGAAGTTAAAAAAAAAGGCTATCTTTAAATCGTACATCTACTAGATAATTACAGCCTTACACTAACATATCGATATTCGTCAAATTTAGAGTTTGTCAATACACGAACTTAAAATATCCAAAAATTCATTATATATGATTATATTATACTTATTACCTAATTAATTAACCTCAGCATTAAAAGCATATTGGTAGCTACTCTACATTAGCCCAAATTTTGTTTAAAAACGAATAAATGTAACATCCTGTCGTCTTATGGTGATGTAAACTAGCATAATTAGGCGAATAAAAAGTTCACTTACTTATATGTACTAAAAAAATAATATATTTGTGAATGGTAATTGTTTCAGGCGTCCGTGAATGCCGCGCCGCATGGATGGCGACGCACGCCTGGCGGTCGCTCGCCCTCCTCTTGGCGGGTACCACCCTTGTTCTAGCTAAATGTACGTAAATTTTTACATCTATACTAATTTTATAAATGCGATAGGAAGTCTGTCTGCCTGTCTGTCTGTCTGTTATCTTTTAACGGCTTAACCACTGAACCGATTTAAATGAATTTCAGTACAGAGATAAATGTAACTTAGGGGCAGAACATACTTTTTGTCTAGAAATTTCATAAAATGGAATTTTACGCGGATGCAGTAACGAGCGTCCGCAAGTGTAAAATGAAAGGTGTATAGTTTGTTCTAATCATATATTTCTCTCTGAAATTGCAATATACCGAACTGTGCAGTTCGGCTGCCATGGCGGCATTGCTAACAATTTTATTCCTACTAAGTACAATAAAAAAAAAATTAAACCGACTTCAAAACGCACTAAAAAGCAAAAAAGAATTGACTGACTTCATACTTAACGCAATTATTTTTTTATTTTTAGTGCGTTTAGAAGTCGGTTCATATTTTCATCTTACTTTTTTGTGATTTATCGACAGCGAACATTGAAAAACCTACTCGTAATACACTATAAGAGTAGCATTCTACGACACGTGCAGTATAAAAAAATTTCGAAATCGCTGCTAGTAAGCCATCTCATCATCACGTCCTTAACATGTTGACCATGGGAATATTTTGGAAATTTACCCTTTCGGACTACTCTGTATAAAGTTACGCATAACTTTATACAGAGTACGTGGTAGGGAGAAAAATCAGGCAGAGTCCGAGACTTGAACACGGATGTAGGCTTAAGAGTTTTCTTTATGATTAATCAATATTCGCCTTCTCTGCTCGAATTATTCTCCTTGTCTAGCGAAATCTGGTAGTACCCTACTAGAGCAGCTTTAGAAACTCGTTCTAGAATAGAGTTTACTGCAGTTCTAATAGGCCAAGGTCTTTGAGCAGGTTGTAGGGAGATTTTGCTGGTATGCCTCTCGCACCCACTACTACCTACTGCTATAATATAAAATATAAATCAACCAAATAGCCATTTTTTGATAGGTCATTTGTAAGGTATAATACTTATTCACTAATACCTAGATATAATACCTAGATAGAGTCGTATTTCAAGGCGGAATGTGTGCCTAGATAAAAAGTTGAATTCTATTGAAGTGACACCGTGAGTCGCGAACAGTTGTTAGGTTTCCCACCATACAAGACGTTGGGAATGGCCTCCTTTCGTTCAATGGGCCAGTGAGATACTGCCCTACACACATCAAGGCCAGGCAAAAAGTAGTGGCAGCGCACACCCGGAGACGCATAATTCAGGTTAGGTTCTTTGTGCTTTGTCTCCTCTACGCTCTATGAATTTTAAACTAGTTGCTCTTTGTCGTTGCGCCTCAGTTTATGCGCCCTCTTTGATGTTGAAATATAGTTACACATTATGTGATAGGTACTTCTCTAATCGTTATTTTATACTTTTAAATTAAGTACTTCCTACTTTTTAATTAAATAAATCATTACAATGAAACAGACTAGGCACTCACACTACTATCTCTGGAAAAATAGTTTTTAGTTACTAAATCGTAACGATTATCTTTAATTCATTGTGGAATATAATGTTGGTATGGATTCAGATGCTGAACTAGAGTCATGGAGAGGCAGTGGGAGGCCGGTGACGGAAGCCCAGGAGGCTGAAGACGAGAGACATGACGCGGAGATGCTCGCCGCCGTCAGAGCTTCCTTGCAACAATGGGAGATTAAGAGGTCACGCACAAGGTGATTACTATTGCATTACATGTTGCGATACTAAATATATACTGACAGTGACTTGTAAATATATCTTCATTTTGGCAGTTTTAGCTAGGGGTGCAAACAACCCCTCTGAAATGTTAAGATAATAAAAATTTTGCTGATCTACGCTGTTACTCCATTTAGAAATTGTCACAAACATTATTAGGTAACAGATAGGTAAAAAAGTAATAAATCCACATAAGTATAGTATTGTAATGTTACGCTACGTAAGTATTTCCTTAAAAAGCCATGTTTTAAACAACAAAGCCAATCGTATTACCACCACTTTCACCAATGGAGCGCACTTTCTAAGTTCTTAACAAAATTACTTTGCAATGAAGCGCGATTAAACGTTTACGAGTATATTACTGTCTCATTTTTAATACAAGTACCCGAGCTCTTTTGTGTTCGTTCTTCCAGCGAAACAGTACTGACATGCTTGTTTCTGTCGTCGAGCAATATTGCTATGTTCCGGTCAGAAGAGTAATGTCTGTGTACTATCAGGTACATGAGTCTTAAGAAACATCTCTTACCCGTATATATTGTTCGTTCGCGTTAAGAATGCAGTGAGTCATCCTAACCCCGCCGTCTAACCAATAAATTCGCACGTCGCGTTCGAAGCTATTACTTCAACTGGTCTCTGAATTTAACCGTGTAATTTGAAAAAATATGATTGGTTAGCGTGCGGGGCTTGGGCCGGCGCTCACTGCATTCTTAATGCGAACGAACTATAAGACTCTGCTTGACGGGCACAAGGTTGCGCAATACTAGATAGAGGTTTCCCACATACTCTTTTACTTAGCTTTAGCCGTACTATTCTACAACAGCAGATAGATTTGATAAGGGAATTATTAATACTTAGGAAGGTTCTTTTCATTTATAGAACTAGATTCCAGATTTTCTTTATATAAATAATTTTTCCTTTTTACTTTTCCTTGACCAGGACCAAGCGATCACAAGGGAGTGTATGCTACGGTGACTTCGGCTGTTTCGATGACACGGGCCCTTTCGCATACTTGGAGACGTTGCCGAGTCCACCGCAGGAAGTCGGAACAAATTTTCTCCTATACTCTACAACCAGCAGGTACTTCCTTTAATATAAGATGGAATCTCGAAATTATTCTTAATTCACAACAACGTCACATATCTACATTTTATTTCGAAACCGGAGAAACCATCCTTAATTCCTCAGGCGATATTGACTCAAAATGATCTATTGCAATTATTGCTAGCAAGCTATCACTAACAAAATTACTGTTTATATTGAACTTCTACAAAGTCTCATCATTCTCGGTTTATTAATGGCCTACTATAGTAGTAGGACCAAATCTTCCTTCTTATAGGATAGGGGATATTCAGCTTACACTCAGCAAGATGGACCAAGCTGCATCAATGGCGAGTTTATAGCGTGGTAATGTTTATTTATTTACAGATCACTCTCAGATGTTGATTACAGTGATCAGGACCGATGGCTTAACGTGCTCTCCGAGGCACGGGAATGTAACATCACCAATTTAAGGGTTTAGAATTTTAATGAAAATTTCTTAGCAGAAAGAAATACCGAGTGTTATTCCATAGCCCGACACAGGGTTCGAATCCAGGTATTCTGGAATAACGAGGCAATCTGTAGTACAAATTCTGCCGATTCAACAACGGTTAAATGGTGTAAATTGTCACAGAGGGGACCAGCCGTTGGTGGCGGTGTCGGCGAGTAACATCTCCGCGGCGTGGCACTGGGCGGCGCGCGCGTTCGACACGGCGCGCCCCACGCGTGTCATCGTGCACGGGTTCGGCTCCAATTGCGACAACGTCTGGGTGTACGAGATGCGCTCCGCTCTGATGGCAGTGGTGAGTTGTAGTGCAAGGATAGATGCTCTTAGCGTATTGCGTAGCACGGTAAATTTATCACCATATTGAAGGTCACATTATAAACGGTCTGCGTGCGTATGCCAGACCGCCTTTTCCACTTGACACTCACACACAAACTCACAAACAGTCGGCATGGGCATCATTAACACGTCCTGATGTTTCCAAGGCCTCCAATAGGTTAAAAAGAGCCCAAGTGATATGTTAATTTCATTAGTAGATACCTACCTACCCCAGTTCTTATCATACCTATCTCTTTTGTAGGAAGAATGCAATGTAATCTGCGTGGATTGGGAGGGCGGCGCATCCATGCCGAACTACCTCCGCGCCGCAGCCAACACGAGGTTGGTTGGAAAGCAGCTCGCTATGCTGTTGGATGGTGAGCTGATTTGCTTAGTAGTGCAATGTCGGCAACAATTAATAGAATTAGCGAATCCAACATGATTGAAAACTGCCGATTACGTTATTCAAAGGACCATGCAAAATTTTTTAATAGGATAGGAATCCAAGATGGTAGCCCGCCTACTGAGTGGAGTTACAGTTTATTCCTATTTGATTTCTAACGCAGCAAAATGCTGGAACAAATAGCTTGAACTTGGTACACCTTTGCCAGTAAAATGACAAGCTAACTAAGAAACAAGTTATTTTTAAAAATATAAATTCCTACTGAACGTGAACTGTTCATTATATCCATTAAGAGATCTTTAATTCAATTTTATTCTTTCTTTAGATCGATTTTTTCAAAAGACAGGATTCAATTTATAACTTAACGCTAATTATGTCTAACTGTTTACAGGTTTAGCTCAACACATTGATATGAAATTTGAAGACGTTCATCTCATCGGATTCAGTCTTGGAGCTCATGTGGCTGGATTTGCTGGCTCAGAATTGAAAAATATCAGTCGTATTACAGGTATGACAATGTGTGTAAATACATGTGGGGACCTATTATATTCCATTCCATGTGGGGTCCGATCCCCTAGATTATTATAGTTGTACCCACTCAACATAGACTTTTAGCTTAGAGGAGCCTTATTTGACTCTTGGGTATTTAACAATGATGTCATATTTTTCACAGGTTTAGATCCAGCCGGTCCACTGTTCGAGTTTCAAGACCCAAGAGCGCGGCTGGACAGATCAGACGCCAAGTTCGTGGACGTGATCCACTCGAACGGAGAGACGTTGATACTGGGCGGACTGGGCGCCGCGCAGCCGCTGGGGCACGTAGACTTCTACCCTAACGGCGGCCGCGTCCAACACGGCTGCTCTAATTTGTTAGTAATTGTACCAAATTACTATAATTTTAGTCAATTACCGAAAACGACAAAAGTTCGTACCTCTTTTCTTTATTATAGATGTTAGTAATTGTTAGGGTTGACACAATTCTGTTTGACGGTCTCCGCGGCATAGCGGAGGTCCTGTGTTCGTCTGCCCGAGATTTCCTTAATTGGTCCACGCTGGTGGAAACCTTTTGCCGTGGTTAGTGATCAGGTACACTGCCGACAAATTGTCGCCGATTGACTGACTACCAATTTCGTTACAATGTCGTGTAGAAATCGAAACCTAGCACAAATATATGGGCTAACAAGAATAATAAATAACATCGCAATGTTGCGGAAAGTAAGAAATTGATTTAATCTCCTAGATTAGCACAAACTACTGAAAGTAGTTTTGGCGGAGGTCGTTACCACCCTACCGACAAAATGTTAGCGTTCGTGTCGTGTAGAAACCGAAAGGGTATAACAAGTTAGCCCGCTTCCATCTTAGACTGCATCATCACTTAACATCAGGTGTGATAGCAGTCAAATTACTAAAAAAAAAAAAAAAAAAAAAAAAGTACTTGTGTCGTTACCACTAGTATATAGCCATGTCCTTTCGGCAGTTTAAACTGTTAGTCAACAGGGTACCTGATAGGTGTTCTCTTACAGGTTTGTAGGTGCAGTGTCGGACCTGGTGCTGCCGTGGGCCGGCGCGTCGCCCGAAGGACGCTCGCTGTGCAATCACCGGCGTGCGTACAAATTCTTCACTGATTCCGTGTCGCCTAAATGCCATTTCCCCGCCTTCCCTTGCTCAGATTATGACACATTCGTGGAGGTAACTATGCCACTTAACCAAGTCTTCAATGCACTTACATTGCAAGAAAATCTCAGTAATATTCCATAGCCCGATCTAGGATTCACATCTAGGATCTCGTGATCTGAAATTAGATAAGGTAACAACAGTACGAGATCACCCATGTATGATCGTTAATGTATGACACACTAACCCACCAACCCGCATTGGAACTGCGTGGTGGGTCTAAGCTCCATGTCCCTACGAGGAGGAAGACCTGACCCTGTAGTAGTGTGTACTTATAATAAAGTGATAATGCTGATTCCATAGCCGCACTGCTTAAAGATTTCTCCTAAAGGTGTTTCTTTAAAATTTATTTTGTGATACAGATGATATAGATAATATTTTTCTAATGTTTGAAATGTTTTAGGGCAAATGTTTCCCGTGCAACGGTGACCGTCGCTGCGGAAACATGGGATACTACGCTGATCGCTCGCTCGGCCGCGGACAGCTGTATCTTCTCACCAGAGAAGAGGAACCATTTTGCGGTATTGCCATCTTTAAGTAACGTCTTATACCCGTTTCTTATATTACAAAAGACTGTGGATGCCCCTTTGTTTTCTTTTTCGTTTTATTGAGGTTGCGAAACCTTGATGTTCAGATAATACGGAAATAAGCAAGTCCAATGACAACTGACAATGCCTTTATTTTGCACTATATCACAATATTAAAAATATTTGAAACTGTGTTCAGCAGACGAAGGATGCGTCAACAGACATATCTTGTATAGAGAATCAGATATCGGTATTGCCAACCAATAGCGGCAAAATCATAAATATTGCTGTCTTAACAGTATACATTTTTTGCCATCGCATCGTAAGATCCATATTTTCGATTTCACAACCATTGTCAATTGTCAATAATGTGTTAAACTACCGGAGTAAGAGAGTAAAGTATAAATCATCGCTTTCAGCGCATCAGTACCACGTGGCGCTGTGGGGCGGACACGAGGCTGGCGAGAAGCCCAACTACGGTCGCGTGACACTCACCCTGCATGGAGACTCTGGACTCAACGAATCTTTTCCCATGACTAAGTAAATGGCGCTTTATAACACCATAGATATGTATATCTTTAGGCTTGTGACTTTTGAAGTTGAAACTTAGAGTATGTGTGTGTGTGTGTTTATTAATCCTTTACACCGTAACAATGAGCCTGATTTGACTGACATTTGAATAGTGGTCATAACCTTTTTTTTCTTTTATCGACTACAACTTGGCCCTTGACTACTATCACACCTGATGTTAAGTGATGATGCAGTCTAAGATGGAAGCGGGCTAACTTGTTAGGGGTGGGACGAAAATCTACCGGAACGTTAAATCGCTTAGCGGTACGTCTTTGTCATGATGGTAATCAGCCAGACCAAGACAAATTCAGAAAAATACCTCCGTCTTATAAATCCACCGCGCATCCACTGCGCCACGGAGGTCGTCAATCTGGTTTAAAACAGAATATATATATACTTTTTATAATAATCTTACGGTAATGGGAATTACGCGGATAAAAGAAAAAGAACTAATTAAGAATAGAAAACTATTACAGAATGTTTAGTAGTTGGAAATTGTTAAGGTAAAGATATTTTATGTAGGTTAAGTGATAAGTATAAAATATAAATTTACAAATTTTATGAATTAATTAAAGAATATTCAATCATCAACAGACGAGAGGAGAGCCCCCGCGTCGTCCGCTTCGGTCGCGTGTTGGTGCCGCACCCCGCGCTGGGCGTGCCGCTGCGCGCGTCGCTGCACTACGCCGCGTACAACGGCTGGCTCAGCGCCGGTCTGCGCTCCATGCGCGTAGACAAACTTCTTATCACTGACAGCTTTGGAAAGACGTAAGTCGGCCTCGACAAATGTTTTACTCAGCATAAATATTAAGAGTACCTAGTTGGAATAGTTTCTCTAGCTACCTAAAAGTCTGAATTAATGTATATCGATCTTTCACAGGTCGTCATTTTGTAAGGCTTTGAAGTTAGTATCAGATGAAACAATCCAGATGCCACTGTACCCAGGAGATTGCCAAATACAAGAGGTTAGGTTATTATTGTTGTTTGTAGTGTTAGTGCTTTATTTCAATTTAATATTAACTAAACTCTCCTATCCTAGGTTGTAGAACCAACCAATACCACAAATGGTGAATCTGCTAACGACAAAGGGAACGCAACAAACGCTACTGCAGTTGACCCCCACGATAACGAATTACCCGAGGACTTTCCACAGAGGCAATTCATACTAGCTGATGATTGGGAAGAAACCGCAGACACGGGGCGCGCTTTCGGCATGACAAACACAAAGACAGCGCCCAGTGGAATCATAGAAATCGCTGAACCAGTATTACGGCCTCGACCCCGTAAGGCGCCAAGGCAAAGGTCCGACGCTCCCGACAGCGTCCACGAAATTTCCGAGCCTCTGCTCCGAGCCACGCAACCTCCTCGCACTACGCCGCCACCGTCGCGCAAACCTAAAAATTACGACATATCTACTCCTCCTAGCAAAGAAGCGTGGAACGAAAGAGCTGAGAAAGAGCAAACCAGTTTTGCCGTACAATTTTTACCAGCTCGCTTAGCATCTTTCATCACAAGAGCGGAACGTTACGCTAGAGATACTCTGTTACCGTTAGTTTCAGCATACGCCCCGCGATTACCGATATTCGGATCTCGCGAACTTCCAAAAACCACCGCACGCTACATACCCACAGACGACGCCAACGTGACGAGCTCCGTGCCGATACCCACTCCGACGTTAGAAATGAAAATTGAGTCACTTCGAATATTAGGACCTCCTGGTGAAAAACGAGAGTTCGAAACTCCCGAGGATCCTGACATACCGGTGGTGATTTCAACGACGACTACCTCAACCACAACGCCGACGACAACCACGACAGAGATGGACAGATTGAGAGTAGCCCCAAAGGAGATGTTGCAGGTGGTCGAAGGACCAGCTGCATCGACGAGCACGGCGCTTCCACCGGTGGCTTTGCGGAGCGAAGGAGAAAAAATATTAATAGTATATCCAATTAATGCAAGAGACGAGAGAAAGATCAAATCCCACTCGTTCCCTGAAGAGATGCAGTTCGAAGCTCTTTACAGACATACGGCCGAGCCCACAGCTGTCAGGGTCGACCTGCCCACGTTCACTCCGCCTACTTCCACAGATGAGCCCCCGCAATCTGTTATGTCAACATCGAGCGTCAAACCCTCTGAATCTCGATACTTTCCCCTCCCTTATACCAACAAACCGGACGATCAACAAACTAAAGTAAACCGAAGATGAAACAGTACATCCTAGATATTTTCCTATGTAAATACTACAGGATTCTTTAAAGCTGTTGTAAATCTAATAAATTTATTTTTCAATTCTTTTTACTAAGCTGCAGTTATTTTTATATTATTCAGAGGAGCAGAAGAATTTATTATATTGAATAAGTTCGCTGTGTTTAATAAATTTTTTTCATAAATTATAGTTGTGTACATATATTAGTTAATAAGTGTAGGATAAGAGAAATCTCATTTTTAATAAAACTTATTTATTAAAAGATACAGTGTTTGTCCTTAAACATTGCATTCCTCGGGAATCAAAACAAAATAATTACTACTATAAAGTAATCCTCGGTTTTACAAACTAAAACACTTATTCTAACTTCTAAAAGAAACAAAATAATATTATATTCATATTAATTCAAATTGTAATGTAAGGAAAAGTATTTTTAGGACTTTGTACTTTTTATTGCTTTATTACAGACACATAATTTGGTAAATATAATATAAACAATAAATGTGATGAAAATAATTATAATTTTTCACTTAACATACACTTATTGGTGTGCTGTTTTGGAAAATTAATATAAATGACAAACATAAATGATAGGCAGATAAAATAATTATAATTCATGCCTTCACACTTCGCCTTATTGGTCGATATACAGTAGCGTTATTCTGTAACACTTTTTTATAGTTCGACATTTCGACAGTATGTGTTTCGAATTCGCTATTAACTATCTCTATCTATAATACAGTGTTAGAGAGAGAGTTAGAGATGAATTCGAAACTCACACTGTCGAGTTACGAAATCATTACCGAATAACACTATCGCTCCATTCTATTTGTAACCTAGAGGGCAATGCTTTCAGCGGCAAATAATGAAATTCTAAATCAGTACAGTAGATATAATTATAAATTATTACTTCATATGATTATTGGAGCACATTCACAAATATAACATAAATGATTTGAAACAATATACGTGATGGAAATAATCCTCCAATACTTTAACACAATGCAAGTAATTTAAAATAAGGCAACGTCCTGAGTAGCACGTCGCGGCGCACGATACTTCCTATAAACAAACCTCAATACGCCCACGCGCACTCAGGACAATTTAAAATTTAACTTGACTTGACATTGTTTGTTTCGTGCGACGCGGATTTACTCAGTAGGTCTAAAATAAGTTTTAAGATACGCACGAAGAGACATCTCTTGTAGAGAAAGACATGTCGCTTAATAGCGGCAAAATCGGAATTATACGAAAACTAGAGTACGCCCGCGGTGTCACCCGCATAGTTCTCGTTTTTATGGGAATTTCGGCATAAAATGTGACCTATTACCCGACTGCGTCAGAAGGAGGGTTATGTTTTTCGAGCGTATGTATGTATGTATGTATGTATGTATGTCCATTTCTTCGGCACGCGCTACAGCCAAAATTGTGGTAGTGACATAGGCTATATAAATTTTCAAAATGGCGGCTGTAAATGGGGGAAAAAAGGGGGATGTGTGTATTTTTTTCTCTTATCTTAGCAATATGGGTACCAATTGAAGGGTCGTAAAAAGACCATTTCAAAAATATAAATATCATATCATGTTTACATTACTTTTAACAAAAAATGGCAAAAAGTGTACTAAGTGTACCATCTCATTTCTATGTACCATAAACTAAAAATAAAAAGGTCTCAAATAAAATTATTATTATAAAAACAGGGACAAAATACTTTAACCTGCGGGGAAAGAAAGATCTACCAAAACTACGTTTGTCCCCGCCTGCAGCACCATAAAGTATTTAGAATTTTATACAGATATAGTGATCCTTGTTTTTCTCTTTTCAGTTCATAACTTCTAAGCAGTCGGGTTTTTTGATTTTATAATAATAATTTTTTTGATGTAAGCTATATTATTATGAAGTGTCATTTAAATCCATTCAGTAATGTTTGCAGGAAAAAGTAACATCGATCCATCCATAGAAACTTTCGCCTCTTTAATATTAGTAAGGATACTTTCCAAGAATATGCCAAAAGATTTAAATAATAATTATATGACATGACCTAATATAATAAAACATTATTTTGTGAATGATATATTATAACATTCGTTTTTCTCTTGTGACATTTTGTCATTCATTAGTAATCATAATTGTGTACATAATTTTATTATAATTAAAATCTAAATTTTTGCTTATCTTTTCACGGTGAGACATTGAAATAATTTTTTTTTAACGTAACAAGACTATTTATTAAAATATTTCGTGCAAATAAATGACTTTAAACGAATATCTCTTTCTCCCCGAGAAAGTGCGCTAAGAGGAGTATGTACAGAGAAAGACATCGTCGTTAGATAGCGGCCAATTGAAATTATCAATCTGTTTCGTTGCGCAGGGACAGCTACATTTCCGATTTCACCACCTATTGACGATGTGTTTTTATCTACACGAGATGTCTCTTCGTGCGCATCTTAGCGGCTCCGGGCCACGGACAGCCTGAGTGCAGCGATGTTACTTCATATACTTATCGGAGTGCTGCGTGAGGATGCGCGCGGAGGACTTGGCGTCGAGGAACAGCGTGTGCACGGCGCGGATGTGCTGCGGCGTGATGCGACTCGCGCCCTCCGCGCGCGCCGTCAGCGACGCGGGCGTCAGCAGCTGCGCCGCGTACCTTTGGAAACAACACAACATTTGCTTTAATAGACTAAAATATTATATACTAGCAGAGGTATCTCAATGTACCTTCCAAAAACAAAAAATAAAATAAAGCAGGGTATTACGATAAAGATTCTGCCATACCGAGCCTAATAAAGAGAAACAATTCTCCCTTACATTGTTTCGTTATATATCAAATACTTAAAGCAGCGTTTTCGATGAAAGCAGCCGGATCAGCCTAGCGAACCGGTGGAAGAGTCACTACGCATTGACAGACCTGACTCTTCAAAGTGTTTGTATAACAGTCTTCTTGAAATAAAATAATTTTAATATAACTTAGGTGTCTGTCTGTGAGTGTGGGTATATGTGTACGTGAGTGTGTTCGCTTATTTATAATTGTATCTCTTTCACGCCGCAAATCACAAATAAAGTATACGCATATAAGGAGGTAAAGAATATGAATATGAGTTATAAACGTGCGAGTACGTGCGTGCGTGCTAATTAAATGCGTGCGTAAGTGCGAGCGTGAATATGAGAATGTACTGACAACAAGTCACGAATTTATATATTGTGTAACACACAAACTAAATAAGTTTTTTAAGCTTTTTTTAAATCAGTTGCTGCTATCTTCTCAATTTTTAAGGCGGCAGCGATTAGCAATGATAAGAAAATCTTGTTAGTCACCTGAGAGTACTATTGGTGCCAATTTCAGACAGTGCAGTCAGCGCTTCGTCGTCTATAGAGATGCCCTCTGTAGCGGCGCGTAGTTTCAAGATCTGTCAAATAAACGAGTAACTGTCAAAACCGTACAAATTACACCTAATAACTTTATATTTATCAATAGGTAAGAGTATCTTAGCAACTATTATATAATAATTCAATAAATAATAATCAGATCACCTCTAATAGCATACCTGTAATAGTTCAGGTTTGTTGTAAGGTAGTGTTCTAATAATTAATAGTCTATCTAAAAGATCTAGTGGAATGCCGTGCGGTGAAATGATGTCCTCTGTGCCCCTGTAATTGAATTAGTTTATCATTAATAAACATCGAAATATATATAAAATATTTTAATTGATAATTAGTAAGGCAAGCAATTAAATTTATGAAATATTAAGACAAATGGTCTTAATGGCTTCATAACGCCTTTTGTATTAGTTTTACTAAAAAATATATATGTATAAAAATGAATACCTATCACAAATGTGCTATAATGAAAAACAAAGAATAAAGACTGACCTTATTTTACAGCGCCCCCTATTAGTGGCGAAAATTACAATAGGTGCAATCGCTGACTCTAAGGCTCGATGGAGATATGTAAACGTTTCAATGTCTAACATATGGACCTGGACAAACAAAATCATCATAAAATAAAGTCCCCTGCTGCAAAAGTCTGTCTGTCTGTTCATTATAAACTCAAAAACTTTTAAACTTCTCGCAGTTGTTATGAATAGATGGAGTGATTTTGGAAGAAAATTTTAATCTATAGTTTGTGATGTTTTTGAATTGCTTGAATATGATGATAATTGTTGGAAGAGTCACAACACGTGGGCAATTTCACTAAAAACGCTGTCTAATCTATTTGAGGTATAACAAAACAAAGTATAGAACAGTTGATCTTTATTAATATGTACTGCAAAAAAGTCAGGGACAACATATACTTGTTCTTTCTTTAAAAATTAGGTTGTGTTAAAATGTTTTTTGGTTTTCTTTCAAGGTTACAAAACACGCGGTAATTTGGTTCTCGGGAGAAGTCACAGGCATCTGCTAGTAAAATAATAAATTAGAAACTAGATGTAGTTGCGTAACATCATGATAAACAGTGACTAAGAAAATCATACAAAAAACTTCAATCATAAAGTTATTTTCCTACTTGTAGAAAGTATAATACATACCTCATCAATGAATAACACTCCTGGTACTAATTCTGCTATTCCCTGGTCAATGTATTTGTTCACTACTTTGTTTATCTCTTTTCTAAGTTTATCTGAAAATGTACATGTTACGTTAATGTCAGCACTATGACTTATAAACTCATATTATCATTATCAGCCTATTAACGGCCCACTACAGGGAAAGGCCTCCCTCCTTATAGGAGAGGTTAAGGAGCGTACACCCACCACGCTGCTCCAATGCGGGTTGGCGGGTTTAGGGTGATAATGTTTCATTTATTAACTATCACTATCAGATGTTGATGCTAGTGACACCACCAATTTCCTAACTCCGGGCTTGGAATCTACTGAGCATTTCATAGAAGAATGAAAAAGCTCAGGATTATTCCATGACCCAACCCAGGAATCAAACCCAGGACCTTGTGATTGAAGCCACGTAGGCTAACCACTAGACCAACGATAATCTGCTATACTACTACAATACTGTTTTTTTATTCATTATTGATGATGAAATTTAAGATGGAAATGGACTAAATTGCTAGGAGTAAGGTAATATTCCACACCCCTTCAGTTTCTACATGAAATTGTTCCGAAATGCGGTACTACTTTGTCGTTAGGGTGGAAACTAGCCACGGTGGAGTCATCCCATCAGCCAGACCCAAACAAATTCATAAAATTTCAATAGGCCTTATTGGGAATCAAACCCATGATCTCCATCTTATAAATCGCGCATACCATTATGCCACTGACAATGTCAAAACAATGCATTTAATTGTTCAGCATATAAGGTCAGTAAGCAATGTGCAGATTTAAATAGTTTTCAACAATAAAAAAAAACAGTTTAAACCAAGACTTATCAAAATTATTTTAGTGGAACTAGTAAAATTTGTCTTGTAGACAATATCATTAATAAATTTTAACAGATATTTGTTTAAAAATATACCTGTTATCTCAGTTTTTTTTGGCTTCATCAGTTGACCCATCATAGACATAATATCATGACCACCTTGAGGCCTCGCATTGGCACAGTCTAGGTCATGTAGTGTCACATCTTGAACTACCTCTTTCTTCTTATGGACATCCCCTTTTGGTAATGGTACATATTCTTCAGCCTTTAATAAAAAATAGCTTATTGAAATGAAATGAAAACATTCTTTATTGCACACACCAAGACAGGAAAGATACGAAACAGGATACAATTCACACAAGAATTTACAGTAGCGCAATAGGCGGCCTTATCGCCAACAGGAGATCTCTTCCAGGCAACCTAGTTAAGAAGCTACAATAAATTAAAGAGAGGGTGAGGGTGTACAGAACAAGTATTATTTTGTAAAAAAATATCAATCTATACATAAACAAAGTTGAGTTAATATATATGCTCATGAACAGATTGACTGATTTTCACAATGTTTTAATTAGTTGGACTTGTCTACACCAAATAGAATGACTATAAAAATATCTGAAATATTCCTGATAAAGAATAGATGAAGGAAATTGAGTTTCTCATAACTTAATATGAAACAGCTTCTATTGCTGATGTTTAAAAAAAACTCATACAGTGTAGTCAATGTTCCAAATAAGTCTGTCCGTTGGGTCCCAAAGTTACATTTTATAAATTACAATTTACTTTACTTACTTCTAAGTCAAATTCTGTAGCAAAAGTGTCACTCCTGCCTTGTCTTTTAACAGCTCCAGAGTTTGCCTCAATGTAGATAACATCGCCAACTTCTACCTTTTCTTTTTGTAGAGACTCATAAATTGTGGGATCTAGCTTCAATTGTTTTGTACCTTTTGCTGTTTTTAATCCTATTATAACATGAGAAACTGTTTTGCCATAGCCTGAAACAATTTATTTAGATAAATCATTTTGGAAATAAAATGAATAAAGATATTTTTTTAGCACTAATGTCTATTATATATTTTATATATATTTATATATTTATTATTTGATAGTCGAGTGGGTAGAGACCCTGCTTCTGCATCCTAGGCTGTTTGAATTTTTATTAGTTCTGATTCTCCAACCTTTTATATGAGATTGGACTATTTATCTGTGGGTTAAGAGAGACAAATATCTTAGCATTCCATGGATTCACCGTGCAGGTGCCAGGTCCATCGCATGGCTAAGAGAAAAACTCCGAACAGAGCCCAAGACTTGTGACACGGGTGTAGGTTTAAAGAGATCTCTTAATGACGGCCGTCAACACTCACCTCCTCTGTTCAAGTTATTCTCCCTGCCCAAATTCGGAAGGACCCTACTAGAGCAGCTTTGGATACTCATTCCAACTTGGAGCTTACTGTACTTCTAGTAAGGCCAAGGCCTCTTAGCAGGTTATAGAGACACTTATTTTAACCTCCAGCACAAATATAGCTATTAATGGTTATTCTAACTTGATAGTTTTGTGGTATTGTCTGTTGGCTACATTTTGATAACATAACTGAGTACAATAATATTTTACCTCCAGCTGGGTTCTCTGTCTCAACTGGTGTTAGCTCAGTTACCTCTCCTTCATAAACCTCTTTTGTCTCTCTAATGCGCAGGCCAATAGCACGCCGAAAGTTTTCCATTAGTACTTCCGTCTTTTTTATTTCAGTACTGTACACTTCACTTCCCACCATAGGACAGAAAGGTACCTAGAAAATATTTAATTTCTGTAACTATTCTAAACTTTATCTAAAAGATCTAACAATAAAAAATGTGAATGTGTTATATTAGAAATTGATTTTTTTTTCAATGAGATCTGAATTTGTGGCTTCACATATTAATAAACAGATTCTTACTTTGTTACCTAGTTCCTGAGCTATGGCTAATGCTATTGCAGTCTTTCCTGTCCCTGGAGGTCCAGCCAGCAACAAGGCTCGACCAGCCATCTTCTTGCTTCTTATCATATCCACCACCAGACCAGCAGCCTACAATTATTTGGATTTCAAATTCTCAACATATATAGCAAGTACCAAAAAGTGTATGAACTAAGCATAAAAACAGGATACTTATAAATATTTACATGATGTTATTTATAAAAATTGCATTTAGATTAATTTAGATTTAAGAAAGAATAATTCCTTTGAAGTAGAACATCAACACTTTAAACATTTTATTTGTTTCAAATTGTAAAGATTGGGAGCATTATCAAGTAAAGTCATCCTAGTTGAAATGATATGGGTGTCTCACAGAGTTAAATAGTGAAATAAAATAGATATTTAGTCAATTTGCATTTCTAAATTTTAATCATCAATTTAGTTACAATTTAATTTAGATAGAACATATAGGAGTAAGTAATGACTAAATTAATCTGCAGGCCTAATCATAGGAGACTTAGTCAAGATTCATTTCAATTATGCAGATTCCCACCAAAAATGTCATTTGTTATTTTCAAGTTTAAAGATATAAAAAGTGTACATAGAATCTATATAGATTCGTATGTTTATACATTCACAATCAATTACGAATTTATATTTAGATATTGTCACAAATTACATTAATAACAATAAGGTATAACTCCATGGTAACCAAACTAACCTCATGTTGTTAATCAATAGCTTTTAACGGATGTATTAGGGTATTATTCTAATCATTTACTGCAATCTAAGAACTTATGTTAACGTAAAAACATTGTACAAAAAATAAAAAATTTTAAATTTCTCATTTCTCACTTCTCTAGCCGATTCTTGACCCACGAGACCGGCTGCCATTTGAATGGGAACTCCATTTTCATCCAGGCCTAAACCTTTTATGTGGCTATGGGCTGATATTCTTTGAGTTTTTGCAGTGCTTTTCACTTCTTCGATTTTCATTTTGCTAAGTCAAAATGTTAATAACAATGTTTAACTGAAATTGAAAAATTATTAGACAACTTCAAGTTTCTAGATGAGCTAAAGCTAAACTTCAAAATCAAAATGTTTAGTTCACTTTTTCACTGGATTTATAATCTCTGGTTCGGAGCTCTACATTCTAGCTCTTTTCAGCCTGCCTTTCCATTCCTATACTGATTATAGTAACATAGGTAAATTATGTTTTTGAAAAATATATTATAATGATTACCAAATATTTTTTTTAAACCGAGTCATTTTAAACTGCGTCGTCGGGCAAGGAATCAAACAACTTGAAATGGGAATATCTTTGAATCCATATCTAACTGTTGTTGTTGTCTGATGATTAATTTGACATTTGACGATTTGACAAATGACAGTATCTAGAATCTGTTGTTATCCATTTCAGTGAAAAGTGCAAAACTATAATGTTTTCAAATATATTTACTTAAATATAATAAATTACTAAATATTATGTAGGTGTTATTTAAAGTACAGAACTTACAGGGTAGCTCACAGCAGCTACGACGTGTTTTATTTTATTTATGAAATATTAAGTATTTGTTATCATAATGGAGTATACGGCTCAAAATTTGGAGTATGCAGTGTCAGTATTTTATAATGGAGAGCAGGAAGATCGAGCTCAGGCTCATGCTTGGCTAACAGTGGCTCAACGTGTGCCTCAGGCTTGGAACTTTGTTTGGGAATTACTGCAACCCAACAAGGTAATTCTAGATATGTATTCTTAAAGCAATTAACGATTTTCATTGAAACATTCGCACTTGTTGTGTAGCTTATGATATTGACTATAGCAAAAACTAAATATAACTATCATTAATGTTAGACTTGGCTAAGTCAAAACACTGTAGAAAAATATTCCAGGAATGTTTTTATAATTTTCTTTATACTTTTATGCTTATAAGTAATTATTGAGAAGTAATACATACCTATAGTAAAGCCAAACTCGATTGAGAATGCTTGTCAACAAACAAATTAAAAATGAAGGTAGAAATCACTAGTCATTTTACACCTTATTTTTTTAGTTAACTTGTTAATAACAAATTCATGATAATAAATTAGATTAGTAAGCTTAAAAGTAATTAATATATTCAATATCTTTTAAATTAGATTTTATAAAAAACAAAACATGATTTTAAATTTATCAGGCATAAAATGTGTTGCATTTTCTACCTTCATTTAAAAATTTGTTTGTTGACAAGCATTCTCAATCGAGTTTGGCTTTAGTATAGACTGTATCCTCTCCCCTATAAGGTGGAGGGCCTGGCCCTTTAGAGGACTGTTAATAGGCTGATAATGATGAATTATACCTATTTATTTGACAGATTTTTGAGACTGAGTTAAACCAGGAACTCTACTATCACCAAACTAACTTACTAAAGAGTTATACTGTATTTCATTGTAAATACTTAGTTTTTCTGGTTAAATTATAGGTTCATGAGGTTCAACATCTTTGCCTCAGGCTGATAGATGTAAGACAACATAAGCATTCTGTAAGATGTGGCTTGGTTATTGACAATGGTTATGTACTTAAGGGACACTTTTTTTTATTTGCAATAAGCTCGCGCTTAATACAAACTCACCTGATAGTAAGTGTAGATGCAGTCTAAGGTGGGGAGCGCTTGTTTTATCTGCTTGTCCTGTTAAGTATAAATAAATGTTTGCTATAAATACTTTTTACTGTATGATTGGTCATGAAAAGAATTATTCTTTAATAATAATAATTAGAATCTTCAATATATAACAAACTATCTACGCAATAACTAACCATTGACAACCAGTATGGTTCTTCTTCTTCTTTTTCCTGGGTCTTTTCCACACTTGGCCAGTAAGTTGGCCGTTGTGCTTGGGGCCCCTGGTGTAGGCTCCCGCTGACTCACTACAGCCAGCCAAGCTCGCTCCAGAAGCTTAACAGGCCTCCCAGGTCGTTTGTTTTAAATTCTTGGTTTAAAATTTTGAATCCTTATTAATTTTAAAATAATAAAAATGTCCTTTTTATTGTATAGGGAACAGAAATACAGTTTTATGCGGCCACAACATTGCACACTAAGATCCTCCGTTGTTGGAATGAAGTGCCTCCTGAAAGCTATGCAGAACTCAAGGAAAAGTTACTACAATCAGTGATTGCTTACTCGAAAGGCCCAAAGATAGTAACTAATAGACTATGTATAAGTGTGAGTAAATCATTATTTTTTAAGTAGCAGAAGACTGCAACTCTGTCTCTAAGCAATATCGTTAAAAAAGCTGTTCTACCTGGATCCTACCAAATTTGGTTGGGAGGGGAAAATAATTTAAGTAGAGAAGGTGAGCATTGACTGGTTATAAAGGGAACCCTTAAGCCTACATCCCTGCCACAATTTTCGGGCTCTGTCCGGTTTAATAAAATATGTGTCTAAAATATGTCTTGTGGTTACAAAGTTACTAGCAAAAATGTACTTGAAGTGCTGGATTTTAAATATGAAAAAGAATTAAAAAGTCTGCATAATTCTACTTCTTTGGTTAAAACATCTTATTAGTAGTAGTAGTAATAGTAGGTATTTGCTTAGTTTTAAAAAAGCTGACTCAACTTTTTTCTAATTTAGGCCTACTTGTCAGATCTGAAGTATTTGAATGCTTGTTTATTTGGCTTGCTTTGCAAACAAGTGAAGCTGTATTCTTCTAAGCCTTTTTGTTAGCATATTTAAACTGTTGATTTTATTGTAGCTGGCAGCATTCATTCTCCAGCAAGGATCTGCAGATGTAGCTGAAATACTGAGACCTCTATCAACTGCTGAGAATACTTCACTATTACTTGAAGTGCTGACTGTCATACCAGAGGAAGTGAGTTACAGTATATTTCCTAACATTTCATCTGTCCTTTGCAGTTTCACTAATGATCCTGTTTCTGTTAGATACAAAGTTGCCTATGTGTTTCACATAAACAATAGTTTAATCTATCAATTTTGCCTTTAGTGTTCCTTATTGTTCCATATTATGTTAGTTCAATGTATAGTTTTTACATTGCACGCAAAAATTAATCAGTTTGTTTAACTTTTTTAGTACAACAGCATGACAATGGGAACAGCGATGAGATCTAAGAATCGTGCAGCTTTGAACCAAGCATCTTGTATGGTTTTGGATGACATGTTAAGATACCTAGAAACTGTGTACAAGTGAGTTTTTTACTGATATACTGATAGTACGTTATTTGTAATTTTATTAACATGAATATGAATACAATAAAAAAAGGTTTTCTAACAGTAGTGAATAAAATATTTTTCAAAATGGATGATATAATGTTAATGAATTAATGATCTAAAGAAAGAAATATTTAATTGTAATACATAAGTTATTATATCGGCAATAGCAGATATATTAAGCATCGAAAAATTTGCATTTTAGGAGCAATGTGGTACTAGACATTTATAAGACGCAACTGCTGCAACTAACTGCAAATGTCTATAAGACCTGACGATAACGATTTTATTATTTTTTCAGCGATTACAGTACTTCATCGCCAAGTGAAGAAACAGTTCACGCGTGGACGTGCGCGGCGAATTGTGTCGCGAGCTGGCTCACGTTGGGTGGAGAGGACGCGGTGGACAGCGCCACCACGCTGCCCGAACGAGCGCCGCTCTGTCGAGCACTGCTCACCGTTGTGAGAGTGCTCTGCAGGTACAGTTTGCATTAAGTAACTTGATGGCTCGAAAAAAGGGCAAATAAGTCTGCAGTAATAACAAACACAACACAAAAACAAAGAGGATTGCGGGTCTGCGGTCTCAAGGTTATTTGGAAAACATAATTCCCTATGGTTATCATTATCTCTTTAGCTAGGATTAGTATGTAGAGCGGAAAGAATTATGCATATAAGTTTGCGGTTAAATATTGTTTAGAAACTTTTTCCTTAAAAGTAAAGTTAAAGTACACTACCTTTTGCAGTGCTATAATATAACATCGTAATACAGATGGAATGAAGCAATGAGCGACACAGCACTGGAGGCGTGCGAGGCGTGCCTGTCGGCGGTGCGCGCGGCCGGCACGGCGGGCTGCGCCGCGCGGCACGAGAGTGCCGCCAGCGCACTCGTCGCAGACCTGGCCGCGCTCGGTGAGCCGCTGCTGGAGGCCAACAACCAGCCCAACTCGCTCAACGAGGTCAGCACACTCAGGATAAACAACTAATGAAACAGCGTTGACGGCATGTCTGTACAATTAGAACGAGCAACTAGTGATAGTTGGCTAGCACTACAGTTAGTGTCGGTTATCAGGAGTTGCTGTCTGCGGTAATCACGTGCTGCGTGGCGGTGAGCGAGTGCCACGCGCGCGCGCTGGTACAGGCGGTGGAGCGGCCCGGCGAGCACGCGAGCGGCGCGCTGCGCATGCTGCAGCTGCTGCTGACAGCGCAGCGCGCGCCCGGTCACTACCCCGTGCACGAGACGCGCTCCAACCTGCTCTTCAGCCTGTGGTACACGCTGCAAGTGAGTTCTACCCAGCGATATATAATGGTTCAACCTAATTCTAATTGAATTCTCTATTCAACTTTGCCCGCAGTACTATGTGTGGCCCTTGTACATGTAAATGTATTTCATAAATAAATTTTAGAGTTATAATAATTTTTATTTGATAAATATAAAGCTTCCTCCTTTCTTTTATTGGATCGGAAATTGTGCTCCAGGTTCAGATAACAATATTTATAAAGTTTGTCAATTTTAATCAAAACATAGATATAAATAACAAACTTAGAAATTACTACTACCCTACTCGGCCTGGTAGGATCCTATTAGACAAGCTATTGATACACTTTATATCAAGATATCCGTAAAACTAAACAAGTGTATCTACAAATAATTTCACTTTGCATTGCAGGACGAGATATTAAATATGTCGGACAGTACGCAGAAGATCAATCCAGAGTGGCACAACTATTTCGCGCAATTGCTACTCACACTTGTGAAGAAGTCCGAGATGCCGTTGGAGTCCGCACTCTCCAAGGACGATCAAGAGCTTCTGCGGTGTTACAGACAGGACATCGCGGATATTGTGGTAGGAAACCTAAACATTACAATCTATATAAGTTGTATTTAACCCATCAAAGGTGTAGACCACGCCAAAGAACTAGTCCTCTTCGAAGTTGCATAATTGAATTTTACATTGCACACTCACAGTTATACACACCTCGTGTTTAGAGCAGATTAGAAGTTTGTCGAGATTTATTTATACGAACTTAGGTGTTTCTAGTTACCTGAGCTTTCTGCATTAAAGACGTTACCTAAACTTGGATGGCACCGACTTCATAGAAATGGTTAATTAAGTTAATGAAACTAATTGACACAATTCTTTTTTACTTTTTAGTGAATTTTGAAGTTCATTTTAATTTTTATTAAAATATTATATAATTAATAATTAATAGATCATAAATGCACTAACAGCTCTGTAAATATATTATCTAAAAATATATTTTATAAAATATAATTTTTTTAATTTTTGACTCAAAAATAACAAAATAATGGACACATTATCAAACAAATCGGGCGTTAGTTCACAAAGCCCGTGCAAAGGTCAACGGTCTATTAATAAAGGTGTGCGGCGAGTGCACACCTTAAGTAAACAGCTGATTTTGCTTTGTATTGCATGATAGGGTTACCGTCAAATTCTGTTGCTGGTGTTTTAAGTTATTAACAATTGTGAATTACAATTTAATTTTTTAATACAAAAAGAAATGTCCTTATAAAATTTCATTTATTTACAAAATATAAAAAAATTGTGTGTTAAAAAATATTAATTAATTTTAGGGTCAATCAAAATACCCAGTTACTATTGTATACAACTATAGCAGTCGCCCGCGACTTCGTCCGCGTGAAAACCTCTTGGGTAACCTTCTAATTTTAAAGACAGACTTTCAAACAAAGTTTGCCATTCAAGTCATTCCCCACTCCCCTTCTCAATTTAGTTATTTTATAGTTTCCCGTGAAGCAATATCCTCCGTCCCGTCCCGTGTACTAAAAATCTACATTTTTGTTCAACATTGTACGACATTTCAGTACATTAACATTAACAATATATATTTATGGCAAATATACTATTTAATATCAATTTATACCCATCAGATAAATTGATATTTAATAGTATATTTCACTCTTGAGTCTAGCCTTCAGAATAAACAAAAATAATTTTAAAATCCGTCACGCAGATCTAGAGATTAGCCCGTTTAAACAAACGAACAAAAGTCCCCATACATTGCTTTCAATTATTCTCAATAGTTAAGGCAGCGCATGCGCATAAAGCGGATTTAACAGATTTTGGCGATCCGACTTGCGCGACAAAAACCGTGATAACTCGGTTTATATATACAATACAAATATAAAATATAGCCTATGAAACTCACCGATAACGTAGCATTCTACTGGTGAAAGAATTTTTTAAATCGGATCAGTAGTTCCGAAGATTAGTCCCGACAGAACTTTATTTACAAACTTACAAACTTTACCTCTTTATAATATTAGTATAGACTAGACAATGCGTATTTTGTTTATAGATGTACTGCTTCAGCATCCTAGGCGATTCAAGCTGGACGTACGTTGAGAACGCGTTCACGGCAGCGGAAAACGCTTTACAGCGCGAGTCAGCCCTGCACGTGTTCCTTGCACTGGCGGACGCGGCGCCGCCGCACCGAGCGCCTCCAGCGCTGGTGGCGCTGTTGCATCACGCGCTGGACCTTGCTGCAGATCCGACAAGTCAGGATACTCGCGTCTTGCATACAGCACTTGATTGTCTGGGTAAGGAACTACAATCATTATTTTTATTATATATACTTTTAAACTCGAATTTTCTGTGAGAATTCTGACGTATTCATATGCCGGCTTTTTGATGTTTTTTGTTTCATCAAATCAAAGAGTAAGTCAATGTAAGGTGATAATTGATTTTATCTATATTTATGACTTGAAATAAATATTTTATTATTTATTAAAGTAAAATTCAAATACTGTATACTTTAATTAATATCTATTTAAATAGATAAAAATGTTGATGCGAAGTTTGAAAATACTTATGCATTTATTACCTTACTTTTAATTAAGTACATATATTTTCATGATATCATCATTATTGGCGTCATGATCCTGATCACCATAAGGATCGCTGATCAGCAGTTTATAGAGATCGACAACTTACGTTTGGCATAATTTAATTAAATGAAATTTCGTCCATTCATAACAACAACAACAATTTTTCGTATGTGGTGAAAAACGTTTGTTACGTTTATGTTCTTCCCTGGTGTGGCTAGTTACTGTTATTATTAAATATCGAAACTGATGATTTATAAAATGTATTAGCGAAAATTAAATTAATGCGATATTAATTTTTAAATAAAAAATATAAACCAGTGTAAATTTTATTCTTAGGATCCAATGAATACTATGTACTTTTTTTTTATAATCTTTTTTGTGGGAACTGTTTTGTCTATAGAAACATTAAGAAATTCTGACGTCAGGTAAACGTCAGAATTTCACGGAATTATAAATACGAGTATAGATTCACTATTTGCATTTACATTGCTATTCGTCTTCCCATACAGTCTAGTGGCTATTGATTTAAGTACTGCATGTTGTACTCAGGCGGCTACGCGGCGTGGCTGAGCTCAGTGCAGAGTCCGCAGACGGCGCTGCTGGGACAGAAGTGCATGCGCGCGGCGGGTGCGGCGCTGCAGCGCTGCCCGGCGCCCGCCGCGCTGGCGCTGCGCAAGCTGTGCGTCGACTGCTCCGTGCCCGCCGCCGCGCTCGTCGCTGACATCGTACACGTTGCGCAGGTCAGACTGGAACAGAAATACATGAGCGCGGCGTGTGCGCGCTTAATTCAAAACTGAGTACCCTGATTCCACGCAGTCTTGTCTTGTCTTGTTTTGTAAAGTCTGAAGCCAGAAGTTTTGTAAAGTCTTGTGAAAGAGGTCCTGAATGTAGCAAGCCTACTAGGCCTAATCGAGCGAACAGAGCCGGCGACCTTTGCACTAAATTTAGGTTGAGTAGGTGAAGCTAAACAACGGGGCGACGGAGTGAGCCTTCTGGCGTAGCCACTCTAAATACTTGTTATCCATAGGAACAAATCTTTGCACATACAGTAGGTGAGTGAGTTGTAAAGTTTTGGTTGTTCGTCCAGTACGCGAGCAGTACGGCAGACGCGTGGACGCGGCGGCAGCTGTTGAGCGCGGCGGGAGCAGCGCTGGCGGCGTGCGAGCCTGCGGACGCGGGCCCGCTGCTCACCAGCCTCGCGCAGCGCCTGCAGCAGGACCTCACCGCGCAGGTACTATGCTAAGTTATTAACATTACATTGGAATCTAATTTGAAGGAACATCTTACTAAATAGTTATTTTACCAATCTATATAAAAGGACTACAACTACAAAGATATCTGTCTATTTGTAAGGAATTAATAATATTTTAATTATAATTAGAATTATTAGCTTTTATTTAATTTACTTGTTTGTTGCATGCTCACAAGGCGGAATTTGGCTGATTGTTTATTTTTATTTTATAATACCTACTTGTACCCAAGTTCGCAATAAAGTTTGATTTGATTTGATTTGATTTGATTAATGATAGTTCATTTAATAGTAATGCGTATGAGTGTGTCATCTTAGTAGTACATCATGTAACATGGGGTAATATGATACTCCGCACGCAGGTGCGCTCGGGCGGCAAGTGCGGCGCGGCGGAGTGCGTGTCGCTGATGGGCGCGCTGAGCAGTCGGCCGACGCTCGCGCGCACGCTCTTCCGCACGCTGCTGCCCGCGCTGCGGCTCATGCCCGCCAAGCCCGACCTCGTGCAGGTTTGTTTACGCTCGAGTATTATTCATAGCAACCTCTTTTATCTGGATATTTATAACGTAGGAGTGCATTGCTATCCGGCATCTACAGTATGCCGCCATGTTGGATTTAAAATGACGTCTCACAGTTAACCAAGCATTGGCATTCAAACTAAACATGTATACCGAATTTCAGCTCAATCGGTTTTAGTTTCTGTTTCTATATCGAGTTGCGACATTTTAACACAAACTTAATTTACATACTTTCATTGGAAGTTAATTAAAAGCTAGTAAATAATGTACCTATTTTTATTTGTAACGTAACTAATAATTCCAATTTAATAGTTATTAATATTTAATTGGAATTAATGAACTTATTTCCTATTTCAGCCAATGTTTCAAATACTGAAGCACGCAGTAACGGCGCTGATGGGTGAGACTCACTCCATTGTTGATGACTTGGAGAAACTCATCATAGCGGGCTTCGAGACTGCGCCCTGCCCGGCTGGACTGGATGTTATCAAATTTGTAAGAAATACTTCTTCACCTGCTTATTTTCTATACATTTGTAAAGCGTGATACGACTTATAATTTACTAGCAGACGCCCGCAAGACACTCCGTTTTGTCAGCAGACCATCGGAAAAGCCCGTCAGGAAAGCAGCCCATCCTTTAAACCGTCCCTGTACCAAATTTTACTCAAATCGGTTCCGTAGTTTACGCGTGATAAGTTACTTTCGCATTTGTAAAATTAATTTTTGATCTGATTTATTTGATCAACCTTTCACACAGATCTTCATGCCACTTTGAATCAACCTGTTTGGTGAAATGACTTGAATGATTATGTTTGTGATCTGCATCAGGTGACAGTGTTCACGGGCGGCGGGTGGGAGGGCGCGCCGCGCGTGGTGCGCGCGGGCGTGCTGGCGAGCGCGCGCGTCGTGGCGCCCGTGGGCTGCGTGTCCGCCGCCCTGCCCGCCACCGTGCCCGCGTGCCCCGCGCCCGACCAGGCCGAGGCGCTGTTCGCGTTGCTCATCGCGCTCACCAAGAAGCAGCCCGTCGCTCTCGACTGGATCGACGACTTGCTGCCTGACTTAGTCGACTTAGGTGAACTTCGAATATTCCGATTACATTTATATATATACATATAAATAAAATTAAAGTGTCTGTTTGTAATATTGAAATAACCGTTCATTACTACATGCATTTGAATATATATACGGTACATACATCAAAATAACATTTTTTGTCTGTTTGTTCCGGGTAATCTCTGAAACAACTAGTCGGATTGCAAAAAATTTTTTTGTATATGATAGTCAGACTCATGAAGAGTGATAAAGGCTAATTTGTATCCTGATATTCTCACAGGAACGGGACTACGCGGGTAAACGCGGACATCCGACTTGTCTGAGCCGAAATATAAAACAAGTTGTTTCAGCGTGCACGTGCGTACGGTTGTGGGAGGCGGGTGCGGCGGGCGCGGCGTGCGGCTGGCTGGGCGCGCTGGCGCAGCGACGAACGCACTCGCTGCAGACGCCGGCGCCCGCACTCACGCACACCGTGCTGCGCTGCATCGGTGAGTGGCTGGCGTACTGTATTTAAATGTTTTAACTCCAATATTATTGTTAATTTCCACATCTACAAGCGTCTTTACCTTTTAGTGGTAGTAGTATAAGGTGTTAAATGATCAGGTGGAGCAACACCGCGCAACCAGATGGAGCCGCTGGCGGAGCTGCTGCTGGCGCTGAACCGCGCGCAGTGGGCGGAGGGCGCGGGCGGGCTGGCGCTGTGGCTGCGTGACGCGCTCGCGCCCGCCGGCTTCCCCACGCAGCACGCCACCGACGCGCACAAGCAGAAGTTCATCGCGGCCGTGCTCAGGTAATGTACCCATAGGCTGAAAAGCCTTAGACCCGAAAGGGGTTGGGATAATCTAATGTGATGAAACTTATTGGTCCTATTTTCGTTCCTAACACATTTCTGCTATTTTTTTATATCAATTACAGAGAAAAAAGCAGCAAGCGGCGATTGCTTGAAAGCGTTCAAGAATTCTCACTGGTGTGCCGCGGACTGATCGGCACCGAATACGCGCGGCAGGCGATAGCGTCAAAACAGATGATAGCCTAAATATTACACTCTGTTATGACAATGAATATTTGAAATGTAAACACAATTCATTTCACATTTCTCATGACGTAAATAAACATGAAATGCATTTCAAATTTAAGAATGACATTTAATTTTTTTAATTCAATTTAAATTTATACGCGTCTCCGTTATGAAGTTCAATAATAATCTAAATAATAATGCAAGTTTGGATTGAACTGCTGAACTGATCTAGATAAATGTGGCACATTAGTCTGCAGTTGCAAAAATGGCTATTTTGCCCCGATTTTCGCCCGTGCTCGTCCCTGTGCGAATCTTTGAAAATTCTATCAAGGTGATTTGTAGAACATACTAGTGTTAATGTGAGATACATTTTGGTGGTTCCGCATGCTTCGCTGGTTATTAATTTACTTTGTGTTAAATATTTCACATGTTCAAACACGTATAAAATATGTGGTTACGCACGCTCTCCAAAATCGCCTAATCGTTTGCAAAACAAACAAAACTAGAAAATATGCATGTGACCCAAATTGAAGCCAGATATTTTTCTTTATAAAACTTATAGTTCCTTTTTAGTTAAAATTATAAAAAAATGGCATTGGGAGTTTTAGGCGCACAGACCTGAGCAATGTTGGTTGGTTGGGTTTGCGCATGCGTCATAAACCGACAGTTTCCATTAAAGCGTCATTTTGAACTTTTTTCCTACGCAAAGCATTTGCGCCTAGATATAATTTTATTTATGCACGTAAATAATAATTAAAACGCTCGTGCGTAAAATCACTTGTTTTAATGGCACCACTCATTATTTGAAATATAACTATTCCTCGCGTTTTTTAACTTTATTCATATTCACAATATTATCTGCAGCAGTATAACGCCTGTCGGCCTGTCTCATACGCTAGTAAGTTAGTTATATTTGCCAAAGCTAAAACTAAGTAGAAAAGCGATTTTGGCTTTAGTTGCTATTGAATCCTAATTATGACTGTGTTAGTAATGAATTAAGTATTTATTATAGGTGACAATTTTTAAGTGTTTCGATGAGATTTGTGTCTTTCATTGTATTTGTAGCGACTAAACTACAACAAACAATTATAATTCTCTCTTAATATACATATATTGTAAATATGTCTTCTCAGTGGTTGTTGTATTAAAAAAGAAATATCTTATAAAGATAACGGTTTTAATCATAGTAAAAACTTAATGTAATTTGTAGATAGTAGTTAAGTCTACTTATGTAGGGTAACATAAATGTCAGAGCTCTCGCAGACATACAATTTTACACTTGACTATCATACGACTAAATCGCTTGTAGTTATTTACCATTTAACACATTTTTAACCGATGAAAAAAAAACGGAGGTTCTCAATTCGACACGTATATATATTTTTTTATGTATGACCACGCATAACTTTTTACAGAGTTGTCCGATTTTGACAATTCTTTTTTATTGAAAAGGGCACACTTCCAATATGGTCCCATAGTTATCATGTTAGGTTCTGATGATGATATCCTGGGAAAATTGAAGGAACTCTTCAAATTTTATAGGCACACTTGGAACGATTTCGGTTTTTGTGTAAGTATCGGTAGCTTTTTGGCTACTAGTGCCGAATAATATACTATGAGAGTATAATACGAGTAGGTTACGTGTCGATAAAACATTTAAAAAAATAAAAAATCAAAATGAAAATTTTTAACAAGTCGGTGCCAGCCAAGGTTTCTACTTTAAGGACGTTACCTAGAACCCACAAACTGTTTTACTATGTTAAATAAATGTTCCTTAAACTTGGCTGGCACCGACTTCATATATATGCTTAAGTAAATTAAAGCAACAAAATGACGCAGGTACTTCTTACTTTTTAGTGCGTTTTGAGTCGATTCAATTGTTTGTAAAAAAATTTATAAATTGTACGTAATGGAAAGCGAATCTTTGATACTGATATTATCGGTATCCAATTAATTGGAGAATATAATTGCGAAAATGTCAAGGCTAACTTAGGCCAACCCTACCTGTTAGTGTACTCTTTGATTAATCGGTCCACTTACAATTTCATGTCTGCGGGTGTGAGTCATCTATTGATCATTATTTCACTTGTACATTACCATGTCAATTTCTACCATGTAAAAATAAAAAATAAAACAATATCATAATTTATGTATGTTTTATTTAAAGTAACATGCTAGATCTAAGTTCCATATTCCCTCTTCTAATACAGAGAAGGCCTAGCCCTGTGGTGGGGCATTAAAATAACCAGACAATGACGGCTGTGATGCTTGTTAACATAAAAAAAAGTTAAGAATTTATGATTGCCAGATTCACGTTATTCCATAAAAGCTGATTTTTCAGCCAGTGCTCCTACCACCTCCCTAGTGCTGTAAGGCCTGTGTGTACTAAGATTTCGGTTATCATAATCAACGGTTAACATAAATTTACTGTTCACGACGCCGGTTAAGAACGTAAGCTCGGTTAAGATAACCGACCGGTTTACGTCCTTAACCGGCGAACAGGTTGTCGTAAACAGTAAATTTTACGTTTAGCTTATGTAAACCGTTGGTTCTGATAACCGAAAACTTGGTGCACACAGGCCTAAGAATCCCGATTATAAAATTTAGACCTGGCTTTAAAACTTTAGCAAGTTTCAAAGCACTAGACGTTCGAACGTCGGAGTTCCAGACTCGTAATCGTCTTGAGTAAAGTTCATAGTTGCCTACCGTTCATGTATATAAGAAGCACTGGCTGACAAACTTTCAGCTTCTAAATCCATACGGTCTGGAAGATAATATATGAATAAAGGCTACACATTACGCAATACTACGTCGCACAATTGTTAAGAAATAAGGGTTGTGAATAAAACGACAACCCGTACGCCGGTTAAGGACGTAAGTTCGGTTAAGAAAACCGCCCGGTTTACGTCCTTAACCGGCGTACGGGTTGTCGTGAATAGTAAATTTATAGTAACGTTATGTTAACCGTTTGTTATGATAACCAAAATCTTGGTGCACACAGGCGTAAAAATTATAAAAAATAATATATATCCATGAAAATCATTGAGTACTTATGAAAAATATGCTGCTGAATAAAAATGTTAATTATTATTTGTATACCTACTCGCCAATGGAATGTAAAAAAGGATATTAAGAGTAAATGCGAAAAACAATCATGAAAACCCTAAACTCAACAGCTCACGACAATACTATATTACTCGTAGAATACAATGACCGCTAACTGTCTAAATGTATTGAGCAATTCTCAGCTACATGCAAGAGAACAAATGTGAGAAGTGCCTTGAGTCTTCATGTGTCATTAACGACAAAAAAATTCAATTATAAAATAAATATAATTTCTTGATTAATTTGGAAAAAATATCAATATAGTTTCTAGATTAATTTGGAAAACACAACAGTTTTAAGACAAAACACACTATTACATTGGGAACATAATGTATTGTACTGTATTGAAGACAAAAAAGTATACTTTACATTTAACAGTCAGCGATCGATGTATTCTTCTGGCACATATAAGATACAAGTACTTACATCAATCTTATATCTACAGCAGGGGTTTTTATTTGGGACAAAATAGAAACTTTTTAGCTTGGTATTGCTTTTATCCGCTGTCGTAATTAGATTTTGCATTTCTTGATGATCTCATCTCATTTTTGTCCCAGATAAAATAAAACCTCCTTATTAAGATTATAATAGACACCAATACACCAAATTAATGGAATATATGAGCTACGCTTAATATTAAAGTAAGATACTTGTATAGTAATCTTGATGGTTATTTCTTAGGGCTAACGCTAAAACACGGGCGGGTGCGGGCGCAGGCGCACGCGGCGGGCCACAAATCCGCGAGCGGGCACCCGTCGCGTGCGCCCGTCTCAGTTGGCGCTGCTAGTATAATTTTGATGTCGAGCGTGTACAGTTGTGTGGAGTAGATTACCATAGATTATTTACTAATTTATTATTTGGGAAAAAGACGTCAACGAAAACAACGTCGACTGCATAACCTATTCTTGATAAGTAGGTTACTCAGCGGAGAATTTGATAATTCATTCGCCATATTCCACAATATTGGCCTAAATTGCACCTCAATTATTACGCGCTTTGTATCAATGTTCATGATTGTACCTAGCCTCTGACGCGTGTGACCGTGGCATCTAGCGGCGCTTATCTGATTTGTAAAAACAAACCCGCTCGCGTGTGCCCGTCGCGGGCGCCCGCGCCGAGTAGCCGCCACCCGCGCCCGCGCTCCGTCGCACGCGCCTGCGCTGTCCATACTATTTTTCATTATACACCCGCGAGCGTGCACCCGCGCGAGTTTTAGCGTTAGCCCTTAAATCAGGAATATATACAAAAAAATATTTTTTAAATAATTGCTGTGTGAAATAAAAAATAACTATCCGCTGATATTTTTCTTGGGATTTTAATGGTACAGATATCAGCATGAACCTAAAAGCACATTTATTAATGGAAAGTTCACCTAAATACAAATAAATTAACATTTCAGTTTAAATTTAGAAAAATACAGTCTTTGAATAACTTAAATATATAACAATGTGAACAACTCATAAAAAATAACAAAAGTATCTAGAAGTCTACATCACAATGACTACAGGAGTAGGAACAAAAATGTTACATCATAATTAATATTTACATGTACGTATATGGGTGCAAGACACGACACATATTTGGCTAAACCAGCTGATTATTTTTTTGTTTTTAGGTTTCAGGCAAAAAAGGTTCTAGTACCAAAAAAAATGTATGGCTACTAAAAAAATATTTCTTTTTCTTCCTAGTCAGATTAGTTTTGATAATTTATTAAGTCAAACTTTATAAAATATTTACAATTGGTTTATTGATTTAAGTATTATGTATATACTTTCACATGCATTTAATTTTAACAGAAATGATGTTGTTTTTTGTAAATAATATTACGTTGCTGGCCTCCGTGGCGCAGTGGTATGTGCAGTGGATTTATAAGATAGAGGTCCTGGGTTTGATTCCCTACTGGGCCTATTTAGGCTTTTTTTTAATTGGTTCAGGTCTGGCTGGTGGCAGGCTACGACGCTCGCTAGTTGCCGCTCTACCGTCAAGCGACTTATCATTCCGATGATGACGTGTAAAAAAAAATATAAAGGTGTGGATTTCATCCTACTCCTAATAAGTTAGCCCGTTTTCATCTTAGACTACATCATCACTTACCATCAGATATGATTGCAGTCAAGGGTAATTTAGGGATAAAGATTCGCATCACTTTCAGATGAAATGTTATCCTTTTGTTTTGAATGGTTTCTACTGGATTTCACTGCACAAAACGCCATTTTTTAAATATTTTAGTAAGAGCTCATCATTCTCAGCCTATTAACGGCCCACTACAGGGCCAGGCCTCCCTCCGTATAGGAGAGGGAATATGGAGCGTACACCCACCACGCTGCTCCAATGCGGGTTGGCGGGTTTAGGGTGATAATGTTTCATTTATTATCGATCACTATCAGATGTTGATGATAGTGACCGTGACCGACGGCTTAACGTGCTCTCCGAGGCACGGGGGTGTAACACCACCAACTTCCAAACTCCGGGCTTGGGCTGAACATTTCATAGAACAATGAAAAAGCTCAGAATTATTCCGTGACCCGACCCAGGAATCGAACCCAGAACCTCGTGATCGAAGCCACATAGGCTAACCACTAGACCAACGAGCAGTCAAGTGAGAGCTCAAATACATGTTATTCGCGCGCAGTTCGCTGCGTGACTAACTACTTTACGACATTTTGTTAGGGCCATATTCACGTGCTGGACTAGGTATCTAGACATTACCAAAGCCTTGATTTTGTAATTACTTCATTGCCTACGAGTCTGACCACTAAAACCTTTTTGTACCAAGTGTAAACAAAAATAAATTGTACCCACATACATATTTATAGTAGTCTGTATCTATACTAATATTATAAATGCGAAAGAAAGTAACTCTATTTGTCAATCCATCACGCTTAAACTATAATCTATTTTTATTTAGAAGTCTTAACGGGTACACAATAATGGCGAAGTCGTAACCAGAGACAATTGTAGGGGTGGGAGTTTTATCCAGGTGATCGTAACGCTGCTAACGTTATACCGTTACCATATATTATACCTAAAATATAGTTATTCATTTATTAGATTAAAACCAATATTTTGTGATTTAGCTTTTAGGTATCGCAATAAGATTGTTGGTATTGGTATAGTTAAAAAGTTGTTAACTATTTAAAAAACAAAAATTTCATAACAATACAACGTTGGCAGCATTATAATCACCTCGAGAAACTGCCCAGAAGTTACGAGTCCGTAAAAAAATACAAGTAAATGTCAATTTCAATAATGATCAGTCCGATAGTTTCCGAGTTTCCAATTAAAATAACAAGAACATCAATAATTATATTTCATCGACAAGTTAATGCTCGATGAATTTTTCCCATCATTATAAATTCATAGACAATCTGGTGTTACGAAATGTCAAATTGTCGTTTTCATAGTTATGCTGTGGAATTGAGTCTTATTATTATTTCGTTTTTGTGAAAATATATATGATAAAATGATAAGTTCGAAGCAGTTTACAGTGTATTGTGTATTGTATGCGTTTAGTAAAAAGATCTAGACATTTATTGCTAAATAAAACGAGTGATTTCTGTGAAAAACGTGATATTCGTGACAAGACGTGTTTGTTTACGAGTTAAGACTTCTAAAACCTCTGTTCTGAAATTTGGTACATGCTACTAGATAGTTTAGAGCCTGAAAAGGACAAAGGCTACTTTTATCGAAGTATCACAAAACAGAATTTCTCGCGGACGGAGTCGCGGGCGTCCGCTAGTCTACGATAAATAAATACAAGAAACGCTTAAAACATTAAACACAATAATATCTATACAAATGCGATCTACACATTTTTGTTGAATCGTATATACATATTGCACGCTTTCTGTCACAAATTTCATATTCTAGACTCCCTACGCTACTCTTTGGAAGAGTAAAAACTACAACAAGTGTGCAAATATACATGCGCATTCAGTCGGAAACATCGAATGGCGAATCTTAACCTAAGTTCATATCAAATACACGTACGAGTAAAAGTACACAGTAAAATATTACTCGTATAGACAAAAAATAGGAAACGATTAAAGAACACTTAAAAATACAAATTAGGTTCGGAACTAACTATTGCAATAATTATGAAAATATAATAAACCGAAAAACACATGCATTAATAAAATGAAAAAGATAGACAGACAGCCCTTTAATGCTTATGCGGTGCGCACGCCGCTGGCTGGAAACCTGTCCGCGGTCGAATGTGCACTCACTAATAAACAAGACATAAAAAGAGAAAGCAATCAACTTCTAGAAGAACAAGGAAGTTCTAGAAGAAATAGAATAAAGTTCATAGGTTGACAAGGGCTTACGGTCGCGTTCAATCCGTAGGAGGCGCCTCCGACAGCGGATAGGTGGAGCACCTCACGACGCGGCCCTCGCTCACGTACACCACACATCCCAATCAGGAGTCCAGGTCGGGGGTGGTCTCGTCCTGCGCGGGGGGGTCGAGCTTGGTGATCTCCACGATGAAGTCGAGGTACTTGTCGGGCTCGCAGTGGCGGTTCTTGTAGCGCAGGAAGTTGAGCGCCTGGTCGAGCGACAGGTGGAAGCAGTCCTGGCGGCACACGTTGAGCGACGTGCTCTCCAGGTCGCTGTGCGTCTCGCGCGTGTACACCAGCTTGCGCTCGTTGTGCAGCCCGCTCACGGTCACCTACGTCACAACATTCATTAGGGTCCCCTGCGTCAGGCAAAAACACTGTCATTATATTTGAATGTCAGGCCCACAGGGGTTAAACGTCAAAATTAAACATAAAGCACAAAATTAAATGTTAAATCCTCTATTCAAGAATTTATTTCTTACCTTAAGTTTTAAGAAGTTTTTATTTGGAAGATTATAGTTTCTTTTCCAGCTCTGATAAACTTTGTCTTAATAGTGAACCTACTTAAAAGTAATATGGTCAAATCATGCAGGCAGTCTTACACACCTCGTAAGTGAAAAGGTTGGCGTTGCACTTGGGCCCGATGTAGGCGACGTGCACCACGATGCCCCACGTGCGGATGTTGACGTCCACGCGCATGTAGAACAGGTCGCGGCCCACCATCACCAGCCAGTCGTCATGCTGGTCCACGTTCATGCGCAACGAGAACCGGTGCCGACTGCCCACCTTCAGGATCGGCATGTGACACGTCTGCGGGCACGACGCATACCTTCACCTTATGTTTCTGAATGTTTCCATAGACAAATGTTTCCAAAAAAAAAGATAAATTCCAAAAAACAAAGTATTAATTTTTACACTAGCTTAATTTTCTTTTAATTATCTAAAAAAATTAAAGGTATATATGAATGTGTCAGCCCCAGCGTATCTCAAATAACAATCATAATGATTAAATATTTACAAAAAAGAAAAAACTTCAATTCGAAAAGTATTATAAAAAGGAAATTTGATTAAAATTACAGATAAAACAAAAATGTTACATGCATAAATATCTCAATAACCAGATCTGAAACCTTTCAATGTCTGTTGACCAAGTACCAGCTTTCTTGTTCTAAGTACTCTAACATAAAACTTGTTAACTCGATATTTCTGCATGAACCCTATCTTGCCATTTAACTTAATTTCCTACATTCCACAAGTATGTGCTGGACATCATCCAAAGTACCACAAACTTCACAATTGGCACAATTTACCTTTTTAACTAAAATGCGAGCTTCTTAGATAGATAATGTCCAGATGTCTATGAGCTAATATTATATGTTTTCTACTTGGCCTAATGCTATCAAACGAAGGGAAAGGAGTCATATTATATTTGAGAGAGTATTATATTTACCTGAAAGTGCTGCTGCAAGTCGCTGAGCGGCAGCGGCTCGCGGTGCGTGCACGAGGCGGCGGGGCAGCGGTAGCGGCGCGCCTCGCAGCTGGCCTCGTGCGAGCCGCGCTGCCGCAGCCGCGTCTCGCGCCCGCAGCCGTGCCGGCACGGGTAGCGCAGCATCTCCGCCACCTGACCACACCCACATACAATTGTTAATAAGCCTGTAATGCCCGAATACTTAAACGCAAATCAAATTTAAATACGTCTCGAGTCTAATTGTTTTGACGATTTGCAATAGAAATCTGTCAAAATAAGTCGACTTGAGACGTTGATTTGAGTGTAAATTACTTTTCCCTGTTGAAAGCGTGTCACCCCGTCCACGTCGTGGTCGCGTACGCAGCTGAAGGCGGTGCGGCCCACGAGACAGGAGGCGAGGCGTGTTAGGCAGCGCACGCACACCAGCTGCAGGCACGGTTGCGATCTGTGGTGCGGCCCAGGAGACAGGTGGCGAGGCGTGTTCGGCAGCGCACGCACACCAGCTGCAGATAGTGTGGCTCCATCCACTCACCCCTTCCATCGCACGGTTGCGCACCGAGCTGAAGGTGGTGCGGCACACGGGGCA
This sequence comes from Mycalesis mineus, assembly GCA_034621355.1. NCBI lineage: Eukaryota > Metazoa > Arthropoda > Insecta > Lepidoptera > Nymphalidae > Mycalesis > Mycalesis mineus. Next base: position 11,545,097 of record CM067887.1, on the reverse strand, counting down.
GGTGGCGAGGCGGGCTCGGCAGCGCACGCACACCAGCTGCAGATAGTGTGGCTCCATCCACTCACCCCTTCCATCGCACGGTTGCGCACCGAGCTGAAGGTGGTGCGGCACACGGGGCAGGTGGCGAGGCGGGCTCGGCAGCGCACGCACACCAGCTGCAGATAGTGTGGCTCCATCCACTCACCCCTTCCATCGCACGGTTGCGCACCGAGCTGAAGGTGGTGCGGCACACGGGGCAGGTGGCGAGGCGGGCTCGGCAGCGCACGCACACCAGCTGCAGATAGTGTGGCTCCATCCACTCACCCCTTCCATCGCACGGTTGCGCACCGAGCTGAAGGTGGTGCGGCACACGGGGCAGGTGGCGAGGCGGGCTCGGCAGCGCACGCACACCAGCTGCAGATAGTGTGGCTCCATCCATTCACCCCTTCCATCGCACGGTTGCGCACCGAGCTGAAGGTGGTGCGGCACACGGGGCAGGTGGCGAGGCGGGCTCGGCAGCGCACGCACACCAGCTGTAGATATTGTGGCTCCATCCACTCACCCCTTCCATCGCACGGTTGCGCACCGAGCTGAAGGTGGTGCGGCACACGGGGCAGGTGGCGAGGCGGGCTCGGCAGCGCACGCACACCAGCTGCAGATAGTGTGGCTCCATCCATTCACCCCTTCCATCGCACGGTTGCGCACCGAGCTGAAGGTGGTGCGGCACACGGGGCAGGTGGCGAGGCGGGCTCGGCAGCGCACGCACACCAGCTGTAGATATTGTGGCTCCATCCACTCACCCCTTCCATCGCACGGTTGCGCACCGAGCTGAAGGTGGTGCGGCACACGGGGCAGGTGGCGAGGCGGGCTCGGCAGCGCACGCACACCAGCTGCAGATAGTGTGGCTCCATCCACTCACCCCTTCCATCGCACGGTTGCGCACCGAGCTGAAGGTGGTGCGGCACACGGGGCAGGTGGCGAGGCGGGCTCGGCAGCGCACGCACACCAGCTGCAGATAGTGTGGCTCCATCCACTCACCCCTTCCATCGCACGGTTGCGCACCGAGCTGAAGGTGGTGCGGCACACGGGGCAGGTGGCGAGGCGGGCTCGGCAGCGCACGCACACCAGCTGCAGATAGTGTGGCTCCATCCACTCACCCCTTCCATCGCACGGTTGCGCACCGAGCTGAAGGTGGTGCGGCACACGGGGCAGGTGGCGAGGCGGGCTCGGCAGCGCACGCACACCAGCTGCAGATAGTGTGGCTCCATCCATTCACCCCTTCCATCGCACGGTTGCGCACCGAGCTGAAGGTGGTGCGGCACACGGGGCAGGTGGCGAGGCGGGCTCGGCAGCGCACGCACACCAGCTGTAGATATTGTGGCTCCATACACTCACCCCTTCCATCGCACGGTTGCGCACCGAGCTGAAGGTGGTGCGGCACACGGGGCAGGTGGCGAGGCGGGCTCGGCAGCGCACGCACACCAGCTGCAGATAGTGTGGCTCCATCCACTCACCCCTTCCATCGCACGGTTGCGCACCGAGCTGAAGGTGGTGCGGCACACGGGGCAGGTGGCGAGGCGGGCTCGGCAGCGCACGCACACCAGCTGCAGATAGTGTGGCTCCATCCACTCACCCCTTCCATCGCACGGTTGCGCACCGAGCTGAAGGTGGTGCGGCACACGGGGCAGGTGGCGAGGCGGGCTCGGCAGCGCACGCACACCAGCTGCAGATAGTGTGGCTCCATCCACTCACCCCTTCCATCGCACGGTTGCGCACCGAGCTGAAGGTGGTGCGGCACACGGGGCAGGTGGCGAGGCGGGCTCGGCAGCGCACGCACACCAGCTGCAGATAGTGTGGCTCCATCCACTCACCCCTTCCATCGCACGGTTGCGCACCGAGCTGAAGGTGGTGCGGCACACGGGGCAGGTGGCGAGGCGGGCTCGGCAGCGCACGCACACCAGCTGCAGATAGTGTGGCTCCATCCACTCACCCCTTCCATCGCACGGTTGCGCACCGAGCTGAAGGTGGTGCGGCATACGGGGCAGGTGGCGAGGCGGGCTCGGCAGCGCACGCACACCAGCTGCAGATAGTGTGGCTCCATCCACTCACCCCTTCCATCGCACGGTTGCGCACCGAGCTGAAGGTGGTGCGGCACACGGGGCAGGTGGCGAGGCGGGCTCGGCAGCGCACGCACACCAGCTGCAGATAGTGTGGCTCCATCCACTCACCCCTTCCATCGCACGGTTGCGCACCGAGCTGAAGGTGGTGCGGCACACGGGGCAGGTGGCGAGGCGGGCTCGGCAGCGCACGCACACCAGCTGCAGATAGTGTGGCTCCATCCACTCACCCCTTCCATCGCACGGTTGCGCACCGAGCTGAAGGTGGTGCGGCACACGGGGCAGGTGGCGAGGCGGGCTCGGCAGCGCACGCACACCAAGTGCCCACGCCGGCACTGCGCCATGGGAGGCTCCATCCACTCCAGGCATACCGGGCACTCCAGCAATTGCAGCAGGCTCTGCACACACAACGAAAAGAGATATTTTTAACAAAAAATAGAACCAACTCAAAACGCACTAAAAAGTAAAAAATAACTGTGTCATTTAGTTGCTAAACATTTATTTTACGGAACATTTATTTATGTAGTAATAAAGTAGAAACCTTGGCTGGCACCGACTCCTAGATATACTTAAGTAAATTAAAACAACTAAATGACAGTTATTTTTTATTTTTTAGTGCGTTTTGAGTTGGTTCTATTTTTTGTTAAAAAATTTATTTCTTACTTTTTAGTGATTTATCGCCAGATAACGTACTCGTACTATACTGTCATAATATATTATACGGCACTAGTAGCAAAAGCTAACGATACCGAGACAAAGAAATAAATCGCTGTAAGCGTGCCTCCAAAATTTAAAGAGTTCCTTCAATTTCCCCAGGATATCATCATCAGATCCTAACATGTTGACAATGGGACCACCTTGGAAGTATGCCCTTTCTAATAAAAAAAGAATTATCAAAATCGAACAACTCTGTAAAAAGTTATGCGTGGTCATACATAAAAAAAAGAAAAGAAAAAAATATATATATACGTGTCGAATTGAGAACATCCTCCGTTTTTTTTCGTCGGTTAAAAATAGATTTCGCCGCTATGTGACGACGTTCCTCGTTTGCTCTAATCGACATAATATATCTTCTGCGCACATCGTAGTCCTACTTCAACATCAGGAAAACCGATACAATGTTATTGTTTCCTTATTTTTCAATTTTTTGTTTATTAAAAATTTTAATTAACAATAAGAACTGTTTTTAAAATAAATTTTATTTGAGTCATTATTAGATTAATTGGAGGATTTTATATTAGATTAAAATGTTTTTGTCAGGTTGATATAAAATCTTTAATTGCTTATTCATCTGTTTGTCATATGCGGTTCTTCTTTCTGGCGAATTTGGCGCTGAAGGATTTCTGGTTTCCTGACCAGTTTCCACGTTATGTCTAGATGCATTGAAGACATCTAGTGTGTACCTCACTGAAGTAAAAATATTTGTATATAGCCCACCTTTACCAGCCGCTTCTAGTATTTTTCTACACCTCAAGAACTTAAGTATACTTTTCCTTAAAAAAATTGGAGCTCTAGCTCCGGTACATTTGTTTAAACCAGTGATATTATGGATATATATAGATAGTAGGAAAACATTTGTCAACAGTATCACAAATTATGAAGTTGTTTTGACCACATCCCAAGAAATGATGGTTGAATCGAGCGTTTGGTGGTGCAGGTAGAAGGAGTAAGGTCCAAAGGGAGGTCTCCAACTCGATGTAAAGACCTACTGAAGGCTGCTACTTAAAAGACCATAGCCAAGCGTTCACGCAACACTACCAACCGACAAAAGTGGAGAAACATCGTAGCAGCCACGACTACTCTGACAAGAGTGCACGACTAAGAAGATGTATTCTGGATATATAATTTGGGAATCGGATATGAATATTTGTAAAATATAATACTGGTTTCTGTTACAGTTATGTATATTAAATTATTTCGGATAATCCGGTGGTTTTGATTTCAGATATTATGTATTTGTGAGGAAGTATAAAAATTCTTTTTATTATGAAAACAATTTTTTTTATTTTCATTTTTTATTTAATACTTCTTCAAAAATGTTAAATTGTAAATGATTACATCGTAATCCCAGAATAACCAATAATTTACAAATATGCTTGCAGCAAATAAATAACCAAAGAAAAAGGCAGATTGCATATACTTATAAAATACACATCACAATGTGTTATATTATAATTTGCTAGCTGATGACCGCGACTTCTTCCACTTGAAATTCTGTGTTCAGATGACGATTTTCATACATAAAAATCAAAAGAATATGCTCTAAAAAATCAGAGATCTATAACCTGGATAGAAAAAGTTTTTTTAATATGAGATCCGATTTATTCGAGGATTCGATTACAGGAATGGGGCTCCATAAACACTGGTTTAAACGCATCTTTACCGTCACTTTCACTGCTGGAAGCAACCGCTTCCTGAAATTTGAACTGCACAGTCCAAAACGAATGTTGTCAACTTACAAGAAATACGAATAAAGTTGTATTAATTTGACGGCCGAGTGGCGCAGTGGGTAGTGACCCTGCTTCTGCTTCCTAGGCTTTGGGTTCGATTCCCACATCTGGAATTATTTTTTGTATGATAAGCATGGATGTTTTCCAGTGTCTGGGTGTTTATCTATATATTATAAGTATTTATGTATAATATATATAAAAATATTCATCATTTATCATAGTATCCACAACACAGACTACTTCAAGCTTACTTTGGGGCTATATAGCGATGTGTAATTGTCGTATAATATTTATTTGTCAAGACTAACCCAAGGCGGGGTGTTCCAGTACGTCGGTAGGCGAGCGCGGCTGTGCAGGGATAGACGAAGCAGAGTCAGTTCTCCTTCGAGAGGAGATGTCCCGTATTGTTGATAGCACTGGAAAAAGTATTTTACTATTTCAAATTCATTTAATTAAAGTCAGTATGTCAGCCTTTCGTGACTCTACTACCGATTCGGAAGTCAAATCCTGCCTAGAAGATAGGTAGGTAATCTTTGCATTGTGAATTTTAAATATCTTAATGAACAATTCAATGAAAGCTTACTATTGTCTTATCATAAAATTTGAATTATGTAATTTTTAAAAATAATATATTGTCAGTCACGTGCATATTGTGCGTACATAAAATGATAATCTATCACTTTAATTGCCTTAAGGGAGAATAATTAAATTTTTCCGAAAAATCTTTGAAATTGCCTAATAATGTTTCTTAAAACGATGTTTCGTTTTTATTAATTTTAATAATCTCTATTACATAAACGTTTCATAATACACTACTAACATTTTAGAGAAACAAATCTATTTTAAAAACAACTTAACTAATCCTCTATAGACAAGAAACCCACTCTTACACTGAAAAGGATGTATGCAGTGTCTGGAATTGGGCTGGTTTCGTGGTAACCTCTTGATAGCAAGGATGCGTTGCAGGTTTGATAGCGGGCTCGTCAGATCTCTACTCTCGGTTGGTTCTACAGAGCTGGAAGTAAAGTGTAAACATTTCAATACTATAGTCTCGCCAGTGTCCGCGATCTAGTCAAATAGCACGACCGAACAGATCGCCTAACAAAGGCGAGCTTACAGTGAGCACTGTATTTCTTTTTGTGGTAAAATATTATTTGCAATCATCAATTAAACTTTTACTAAAGTAAGTAACGTATTTAGATTTTAGAATATAATTTAGAGAACAATTTTAATAGAAGTGGATCGATAATCGTAGCGTTGACCAAGCCAAGTAGGATTTTTCGATTTTCTGTCCTGTATCACATGTTTCAATGTTGCTCCTGCTGCATTTATTTAATTAATATTTTGATACGATTTTTTATTATTATTTACTATTTAAATTCATTATTTAACACATACAATTAGTTTTTTATAATTTTATTAGTTATCAATTCAGGTTTCAAAAAAGTATTAATAACACCAATATTTTGATATGAGTGAAATGTCCTATAGTTCCTGTTGTGTCGCTATTTGGGGAATTTCACATGGTTATTGAAAAATATTACAAAAATTTTCACAAGTGTTCCAAATACCGTGAAGGTCCTGGCTGGCTCGCTGACTGTCCTGACACTGAAGCCTGGCTTGCTCTCATAGGATTGTTGAGCAAAGACCAATACAAGTCACGCTCCATTCGCCCCCTACTCCTCCGACGCGAGTGTTCAGAGTTTGATACCATACCTACAAATGTAGAAAAAGCTTAGTTTTTTATTTAACATACAGCATCTAACAGGTCATATAAAAATTCTATTTTTGTTGTGAATTTTTATATAGCAGAAAATCGTTACAGTTGGACCTCTTTAAGTCAAATTCTGATAACCTGTACCTTTTGCATGCTCCAAAACCTCAATTACTCAAAATTTTAACCCTGATTAAGTCAAAGTAATCAATGAATCTCTATAAGCCATTTTGATTAATTTTTACTTATATTTCAAAAAATAATAATAGGACCTTTGTATCTTAAACAAGGCCAAAGTATATTGTTTGTATAGTGTATTGATTTCAAAACTTTTATAACTAAGACGGCTGAGTGGGTAGTGACCCTGCTTCTGCATCCTAGGCTGTGGGTTTAATCCTTACCTGGGAAATTGTTCGTGTGATGAGTATGGATGTTTTTTAGTGTCTGGTTGTTTATTCATTAGATGATAACTGATGAATATTTTTATATATAAATACTTATAATATATAGATAAATACCAAGATCAGTACCTATAATATAAGTTATCTAAGCTTACTTTGGGGCTATATAGTAGTGTGTGTAATTGTCCTATGATATTTATTTATCTATTTATAATTTGACTATTTATTTTTAATTAATTACCTTATATCTCAAAGACAAATAAGTTACATTAGGAAAGGAGAATGCCAGACAATGTATAGGACTTTAACCCACTAATAAAAACATACTGTACAACAATGTATTATGCATCATTTTATTGCATTTTTTTACTATTTAATATAAATTACATTTAAAAGCTCTAGAACTCGGAGTATTCGACAAGGGCCTATAGTGCCTGCGCTCTAACATGGTGCCTGTGACATATGTCATTAAAGTTCCGTTTCACTCTTGAAAGTTGAAGTGATTTACAAACTATGACTTAGTATATCAGCTATTCCACATTCGTAATATATTAAATCGTTAATAGCTGTAGTAACTTAAATTTAAAACCGGTAAACCCAGCCAGAATGTTCAGTCTACAAATAAAATCAAATTGAAAGAAAAATTAAGCAAAGTGTTAGTGTTAAGTTATAACGTATAACGTAACGCCATAGACGTGTCTAGTGATGGGATGTATTGCTACGATGAATAGTCGATGTTTTTTTTAATAATAAACGTATATTGTAGTATAATTTTTATTTTTAAAAAGTTTATAATTTTATACAACAACAGAACATTAGGGAAAGTTTCCGAAAAAGTTGCAAAGAAGAAATATATTTTATTCGTCTAAACTTATATCAGAATCAGGAACTTTTGCATAGTCACTAAACTCATCATCTGAATCTATGACGGATATTATTAATAACTAGCGGTCGCCCAGTGTTTCACCCGCGTAGTTCCTGTTCCCGCATGGTAATATCTGGATACAAATTATCTTATGTCACCCTAAAATTAAACGGATTTATGGAAAAATCCAATCAAATAACCAATTATTTCATAGGTAATGCTACCTACGTTCGCAAAGCTCATAAAAAAAAAGACGTGTGGCACTCGGAGACTGTCGCGGTAAAGCTATTGCACAGCAATTTTTATCAATTATGTTTACCTACCGACGTCATCGAGACCGTGGCCGAGCGGTAAGGCGCTCTAAGTGCCCGGATTGCCAGAGAGACGCGGGTTCGAATCCCGTCGGTTCCGCAATTTTTTTTTCTTCAAGCGTGATATTTCAAAAAGTCCTTCATTTTTAAGCTAATTTTTTTACAACATTAAAGAGAGCTAAATTTATGTTGCGAGTATCGTCAGCGATAAACATGGATTGCTAAGCGTCACATCCCTAGTCATACTGACAACTGCCACACTGACAACTGCCAGCTGCACCATGGTACAGCGATTAGACTATAACATTGGTTATCGTCCATTTCTGTATTGTGGTTCCGTATAGTTGTCATACTGACATGACAGTCGGAAGGCTTCGTGAAATACATTTTTAAACAAGCTTAACGCCTCTGGATACTAGCTTTTTAAAGCCCACGAAAAGAATTTTATTCTGAGGTCCAAAAATAAAAATGGGTTTTACAATTTGTGTTCTTTCTGGGTTAGAATCTGGCATTCTCCTTTATTGTATATGTTAATACATACATACATACATAAACATCACGCCTTGTTCCCATAGGGGTAGGCAGAGACCACATCCCTCCATTTGCCACGGTCCTTGCATACCTCCTTAGCTTCTTCTACTCTCATTAATCCTTTCATACAAGTTCGTTGGTTTAGGGTACTCTTGACCTGGCCATTATTTAAAATGTCCTGAATTTGGTTCAGGAACATTCGCCTAGGTCTTCCCCTTCCAACATTTCCATTCACCCTTGCCTTGTAAATCTCTTTTGTTAATCTTCCTTCATCCATTCTCTCTACATGTCCAAACCATCTAAGCATCCCTTTCTCAATTTTAGTCACTACATCTTCTTTTACACCACACTGCTCTCTTATTATACTATTGTTAACTCTGTCACTCAGTTTTATTCCGCTCATACTCCTCAACGCTCTCATCTCTACTGCATTTATTTTACTTTTATGCTTCTTCTGCCATACCCAACTTTCACTACCATACATGAGTGTGGGCACCAGCACACCTCTATGCACAGCCAGTCTTGCCTTCTGAGACACTTTCTGGCTATTCATAAATGCATGAAGAGCACCATTCACCATGTTTCCAGCATTTACTCTTCTTTCAATATCACTCTCACACGTTCCATCTTTCGTGAATTTACTACCCAGGTATACAAACTCTTTTACTTCTTCCACTTTCTCTCCATCTATCAAAATATTACAATCTGTCACATGTTCATCTCTTTCAAAAATCATTACTTTCGTTTTGCTAACATTCACTTTCATTCCTTTCCTTTTCAAAGCTACATTCATAATAGTTACCATTTCTTGTAACTCATTAGCAGACGATGCAAGTAATACTTGATCATCTGCGTAGAGAAGACATTTAATAAGTAACTCGTTCATTCTTAGACCACATGCACTTTCTTTCAAATCTATCAAGCAACTGTCCATGAACAAATTGAACAGCCATGGTGACGCTACACACCCCTGTCGTACGCCCCTATCCACTGGGAACCACTCAGTGTAGGCCCCATTTATTCTGACACAAGCACTAGAATTGTCATACAGAGATTTCAGTGCTCGGACCAGACTGCTGCCTACCCCATACGTGGACAATGTTGACCATAGTTCATTCCTCACCACACGGTCATAGGCCTTTTCCAAGTCAATAAAAGCACAGTACACTTTTTGGTGTTTAGCCAAAAATTTTTCAGCTATACATCGCAAGGAAAAGACCTGATCCGTACATCCCATTCCTTTCCTAAATCCTGCTTGCACATCCCACATTTTACCATTAGTTTCATTTATCAACCTTTCAACCAGCACCTTTGCATACAGTTTGCCGACAACACTGAGAAGGCTGATCCCTCGGTAATTCTTGCAATCTTGTTGTGACCCTTTTCCCTTATATAGTGGAACAATTACGGCCTTAGTCCAGTCGCCTGGAACTTGGCCCTTCGACCAACACAAATTGAAAAGGCAGTACAACTGACCTACAACAATACCGCTTCCAGCCTTCAGCATTTCGATTGATACTCTATCATACCCAGCAGCCTTACCTGATTTCATACATTTCAAAGCTTTTATAATCTCTTCCAAACTAATCTCAAGGTTATTAATCTCACTTTCATTAATTTCTACAGAGGACATGTCTGTCCCTGCTTCATCTCTTACAAATAAACTTTCAAAATGTTGCTTCCATCTCTTCAACATCCATTCTTCACCTTTTATTATACTACCATCTAAATTTCTGACTTTACTCAGATCAGATGTAGTGGACCTTCCTCGAGCATGCCGTATAGATTTCCAGAAAAACTTAATGTTAGACTGAAAATCATCGGTAAGTCTCCTATCATACATATCTTTACATTCTTCCCTCTTCTTTCTAACAGCTTCCTTAACGCTCACTTTCACTCTTTTGTATTTCATTCTAGATTTCAAAACATCATCATTTGTTGCTCTTTTCATTCTTTGGTTAGCTTTTGTAGCCAACCAGTCTAACCAAGCTTTCTTTTTCTCACATACAACATCCTGTATACTTTTATCCATCCACAGATTCTTTTCTTTTTTACTTTTTCTCCTTTTAGACATCCCGCATGCATCAATGGCAGCACCTACCACTCCATCTTTAAAATTACTCCAAAAGCTTTCAACCTCATGCATTTCAACAGCATTCATATCACGCTCATTCAAATTTTTCACGTATTCCTCTCTTACATCATCCTCTTGCAATCTCTCAACTTTTATCCGTTCTAGAGTGCTCGTCTTTTCTTTTGCTCGATGTCGCCATCGATTAAAAAGACCACTAACTCGGCAAATAACCAGATAGTGGTCAGTATCGATTTCGACACCGCGATGTACTCGAGCATCCAGAATGTTTTTCTTCAATCTTTCATCTGGGTGACAATTCCCAGGGGCAGAGCTCTATGCCACCACACGCGTCGCAGTTTGCGGATAGCGTAACGGCCCCTAGATATAGGGGTTAGCTGCGAATACCCAATAAGCAGTCGCGGACAGGGAGCGGTTCATCGGAGGGTCGCTGGGGAGCTTGTAGCGGAGTATACCCCAATAAAAGGCGTCAAACTCGGTGATGATGAACGTCGGTGGCGAGTAAGAACCGCCACTCAAAAATAAGTTCTTTGCTCGGGGAGATGGGCCTCGTCAACCTTGGCTGGTAGCTCATCTAGGAGAAGGTTAACTCTGATTTCAAAAGACCAAACATGGGGGGGAAACTTGGGGAAAAATTTGGATGGCGGGACAAAAGAAAGTGTTTACACTACCCCAGGAGGGTACCGACTGCTCCGCGGAAGGAGAATCCCTCACTGACAATATGTCAGTCTGCCCCACGTATTCTGGGGGGGGCAAAGTCCGCTCACCCAAATCGTCGCAAGAAAGCAGAAGAGTGCCAGAGAAGAAGAAGGAAGAAAACGATGAAGAAAAGGAAGATCCATTTAGAAGAAGAGGTCTGCAGAGGACTCCACCGTCAACTACAAAGAAAACGCAGAAGACTTACCATACAAACATTCAACATAACAACGACACTAAAGAGCAGGCTCCAAAAAAATTGACACAACAGATATTTCATCCTAGCTTCTTTAACAAAACTAGCAATAGTGGCTCTACAACAACCGACAAAGAAAATACAGACACAAATGTATGGCAAAAAGATAAAATTCCTACTAGGACAACAAAAAGGAAAGATACAAGCCCAGTACAAAATGATACTAACAAGAAGCTTAAAAACACCTTAACTTTCCAGGTTCCTACACACAACAGCTTTGATATTCTTAACAATGAATCAGTAAAAGAAAACAAAACTGAGGGCAAAGAATACACTCCAAAACCTGAGCCCATCTTTGTTACAGGTGTCCTCAATATATCATCCCTAAAGGAGAAATTGAACAGACTCATTGACACTGACATGTATACTATGACCACGCTAAGATCTGGACATGTAATCAAAATAATGCCAAAAGTCATTCAAACATACAAGACCATTAGGGAAGACTTTATTTCTACTAATATTTCACACTACACATATCAGTTAAAGTGTGAAAGAGCATACAGAGTAGTTTTACGTGGACTGCATGCATCGGAAGACATATCTCAAATAACTAAAGAGCTGGAGAATGTTGGACATAAAGTGAGGCAAATAGTTAACATAAGGCACCGAGCGACAAAAGATCCTCTGCCCATCTTCTATGTTGACCTTGAACCAAAGCAGAATAACAAAGATATCTTCAATATTAGACATCTTAACCAAATGAAAATTTCTTTCGAAGCTCCCTATAAAAAGAAGGAAATTTTACAGTGCAAACGGTGTCAAAGATTTGGGCATACAAAAAATCAATGCTATAGACCGTTTCGATGCGTGAAATGTGGAAATGACCATCCCACAACACAATGCACTAAAAAGCCCGAAACTGAAGCCACCTGCGCAAACTGTGACGAGAAACACCCAGCCAGCTACAGGGGTTGCAAAATTTATAAGCAATATAAAGATAGAATTACGAAGACTGCCCCGAAATACAAAGCAAATCAACCTACACTCACCCAAGAGGACAACAAAACAGCCACTGTGGCTTCAAAAGCCAATGTAGCTAGCGAATATGACTTTAAGAAAACATATGCTCAAGCCACTAAGACCAATAAAACAACTTCCAATACGCACAGAAGAAATGAATTAAATGACATGACTGATATAATGGAGACAATGTTGGAAAAACTGCAACACACTATGCTGACGATGATGGAAAACATGATGGACAAAATGATGGACCGTATGGTTCAACTAGTCAGCAGCCTTATGAAAAAATGATTCGAAACCTCCGAGTAGTAACTTGGAACGCCAACGGCTTGACGGAACGACGTCAAGAACTTGAAACTTTTTTTACAAATTGAAAATATTGACATAGCGTTAGTATTTGAAACAAGGTTCACTCCAAAGTCTCACATCACATTTAATAACTACACAATCTACACAACTAATCATCCTACAGGAAACAGTCATGGAGGCACTGCAGTAATTATTAAAAACTGTATTAAGCACCACGCTTTACAGATATATCGCTCAGATAAAATCCAAGCAACATCAATTGCCATAAAAGATGACAAATTTGAAACGGTGTACGCTGCGGTCTACTGTCCTCCTAAACATACAATATCAGTCCAAGACTTCGCAGCTTTCTTCTCTACACTTAATAATAGATTTGTCATTGGGGGTGACTGGAATTCTAAACACTTGCACTGGGGTTCCAGGTTAACTAGCACACGAGGAAGGCAACTATTCAAAGCAACACAAGAGATGAGACTGGAATGCTTATCGGGTGGAGAGCCAACTTATTGGCCGACTGACAGAAATAAGATTCCAGATCTTTTGGACTTTTTCATAACGAAAAATGTGGACAGAAATTACATAACTATAGAACCATGCATTGACCTTACTTCTGATCACACCCCAGTCATCTTAAACATCAACACAAAAATCACTCTTGTAAATGTCCCTCCTAAGATATACAATTCTAAAACTACAAACTGGGAAATTTATAAACAAATAATAACTACAGAAACAAATCTAAAAAATAAGATGTCTACCACAGAAGAGTTAGAAGAGGAGTTAGAGAAACTTAACAAAATTATTCACAAGGCTGTAAACATAGCTACCCCTGAACGAAAAAGAAATGGGCAACCCCCAAAACACAACATATATCCCAAAGACATAAAACAGAAAATTTTGACACGACGTAAACTACGAAAGATTTGGCACACAACTGGATACCCACTTAGACAAAGCAGCATTTAACAAATTCTCTGATGAACTAAAAAGTTATATAAACTCGATAGAAAATGACAACATTCAAAACATGCTCTCAAACCTTGACCCAACAATTGATACCAACTATTCACTGTGGAAAGTAACCAAAAATATAAAGCGTCCTAAAACCCATATTCCACCTATCAACAATAACAGAGGTGGTTGGGCTAAATCAGACATCGAAAAAGCAACAGTATTCGCAGAACATCTATATAGTGTCTTTCAACCACTCGATGAGAGTTGCCCTGAACACACAACAAAAATAAAAAAATACTTAGATTCACCAAATCAAATGTGCTTGCCACTGAAAACTACAAGCCCTAAAGAAGTATTCAATGAAATAAAATTACTTAAGGAGGGAAAAGCACCTGGCTATGATCTCATAGACGCAACACTTCTGAAAAAGCTCCCATTTAAAGGAATAATGAAATTAGTACACATTTTTAATACCTGCATAAAACTTGAACATTATCCAGGTCAATGGAAGATAGCACAAATAATTATGATACCAAAACCTGGCAAACCTCCCCAAATGGCAACCTCATACAGACCTATAAGCTTACTGCCTTTAATCGGAAAGTTGTTCGAGCGTATTCTACTTAACCGAATGAAGAAACATTTAGACGCAGTACTACCTAACCATCAATTCGGATTTCGCGAAAAGCACGGAACGATCGAACAAATACACCGTATTGTAGATATTATTAGCAGAAGTTTAGAAAACAAGCAATACTGTTCCACAGTGTTTCTAGACATCAGCCAAGCGTTTGATAAAGTATGGCATGATGGCCTCATTTTCAAACTAAAAAAGTTGCTTCCACACTGCTTTCTACCCATTCTAAGATCATACCTAGCTAAAAGAAGCTATCAGGTGAAATTTAACAACGATTTTTCTGACCTATATGATATCAATTCGGGAGTCCCTCAAGGCAGTATACTGGGCCCCATATTGTATCTCATATTTACTGCTGATATACCAACAAACAATCACACTACAACTGCGACGTATGCTGATGATACAGCCGTATTGTGCACTCATACTGATCCGACAACCGCTTCACTTTTACTGCAGAATCATCTTAATGACATAGAGATATGGTTGAAACACTGGAAAATAAAACCAAATGAAAGTAAATCTGTCCAGGTTACATTCACACTAAGGAGAGACACTTGCCCACCGGTCAAATTAAATGACAAAATTATACCCCAAGAAGACAACGCAAAATACTTAGGGATGCATCTCGACAGAAGACTGACTTGGCAAAAACACATCTGGACAAAGAGGAAACAATTAGATTGTAAACTCCGATCTTACAACTGGCTTTTAGGACGAAACTCAAAACTGAATGACAACAACAAAATGCTTATATATAAAGCACTGTTGAAGACGATTTGGACATATGGCATACAGCTGTGGGGAACAACCAGCAACTCTAACATCGAAATCCTGGAAAGATTCCAAAGCAAAGCTCTAAGGACAATGTTCAGTATTCCTAAATGTATAAGCAACAAATACATGTACCTCGATTTTGGCATACAAACGGTTCGTGACGAAATAGCCCAGTGCAGCCATAGGTATCAGGAAAAACTGTCCATACATGTAAATGAGCTTGCCCGATCTCTAACTCTAGATGGAAGTCATCAATATGCTCGTCTTCAGAGATACAGCATTGCTGATCTCAAACATAGATTTTCGTAACCAGCCGTAAGAGGGAGCCTGCCACTAGGGAATCTATGGCAAATATGAGCTCTTGGAGATGACTTGTAACTGAAATATTCAGTCAGAAGAGTGGCTTATTGTACCCATACAGATTGCCATGTTACAGCCTAACAAATGAAAAAAAAAAAAAAAAATCTTTCATCCACTACCACAAAAATAATCATACTTCTTGCATTCCCTTCTTCCCTTGTATACATATGAATCTTTTTGTGGTCAAACATAGTATTTGCCACAAAAAGATTATATTCCAGACATAATTCAAGCAAACTTTCCCCATTTCCATTCACTCTTTTGTCACCAAACATACCAAGTACTCTCTCATACCCATCACGCTTCACACCAACCCATCCATTAAAATCTCCTAACATAATTATTCTCTCATTCTGTCCACATTTATTCAAAGTATCACCCAGGCTTTCCCAAAACTCATTTATTTCTTTTCCCAATGTTTTGGTCTTTCTTAGACCCGGATCCGTCGGAGCATATGCACCTACAACAAAAATCCGGGTCAATCCGACTTTTAGCCTGATCCAAATGAGTCTTGGGCTCACATACTCAACTTCTTTCACACACTCAGTCATTCTCTCAGAAAGGATAATACCAACTCCCTGACAGCCTCTTCTGTCCCTGGAAACGCCAGACCAGTAGGCTGTATAGGAGTTATGGTTAGTGGTATCACATCCTTTCCTTTTTGTTTCATTCACGCAGAGCACATCTATACGTCTGGCATCCATCATCTGGCATACTTCATCTACCTTTTCGTTCATTCCTCCTCTAACGTTCAATGTAGCAAATCGGCTCTCCGTGGCCCGCTTTTCGCCTCCATGTTAATATCTCATATTATTGTCAGTTAACTAGAGTAGTTACTTGGATTCAACAATAGATGGAAGGGAACAGTTAGGGATAACTATACTAGTTTCCAATCAAGACATAAGCTATTATAGCTTCTCAAATGCCTCTTAAACTAATATTTTGCATCATCTCAAACAAACAGGTTTTATTTTACACCAAATAAATATATTATTAGTTTAAAAAGTATTACCGCTATTTTCTGGAACATTGGAATTGGCCATTTCTGATTGTCTTCTACTTGTTGCATTATCAGGAGCTATTATATTATCTTCTTCATCTGCAATAAATACTTTCAATGTTATTACTATTACATGCAATAACTTAATACTTGGTGTTAAATTCTATAAGGGGTTAAGGGTAATTTAAAAAAAATCATCATCATCATGCATCCACTGTTGAACATAGGCCTCTTTTAAGAAGCGCCAGCCCTCTCAAGTTCATTTATTTGCACTATAATTAAATTGCCTTTAATTCAAAAATTTCAACGTACTTATATTTGCTCTATGGTTCATATTTGGCAAAACGCAATGTGACCACATTTCTGAATTTTGTTGTCCTCCACCATATATTAAGAAGAAATTCACATTTCTGATAGAGCAATCACAAAATGTTGTGCCCTTACTTTGTGCATGCCAATACATAGAAGTAAGTTCTACAAAACATTTGAAGCTGTATATGCAATTCAGCTATGGATACTCTCCAAGACATAGACAGTCAAAATCACTGAACACTTTTAAAAAGGCTGTTAAATCTTACTATCTTAAGTACAAGTAGGTGGTATTACTGACTTACTGGCTTGTATTTCCTTTATGTCATATTATGTATGCATTAATTTATTTAATCTTTATTGTGTTATTTATATATTTTGTTGTGTATTAGTATGTAATTATTTGATTACGCCACCTGCAGTTTGGGATCAAACCACAATGTAAACGTATTACATTCATTGGGCCTGAATAGAACTGTAGCAAGTTCTATATAGACGGGGTAATATAAATCTGATCTAGGTTGGTTCCTACCAGATTTGACTGTGCTGTGCAGGGGAAGGTTTAATAACAGAGAAGTTGAACGCATCACAAAGAGAAGTGTTGACTGGATCACAAAGGGATCTTTTTAAACCTACACCTGTGTCACAAGTCTCGGGCTCTGTTCAGAGTTTTTCTCTCAGCCGCTCAATGGACCTGGCACCCGCACAGTGAATCCATGGAATGCTAAGATATTCGTTTCAATTTTACTAAGACCAAGGTTGCCTGGAAGAAATCGCTACTAAGAGATAAGGCTGCCTATTGTACCTCTACTTACTTCATAATATTATCTGTATCTTTTTGTTTTGGCTCATGTGGTGTACAAATAAAGAGTAAACAAAATGTAAATTTTACTGAAAGAGCGAATCTTGAAGGTGACTGATATACAACTTTTTGACACAATATACTATAGAACAGGTAGTACAGAAGTCAGCAAATTACTATCTACTTTACTACTACATATTTTGATATACAGATATTTTTTTTTTATTTGAGATACAGAATCATGGATTTACACAATCCATGATTCCAAGATGAAGTGCTTCGCGTATTAAATCAAATTACAGTTAACAGAATTTTCAGGCATTTGCAGTTTTATTTTACACAAGATGTAGGGTAGTATTAAACTTTCTAAACAAAGATTCGTTTTAGGCCTTCTAAAGTAAAAACACGTGAAATGCTTAGAGTAAAACACATGAAAGATAATAATATGCTATAAGCTTATAACAATACTTACCGGAGCTCCAAGGATATTCTGAAAGTCCAAGAGCCTTTTTAATGGTCTCTCGTCTGTTACTCATTTTTAACAATTATATGTAGCTACGTTTCGATGGAGTTGATTAAGATGAAACGCAGACCCCTACACAGGCTCCTGTATTAACCAGTATATTTGATGAAAACCGATGATAATATAAACATTTCCATTTCGATATTTCTCACAAATATGGATACAACAGTCCACAATATATTACTCTCCTCTATGATCCACGCACAATCCAAAAAACCACAACACGGGGCGTAAATAAGAAACCATCAAACCACAAAAAACAGGCGGCTAAAAAAATCACAAAATAGTCAATAAAAACCACAGACGTGTTAATACACTGACAGCTTGCCGGTAGCTATTATATAATTATAATCTAAGTTGACAGCAGCCTATTTAATCTGTTTTTAACCGACTTCAAAAAAGGAGGTTATCAATTCGACCTGTATGTAATTGCCCAGTTTTCGCATATGTTAGTCTATATCAGCGTCCGAATAAATGTGCCAAATTACAAAAATATATGTATTTATGGTTGTGTATATCGCCGGAACTACAAGTCCGATATAAGTAATTTTTTTTGTCGTATTATGTATTGTTCAACTTAGGGAATACTGCAAGTTTCATAAAAATCGGTTCAGTAGTTTTTGAGGAAAAGATTTTTATGCATGACTATGCATAACTTTTCACAGAATAGTCCGATTTCGAAAATTCTTTTTTCATTAGAAAGGATACATTTTTAAATTGGTACCATAGTCATCATGTTAGGATCTGATCATGAGATCTTGCTTAAATCGAAGGAACTCTTCAATCGTCACAGACACATTTGCAGCGATGTCGGTAGTTTATACTCGTAAGTAGCTGGCGAATATTGCTACTCATAGTTAAGAACGAGTAGATTTTACGTATGTTCGTCATCGATAAACCAATAAAAAGTACGAAATAAAAAATTTTATAAAAAATTAAACCGACTTCTAAACGCACTGAAAAGTAAAAAAAAATGCGTCATTTAGTTACTTTAATTTACTTAACCATATCTATTAAGTCGGTGCCACCTATAAACTTAGACGATACCGAATTCACACAGAATGCTTTGCTACTTTGTTGAATAAACTTTTCTTAAACTCTGACGGCACCGAGTTTATAGATATGGTTAAGTAAATTAAAGTAACTAAATAAATAAAATATTTATTATTTATTATATAAAAGCAGAGTTTTTGAATAAAGGCTGCGATTTTTTCAGGTCACGCATTCATTTGCCAATCTTTTTATTACTCCACGAACATCTTTAGCCATAGACATTATAGTCTTTAGTAATATCTGTTTTTTAAACGACTTCATCTTCTCTGTGGATTTGCAAAACGAGTTCAATCTTGTTTAAAAACTGTTAATGTTAAGCTCTTTGAAAAAGGATTTTCAAATAAACACAACACAAATAGGTAGATTTAGATAGATTCCTGATCTCTTTATCAGTAGGTATAGTACTTTCTTATACACTGTACTAGTACAATCAGTAATTTTCTAAAGTCAAACGTTACTTTAGGAGATATCTTAGAGTAGCCGGTGATGGCTATCACTTTAATTTTCTGATCAGTAGATTTACGTTTTAGTCGTTTTAGGTCAGAAATTTTAGCGATGGCGGATTTACCTTACCAAGCCGAATACGCAAAATCTGGAAGAGCAGCTTGTAAAGCATGTAAGCAAAAAATTGACCAAGGGTCCCTACGTATAGCGATAATGGTTCAGGTAATATTTCAAGTCTCTTTAAATTAGGTAATATAAACGTCTAGCCCTTAGCCTAGGCAATATTTGCAGTGTGAAGGAGTAACAAACGTCCACTACCATCCCCTGTGAAACCCCAAAAGTGGACTTATTTCTAAAGAAACATTACTATAGTTTAACTCCACACAACTTAAGAGCATACATTTTAAATTTCAAGTCAAATAAATATAGTAATTGAAAGTTGTTTTATTAAACGACTTAAAAAAAAGGAGACCAACCATATTCGGAAGGACCCCACTAGAGCAGCTTTGGACACTCGTTCCAGTACTGCACCTAGTAAGGCAAGGTCTTTTATTACCCTCGCACCCACTTCTACCGCGTAAAACTAACCACATAGCCATTTTTGGGTCATAGTATTTATTCACTTTGAATACATGGTCTTTAGGGATGTTTGTTTCCCACGGCACTGTAAGCTCAACAAGTCGTTTGATTTGTTTGGAAAAAAGAAATATGTCCGGTCTAGATGTCGTAATAGCTAAGTCTTCCGGGATTTTATAGTGCTTTTCATATGTGTCCATTAATATAGTCCAATCAGGAGCAGAGCCCAGAATTGAATAAGGCTTGCTGGTGGGTCGTCAACCCTTTTTGAGCCCTAGCTACTGAAAGGCTTATAGCTTCACGTATGATTTCTAGTACTCAACCATATTTCTCAATTCAACCATATATATGTATTTTTTTTTGCCATTCAGTCAGCCTTTCATGATGGGAAACAGCCAAATTGGCACCATGAAGACTGTTTCTTCAAGAAGAAGTCACCAGGAAGCATTGCTGAAATTGCTAATTTCAATAAACTGAAACATAATGACCAAACACGGATAAAAAGCCAGTTAGGTAAGAAATTAGTATTAATAGAAGATATCTCCCTCTAGTCCCTCTAAACATAACATAACATCATGCCTTATTCCTGTGGTAGGCAAAGACCACATCCCCCACTTGCCACGGTCCTTGCATACTTCCTTAGCTTCTTCCACTCTCATTAATCCTTTCATACAAGTTTGTCGGTTTAGGGTACTCCTCTAAGACATTGATAAATTTATCTGAACTTTAAAAAACAGTTATTAAAGAATATTTTAAGGTAAGAAATTTAACTCTAGGTTTAAGACAATCCTTTCTTTGCTCTGAACCACAAACTGTACTAAAGTTGTTTTAGTAAAGTGTTTTATATATCATATATAAAATCATCAGCTGATAATGTCCACTGTTAGACAAGGCCTCTTGATAGGACTTCTTAACATTGCAGTCTTAAGCCAACTAATAAATAAGTTCAACTTAATGCTTTAACACATTTTTGTGTGATTCGATTATTTAATAAAGGAATAATTCAAAATGTTGCATTTTTAGGAAACCCATCAGGTATAGTAATGCCTGCTGAAAAGGGTAAAAAAGGCAAAGCTTCAAAAAGGGAGAATAGTGAAAAGGCAGCTCTATCAAATTATTCAATTGAATATGCTAAATCAAGCCGTGCAACTTGTAAACATTGTGATATTAAAATTTGTAAGGTAAATAAGGTTTACATTCACATTATAATACAGGATTAAATTAACCAAATCAATTTTAGTAGTAAGCTCCATCCAGAGACATGCAGGATTTGTCAAATGTTGAATGTTGTGAGTAGCTTGTCTGCTCATCATTTACAGAACATATGTGTGTATAGAAACGATAAATACTGAGCAAGTCAATTTAATATAAATTTTCTGAATGTTTAGTGAGGGCAAAGAATCCACCCAAACTACTATGATTCTCTCCTTAGTCTGAATGCAATTGAAGGCTACAGTGTTTGAGGTTGCACAAAGATAGGTTACATGTTTACACCTATTTTGGAATCATCTGGTCTAAGTGTGGGTTAAACTAATTATTTTACTTAATTACCTTAATTGTTGCAATACATGTTTCAAGTGGCAAACAGCATACAATAGTGATATTTTGAATCATTCCATAGGAATTAATTTAAGTTAATTGTTGTTGAGTCTTGTCTGTGTTGAATTTTTGAATTTGACGACCTCCGTGGCGCAGTGGTATGCGCGGTGGATTTATAAGACGGAGGTCCTGGGTTCGATTTCCGGCAGGGCAGATTGAGATTTTTCTTAATTTGTCTAGGCTGGTGAGAGGCTTTCGCCGTGGCTAGTTACCACCGACATCGACAAAGACGTACCGCCAAGCGATTTAGCGTTTCGGTACAATGTCGTGTAGAAACCCAAAGGGGTGTGGATTTTCGTCCCACTCCTAACAAGTTAGCCCGCTTCCATCTTAGACTGCATCATCACTTAACATCAGGTGTGATAGCAGTCAAGGGCCAACTTGTAGTCGATAAAAAAAAAAGGAATACTCCTATTAACATATTATTTTATCATGTGACATAACTTTTATCTACAATTATTTATGTACTTACTTACTTGTACCAGTAATGTAATTTATTATAAATAATAATATTAAGTATTTTAAATTGTAGGATGAAGTGAGAGTTTCAAAACTAGGTTATGATCCCAAGTATGGAGATCACCCCATGTGGCATCATGTCAAATGTTTTGCTGAAAAAAAGAATGAGTTCTTGTTTCTTGCTGGTGGAGAGGATATTCCAGGTTTTAAGAGTCTCAACAAAGAAGACCAGCAAATGGTTAAGGAAACAATAAAGTATGTATTTTAGTATTAAAACTTTAAACCTGTGTAAATTGATAAAGAACTGCAGCATAAAAATTTAAAATTTTCAGTCTTATATATGTATCTGAAACTTAGAATAGTTGTAAACATAAAAGCAAAATAATTAGGGATTTAAAAAATTGTGAGTTATGTTATATTAGGGTTTTATGTTATATTATTATATCTTATGTTATATTAGGGCTAGTGCACCTGATGAAGCACCAGTAAAAAAACTTAAACTGGAACCAAAAGATGAAGTTGAACTAAAAGAAGAAAAAGAACTGCAAAAGAAAATTGAGAAACAAAATAAAACATTCCACAAATATCGAAAAGGACTCTGCGATATAACCAAACAGCAAATTGAAGAATTACTTGAAGAAAATTCACAAGAAATTCTTAAAGGACGAGATGAGGTTTAAGTTATTTTTCACTTATTTTCTTAAAGTCTTTGTAATTTACATAATACTAGCTGACCCGGCAAACGTTGTTTTAAATTTAAAAAAAAAGAAAATAAGATAGCCGAAAATTTATCATTTGGTAAAAATCGGTAAAGCTGTTTCGGAGGAGTACAGTAACTAATATTGTGACAGGGACATTTAATATATTAGATAAACAAATGAATTGACATTTTTTGGTTTCACAAAAACTATATGGAATGGTGAAATTGATTTGGCTAATTTTTGGTTTAGAAATATTTGTAGAAGTCTAAGGAAGGTTAAAAGATCAGAAAATATAAAATTTGAATTGAAATTAAATATTTTGTTATCTCTTAGACGAGATATCTCTAATATATCGCAATATTAGCCCTACCGGTCAACTAGTTAGGCTTGGATAAGGACCAAGTCTATATATAGCTTTTTTAATTCTTAACTTTTTTGCATATTGCGTATGTTAACACATTCACATGCATGCATGCATGCAATCGTTCTTTGATTATACAATGTGTTTAAAATAGCCAACTTGTTTCAGTGTCTGGACCATTTGGCGGATATATTAACGTTTGGCGCTCCTAAACCCTGTCCTGATTGTAAGAATGGCCAACTGGTTTTGGATACATTTTCATACAAGTGTACAGGTAAGCTTTTTGTATTTTATACATAACTAGCGACCCGCTCGGGCTTCGCACGGGTGCAATGCTGATACTAAATTATGTCCCTGCATTTTGAATCTTATATATCTTGGTAAATATTTACTTAAATTACATGCAGTAAAGGGCAATAGCGATCTATATTGAATGCACAAAGTATTTAAGATACTTCATTGGATAAGGATTAATACAGTATAGCTTAAAATCGCTTCGTAAATAAGCCATTACATTTGGTTGAAAGCAAAAGATAAAAAATGGTTATTGTGGGTTATCCCTAAGAGATCACACTTCACACCTTCGCAGACTTTTTTTGTTGCCCTTTTTAAGGTGTGCAATACTGTGGTTACATTATTTTGCTATATCTCAAAGGGCTTAGCCAGCGTTTGCAATGTATGTGCAAAAATGCGTTAATTTACGACACCAAATCAGAAACCTTTAAAATTATCAGTATTTCTCTACTATATATGTAATTTAAGTATTATACACATAAACCTTCCTATTAAACCAATCTGATAAAAAAAACCGCATGAAAATCGGATTAGTAGTTTTAAAGCCTTAACCATACATAGGGACCATCATAAAAAAACGACTGTTTTATACTATTTAACGATTAAATAGGATGGAATCTGGAACTTTTTAAACTTTTCAATAAAAAATATAATTATGAGAAAACGCTTAAAGTGATAAAATAAATAAAAAGATAAAAGGATTTGAATTTCTGATCAGACAAACAGCATACTGTGATGTGACGTCACACCAAAATAACGCCAGTGCAGTACTACAGCTCAGTACAAGTTTTCGTTTAGCGAGAAAGGTATTGAAGTTCTCTACTCCAAGAATTTAAGTGTCTGTAACTTAGCACGTCTTTATTGGATTTTAATACTTTTTTCAACGTACGCCATTATTACCCGACTGCAAAGAATGTTTATGTTATTCGCGTATAACTTATGTGCGAGTATGTATGTATCTTTATTACCTCATATGTTCCAAACTGCTGAACGGATTTTTATAATTATGATATCATTAGATTTGTCTTGATAAGATAAATGATGACTGACCAACATGATAACCAACATGACGACTGTAAGAAGTTTGAAGTATAAAATAAATTTATATCCTTCCTTTTTTAATATTTTACATTAAAATAAACCTTAATTATAAATTTTTAGCAGTCGGTCGTGACTCCGTCCGCGAGAAATTCTGTTTTGTGATGGTTCGTAGAAAGTAGCCTTTGTCCTTTCTCAGGCTCTAAACTATCTCTGCACCAAATTTCATTTAAGAAGGTTCAGCAGTTTAGACGTAATTGAATAACAAACAGACAGAGTTGCTTTCGCATTTATATTTTTTTTTATCGACTACAAGTTGGCACTTAACTGCTATCACACCTGATGTTAAGTGATGATGCAATCTAAGATGGAAGCGAGTTAATTGTTAGGAGCAGGATGAAATCCACACTCCTATCGGCTTCTACACGACATCGTACCGGAACGCTAAATCGCTTGGCGGTACGTCTTTGTCGGTAGGGTGGACCGAGACAAATTATGAAAAATCTCAATCTGCCCCACCGGGAATCGAACTCAGGACCTCCATGTTATAAATCCACCGCGCATACCACTGCGATACGAAGGTCGTCATATTAGTAAAGATTTAGGATTAACCCGTGTCTTAATTCACAGGTGACTTGAGTGAATGGTCAAAATGTAGATACACAACAAAAACACCTAACCGGAAGCAAGTGAAGATTCCTAAGTCTCTTAAAGATGTTCCAGTTTTAAAAAATTACAAAGTTAAGTGTAGTGATAGAGTGTTTGAGAGCGAACCTCCGCCCACCTTGATTGTAGTGAAGAAAGAGGAATCTCAGAGGTAGGTTACAGTAGTAGCTACTTTTTTATAATCTAGCTCTTGAGAACAAGTTTCAAATGTTAGGTACATTACTAGGGTTGACTATACGGCAAATCTCTTCTTAGTCTTTGTTGTCATTTGTAGTGCGATGCTTTTGAGTTTGTTGTATATGTCGAAAGTAGGTCGGACATAGTGAATAAAATAATCCTTTGTATTTAGAGTAATTCTAACTTGTGGTTTAGTAATAATTACTCTAAATACAAATGATAGATAACTTAATGAATAATTAACAGCTATTTAATTAACAGTGAATTACTACTGGCAAATTATGGTACAATGATGCGTAACGTCTCGTGTTAATTAATGCAACCCCAAGACACCGCGACTCAAGCTGAGAGTAATAATTAATTCATTTGCACAAATTAATTATCCGAGTTGTCTAGGTTAAACGATAAGCATAGTACAACGTCTGCACCGCGCCATGCCAGAGCCAAGACTGCCCACCAGTTGTAGACCCGCTCTTTTTCGACAAATTAGAATGACTCAAGTAGTGGAGTGAGTGGGGGTATCGAACGATGCGCAGTCACAAGAGGGCGTGGCTGGTGTACGTGCAGTTCACAGACTTCTTTCTAGTCGCGTACGGTGACGCAGGCGCCGTCATATACATTTATGAACTTTACTTTTGATTGCTTTACTTTGTTAATTTTAATGCATTTCGTGCTTATATTATGCATTGTTTAATACCGTGAGTAATGTTTTGTAAAAATGCTACTTATTACTTACAATACATTTCAGGTACCTACCTAGGTAAATTGACAATAAAGATGCCGGTTCATAACCGACCGCATATGACGTGTCGCAGGAATGCTACTGATTTCAATGCCTTTATATGGAAACAGCCTGTAGCTCGCCGCGAACTTCATTACACAGTAATATATATACAAACCAGTAGACTCGTTGCGACACGTCTGCGGTCGGCTACGTACTGGCACCCTCACTATCAGATATTTTTATTTTTAGTTCCGTGTCACAGCTCCCGATACCACCATTGAAGAATCTGCAATTTTTCATTTACGGTAAATTTAAAGCTCCCAAAGAGGAAATAAAACATCGCATTTTAAAATTGGGTGGTCTTGTCGTCAACAAGCTCACGGACACTATGGCAGCCGTCGTCAGCACCAAGAAGGATCTGGAAAGGATGCCTAGCAAGATGCTAGATATACAGAAGAAAGATGTAGAGGTATTGTTTTTATTTTATAACAGCATGATAAATTGTACTTCAATTAACAGTAAGTTTTCTTTATCAGTAGAGTTGGGTAGTTTTACGACATTACGTAGTTTTACGAGTTTTTTTTTAATAAGACTTTTACCTTAAACTTTTACAAGGACTAATTGACCTTAAATATTTCCATCCAGATATTACGTAGTAAGGTGTCATTCATTCTTGTTATCCTTTCCCTTTTTTATGATTTTAACAACCACTCAACAACTTCTATATAGTTGTAGGCATTATAGCTGGGAGCTTTTCATTCGTTTTTCAGATAATTTAATATTTCAAAATTCATTATGGGGTTTTGACCATGGCTACTGCCAAATTAGAACTAATTTAAGCTAATTAACATAAATATTCTGGTGGCATAAAAAAAATAAATTTCATAATATGCTACCATCTTAGAAAAGTGCCTCGTAACGTAAAAGCAAATCCAGTCAAGTTTAAACGATCTTAGTGAAACTTTGTAATAAATCTGAATGAGATCAATCATATTTTTCAGGTTGTTGACGAATCATTCTTAGATCTCATTGATCCTAAAGATGGGAGTGTCACGAAAACGCTTGAGCTTATAAAAGAAAACAACATTGCGGACTGGGGATCTGATGTAAGTACGAATCATCACACAATATAAAACAGAGCAAGTGCGAATCAGACTCGGCACTTGCTCTGTCTGCCCCCCTCAATGATTTAATTTAATTAATTTAATAAATTTAATTGTTATATAAAGTAAAAATACAACTGAGTTATTTTTTATTGATGTGTTACCCACACTTTGGGATAATTTCTATTCGAAAATATTTTTTTTTATAATTTGTTTATTTTCAAATACAACTGAGTATTTTGTGAATTTCAATTGCCTACCTATTGTCATGATTGATATTGAGCAAAAAGGAGCAAAAATGCGTTTGTTGTTTTTATTTATTTTGTTGGATTGTTATACGAGACAAAAAGATACATATTTTGTAAAAATTTCAACTGTCTAGCTATGACGGTTCTTGAGACCGCAAGTCCCGTCCCGGATGGAGTCTCGTTTTTTCCCTTTGCGTACCTATTTTAGGGTTTCATGATGATGACGAATGAATAGTATTATCTTGTTTTTAAACATTTTTTTTAAATTTTAATTTAGCCAACAAAGCGGGTGCCTCAAGATGTCATAGATGGCAAGTCTATACAAAAATCTGGCAGCCAGTATGCTAAATCCAAATCAGCAATCATGAAACTGAAAATACGAGGTAAAGTTAATTTCATCGTTATCTTTGTTGTCAAATATAAGTCACAATAAGTGAAGTTAGGAAACTCACATAACAACATTATCATTTGTAAAAAGTTCTCCTAAATTTGTATGTGAAAGTTTTAATCGTAAAGTGAGGATGAGTTGTTGAGTCACTCCGAAAAAAGCAAATCTATAAAATGACCAATTTTCAAATATCTCGGAAAACTACGAGCTATCTACCAAATGACTAGACTCTAGAGTATTAAGACAAAATAAGAATTCCCAGAATGCTAACGACAGTTTTGTCCATTCAATGTCCTTGTTAAAACTTACTCTATACGATATGTGTTATTGGGTCAGGCGGTACGGCAGTGGACCCCGACTCGGGCGTGGCGGACATCGCACACGTGTACCAAGCGCCGGATCGCACCAAGTACACCACGGTGCTGTCCAAAACCGACGTGGTCGCCGGCAAGAACTCCTACTACAAGCTGCAAGTGCTAAAGGCCAATACACAGAACAAGTTAGCTGTTTCAATTATTTTACTAATACTTATAATGTGATGAAGTTCAATTAAGAAACTCAATCGGCCGACCCGGGAATCGAACCCAGGTTCGCCATCTTATGTCTTTCTCTCCTCATCTAAATTCACATTATGTAGACCTTATGGTTTTTTTATTTCCTGAATTAATATTTATCACTGGAAATTTTCATCCTAATTTTTTAACAGATGCATATCTTGGCATTCCATGGATTCTTATATTTTAATTCTTATTATTATTATTATTATTATTATTATTATTATTATTATTATTTTCTTTATAGTAGAAATTAAACGTATTGTGCTTGTTATTGACGACGTTTAGTTCGTAGAGTACTGTGGCTGGTCAAATATAATCAGCACAACAAAAATATTATGTGGCTGGTTTAGGTTTTGGCTGTTCCGATCTTGGGGAAGAATCGGCACTCCCATCGGTGGAAACAAACTCGAGGATTGCAGCACGCTGGACGCGGCTATCAAGAAGTTTGAGGACTTATACATGGAGCGAACACAAAACCCGTGGGAAATGAGAGATGACTTTGTAAAGGTAAGGTTTTACATACATATATATGATAGTTTTAGCAACAACATCAGAAGGGGTCAAAAGGCACAAGCAAAGCAGGAAAACAACATTAATCAATACATCGACACATTTTAATTACAAACATTCTAAAATCAAATTAAAATGAAACAATCTTACATTAAACACTAATTGAATTTACTTTTACGATAATATTGAGGCAGCATTACTGCCTATGCCAGAGCTGGAATTGATAATGTCCGCAATTTAATAAACCATCCTTTATATCCTTTTTTTATGATTTTCGTTTCTAGACTCTTGCCTTTTAAAGTGCAGTGTTCAATGTTGCTAACAATATATATTTTATGTTATCGAAATCCATAAAAGCTCTTTATTTAGAACAAAATACTAGTATTTACAGGTTTGGTATAAGTGTGTTAGTACTAACCTCTGGATCTCCTGAGTGTTTCTCTCATATCCTCATTTTATTCAGTGTTTGCAAGTGTATTAAGCTACGTCTCAGGTCTTGGCAGCAATTAGATTTCATTTTTTCAAGATAGGATTAAAAAACGCCTGAAAAATAATTTTAAAAATATCTGTATATCACTCGGGCGGAGTGCGTACGCAAGTAGTAAAGAAAGTAATGTATACGGAATAAGCAGGTGCCATGTTGGTTGGTTTCTTATAATTAGTTCGTAAGGTTTGTCACTGTCTCATTCGTATGTCGGCCATTATACGTTTCCATCGAGCCTGGTGTATTATTGCTCCCAAGTGTTTTAGAAACATCCCCCACTACTTTTTGCTCGATGTTCCAGATTATACAAAAAAACTATTATAACTAAGATGGCCATCCGACTCGTTTCTAACCTCCAAGATTCGGGGGTTTTATGCTTTTTGTCCTCGCCTATGTTTAATGCAAACTTATATTGATCAGTTCCCAGAGTCGTACTATCCTATCGACGTGGACTATGGCGACGAGCCGACGGCAAACATGGCCGTTGACGAGAGCTGCAAGCTTGCCATGCCCGTACAGAAACTGTTGACGAGGATATTCGACATTGACACCATGAAAAAAACACTTCTGGAATTTGAGGTATTATCCCCTATACTACTTAAATATGTTTATAGAGTTATTGACCCAGACATCGTACGCGAGGTACGATTTGTTTTCTTAATTATGGTTTTATACTTATATCTAACTAAAGTGTTACCTGTGTGGCTAGTGTGCGATTTTACCGCGTCGATACCGAGAACAGCAAACGCAAATTTTATATTGGAGTAGCACCATCTAGTTATAGTGAGAGTAAACGCGTTTTTTTTTCTATATAATTTGACGTTACGAGTGAGTACGTTTTTACGCAGTCGCTCGGTGAAAACTCGCACTTGCCTCACTGTGTATTAAAATTCACGTAAGTCTCAGGATGCAATGTATTGTTTAGCGTGTTTCTGCCATGTCCAAGTTACTCCGTACTTACAATGGTTTTCCATATACCATTGTGTAGGCATTATAAAAAATGCTTCATTTGTTTCATAAAATGCACTCGGGTTTTAAAAACCAGTCATAACCAACAACATCCCTTACTCACTGGTTTGCAAATGCGATCATAATTTTAAGAAATCCATTCTATAGTAAAAGCCAAACTCATTGAGAATGCTTGTCAACAAATAAATTAAAAATGAAGGTAGAAATCCCTAGTCATTTTACACCTATTTTTTTAATTAACTTTAATGACGAATTCATGACAATAAATTAGATTAGTAAGCTTAAAACTAATTAATATATTCAATATCTTTTAAATAAGATTTTTAAAAAAAACATACTATAAACATACAAACACAAAAAAACAACAAAACATAATTTTAAATTTATTAGGCATAAAATGTGTTGCATTTTCTACCTTCATTTTAAATTTGTTTGTTGACAAGCATTTTCAATCAAGTTTGGCTTTAGTATAGTTCTGCAATTAGTTGAGAGTAAACAGCTGGCTCAGGTCATTGACCTTCGAAACATTACTCTAAATTTTTAATTACCATTTAACGACTTAAATTGTCTTTTCTTTTATTAAATGCAATGTTAACTATAAACAACATCACTTGTTTCTTATAGCTCGATACTGAAAAGATGCCTCTAGGAAAACTGTCTAAGAAGCAAATAAAAGCTGGATACAACGTACTGTCAGAGTTACTACAGTATCTGGAGAAGGGGAAGGTAAATGAGAACAAAATCATCGACGCCACTAACAGGTATGAAGTACATTCATTCAGGTTTATTTATTTATTTATTTTTTTTATCGACTACAAGTTGGCCCTTGACTGCTATCACACCTGATGTTAAGTGATGATGCAGTCTAAGATGGAAGCGGGCTAACTTGTTAGGAGTAGGATGAAATCCACACCCCTATCGGTTTCTACACGACATCGTACCGGAACGCTAAATCGCTTGGCGGTACGTCTTTGTCGGTAGGGTGGTAACTAGCCACAGCGAAAGCCTCCCACCAGCCAGACCAAGACAAATTAAGAAAAATCTCAATCTGCCCCGCCGGGAATTGAACCCAGGACCTCCGTCTTATAAATCCACCGCGCATACCACTGCGCCACGGAGGACGTCAAAATTATTTTCGCAATATTTCTAATTGTATTTCATAGAGATGTTTCCAAAAGTCTGTGACTATTCGGCTCATTATAAATTGCTGTAAGGAGCCGGGTGCTTGGTTCTATTGTTTTTAAATAATAATGTAAGATGGTGATAATAAAAAAATAATAATAACCTTAATTGTTGTGGGCTTTTCTCCGACCAGGGCGCGTTTGCAGCCCTCGTAGTTTTAATTTCAAGTTTCCGACTTTAGTTATCACCATCACTTTTATTAAAAAATTGACGATTAAAAATCATAAAGATTTCATTGAATAAAAATATTTTAAGTTTGAGTTTGTACCATCTACAGCATTTTGTTCATAACTTCATGAATAAAACAAGTTCACCCTATTCAAAAATCCTGCACAAGACTGCTGGGCTGATGATTTTAATTTATTTTTTATTCAATACAAGTTAGCCCTTGACTGCAATCACACATGGTAGTAAGTGATGATACAATCTAAAATGGAAGCGGACTTACTTGTTACAAATAGAATTAAATCATCCCACCTTTCGGTCTATACACTACATCGTACCAGAACGCTAATTCACTTGGCGTCTTTACCGTCGTCGTCTTTGCCGGTAGGGTGGTAACTAGCCACGGCTGGAGCCTCCAGTCGAAAATAGTGCAACTTAGTGTTGTAATTAAATAGTAATTGATGTCAATAGTTGTAGCAAACATTGAGACGGAATTTTATTACATTTTAATTACATATTAATGTATTTTGTAACTTGTTCAAAGGTTCTACACATTAGTACCACACAACTTTGGCACGGATAATCCGCCACTACTAAATACTATTGAAACTATTAAAAATAAAACTGAAATGCTGGACAACTTACTGGAAATTGAAATAGCTTACAGTCTTCTGAAAACAGGTAAGCTTTGCGAATAAATTTTATTATAAAAATTATAAGATATTAATGTCTATTGATATTTTTCTTTATTGATAGAACTTAGAACATGTAAAGCCAATTTTAGTATTAGGCTTGCACCGAAAATATGAAAAGATTTTCGAATTTAAGTAGGTGTTTACTTGCTGCCAATTTCTTTGTGTTATCGCCTCAAAATTTACATAAAAACTTCTATAAATATTTAGAAAACAAAGTTATGAATATCGGTTTACATTTTTCGTTTTTTTTGTGATACTTATAAACAAAAGTAAATTAATTTTTATATATATTTATTATTACAATATAATTACAGATAACGAAGACGATGTTAGTCCAATCGAAGCGCACTATCGCAAACTGAAGGCGGAGATCAGCCCGCTGGACAAGAAGTCCGACGAGTTTGCTATGATAGAGGAGTATGTGCGCAACACGCACGCTGCCACACATTCCAACTACACGCTTAAAGTACAAGAGGTTAGTCATTGCTATGTACTCTTATAGCACTACCGCAAACTGAAGGCGGAGATCAGTCCGCTGGACAAGAAGTCCGACGAGTTTGCTATGATAGAGGAGTATGTGCGCAACACGCACGCTGCCACACATTCCAACTACACGCTTAAAGTACAAGAGGTTAGTCATTGCTATGTACTCTTATAGCACTACCGCAAACTGAAGGCGGAGATCAGTCCGCTGGACAAGAAGTCCGACGAGTTTGCTATGATAGAGGAGTATGTGCGCAACACGCACGCTGCCACACATTCCAACTACACGCTTAAAGTACAAGAGGTTAGTCATTGCTATGTACTCTTATAGCACTACCGCAAACTGAAGGCGGAGATCAGTCCGCTGGACAAGAAGTCCGACGAGTTTGCTATGATAGAGGAGTATGTGCGCAACACGCACGCTGCCACACATTCCAACTACACGCTTAAAGTACAAGAGGTTAGTCATTACTATGTACTCTTATAGCACTACCGCAAACTGAAGGCGGAGATCAGTCCGCTGGACAAGAAGTCCGACGAGTTTGCTATGATAGAGGAGTATGTGCGCAACACGCACGCTGCCACACATTCCAACTACACGCTTAAAGTACAAGAGGTTAGTCATTGCTATGTACTCTTATAGCACTACCGCAAACTGAAGGCGGAGATCAGTCCGCTGGACAAGAAGTCCGACGAGTTTGCTATGATAGAGGAGTATGTGCGCAACACGCACGCTGCCACACATTCCAACTACACGCTTAAAGTACAAGAGGTTAGTCATTACTATGTACTCTTATAGCACTACAGGGCCATGCCAAGTAGAGTTGATGATAGGATGTGCGCAACACGCACGCTGCCACACATTCCAACTACGACGCTTAAAGTACAAAGGCTAGCATGTGCACGCAAACAAGACGGAGAGTAGTCCGCTGTTCAAAAATGAGATATTTAAAAATGTGCGCAACACGCACGTGAGAATTTTGACGTAAAAATGGTTGATGTACTCAATTGATACCAAATTGATTTAGGCGTTGTTCTTTGTACTAATTTACAATTTATCTAGGTTTGAACCTAAGTCACATATATTCTGCTTATATTACTAAACATAAAAAGAGTTTCTTTGTAACTCTTCCGACTACACGCTTAAAGTACAAGAGGTTAGTCATTACTATGTACTCTTATAGCACTACAGGGCCAAGCCAAGTAGGATTAGGATACGACGCTTAACAAACTAGTGTGGAAAACAAGACACAAGTATGAAACAAAGTAGATATTAACCACTCACTCTTCCTGTAGATTAAAAAAAATGTCCTCGAAACTATATTAAGATTAGCTGATATCTTGAGTATACAAATAATGATCAGATGCTGAAACTGAAACTTTCATATTTCCACATATTTACGTGGCTAAATAATCTAAACATTAATTAAATTCTAACATTACGACAGTACATTCACATTTATAACATACATACATACATAACATCATGCCCCACTCCTATAGGGGTAGGGAGAGTCTACATCCTTCCATTTGCCACGGTCCTTGCATACTTCCTTAGCTTCTTCCACTCTCATTAATCCTTTCATACAAAATCGTCGGTTTAGGATACTCTTGACCCGGCCATTTTTTAAATTGTCCTGAATTTGGTCCAGGAACATTTGCCTAGGTCTTCCCCTTCCAACATTTCCATTCACTCTCGCCTCATAAATCTCTTTTGTTAATCTTCTTTCATCCATTCTCTCTACATGTCCAAACCATCTAAGCATCCCTTTCTCTATTTTAGTCACTACATCTTCTTTTACACCACACTTATCTCTTATAATACTTATTACTTTTATAAAGCATACCATAATATAATAGTTATGATATTATAATATTTAAACTGTAATGACTGTATTACATCAGGTATTCAAGGTGATCCGTGAAGGAGAAGAGAAGCGATTCAAAGCATTTAAGAAGCTTCACAATAGACGGCTCTTGTGGCACGGCTCAAGAGTTACCAACTTCGCTGGTATACTTTCACAAGGTAATCATCTGTAAAATGTAAGTAAATTCATATTTATGACAATATTGTTGTATTTACTTAGTAGTATATTGTGAATTTAGTTACTGCCACTTTAGGGGCTATATAAGGTCGAGGGAAGTGCATCTTTCGAAAAGTCCTTTCCCCCAACCTATTACATAGATACTTATATTAAAAAAAATTTTAACAAAAAATAGAACCGACTCAAAACGCACTA
Organism: Mycalesis mineus; assembly: GCA_034621355.1. Lineage (NCBI taxonomy): Eukaryota > Metazoa > Arthropoda > Insecta > Lepidoptera > Nymphalidae > Mycalesis > Mycalesis mineus. The sequence continues at coordinate 11,509,932 of CM067887.1, read as the reverse complement.
AAAAGAAAAAAAGCCTGTAAAATTTAGTTGCTTTAATTTACTTAAGTATATCTATGAAGTCGGTGCCAGCAAGTTCAAGGAACATTTATTTAACGTAGTAAAGCAGTTTGTGGGTTCTAGGTAATGTTCTTAAAGTAGAAACCTTGGCTGGCACCGACTCCTAGATATGCTTAAGTAAATTAAAGCAACTAAATGACACAGTTATTTTTTTTAGTCAGTTCTATTCTGTTTTTTGTTAAAAAAATTTATTTCTTACTTTTTAGTGCTTTATCGCCACGCATCTCGTACTATATTATTATAGTATATTATATACTATGACAATATTGTATACGGCACTAGTAGCCAAAAAGCTGCCGATACCGAGACAAAGACCGAAATCGCTGTAAGCGTGCCTCCAAAATTTGAAGAGTTCCTTCAATTTCCCCAGGATATTATCATCAGATCCTAACATGATGACAATGGGACCACCTTGGAAGTATGCCCTTTCTAATAAAAAAAGAATTATCAAAATCGGACAACTCTGTAAAAAGTTATGCGTGGTCATACATAAAAAAAAAATATAAAAAAAATATACGTGTCGAATTGAGAACCTCCTCCGTTTTTTTCGTCGGTTAAAAATACGAAAGTAACTTTGTTTATTTGTTGCTCAATCATACCTAAAATACTGAACCGATTTAAATGAAATTTGGTACACAGATAGTCTGAAGCCTGAGAAAGGACATAGCAACAAAATTTCTCGCGGATGGAGTCGCGGGCGTCCGCTAGTATTCCATATTTTTATTGAAAGTACAGTAAGTTATTAATGTACAGGTCTAAGAATCGCCCCTCCGGAAGCTCCAGTGACGGGCTACATGTTTGGCAAAGGCATCTACTTTGCGGACATGGTGTCCAAGTCTGCCAACTACTGCTGCACTGACAAGAAGAACAACGTCGGTTTGCTGTTGTTGAGTGAGGTGGCTCTCGGCAATATGTAAGTTATCACTACATATTACAAAATAGTGTGCCCCTTCGCGTCTGTCTGTCTCTCTGTTCAGGATAAACTCGAAGACTGCTGAACGGATTTTCATACGGTTTTCATCAATAGATGGAGTGATTCCTCAATAAAGTTTTAGTATATTATATAACATAATTTGTTAATGTTTTGCACAAATTTACTCAAATAAAACTTTGAAAACGCTGCATAATCCATTTGAGATATAAGAAAAACAATTTATGAAAGGATTGTTCCTCTCTATTAGGACGACATAAAGTATGCAACGGTATATATCTTTCTTTGAAAGATATAGGTCAAAGTTTTCCATTTAGTGCTAATTTGATTCACCAGGAATTTTTCAGACCAGTTGCTACCAAAATGGTATAATATAATTGTTCATTCAAGTAGGTAAATTAATAATATTGAATTGGGCCACAATTGAACTATTTACAGTCCTGAGGGTACTTCAATTTAGTCATTGTATACTAACTTTATTGATTGCCCGAAAGAAATTTTTTTGATGACCTCCGTGGCGCAGTGGTATGCGCGGTGGATTTATAAGACGGAGGTCCTGGGTTCGATTCTCGGCGGGGCACATTGAGATTTTTCTTAATTTGTCTTGGTCTGGCTGGTGGGAGGCTTTCGCCGTGGCTAGTTACCACCCTACCGACAAAGACGTACCGCCAAGCGATTTAGCGTTCCGGTACGATGTCATGTAGAAACCGAAAGGGGTGTGGATTTTATCCTACTCCTAACAAGTTAGCCCGCTTCCATCTTAGACTGCATCATCACTTAACATCAGGTGTGATAGCAGTCAAGGGCTAACTTGTAGTCGATAAAAAAAAAAAAATTACTTAAGGTGATAAAATTGCCTCTTTGTGCATACATATATTATACATTTCCTTTATTGTAATTATTTTATTGATTTGGTGTGCAAATAAAGTGTTACATAAATAATGAAATAACTTTTGCCGTTGTATACAGGAAGGAATGCTGTCAGGCGGAATACGTGACGCAGTTGCCGAGCGGCAAACACTCGGTGTGGGGTAAGGGTCGCACGCAGCCCGACCCGGCGCAGAGCCGCACCATCGCTGATGACGTCATCGTGCCGCTCGGCAAGCCCGTCACCGCGCCCACCAACACCTCGCTGCTCTACAATGAGTATCCTTTACACTTGTATAACTTGTGCAATAGCGCCGACCGCGCCTGTAGGTCTAGGATGCATGCTTAAATCGTCAATTGGGACTCAAATCGCGCCGTGGATTACAAATACATTGGTAAGACAGAGATAGATAGTAGTTTTGTGCCTTCTGAACCAATGGTAGAGTCGCTACAAACAAAGTTTCAAGTTGACATTTCATAAAATTTTTTAACAAAAAATAGAACCGACTCAAAGCGCACTAAAAAGTGAAAAATAACTGTGTCATTTAGTTGCTTTAATTTACTTAAGCATATCTATGAAGTCGGTGCCAGCAATTTTAAGGAACATTTATTTTACGTAGTAAAGAAGTTTGTGGGTTCTAGGTTACGTCCTTGAAAGTAGAAACCTTGGCTGGCACCGACTCCTAGATATGCTTAAGTAAATTAAAGCAACTAAATGACACAGTTATTTTTCACTTTTTAGTGCGCTTTGAGTCGGTTCTATTTTTTGTTAAAAAATTTTATTTCTTACTTTTTAGTGATTTATCGCCACGTAACGTACTCGTGCTATACTGTCATAGTATATTATACGGCACTAGTAGCCAAAAAGCTGCTGATACCGAGACAAAAACCGAAATCGCTGTAAGCGTGCCTCCAAAATTTGAAGAGTTCCTTCAATTTCCCCAGGATATCGTCATCAGATCCTAACATGCGGACAATGGGACCCACCTTGGATGTATGCCCTTTCTAATAAAAAAAAGAATTATCAAAATCGGACAACACTGTAAAAAAGTTATGCGTGGTCATACATATAAAAATATACGTGTCGAATTGAGAACCTCCTCCGTTTTTTTTCGTCGGTTAAAAAGTGATTGTAAACTAAACCTATTTAAAATAAACAAATTGGAATTTGAGCAAACTGCATTTATAAACCATATACATTTTAGTGACGTGAGGTTTTGTATTTTATATGTATTCATAGTATGTTAGGATGTCAGCTGTTTTCTCGAAACATCTGTAATCATATTTTGGTGAGATTTTCGTCATACTTTGGCTGAATCGTGTCTTTTATTTCTGTAACTAAAATGTCGAAGCATCGAAAAATAAATCTCAAATTAGCTTTTCAAGCTAGCACCAAAAATTTTGAAGTTAAACGAATAAGCCTTATATGTGATGTATTTCCTTAAAATGTTTTTCTCAGATTCATTGTGTACGACGTCGCGCAGGTGAACGTCAAATATTTAATACAGATGCAGTTTAACTACTCCTACTAAGAGAGCTGTTTGATTATAATTTTTAAGCTTTGGTTTCCAGTTTAATTAATAATTAGTCTTTTGAATTTTAATTATTTTAATAATTCCAATAATATTTCACACATCATTTTATCTGTGATTTGTATTTTTTTTTCATTTTCATAATTATGTTTAGAGTGTTGCAAACTGCTTATTATCGATAATAATGTTGAATATTATAAAAGTTAATTTGAATATGTTGTGTTTTATTTTTTTAACATACTTAAGTACACCTATTTTAATTATACAACGGACGGATTAGATCTTTATATGTTATACATATGTAGGTACTTTGTATGACATATACCTACCTAACTGCAGCATAACTATGTTCAAGCGCAACAAATTGGTCTCTATTAAATTAAATAGGAAAGTGATTTTCAGAAGTTCAAAAACAACAAACTTAATAGTACAAACTAAACACATTATTTTGATAATGGTTTAGGCCGCTCTAAAAGCGACGACGCAGTAACTTCTATTAATTTATTTTATGGAGATTGCCGAATCAGTCATATGAAGTTGCTTTTATATGGCGTTTAAAATTAACCACTAATTTGTTTTGTTCTAGCGGACTCCCGCGGTTGTACCCGCGTAGTTACGTACCTGAGTGACAAGCAAAATAAAAATTAGCGTCAATGTCAATGCCTATAATATACAAAAAGAGTTTTCCAGGTAATACGAATGTTAGTTTTAGAGATCAGTCAAAACCATAACAAACAAAAAGACAAAAATTAATAATTGCATACATGTAAATATGTAATTGTTTGTATAGGATAACCAGGAAAAATATTTAAGTCCATTTTTTCTTTTCGTACACAAGAATGACATTTCTAGTTTTTATTTTTGTATCCGTAAAGAAAAAATAGAGTGTAATTTCTTTGAGTAGAAACACTTGTTAACTTCGAAAATAATATTTATAAATAATATTATAAATGTTGGTAGGAGTGACACAGTTTTATACCTAATCTAAGTGATACAGTCAGTTATGAAATTGAAATTGAACGCATTTGAAATCCAATCGTCGAGCACAGAAGATCAAGATAATGTTAATATGACTTGGTGTGATAATATTTAGATTTCTAAATATATATAGATAATTACTATTGAATATAAATAGGTTGATAGTTAATATAGAAATACATATATCATTTTAAGTTTTTTAGTTTTATTTTTATTCCAATTAGATTTTGGTTAAAGGTTTTTTTGGAATTTATGATGATTAAAAGTCTGGACAAAACTAAGTTACCAATCCGTGGGGATTTCCCTAAATTGCGGCGAATTTTAACTTGATTGGAAATAGATTTCAGAATTATTTCCACGCGGAGGTATTTTATTGTAAACGGGAAAGACGAGGAAAAATAGGCATAGGACGTATTATTAATAAAAAATTATAGTCAATTATTACGCATTTTTTAAATACAGGTCTTCTGGTGTACGATTAACAGCACTATACACGAAACGCCCTTGATTCTAAATTAATAAAATTTCAGTGTTATGTATTTTTTATCTAAGAATTTATTTAATTAAAACGCACGACTTACCTAATTGTTGTCCAAAAATGCTAGTGATCCGGCGATCGTGCCTAAATATTAAAACAGCGAACAAAAACTAATTACATTCAGACATGACGGTTTCCATATGTACTACTTGCTAAGAAATAAAAATTCGGGGTGGTATTGTTTTTATATTTGCCAAAAAAATGTATAATAACAAAATATGGCAAAAGCTCTAATAAATTTTTATAAAAACTAGGCAGACTACGAAAATGGAAAACTGTCGCGAAAATATATTTTGATGTATTCCGCAATGTTTTTAGTAAATACAAGAACGTAATACTAAAATTTACATGTGATGCCCCATCCTATCCTTTTCTATTTCTCTGGCCAGGCAAAACATGAATATTTAATGTTATGCTTAATTTCTACATTTGAGGAATATGTTGATTCTCCTCAAATTGGAGATTTTTGCATTGAATTTTGGGAAATTAGAAAAATAGGCGCTGGCAACTTTGTTTGTCGGGTAAGTCATTTTCATTTTGTATTTGTGTCATTTGTGTTTTCCCCGAGTGTCGCGCAATTCGATCAAAGGGAAAGTTGTCATAACAGTGAGTTGGTAATGTCGTTAATAAATTATAAACCATAATAAAAACAGTATACAATCTTATAAATTGTTCAGTGTTTCATTTAAATTCGTATGGGCACATAGTTCATAAAGTTAGTGTTATAAACGTAAACAAAAGATGGATATGGATATCATAAAGTGGAGTAACAAAGATGTTTTAGAATTATTACATAAAGAGAAGATTTCCAGCTTCATAACAGATATCTGCAAAGTACAAGACATCGATGGACAATGTTTGCTTTCCTTTGTCGACCGCGATTTCTACGAGTATCCCTTCGATCAGCTGAAACTGGGTGAACGGAAGAGATTTATCTTGTTAGTGAAAAAGTTACAAAGAAACAATCGAAATGCGATGTTTGAACTCGGACTATGCGAGGACCAAACACTAAATACCTCCGCCACTAATATAAATTTTGTTGGCACCAATTTATCTCATCTAAGTTATAGGCTTCACAAACAGTTACAGAATGAGTTAAACGCGAGAAATGCAGAGAGTTTATCGAATTTTCCCCCAGACGCGAAAGCGTCCAGATTAAAACCTGAAGTATGGAAAACAGCAATAGCTTTAGGTAACTATTACTATAAATAATTCAACGTAGTTTGAGGTGTATAATGTGGGCTTTATTTTTTAATTAATTATGTTTAAAATTAATGCAATATAACAATTTTTGTATTTTATAAGCGAATCCAATATTTTTTCATAACTGATTTGTGGAATTCTCAATCTTGCCAGGTTATCTTTTCCTGGTGACCTGGGTGACAGCTGTAGTAATGGTAATTGTCCATGACAAGGTCCCAGATATGAAAAAGTATCCTCCACTGCCAGACCTTTTCCTTGATAATGTGCCCCATATACCGTGGGCTTTTGATATGTGCGAAATCACAGGATCCTTCCTGATGGCCATTTGGCTTGCTGTGCTCTTCTTCCACAAACACAGGTAAACTATTTTTTAATAAATTCGAATAGTTCTTATTTTACATTCAAACTGAAAGCCTTGTTTATGTGGAATTAGATTTTGCTTTAATCTTTACTGAATATCTGTTGCTGGGGCACAGAGAATATACACACACAACACATTAATTTGTAAGGGGAAATGCACACATTTCTCTTTTCAAATATCTGATAGCTATCAGAAGCTAAGACAAGTAATTCTGCTTAATTTCACTTCATAAATGTTATTTCAATATAATTAAACTAAAAAAAGAGCTGAAAACAGATTTGCTTCTGCGTCGGAATGTATGTATAACAATGTTCTTTATTGAGTGTTCATTATCATCATCATCATCATCACATCAGTAAATGGATGATTGAGTTTTAGTTATCATTAATTTTGGTTTTTCTATCATGTTATATTGTCTTTGTTATTAAGAAAGAAAGACGACATTCTTTGTTACTTGTTTATGAAATCAGTTAATGGTTTGTGAACTTCATTGTTCAATTGAATCATCAGTCAATATTGGTCACACAAGTACATGATCTTTGTTTCTTGTATGACTCATACTATGTTGTTGGTAATTGGCTAACAAAAGCTTGTTTCTTTTTATTTTTAGAACCAACTATGTATACACTAACTTATTATTTATTTATTCTTTATTTGTATTTACCATAAAGAAGAAACACATAGAACAGAAACATGAAATACAATAAGTAGTACAGCTACAAAAGGCAACCTTATCACTTGTCTTATTAAATCTTACAAGCTCACTACTAGTTATAATATTTTTTTAAGAACGTAGAATAATTGATGTAGAATAGGTCATACTAGTTTATCCTAGAGTGCGTTTTTATGTCAGGATCAACTAGTTTGGCCTAGGCTTAACTAGTTTATTCTATAAGGCTTAGGATAAATTGGTTTGGACTAGGCTATACTAGTTAATCCTATCGCGTATAGGCAGAACTAGTTTAGTCTAGGCAAAACAAGTTTGTCCTGAAATCGGGTTTGGCCGGTAACATATATATATATATATATAAATCTGACAGGTCATATTTTTAACATTAAGACATTTTTTTAAGCTGATAGACTATACCTAATATAAATAAATTTTATTAGCTATGTCATATGTGCCACAGTTTCACCCACATATATCCCGTTCCTATGGTAACATCATGATACCAATTAGCCTTTGTTACTCTTCATTATTCTGCCAATATATATCATATGCATAAAGAATTATTGCAATACAACTGGTACTTTCAGAGATTATACTGTTAAAGAAACAATGTCTTTCACTTTTCATTGTAGTAGAGATATATAGATTTTCTTGGTGACTCATATATGATGAAGCAATCTGTAATAAACAGTAAACATCCTAACCCGGAAGAGATAAAATATGTAAAATACTATATTGTGTAGCTTATTATTACACAATCACTATTTACTAGCTGTGCACTGCATATTCACCCGTAGTAGTATATTAATGCTAATTAGAAAAATCATTCTACTATACTTAGCCAATTATCATTATGAAATTTGATATTTATACTGTCAGGGGTATAAAAATAGATAAACGGTAGGGTACGAGAAAGAGTGTACTTCTACCCATGTAAAGCTTACTCACAGCTTTACATCATCATCATCATTATTAGCCCATTGACGGCAACATTCATTGATTTATAAGCCATTATTGCAACAAAAATGTTATTTGCATTTGTGTACAATGTGTTGATAAAATATGTCTGCAGGTTCATAATCCTGCGGCGGTTCTTCGCACTGGCGGGCACGGTGTTCCTGCTGCGATGCTTCACGATGCTGATCACGTCGCTGTCGGTGCCGGGCTCGCACCTCAAGTGTGAGCCGCGCTTCTACCCGCCCGCCGACGACCTCACTGTGTGGGGCCGGCGGCTGCGCCAGGCGTACGACATCTGGAGCGGCGCCGGCATGTCCGTCCGCGGCGTGCGCACCTGCGGCGACTATATGTTCTCCGGACACACTGTCGCCTTGACTCTACTCAATTTCTTCATCACTGAATGTAAGTAAAATTTTTTTAGTTTGTTAAGGATCATGATATTGTGTCCTGGGCTCTCCCATTAGTTCCTTAATAGCAGCCTGGAGATTCTCGACACCAACAGTGGTGTAACATTTTAGTACTCACCCTCAGACAGCCAGCTTAACCGATTGTCCAGATCATTATCATAAACATTGATTGTGAATGTTCCAGAGTCAAACTTTATCACCCTAAGTCTGCCGATCAGCATTGTAGCACATGGTGAATCTAAGCTTCAAATTCTCTCTGCTCCGTCCGAGAGTCCTGACCCTGTAGAGGACCATTGAAAATCGGCTATTAATGATGTACCTAATTATTAAGAATATTTGAACGCTTTCTATTCAAATATGTCCACTTCTACTTTACAAATGCGCTTCTGTTGATTTGCAAGGTTTTCTATGCTTATGAAATATAAAATATATATAGGGCATAGGCATAGAGTTATAGCACCTACATTATGGTTGCATTACAAGGCATAAAAATAAAAAAAATGGAAACAAAACCGCTGGGGCGTAATTTACATTGATTATTTTTTTATAACGAAGCGTGCGTTGTTCTGTCATAGAACAATTTATAGTGTTTTCATTAATTTTTATGTAGGAAAATTACATTTAAATCTATCTAATACTTTTAAACTAGCAATTCTAGTGTACAATGTGTTTTTAAAATGTTCAATGACAAAAAATATTCTGTAAATTGAGTGTCCATAGTTCTTTTAAATTATATAATACAGAATAGCACCCTGTGATGTGAATCTCATTGCGGTAACGACGGCAATTAGATTCACATCTGTTTAATAACGGTCTAAGTTCCACTATCAATTCTAGTGTTATAAAAATAATAATATATTATAAAAATTCAAATATTACTATGATAATTTCTAAGCGGCATATAAAATCGGAGAGAATAAAGTGGTGTTTGCTGTTTTGATTTTGATCTTACGAATGATAAATGTTTGATAACGATATCCAATATCATTATCATTGTTAAGGTTAATGCATAAGTTGTGTAATCGTTCAGTGCATTGTTACTATGAAAACAAACTACCTTTTATACATATGCCTTAGCCTGTAGTATCGAAGTGTGTACTAAGACAAATAAGCACAAACAAATTAAAAATGAAGGTAGAAAGCACTAGTCATTTTACAACATTTTTTTTGTAATTAACTAGTTAATGACGAATTCATGACAATAAATTAGATTAGTTAACTTAAAACTAATTAATATATTCAATATCTTTCAAATAAGATTTTTAAAAATAAGAAAACATAATTTAAAATTTGTTAGGCAGAAAATGTGTTGCATTTTCTACCTTCATTTTTAATTTGTTTGTTGACAAGCATTCTCAATCGAGTTTGGCTTTAGTATAGATGGGTATATTTATATGTATATAGTTTTGAGTTACCACTTCAACTCGATCACCAGACCAGTTTTATGGTACATTTTATTAAAATACACACTGAATTTGAAAATTAGGAAGTAGGTCTAATTTAGATTTGGCCCACACATACAAGACAAATTAAATAAATAACATGTAATAACTCAACACTCCAGTGGTGTCGTTGACACGGTCCAATAAAAATTGCTCAAACTTGGCAAACTGCATGCCATATTAATAGAAGCGAATGCTAAAAGATATATATTCATGTAAATAAATACTGTTTACATTGTCATTTGTCATAAGATCATTGAAACTGTGCCATCAATATTATTTCCGTTACGTATCTGCCACACTAAATTACACAATTTATTGCTGTTTATTAATTAATATTATTATTATGATATACTATGTGCGTCACATCGTTGCGTGTGCGTGTATGTTATAAGTAAACAAAGAATTGACATCAAAATAATGTGTATAGATATAGATTATAGATCGACTATTATCGCTGCACCCTGGACCTAAAAAGATAAATTGTTTTTACGTTGTACTTGTTGACATCACACGAGCCAAACAAAGAACAAGAACTGGTCTAGTGCGTGACGAGCCGCGCCCAGTGAGATTAGTCGGTGTCAGCCAAGTTTAAGGAACACTTATTTAACATAGCAAAGCAGTTTGTGGGTTCTAAGTAACGTCCTTAAATAGCCACTTTGGTTGGCACCGACTTCATACATATGCTTAAGTAAATTAAAGCAACTAAGCAGTTATTTTACTTTTTAGTGCGTTTTGAGTCGGTTAAATTTTTTTGCTAAAAAGTTTCATTTCTTTTTAGCGATTTATCGACACGTAACCTACTCGTACTATACTATTATAGTACATTATACGGCACTTGTAGCCAAAAAGCTGCCGACACTAACAAAAAAACCAGAATCGCTGCAAGTGTGCTTATAAAATTTAAATAGATCCTCTGATTTTCCCAGGATATCATTATCAGATTCTAATATGATGACTATGGGACAATATTGGAAGTGTGCCCTTCCTATCAAATGAAGAACTATCAAAATCGGACAAATCTGTAAAAAGTTATGCGTGGTTATACATAAAAAAAATATACGTGTCGAATTGAGAACCTCCTCCGTTTTTTTTCGTCGGTTAAAAATAGTTTAAATAATTTTCATCATTTATTATTCATCAAATAAGATTCATCCGGTGAGTCTCGTTTTGACCTGAGCTGTTGTGAACGCCATCGCGATGGTGTGCCCTTGACTTTAAGAATACTTTGTTTTGTTATCGTCCAAAAGTTTCTCTTGAAAGTACTGCTTTTTTATTAACGTTTTAGTTTTATTCTTTTTCATATTTTGACATTGAAATATTGTCTACGAGTAACTGACCTACTATTTGGATCTAGATCTAAGGTCGCGAAATTAAACACAGGTTTCACAGTCAAATGTCGCTATAATTGACGAGCAGCGATCGCAACAAAATCTTATCTAGCGATAGAAATTTGTCCGAGGAGTTACCACTACTTTCGCTTCGTACTACTGCCAAGCAGCAACGTTCTGTTTCGGACTGAAAAATACGACTATATTAGTTGCAAGTGAAAATCAGGCACATGAGGCTAAACATTTTTACTTTAGGTTTTTAGATTGAATATCTTTATAGCACAGATGTCGCCGTTATCAGCCGGTGGACGTCCACTGCTGGACATAGGCCTTTTTTAGGGGCTTCCAAACACAACGGTCTTGAGCCGTATGTGCCCAGCGGCTCCCTGCGACACGTTTGATATCATCAGTCCACCTGGTGGGGGTCGACCAACACTGCGCTTTCCGGTGCGGAGTCGCCATTCTAGCACCATTGGCCCCCACCATCCATCAGCTGTGCCATTTACTCGTAAATTTTGCTTATTAAGTACTTAAATTTATAAAATATTACTTTTGATATTACGTGTTCAGATTTTATAATGTTAAAACACCACCACGTGCCCGCCCAGTGCTACTTGTTCTGCGACTCGCTGAGCTATGAAATCGGTTGTTTAGGTTCTTCTATAAAAAAAAACGCACAATAAGTAGGTCATACGGTTTGTCTTTAGCATGTAAATTCAAAATTTAAAGCGAATCTCCTCATTTCTGATTCGATCACGCAGAGATACTTCGAGCCCGCAGTTAGCGACGAAATCTCGGATCCGTAAGGAGCACAGACGTAACAGAGAGATATAGAATAGATAGGTTACGGTAATAGACTTATTAATTAACAATGCGTCAAATAAATTACAAAATAACGATATAGGTGATCCATACGCGGCCGACGTCAACGAAACTTACTATACCACTTACTTCAAGGAGATGTATGAGCAAAGCGTAATTATTAATCTTGGATTAAAAGAATTTATTGTTTAGTATCCAACTACTATAATTATAGACATTTCGTTGAATGCCACCAATATTATTATTTTTCATTGGGTATGAGTATGACTTACATAATATTAATTCATTAAAACGGTTACGAAACCTTGAATACAAACATAAGTGGCATTCACTCGTAAATTTTGCTTATTTAAGTACTTAATTTTATAAAATATTACTTTTGATATTGCGTGTTCAGATTTTATAATGTTAAAACATTAGCGTAGTGACTATTAGGTAAGTAGGTGGCTAATTGAAGCCATCGTTTACTTATCACAACAAAGATAAGAAACAACGAAAGTTATCTATGAGTACTATTTATAAAAAAAAAACTCACAATAAGTAGGGCATACGGTTTGTCTTTAGCATGTAAATTCAAAATTTAAATTTAATTACCAATATTTTGAGATAAAAGTTGTAGGAATATCTATGCAGAACGACCACCTGAGTAAAATTATTGCTTTGCTTGCAAGGAACACGTAATATTGCCCTGCTTCTGATAAGTAGGCATCGGGTCAAGCTTCACTTCGTGTGCCCGTAATTCGCATGTCTGTATATGTGTATTCTGTGCATCCAGTCAGGACTCATAACATGACAACTTGATATTTACAGTTCTAGTATATCTTTCGAAGTGGATGGACCGATTATGATGATTTGCGGGTGACCAAAGTGAGAGCAAAAGTAAAATATTTTTATTTTAGACATAACGTCCTACCTACCTCTTGCTTATGATTTCCAAATCCAGTAGTTGACATTTACCTAACAATTGAAGATGTTCTTACAGTAAAGGAATATTAACATATTTTTTTTATCGATTACAAGTTGACTTGACTGCTATGACATCTGATGTTAAGTGATAATGCAATCTAAAATTGAAACGGGCTAACTTGTTAGGAGTACGATCCACGCCCCTTTCGGTTTCTACACGACATCGTACCGAAACGATAAAATTACGTAAGCCGTCTTTGTCAATAGGGTGGTAACTAGCCACGACCAAAACCTCCCACCAGCCAGACCAAGACAGATTAAGAAAAATCTCAATCTGCCCCTCCGGGAATCGAAGACCTCCGTTTTATAAATCTACTGCGCATACCACAGCGTCACGGAAGCAGTCAGGAACATTTCAGGTCTAACAATGTAATAAATTTTAGTTAGATTTTATTGAACTTCCGTATTGCTTACTGGACATAAATGAGACTTACCTATAGGAAACTCCCACGGATTTCCTTAGGGGAAATTGATGCATTCACTTGCGTGTTAGAATTCATGACTAATATTAAAGTTGCTATTCATCTTACACACATTCAGGGAAATACCAAACACGCCTTAGGGAAACACCTTCCGTGAAATTAAGATTACTTATTTTCCCTATGGATCATATTCACAATAAATATATCGGAATATATATCTATATAATTTTACTGAAAGGAATTTACTCACTCACAAGTATATTTGGGATGACGTTATAGAGATAAGCAATCTTTGAGACTGTTATGAAAGAAATACTTTCTTAGCTATGAAGATCGATCGCGCCGAGTCGATAAAACCGGCATTTTTTTTCTGCATCACACACATAAAAAATGACTAGATTTTTCCTCGATGAATTTTAATACCGCGATGCTAAAAACATTTTTTTAGTAAATCGATCGAGTTGCTCCCTTTCTTTTTAAATGTACCTAATAAGATCACGACATAAGTCTAATTAGTGCCTATGTTTTAAACTCTCGCAATCGAAAGGAATGAACTTACAAGCAAAAAGAAATGTATGCCTCGGGGATCGAGAATCGGTCCGTAATTCGTATTTCGTATGATCTTATCGTAGAATTTTATAATTCCTTTTAGGGTAATTCTGCTTTAACTTTATAACGTTCGTGTAAGTTAAACGGGGTTTCTAGTTAAAGCAGTTTAAAAGGATTTACAAGTATGAACTGTTAATTGACAGTGAACGTTATAGATTCAAATAATATCACCCATCCTGGAGAAGCATGGTAGATTTAAGCTCCAAATCCTCTCATAAAGGAAATTGTAGAGAGTTAGCTCTATTATTCTTCTATCTCTGTAACTTGGTTATTAACAGCGATCGAGTGTGGGACAACGAGAGTATGAGTTTGAAGGATAATAATGATATCTTTAGCATCATTATTACATGAGTCCATCCGGTCCAACGTCTATCTGCTGGTCGTCCATTTGACGACCTCCGTGGCGCAGTGGTATGCGCTGTTGATTTATAAGACGGAGGTCCTGGGTTCGATTCCCGGCGAGGCAGATTGAGATTTTTCTTAATTTGTCTTGGTCTGGCTGGTCTGGCCGACAAAGACGTATCGCTAAGCGATTTAGCGTTCCGGTACGATGTCGTGTAGAAACCGAAAGGAGTGTGGATTTTCGTCCCATTCCTAACAAGTTAGCCCGCTTCCATCTGCATCATCACTTAACATCAGGTGTGATAGCAGTCAAGGGCCAACTTGTAATCGATTAAAAAAAAGATAGGGGATAGCCTGTTGTGTTCGGACATGCCTATTGCATGTCCGAACACCATACATGCATGTACATATGTACCTACCTACAAGTATTAAGTGCTGTATTTGGGTGTTGCAGATACGTCGCGCAGCCTGTACCTGCTGCACATCCTGACGTGGGTGATGAACATGTTCGGCATCTTCTTCATCCTGGCGGCGCACGAGCACTACTCCATCGACGTGTTCATCGCCTTCTATATCACGTCACGCCTCTTCCTCTACTACCACACGCTCTCCAACAACCAGGCGCTCATGCAGACCGACTCCTCCAGGTAACATACTACCTCCCCCTAACCAATATATTATATTTTGTATTTTTTTTCTTTAATAATACGCTATCGATCACACTACTTGTCAATTGGAAACAATCTTTGTATAACCATCATGACAAATATTGAAAATTACAAAATGAATGAAATTTGTATGAACTGATCAGATATTCTACAAATCATATATTAATTATAAGGCAATAAATTATATTCATGAAAGTCGGACGATTAGTTACGCTTGGAATATGGTTCAACTTGGAAATGAAAGCTTACATTCAAGACCGCGGGTAAAATTACGGAGCTTGTAAAAATATCGGCGGTATCTACTAACGCTAGCAGTAGTAGACTTAATAAATATTATGCGACTCTAAACTACCTCATAACTTGCCATCTAATCTAAAATTTAATTTAGTGAATAAAATGAAATTTTAGTGACTTCTAACGGCAAAAAATCGAAGTAGCTACAATTAAATATACTTGTATATTTAAAAAAAATATTTTAAACGAAGAATGTTAAACCTTTATCAGAAAAAAAGTTTAAAAACGGGGACTCGAATCCGGGACACCGACGATATGATAAAATTTAAAACTTCAAAGACTATAAATTCAAGTTTATCTTTTATAATATTATCTGACCATCGTTAATTACTTTTCAGAACTAGGATATGGTTCCCGCTGCTGTCCTTCTTTGAGTCGGAAGTTGATGGCATCGTTCCGAACGAGTACGAGGGGCCCATGGAGATAGTGAGCAACTTGAAGCAGTGGCTGATCCAGATCGTGATAGACGTGAAGAACACTTCGGTGGGCACCAAGCTGCAGGAGGGCGCCGCGATGGGCGAGTACTCCGTCGTGAAACTCGTGGACGGCATCAAGAGGAACCTGAGCCTGATAGAAGAATACAAGAGCTCCCGGCAGCGGTTGATGACGCTCGATAAAAACGTCCAAGCGGGCTTTCTAGAAGAATTTTCCGACAGCGATATCGGACGCAGGAATATAGCCGAGCTGACCGGCGACACCGCCTTTAGAGAATTCAGCAATCCCCCGTCTCCCATCATGAAAAAAAATATATGAGCTATTAGGCACCATTGATGCTTATAATAATATTTTTATAGCTAAATGTAGATTGGTTTATACCTACCTGAGCGTTCCAACATTTCCATTTTAGATTTTATAACATGTTATTCCATAATTATGATAAGTTAAATATGTAGAAAATTACAAAGATTTATTTGCTCAAGAATATCACGAGAATATACAGTATGCTTAAATTATTGAGTGCTGTCTTTTATTCCGAATCATCACGCCTCGGGCCCATAGGGGTAGGCCCACGGTCCTTGCATACTTCCTTAGCTTCTTCCACTCTCATTAATCCTTTCATACAAGATCGTCGGTTTAGGGTACTCTTGACCTGGCCATTTTTTAAAATATCCTGAATTTGGTCAAGGAACATTCGCCTAGGCCTTCCCCTTCCAAGATTTACATTCACTCTCACCTCATAAATTTCTTTTGTAAATCTTTCATCCATTCTCTCTACATGCCCAAATCATCTAAGAATCTCTTTCTCTATTTTAATCACTAAATTTTCTCTTACACCACACTGTTCTCTTATTCTACTATTGTTAACTCTGTAACTCAGTTTTATTCCGCACATTGTCCTCAATGCTCTCATCTGTACTGCATTTATTTTACTTTTATGCTTCTTCTGCCATACCCAACTTTCACTATCATACATAAATGTGGGCACCAGCACACCTCTATGCACAGCCAGTCTTGCCTTCTGGGATACTTCCTGGCTATTCATAAATGCATTCAGATCACCATTCACTACTGTTACTCTTCTTTCAATATCACTCAAACGTTCCATCTATCGTGAATTTACTACCCAGGTATACAAACTCTTTTACTTCTTCCACTTTCTCTCTATCTGTCAAAATATTACAATCTGTCACATATTCATTTCGTCATTACTTTCGTTTTGCTGACATTCACTTGCATTCCTTTCCTTTTCAAAGCTACTCATATATTCATAATAGTTACCATTTCTAGTAACTCATTAGCAGACGATGCAAGTAATACTTGATCATCGGTATAGAGAAGACATTTAATGAGTAACTCGTTTAATCTTAGACCACATACACTTTCCTTCAAATCTATCAAACAATTGTCCATGAATAAGTTGAACAGCAAAATCATAAATCCGTTATTTATGATTTTTCGTTCGAGAATTTTATATACAGGATGCCCCATAAATAAAACATCAATCGTAAATGGGAGATACGTAATCTAATTAACTAAAACTAATTTGAGCAGTTTTTCCGCGGCATTTCCACGGTACCGCGTATTTACCGGACCTTTTATTAGGCCTATATAACAGGCCTGTTATTCGTCCCGAGTCTGGCTATAATATACAATAAGAACTTTTCCAGAACACTCGCCGTATCCCTTGACATCACAAAACGACAAAGGCTTTTGATCGAGTTTGGCACGACAGTCTTCTCAGCAAACTCCCAGTGTACGGGGTTACCGCTGGCTTCTGCAACTAGATATCTGATTTTCTGAGGGAACGGTCTTTTCGAGTAGTCGTTGACGGCTGCTCATCTGACATAATGGATATCAATGTCGGCGTACCTAAGGGTAAAAGTTCTTTCCGCTACTCTGTTTCTATTACACATCAACGATCTGCTTAATCCCGGTAGGTATTTTTGGGTATGCAGAAAATAGTACATTGTCGAAGAGATACTTGTCCAGTTCAAGAGACAGTGGTGCTGAGATCTTTGAGCACAGAGAGACATTCGTGGATCACGTGAACTTGAGCCTGCAGATGGTGTGACACTAATTTGGTCCAGTTGAACCCATCCAAGACACTGGCTTGTGTATTTTCCATGAAAAGAAGCTCGTTTGCCTTGGCTCCCCCTTTCCGGAGTAGGTATATCTATCCCAATTAGCGATCACATTGAGATCTTGGGTATTACAATCTCATTCAATCTTAATTTCGGGAAGTGCATCGGGTCCAAAGCTAAAATAGCGGCCGAAAAAATGGGAATCCTTAATAAGGTCAAGCGGTACTTCAAAGCTGAACAACTCCTTACCCTTTACAAGGCTCAGGTCAGAACTTGTATGGAGTACTGCAGTCACCTGTGGGATGCCTCTGTTAAATATCAGCTCGCCACATTGGACTCGATTGATCGCCGAGCTAGGAGGATAATTGGTGTTGAATCGATAACGCAGGCTAAACTGCGATCTCTGCAGCACCGTCGCAATGTTGCTTGTTTATCGATTTTTTACTGGATACCTATACTTCGGAGAGTGTGCGAAGGAACTACATGATCTTGTTCCTCCCTCCCGTTTCTACTACAGAGCTAGACACCGAGAACACTGGTACCCCTACGTGGTGGACATCCAAGCATCTCGTACCAAACGTTTTGCATCAACGTTCCTTATACGTACCTAAAGCAAAAATGTGGAATGCCCTCCCAGCGTCAGTGTTCTTCAAGACAAGAGCTAATAGGCATCTTCTAGGTAAGCGCGTTCCATCTTAGACCTCATCACTGATTTCCATCAGACGTGATTGTAGTCAAGCGCAAACTTATCTACCATAAAAAATAGATATATTTAGATATTTATAGTAAATTCTCATGTGAGTTAACAAGAGGCCATTTAAAAATTTAACAAGGATATGATGCAATGAATGCTCCAGCTTTTTACATGCTGCGAGCTCAAAATTTCGAAAGGCAATAAAACAACATGTTCTTATAAAAACATGAAAAATTCAAGTCGACTCACAATGCCCATCGAGGCTCCATCCATACATAAGTATTATCAAATTAAATCAAATGGATCACCATCATCATTACCAGCCGATGGACGTCCAGTGCTGGATGTAGGCCTTTTCAGAGAATTCCAATCACCTGTCCGTTCAAATCCTTCTTTCCAAAATCCCATGGCAAGCGGTTCCTTGCGACACGTTCAATGTAGTCAGCCGACCTAGTGAGTGATCGACCAACACTGCGCTTTTCGGTACGGGGTCGCCATTCTAGCACCTTGAGCCCCAACGTCTTTCAACTGTTCGAACCACTTGCTCCGCCCATTGCCACTTTAGTTCTGCGACTCGTTGGGCAAGTTTGGTTACATTAGTTCTTTTGCGGATCTCCTCATTTCTGATATAATCACGCAGAATCGCTCGCTGATTTTTTAATGATTTCATAAATACTATATTTTTCGGGTTCTTAGATAATACCTTAAAAGCAAGAAATGGAACCTAGTCAGTTTCGACAAATTTCATTTCAAGATCAACAATAAATGCTCTACTTATTGATTTTTGAAATTCTTGTGAAGAAATCATTGCTTGAAGCTGTGAATAAAATTTGTTTTTAATCCAGACTAGATCTGAATGTTTTAATTTCCACTACCTATTTACCTTACGTCACGCGTCTCTAATATAAAGGCTCGACGAACAAAGTGACTGGTTCCGTATTTTCCATTTCTGTTCGACTATATCAATCTTCGGCAATTGAAAGTCACAACGCAATGTTGTTTCATTCTTCCGTATTAAAAACAGATTAGATGTTTAGGTCGTATCAAACTTAGAGTAGTCTCTGAATAACTGATATGCCTGCACAGTGAAAAAATTGAGTTGTAGTACAAAGTGGTTGTTAGAGCCGCCTTACAGGGCAGTTTCTCCGGGTTTTACACAAGACTGTAGTCAATTAAGAAATTTAAAAAAGAGTATTATTTTAGTGGTTAAGGTGAAAACGATAAATAATATAAAACCAAACAAATATTTACATCGTTTAATATAATATTTCAAAGCTATTAAATGTGTAGCATTAAAATAATTGACATGAAAAATCATTAGTAAAATTGTCTTTAAATCAATATAACATATATATGATGAAAGTATATAAATAGAATTCATTAAAAAACTTAAAATATTAGTAATAATTTTGGATAACGCTCATTGCTAAAATATGCAAATCATTTATATTCTGCAGCACCTTAGACCAAATAAGGTCTACTATATCTTAATATTAATGTCATGTTTATTGCATTGAGTTCCCAAACAAATGAGCATTATCAGAGCCAAAATAACATTAAATCAGATTTAAACTTACAATACATTGTTTAAAAAGTGTATATTATTAAAATACTTTTAGAGTTATTTCAAATACATGCCTTACATAGAATAAAAGTATTATTAAATAGACTCTATAACATTAGAGATAAAAAATTTGAATATTCTCCAATAATAATAATCAATTAATAAAAGAGTAGGCCACTTCATAGCAATACGCAACTACATTGACATGTAACGTCATAACTCAACAAATCATTATTTGCCTTATATACAATGACTTAATTTTATGCCAAAAAATATGGATGATGCTTCATAAATAACACAATGGTGATGAATAGTGTTTTCTTAGTGCTAGAGTAAGTTTGAGCTGACAGCATACATTGCCCTCTTTACTAATCAGAGGAGGCCGATTGCTCGCTCTGAATAAAAGCTTCTGATGGGTTCTCTTTCTGTGGCTCATTTTCTGCTTGCTTTTCTTCGGACTGTTCACGAGAACTGACTGCTCCGTTCACATCAGCCTCGACTGGAGTGGTCTCTTTTGACTTTTGTTTAGGTTCGATTTCAGCCTCCTCTGCAGTCTCGTTGGTATTATCAGTTGGTTGCTCCCCTTCTTCAGATTTCTGTCTCACAGGTGATGACTCTTTTTCTGGTGAATTCTCCTTTTCTGCTGAACCCTCTTTTACAGCTGCATCAGCACTGCTATTATCAATAGCATTTTCATTGGCTTCTACTGATTTCTCTTTTGTTTCTTCAGTGGTCTCTAAGTCATTTGTAGATTCTTTGCTTTCACTTGCTATTACCTCTCCATTAACAGCAACATTCTGGAAAAATTAGTATACAATTATATAATATAATTGTATTTTAAAGCTAAATTTACACTAAAAGAATCATACTGTATAAATTTTCTATATGAGAATATTCCATGAATTCACTGGACAACTACCTTGCCTATTGTATGGCAGGGAGAAAATCCCAGGTCCTTTGACATGTATAGGTATATGCATTTTTGAAATGTGGCAAGCACACCTATACTGCTTCTTTTACTCTCCATCTTCAGCAAAGTTTGGTAAGATAGAACTTGCTGTAGTTCTAGGCAGACCAATGTCTTTAAGCAGGTTATAGATTGCTATAGTATCACTTTTCGCTCACTTAGAGCATATTCCCGCTATGCTGTGATGATTAATTTACGATTGGACAATGATCATCTCTGTTCCTTTTTAATGACAATTTGTCGTCATTGTGTCATCACTCAGATTTCTTACTGATATATGACAGATAAGAATATCTCATTGTTATGATAGTCTGTCGTAACAGCAAAAAACAAGTTGTGGATAACAGTAAGTTATGGTGTTCTAATGATGTATGACTGCACACCTGAGTTAATATGATGCAATCTAAGATGGAAGCGTCGATTTCTACACGACATCGTACCGGAACACTAAATCGCTAGCCACGGTGAAAGCCTCCACCAGCCAGACCAAGTCCAAATTAAGAAAAATCTCAATCTGCCCCGCCGGGAATCAAACCCAAGACCCCCGTCACGGAGGTCATCAATTTAAATATACAAGACATCAAACTTAAAACAGTCATCACAACATATGAGAAATACATCCTTAACTGGTGAAGGCGCAAGGGGCAGTTAGATGCTGCTTTCACATACATTCATGCATGTCTGCACATTTACAGATGAGATCACATGTAAATAAATTACTTTAATAATTATTTTGTTAGGTCATATTATTTATACAGTTCACTATTGAGTGGTCTTTAGAGAAATTTCCCTAAGCACAGCAAACTATAAGTACTGTACAACTATTAATAAATTAAATTGAGTATATTAATACTGATTGAAATTATGAAGTGTATTGATCACAGCCTTCATGGTACCACTCAATTAGTGATGAATTATGAACATATGCAGGAACTATTTTTATTTCACTTGTAAGACCTTGAGGAAACCTCATGTTGTTTTACTAATCGGTCAATTAGTAGGACTAAAAGCATATACTGTGTTGACTCATATCAACATACTAGAGGTGTGTGAGGTACAAATAATGTCTGTACAAAGCTGTGCCAGCTATGAGCTAGCACATGTGTAGTGTTAGTACTCATAAATGTAATAGTTTAAGCCTACCTTGGTATCTGTCATAACTTCTTCAGGAGGGACTTCTACTTTCAAAAACTGTTCCAAAGTATCTACTTCGTTTGCTAAATCGAACTGGTCGTAATCCTGGAAAGATAAATTGCCAGGTAGTAGGTACAACTCTAAACCTGCCACAATATTCTACACTGAGTACACACAGTAGCAACTCACCCCGCAATACTCTTCGTCATTGAAAATCTGGGGTGGGAGTGGCGAACGTGGGTTGGGGTCACTGACGGTACCTCCGTTCGACTTTGAATTATTTTGCATGAAGTCTTTATCGTCTTCCCTGCCAGGTTCCGTTATGTCGATTATTTCATATTTGATATTTTTTGAATCTAAGATCATCAAAACTCGTTGTTGTCTTTTTTTCACCTAAAAATCACCAAATACAATAAAAACAAACAAAACTATGAATCAGCTCTGAAAAAAGTCTAGAAAAGCTGCCCGGTCGGGCAAAAAAAGCAGAGATTTTCTAATATTAAACTCGCCTCTTTGTTTCCGGAGATACCACTAATATAAATTTTTACAACCATTTCTGTAAAATTATATTCTGATTTACAAAAATAAAATAAATTGGAACAAAATCTCAACGTAAAAAGATAGGCTTGGCCATTAGACAATCTCAGAATAATAGTAATTAGGTAAAATGTCAAACTGACACTTGACATTAGTAATAACATAGTCTGTCACCTGTCACGTTATCACGGAGGATTTGATAATTGTTATTGGAATCTATAATTTTTTTTAAATGAAAAATAACTTGGTAAACGATAAGGTGGCTACAGATAGTATAGATGAATTTATTTATTTACTAATTATATATTAGTAAATAAATGTACTGTACTGGACACACATGTAAAATAAATTATGTATTCTATTTTTAGCATTACTGCGTTAGTTCAATATAATCTTCTCGACATAAAACCATTCCACGCGAGCGATAGTTCACTTCATGGAATATGAAATGCAGGCCGTGCAGGCGGTACTTTCATTTTCATAATGAATAATTCATTTATTTTGTTCCCGAAAGATAAATTTACCTATAGTATATTTATTTTTAATTATCTAAAAAACGAGGTCATGTTTAAATTATTTTAAGGGTCCAAACCAAACGAAGTAGGTATAAAGAAATTAAAAAAGTGATTCATTTATACAAATTTAATCCATTTGCTAGTAACTAATTATACAAATGCGTATTGTCTTGTAAATTTCAAACATCGCATTGAAGCCGCAACTTATATCTATAGTAAAGCAACGGTTTACCTATAATATGCAGCATGAATGGAATGTTATAAGGTAATACTTATTAATGGCAACACCCTATCACACGATACTTATAAGATAAAAGTTTAGTACCTCTTTCGAAAGCTCGAAATACCCTACTTGATGCGAGTAAGCATACACGATAAGCTATGCTATCAACTTGTCGCTTAACAGGTGCCGATCGGTTACTGCTGGTGGTCGGGTGTTGCGCTTTGTTTTCGTCGTTACTGCGCCATGGAGATAGATACATTAATGGCGATACTGGATAGTAACTTTATAAAAATACGGTAACCACATTTTCTAATAATAATAAATAGCAAAACAACTACATACATTTGGTCTTGTTTAGATATGAACATTCGCTCACAAGAAACTTACTTTTATTACATATAAATATAATAGACATTGACAGATAATAAAATGATTTACAATAATCATTGTACAAAGCGCTTTTAAGGAACTCACTCATTTTTTTCTAAATGAAAGGTAGCGTTAGTCAAGTTTCCCATCTCGAATGTCGGAGCCCATTTAAAGTTCCATTTTACAAACAAAAGAGAGTTACGCTCTCCTCGTAACATAATTGGCAGATGTCCAGACAGCTGTTAGATAGAGCACATATTATAATAGACGCCTAGGTTTATTAGTTCATTACAAAAATGTGTAATAATAGAATAGAATTGAACATACTTCCCTACTATTTTATATGGTAGTTATAAACACCGTCAACCCACACTGGATCAGGTCTGTATCTCTTTAAAATCCAAATTTCTTTAGTGGAACATTACTTAAACCAGTGCTTTCCAAACTTTTTTCTTATAGATTTCTTAAATATTTAGCTGGTTTAATTTTCGTAATCCCCTGTTTACGAATTCCGAGCCCCGATTTTTTAGTTGCACCAACGTAGACCCTCGTCGATTTTCCCGTGGACCCCTTGGATATCAACCTGGACCAACGTAACATAGATCGATTAACAATTTGCATTATCTCATACAAAACATTCTTGCATTCACAACCAAGATTAATAGATTAAGAAAGTCATTTACCAATATGGTAGGTCATTATAATTTTAATACAAAACATGTCCTACCTAAGTCATATAATGTTGAGACAAATACAAAGATACGCCTGGAATGCAATCGCGGAGAATGTTGACATAAATAAAACCTCATATAATAGTCAAATGATGAAGTAATCTGGTGATGTGACCTTGAAAGATTTTGTCGTCAACTCGTCATTGTTTACGATGCGTGGGCACTGAAAAATGTTGTGACGCTGACGCTTCGTCCGTACGACGCTGCGCCATCGCGTCGGAGATCAACAATGATTTAGCGCAGAAATACCTTAACTAAACTGAATACTTTACTCGTGTAACTAGGTCAACGAAAATATACATTTTTAGATATTTTCCTAAGCCAATTTACATATTTTTAGTTTATAGTTATACGACTTTCTGCCAGATCCTTTAAAATAAATAACCACTTTATGTATTTCCCTTTTATAAAATTATAATTTAAATACAGTATAAAAATAAATATGTATAAAATATTTACAAAATAAAATAAATTAATAAATATATTTCAACAAATGTCAAAGGAGTTCATATTACGATACATCCAAATGTCTGTAATATGAACGCCGTGTCACTACAAAATAATTTGTAAAAATAGCGAAGTAACGTGAAGTAAGTAGTTGCTTGAACACTTAAATTGCGTCAACATTAAAATAAATAAAAAAAATTGGCCCGCAGCACAAACATAGCGGTACATCTTTATTCCGTGGTTTGGCCTAAGATCATAATATGTTGTTATATCACCAATTTATCTTTTAACATGACATCTATTTTTAACACGAATGCTTATAATTCAAGGATAAAAGCAATATTATAATTATTGCAGCTCCTTTTGTAAGAATGAACGAAGCATTAAAATCAGCGCAAGGCACTATTGTTACTAGCTACGAGTAATGCCCGACTGAATAAAATTTGGTTATGTGTTTTTTGATCCCAAAATATAAGAAATGTTTAAAAATAAAAGAAAATGTGAAGGGGTAGCATTTAATTGGTTATTAAAATTTTTAATTTAAGTATATTTTTATAAATATTATTTTAAATTAATAAAATAATTGATTTTGATTTTAAACCGAGCGCAAAGGCCGATTGTGCTTCTTTGTCGCTCGTTCCGCGCTCTCGCTTGCACGCCACCCTTAAATTTAGGAGTGTAAAAATAGCCTATGACCAAAAATATAAAGCGATAGGTCAAACCGTTTGGGAGGAGTTCGATAACAAATACTGTGACACGAGGTTTATATATACCAATATGTATAGTGTTAATTACAATTTACCATGCTTTTCCCTATAATAAACCTATCTAGAAGACATAAAAGAAAACTAGCAGGTTTCTAAAACAGTAATGTCTAGCGAACTATTTTTTTACAGATGCAACCAGCCTTTTAAATATGAGTACATTATATAATATTATATGTCATGCGTTATAGTCCAAGTAGATCTTGTTACTCGATTAATACGAAATGATCCGTCAGTCATCACAAAATGTATAATGTTGGAGATCTTAGAATATTTATTTTTATCATTCGATGTTAGAAAGAAGGAATTAAAATTTAAAAGGATAATATGGAATATTAAAATTAGAGATTCAAATATTTTAAACGTTAGGTGTTTCAAGTTGACAATACTTAGGTCTGTGTGCACCAAGATTTCGGTTATCATAACCAACGGTTAACATAAGCTAAGCGTAAAATTTACTGTTCACGACAACCCGTACGCCGGTTAAGGACGTAAACCGGGCGGTTATTTTAACCAAGCTTACGTCCTTAACCGGCGTACAGGATGTCGTGAACAGTAAATTTATATTAAAGTTATGTTAACCGTTGGTTATGACAACCGAAATCTTGGTGCACACAGGCCTTACAGTGTTTGTGAACGTTAGCGTTTTTCAAACCTTTGAACCAACCTCCTCTTTAACACAGTGATCTTTCAGCGTAAAGCATGTCAGTAGTCGGCTAGTATGAAGATGACGTAGCATTTGCTCAACGTCAACACCGAGGTTACGCCAATGAGATAACACTCAAGAAAGCATTCCTTTGACTGGCAATTTTCCATTTTTATTCTGTACTAGAAACGAAATAATCGCCTATAAATTGCGTATATTGTATATGCGCCATTTTTAAACTTCAGGCATATGATAGTAGTGATGATGATGCAACATTGAGTGCACTCAAGACTTTTCTGTTTTTATTTACCTTTACCCACAATGCTTCGGTGCGATTTCAATTAATTTTAATTGAAATCGCACTGAATAAAATGTTTCCGGGTAACCTTCGATGAAGTACAATTTATTATAAACTTTCATTTAGCAACAACACCTTTCCCGGCGTTTAACTTGCAAGATTTGAGAACAGTCAGAGATCAAATCTTACAATTTAAATTTGACCCACTTACTTGATAATGTAACATTATGATGACATGAGACGTGACCTGATGCTGGAGCTGGAAGGTAGCCATAGGAATAAACCTACAGGAGCCCATCAAGTTTTTACTCGTTAGATTGATCTTGATAATAACTTTAGTCCTAGATGATATTGCAAAATAAAAGATTGTACAAAATGTTTCTAAAATTTAGAATTGCTTAGCGTACCACTCAGTACTTTCTTTATTACGTGATATCGTAGTGGAATGATAAATTGCTTAACATAAGCTGGCCGACGCTGACGATGACGCTAGAAGCGAGGCGTTTGGGCTGTAAGTTGTATTTCGCTGGTGTTTGCTTCACACGGGGGTGCCGAAGTCCGGGTCTCCCCGGCCGGGCAGCAGGCGGGCCGCGGGCGGGTGGAGGGGGTGCCGCTCCACTTCGCCGTTCCGTGCACTGTCTGTCACGCGCCGCGCCGATCCTATTCTATAAACAAAGTATATATATACGTTCTTCATAGTCAAATAATAATTTCTAGATTAAAAATTGCAAAATATGTGATGTCATATTAGTGACAAAGACGAGGGAGGGGTCAAAAATCATTAAATTCCTGTGTCGTAACTTATGGATCTGTATTTGTATTTGTATTTTTTTTTATTGTTGTTTATATATGTTGTGTATACTTGTTTTCTATAAATCGTGGTCAGAACAGACTAGAAATATTGCATAAAGATTGCATATGCTGTCTGTCTATTATATAGATAAAAATAATAACTAATTACAAAAACGGCAAAATGATTCTCACCGAAAGCTTTTAGTCTCTTTTCTAGGGCGGCTGTCACCATTGGATTTGTTGGTCGTGTAGTAGACGTCTAAAAGTGCTTTATTTTCACGCGTAGACTGGAGGTCGGGTGCCGGCATGGGTTTCAAAGCCGTAACTGTCGTTGCGCTGGACTTCAACGTGGATACTGCGCTGGACATTGTGGACGCAGCGTTGGACATTGTGGACGCAGCGTTGGACATTGTAGACGCAGTCTTGGACATTGTGGACACGGTGTTGGACGTCGATGTCGTCACATTGGATGTCGCCTGACTCGCTCCGGCAACCGTCGAAGCCGTTAACGTTCGGGATGCTTCTTGCGTTGGAATCGGTAGATATTCGGAGATCGGCGGTTTACAAGTGTCTTGTGAAGGTGTCACTAGGGAGCAGAAAGTTTAAAGACTTAATATTTAAGTATTGAATTTATTAGCGAAAATACTTGTGTATTTACATTTAAATTGGAAACGTTTGTATGTCTATATTTCAAAGAATTAAAATTGAATCAATAAACCTATTGTTATTGAATAGTACGGTACGGTGTGTACGGTGGGAACTGGAGGTACGATGCATGGTCCAGCGGTAGGGCGCTCTGGCCGCGATAGCCAAAGGGAGGGGTTCGAATCTTTGATATTTCAACCTTCAATGCCTCCGCACCACGGTGCTGCAAGTCGGTCGCGGCACGGTCACCGCAAGGTGAAAATTCAATGAGTTTAAAAATACGTACCGATATCGTTGATCTCAGGCCGATGGTTGAGCAAGTCAGTTCGATGATTTAACGAATCGGACCAGTGGTTGGTTAGGTCGGTTCTTTGGTTCGGTGGGTCGGGCCGATGGTTGGACAAGTCGGGTCGGTTGGCGCAGGAGTCGGACTGATGGTTCTGTGCTTCGTGCGGCTCGTCCGAAGACTGCGCGTCCGAAACTGCACAGTAAGCACCTTTGGTGCGCCAATCCTGAACAATATACATGCTTTTGACATTCGGACAAGTATTACTTGAATGCTATCTCAATTATGACCGGTGTTATTTTCATAAATAAAACAAAGCCGGATTAGTTACAACACTTACTAATAAAGTTAGTCACTACTTAAAGTAAACTTTGCATAGCATTAGTTAATTTAATAGTGTACAAGGCTAATGAGCTCCATGGCATATCGAAAATAAAAACCTGAAAGCCATGGGCTTATATGTGAAATATCCAGTAAACCGACCTGTGGTTTGCGTTTCTTCTTGAGCGAGGCCCTGGAGTGCACGGGCGTGGAGCGCGGCGACGTGGACGAACCCGACACTGCCGACACTGGCGCCATCTGCTTACACATTTCAAATTTCAAAGTTCGCTTTATCTTGAATCAAAGCCTAAAGGCATATCCCAGCTTAGCTTCATCCTTTCTCCTTAAACCCTTCTTAATCGATCTAATCTAATCTGTTAACAAGTGATATTTGGAGAAAAAGAAAACGTAACACATCTCTATTAAGTGTACAGTATATGACACACATACTGTACCTCTAGTCGTGCTTCTATTTTGATGGAGTCATCGTCCATGTCGACTATAGAGAGATTGTTCACGTTGTTGTAGTCGGCATAGTGCGAGCCGGCGACCTCTACACTCTCGTTGCGCACACCGTAATCGCCATCCGCCCGCACGTCGTACGCGCCGTACGCCCCTCCTTCCCGCATGCCGTATGGCGCCCCGTCTGCGCGCGCGTACAACCCGCTGTCGCCGCGAGTGTCGTACGCCCCTCCCTCCCGCACGCCGTACGGCGCTCCATCGGCGCGTGCGTACAGCCCGCCGCCACCGCGCGCGTCATACTCCCCTTCGCCCCGCACTCCGTACGGTCCGTCCTCGCCGCATTCACTGCCTGACGCACTGTCGATAACGGTTTAGATTAAACAGAGGAAGTGATATCCTTATTTACTAATTTTGTTTATTATCATTATCATATTAGCCAATTGCCACAATGACATAATATGTAGGGACTTCCAAAAACCACGGTCCTGAGTTATAGGCAAACAAAGACTTTCTACGACTCATACGATGTTGTTATTCCACATTAACCAACACTGTGTGCTGATTGCAACAGTGTCACCAAGGGTTTTTGTGCAAACCGCAGAAGATGCTCTTTCAGAGTGGAGTCCAAGGGTTTGGAAACGTCGGAGCTAGGCGTACATACTTATGATTGTAGTCGGGGGTGCGCGGCGCGGTGGGCGTGGCGCCTGACGCGTCCGGTTCCTCTTCGTACACATCTTCATCGTCAGGATATAAAGGAAACCTGTAAACCATTTAAGGTCAATAATATTTACGCAAATCTAGCCGTAAGGGATTGTGCGTCTAAATAGCACCTAATTATTTTTCAATTTATGGTCGAAGAAAAAGTATTGTGTCACTACAGGTAATTAGTCTTTATACCACTCGTGCTGACTTTGTGCTATTCGGTTTCGTGTAGCACAAAATATCATTCGTATTATAATAGAACTCATTACTCGAGTTATTTCCTTTTATTTAATTTTCATCAAGTATTAAGTTACAATTAGAACAGTAACTCAAACCAATTAATCGGCTAAGATATAAATGCTTTGAGTAGAGTACCTGTAATTATCTTCGGAAAGTCGGTCGTCATCGTCAGTAGCGATGAACTGAACACAGAGGGCGCAGTCTCCTTTGACGCTCTGTAGCGCTTGAACTGCTTCTTTATGGCATGCCTGCAGATTATACGTAAATGTTACCTGCCGCGAATCAGTAACAACACGCATACTATTGATAACACGTCGGCGCGTTATAAAATAATTTCGACCCTCGAATCTATTTACTTATAGTAAACCTTCTGTATCTGAAAATATTTTTTATACCTACTAGTTATAGGTAGCGAAACACAAAATAGAAGTAGCAAAAGAGAGACGAATATCTTAGCATTCCAAGAATTCTCCGAGGCGAGTCCATCGTGTGGCAGCGAGAAAAACGCCTAAAAATATACTATATGTATCTACTATAAATGCTTCTAGAATTAAATACTATACTATAAATAAATGAAAGTAACTCCGTCTGTTTTTTTATTCAATCACACTTAAAGTACTGAACCGATTTAAATGAAACTTGGTACAGAGATAGCCTAGAGCCTGAAAAAGAACATTTTTTAAATTCAGGTACGTATGATATAAATTTTGTACAGAGAAGAAAACAACATTTGATTGCTACGGATGTAGTGCGCGTGTAACCTGCGTGAGGTCGTGGTCGTTGATGGCGAGGATAGCGTCTCCCACGTACAGCGCGCCCGTGAGCGCGGCCGGCCCGCCTGCCTCCAGCTCCGAGATGAGGATCGGCACGCCATGTTCGCGACCGCCCTGCGGATTATTTTGAAATATATAACATATACGTAACAAATAGACAGTAACTTAAATTTTTTTAATAATAATATCCCCCATAGGGTACTTCGTAGGTTTCGAATTCGAACCTTGGATGGGGTTGTGGAATAATTTTTATCTTTTTCTCAGTAAATACTAAGCCCGGAGTAGCGTATTTGGTAGCCTTACATCCTCGTGCCTTGGAGAACACGTTAAGTCGTTGGTCCCGGTCACTGCCATCAATGTCTGATAGTGATCGTTAATTAATTAAGTATTAACGCCCTAAGCCCGCCAACCCGCATTGAAGCAGCGTGGTCGGTCTATGTTCAGCAAGCCGTCTCAACCTACAAGGAGGGAGGCCTGATCCTGTAGGGGGCTGTAAACTAAGCTCATAATGATGATGCACTCTCATTCAGGACGTGAACTTACGGTGACAGAGATACCGAGGCCGAGGTGGGGCGAGCGACGCACGCGCACGGTGCGCGGGGCGGGCGGCACGCGCGCGCTTGTTGGCGGACGAGGCGCGCGCGGCGCCAGCCCGCGACACACGCGCACTAGCGTCTTGTGCCGCTGCAGGAGTATCTCCGCTTCCACCTGTCACATCAATCAAATCAGTAGTAGAGTTTAGATACTGAAAGTAGAGACTGGAGTTACTCAGCAGATTTAAAACTAAAATTGTAGTGCAAGTATTGGAATAACTCAGTTCGATACTTGCATTCTTTTTTATAAAGGTTATGCACACATATACGTTTTTAATGCGAAAAACACAATGCTTTTTTTTTAATTTCACGAGCGATTTCAGTCTCTACTTTTAGTAGCCAAACTCCAATAGAGATCTTTGGTGCCATTTATAGAGTCGAGAGAATAATTGTCGTGACAATCTGACTGTCACCGAATTCAAAACAAAGCTTGTACGTCACTCTAGACAAGGAAATGCTAATGCAACGATATGCACAGTGAAAATTATCTGATGGTACATAGTAAGGAAAAATTCATGATTCTCTTGACTGTAGAGATGGCCTTTTCTTTTTTCGGTGTAAAGGGCATGATTGGTGGTCAAATAGCAGGTGCATTAATAATTATGTGCCATTTTGAGATGTGAGATCTTAAATGTACTAAAAAACTATTATTATAAAAACAAAAATATATTTTTGAAATCGTCTTTTTACGACATTTCATATGATACCCATATTGTTATAAATAGATAAATAAAATATACACATCCCCCTTTTTTCCTCTACTTACAGCCGCCATTTTGAAAATTTATATAGCATATGTCACAACCACAATTGTGACGAAATTTAACGACACTTCATGTGTCAAAATCCGTCCAGCCGTATAGCGCGTGGCAAGGAAATGGACATACATATATACCCACATACATACATACGCTCGAAAAACATTACCCTTGACGACATTGACGACCTTCGTGGCGCAGTGGTGTGCGCGGTGGATTTATAAGACGGAGGTCCTGGGTTCGATTCCCGGCGGGGTAGGTTGGGATTTTTCTTAATTTGTCTTGGTCTGGCTGGTGGGAGGCTTTCGCCGTGGCTAGTTACCACCCTACCGACAAAGACGTATCGCCAAGCGATTTAGCGTTCCGGTACGATGTCGTGTAGAAACCGAAAGGGGTGTGGATTTTCGTTCCACTCCTAATAAGTTAGCCTGCTTCCATCTTAGATTGCATCATCACTTAACATCAGGTGTGATAGCAGTCAAGGGCCAACTTGTAGTCGGTAAAAAAAAACCCTCTTTCTGACGCAATCCGGTAAAATACATTTATTTTACTAAACAGCTTTTATACTTTATCAATCAATAATGCAATAGGTACAGACATAGTTAAAAGAAGATATGGGTCAATTCCGCTGCAATTAGCTACTGAACGAGTCGCGTAGAAATCTGTATAGTGATTTGTGACGGATACATCAAAGCACACCGCAGGCTAGAACGACACTGCGTAATTACTTCACCTACGTGTCGGAATCGGAACACACTTAACCATATTTGTGCAACTCAGTTAAAAATTTATGTTGTTTTAAATATCTACTCACCTGAGCCCATAATGAATCTCTTAGTTCCGCCCGCATATCGCTGCCCAACAGTTGTAATTGTTGTATTCTTCCTGCGAGTTCTTTATCTAAGTACTTCGTGGCTAATCTA
Organism: Mycalesis mineus; assembly: GCA_034621355.1. Lineage (NCBI taxonomy): Eukaryota > Metazoa > Arthropoda > Insecta > Lepidoptera > Nymphalidae > Mycalesis > Mycalesis mineus. Next base: position 11,476,629 of record CM067887.1, on the reverse strand, counting down.
CAACAATAGTAATAGACCAGAATTAAATAATATTAACATAATTATGAAGCAACTTGTCATTTTATAGAATTTTTAATTCACGTGTTGGTAATAATAATAAAGTACGGAATTCGTAGAAGCTGAGCTATTTTTTAATTTGGTTTATTTTTAGACGCATATAGTTTTCGAATCATGAAGTGCTGGCCGCGACAATAACTTACTAGCTTTTGATTTTTTCCAAGAAAATTTCACTCAGCTCAGTAGGTAAATCATTAACTTCTAATTCTATCTTAAGCCAGTCCATAATCACCTGAAGCCTGCAAATCTACATTGAAGTAGCGTGAGGGCTATTCAGAGCTCTTAATATCTTTGTTTGAGAGGCTTATCCTTGCCGGGAGAAAATTAAAAATCGGCGATCATGATGATGGTGATGATGATATATCAATTAAGGTTCCGCTCTCTGAACACAGCTTTGTCATACCTTGCTCCAAAAAGCTCTGAGTGTAGTGCAAGTACAGTTTCCCTGAGCGCAACGTTCTCTCGAGCGAGCTGCGCGGCCTCCGCACGCGCTCGCGCCGCGTCTGGCACGTTACCCGCCACGTCTCCGCCATCTTGACACCCTCCTGACGGAAATAAAACACCCTAAAATTGTGATCCATAGATTTGAGTGTAAAAGGCGAGAAAAATCTACACAAGAAGCATATGCCTGCGCAGTGAACATATTGATTTTGTAGTACAAAATAGTTGTGAATGTCGCCATGACATCTACTTGCAACATTTTTTTACTCGTACTCGTGTGTTATCATTGTTCATAAATATCAATAACAAAATTTAAATTTTGGTTTCATCATGACTCGTAAATATTCTTAAAGGACTCTCGAGTTTGTAGTCGCAACATATTTACTATTTTGAGACTTTAGAAATAAATTAAGGACAAAATCGTGGTATCAAATCCTAAAAAAGAAACCCAATAATAAATAATCGAGAAATAAATTAAAATTTGCAGAATATGATCAGTCAATGGGGCATAGTTTTAATATTACCTACTCAACTTAATAAAGTTGCTCCTATTGACAGACAAATAATCAATTGCGTATAAAGCTTAGTAAAAACTGAAATTTGTACATATCTACAAAATGTTAACAAATATAAATAAAAGTCCCTTTTTATTTCTTAGTTTCTTAATACTTTGAAATTAATTAATCTACTCTTTCGCGTCATGACACGCGAAAGAATAGATTAATTTCATTCTTTCTAATAATAATAATCGATCGTGGCCGATGTAACAAATAATAAACTTCTAATAATAAAATGTGTCGCATATGTATAATCCATCATTTGTTAGAATAAACGTAACAATTTAGCGTAGGATTAATGCTTACCTGCGGCCCGAGCTTGTACTAATTCAGCCCTCATATCTACGAGCTCGGCCTGAAAAAAAAGGAAATATGAAACTTTATTAAATAGGCAAAATGAAACACAATGTGGCAGTATTCAACATAACAATACATACTCCCTTTACATTTGGACAATGAATGTAATCTCAGAACGAAATCAATGGCGACGTAAATCCGAATTAAGGGGGACAGATGCTACGTAGGAATCAGTGCGCACGCGTTCACGCACGCACATTAATCGTTTGACCTCTCGCATTTCGTATAAACCACCGCCCCCATAAACCAAAGCAATTCACAAGTCTATTGCGCTAGCACCCCTGACGAGATACTTTATTACATCAGCCCATTTATTTCCCTTAAGCAGGCATGATATATTGAAAGAACTGTCATGACGAAACGCTAAATGTGCGGGCTGTAGATTATGACGGCGACCTTGGCTATATGAAGGTTGCAACTGCTACTTTGATCAATTTAAGTAGATATTTCAATGACCTCCAAAATTGAGAACAAAAGTTTAATGATAACACTCTATCTTTTTCATCTGAGTCCTATTACAATGTTCCCTAATTGGTCCATATAGGGAATTGAGACTCTAAATAACATGCCCTTATCATTTAGAAACGATCTCATGCTTAGTGATTGATTACTAGTTAAAGTCCTTACTATAACTACAAAATACAAAACCATGGTATTTGTAATGGAAAATAAATTATGCTGGAATAAAGTTTTTAGGTTTCATATGAGGTTTAAGACTGGAAACAAATCTGTTGGTAACAAACAAGTTGGTAGATCTGATGTATTGAATAACAAATTTCTTAATTGAATGTTTCACTTTTACTATAAATGATATAGGGAGCTAACGAATCAATTGATACAATGTTTTAGATCGTTATATAACTTTACATTACATCGAACGGGGCACGGAAGCTACAACATTTACGATGTAAAGCAATGAGAAGCTTTTAATGGTTAATGTGTTGATAAGATGATGTAGTATGCAATTAAGAATTTATGATTTGTACACTTTCGACCTTAGGTTACATCTTTGTAGGAGATTGCAAGGCAATGTATGTTTGTAAGTGATCTAAAATGTTGTTTTAGGACTACTTGTTATTTCTTTACTGTAATTGTCTATTTTGCAGTAATATCAATCTTCTATCAAGTATTGATCGAAGGTCGAAGCAAGGAAGGAATTGGTTATAATTAAATATTTATATTCATCTCTTCTAAAACTTTTCAAAATTTCATACTAATATCAGTAATAACAATAAACTAACAACTAACATCAGGCATCGATTAAAAAGCTTTCGTTACAATATTGGCATTTAATTTAAAATCCTAAATAAATATGTACTTCAATTTTGTTTATTACTACATACTTTACCTTTAAGTTATTACATCAGTTTTATTATCGGTTGTGATTAATTGATTAGGTACAACAAAATAGTCCGTTACCGCGTATACTTACTTGTAGACTTTAATGAATAGGCTCAAAAACTACTGAACCGTTTTTAAAAATTCTTTCACCATTCGAAAGCTACATTATCCACGAGTAATATAGGCTAAATTTTATTTTGGAAAAAAATAGGGTTCCGTAAAATATTTGGGTTTTTCGGAACAAGGTGTAAAAAATCACCAGAAAAGTTAAACTATAAAAGGTAGAACCATAAAATGTTCTAATTAATTGGAGATCTTATAAATATCTACAAAAAAGTCCGCGATACACTATACCGAGTGATATCTATGTCGAGTGAGGCACAACAACCATTTTTTTATTTAAAAATCTTAATTTTTTTGGACTAAATTTAAACGAAAATTCTTACCAAAATAAATTATTTCATCACTAAGTACAGTTTATGTAGATATTATTTGGTATTTAAAAGATTAAAATTGGACGTTTGGTTTTGAAGTTATTAAACGGACTAATCTCTATCGCGTGTCGGATTGTAAAATTATTTTTGTTATTCTGAAGGCTACAACAATATAGTCCGTTACCGCATATACTTACTTGTAGTACCTACCACTGCTACTGACAATGTAGTGCACACTCAAACCTCTAAATAAACATAAATAACTTGCAACATACCAGTAGCAAAATAAACCAGTGCGTGACTTATCGAAACTTTTGTCATTATGATTAAAGTAGGTGACTAGGTGTATCGTTTCTTGTGATTCGCTACACTTCTGTTACATGCGGCGCTCTTTACAAATTCAGGATACCTAAGATTTATAACCATATTTTGTTCATCTGATTTCAAAGCAAAGTCACGAAGAATGAATTGATGTTGAAAGATAAAAGGTTAAATCCTCCAGTATTAGTATAGCTGTAGGCAATCCGTTCAGTCATCGTTTACGCGGTATAAGAATGCATTAATGAAAGAGGGAATGAGAGAGATCTAGCCGCGATTATCAGTATCTCACAATTAAACCGAATCTCAAAAACTATCTCAAACCTAGTGTAATATTGGCTAAATGACAATATAAAGACCATGGATCAAAATAAATATAATACGAGTAATGTTATTGCTGGTATGCTGTATAATATAAGAAATAATTAAGAAATAAATATTTTTATAACTTTACAAATTGTAGCTCTAGAATGGATTCATAAATTGCAAGTTACACCATGATACGAAATTATGCGAAGCTCGTCCATTGTTAAATGCCGTCATATTCAATAAATACTACCTACGCTGATTTTAAGATCATTATCGCCTCAACGTTGCGTAGGCGTATGTTTTAACGGTCAATTGTGAATATTATAACAAGAGGAAGCCTTTCCGATAAGAATTCTTTATAATAGATATATTGTAATAGCATTATCTGAATGAGCAGTTAAGTTTCTTTTAAAGACAATACTGTTCATTAAGGTGAAGAGAAAAAGCAACTTAGATTGTATGTACTAGTCACATTTTGTAATAAATTAATGACGCCTACAGCAGCTACAGCTCGACACAAATCTTACATATTGTAGCTTGTGATGTAGATATTACAACATTTAGTTAACTACTCGAAACGTTATCCACTTTACAAGTCACGGCTATTCATCATAATCCCTTAGGTGCAAGATTAACTAGACTTCAAAATATGAGCGTAATGTGTTTACATTGTTCAGACGGGAGACGAATATTCCGTTCCGTGGATTCACCGTGCGGGTGCCGGGTCCATCGCGTGGCTGAGAGAAAAACTCCGAACAGAGCCCGAGACTTGTGACACTGGTGTAGGTTTAAAAGAGTACTCTTAGTGCCGCGCGTCAACACTCACCTCCTCACAAATATAACAATAATTACCGAAAACATTTTTAAAATTCTCATTATTTTAACATCCTATAAATATATACAGTTTTAAAGAAGCTCTGTAGTGTCTCTATCTTAAAAGCTCTCGGACGATAATTGTGTCAAGTAACAAGTGCTATTTACTCGTAAAAAGGTTCATCCTTGGAAGTGACGTTTTTCGTTGCTTTTAATAGTTTTAATGTAATCAAATGTCATAAAATGTGATATGAGGGTCCCACAGTCTGTGAAACTATTTCCTATATATTATACGCATATATGTATATAGTAATATATTATACACATATATGTATCTTGTTCGTATTTCATATTTCACATTCTTCCTCTACATTTTATTAAGAATGCAGTGATTTTAGATAACAAGTAACGACTCCAAGATTGATTCACAACATTACATTATCACTACATCCATCTCAGAATGTAGATACGAAGTTGTTTAGCCCCGACGGGCACGTGCCACAACCCGCTATCCACACATGAATCTACCATTTTATTCATGGTCACTAACAATAATAAATCTTGCCTTTATATGTCGACACTCCTATTCGGTAAGAGTTGAAAACTGACGCCTATTTGAAAGCAGCACCGTTAAGTAGATATCATATTTACTTTTTATCAACATATATTTTTATTATAATTATCATAAATATCGACCACACACCAGGTTAACGAGTAAAACATGATACGATGACAAAATATTCAAAAAAGCGTTTCCCATCTCAATGATTTCCTATTACATCTGTAATTAAATTTACCTACATACAAATATGTAAACACATGGTTCAGACAGCGATGCAGGCGTTCTGTTTGTGCGTTAGAACACAATGCAGCCTCGTTCTTCATTTACATGTGTTCACAGTCCACCGCGCAGGGACACGATTGTCCTCTACCATTTCACCTGTTGTCACTCAGTATGCAAACACACAGCTCGACGCTAACTGTTTCTAGACATTTTAAGGGCAGGAGAGGTTAATTGCTTGCAAGTATTTTTTGACTGAAGTATGGGTTTACGAGTCGCTTATGAATCGCGTGGTGCATCCATAATATCATTCCCAAATAGGTCCTAATGTATTAACCGGTGCGTAAAACATGTTCCTGCCGATCAAAAGAGGTACAAACGGCACGTGAAGTAATTATAGTACCTATTAGTTACGACGGAGCGGAGTGAAAAAACTATTTCGAAAAGTCATACAGGGACAGGTAAAGTTTTGGTATATCATTTAACTTCTAAGGATACCGCGTAATTTTCAACTCTATAATTCTCTGATCGAACAAGATATTTTAAAGAAAAAGACAACTAGCTTTTTACCGTATTTTTTGTATAAAAATATGATTTCAGTTAAAAGTTTAAAAAGAAAAATTGTATCATACAATATATTATTATTCGTACAACGAATATACTATTTTTGTTGCTTCTAAGCTTACAACTGTCGTGCCCGCAATGCATCACATCACACAGACGTCTCTTGTGCAACTTTTGTAAGTAGATACATATTATACGTATGACTTTTATCGACATCTTCGATTAGAAATTCATAATGATGAAATGGATGCGATATCAAAAAATTCATTTCATATCTGTTACTATGTATAACAATTTATCTGAAACTATCTCGAATGTATTCTTTGGATGCAATGAGGACAAACAATAGAAAGGCGTGTGGGGAACAGCGCCACCCAACCACCTAACGGATTTCATCTCGGCAAGTCTGAGAGCCCAGCGGGGGCTCATTTGCCTGACACTGTCTTATACATTATAGAACGAGAGCCTGTCGTAGCAAATTCTCTGTCATTTTATAAAAGCTGAAAGTTTTGTGAACTCTATCACACCAACCGTACACTCTACCACGTACAGGTGGATCGATAAACATCGTCCAAGAATAGATAAATTTTATAGGTCTCTGGCGAAGTACTGCACGAAGCTAAGTGTCTAGCAACTGAGAACACAATTTCTTTTAATATAATTGTGAAGAAAATTTACAAAATACGACTAATGCTTCAAAGATTTGGGGTCTGGACTTGATAATACAAACCTGCTACATCCCAAAGTGAAAACTCCATAGTTGCCTACCGTTGTTACCTATGCTATGAGCATGGACTGATGCAACATTCAGCAGCTCTAAAATGACAAAGGTCTAGCTATCACAGGCTCTTAGACCATTATTGAAAACAGCTGCTTTCATAATAACATACGACTACAGACCGGATGCAAGTAAAATGTTCACAAACAACAATGCACATACCTACCACGTCCTAAGTTGCGTTACCTAAGAAAATGTAAAGCATTATGTTAAACCAGAGACACTACGCTAGTTGTGTGCAGAACAATAACACGATTTACACTATGTAACGAAGCAAATGACACTACGGCAGAATAATGAGCGCGATCCCAAAAGAAACCGCATGCATAACAGATGGTCTCCGTGTGATCTTAATGTTTTCTTTTTTTATCCTGTAATATCTAGTAGGTACTGTGCCGGCTAGTTATTTCTTAGGTTTAATTCATACAATGATAATAAAATATAATTACCTGTAGGGTATAAGCCGCATAGATGTCGTTAAAAACCGCAAACACATATCTAAGAAGTAATTGACCTTTCTAAGAAAATAATCAGCTAGGCTTGGCAAAAAAAATTTATGACTAGAAGATGTTCGTTGTTTAGTCCGATTTATACTGCTTAATTAATATATCGCCGCCGCCGCTGGGCACATGCGGCTCAGGATCGTTGTGTTTGGAAGTCCCTAAAAGGCCTATGTCCAGCAGTGGACGTCCACCGGATGTTGTTGTTGTTGATGATGATGATGATGAATTAATATACCTAAACTTAATCATTCGTGAAAATCGGCTTCCGTGGCGCAGTGCTATGCCCGGTGGATTTATAAGACGGAGGTCCTGGGTTCGATTCCCGGCGGGGCAGATTGAGATTTTTCTTAATTTGTCTTGATCTGGCTGGTGGAAAGCTTTTGTCGTGGCTAGTTACCACCCTACCGACAAAGACATACCGCCAAGCAATTTAGCGTTCCGGTACGATGTCGTGTAGAAACTGAAAGGGGTGTGAATTTCATCCTGCTTCTAACAAGTTAGCAGGCTTCCATCTTAGATTGCATCTGAACTTGACATCTGGTGTGATAGCAATCAAGGGCCAACTTGTAGTAAATATAAAAAAACTGTACTTTTCAAAATAAAACGCTTAATTATGATCAGCTAATTATCTGCCAATGTCATATCATGACAGGATCCATTCAGCCATACCCACGTAATTAAGTTACAAACATCAAGATTTAATAGCAATAATCGATGTTAGTGGAATGTATGATCTTTTAGTAAACAATATTTGAGACCGACATTTAGCAGCAGTACTTGGCTTGTGGGTTTTTATCAACTTAAACATACAATGAAAGCTATGGACAATATTGTTGTAATGAGTAAGTATCTACTTGGAACTAAACTATTTAGACTAAACATCCAAGTGCTGACATAAAACGTCCAAGTCTTGAAGTAGCTCTTAGAAAAGTCATGCAACGTACATCCTAATGACATTATTATCTTCATACACCACATAAACAATCAGTGCTGCAAAAATGCAAGTGTCGTCGTCACGTTGTCTGCCTTCTCAAGTAAGTGCGGACGCGGACAGGCATTTCTGAGAATCGTGTGCTTGTACGAGTAATACATGCATGCCCGCTGCATGACGACATGCAACTGTAATGCTTTCCAATAAAATCTCCTATCAAATTACGTCGTACAAATTCTGGCTAAACTATTTAACTAAATACGAATATAATTACAATAGAAATAAATACGTTTATTTAAATTCATTAATAGGTTATAATTGCAATAGAAATAGATACATTTATTTACACACTTAAATAAATGTATCTATTTATTTAAAACTATATTACGGTGCTTCTTCTGCCATACCCAACTTTCACTATCACACATAAGTGTGGGCACCAACACACCTCTATGCACAGTCAGTCTTGCCTTTTGGGACACTTTCTGGCTATTCATAAACACATACAGAGCACCATTCACCAGATAAGAGCATTAAGGAGAATGTGCGGGTTAAAACTGTGTTCTGTCACAGAGTTAAAAATAGTATGATAAGAGAAAAGTGTGGTGTAAAAGAAGATGTAGTGACTAAAATTGAGAAAGGGATGCTGAGATGGTTTGGACATGTAGAGAGAATGGATGAAAGAAGATTAATAAAAGAGACTTACAAGGCGAGGGTGAATGGAAATGTTGGAAGGGGAAGGCCTAGGCGAATGTTCCTGGACCAAATTCAGGACATTTTAAATAACGGCCAGGTCAAGAGTTCCCTAAATCGACGAACTTGTATGAAAGGACAACGACCTACGTGGCGCAATGGTATGTGCGGTGGATTTATAAGTCGGAGGTCCTGGGTTCGATTCCCGGAGAGGCGGATTGAGATTTTTCTTAATTTGTCTTGGTCTGGCTGGTGGGAGGCTTTCGCCGTGGCTAGTTACCATCCTACCGACAAAGACGTACCGCCAAGCGATTTAGCGTTCCGGTACGATGTCGTGTAGAAACCAAAAGGGGTGTGGATGTCATCCTACTCCTAACAAGTTAGCCCGCTTCCATCTTAGATTGCATCATCACTTAACATTAGGTGTGATAGGGCCAACTTGTAGTCAATAAAAAAAAATGGACTAATGATAGTGGAAGAAGCTAAGGAAGTATGCAAGGACCGTGGCAAATGGAGGGATGTGGTCTCTGCCTACGCCTACGGGAATAAGGCGTGATGTAATGTATGTATATTACGGTTTGACCTGAAAAGGAGCAATCTAAACCAATTTAGACAATATAATGTCCTAAACTGATCTGAATCAGGCGCTATAGGTTGTAAGCTATTATAAATATATCAAAAAGTACTAAATAATATTGTTCCTACTCAATTATTGTTGATATGTAGCACATCGTAAATGTACTCGTACAGGTATATTTACAGGTCAGTGTAAAGTTTTACAATTACCCTAGACACTCCCGTTACGTAACATAAAATTATGATTAATGTAGTTGTTATTAAAATTAAATTTTCTCCAGCGTGCTGAAGGCGCAAATGAATGGAAGCTGTAAATTGTGTGAATACTGATTTGACGCCTAACGAAGTGTAATTTGTATTCTGCCGCATTCTCTTACACAAACGGTTAATACAAGTTGTGTCATCGTCACTATCAGCCTATTAACGGCCCACTACAGGGCCAGGCCTCCCTCCTTATAGGAGAGGGTATATGAAGCTTACACCCACCACGCTGCTCCAAATGCGGGTTGGCGGGCTTAGGTTGATAATTTTTAATTTATTAACGATTGCTATCAGATATTGATGATAGTAATTGGGACCGAAGTTTTAACGTGCTCTCCGAGGCACGGGGTCGGTTGGTCCACGGCACGGTTCAGACTCCGGGCTTGGAATCTACTGAACATTTCATAGAAGAATGAAAAAGCTCAGAATTATTCAGTGACCCGACCCAGGAATCGAACCCAGGAACCCGTGATCGAAGCCACATAGGCTAACCACTAGACTAACGAGGCAACGAGTTTGTGTACCTAATCGTTATAAGAACTTCCAATGAAGATTTGTATATCTAAATCTAAAGATTTAGTTCTTTAAACTAAATAGTATCTAATTGTACGAATTTTAATCACAAAAAGGTACGCTTGCTAATTCGAGATATTTATTTGAGAAACCCTATAAATTTTCTAGGAAATAAATACATCCTATAGTTTTGTAGGCGTTCCAGTGAGCAGTAAAATAAATTGGCATATGGAGCGGACTAAACTCGTCCAGTGAGCCGACCGTATACTCAATTCAAAAGACATAAAATGTTCGCTTGGCGGCCGCACTGAGAACCAACGAATACTGTGAGCACGAAATACAAAAATATGCCAATCTAATATCAAAATAACATATCGATGCCTTCGTTGAGGTCAAGTCGAGTATTGTTCTCATTGTCAATTTCGGCGACGCACGACGCTTTGTGTGAGCAATGTTTAATGAGCCCCTCGGACAAAAGTGATGTTTCATAAACAGGTTTGCGAGTCTTGATTGGTGTTTGCGGTCACAGTGTCCGAGGATGTAGGTATACGCTCGAACGGATCACAAAGTAGACCGCGCGTCTTCCTGTCCGTTCCTCGTGCCCTAGCCGACCTCATGAGATTAGAAATACCGCATTGTAAAAGCACGCCCTGCATTGAAAAGTATCGAATAACTACTCCGAAGACGTTTTGAGACACGTAACCGTGACGTATCGTTTTTTGGTGAACGAGAGTAAAATTACTATTAACGTGTTATCGTCCTACATGACGTGATCTAATTTTGAAAAATAATTGAAGTCTTAATTTAGCTGCCTAGTAACCTGGACATATCACAAACGTATAGTATTTATTCATTTAATTCCGTGCTTTGAATATATTCCTCATCTTAACAAAGAAGTGTCATACTTTTACAATTTTAAGGATTTTACATGTTTTAAGAAGGAGAACGGATTTTTCTAAACGTATTTACATACGTATATAAAAAAAGTTCACTCATTGGTTTTAAAGTTTTAAATATGGAAAACATGTTACCTACAGACAGGTAAATGAAGATAAATAAACAGAGTCTTATACTTAATTACTATATATATATATACTTAATAAGGTCTGTATATAAAGATCTTGCGACTATCATAATAACATATGACTACAAAAATACATGTGTAAAACACACCGTAATGACATAAAAATGCAAAATTATGTGCTTTAAGTAAGCTTTCTTGTCTTGTCTTGTATTCATGAAGACATCCAATTCGAACTCACGATTATACGAAGTACCTTTAAATTAATATTATATCCATTACACGTCCATTTAAAATTCAATAAAAAGTTTTTACTAATTTCAAATTATCAACATGTCAGACGACAGCAAAACTGGTAGTTAAGAGATAATCTTATGACTCTACAATTTAAAAAACACACAACCGAATTTAAAATTAAATTATCACTAATGTACCTATCAGTATAAGATAAAAAGGAGTATAATAAAAAGCTCAATAAAATAGTGAATCTCATTACAGAAGCAATTATGTAGAACAAACACGTCAATCAAGGCGATAGTGGTGCGGATGCAGCACGCACACGCACTGCGGCCCAAAGGAAAGCTTCGCTCGTGTTTCTCTTTTTCTACCGGCATTGTCCGGCCGGGAGAGATTGATTTACTACATGTCACTATAATTTATGAAACAACTTTATGCCGCACAAGTTCCGATAGTAAAATTTTGCATAATAATGTTATTTACGAAGCTATCGATCATGTCATCGTGATAGAAACAAACAAGCTTGCGACTTGTAACACGATGATGATAGTGACTGTCATTTAATATGCTTGTACCTGCAGATGTCGTTTTTCATTGAGCACTTTTTGCTTTTGTGATAAAATAGCTGTTTACGATATAACTTTTAACTATCAAAGTGCATGTTCTACATTTTTACTTGTAGATACATTTTATTAAGAACACTATAATAATGAGTAGGTACAGCATTATTAGGCAACTTGTGGCCCAATGATTAGCGTATGTTGAATTGGATCAGACAATATTGGGTTTGTGTCCTGAGTCGGGCTATAAAATATTGAGCTTTCATAAAAATTTGATAGGGATTTTTGAGTTTGAGAGGGATTTTCTCATACTAAAAATCTGGCACATCGCAATATAAATTTGAAGCTGTGTGGTCAAACTAAGCTCTAAAATGCCCTCTCCTATAAATAGGAAGACCTGAGTTATTTAAATAGGCTGAATATGATGATTAGGCATTCATAAAAAATTTTAGTAGCCTCAATGTATTTATCGAAAATCGTTCAATTCGTCTTCTTCTTTAATGCCAATAGGTACTTGTTAGCACTATTCCGTGATTTTGAAGGCAAAATATATACGAGCTACTTTACGAGCCTTGATGATAACACAACATAACAAGTAGCTACCGAGTACCAGGAGCGAATCAATTACATGTTACATACTAGTAATAATACAATTATGTCGACGGCGTCGCAAAGGATATGACTGTTCCTCGCGTCGAGCATCAAGCTTGTTTGTGCAAAACCTGTCACGACACCCTATCATCGCGATGCAAATGTGACGTCTCGGTCGAACACATCTTCGCAAATGATACCGGTTACCTATACGCACAGATAAACCTTGGCCACCTTACAACTTAACAGAATACACGAACGTTAAAATCAATTTAGGTATGCAAATAACAAACATCGACATAATAAATTCTCAATAGAATAGTCTTCGTATTTAATATCTCACATAACCAGACGAAATCTTTATGATTATCGTTATTCATAACAACCAACTAATTTAAGGATACTACGAAGTGTGTGCGTGTGTGTGTAAATTTTTATGTGCTATAAATATAATTACATATGTCGGTCAATCTGTAAGCTTTTAAATGATGCATGAAACTTTGTATTTTCAACGCGAACCAATAAAGAGAACTGCAATATCTGTCAGGAAACACTTCTTTTTATGAGACCCATAAAAATAGAACTTGTAAACAGAAGCGTAGATTTCGGTTTAACCTTATATTATTCATAATAATATTATGCCGGCACAAAAATTATGCATTACATGAGCTATTTTCCTTCCCATTAGGAACATACGTCTTTATATTTAGAGTTGATAATATTTTTGCCTGTTTGTTTTACTGATTTAATTTATCCTGTAACGAGTAATGCCCTTGACAACCAAATTAGCAAGTTAGCAAAAATACGCCGTGCAGTTGTACCACTGCAAAATTATAACCCCCCACTGTAGAACTAGGTGAAAAATTGCACAAATATAACCCCGCACTGTAGAACAAGGTGAAAAATCGCATAAAGATACATTATAAAAACAAGCATTTAAATAAATACAGTACAATCATGGCAAGTTAATCTTGGCAGTAAAAGCTTGTAAAATAGTGATGCTTTGATTAGTTTTTGACGTGCAATTAACGCAGTATTGTAAATTATTACCGAAAAAAAAACTCCATTGAAAAAATCCAAGTCAATATCGCAATTGCTCGCTTGCGTTGGTACAGCGTGGCTGCAATGGTGCTGTCTCTCAGCATACACCAGCTAATTGCAGCTTTCAATAACCTTGAATTGCTCTTCAACATTGTTATTTTGTCTAGTCTCGTCAGGTCATTTTTGACTAGCGACAACGTTGTAAAGCATCTCATCTACAGTGACTGTTAGATAGGCTATTGCAGACCATTATTATAAATTGACAATTTTAAAAACCTACCTATGAACAACATCATACATAGTTTTTTTTATATTAAAAAGCGATATTAAGTCTTAACGATAGCCATCTTAGACATATTACACTAAGTAAACAAAAAAAATATGTGTAAAGTACTTTGTTTCAGAGTACCTATATAAATACATATATATTTATAACACTTAATTATACAAGTAAAGCAGTACAATAATTGAAACGGAGACACGGCCTGGAATTTTAGATATCCTTCTAATGACGTAATAGCTAAGCAATTAGAATTACAAGTTGAATGTGATAGCGCAAGATTTACTTCAAACTCCCGATACTGCATACAGATAAGTTGGTTAATCGTGATTATATGCGCTCAAATATTTAACTAAGTGATATAAATTACCGTTGTCAATTACATTCTAATCTATTATTATCAGTAATATATATGTAGTACTGTATTATACAATACTGTAATACGAAAGCTCAGGAGCCTACATGAGATAATAATGGAGGATTATAAACTAGATTTAAAATAGGGTTTTTTTCTTACGTTTCTTTATCTGATATCTTGATAAAACTATTGAGTAAAATAAAAGATCCTAATAAAATAAACAATTACAGAAATATCTTAAATGTATTTTCCATGTGAAGTCGGAATTCAAAATTCAATATGACCGATAAAACTGTCGCCATTAGAATTTAGTCAATTGTTAAATGGCGTTTAATACAGTAATAATTACCGAACTAAACAGATGGCTCATCTGATAATAATGGAAGTCCATCGCTTTCAAACAGAGCAACCCTTCGTAGGGCAGGCAAGGAACATCCTATAAAGTGACGCCATATTAGACTGAGACATATGTGTAAAGCCTTACTTACACCTTAGATTAAGCCCTTCAGACCGGAACACGGGAACGCAACTTCGCAGCAGAAGTCAGTTTAGTGATATTACTTCCCCGGACCACCTCTCCCGAAAAGATCTAAAATACTCTTAGAACTCTTAAATTGAATTCGCCTCGTGCATAACTTTTCCTAATTTATATATCAATACTTGGTATGTTAGTGAAAATAAATTATCTTCTAAAATTATCTCGTTAAAGAATAATACTGAAATAATTATAACATAATATGCGCCTGAGTGCCTTACAATTATATCATCTTAATACTATATTTTTTAATCCGTAATTAAGAATTTATGACTTTAGATACTGGTAAGAGTGATTATCCGTTGTACAAACAAAAGAACTACCTATGAGAACTATAGCAACGTCTGAGAGATATATCGATTTTATAAAGAGGATAGCATCTGCATATTTAGGTCGAGCATAAATAAGAATATTAATTAAAGTCGTCATGCAATTATTAGCTTTTCTATTAGGGCTGAAACAACATTTTCGAAAATGTTAATATTAATTGATATAAATTTTCACGGGAAGATGCATTTAAAAAATTCAAACCACAAAATAAAATAGAGCTACCTTAAAAGCACTACCTTTTCAAACTTATTATGTACGTACATAAACAAATAAAAAGCTCTTGTAATAACTTTTTACGTTCAGGACAGGTAGAATTTAATGAACAATTGTCATTAAAGCATTGTTATAATTGTTAATGTTGTTCTTATAAAATATATATTTAATATCATAATTGAGTTTTTATGATATAACAGTTCATCTGAATTGTTTAAACAAGATTTTTCTGTTTTTGTAAACGAAAATCTCAGAAGAACATCATATTGAGCTAAATATCGTTGGTGGCCTGAACTAGCCAGTGTCATAACTAACACCATTAAACGCAAATTGATTTATCGTCCAGTTGTTGACCTCGGTACAAGAACCACTTTGTCAAAATTTAAACTGTCTAGGTAAAAGCTGTTATTACAATATCTAGTACTTCAATATAACACTAAATTGTCTTAACTACAAAAATTTAAGAATATACATACTTCTTACGTATAAAGCTACATAAAGCTTTGGATTTTGAAGTAATATTTGTGAGTTTTTCACAAACCATAACCATGAACTAATGGATCCATTTTAGTAATAATACGATTTTAAACAAGTTTTTATTTTACTACATATTATACAACGAAAAATAAAACCGACTTCGAAACAAATTAAAAAGTAAAAAATAATTGCGTCATTTAGATACTTTAATTTATTTATCCGTATCTATCTTTTTTCATTCTTTCCTAACATAATACTCACTTTTTTGTTGATTTTGTTGCTCTTAAAAGTTTGAAATTTAAAAAATACTTTCATAATCGTAAGAATACTGTAAAGTATATACTTAACCTAGAAATTGCGTTCACATCAATAAATTCTAGGAATTGTTATATTCTAGGAATAACTGACTCCGATTGCCAGATTAATATCTTAACCCAGTAAGTAGTACGACAGGATATAAAGCCACCTCGCCAGCGGCCAATATCCCGGCTGCCCCTAAAATTTAATTGGCTCGTTACGCTTGCACGCGCCTGATACGCATTCGACTCAGATTCCAAAAGTAAAATAAGAGCAAGTGTTGTTTGACATTTGATTCAATACAAGCTATCCAGCCCATGTTTGTCTGAACACTTGTTACCCAAATTATTGATAAGGCGAATACTAAATAGTGTAAATTAATAAATTAATTTCTGCTTTTTTTGGTCTTCAGCACAGAATGGTATAATTATTTGTCAATGTTTCTAATTTTTATTTGTAAAAGAGCAATGCTAATTTTAAGAAAATTAAACATGTAACCTTTTTATATGAGGCTTGTTTCCAGAAGGTTCGATATTTTATAAATATGCTACTTCAGACAGACTTTAAAAGTAAAATAATATATAGTGCCAAGAAAATATGAGTAAGTACCCAAGTGTACCCAAAACGTTGAATTTCGTTCAATAATGTTGGGGAAAACCGGATATTATGAAGAACAAGTATTCAAATAATAAGATGTTTATTTGACATTATTCATACATAATTTATATTTCCTGATTATTGTAAGTATACCTAATTACAGAATATATATAATTCATATTCGTCACACATTTATTATACGTAATCTAAATTAGTTGGTAAATTCCCAACCTAGTTATTCAAATTAAAATTATATTTACTGGTTTTTCTTATGTTAATGAATAATACACTAATATAACTACTGTATATACTCTTAGGTATAATTAATATATTGATAGTAGGTTATTTTTATTTTTAGCGCCGCAGAAATAACGTTTGCAATATTTTATTGTGCTTTAATTTTGGTTTATTTTCATAACACAAGCTACCTAAGCTTACTTTGAGGCTATATAGCGATGTGTGTAATTATCCTATAATATTTATTTATTTATAACAATAAGTCAATGTACCTACCTACTCGTATGCTCATAACATTAGAAAAACCTTAAACAAATAGTTTAGCTCGTTTCAGGTGTTCTACAAACAAATGACAAAAATACTTGTTATCAAGCATAACTTTGATATACACATAGACACTATAGGTAGTGGTATTTACGTGAATGTGTACCTAATATTTATTTAGGTTTATTATAGGAACTCATAAAGCAACGCCGTCAATGCCACGCGGTGTCGCAAATTATCTCTCGCACATCGAACGACCGACACACCTGTTAGGGAAAATGACTTGAGCTCTTGATGCCAATGTTGTATACGGTACTCAATCGATAGTATAGAAAGTTGATTTATATAACAGCTGAAAGTTACAACAGAGCCAATATTGATAGAGATGATCGATGATAATTTGAACGCCTATTAAATACATGACAAGTGAGTATGATTCCACGAGTGCATTATGACATTACGAACTCACGACATCGTTTGACTATGTAGAGACTACCAATACAAAGATTTCTTCTTTTCTCAATTAGCATCTAATCAAGGGACTCATTTAGTAGAATCCAACACACGATTTATGACTGCGGTCGGCGAACTTTCTCACGCGCTTCACATCCCAGATTCAGCGTACCGCACTTCGCTTTATGGTCGCTACTTAGATTATGCTCTGTGATAGCTTATTTTGAATGTGATTCTAATGTTGGCAATAAATTAATTTAATGAGCGCTGCGCACGACCTGCGTATAATGAAAAGATTTAATGCAGTCAATAAAAATACTGTGCAATTAAAATGGGAAATTAAATATAGTCGCATAGCAACGTAACCGATAAGATAGAGAGCAATAGCAGGACGTTGCTAGCAGAGTTCTAGATTGATATTGGAAGCTTAATAAGCGTGGAAAACTGCTGAAATGACAATCTCGGAAGGCTTCAGCGCTGGGGCGGGCGGGGAGGTGCGCGCACGCACGGGGCGTGGTTGGAACTTGGATCGCGCTATTCGTGGCGCCAGAGCCGCCGTGGATGCTGCGGCGATCGCACCTGTCCCGCGTTCAACCGCGCTACTGTGTACGCGACCTTTACATCGATAGTAAATAAACATGCACTAGCGTCCCAGTGAAATGAATAAAAGTGAGAGTTCAGTGACGGTGACTTGAATTCTTAGAGGCACCTGCGTCTACGCATCTCAGGACTAACCCTAGGTCGGTAGCTCTATGTTTTATCTCTTATCAAGCACCGCATATTTAGATAAGGTGCGCAATCTCATCAAATATTAAGTAACTTGTCTCCTAACAAAATATCGCTTTTATTTTTGCAATTCAGAAGGTATAATAATATTTTTATTTTATAAAAGGACGAATTTTAATATTCTGAAAGTTTGCGTACAATACTTACTTATGGATTAATGATTAAAATCTTTTTAAAAATATAGGATGGTGGTGGAGAGATAAAAATTTGACGTCACATAAACTGAAGAAAGATAATAAATAGAACTATCGAGCCAAGAAAGCCACTTTCTTGGTTCACATTCATAAACCACACACAGAAAAATTTTGTAATTAGATCTAGCTCTATTTATAAAGTTTTTCTGTGCATGGATTATGTGGCAGGCTCTAGCCGGTGGTGACCAGATTTTCGTACTTTTACAAAGATGAAAATTCTTCGGTTCGCTCCTATAGATAGCTCCTTACCTAAGTAAAAAGTATCTAACTATTGTTAGGAATTTGGGCCATAGTGATTTTGCAACGTACCAGGCTTTAGAGGTTTAAGCTCAATTCGAATATAAAGCTTATTCAAATTTTCATAATTTCTTGAGGATAAAATAAGTGATGGCATGATAAATTAAATTATCTCAACTTAAATAATAGTTCGCTTTATATTTCGTTGATTGAGGGTCTGGATCTTTGGAACCTGCTACCTTTCAAACTCACTATGGTTGAAACTGTATGGTTGGTACCTTTAACATGTACCGATAAACTTTATAAAGTGACTTTTATAAAACCACTGACTCTTAGAACTTTCAGCTATTCTTGAAGTAATTAATATTTGGTAATTGATTGTTGTTAATATGGCTTTATAAAATGTATGTAAAATTTAAATAAATTATACATGCATGGATATTGGATATTAAAGACACCATCATATATTAAACTGTAAATGATATTATAATTCATCATTATAATTGACTATCAAAATAGCTCGTTAAATAGCTACACAACAAGAGGTAATTTGTACTACACAAATGACTTACGTTGTTCTTGTAATTAATTACAAAATAACACTTTGATATTATATTATATTTACGCACATAAGAACTACAATTACAAATAAATTAAGTTTTATAGTCTCATAGTCATTAGTATGTATATGTTATTTAATCACAACGTGCAATTTATTCCCCACAAATAGTAAACACCAATAATTGCTTGAAAAACAATGCATTTATAAATAAAATAATGAATTACAAAGTTCAATACTTTAATATTATTTACTTTGATGATAAACGAATATTTAAGAATGCATTATACCGATAAATTGTAAAGCATTTAAACTATGGAGCATTGGAATTATAAAGCATTGAGCTATAAGTTAAACAAAAATAAATAAATAATACCTATAATTTATAAAGTCAACGCAAGGCAAGTATTAGTAAATATATGTAAAAGAAAATCCAGACCTACACTTCACGATAGTACCTACCAAGTTAACTACTACTACATACTAAAAAACTAAGTTAAGGCTGTGTCTTAAATTTGAGTATATTACTTATTTCAAGTTTCTTTTTACATGTATTCAGAATTTAGAAGATGACATGAAAAATGGTATAACGATAATATAAACACATTGTTAAGCGTTTCTGACTGATATTACTTGGATGGTAGAAAACATTCGTTTTAGAAAAACTCTGAGTTAAAATAATTAATTTTCGTTAAGATTAAACAAGTTTATATAGTGTTTTCAAAGCCACCGCGGCTTCCATCTTACAAGCAATTAATATCTATCTCGTGACCGATACGGGCTGCGAGTGTGGTTTGGCTCTAACAGTAAAGCTTATTTTACGGCCGCTAAATGTGTATATCGGTAGCTTGCATGCGAAAATTGCTTAATGAGACGGGAAAAAGATCGAAAGAAGGTACGCATACGAGTAAACATTCGTTAACGTACTACCGATGATTTCATATCGGTCAAGGAAACACGCGTTTTAAAAGCCTTTGACAGACTATGTACTCGTACGTTCCCAACGATGGATATTTTATGCTGCTTTGTTGGTTTTCAATAGAAAATATTATAATTTGTAAAACTAAACGCCCATGGAAAACAATAAGTCCATTGTCCACAACAAAAACAGTCAGGAACGGCATTTTAAGAAAAAATAAATTAAGAAACTGAATGTCCATCGAAGAGATTTACATTTTGTCAAAGATTATCCGGGAAATCCTCATCGTAGTTTCGATTTTATAAAAAGCTTGATATAAATTCCAATTTTTAGTTTGATTTCTCATAGTATAGTAAAACTTTAAGGATAACATGGTTAGCAAGATTTCGTGTAATTTCTGTTTTACATTAATGTCAGTCCCCATTTAGTAGAGCATAATAATATGATTAAAATGTGTAAGTTTCAGCTTCGGGATAAATCAGCCATGTTTGAAAAATATTTGTTGTAAATTCAAGCAAGAAAAAATATTTGTAGTGACGAATTATTGACTATCTAAAATTTCAATCAATCTTTCAGTAATAAACATAATAGTCAACATTTACATTAACAAACATAATCTCTGTCGGTGTAGAAAATTGAATAGCTATGAGAATAAACGATATCAAATATTATTACCAGTACGTACAGGAGGCATTCATGAAAGCTTTAGCCATAAGCTATTTACAATACGCCATAAGCGAACTACATTCCATATCCAATGGAGAGTAGTAATAGAAAATGCGTTCGTACGATACATGACTCGAAGCGAATAATTTCAATTACATTCGACCGCCAATTGCAGTTTGCAACATGAACTTCACGCATAAGTTATAACGAGTCGGGAACTGATATCGCAACTTCCTTTCTGTGGAACTTTTCTCTCTGCTTATAAACCAAAGGTCACTTTTGTAATGATGAATATGTGATCTTTTTCTTATTTAACAAATTCTTCTCCCTAATAAAACTTTACCTAAAACTGATTTTTATCTTCTCAATTCTCACAAAAATTTTTTACTTTTTTCTATTTTTCACAGTTCTATCGGGTTTATGCTGATTCTCTCTTTTCTTTAAACAATAAATAAAAAAAGAAAGAATAAAAGAAAGAAATTGTCTTACATGTAACTTGCTGAACCGATTTAAATGGATTTTACTAATATTGATAAATGTCTCAAGAATTTTGAAAACCCAAAAATCATTTATAAAATCTATGTGCCAATTCATGAAAACTGGAACATTGACTTTGAAATTTGTAAAACGTAATGGGATTGCAAAGAAGATGAATGTTTACATTAATTTTCAAGTAGAAGAAGTCGCGAGCGTCCTCTAGTAATTACTAAATGGCCTTTCCGATTTTATATAAATATTTTAATGTATTACAAAAACTTTAGCTAGGAAGTCGTTCAAGGGTGTTTTATTTAATTGGGAGGTATGCATGTCAACGTAAGGCAAACAGGCAACAAGTGGTTGCCCCCGCGTGCCACGAGTGAGCATCGTATTTGCTCCTCGCAAACATCGCTCCCGGCACGTCTCCCAATGCGATACTGATAATATTGTTTTTACACAAAAACAAAATATTTAGTGAGCAAATACAAGACTGCGTGTGTGCGTGTGATACTAGTGGAGCAACGAAACTATAATAATTGTACAGTAACGCGATAACGTTTAAGGATAAAATAAACGTATATGATTAAAAGGGTTTATCTTTTCTTGTATGCTTTAATATTACAACTCATGTCATACATATAAGTAGTTACAAAAATGTTTACAAATATTACGTAAAATATATTTATGTGCTTGTTCACCCCTTCGGTATCTTTGACATTCGAGGGGGTGTATAAGTGAAGAAACGTACCTAATACCAAATAGTAATTTTCCCGTAACAGTAAACAAAAGAATTTATAACTTACTAACTTATATTATAGTAGCGTTTCAAGGGTTCCGTATCTAAAGGATAAAAACAGGATGTTATTACTAAGAATTTGCTTTGTCTCTCCTTCTGTTTGTCACCAGGCCATACACGTATCTTAAGAACCGCGATAGCTAGATAGTTAAATCGCTACTATAACAATAGATACTAAAAACAAAAATAGGGTAGGAAGGGTACAGGTAGGCATTTGAAATATTCACAAAACCCATAATTCTATTATAATTGCTTATTAACTTGTTAAGGATTGAAGAGGCAGCCGGATGTCTCTCGCATACATTATTTTCAGTGACGCTTGATCCTCGAGTGATCAATTGTTTATCTGGTTAATGGTACAGAACCCTTCGTGCACGAGTCCGACTCGCACTTGTTGGTTTTTTTTATTTTTTACACAACACTGTTATCAGAACTAATAAAGCGAAGCTACTGGTGAATTTTTAACGAGTAGGTATGTCGATTTTCGCCCACAAAATAAACCAAGTAAGTAAATTAATATTCTATCTTGGATAAAACAATGTATGTTACAACAAATAATTCTTTAAACAATGAATTCCGGCTCATAAAGTCAGAATTTATTTCACATAAATTACTTTAGTTTAAACGACGTGCAATAGCATTAAAGCCTCATCAAAAAGTATGCAGAAGTACGTACCTAATATTGTTTTCTTAACCTCTTTACTCCCTACATATATCAGTTGCGAGACTAGAGAAAGTATCAGCACATAGCATTTCGTAACCCTTACGTTTAAAACAAGAAAATCAATAGTACGAGTTGTTTTCTAAGAAAACTTATAACAGCGCACATTACGGCCAATTTGGAACTAAACGTCTACCTGCACGACATCGCATACGTTAACTAGCATCTTTTAAAATAAAACGGTTCCAAGTATACAAGTGTATAGTAAAATAGTATAAAACAATTTTAGTATCTGTAGTCTTATAATATTACTATAATTATTATTTCTTTTAGAAATAAAATCATCCAGGAATTTGTATATATGGACAGGTGTGTTATAGATAAAATCATTAGGGTATTAGCCATGCTTAGCTTAATCTACCCGCAAAAAGGAAGCTTTATATTTGATAGCATTTATATTCAAAATATACAATAAATAAAACGAGTTCCACGCGGTAGAAGTCACGGACATCTAGTAAACTAATAAAGACCAGGCAGATATTAAAACAAACCACCAAATAATAAAAACAAACGAGATCTTGTATAATTTGTAGGACTTTGAATATTATATGAAATTAAAGATTCCAACAAATTACACGGAAACGTGAATAATTTTTTTACAATCGTTTTTTCGGCTAACACCGGTCAGTAGGTACCGTCCGGCTTGTTTCATATTCATTAGAAAATACTTAAGTTTCCAAAGTCTGTGCTTAATTTGCGGCATAACTTACGAATATGTTAAACCACAGTTTAATTTACGCATATTAATATTCCTTACAACATCCACCTGTTTATCAGGCAGATAATTTATAAAACCTACTAGGCTCACAAAAGTCTAGGTGCGCCGGAAAATTATTTGCACGTGGAACGATAATTCGCGACATAAAGTCTTGTTACGGCTTTCCAGTGTGATCAAATACAACTATGATTATGCTAATAAAGTTATTAAAATAGCAAAAGCGAACTGGTTTAATAATGTTTGTTAATACGTATAAAATTATGCGTTCCACTCAACACAATAAGACTAAAGGCTAAACGAAACTAATAAACATAAAATCTAGGATGTCTAGTATTTTATTGCAGCACAGACGTTTATTACTATTATACATTCAAAAGCGATATTAGTTACCTATAGGTCTTAAAGATATTATAACTATCGGAATTTATATGTAATTATAATGCAAGTTGCTTATAGTTTTACTTAATTCCAAAAAGAATGCGTTGTCCGAAATGAGACTGAATGTGACCAACGTTGCATTCCAAACAGCAAAGCTTCTTTTACCTATTAAGTTGCCGCACTGACCACTTAAATTTTAGGCCACATGCCAGCTTTTGTATTATCTTTTATGGGATATTGTTTAAAAGCCATATTACTAAAATAAAGCTTTACAAGCAGACATTGAACCTAACGAGTCTTGACCTCTTCCTTTGACTTATTTACATTACACGCCATCTATGAATCACTCATACTGTGCATACAACTTTTTACGTTTATTTTAATAATTTTCAACAACATTCGAATGTTTAGTGACTTTGTCAACAATGATTAATTCTTATTTACATTTTTGTGTAATTTTTGACTGAATATTTTAATGCTATCTCCTTTAACTTTGGAAGTTGCGAATATATGAGTGTATAGATTAAAAATTTATTACATAAACGGCAAGTAAGGACCATTGAAATTAAATAGAGAGATTGTTGAGACGTAGATCTATATACTACTATCTTCTTAATCGGTACATAACAAATATCATTATTTGTTATTTACCGTAGTATTTTATAAGCAAACAAATTCATTGATTTACGCAATACCTATCAATAACAACAATTAGATTTAGGGTCGAGTGCTAAATGTAGTTAATTATTGTTTCGCAATCCAAAATGTAACAACTTTAGAGGGACAGCGCAGTTGTATAACTTTAATAAGATAATAGTCATGATAAGGTACGAGTAGGTGCAGACCATGTTTGTTTTGACTACACTTGGCTTTAACAGTTTAGACATACAAATATCTAAAAGAGTGCGGTAGCAATGCATGGATATGAACTAAGATTCAATGTATACAAATAACGTCTATGCAAAATCTAGTGTTGTACCACATAATACATTACAGTACAAGGTTTCACTACAATTCACGCTGTTTATGATTTTAAATGTGGGTACCATATGTTTTCATGAGCGTAGTAGGGTAGCGTTTTCCCATTTCGTAGTAATATGGGGATGAAAATATTATTTTGAAATATACAAAAATCTAATATATAAAATTTCCCTGTCACAATGTTAGTTACCGTACTCCTCCGAAACGGCTTTACCGATTTTTACCAAATTATGTTTTTACCAAGTAATTTTGTTGTCTGAGAATCGGCTACTATCTAATATTCATTTAAATTTTTGTTTTTAATTTTTAATGCAAAACAACGTTTGCCGGGACAGCTAGTTATATGTATAATTTCATCCGAGATCATCTAGCCGAAACCCGACTTTGTGAGATCATCATCATCATCATCATCATCATTATCGGCCCACTACAGAGCCAGGCCTCCCTTCTTGTAGGAGAGGAGATTTTTGAGATATAGAATTTTTTTTTATCGACTACAAGTTGGCCCTTGACTGCTATCACACATGATGTTAAGTGATTATTGGAGTAGGTACTTTTGCATGTAAATAAATGCAATTAAAATAGTTGTCTGACCCTGTAACAAATATATTTACATCAATATTAACAATAGGACAAAATATTCCAAGCCATGAAGTTCAAAAACTGGAATAACTAATTTCTATATTCATATCATAAAGAAAAAAAATTCACATCTAAATTATAAAGAAGGTAAAAACACATATTGTACATACGCGAAGGTGCGGTACGACTACGAGAGAAAGTCACACAGAAGACATGTCTTCATTAGAAGACGATCCGGAAATAAAAACAGTGTACTTTATATCAAGCTAAACGATAAGCGAGAGAAAATATGTTGAATGTGATTACATTTTATCTCTAAACCCACTCCAGCGGGGCATTTACCTTAACACACAGATGTTTTCCACCATTAAATATCTAAATTCAATGGCATAAAAAGAAGTTAAACATCAACAAATTAAGGTAATAAGTATTTGTCAGTGCCTAGGGCACCTCACGCAATTTATGTGTCTTCGGATACAATTTGGGTGGAGCCACTTTCGTTTATGGTATTTTTTCAATTACTAAAGTAGATGTTAGGAAATAATAATGTTATTATTAAAACAAAAACTGCATTCACGGCGGACCTATAGCCATGGTTAATCGGTAGCAGACACGCAACAGAACAAATCTAATACATAGCTCTATTAATAGAGTTGTATTTATATTAATGGTTGTCACTGCTGTTATTTTCATCTACGATTGAACAGACATACATCGGTAAACGAAATGTAACATTATACCTATTTTTTTATTGGCAGTAAAATTATTTATGACGGTATGAGCACCGATTTCTCTTGAGGTTGCTTGGTCAATTTGCATGATTATTTTTTCATCCGTAGGAGAAACTTTTAAAAGGGTCCCAAATCAAACTACGCAATTATTTTGATTAATCTTAACTTTGATAAAGCTTTTAACTGAAGTATCAATTATGACTTTTGCAAATTATAATATTTTAGTACAGAATTTGGTGACACGTCTAAATATTATTCAGCTATTTTCGGCTCGGGATAGTTCTAGAGTTCGCTAGTGTAGCTCACGAACTCTACCACCGTGAACTATCCACATATAAGTATTTAATACATGTCTATTGACAACTTGAAAAGACGGACAATGAGTCACACATGGTCGATTAGAGTTTTTTGTTTTACTATTCTACGGTAAACGTCAGCTTAACAGCTCACATAAAGGACCTCCACATAAAAGTTGATTTCTTGTAAGAGCTTAATATTTTATGTATTCTTTCGTATGACAATAAATACAAGAATGTTAATTCTGCATTCCATTGTTTTTGTTGAGAAACGATTAACGTTAAACAAAGATAATTTACTAGATACTAAATTCCAAACGTCATTCCGAACGTTCCAAATCAACTTGTTTGAGAATTATTTAATTTATAAGACAACGGTTTCATGACAGTAAAATCGAATTCATAGGGCTTAGGTCAGGTTATCATTAGGACTGGTCAAGTAGCAACGCGCCGCGGCGCCGCCGTGCTGTCTGTCGCGCCTACAACCCACTTTCGCATACCTCAGGCAGTTGATTCGATACCAATATATCATTACCAAGAAAATGCAACAATCAAGATATATTAATATTACTTGTATTGTATAAAACTTTTATATTTAAGTCTAGTAAGATAAAAATTATGTACTCCAACTTCCATTCATAATTGGCTGTACAGTATTTCGGTATAATTATTATTATTATTGAATAGAAAACTAAAATTAGGACGAAAAACACGACCTAGACAAGACAAGCTGATAACGCGATTTACGAGAGTTCCGCAGTATAATATGTCTAGTTTACAGTAGCTTGCTATTGCAAGAGTACACACTAAGTATGTACATAATGTGTGGAATAGAAAATTTCGAAATAAAGCTGCTTATTTTTGGATACAGCGCGTGCGCGTAGGCTTATATTGGTGACAGCAGCGATTGACAATAATTCGTTGGTTGACAGCTTGTAAACTTTTAATTTGACGTGGGTTCACAAAGTGCTGTATGTATCACCCGAAAAGGCTTTTATAACAGTTAAATCTAATGAGTTAAATCTAATGAGCTAAAAAGGGCGCATATGTGATATAGCTATATAAAACGTATACAAATTTTGATGTGGTGAATCATATATTCGCACAAGGCAAATTATTATTAATCAGCCACCCGACGACATTCCAAGGCCCGTGGAGGCTACTGCCTGCACAGGAGTGCACGTAAAGTCCCCTTGCATAACCAGATCTTATCTATCTTTAGGTATTGTGCGTATAATAAGAAGTACTTAGCACGTCTTAAGCCCTAAAGCGTATACGATCAATTTCTTAAAAACTTAGAAACGGTAAAATACATTTAAATTTAAGGAATAAGTATCTCCTGAGTAGTATAATAAAAAAACACTTTTGAATTCTGTAATATGATAATTTTTAAATTAAAGGACTTAACGAACAGTCTGGCGACATAATCTGCTATTTATCGTTATTAAAATCTGTAAACTCCAAACAACCCGATAATTTGGTCAGTCGAATTAGTTACATGAGACATGAATATAAGTGGCTATATTATGTAAATTTTAAAGTAGGTGTGTTTTTATATTACAAGTACTAAAAGACTTGTATTCAATATTGATTAGACTTGATCTAATTTTTTTTATAATAGGTGAATTTAGGTCACCAGTCACGAAAAGATAAATATGATGTTTTTAGAATACTTTATTATAAAAACTCAATCAAATGGCTTGCCTTTTAAAATTTTGTATACTGAGAATATTATGTTCGTTCCCTTATGTTAAAGACTTTTTAATTTAATTTCGTTTCTATAGTAAGACAAAAGATGTTTTTAATTGAAAAAGAATGCAGCTACAAATCAACGAATAAAAAAAATCTTTTCTACGGTGAATGTAGCGATGCTTAGAAATAAACGTGATCTCACCAGGAAGCTCTCACATACAATAGGACAAGGGAAGGACGGAAAGGCCAACGACTTCTGTTGAAACAAACAAATCTCTCTCTGAAGGATTTCGGATATCTAAGGATACATACACACGTGTATCTCATTTATCTTCTGTTTCTTTTTATTTTAGTTTTGATCAATTTATGTATTCATACGCGAATAGTAAACATCGGACCAGTTTTAAGAAAACATGTAGAAATTCATAGGCCTTTCATAAGTGATATGGCATGATTAAATTCTAATAATTGCTAAAATCTAAAATTTTTATACCTGCCTATTTGTAAAAAATACATTTAACTAAGTTAATCGAATATTAAGATGCCTTAATACTTGATAATTAATTAATAATGCTAAAAACTTCAACTATTGCGGCCTTAATTCTTTAAATAAAAAATCTGTTTGTTGGGTAAAAAAAATTTCCTAATTTTCATCTTTACTTACTGATTCCTCTTTCATAAATTAACAAGAAAATCTAGCACCTGGAAGTATCGTAGCCGTTGGCTCGCCTCCAGTCCTACTGAACTATGACAAACTGTTCTCAAAATCAAATCGGTGCTGCAAATATAACTGCATGGAAACTGCAAAATGTTACCGTAATTTTGCTCGCAATCATTGTTTCAAATTGCTACATAAACATTATATAATGTTCTTTTATAATATAGATAAAATTTACGTACTCAAACAAAAAACTTTACAAAATCAATGTGTTTGTTACACATAATATTTATTTCTTAAGCTTTTTCAAAACATTGTAACTAAAGTGAAATTCAAATTTTCGTCTACCAAAAAAGCTTACGATATTATTACCGTGATATATATAATCTGCTAAAAGCATGCAAGTTCTTCTACTGTAAATTCCAATTGTCCTGACATATCAGTTCAGCTCTTTTATCTCTATCCTATAATTTTTTTGAGAAATTATTTTCTAAATATACATATTCGACAACACTTATAACA
This sequence comes from Mycalesis mineus, assembly GCA_034621355.1. Taxonomy (NCBI): domain Eukaryota; kingdom Metazoa; phylum Arthropoda; class Insecta; order Lepidoptera; family Nymphalidae; genus Mycalesis; species Mycalesis mineus. The sequence continues at coordinate 11,446,998 of CM067887.1, read as the reverse complement.
CTCTAATCTCATAAGCGACAACAACCGCTGTGCCAAAAGTAAAAAAGTAGAATCATCACAAAACTATTGTGTGTCCTTTCGATGTTTCTTTTTGGAGACAAACATAGGCTCTTTGTACCTTACCAAAATTGTTAGTAGTTTAGTCGTGAAAATGTAGGAATCTGACAGTTACTTTCTCGTTAATAATATCAGTATGAATACAATATGTATGTATCTATTGCGAATTATAATCGCCGTAAGGTCATCGCACCCCAAATATAGGCTTCCCATTCCCTTTCTGGGACCTTGTGGCATTCTTATAATCGACAGGTACGGCAAAAAATTATTTTTTTTAAGTTTAAGTATGTATGTTCGTATGTAGATATACATTCAACATCTTGCATTGTGACCTTTCAAATATACTCTTTCTGCGTCGTTTAATATTAATGATTGCACTCTTATGTTGTGAAATGATGTAGGTATAGCATATATAGCAATATGTGGAAATTCTCCATAATCATGGTATATAATATAATGTAGGTTAATGACACAGATACAGACTGTCTATTAGATGATGGCATCTTTTACTTCTTTTTAATTAAAGCTCAGGAGGGACCAGTAAACATCTATTTCCATTAAACATAATTATCGACATTCGGCGATCATGATTGTCGATGTCGCTCTTCGGACGCTTTCGACACGCAGTAAATCTTTTAACTGCGTGATCGAACATCAATTAACAAAAGTAATACACATCATGTAGAGTCGGCCATAACGAATCATACTGGTTACGAAATGAGAACATAATATAATTTAGTCAGTACATTACATACAAGTATTTATATCTAAACTTAATTAGGACAACGACTGCTAACGACTAAAATACAGGTGACCGAATCGACCGAGTTCCGAGTGAATAAAAACAGTTTTGGGTTTCATATTATAAGAGATCTAATCAGAGCCTGTGACTGACATTATAATAGCGAGACGCATTGGGATTATGCAACAGACCTCATGGGAGCAGACAGGGCTGATGAAAGGTTGACCTCGGTCGTGTGTGGGCGCAGTTCGACAAAGATAATCCGACTCGGGGTCCACGAACTGTACCGGAATGCAAATAAATAGATGCATATACCTAAGCAGGACGAGAGAGCACACCTGCCTGTGATCGGCGGAATAAACAATGCGTGTCAACACGCGCTTCGAATAATGGATCGGGCCGTGCGTCTAGTCACGATCAAGTGCGTTTTTCTTCCGGATCTGTCTGCTGCTGTAATACAGACTGTAAGTGCTCTCCTAAATATTTGTAAGCCATCAGGTGTTTGCTTTGAGATATAAAGATACCACAAACTTATCGAACCGTTCCCTTAACAATATCTCAAAATTGGGCTCTAGGTGTCATTAGTGTGTGATTCTGTGTTAGGCCAGAGCCTATGATAACGTTCGTCATTTTACAAAATATGAAACTTTGTCAGCCATTGCACATACCATAGATACCCGTAAATACAGTAAGCTTCAAAGCTAAGGCAGCAAGTTTCAACGCTCTAGATTTCCAATCGATCAATCCATACCGTGTATTTATTTAAAAATATTTCTCCGAAATATGCGAAGATATCCTTCACCTTCCTACACAAATATTTTAATGTGTTAATAACTTCATATTTATAAAAGCGTAATAACTTAAAGCTAACGTAATGTTATGTTAGGAACTATACAGATCCCACTGTCTGATACAGGACTCTATTTATTATCCTAGCGTTAATACTCAAACAATGGTATGGAACACGGATATAAACAGATATCAGTTCGAAATTCAGATACAAAGCAGAAGGGAAAATGAATGGGAGGTTTATATTAAGCACGCTGATGCGTTACTTTAAGAGCTTCAATGAAGTATTTTAATCTTGTCGTGTATACAAATGAAAGTCCTTTTAATAAATTTTACTACATTTTTCCCTTACTGATTTACAGTTTACGACCTGGGATGTTTATAAGAGAAACTCTCACACATTTACTATCGAAGACTTCAATCAAGTAACGTTGAAAGTTTCACGTTCCCAGATGTTCTTATGAATGAACTTGTGGGACCTACTAATGTTCATAAATAAGTCATTTCGCTTATAACCTCTCCCAATGCTTGTCTTATGTCGGATGAATCGAATACACATACGATTTTTTAATCCAACTGATTGTCCAAATAATACCGTTTACAAACTCATCAGTTTGATTATTATTTGCATAGAATATAGTTTAGTCTATATTATTAATGACATGACGTAATTTGCAGGCAGGGCGATGTTAAGTGTGGTAGTGGTGGCATTCGCGTGCCTCTCCCTGGCGCGCGCCTCGCCGCCTGAAAAGCACGGACTGCGTAACTACGTGCTCAACGCGTATACTTCTAAGGTAACATTATAAAATTTATTCTTATCAGTCTCGAAAAAGTTTTAAGCTAAGCTAAGCTATCAATTGATATCAGCTGAAAATATAAATCATCTTAAGTCTTGCTAATAGGCTCGACCTTTTTATTGATCTCATATATCACGTATTTTTAACCAAAGAGGTTCTCAATTATGTATTTTTTTGTATGACCACGAATAACTTACATAGTAGTCCGATTTTGATAATTCTTTTTCTATTAGACGATGAGATCCTGGAAAAATCAAAGGAACTCTTTAAATTTTATAGGTACACTTGCAGCCAAGCTTTCTACTTGAAGCACATTACCTAGAACCCACAAAGAGCTTTTGCTACTAAGTTAAATAAACATTTTTTACACTTGGACGACTCCGACTTTATAGATATGTTTAATTTAATTGTAGCAACTAAATGACTCAATTACGTTTTACTCTTTAGTGTGTTTTGAAGTCGGTTCAATTTTTATTATTTTTTTTATTCTATAATGCGATTACGAGTGATGATGAACGACGTGTTTTCTTATGTATGGCGCTTATTCTTTTTACCAAAATATACCGACGCCAAGAATATACATACGTTAATATTAAGTTATGTAACCCAATTTTCGACACGGCCAAGTAATTCAAAACCTAACGGGTAGTTCCCGTAAGCTTAGGATCTTGAAATTTGGTGCGAAGTAATGTTATATAGTATAAATAATGGAAAAATTACGAAATCTAAATTTTTAATAATTTACACTTTCTCTTTCTCATGAACGCGTAAAGGTATTAAATTGAAATTCATATCAAATACTTGGTTCTATAATACCTTTAAGCTATAACAAAATAAAACTTCTAAGCCAACACGTCTATTTTTTTATATACAGTCGCATAAGCCGCATTTTATAATTCTTTTTTTATTAGAAAGGGCACACTCGCAGCGATTTCGGTTTTCGTGTAAGCTTTAAATTTGCATTAAACACTATGATGTTTAGTATGAATAATTACGTGGCGATAAATCACTAAAAAGTAAGAAATAAAAATTTTTAACAAAAAATAGAACCGACTCAAAACCTAAAAAGTTAAAAATATCTGTGTCATTGTTGCGTTAATTTACTTAACATCTTGGAGTTGGCCAAGGTTTTTTTTTACCTAGAACCTACAAACTGCTTTACTATATTAAATAAGTGTTCCTTAAACTTGTTACACATTGACAATTGAAAATAACATTTTACGGATTTTATTACAATAAATATTTTTGACGGCAAGCCATTAATTACTTACCCACTGAGCATGAATGAATTTCCTCTCAAAAATTGTGGAGCATTATGAAGAATTTCTGCGTTGCAAGTTTCTGCACGATGTTTTACTTTTCATCCACGGTTGAACAGAAAACCAACTAACTGTTCAAAATGCACAAAAATCTGTAAAAATCACGCCCGGCATCAAAACCCGACGAATCCATGTGAAAATCGACAGCTCAACACTCAACCTATTACTCTATCATTTCTTTTTATAAATGTGAACATAATTTATATGTTTCTATTTTTGCAGGATTTGGGAAAAATATTAGCCAGCATAGACGAGCGGTTACAAGTGTTAGACACCATAAGTGTAGTGCAAGCAAAACAAGCGCGGCGTCTAGACGTTATACAAGACAAACTGGGTAAACATTTTATTCTTTTATTTGTGGGTTAGCGAAAATGCAAACTATGTTTGAACGATCTAGGCTGATTTTGACTTGAGAACAAGATTTTGATTTTGACTTCACAAACACAAAACCGAAAACAGGAAGGTAGCTGAAAAGCTAGAAAGCAGAAGCTGGAAGAGCATTGCATAAATTGCACGATTTGTGTTAGAACAGAAAACCACCTGACAAGACATGACATGAAGCCGCGATACATTTGAAGTACTGACCCAAATAATTTGTTTATATTCAAAACCCTCGTACTCCTGAATGGACAACGATGATTCACTACATCCTTATTATGTCATATCCTATTTTAGAAATCGTACGTTATACATCAACTTTCGCAATATCGTTTCCATTTATCATTTGCAATTGAACAAATAGGGGCATCGCTTAATCAACTGCTTGGGCGATGCAAATAGAGTAATATATGAACTATGAATATTCACTATTCAAATCCTTTCATTAAGGGTTTTTTTTTAATTTCAGATCGCATGGAAACCACGTTGTCTTTGAGACTAGAAAGAGCCCAGTTGGCGGCGGAGCGTCTAGAACATAGACTCCACATGCTACAATCAAGCGTACAGGTTAAAACAATTATTATATTTTTTGTTTTACAAAATTTATAACTTTATTTTATTTTAAATCAATATTTCATTAACTAACCGTCAATGTAGAAACTGAAAAGTGACAAAATCTGGCTACAATGCGGTCTAACGAGGGAAAAATTTAATCTAGATCTCTTAGATTTTAGTTCAGACGACAGTTTTTTTTAATTTGACTGTACGTCGCTTATTACAAAGCACATATTATATTAGGTAATTGCGTACACTGAATGTAATCCTAACTGATATTTTTTTTTAGTTAATCAGATAATAATAGGTCTTTTGACGCGTCTTTTGTTTTTGTTTACATGTAAAGTGTTTTTTTTTCAACCTTTTTTTAACGTGGGAAATCTTTTTTTTTTTTATCGACTACAAGTTGGCCCTTGACTACTATCACACCTGATGTTAAGTGATGATGCAGTCTAAGATGTAAGCGGGCTAACTTGTTGGGAGTGGGACGAAAATCCACACCCCTTTCAGTTTCTACACGACATCGTACCGGAACGCTAAATCGCTTGGCGATACGTCTTTGTCGGTAGGGTGGTAGCCATGGCTACCGGCCAAACCAAGACAAATTAAGAAAAATCTCAATTTACCTCGCCGGGAATCGAACCCAGGACCTCCGTCTTATAAATTCACCACGCATACCACTGCGCCACGGAGGTCGTCAAAGGTATCCTCATGGATACCTTCTCGCCATGGGGAGGCAAGAAAATTATGTCGGACTTGTACCGACCCCACGGTGTTCCAACTTGTCGCCTGGGACGTAATGCGAAAACGTTACAATAACAGTTTTCTGCGCAACCTTAACCTAAATAAAGCTATGAAGTTCCAAGTGCGCCTACTTTGAGAAACCTACAGTTTGTTACCTCTTACTCAAAAACAATATAAAGTCTTGTGCCCGTGAACTTATGTTTAATCTACTTTTATTTTTAATTTTGTTTGTTGATAAGCAGTTTACATCAATTTTAGCTTTAGTATAGGAACATTTGAAAAGTAGACTAAAGCTGCTTGGCTGTAGAAATAAGCATAGGATTGTAGTACTCCTCCAGATGAAACCTCTATAACAAAGATGTCGGTTACTCTTAATGCATGTTCGATATCGCAAGATTTCATACTTTTATTTATTTCAGAGTTCGGTCAAGGAGAGCAGTGATAAAATAGAGAAAACACAAACAAAGATTGCGGAAATAGCGCAAAATCTGACTAATCATATCAATACACATACCAATTTGTTGCAAAAGGTAAAATTTGGTAACAATAATATTATATTGTTTAAATTAACATCCGACGAAAAATTAAAAAATAAATATTACTAATTTTGCATTTGGATATTATTACTTCTAACAAAAATATCTTTTAAACGTCCAAACACATGGTTGTCCAGGTATTATAAGTAAAATGCATTTAAATTAAAATGTGTTGTGAGGACATAATATACAAGCATAGCATCAACAAACGTTTTTATGTAAATGTGTTTGCCCTTAAAAATAATTGACTAACCGTAACAAGAACTTCGAAGTTAGTCAAAATTCTCTCTCATCTGTAGGATAATCTCTTAAATGTTTAAACGTTATTAGGTTAGTGGGGCCTATGCTGACACGTGGCGTCGAGGTCTTTTGTTAGAGTCAATGGTGCGAGACGGAATGTCACTGGTGAACGTGACGAGACGAGAACTGGCCAACGGTTTACGAGCCCTGGCGAGGGGGCAGAGAGAAGTGCGCCTCACATCAGCTGACTTGGAAGCAACGTTTACTAAGCGTTTACGAGAAAATTCGTACAAAGTTGACATAAAAGTGAGTATGCTATTACGTATTAAATAAACTTATACGTATTAAAAAATATACGTATTAAAGAAACCCGCACACACGCAATATAATTACCATTAGCTGAATGTCGGGTAAGAGATTCGACTTACGTACTTTTAGGGAAACATACGCTTAATTTTGTCTCGATAGTAAAACACACTAGTACAGTTAATTATACAATAATTAACAACAGTATTGTGTGCGGACAACTGAAAAAAAATAATCTCTACAAACGAATAAAATTAGGGCAGTTTATCATCTCGTCTCTGGGGAAACAGTGTTCACATACTAGACCCAGTGTCCCGTGACCTGGTTAGTCTAGTAAGGTAAATGCACATTTATTGCAGACAACCACAAAACATACAGCTTTAGTTGTCATGTCGTTGTCTATATCTAGGCCTTTTTACTAAAAGAATAAAATGCCGAGTAAGTACTATAATCGGTCTTGTGCTCTAAAAGTTCTTCTATAAAGGGTTCTTAAGTAGACAATCAGGCGTTTAATATTCAACAAAAGCTACCATGGCATTCGGATCTCAATATTGAATTACTCGTACAAGGCTTTGCATGGCTAATAAGTTTAGAAACGACAATCATGCTTACTCGTAAGCTTAGAAATATGAAGGCTAAAGCGAGAGTCGGTAACAAGTTACGACAGTGATATTTGCAACAGATAATAATAATGAATACATTATCACGGCTATTAAATTGGTTGACGACGCTAGTTACCACCCTCACCGACAAAGACGTACCACCAAGCGATTAGCGTTCCGATACGATGTCGTGTAGAAACCGAAAGGGGATTAGACTGCATCATCACTTAACATCAGGTGTGATAGCAGTCAAGGGCCAACTTGTAGTCGATAAAAAAAAAATAAAAAATTGACACCGCTAACATTATATTAAGTAAACGTTTAGTAAAGAATTGTTAAATAACTAAAAAAAATAACTGAAAATAACATACATTTTTATATATATCTAAAAGAATTTTTATTTTGTCACCGTATCTCTTCGTATTTGTTTTTTGTAAGATGAATTGAATCATCAGTCATTTAACTAGGGCCTTAAATAATTACACAAGTAGACTGCGGTTTGTATAAAAAGGTCACACTATTATTATGATCTCATGACACACTCTACAATCTCAGTAGGTACTGATGGAACAATAAGAATTTTAAATTGTGACGTAAACTTTTTATTTTACTTTTTTAAGCTTTTAAGTATCAAAATAATTGTTGCAGGTGAAAGAAGTTTTAGATACACAGAAGCGTTTTATCGATTCCTGCCAGCGCGTGCAGCTCGACGATCCGACGCACGTAGCGGATGTGCTCGACAAATTGATCGATTCACTTATAAATAAGTAAGCAACTTTACATACAATACTTACTTACGCGTACTCACAATTATTTATAAATACTTCAACGTTTACATGAAATTATTAAATGGTATTATTTCAATAAAATAATTATTATTCATTGAATCAACATTATGCATTCAGATGCATTTTGATTGTACGTAATTAAGAGTCAGTTAATTTAATGTATAATTTAAATTAAATTAATTTATTAAATCTTATTAAATGACCGATAAATTGATCTGTCTAATGTCAGTAAAATTAATTCTGTATTTATCACAAAATTCCGGCAGGTACGAATTTCCGATGATTACAGAAATTAGCGCGTTCAAACAAATTACCATACTCTTAAGCTTTACTACATTAATATAAATTTCGTTAGTACATCTGTTTAACCATTGCTTTTAAGTAAATGTTCTTATCCGCTGTTGGAACGTCAACACAAATACCTAGAAATATATTAAAAATTGTAATGCTCACACAGTAATGTATAACAAGTAATAATTTTACTATTACTTTACAGAACCGCCTCCACTTTTCGTGAGCTTCAAAACATTCAACTCACCTTGAAGAACCATGATAACAAAGTTATGAAACTATTAAGCAATCGTCCTACACAGGTTAGAGTATGTTGGATAAACAATACTATAATGAGATTTGAATGTGGGCAATAATACAACTTTATTATTATCTGGCCTAGGCCTTGTGTTAAAGACCCACTGCACAATAACCTCCCAAACTGATTTAACCTTAAATATCTTGAAGAAAAGATCTCCTAAAGGAGATGTCCCACCCCCACCCAAACATTGTTTGCCCCAGAAAAAAAAAAGTTTATTCGTCTCAATTAAACTTTTGTCTTTGGGTGGGTAATCCTATTTAATATAATAATAAATAGCAAATTTGGCCCTAGATAGACTGATATAAAATAACATATAACATAAAGTTAAATAATTGTTTTATTATGTCATACTTAGTGCTATCTGAACTAACGGAAACAAAGTGTTATGAAAAAAGATTATTTATTGATACATGTTGTATGCAATTGTCGAAATCAACATTTGTTACTCAATCACGGCTGAACGGCTAAACAAATCTGGATAGAATTTGACACTGAGATAGACATTTTTTTTAAATTCCAATAAACCCAAAGGAACAGCAACTGCGCGGGTGAAACTGCTTATTTAGAACTAAAAATAACTCCCTTTTTTAGATTCATTTTAAAACCCTGCTAGTTCCAAGGTTCCTATTTATATATTTAAAAATTATAATTATAAAGCTATTTTATTTCATTCATTTTGTTAGGTGATTTTCATATAAAATATGGGGCAGTTTTGGGACATCTCCTTTAATATTTTAAAAAACAAAAATGGTTATTTCGTATATAAATCTGATCGACGACAATACATAGGTATGTGACTGGTTATATGAGCTCCCGAAAATAGGTGAAAACGACGACGCTAGATGCAGGTGGCTCAACACTGCGGTGTTTTAAGTCGTTACAGGAGGCCTGGATCCAACAATGGACTTCCATTGGATAATGATGATGATGGAATTTACTTGGTTATTAGGCTTTAATATTAAGGTGGTAGTTTGTGGTAATGAGTTAAGTAGAAGTGTTTTTGCAGACTGACGTTTCATGTAAGCGACTTGAAAATGTGTTCCGGAATACAACACAAACAGCGTTCAATGAAAAAGAGTTGCAGCAACTGACTGAAAAGTTCATAGGTTTAACCAACCGAGCCGACGCGGCTCTGCAACGTATGGAAGCGCGAATGCGCGAAGATACGGAACCTGTGCCGGCCTCAGACGTAACCGCAGCCGCCGACCAACTGCTACTAAAACTCAAAGGAATAAAGTAAGAGTATTGTCATTCTTAATTCTATTAGACATATTAAACCTCTTATCAATTGTCACCATGTACTAAATTCATTTTATCTTCTCATAGATTTTGGAACTTAAACTCTTTATGCGGTCAAGCTTACAGGTGACAATGTTTGACTTTGTAACCATTAGTACCACGTTGTTACTAATGGTTAAAAAGAATAAAAGGGGCCAACTGCTTATCATGCTTTCCAAAGTGTGTAGATATAATGCCACCAAATTCTCAACTCTGGGTTGCTTCTTAATATTTCATAGTCTCTAATAAATCTTAATAAATCATTCATCTTGATTTAAAGCTGCAATAGCTAACTGTTGGACCAGTAAAACAGTCAAAGATATCACAGTATATTTATTATTATCTTCAGAGTAGATTTGAGAAACACAAACAGTTTTCTTTATCACATAAATAACAACAAGTATTTTAAATCTTACATTTCTTATCCACATAACAAACTTTGTAAAATTATGAAAAATTTTCAGTAGTGAAATGAGCACAGAAGAAGATGAATGGAAAGATGCAGAAGAAGACAGCTTCTTTGACAATATGAGCTATTCCATGGAAGACCAAGAGATCCTAAGCAGTGCCCCCTATAGGAGCAAGCACACAACTACCGAGAGCACGCCTGTCAAACCTCACCGAAGACATCTACATAAACATCCATATGACCGTGGCCCAGTTTAAGCAGCAATAAAATTTTAAACAATAAATAATAATGCATTTAGTGTTTTATTTTTCCTTGCCATAAATATAACAGTAATAGTGGTTAAAAGTATATTTAATTTAAACACAAATGATTGATGGTTTTCATTTATATATATATATATATATATATATATATATATATATATAAGAGATTCCCACCTATATATTGACTCATCACGATATCTCTGGAACCATAAGGTGTAGCGACTTGAAATTTGGTAGGAATATTCCTTCCGCCGAGAAGAGGTCAGCCAAGAACAGATTTTACGAAATTCCACCCACAAGGGAGGTTGCGGGGGCGTTAACATGTGTAATATTTGTGCTTTTACTCTATATAGTTTAACAAATATCATCAAAGATATTAGCAAAATGAAACTACTACATCTACTGTTTTATTTCCTACGCGGAACGGAGTCTGTGGGCACTGCTAGTATTTTTATATATCACTCAATACATTTAATACAAATATACAATTTTTTAGTCAGCTGCTGATCACAACAACACAGTCTATTAAAGTTTGCCTATCTTGTTTTGTATGAAGGTTGTTGCTATCCCATTAATTTATAATGAGCAAAATTAATGGGACATCATCACTTATTTTAACCCTGTCTTTGACTTATCAAGTATGACATCAATTTTAACTTACGATAACATACATTAGTAAAATGTTCTAAGTATAACTTGAATGTCTTAAAATATTTAACTATTGCCTATTTAAAAACCAACCTAGACAGATGAAATATAGAACTTGTTTTTTATTGTGTATATGCTAGCATTTCACTAAATCATGCTTAATAAACAATATTAAAAAACTGTCATTATCCATTTCCATCGCTGCTGCAATTTTAATGAAAGATTAAAATGAGACTAGAGCATTGATATTTAACAGTGCCATCCCCAAAGTATGGTACTCCATACTTTTTGGACCTTAGCCTGTTAGGTGTATTTGCAGTTATCTGGGTGTTTAATAACTACTTATTATTTAAGATGCCTCGTTGGTCTAGTGGTTAGCCTATGTGGCTTCAATCACAAGGTCCTGGGTTCGATCCCTTGGTCAGGTCATGGAATAATTCTGAGCTTTTTCATTCTTCTATGGAATGTTTAGTACATTCCAAGCCTGGAGCCTGGAAGTTGGTGGGGTTACACCCCCATGCCTCGGAGAGCACGTCAAGCCGCCGGCCCCGGTCACTATCATCAACATCTAATAGTGATCTTAATAAATGAAATATTATCACCCTAAGCCCGCCAACCCTGTGGTGGGTGTAAGCTCCATATCCCCTCTCCTATAAGGAGGGAGTCCTGGCCCTGTAGTGTGCCGTTAATAGGCTGATGATGATGATGATGATGATTTAAGATGCCTAGTTTTTGGCATCTAGTTTGGTTTAAGGCTCAATGCATTCCTAAAATTCAGATTGAATGAGATAGTGATATCCAAAAGCTCAATGTGATTGCATATTGGGATATATATCCCTGTAAAGTAGAAGTCAAGCTAAAAGCCGTGGCTCCATATTCAAGTCTATTAACTCTGATCAGGCTTGACTCAAATGTATGTAAAAGCAACATCCAGCTGCTGCTTTTATCCTTAAATTAAAACTAATGATATCAACAGATACTTACCTCAAGTTTTGCACTGCTTTGAAATATAGTTAGAGCCTTGTGAGTCAACTGAGCAAAACAGGAGCTCAGAGTAGTGATCTTCTGACGAGCAGAGAATACTACTTCTGGATCTTCTGTCTCCATTTCCACTGAAACCACAACAGAATAAAATGATCAGATATTAGGTACATATACATGAACAAAATGAAAGATATTTATACATGAACATCATGTATAAATATCTAATTCATTGATCTATATGCTATATAATAAACATGAAAATTAAAAGTATTGTTTTAAAAACATTTTTATATATGCATGTTGTACATTTATGTAACATGTAATAACAGGAATATGTTTTCATTAGAAGAACACTTAATATTATATTTTAGTATCATCTATTAGGACTGATCTTACGAGGACATAATTACAAGTACAACAGTTGTAAGTCACATTGGTAAATGATTTATAATGTAACAAAACTTTTCTTCATGTTATAAGCACTTTAAATGAAGGCGATTATAATGACAAATCGATCACGTTAGATGTAGTTTTGAATTACGATATATTGCCAATGACTTCACAACCATGTTTTTAATCAAGGGATAATGTAAAAATTAAAAAAAGAGTTTTTTTAAACAGTTTTGTCTGAAGAATACTGACCAAGAAAAGTGTACCCTGATAAAAGGCATTATTAATTAATCTTGGATAAAAGTAATTACGCATATTTTTAATAAAACACTTTACGTACCTAAAGAAGTATCTAATTCGACACATGCCTTGTCGAATTCTTTTTCCAATATATCTAACCATCGAAATCCAACTCCGGTCGTCGCCATTTTCACAATAAACTTGTTGTTGACATGACTATTCTCTTGTTGATAACAAATAACTGTCATTGTGACATTATTAAAACGTTCAGAAATCTAAGGCTGTAATACAGAGTAAACATTTTATTATGTTCTTTAGACTGAACTTCCGTGTATTTGATGGTGAAGCTCTCTCCCGCACAAGAATATGACTGCGTTTTAGGTTTTGTCTAACGAAGTTATTATTTTGTTAGAACCAGCAAATTAATGTTACCAAGGTGTTTTCACAAAAAAGAGCCTTATATTTTCACTTCTTGGTCTCTTCATAGGTACTGTTTGTCCAACAAAAATATTAGGGTACTTACTTATTTCAGCCCTGAGATTTGCGGACAGAGGTTTTAGCTAATAATTGTTAAAACAGAAGTAGTACTATTTTCTTGAAACTTAAATTTATAACGGGTTGGTACCATAAAACCGTTATTTGAACTAAATAATACGAAAGTAGACCGACATCTGTCTGTAGATATAATGTAGAATAAGGTAACAAATACATAACAGGAATAAATAAAAGCAATTGATTCGTAGCAGTTTAATTTATCTTATTTATGTACAACAAATAAAATCCTATACAATTCACTTAAGCAATTTTTGCTCTTAAAATTATGCTGATTATTATTATAGCATAACCCAGCTACAGGGCATTATTAGATCAAACTTGATCAATGTGGGTAGGTAAATCTAAAGCAGAGAATTAATAAAATTGCCACAAAGCTAGCTAGCAGTGCTTAGGTTTTTGATAAAGTACTCGACTACTACTGTTCGCATCAAATAACTGCTGCTCTAAAGTTCTATTTTCGAATTTCTGCGCAGCTTTCGATACCGCATAGTCAAAATAGACAGCAAACAGTTTTTATTTGTAACTCTAGGCATACACATAACGATTAATATATGATTTTATTGTATACTTGTGTTAATAAAATGTTATGTATTCATGTACCTATCTATGGCTATCTTAAGTTATAATAGATAAATGTATACTGCGTACGGGAACTTTAGACCACATAAGTTATTTGATTCGAGGTCTACATATAGACAAAACAATATACCTTACCTACAATAGAGGTATGTTTTATGTTGACCTAATATTTAAATATGCAAGCAAAAAAAATCGCTGAACTATTTTATCGTACAATTGCTTAATGTTTTGCACAAATTTTATCGAATATTAATTTCACGAGACATGTATTAGTACCATCCGATTTTATGAGAGTGATCTATCATGATTTATCAATTTTATGAATAGTTTATTTACTAGGTATTAAAATATTGTGCATCTGATTTGTTTTTTTTGTAAGGCCGCGCGCCCATTGTGATTTTTTGTCACGGTAACATTTTGTTGCCGTCACCCTCTGTCACCATCAAGGCGCCCACTGTAGGTAACTGTCACCGGGTGACAAAGTGAGCTTATTTAAGTTCTAGATCGATTTCTATTAGGTTGCTGTAATATGTTCTCCCAGAATACACGAAAATAAATTTAACGAAAAAAGACGCTAAAGGGTGCATCCTATATGTACACTGAAAGATTTCTAAAATATATATTTTTTATTCTGAATTAAACTGAACACTTTAAATTTATGCATACATTTTTTAAATTATGTATGGTTTATTGTAGGCAAGGGATTACATAAGAAGCAAAAAAAAATTTAGCTAATTAATAGGGCACCCAAAAAAACTGAAAATTATAAATATCCATACAATAATTTGTTTCCTTTATCTATACAAATTACTTTTAGTCTGCTTAAAGATATGAATAATTTTATAACATTTTGAGGCATCTCCTTTCAAACAAAATGTGATTAATTTTTATGTGCAGCATACGTCTAATCGGAACTTTCAGCAGCCCAATGGCGAAAAGTCGCCCAGTGAGCGCACTCGCATAGCGATGCATAAGTCGAGTGACAGTCACGTCGCCAGCAGACGAAACTATTTGTCACCGTATTGTCACGTCACCTTAGTGAGCGCACTCTCTAATATCTTCATTGCACTCGATTAGGTGACTTAAAGTCACGGTGACAAAAAGTCACAGTGGGCGCCCGGCCTAAATGTAAATCAATAACTATGTACAAATATTATGTTAAAAAGAATGATGGTCTTTCCCATTGATAAAAATAAACAAACGCAATTTAAAATGGTTTGCATGCTTTTCCTATAACTGCGGAGTTACAGAAGTGTCAGAAAAATAAAACACCTCGCCATGTTGCGGAAAAATGACACAGGACTGCTAAAAAGTATTTGTGGCGCCCTCATTACAGGTCTATTTCTTTTTTGGTGTAAGTAGATATATAAGGAATTGATAAAATTTTAACAATACAAAACCTACTTAATATCATGACGTTTAAAATCAAATAAGGCCTTGGTCACACACACTTTAAAGTACTCCAAAATTAAAAATCGGCTCTTGTAGGTAGGTATAGGCCAAACTTCGATTCCGCTCTGAATACTGTGAAGCAAAGAGAAGCTTATGCCGGCACATACGTTTCACAAATTGATTTTGTAGCACAAATACAAATTAGTTCTCAGTGCCGCCATTACACCTTCGTAGTTCGCCGTGTAGCGACTTCAGACGAAACTCGAAGTTGGGCACGACCTACCTACTCACTTTAATTTCATAAAATCTGATATATTACTTGACAGACAACAATGAAAAGAAAATGTTCTTTAGAGAACTAAGCTGCCTATTTATGATAAGTTCCACTGAAACACCTTTAATTAAAAAAAACTACTTTCTATTTCCTTTAAAAAACAATGCCTTTTAAAAAGGATGTTCTCAGTTTGATGTGCTTTTTATTATATTTTTCCACAATCATCTCACGTTTGGCAGAATCAAATTTGATCCGGTGATCACAAAAGTATTGTAACATTTAAGAAAAGGTTTTGGTACTTTTAACAGAGTTCCAAAACGTAGGTTCTTAATTTGACCTGTAGGTAAGTTTGTATGTATTCTCAAAAAAAATTGATGTTGAAGTATGAAAATGTAAGGAAGTTATCGGTGGGTTTTACACTCGTTACATATCCTTGAACATTTCAGTCAAAAGGCAGCTTAACTAATATTATACCAATTTTGTTAACTAATGACACATTTACAACTCATGTATGTTATAGGTATTTATAAATTGGAACATTCACAATGTTAATGTTTAAACTTTATCTGACCTACAAGTTATCTCTTACTATGCTATTAAATTTATATTAATAACATACAAAACTATATCATATATTGAACATCGTTTATGTTACACTTACTAAAAATTTTATAAGTAACCAATAACTGGTTTTCTAAATGCTTTGCTAAAAAAACTAAACTATTTTTTAATATTATAAAATATACATATTTTTAATAACTTTGCTGTATTGGCAGTCAAACGCCAAATATATTATTATTAATTCTACTGAAACGGTAAAAGTGCTATTATATATACTTTAGCTTGAATCAAAAGGACCTAAATAAAGCCCTTACGTTGCATATGCGTACAGCCATACAATCATGGCACTTATGATCAGAATTGTACGATGGATGTCATTATAAAATGAAAAACATGCACAACACTTGAAAACAATGCATTGCGACACATGTAACTTTCTTTGTTCTATTAACTAAAGCTACACAAGACTTTGCACATACAAATGTTCTAATATAAAATGCCACAGCAAAGCAATATTATGTGTAATTTTTTTTAAATATTGCTTTTCTTTTTTTTATAATTATTATTACGATACCCATTTCCAATAAGCCATAGTGATTATGTTATGAGTGGATGCGACAGTCCAACGGAGCGAGGATAGAACCCATGACCTCTGAGTGCTATGGTCCCTTAACCTTGGAGCTATTGATTAGAATGTTACAAACGCAATTACCTATTGAGTGATAGTAAATTAATTCATAAATCATTCTTATTTTTGGTATAACATCTATATATATAATTTTTGCACTTTTATTCGAAATAGAATGTGGATGCAAAGTACCATAGACATCCTTAAAAGAAACCCTAGGTCAAAGGTACTAATTTTTATAATTTACGTGCTTACAAAATAATGTTTACAAGTTCCTAACAAGTGCAGTACATGATTACATAAGTAACAAACATACAACATACACAACATAGTAATAATCTAATACAATAAATCAATTATAAAACCATTTTACCGAATGTGAAAATGAAACTGCCTTTGGAACTATGTAGGCACCTGCAGCATAAATTTTAAATGCAGTTTTTCATAGTTTAATCTGCAATTGCCATAATAAATCATGAGTAGACAACCGGAACAGAGACACAGCTTCTTAAGAACGTGCAAAATCGTTACCTATTTTGGTAGAGTTGTCACAATAGGTTAAAACAAACTAAACAACCAAACAAAGAATGTGTCGCACTGACATGACCCTAAGATTGTCAACTAACTGTGCCAGCGTAAGCCGGTTTTACCAGTCTCGCCGCCTACGCAACATGCGGCTGGTGGTAACTCACACATGCCCCGCGGCCGCGTGCTTGTAGTAGTGCAATAGATTCGCGCGGTAGTATAAAGCTTTGTCTCCGTTCCGTTTATCTATTCATGTGATAATAACTACTAGAAGTACACCTAATGCACTGTACCACTTCACCAAACAATCAATTCAATTAAACCATGAGTGATATATTTATAAAGACTACATTTTGAATTTAACTGATTAGGGCCAGCATGGGTATAATTGACCAATTAAGGCCGATTTTGTTATAAACAGATTAGTATTTTCCTGTGATATACAAACTTAATTAATTTTATGTATGATCCCATTTAAACGTTTAATGCAGTGAATTAATAACTTTTATTTTTTTCTTACAGATTTAGATATTAATGTCAGTTTACTCCCATGTTTCTAAGTTTGACCAGAGGTTTAATGTTTGACCGGTCAATGGTCTAGTGGTCGACAATGTAAACAAAATTAAATTATTTAAAATTTATTCATTTTGTAGCAATTCTTTTACCTATACTAAAGCCATAC
Source organism: Mycalesis mineus (assembly GCA_034621355.1). Classification (NCBI taxonomy): domain Eukaryota; kingdom Metazoa; phylum Arthropoda; class Insecta; order Lepidoptera; family Nymphalidae; genus Mycalesis; species Mycalesis mineus. The sequence goes on along the minus strand of CM067887.1, from coordinate 11,429,145 downwards.
TCGATTGAGAATTCTTGTCAACAAACAAATTTAAAATGAAGGTAGAAAATGCAACACATTTTATGCCTAATAAATTTAAAATGATGTTTTCTTTTTTTATTAAATCTTATGTAAAAGATATTGAATATATTAGTTTTAAGCTTACTAATCTAATTTATTGTAATGAATTGGTCATTAACAAGTTAACTAAAAAAATTAGGTGCAAAATGACTGATTTCTACCTTCATTTCTAATTTGTTTGTTGACAAGCATTCTCAATCGAGTTTGGCTTTAGTATATATAGAAAACTTAATATTAGCGGGTAAATTTAAAACTGGTCAATTATACCCATGTTAACCCTAATTATCTATTAACAAACTTACAGTAAAATATTTTTGATGTCTATAAAATTAGCAATCAAAAATATTTCTAAATTAACATTTAAATAAAAAAAACATAGTACTATAATTTGTATAAAAATCATCGAGTGTAAAAACCAAATCTAAGATAAAATGTATGCTTTCATTTATAACCACAATGTTTGTAATAAAACCTAAAACTCATAAGCTTGTAATATTTACATGTTATAATATTCAAGAGCTGTTTGTTCATCTTAAGGATGAATATACATATAATGTTTATTTTGAAAATAATACAAATTATATAAGAGTGTAAGTCAAACCCATATATAAATTTTTTCTTTCCAATGATGGAAGTTACTATACTAAAGCCAAACTCGATTGAGAATGCTTGTCAACAAACAAATTTAAAATGAAGGTGGAAAATGCAACACATTTTATGCCTAATAAATTTAAAATTATGTTTTGCTTTTTTATAAAATCTTATTCAAAAGATATTGAATATATTGATGAGTTTTAAGCTTACTACCGTAATTTATTGTCATGAATTCGTCATTAACAAGTTAATTAAAAAAATTAGGTGCAAAATGACTAGTAATTTCTACCTTCATTTTTAATTTGTTTGTTGACAAGCATTCTCAATCGAGTTTGGCTTTAGTATAGTTGCATAAATTTGATTTATTTGATCAAAAAGTACTTCAGAGCAGTGTTGCAAAATCTTTTTTTTCCTATATAGGTGCAAAAGCTCTTTTTCAGTATTTGCAGCTGAAATCATTGAGCACAAATATTTATATTTGTGGCTTAAAATGTTATTACATTTTGACTATTGCTAGGTTAAGGCAGTGTTTACAAAGACTACAACCAAACACACTTAAAGCAAAAAAAAATTTGTCCAGTATGCCTAAAATACTTTATGCATGAGTGTAAAGTTACCTCTATCATGTTACATATTCATATCAGAAAACTGTTCTATCATTCCATACAAGTTTCTGTATATGCTGCAATGTAATAGATCATATTTTATTCACCACAAATAACAAAGAATTTTTACTGTGTTTGAGAAATGTATTAGTTTGGATTCCCATTCTTAAGTTGACAAATCAATTTTTTTTTATCAACTACAAGATGGCCCTTGACTGCTATCAAACCTGATGTTAAGTGATGATGCAATCTAAGATGGAAGTGGGCTAACTTGTTAGGAGTAGGATGTAATCAATAACCTTTCGGTTTCTACACGATATCATACCGGATAGCTAAATCACTTGGCGGTATGTCTTTGTCGGTAGATGAACTAAACAGAAAGAGAATATGTTTAGCAACTTGGTCACACTACACTGTTACCATTGAAGTAAAATACATGGATAAAACGGTTTTATTACAGAACTTAACAACTCTTGGAGGCTGCTATATATTTATAGTACAGTAGCTGTGCATAGAGTAGCAATAATTAATTTAATGCATTATTTGTTCAGTTTTTCATTAAGAAATAACACATCCATTTTTCTCTGGCATATGTCCATCTGATCTCTCTATTTCCGATAGCATTGCATGAAACATGTCGGTGACAGACTGAAATTTAGCAAAATATCTTCATTTTAATTTGGAAAAAATAAATTACTTATATTAAATTTTTAATTTGTTCTATTTTTTCCAGAGTTTGATATAGAATTTGTCAAGGGAAGTAACTAACACAATGTATATTTCTGCCGCCAAGCAGTATTTCAGTGAATCATTCAGAAAGGCGTGGTTGCCTGTACCATTACAAGCACATGAAGCTTAACACCTATGTCTCAGGTTAATATAAACAGGGCAGCAATAACATATTCCTCCATGATGCTTTGTTTATAGATGTTGCTTTGTTTATAGATGATTTACATCCAAACCATTGGTTTGGTCCATCAATTATAACTAAAAAAAATCATAATCATTCTAATATTAAAAATGTTTTCCTTTTCTTTCTAACATATTGGAAAACAAGTTTAGGTATGACTTGAAATTGATCCTTCTATTTAAACCATGTTGTGAACCATACATATTGATTCATAAGGCATTTTTATTGTGTATTACTATACCTCATTCCTTTTTGCACTTGTTTCCACAAAAGCAGCATTCCACTTTTCAGCAAGCCTTTTCCCTTCTTCTGTGCTTATTTTTCTTTCCAGATGCAAGTCTGTTTTATTGCCCACTAACACAATAGGTACACTAGAAAAATTTAAAAAACTTTACAAATGTGAAACATAGTTATCAAATGATTTATTGATAACTAGTGACCCGGTCCACCTTCGCACAGGTGCAATGCTGGTACTAAAGTATGTCCCTGCATTTTGAATCTTGTTATCTTGGAAAATATTCACTTAAATTATATGCTGTAAAGCGCAAAAGTAATCTATATTTAACGCACAAAGTATTTAAGATACTTAATAGGAAAAGTATAAATGTAGTATTGCTTAAAATTACTTCTTAAGTAAGCCACTACTTTTGATTGAAAGTAAAAGATAAAAAATGCTTATTGTGGGTTAACCCTAAGAGATAGACATATAGCATCGAGGACATTTTTGTTGTTCTTTTTAAGGTGTGCAATACTGTGGTACATTATTATAATGTATCTGGTAGGGTTTAGCCAGCATTTGCAATGTAAGTGCAAAAATGCTTTAATTTATGACATCACATCAGAAACCTTTTAAAATTATCAGTGTTTCTCTACTATATTATGCAAGTGTTATAGACATAAAACTTCCTCTTGAATCACTCTATCTGACAAAAAAAATGCATGAAAATCGAATGCGTAGTTTTAAAGATTTAAGCATACATAAGGACATATAGAAGAAAGCAACTTTGTTTTATACTATGTAATGAAGCATTTGATGATATATACTAAAGCCAAATTCGATTGAGAATGCTTGTCAACAAACAAATTTAAAATGAAGGTAGAAAATGCAACACATTTTATGCCTAATAAATTTAAAATTATGTTTTGTTATTTAAAAAATCTTATTTAAAAGATATTGAATATATAAATTAGTTTTAAACTTACGAATCTAATTTATTGTCATGAATTCGTCATTAACTAGTTAACTAAAAAAAAATAGGTGTAAAATGACAAGTGATTTCTACCTTCATTTTAAATTTGTTTGTTGACAAGCATTCTCAATCGAGTTTGGCTTTAGTATAGGTGGGCTGACAAAGATCATCAAGGAAACAATTGCAGCCCTGTTTACTGAGCCTCAATCTAATCAATACACCTAAGCTGGTCATATTATCATAACAAACCTTAGTAAGTATAATGTTATAACTCACTATGGAAAACTAAAACTATAAATTGTTTAATGGCTCTTAATTTCTAAAGTGAACTTAGCATAACACTTACTGTATTTTTCCAACCATATCCAATAATTTGTCATATATTATTTGTACAATTTGAAAACTTTTACTGGATGTAATAGAGTACACCAAAACATAGCCATGAAAATCCATGCTATATTGAAGTGGAAAGATGCTGTATTCATCTTGCCCTGCTGTATCAACCAGTTTGACTTCATACTCAGTTGAGTTAAGCCTTATAAATTTTGTAAATGCTGTAAAAATAAAGAATTGCAATTGCAAACAATTGGTACAATAGAAACTGTTTAGGATTATATATTTTTGTTTTCTGTTTAATACTAACTATTTTCTATTGTCGGATCATAAGAGTCGACGAAATGCCCTTCTACGAACTGTATAATAAGAGATGATTTGCCTGCAATTATATCGTTAATTAATTACAACGTCACAACAATAACTCTGACGCATATTTGGGAACGTTTTTGTTACCAACAGATCTGTATCCCATCATAGCAATTTTCCTTTGCTTGGATGGCATTTTAAAAAATTTAAACGTCGCTGTATAAAACTCTTAAGCCGCAATTACAGAACACTGGCCTTACTATAGTTATAAAATGTTATATTATATTATTTAGTTAGTATTCTGAAAATTAATGAGAATTTGTATTTGATATTTCTCTAATTCATCAAAGTTGAATTGAAACACAAATAAAATTTGACACTGAAGATCACTTGACATTTGACCAATGACTTTTTAATCTGCATTTTGCATATACCACAGATTATAAACCGTGAGCTATACTAAGTCTTACCATACCCTCTGCCTTTGCTAGCGCCATTTTGAAGACATTTTTTTTAACTATTATTTACTGCTTAAAGCTGCCTTTGTAACTTTCTGCCTGCATGAGATGATTCCAAGAATTTAAAAAGAGTGTCAATTTTAAAGAATTTACCCTCTAACTTGTTGAAAATTTTCGAACCATTTGAGACATTGTTCTGTTCTTAAAAGAATTATGGTTATTTGTCTGTGATTATTTTACAGTCTGTGAAATATATGTGAAGTATGAGTAATTTGTATTTATAATTTAATTGATATTCGCGAAATCGGAAATTAAAGATTTTTGTTTTGCTTTCTTCTTGACCGCGCGTCTTTAATTGTGAAATTATAATAATCTGGGAAGTACGAAAAATCTAGAAATTGTAGTGCAAGGTGGTATAATAAACAAATATATTAATTATGTCGGTTAACATCCCGGAATGTCCGCCAAGTCTAAAACCAATTCAACATTTCTTGAAAACTGCAGCAGAGCATGATTCTAGGGATCCTACTGTAGCCTACTGGTGTAGGCTTCATGCACTCCAATCTGGCCTAAAGCTAACTAATAAAAAAACGCCAGAAGAAACAAAAGTTCTAATGGGTAAGATTTTAGCAATTATTTTGGTAAAGCCAAAGTGAATAAGATTTATTAAAGCTCAAATCTCTGAATATCCTTAATAAATACTATATAATTAATTAAGTTGTAATGGTTTTTAATTATTTCTATACACAGCAATCATGGATTGGCTAGAAGAAGCGAAAAAAATATACAAAGATAATGAATCTATCTCCAATGAGGTTGTTGCTCAGGCACATTTAGAAAATTACGCTCTTAGGTTATTCCTGTTTGCTGATAAACAAGACAGAGAGCAAAATTATGGAAAGTAAGTTTAAACATTAATAACATAAAACTTTTATTTGGATAAATAGATTATTGTACAGATTATTGATAGTTAAAGTGACAAACATAATCTTCAAAGTAAAATGATATTTGTTTCAGGAATGTTGTTAAAGCATTTTACACAGCAGGAGTGATTTATGATGTTCTCACAACTTTTGGAGATTTAACTGATGAAGCTGCTGAAAATCGCAAATATGCCCGGTGGAAGGCTGCATACATACATAACTGCCTTAAAAATGGGGAGACTCCAGTTCCAGGTATATATGTGATTTAATATAACTTATAACTAAGGGAGACTGGAGTTGTAGGGGATTCTGCTTCCCTACTGCAGGGCTCAGGTAAGTATAGGAGAGTACAGTACCTATAGGGTCAGATATAGGAAATGTCAAAATAATTTATCATTTGTAAGGTTTTTGGTAGCCTGAGCAGAAAATTGAAGCTAATTTCTTTCACAAACATACCAAGCTGTGTTAGTAGTGTTAGGTGTTTTATATCTGATCAGGCAGTAACAATTTTTCTTGAATAGTGATAAGATGGAGTCACCATATTTTGTTTCAGCCCTAATTGTAATATAGTAGATCCCATGCTGTACCTGACCTGTTTGACAGTGTGAATTATTGTTTACTTTAAACAAAGATTAAAAGATTCATAGTTTTAGTAATCATTGTTTGCAAGATAAAATTATTGCTTTTTACATACTTTTAAATTGTTCCAGGCCCCATGCAAAATCCTGAAGGAAGTATTTCAGATGAAGGGACAGCAACAGGAGCTGGTCAACCTGGTTCAGACCAAACATTTGGCTTTCCTCAGCCTGGCTCAGCAAATTCTCAGACCTTTGGCTTACCTCAGCCTGGAGCAGCAGATAATCAGACCTTTGGTTTCACCAATGTCACGCCAGCAACACCACCAACTGTTCCAACCAGCTTTAACAACAGTCTTCCGGACCCAAATCTAGCAATGCGAGCTGCTTCTCAGTTGCCACCTGTGCCATACACTCCTGATCCTAATCCAGGGGGTTTTGTGCCTTATGATCCAACCCAACAACCACAGCCTGCCCCATCCACTACCTACGGGGACAATTCCATGAGCATTGCTCAACTTAGCCCTGAGCAGATCCAAAAAGCTCAGAAGTATTGCAAATGGGCGAGCAGTGCTCTTAATTATGATGACATTAAAACTGCCATTGGCAATTTAAAGAATGCCTTGGAATTACTACAGACCGGTCGAGATCCAGCTTGAATCTATTTCTTGTGTTTCATTGTCATATTCACAGCTGTCCATTCTATTATATTCTATGGCTTATGCTTGTTACTATCTGTAAATGATGATATTTTTGTGTTACATATATTAATGATAGTTTGAAAATAATCAATCTATCAAATGGCTGTTTATGAAGTATGAATATAATGTACAGAACATGTTGGAGTAGATTGCAGTATTTTAATGTATAATTTTAGTTCATCTCGATATTGTGTTAAGTAAACATTTTATGTTACAGGTAACATCTAAAATATTGAACTAACTCATTTATAGAATGTCAATAAAAATAAATTATAAATTTGTATAGTAGAATGCAAAAACAGAGATGTTATTATAATTATATTTAAGTTTATATTGTTATTATTATGCATTCATCATATTATTATAATCATTTTTATTCTATATTGTAATAATTACTAATTTAGTATTCTATATGTTTTAGTTATAACTAATGTAAGTTTACAAACAAAGTTATGAACTAACTCTGATTTGTACATTGAAAATTATATGTCGGCCGCGTAGTATCATGACACCCACTCGCCGGAGTTTGGTAGTGGCGGGGAGTGGAGTGATCGAGGCTGATTCTCTTCGTGGCGTTCACTGCGACCACATCTCTCTGGCGTGATCTGAGTCAGCGAAGAGAATCAGACCGCTGCTTTATATCGGCATCGATCGGTCCTCCCTGCTACTACCGAATTCCGTCGAGTGGCTGTCATGATACTACTCCGCCGACATATATATAGAGCCATAAAAGTTATAAGTACAAAATTCAGGAAGTTAAACAACGTAAAAATTTATAAGTTTTATTTGATCAACTCAATGTTGTTAAATAATTATATTGGCAAATATCTCTTAAAGTGCTTATAACCCATTTCATACATACTATATTAATTAATTTAAATTGTTATGATTGTAATATTTGTAATTATATAGCATTACAAACAAGTACATTAAGGTATAGGCATCACCAAATTTCAAGTCTTCTCTGAATTTCTAACTTCTGTATACAAATTGATTGTGTAGTGCAAAACTTCCTTTTAATCTGTTAATCATAAGCTAACCACTATGTGGTTTTTGACAATAATTCTGAATTATTTTACATCTTCTAAGAAAATTTTAGTAAATTCTGCCTGGAGTCAAACGTTTCATTTTTCAATGAATGAATATGTTAATGTTAACAGTATATCCACTACCCCGCATTATCAGCGTTGTGGGTTTAAGCTCAGTATCCCCTCTCCTACTAGGAGGAAGGTTTGATCCTGTAGTTTAAGATAGTTTTCAATGCTGCACTTTGTCGTGTTGCAACTTCAGAGCAGACTAGAAGTTTTACCAACCTACATAACTATAATATATATAATTATGATCGAGACCATGTTTGTGAAGTTAGCTATAGAAGTCAGTCCCAAACGTGAAACACTTTCTACCACACCTTCCCAATCTTCGGGCAAACTTTTATTCAACAGTAGTAACAAGACTTGTATTACACTTATTTATTTTTCTAGAGGAGATGTTTGTTAAAGCCAGACGAGTGATCATTCCTCACTAGAACCATTCCACCCAATTCCCGAGATCAGAGGCACAGGTTCATTGGCGTCCCGACAACGCTCACCAAAAACCTACCTATAACCTTCGAGAACCTAACAATTCCCAATATGATAAGGTTCGTCAGGTCTGCTTCACTATCTATCCTTACCTAGTATCTTATCTTTTGATTTTATCTATTCTTTTGATTTTCTATCTCCGTGGCGCAGTGGTATGCGCGGTAGATTTATAAGACGGAGTTCTCGTGTTCGATTCCCAGCGGGGCACATTGAGGTTTTTTCTTAATTTGTCTCGGTCTGGCTGGTGGGTGGCTTTCGCCGTGGCTAGTTACCTCCCTACCAACAAAGACGTACCGCCAAGCCATTTAACGTTCCGGTACCATGTCGTGTAGACACCAAAGGGGTGTGAATTTTATCTCCTAACAACTATCTCGCTTCCATCTTAGATTGCATCATCACTGAACATCAGGTGTGAAAGTAGTCAGGGGTCAACTTGTAGTCGATAAAAAAACCAGCGTGTACATGGGACACTCAATTATGCAGTTATAGCTTGTTTCCTTTTTGCCACACTTTGGACACGCTGATTCATTCCTAATTCCCATTATGACCTGTCTATTAAGCAGACAATGTCTAGTTGTCATGCCCACTACTATTGGTATGTTGGTTCTGCTTTGTAACAGTAGATATGTGTTCTTCTTGTTGTATGACTTTAGGAATATGTTTTGATTGTCTATACTGCGTTGAGCTGTTCCATCATACATTCGACTCTTTCTATTCGAACAATCGAAGGTATTAACCTTTACCTTTCTCGGTTTTAGTAGGCTCTGGTCCATAAAAGTCATCCAGTGTATCAAACTTACTTTTTAATTGTCTTAGGCCTGTCTGCATCAAGATTTCATTTATCATAAACAACGGTTAACATAAGCTAACTATAAATTTACTGTTCACGACAACCCGTACGCCGGTTAAGGACGTAAGCTCGGTTAAGATAACCGTCCGGTTTACGTTCTTAACCGGCGTACGGGTTGTCGTGAACAGTAAATTTTACGTTTAGTTTTTGTTAACTGTTTGTTATGATAACCGAAATCTTGGTGCACACAGGCCTTAGAAAGTTTTACAAATTGAATGGATAAAAGACAGCATCTGATGTTAATAAGACTGTCTTAAGTAAAGCTATGCAAAGCTACGGGTTTTTCTTATTCAATCAAATTGTAGCAACGCTTCCATATAAAGCTAACATGATGTTATGTAGAAATCGTTCAAGTGCCTTTTAAAAACAGGTTAGATTCACATGTATAAGCACTTTCTACGCGGGCTTCCTCTAAGTTGGCTTGGTAATTTACTTATTTCACCATTTTAGCGCAGACGTTTTTGTAATATTGTTTTAGATGGTAGCGATATAGTACACTGTACTCCTGTATAACTGAGGAGTTGACGAATTTACATAAGCATATCTGTGAAGTCGGTGACAACAAAGCTTTCTACTTTAAGGACGTTATCTAAAACCTACAAAGTGCTTTGTTACATTCCTTAAATTTGGATGGCACCGACTTCATAGGTATTAGTAAATTAAAGTAACTGTGTAAATGATGCATTGTTTTTTTTTTACTTTTTAGTGACTTTTGAAGCCGGTTCTATTTTTTATTACAATAACACGTACGTAAATACTACTATATAGGTTATGCAGAGCCAAATAAGAAAAGCTGTGTTCCGCAGCTTAGAAAACGTAAAGAATTACGGTATTACGTACGTATATATTAATTTTTTAAAATTGTTAACACTTAGGGTTTTGATATATTTTATTTGATCATGAAATAAAATCATCAATATATTTTATAACCATTTATTCTTTGTCATTTCAAATACCACTTACAAAACAACTTGCAGTTCTATTAGAGTTGTTATATAACTATATATTATTATTTTCTTAATTTGTATGAAGCTTTGGCTAATGCGGTTTATTTCAGTATTTAAAGGAAGGTAATTTTTATTCATAGGTAGGTCTGTATTTCAATTATAGGGTGCGTATGAATAAGCTATTTTGTACCTATTTTGGTTCCAATTATTTTTCACTAGCTGTTCAGAACCTTACGATTGAGCAAAACATGTATAAACAACTATGTGCGAAATTCGAATACATACAAAATTCATTCTATATCTACCGAAATGTGGCAGTTTGAGAACCTACGTTCTATATAATTGTAAGAAGACCGGTTCATATACAAAATGACATTGGATAATATAATTATACTGTTATAAAGAAATTAATTCAGCTAAGTCAATCAAGGTTATACCCAATGGTGTACACAATGTTAGGTAAGGATAGGCATAATTGTATTAAATCTCTCTTTAAAGGACATTGCTAAATTTGCCCCGGGCTGTCCAAACTTATGCTCATATTTAACTGTTTTATTTAAATACAGAATGAATTTTAAACAACTACCCCTGTTTCGTAGCAGTCACTTGAAAATATATCAAAAAAATAATTGATTTTTGTGTTCTGAATCACGTGACCGTCATCGTAGTATGAAAAGTCAACTTTTTCAACCTTCATAACTTTTTCCTGCAACTGCATAGCTACATACAACTTTGTTTTTTTGTAAATAGAAAATCTGCACTATTTAATGACATATATATCATTACTGCGCAGCCTGAGGTACACTTCCATACAATTTTGGCAATGTCCTTTAAATCGATCATGCAAACTTTAGGGATTGCACGTCACTGGTACTATTGGCACCCAGTATGAAAATACACTGAATTTGCTAAAATGCGTATTGTAGGTATACTAAGAGTTCGGCTTGTCATATAACCCGGTCTTAATTAATTTTAAGTGCTTAATTACAAATTTTCAATACAATTACATAACACATTCTACGGTCACAAATCACAATCACACAAACAAACCTATTAAATATCGCTTAAATTAATATCACTTTTGGGTACGAACTCTATGGTATTCTTTCTAAATGTAAAGCGTTAATTAAAACTTTCATTAAGACAAATAGAGGCAATGTGCTCGAGGTTAAAAAAGTGCAAAGAATATAAAATAACTTAAAAAAACGTAAGTGGCTTCGATTTTATTATAATGACTAGCATGATCACAGAAAAATTTTACAAAAAAAATCTGAATTGAGGATTAATTTCGCGTGTTAGATCACTATATATTTGTGCATTTTACTGTTGCCACGTTATGTAAAACAGCGCTATGTAGACTAACTCCTGCAGTTATTGTTACTACTCCCTTTTGAGTCCGTTGCCGTTCTGTGTCGCGGCTGTTTTCTCTAATTCTTCTCGTCGACTAGTCTGGTACCTTCAAAATACAAAAAACTGATTAGTTAGATACTAAACATTCAAATTTGGTTACTTTGCTGAGATAGCAAATGTTATCCCCATACATTTCCAAACAACTCTAGGTTTATCGAATGTCAAAGTTCTTTCAAAAGAAGCATGTACCTACCTATAATAAACATTAATTAAAATTTACATGTACAAGTTAGGTACGTTAGTATTGCGTAATAGATGCAAGATATTGCGTTATTAACGCTAAAATCTTTAGCAGCCTATCAACGATACACTACAGGGCCCCTCCCTTCTATAGGAGAGAGGATATGAAGCGCAGACCCGCCACGCTGCTCCATTGCGGCTTGGTGGGCTTGTAATAATGTTTCATTTATTAACGACCACTATGAGATGATGGTGATAGTGTCCGGAACCGACGCCGTGTTCTCCGAGGCAGGAGGATATAACACCAGAAAATTTCTGACTCCGGGCTTTGTATAAACTGAAAATTTCATAGAATAAAAACGCAGGATGTCGTGATCGAAGTCACATACGGCTAGCGACTAGACCAACAAGGTAGCTAGATATAGATACCATTAAAATATTCTCCGTGAGGTTTATTGATTATTAACATTGAATGCAGAATCTATATAGACAAACGGGAATAGATAATGTACACAATTATTTACGCGACAAGTGATTCGTCATGCCAAATTTTTGGCGCGCTGCCAATCTGATGCGATAGTACTAATTTTATTTCGATATTCGTGTTTACATCTCATAAAAATTGGTCAAGGCGGACACCGTTACTACAATTCAAGGACGCCATTTTCAAAGGTCCCAAGATGATCATGATTTATATTTGAACAACGGTTTGAGTTTTGATACAACTAGATAAACTACACATCCCGACTAGTGAGTACGAAAATATTATGTGATGGAATTTATGTTTGACGTGAGAAACGGTCTTTTAGTTAGGTAATACGGTGTAGATTTGCAGAGCAAATACATGACGTCAAAGCGGCCCACGATCGGAATACGATTAAATGGGTGTAGCTATTTTGCGCTGACATATCCAGCACGCATCTTGCTATAAAATGTTATGATTATTAAAATGAAATTACAAACGAACAATTTTGAATTTAAAACTGTAAGACTTTTTAGTATTTGGTCGTAGTTCACCAGATTACCAAGCAATTTGTAAAATGCTTAGAAAGCTGGAGGTATTATATTATTCCGTGAAAGTCCGTTGCTATTCCGAGGATGGATTGAAAAGAATCTTTTATTTTATTTTCATGTGCTTGTGAACGACTAAAGTTTAACCCTCAAATACATGATTAGCTCACATTCATTTATAAGATAATTAAGTTAACAGTAATGTGATACATTAGGTACTATCATCTATTTATTTACAATTCTTTTTAAATTTTTCAAGAATGCTGTTTAAAACTGTGAAAAACAATTATCTAATATATAAAATTCTCGTGTCACAGTTTTCGTTGCCATACTCCTCCGAAACGGCTTTACCGATTTTTACCAAATTTTGTATGCGTATTTAGCAGGTCTGAGAATCGGCTACTATCTAATTTTCTTCTAAATTTTTTTATATTTTTAATGCAAAACAACGTTTGCCGGGTCAGCTAGTAGTTTTATAAAAATCCAGTCCATCTGGTCAGGGGTAGGTACAAGCAATCAATCGGTGGTGAAGGCTTTAGCGTGAGGAGCTTACTCACAATACATACCCTTGATCCGACAATTAAGCGAAAGCTTCATAAGATGTTGGTCGAAGTTTTTCGCTTTTAGACCATTGACTGAAACGACTATAAGAACAATAATTGTTTACTTAACATTCCATATAGCGTATCTCGTGAGCAGGATCCAAGTGATACATTTATTATTAAACCAGGAGTATATTAGAGAAAATATATATTTTTTACGTATTTGAGACTTCACACCTCCTTTCTTGTATTTTACGAGTTCTCGGCAAAAATGACTGACCTGTTATTGACTCGCGGACCAGTAGGACTATTTGAATTGATCTTCATTACTTACCAGACTACAAGCCTTCCAGTGAGCATGAAGAAGAAAACCAAAGCCGGCGCGCAGCGGTCGAAGGGATCGCCGACCACGACGTGAGAATATGCGGCCAGGATCATAAGACATACCAGCCCTACGTTTGCTGTATTCTTTATTTTATCTGTAATAGCGATTTATCATGAGACTATTTAGGACTTACTTTACTTAACTTTTTCCTATAGGCTATAACCGAACATCACTTTGTAAGCCACTTTAGCTAAGGAGCTAACTCAGGGTGTTCAACTCAAAATTATACCGTCCCTGCAGCCGTATTGCGAACCGACGAAATTTATTTATTTGGTCTGTTAGGTGGTTCAGGAGTTAGGCTTGATTGAGTCACAAACAGACAGTTAAATTCGCATTTAGAATATTAATATAGATGAGTCATGAGGTATGTTTCTGGTCAGCCACGACTAGTGCCCTAGTTACAGCACTGCCTACCACCGTCAACATGAAAATCATTACTGATGTAACCACAAGTGCTATTTTTAACCGACGAAAAAAACGGAGATATGTTTTATGTGTAACCACGCTGCACGCATAACTTTTTACAGAGTTGTCCGATTATGATAATTTTTTTTTATTATTAGAAAGTGCACACGTCCAATGTTGTCCCATAATCATCATGTTAGGATCTGATGATGATATCCTGGGAAAATTGAAGAAACTCTTCAAATTTTATAGGCACACTTGCAGCGATTTCGGTTTTTGTGTAAGTATCGGTAGCTTTTTGGCTACTAGTGCTACAGGTATAATATACTGTGAGAGTATAGTACGAGTAGGTAACGTGTCGATAAATCACTAAAAAGTAAGAAACAAAAAAATAGAACCGACTCAAAACGCACTAGGTAAAAAGTAAGGTAAAAGTCAGATCAATTTTTTGTTATATTGACACCATATCGGTTCTTACGTTCTTGTTAGTAGAAATAAGCAGCTTTAGATAATATTTACCTGAAGTATGTAGGTAGGTACTACGAAGAGCCCTACTATAATAAAATTTTCAATCGAATTGTCTGTTACGCTGATCCTTTCAAGATTTAGTTGGCAGTGAGTCAAGAATCATTTCCTCAGTAAGTGTAACTGTTTAAATTCCAGGTACTGGAATTCACTCTTTTGTCTACTAAAGCCTCATAACGTTTATTAGTGTTTTATACATACGAAAATTTTAATAGGACAACGTGATTAAGCAAATAATTTCACTGCATGATTTATTGCTATTCATGCAATATAGTTGCCAATAGACTCTTACGCTAAATTAAAAATGTGAAGTTTAGACTTCAATAATGAACTGTATACCTACCTGGGTCTGAGCCTCCTACAAGTGGATAGGTACTATAAATGAAGCGAGAACGGAGCTATTTAACTTATAATTAATTTATAGCTTTCACAGCGTGTAAACAGTGTCTAACTTACGACTTGGTATTGTTGCCAACGCCAGGCCAAACAATATTTCTAAGCCGCCAACAGTCCTGCGATACCATTTCGACGGCAGTTTGAAATCCAACATTTCCGAAAACGGAAATACTTTCGCATACCTCACATATTCTTTTCTCTAAAAATGAAAAACAAATCAATAAGTTATAGTAACAAGAATAACCAAGTAATTTTGTAAAATAAAATTAGTGCTGTTGTTCAGCAATTTCGAGTTTTTCTCGATCAAACTACAAGTCTATGGTTGCCCGTTTCATGTTTTTATCGTAATCTTGATGATATCAATATTGTAGGGGAAAAGATCGTACTTGCTTACCACCTAATAAATCACACCTCAGCCTATAACAACAATGAATTAGTTCTATTAAATAAGTCATTATTATTGTATGATGATGAATTTATAGAAAGTAACATTGCTTTTATCATAATTTAATAGAATAATATTCTAATTTTATATTACAATACCAAAGAGTAAAGTGAGTGGGTTTTCACTCTTCTCGAGGGTCCGTCGGTCCTGCTTAGGTATGATCAATAATCAAAAAGTTATTGTGACACTAGGTCCATCAACTTTAGAACAGTCTGGTGAATCTAAGCTCCAAGTCTTTTCTCGAGAAGAATAGAATAGCTTTGTTAAAAAAAAAGGCTGATATACCTAACAGTTATCAAATTATAATGATTTATACCAAATCATCTTTATAACAACTGTCTAACAAATAGAGCGCCTTCAAAATATTTGATTTAAAAATTGCCAGCTGTAATTAATGATAGCGTCAAGTACGTAGGCACGTCCCACTGTCGCAGCGAGACAGCACCGCTGGGCATTAGGCGGCAGGCCAACTACGAAAATAGAAAGCCACATTGCTCCGCAACAAAAATCTTAATGCATCTAGCGACCTTTTTAATTTTGTCTCGACGGCAACGCATGCGGAATTATTACATTCTAAGTACTTACCAAATCTTTATGTAATTCCTTTGAAATAAGTGGAGACAGCTTAGTTATGCCCACAAATATAAAGAAAATTCCCAAGAGAATGGACAAGCTTTTTAAAACGATGGATCCCATTCTGCTTCGTATTTTTTTTTCCTAATCAACTACTCGTTACACGATCATTTTCGTTTTCTGATTATAAATGGAAAAACATCATTTATGTGCACAAAACCAATGTAATTACATCCGAAATGCTAAGAGCTGTCTGTTATCTTATATTCCAATATTTAAACATTGTATTATACACAGTAAACGGATTTACGAAATGTACCAAAATTCTCTAACAAGTTACAAGTGCAAAAAGCACGCTTTGCCCGTTCGACGTTCGCGCCGGCGCGAAAAAAATCCATATCAAATATTTTAAATTTTATCATTGGTCTAGACGAGAGTTATTTGGCACCAGTTAGACAGCACTTACAGACGTACCAACTCGTGATCGGTAGTTCATAGTTAAGGGAAGGGAAGCCAGATTAAAATAAAAATGATATCGTTAAATACTTTCTATTTCTTTGTGGACTATGATTAATTCTAGTTAATGTTACGAACTCAAACAGATTTGTATTTTTTATGATACTTTTTATATTTTCAAAATAAACATATTATTATACTCTGTGATGACATTTCACAGTTGTATTTCAAATCATAAAACATAAGGATATAAGATCTACATCTTCTGCCTCTCTCTATCTATATATATAGTATCATTTTAGATAGAGAGAAATAGAGATGTTAGACGCAAGTAACGTAGTAATTATATATACTCTTTGGTCGTAAGTCGCATGTGATGATGTGACAGAGTTTCGTTACAGAATAGTCACCCTGTCGCGGTAAAGATTAAAGATCAACACCATCAAATGAAGCATAAATGAAGACAATATTTTCGAATAATGAAAATAATGTATTTTTTTATACATTATTTTCATATTCGAATTTCACTTTCGAGCATAGAGATTATATTACAGCAATAAATATTCTCTTAGGTCTGTAACTGTCATTTCACAGAACAGCTAGTGCTATCCTATATAATCATACTTAGCGTTGCCCAACTATCGATAGTTTCGCTATTGATAGTTTAATAACCGCCGATAGTATCATAACCCAATTATAGCTTACGTATCAACTAGTGCTAAATCATTTTTACTCACTGTGCCTTACGGTGTCACTAGCAATACTGGAGCATTGGTGATTAATACGTTTACTATGTTAATATTTTCATGAGATATTTCCAAGCTACATAATTGATTATTGGAAAGCAATATTATCGCAGTTCATTAAACTATGGATAGTGTGAGTTATCGATACTATCAATACTATCGACAGTATTACTGCTAAACGTATATCGGTCTTCGATAGTATCGATGATATCGATAGTATTAATACTATTGAAGCTAATACTTCGGTACTATTTTTGTATAACAATAATATTGGCTTATATCATACTATCAATAGTGTCGAAAGCAGCGATACTATCGATACTATTTATATGACTTCAACTATCGATTGTCTATCGACAATTTAGCGATAGTCGACTATCAATAGGCAACACTAATCCTGATATCCTGACAGCGTGAAATATGGAACGAGTATGAGTCTATTTCCTATTATAGCCGCGCCAAATGGCCTTCCAGTCGGAATCTTAGAAGTATTCTTTAGAGCAGCGACTGGTAGTCTCCCCGTAGGTGCTGTAACAAATCCGACAATATTTTGTGTGCATACCTAAGTGGCCATCTTTAATCATATAATGATTTAACATACCAACTCAATTTTGATGGTTAATACTACAAGTGTAAGGTTTTTGCAATATACTATGTACAGAATCTAAATCTGAATACGTATATATCTGAAAGAAATACTAGCTATCGCACAACACAGTCCTAATTCCTGCTTTAGGATACCCAATTTAGAAATAGTGCGGACTCTACATTGGGCATCTGAATCAATATTAATTGATCTAAAATAACATTAACTAAACAGAATTAACCACGAATGGTGCAAACTATATAACACTCGTTTTTCGAAATGTCTAATCAACCTCCTTTCTCCTTCCTTTCAACTAAGCAAAAATATCTTGTAAAGAAAAGCCACAGAGTAATAGTCGAGACTTGAAAAGATTTGAAGTTGAACCTACTATTTAGATTTCCAGCGCCTTAACTATTGAGCTACTGGGGTTTCATAATCAAGTATTCCGAGGGGATAGTTTCTGTAATAAATTAGTCCTCTTTCAAGATACTTCATTTAATAACAGTCAAATCAATTTTTAAAATGATTATTTGCAACTTTCCAGAAATACCAATAAACAACTGTATGTAACCCTTTTTTAAAGAAAGAATATTGCTGTCTGTAAGATAGCTGATATGCTATCGTAACTTTGAAGTTTTAAAACTAGGAATTATCCTTCCTTACATTGTTTTGTTATATCAGCAGTATTTTCATTGAAGCTCCTAATCCAAAGTGGCACAATCCTTCTCACAATAATTAGTGTCACACCAATTTGAGTCAACATACATAAAGCCTCAACAAATTATATTATTCCTCAGGAATCACTCAAAGTAACTGTGAAAACTGTTCAATAGCAGTTTATCAGGAACGGACAGACTGATCCAGTGTGATACTTTGTTTTCTTCTTCTTCCTGGGCTTTTTCCACACTTGACCATGATGTTGGCCGTTATGTGTGATTCCTCCTGTGTAGGTCCCAATACTTTGCTTTGCTTGCTTTTATTTGCACTATCAGGACTATAGTCCTGATAGTGCAAATAAGTAAAATATTTAGTCTTCATATGAATTGATTCTTTCTTATTCCCCACATTAATCCCTAAGGCAGCAAGGTGTGGGTGAAATGTTATCTCAAGTTCTGACTTATAAAGTAATAAAAAAATTATTTTTTCATGCACCATTATATTATCAATTTTTTTTAATAATATTATGAACACTATATAGAAATGTTTTATGCATAGTTATAAAAAAAAATAATCTAATGAGCTAAATCAATCAGTTAGTTAATTAGTACTTTTTCTGGCCAATATTACAAAAGCAATTTAAAACAAAATAATATTATCTGAATAATGCCCACCTTCTAAACCTAATTTATATTCTTCCATAAACTGTATTGAGCCACAAAGCAAATACTGGTTATTTGACTGTAATTTCAAATTACCTAATTCTAATATGTTGAATTTACTATTTACTAATGGTTCATTGTATTTATTACTTAAATAGCTCTCACTGTACAAGTTGCTAATGAATATTTTATATGAGAAGTTCCAGTAAGAATTATACTCATACAATTCATCTCTAAACAATATTTCATTCACATCTCTACAACAGTAATATAAAATTATTCTAGTCATATCTTCATCATTGCTTAGTATATTCTGTATTATAGATACAAAAGGTGCTATACCAGTTCCTTGTGCAAGCATAATAATTTTACTGTATTTGTTTGGTTCTACATTATATGAACCATAAGGGCCTCTCCATACTGTCTCCTGTCCAATGCTTAAGTTAAATAGATAACTTGACACTAATCCATTACTATATTTTTTTATTACAATAAGGAAATCGTAATCTACAGATCCATCAGTATGCACTTTAAATTTAATAGGTGTATAAGCTCTAGTACACGATACATCGTCAACTGAAGTATATTTGATAAGAAAATGGTCACCAGGATTCCATGAAACTTTCTGAGATTGGCATTGTGCAGATTTTGTAAAAAAGAGAATTTTGTGTGTTTCGCTTATTTGAACAACTTCATGAAGGTAAAATTTAGTATATTCAAGTTGCGAAATACCGTAATCTGTTGTATTATATGAATCACATACACCTTGTTTTAGAAAATTTTCATACAATTTTAATTGGGTATCATACACATCGAAAATACACGGATTACAGCCGCTGTTACAGCAATCGTCCTTTGTCGGCTCAATAGGTGGCTTCATTTTTATTTAAACATTTAGATCAATAAAACAACACTCAAATGTGCCTAAAAATAAAACAATGACAATCATATCATAAGATTGTAAAATGTCATTTTTATATAAGTATAAAATTCTGTTCTGACGTTTGAGTTTCCCAATGTTACCACAATCAATTACAGCTCATACAAAAACGCCTGCGTTTGGGGACGCTCGACAGAAGTGATAACGGATAACTTAAATATAGTGCGACATGAAAAAGTAGCAATTAATAAAAATGAAACTAGCTGCATGAATAGTCATTTTTATAAAACGTTCCTTATAGTGCAACCATTTGCTTATGATAATTTAAATTTAAATCCTAGTGAAAATTTGTAATTTGCTAGACAAATATGAGTAGCCTGATATAGTACCTAATATAGTAATTGAACAAGTGAGTTATGGATATTGAGATGCATTTTAAATCAAATGCAGAAACATCTTCTATTTCAGAAATACAAGTTTACTTAGATTGTGTACACACACTTTTCAATATATTTTTTTATATTGAGAATTCAGCACCACTAATAACATAGATTTTTACTAGCAACTTTGTAACTACAAGAAGACGTCTATTTTATACCAATTTACAAATCTTAATAAGTGTATAAGTTTTTAAGATTCATCATCATCATCACCTGGTGCCATCTTCCGAACAAAGTTTGGCGGTCAATATGCGGAAAGCTTTCCTATATCCACAATTCGTTTTAATTGTGGGTAATCGAGTCAAGATTATGGTGGACATTCGATGTCATACATTTTTTTCAGGACATTCATTTTAAATTGGTTTTCTGAATGAAAGATAAAAATTTACCCCACTTTTGGCTTTTACTAATGCCAAATAAAACATTATTTATAAAAATGGTAGGTATCAAAATACATTGTTAAAATGGTAATATTTAACAATAATCAATTCTTAAAAATTTAATTACTGTGCTCCACATTGAAAAATGTAATTTAGGTGAGAGAAAATTAAAAAATCTGTAAAAGTACTAATTACATTGCATTAGGTACCTAATTTACTCTAAACAACGTAGACATATCAACAAAAACTTATGAATACTTTTTAAAAACTAATTTAATATCACTTTTTGTTATTATGAGCGAACAAAACCAGGGTAGCCCAACTCAAAATGGTTGATTTAAATCCTCTTTGGGACTGCCTTGGACTTCATCATCTGAGTGATTTTGTCTTGAGGTCTTGCCATACTATGCCATGTAACCATGAACTATATAGAATGTAACCCTAACTTTGGCGCCCTCTACACTGACGCCAAACAAACACCGGTGCGCGGCTAGTGCCCTATGTCCCAGGCCCCAGCCCGCCATAATTTTCTTTTTGGCATTCGCAGTATCGTTGGCTGTAAACAATTCTGTAAGTACGTTTAAAAATATTATGATAATATTAATTTTTATTAATAAAATATGAAGCCCTTATAAATTTGTTATGAAATATATTTATTATTCTGTACTAGATACACGTATTTCATAATTACCTAATGGCAGACTCCATTAAATTGGCTTGGGGTCTCTACAATAGAAATTAAAATTGTACGTTTACAGGAAGCAATTCGACTTTAGTTAATGTATTTAATATAAATAATCACACTTATTTGGTTTAGTTGAATTCGTGAATTCGATCGCTCATATTTATTTTAAAATACAGTTGGCGTCTCGGAGGCTAATGGCTTTGGTTTTGTTTATTTTAACTAACGTTTTCCTTTGTTTTTTCCACATCAATTTTTATTTCGGTTTTTTAATGATTCTTGTATGCCAATATTAATCTGATTTACCTATAACCTAAATTAATTCGATTAATTTCAATGTAATGACACAATTTTTTTCATATAGGTAATAATGTAGCCTAGATTTTTAATTTCAATATGATTATTTCAGATTTGCCTTTGTAGGTGTAAATAAAAAAAACCAAAATGTCTGATGATGGTTCAACTGCAGTTGAGAAGAAAGGACGTGGTAGACCTAAGTCTAATGGAACACAATCAGTTAGTATATTTGTTATATACCTGTACAGTTATTAATATGTATATAAAAGGCGTCTCAGTTACGCTTATTTAGGACATTTTTTTAAATTTTGATAAAAACTGGCTCCATTTAATAATTGCATCCACAATTTCCGCTTAGAAAAAATTACTAGCATTATTAGGTTGGTCTAATCATTTAAACCCACTTAGCTGTATAATTTTGAAACTCGTGAACTCAAAATGTTTTTTTAATAAAGATGTATTTTTAGGAAACTAAAGGTGATTCTAAGAAAAGAGGAAGACCTCCAGCAGCAGCAGCTAAAACTAAGGAATCCAAAAATTCATCTGATGATGAACAAGCACCTGCAGTCAAAAGAGGAAGGGGCAGACCAAAAGGTTCCAAGAAAAAAATGGCTGTCTCTAAAGCTAAGGTATCACATGGTTGTTAAAATCTATATTGATATGTAGATTATTAATAAAATAATCTGCATATTTAGATGATTAAATCTAATTTATCAAAAATAATTTCAGAGCGGGGGTGGTGAAGGACGAGGTCGTGGTAGACCACGCAAGGATGCTCCTCCACCTAAGAAAGATGCGGCATCTACTGAGGAAGAACAAGAAGACGAAGAAGAGGAAGAGGGCTCTGACCAGTAAATTTGATCGTTCGTCATACAAGTCGCTCTTAGTGTAATTGTTTCTCATCATAACCCCTTGTGCATCTGAAAGTGTGGTGACATGACATCCTGTGTGATGCTCGTGTTGGTATCACATGGGGTTATCATGATAACACAAGTCTCAAAACAAGATATCTCCCAAACTTTATTCATGTGAGGATATTTTATGAAATTATTATTAGCAGATTTAAGAAGTCCTCTTTGTGATTTTATTGCATTTACTTGACCTTACTATTATACACAATAGAAATTCCTTCCATGGCTAAACTTTGGGCAGACTTAGCTCTCCCTAGAAACGTACAACTTTAAGATATAATTTGTAAGAATCCTTTTTTTTGTAGATTTATTCTATTTCTATATTATAGGTATTTTGTAATCATCTGATTTATATTATAAGATTCAATACACTTTTGTAGATTTATTGATTTTGACTCGAAAGTCAAGTATTATTTTCTTTAATAAATATTTCATTATAATTTGTTTTTTTTTCTGCTTTAGTTACTTGTTTATCTTTTTCAACGATTCACGACAATTACATAAAAATGTTGCACATTGACTGTAGAGATTGATCATGTTAATAGCATTGTAATAATAGAAGTATTTTTAATTTCATTATAATAGGTTAATAGCAGTTTGGCTTCTTTGATTTTTTAGTGTTCAGTCTTGGACATGTCTTATACAGTTTTGGTTGATATCATGATAGTTCATGACTCATTATTTTGGAAACTGACTGAAAATTTTATTGTTTTGAAAATAGGATTTACTGTGTGTCTGTGCGTGAATGTACAATTTTAGATCAATATATTAAATAAATTATAAATACAAGTTTTTCTTTGCTAATGTTGTATGAACCTCAATCGACTCTATACTTAAACGGTATCATATAAGATAGAGCGCGTTAACTGAAATATATATAGGTATACCCAATGCGATGTTAAGGTCAGTACCTGATTGATCTCGAGATCTTAACAATAAGCTTGATTGACTTGAAATTTAGAAGTCATTTCGCGATATATACGTTCACCTTTGATTAGGTGTATACCTAATCAAACGTCACCAAGAACGACTCCTAATGGGTACTACTACCTAAGAACATAAGGGATCTATGGGCACTCCCTGGAACTTTTTTTTTACCCGACTGCGTCAGGAGGGTTATGTTTTTCGATTTAAAAGTAAGATTTTGTCGGATGTATATATATATGTCAATTTTTTTAGCACGCACTACAGCCTAAACGGCTGAACGGATTTTGGCACATGAGGTGTCGTGGAATTCGTCAGAATTGTGGTAGTGACATAGGCTATTATATAAATTTTCAAAATGGCGGCTGTGAGTGGAGAAAAAGGGAGGGATGTGTAAAAATTTTTATTCTTAGCAATATGTTATATGGGTATCATATGAAAGGTCGTAAAAAGACCATTTCAAATATATATATATTTATCATATACAATTAAAACAAACAATTAATTAAATAAATAAATATTATAGGACAATTACATACATCGCTATATAGCCCCAAAGTAAGCGTACTCGTAAGTAGCTTGTGTTATGGGTGCTATGATAACTGATGAATATTTTTATATATATGATACATAAATACTTATAATATATAGATAATATATATATATATATATATATATTACTATTTTAACAAAAATATGTCAAAAAGTATACCAAGTGTACCGTCTCATTTCTATACCACAAACTAAAACGTCTCAAAAAAAAACATTTTTTTACTCTCTCGTTTATTTTTATTTACATTTTTTTTTATTTTTAACAATGTTATAGTAAAAAATATGTGAAAAAAACACTATCAAACATGTAAAAAAAAGATTTGCTCCTTCGCTTGCGGGGCCTTTGACGACCCAAGCAACCGGTGGCCAAGGCTCCAGAGTGAGGAACCTCCTCACAATACGCGCCGTTTCAATATATTTATTATTCTGTATTAGATACACGTATTTCATAATTACCTAACGGCAGACTCAATTAAATTGGCTTGGGGTCTCTACAAAAGAAATTAAAATTGTACGTTTACAGGAAGCAATTCGACTTTAGTTAATGTATTTAATATAAATAATCAAACTTATTTGGTTTAGTTAAATCCGTGAATTCGATCGCTCATATTTATTTTAAAATACAGTTGGCCTCTCGGAGGCTAATCGCTTTGGTTTTGTTTATTTTAACTAACGTTTTCCTTTGTTTTTTCCACATCAATTTTTATTCCTTCTGTATCCGAACCTTGAGTCAACTGCCAAGCGACAGTGTTGGTCGAAATTTTTCGCAAAAACACCATTCGACTAAAATTACTTTCTGGACAATAATAGTTTACTTAAAATTGCACATGGCGGTAATCTCGTTAGCAAGGTCCAAATCTTTTGACATTTTTTCCTTTTCGGCTATCACGAGGTTACCGTTATGTGGAACAGTAATGTCAACAATCATTGTACGACGCACTGATCGATCGACTATCACTTTATCAGGTCTATTGGCTACAATATACTTCTCTGTGATAATTGTTCGATCCCAGTAGAGCAATGCACTGCTAATTTCAAGAACTAGCGCTGTGTCGTACTAAGGTATCTCAAAATCAACAAGGCCATACTGAAGAGCAAGTTGTTGGTGGATTATCCTTGCTACTTGATTATGTCTGTGCAAGTATTCTATCCAAATATTCGTGTGTGGTTATTTTTGTACTCGCAAATATATGTCATCATCATCATCAGCAGCCTTTTGGACGTGCACTGCTGGACATAGGCTTCCAACAACGATCATGAACCGCCTGTGGCCAGCGGCTCCATACAACACGTTTCATATCGTCAATCCACCAAGTGGGGGGTCGACCAACACTGCGCTTCACGTGCAAGATCGCCATTCTAGCTCCTTGAGCCCCTAAAGTCTATCAGCTGTTCGAACCACGTGCTCATTGCCACTTCTGTTCTACGACTCACTGAGCTATGTCGGTTACTTTGGTTCTTCAGAAATTCTCCTCATTCCTGATTCGATCACACAGATACGCACGCATAGATATACCATTACTCTGAGTCTTTCAGCATTGCGTGTAGCCAGTGATGACCTATGATTCTGAAACTTGGTCGCTAACTGCGAGCCTCATAAGGCTCAAAAGTCATTCAGCGGGCGATGGAAAGAGCAAATATCCCCAGCGACAGCAGGTAGGTATAAGTACCTAATAGTGTTCTGTTTATACCCTAACTCAATAGGTAAGAGAGAAAACAAGAGTATATGACTGAATTAATTAATAGAACTCTTTTAGTAATTTTTAAATCTTTATTAACACTATTGGGTCTTGGTTTCCTGAATAAAGAAATTATTATTATTAATACTACTGTAAAAATTAAAATACCTACTGGATTATATTTGGGACGCATAAAAAGCGCAAACAGGCCGCTTGCGGCCCGCGGGTCGCACGTCGAGTACAATTATGGCTGCCCTAGAAGTACTAAATATTATGTTTTTTATAGAGGAACACATAGTTAAATATACTTATACGCTCCTTAAAATTACCTACTAAACATTCATAGAATTACAAATATATTTCCAGAACTGCCCAGTTTTCGTTTATAATTATCAGCATTTACCTATTCCAAAAGTGTGTGTATGTATGATTTGTGTTCCCATATCTCCGAAACAACAAGTTCTTTTTTTCGTTGTACTTTTTATAATGTTCAACTTAGGGAATACTGCAACTTCCATCAAAATCGGTTCAGTAGTTTTGAGATAGAGTTTTTAAGTATGACCACGCATAAAGGGTACACTTCCAAAATGGTCCCAAAGTCATCATGTCAAGATCTGACAATGAGATCCTGGGTAAATCGGAGGAACTCTTCAAATATAGGTACATTTGCAGTGATTTCGGTATTTGTGTAACGTTCTTTTTGGCTACAAGTGCCGTATAATGTATTCAAAATAGTATAGTACGAGTAGGTTGGATAAATCACTAAACCGTAAGAAAATTTTTTAAAAAAAAAAAATTTAAACAACAACAAAATCAAAGATCTTTAGTTTAAAGATGTTATATAAACGTTCCTTAAACTTGGATAGCACTAACACTAACTTCATAGATATGCTTAAGTAAAATTAAAGCAACTAAATGATGCAATAATTTTTATTTTGAGTGCATTTTGAAGTCGGTTCAATTTTTTTTAGTTTACAATATTAAACAACTTTAATGGAGGAAAAATAAAATATATTGAATCATAAAATTTTATTATTATCATTTTTCAATATTAAAATTTAAAATTACTTTTCATAATTATCCTTAATTAAATTTTGCTAATAATTAAATTTTTTCAACCAATCAATAAAACTAATTTCAATCAATATTAATTCAATAGTAAATTGTTCTGTTCAAATTCAAATTAAATTATATTTCCATTACAACATAACAAATTCCATAGATCCAGCAAAATACTTGAGCTCTCCACATGTGGAGGTCCACCATCGCAGCATTCCATAGATTAATAAGATATTAAGAAAACGAGACACATCCTAAGATGGCAATGAATTCTAGTATATCTAGTAATTGTTTACTTGTACAGGTTGAATTTTGTAACCTTCAGTCAATTATACTGCTATCAGGATTTCGATCAGTGACTTCTTTTCATATGCAACTGTAAACCATCCTTATATCTACTTGAGTAACTACATACAAGACAGGAGAACGGTTTCACACCGGTATGGACTCGCATGTGAACTACTAAGCTATCCTTGGTTAAATATCTCTTCTCACAAATATCACAGCCGAATGGTTTCACTCCAGAATGTTTACGGATATGTACCTTTAAGTTACTCTTTGTTGTGTACTTATTGTTGCAAATATGACATAAGAAACGTTTCTCAGAATTCTTTTTACTAGAATGTATAATCATATGATTATCCAAACGGAATTTCCATCTAAATTTGTAACCACAAATATCACAAGCGAAAGGCTTTACACCAGAATGAAGTTTCATATGCCTCACTAAATTGCCTTTTAGTGTAAATTTTTGCATACAAATTCTACATGTTAAGTTGTTAATCTCTTTGCCGTGCTGTTTATGAATGTGCCTCTCTAACTTTGCCTTACATAGACTATTGAATGAGCAGTGATTGCAAAAGAGTGATTGCCTTTTTTGTCTTTTTCTTGTTGATATGGACATTTTACAGATATTTGATGTTTCAGCTGTTGTATAATCCTTTATTGCTAAAGGTGAACCTGAAACAAAAATGTTTAATAAATTAAGCAAAGTTGATACCTATACTAAAGCTGAACTCAGTGTTGAACGTCTGTCACCAAACAAATTTAAAATGAAGGTAGAAAACACTAGTAAATTTAAAATTACATTTTGTTTTTTCTAAAATTTTATTCAAAAGATTACCAATTGTTCTAACCTTATCAATCTATTTTGTCTCTGACAATTTAATTAACATTATTGGGAGTAAAATGTGATTTACGCCATCATTTTTTATTTGTTGATAAACAGTCCACATCAAGTTTGGCCTTAATATAGTTACAATTTGAGTAGGCATGATTATGTATTTTATTATATCAGCTATCCAGTAAGTACTCCAAGACAGTATAATATCAGATGCCCTAGTATTTCAGTCTGGTAGTTCCTGTTTCCATGGGTATATATTCTAGTCTACTGTGTTGTTTCTTTAGTCTACACACAAACATGTTTGTGTTTCAACTGCACCACTACAACCAAATTAAACTATCCTCCTATAATAGAAAATCTTTAAACACTTACCAACACAATCTGCAGGCATATTATGCTTATCAGCACTGTTTTCTGGAATATGTTTATCACTATGGAGTCTTGTTGATAAATCATTATTCAATAATTGAGTTTGTTGTTCAGATTGTTCAGGTATCACTTGTGGTCCTTCTAATTCATCGATTTCTTCTTTAATGCATATAACTTGTAATGTTGATGCAGTAAAAACTTTATTGTCACAAAAATCTTCACTAAGAAACTCTTCTTTTACATCAAAATAAGAGTCATACAGATTGACATAGGTCTCTATTTCCTCTTTGTCTAACAAAAGTTCATGCTTAATGACTGTTCCCTCAACAATGATCTTAGATTCATCTTCTTCCTCGTTTTCCATTTTATCATTGGCAGCAATTCTATTTGCAGTGTAAATTTTACCGGTTTACCTTTCTGTTTCTGCATATTATGAGATGATTTCAATTAAAGATATTTTGGTACAAATTTTAAATTAGGGACTAGCGGTAGGGGAGAGAGAAAGGGGGAAGGGGGAGGTTCAAGCGCGCCTATATATATATATTTTTTAATTCATGGAAAATAACGTATTTCTAGCTACCAACGAGAAGAACTTCCCAGCTCACAAGTTTTGTGAGTGGTCGACAATTAGTAGTAGTAGTAATTAAACATAATATTTTAATGCCGCACTGGTTTACAACAAAATCGGTCAGGGTGTTAATATTATTTTTACCTTTTTCAAACTACTTCTTGGTGTGCTATAAGATTATCTGCCGCCAATTTAATTTGTCAAAATGACAGTCGCAAAATTACAAAATTAAAAGGAAAAATTATTGTTGCATTTTATTCCAATCTTCTAACGGCGACGGTATCTACGCGAGTGTAACCGTGGGGCACACTAGTTTATTATAAACGGATCCAATAATAATGTACTCTGTAATTGTGAACGGAACTGCATTCAAGCTTACATGTGCTATTCAGTCTACTGTCTAATGCAGACCATGTTATCTTTAGAAAAACTATATTAATATTACTGACTAAAAGAGAAAAATTAAGTGAGAAGTTATTTCTACCTTTATTTTAGTTATCGACTAACACACTACACAAAATTGTTGTTGCAATAAACGATAACTATATTACTACAATAAAATAGGAATTATATTAAGTACTATTTTTCAATATTAATGCACTTATTGTTGAAATCGAAAAACATTTGAATTTGGAACCATAAATGACAGACCCACAGATGACAGAACACTATTTCTTTACTCTTAAGCTATACTCCTAATCCTAACATAGATTAAAGACAAAGTTAAGTCTCCACGATATTATGGAAGGTAGAGGAAAGGAGAGTCATCTTATATGGGAGAAAAGTTGAAAAAGTGTCCAGTTGTATGCGTTAAATAACAGTTCAAAAATCCTCCACAATCGCGCTAGTGGATGCACAGGGTATGGTATGAATGTAGCAATCGTAGATGAATTGAAGTATGCCGAGTTAAAAAATTTAATTATGTCATTATCGACTAAAGTAGTTAATTATTGAGAACTTCAACAACTTACGTTGTACAAAATATTGTGGTAAATATAACCTTACAGAATTATAACCAAACGTGCGTTTAGAGTGATTTTAGTTCGTTAACAGTAAATAGTACGGTTATTGATATATAAATATTTAATTTTATGAAAAAGTGAGTGAATAACAGAACAGTTATGGGTAAAATTTATGTTGTGAAAAGTTGTCCAAGTGGACGTAAATCTCAAAACAAAAAAAATATACTCTAACAATATTTGGCGCTTCTTTTGAGAGTTACTTTGATGCAACTGTGGCGCCATCCTAATTTAATATATTTTGACGGACACTTTTTATATACACAGATGATCCTCCTTTCCTCTACCCTCCATACACGATATCTCCTAACGAAGCCATAGATTACAAATGACTATATGCAGATCACTTTAAACCGTAGAGATGCCGTAGAGGTATTCTCTGTCTACGTCTCCCTCTATGGTCTACGCTGTAAACCACAAATACAATAAAAACCATAGACAGCACAAAATAGTGGTGATTCAACTCGATTTACTAACTCGAGTTATTTCGAGTTGCGCTTAACGACAATTAAGTAGAAATCGGATTTCACAACTTGAGTTGCAAACCCATTTGAGAGCATTGATGACGAAAATTACTTTCTTTATGTCAAATTGAAAAAAAGAGTACATATTGACAAAATTAAATTTCAAAATTGTTTATTACTTCGTTGTAAGCTAGGACAAAAATAATGACACTGAAAAAGAAAGATTGCATGTTGTAGTCGATAAAAAAATCCAAATCTGACGAAAATTTCCAAAGTTACAGGCTCTCAAATTCTTGGTTATCTGTCTTTATTTTGTAAAACGAGAATTTGTAATGAGCTGTGACTATGGCGTTGTGTGACGTCATAAGGATGTGAGGCCACCTCTGCCTAATTATAAAATATTTAAACACTCATAATTTTTTCATTATTTAATGTATTTGATTACTATTCTATGTAAATAAATACTTTAATTTGTTATGAAATGAAATCACAAAAGTATTTGAAACATTTTAATATTCTGACATGAGTGAAATACCCTTTTATGAAATTCTCTTTAAAACTAGATTTACGTATGGTTCAACTCGATTTAATTCGAGTCGTGGTTCTTCCGAGCAGACCATCACTTTCTATATGGTGTACATAAGAATCTATGTGAACTGAATATTGTATGTATGTATAAAAAATATAAATAAATATAAAGAGTGAAATTTTATTTCCTATTTGCGTTTCTCTTTCGATTAAGCCATTTTTACAAATAATAATAATTAATCTGTGGACTATTCAGTCTCAAAAAGGCTAGAATCCATAGCCGTAAAACGACTATACGCAAAAAATGTGCGCATTTCCTCCCGTTTTGTAATTTTTATTGTGACACAGACTGGAGACTACCTAATTTCAGCGTTGAACTTGTATCAGTCATCAATCGAGTTAAAAGTGTAAATTGTGTTATGAAATAGTGAATTTTAGTTTTTGTGGTGTAAAAACCCATAAAAGCTGTGTATTTTAGTTACATTTGTGTTGCAAAGCACAATGTATGCTTTAGTGTTGCTGTGAAAGATTAGTGTTTAAAACTTCTCGTATTGTGATGAGGTGTTCCTACCTGTACCGTCAAAAAGTTTTGAAAGTTGTTTAACTTTTGATTTAGTTGGTTTTTGTTTTAAAAATGTTAAAATGCAAATATTGGCATGACGCCAAGAGTGGAACGGATTGTTATATTATTTGCCAAGGTTAGTATATTGTTATTATTTGTAAATTCCCACAAACATTACAACTTATTATTTATTACATTTCACAAATGTTTTTTTTGGGTAGGTCTTGTTTGGTATCTAAGAGCCTTTGAAATGTCAATATTTGTTGTGACTACCAATCTTGGTATATTTCTATGAGAGATTTATAAACAGTTGGATGTATATCATAAATGTAAAAAGTTTAAAACAATAAATAGAAAAAAAGGTAAATATTTATTAATTATCTCTATGTTGTTACATTAGAGAGAATATTTCTAATAAAGAAGCCACAGAAGCCTGAATAACACCTCATTACTTGAAGAGGCTTGACATTAAGATTTAGATTAGATTTAGATTAGAATTAACAAGTTTCCAATAATTCGTGTTTAAACAGATACTATTTTACTAATCTGTGTTATAAATTGTCTGTGTATTAATTTATTTAGATGTTTACAAAACAAAAATACCAAAATTATTCTTAAAACCTATAACTTTATTTAATTACAGAATGAGATCCATGGTTTCTGAGTTCATGTATTCACCATTCACAGATACCACATCTTAGGCTTATAATCTTCATCTGCATATTTAATGATTATCTTAAGGATCTACTGCCTTGAGGCTTGAATGTAGATATATTAGGACACACTAGCAGTAGCACTCTTCGTTGTCCCATAGCAAATTATGTTTTGGGGGGAATATTTTGATTAATATTACCTATGTGCTGAACTAGGTCATAATCTATCTCTGTGCTAAATGTTATCTAAATCTGTTCAGCTATTGAACATTAATCGAATAATAATGCCATTTAGGGCAAAGACAAGTCATACATTTCTACAGTACAAATTATAAAACTAAGTCCTCTTGCCGCTTCTGTTTGTTCACAATAAACATGAAGATTACTGAACAAATTTTCATGTAATATCCACCAATACAGTGACTCTTTAGGAAGTTTATATAATTTGTTATGGTTTATTGAAAAGTCACACCACCTGGGAGCTTTCATGAATATGCTGCGATAACCCTTAGATATACAACAAAATTATTTATGGAAAAATTGTTCCTATTTGATAGGACTACAAAACAGTCTGTGATAACTTTTATGTATCTTTTAATAAAAAATATAAACATACTATCACCCAATAGAGTGCTATAGAAAATATTGCTCATTTTTTCATATCATTGATGTAAAAGAGCTATATATTTCTGATTTTTCTGTCAGTGGGTGGAGAAATATAATTTTCTCTACACAAGATAGCTATTTTTGCATAAGATTGATACATGCTCTGATATATAGGTGCTTTTTTTTGGTACATGCTACTACTACTAAAAGTTGCCCAGAGGCCATACAATAATAGTCTCTTTTCTCTGTATTAGATACTTACAGTTAACCTGCTTTATTTAAGGGCTATATTGGTATAATATTGTAAGGGAGCAAAGACAAAGATAGGGTTACTTAGATTCAGATTTGATTTGATTTGACCCTTGGAATGTCATATCTATACTAATATTTTAAATGCTAAAGTAACTCTGTCTTTTTATTTCTCAATTATTCCTAAACTACAGAACTAATTTAAGTGAAATTTGGTACAAAAGTGGTCTAGAGCCTGAAAACAGACAGGCTACTTTTTGTTGAACTATTGCAAAACAAAATTTATTGTGGTCAGAGCAGGCTTCCCCTAGTAATTGCATAAATAATCACAATTCTATTATATATTAATTACCATATTTGCAAGCCATAATCAACAAATTTTTTGTATAAAGAACAAATCACATTTAGAACTTTTAAAATTTTCTTTTCTACAATATGATTTAAATTTCACAATATTCAGGAAGGAGGAGGGGGTCAACAAACAAGTAAAACAATAGAGATTTCACACCTAATGTGATTTTACATATACACATTGCATTGTTTGCTATCAATTAACTATTAAGGTCATAATTGCAGTTATTATGATGACCTTATTACCATATAGAGGTGAGGTGTTAATGAGCCTGTGAAATGATCTGCATATTAGATGCAATATTTAATACTTTAATGTACTTTTTACAGATAGCCTGGTGTAGATATACACTACACTAGTTGCTGTTTGACCAGCTTTAAAGGACACATCTCTATAACGTAAGTAGAAAATGTCATATTTATTAGGTTTTTGGTATTATAATAATCAAGCATGTATATAAAATCCATTAGAAGAAGCTAAAATGAACAGTAGTTAATATTGTTTTGTCCCATTGCCCTGTAATATATATCACCAATGAGAATAATAATTATTCTCATTGGTGATCAATTATTGATAACTTGCCTACATCTACTAAAACCTATAATACATTGTACAAAGCCTTTTGGTTCAACTTCATTCAAATGCTAGGTTTAGGTGGTATACTGTGCCAGTCTGAGGTTTTTTTTCACATTTGAAATAAGGGGAAATTATGGTATCAGCCTATAGATGTCTACCGTTAGATAGAGGCTTCTTTTAAGCATTTCTAAACACCATTCTTATTCTTCATCCATGTCTTGAACAGCCTTATGTCGCAGGGTAGCATTGACACTATTATCCCATACTTAGATGCTAAGTCGAGGTTACAAAACCTTGGAATCCAAACTTGCATCAGCTCTTTGAGCTATGTGCCCACATATTGCCATTTTAGCTTTGGAAGCATTCTTCTGGAAATTTCTTCATTATAGATTTAATTATAGAGTTACAGATACTGAGAAATCTATACTAATATTATAAAGCTAAAGAGTTAGTTTGTTTGTGTGTATGCTCGCTTGAACCGTTTTTATGGTAATCAAATTTGGTCGAATGTATTATAATATCGTACAATGTTTAACAAAAATGTAGATCTTTAGTACACGGGACGGGGCGAAGGATATTGGTTGACGGGAAACTATAAAAAAATTAAATTGAGAGGGGGAGCGGGAATGAGCACACTTTATATGAAAGTCTGTCTTTTAAATTAGAAAGGTATCTAAGAGGTTTTCACGCGGACGAAGTCGCGGGCGACTGTACTAGTTATAAATAAATATGAAATGACAAATTTGTAATGTGAATAAAATACTTGATAAATTACATAACTAGTGAATACACAGCCTTACATTTACACTAAAGTATAATAACTGTACAAGGTTATTGACAAGCAGATGTTTTGTAGCTAGCAATTGCACTACAGTCTATGTACCTACAATACAACAATGTAATATATTACATATGACTAGTTTGTCAGTTTAATTAAAAAATAAACATAAACAAGCGGCTGGTATGCAAAAGCGGATGAGTATTATCCTAATCATTATCTCTCGTAAGCAAAAATATTGTAAGTTTTTCAAGAATAATATATTAGTTTTCTGTCGTTTCGATGTCTATACTATATAGTAGGTTTTATAAATTTTTACTTTATTACTAAGTTAAGTACATGCTTCTCCAAGTCACCAATTTCCTCTGAGATGTTAATATTTTCGGATTTATGAATGACCTTATTTCTCCCAAAGACTGATAAACCCACTTGGCTACTGTCCAAGGCAAAGGTATTCTATAATAAAGTTTTACTGCTTAAGAATATTCTTTTTAATTTGGTTACAGTTGCCAAAGTTATAACTTATAAGTTGGCTGTTGTACGTTCATAAGTGTTTCATCCATCATTAAAACACACGACACGTACAAATACCTTAACGGCTTATGCCGTGCCATGTAATGTAATACCTATATAGTAATATTTCTGTGTTGAAGTAGCAACGTTGGCAGTGGGTCAGAGTTGGTTGGGTGTCCTGAATTTTTAAATAAGCTATTAAGGCTTCCACTATCTCGGCTACAGTGCGCTTTTTACTCGCTGATTGCGTCTTTTTATACTTACTACGCCGTTTCACCGCGAGGGATCTTTCAAAGTACGTAGCTTTGCGTTCCCGCCGGCAAAGCTTTGCGAAGCTATGTGCGGATATGCCTTTTTCTTTTCTAGCGCTCGACTTTGGAATTAAATAAATATTCTAAAATAAGCGTGCTAAAAAGAAACAAAATAAATT
This sequence comes from Mycalesis mineus, assembly GCA_034621355.1. NCBI lineage: Eukaryota > Metazoa > Arthropoda > Insecta > Lepidoptera > Nymphalidae > Mycalesis > Mycalesis mineus. The sequence goes on along the minus strand of CM067887.1, from coordinate 11,393,537 downwards.
ATATCACCTGTATAATAAAGTTAAAGTGTCTGTTTGTAATTTTAAATTAACAGTTTTTTATTAAATGCATATGAAAGTATATACATACAGTACTTACAAAAAAACAATTGTTATAAATTTTGTCTGACTGTCTATTTGTTTTGGGTAATCTCTGAAACTATATGACGACCTCCGTGGCGCACTGGTATGCGCGGTGGATTTATAAGACGGAGGTTCTGGGTTCGATCCCCGGCGAGGCAGATTAAGGTTTTTCTTAATTTGTCTTAGTCTGGCTGGTGGGAGGCTTTCACCGTGGCTACTTACCACCCTACCGACAAAGACGTACCGCCAAGCGATTTAGCGCTCTGGTATGATGTCATGTAGAAACCGAAAGGGGTGTGGATTTAATCCAACTCCTAACAAGTTAGCCCGCTTCCACCTTAGATTGCATCGTCACTTAACATCAGGTGTGATAGCAGTCAAGGGCCATCTTGTAGTCGATAAAAAAACTATTAGGTAGTCGGATAGTCTTTTTGTATATAAAAGCCAGATTTGTGAAGAGGAACTAGGAACTAGAAAGGAGGAAAAGGGAGGAACGGGAACTGGAACTATACCAATGAAACAGGGGGCGTTCGCTAGTTGAACATACATCTGAACATTGTACAATATATTTGTCATAAAAAGTCCCAAGTTTAGCAGATAGTGTTTTAAATTTAACTTGCAAGTTTTGATTACACAGACAGACACGGAACAGGTGAAGCTGAATAAAATGTTGTAATAAGGCGCGGTGTTGATAATTAGGTCAAAAAGTGAAAAGTAAATGATCTGTTGGCTCAATCCGTACCGCATCATCAGTGCCGACGGCTTCTAATTCAATTAGCCCGCCAAGCGGAACGCGTCTGGCGTACTCGTACTCGCCGGCTTCGTGTACTATGTAAACGAAATTTTATGAACTACAACTTATGGATATACACCAGATAGAAAATGTAGGTCGAGACATAGGGTCATCGGCTTTGACTAATGTAAACGAGTTAACTACTTTATGTTTGTTAGTGATTTATCTTCACTTACTTTTTAACACATAAAATCGTAAGTATTATGAAGTTCCTTTTATTATTTTCGTTACATACATACATATAATCAAAATATAAGGAATGCGAATTCGCAAAATACAACGCGTACTCGCCAGAACTAAAAAAGTTAAGAGTTTTCCATATAAACTAACATCCCTTCTTATTTTTGCAACAGAAGATAGTCTCTGTCCAAATGTAACAAAATACATTTTGTTTGATTCAGTAGCGTAAAAACTTAGGCCTGTGTGCACCAAGATTTCGGTTATCATAACCAAGGATTAACATAAGCTAAACGTAAAATTTATCTGGAATTTTCACGTCATCTTGTTATAGCGAGAGTAAACGCTTTTTTTGCTATATAATTTGACGTTATTACGCAGTTGCTCGGTGAAAAACTCACACTTGTCCCACTGTAGCGTAAAAACTTAGTGATGAAACTTTAAATTTTGCGTATGAATAGTTTAGTATATTCACCTGTCCAGCTGGTATAAAATAGAGGTCAATGTATTTATGATTAACATATTTTATGTTAATTGAAATAAAAACCAGTGATGAGGTCTAAGTTAAACCGCGTTTGCCTAGAAGATACGTATTACTTTTACCTTGAAGGAGTTCAACATGTGTTTTGTTTGAAAATTAAAACTCTCACAAAAGACGCAGTAATTTGCTAGTCATTTAATATTGACCTGTAGATAACGGAGTTAAAGTTGAGACCCGGTCTGGTAAGCAAGTAGTTTCGATAGTAGTTATTTAAACTAATGTTTTTGCGTGCGGTCGTTCAGTTGACGTAACGTGTGGCCACCTGCTTACGTAGACTAATCTAATAGTGCAACTATTGATTCCCACATTCCAAGCCAGTGGCCTCTACCATTTCTACTTTCAATTAAGGTACTGTATAAAAGATGGACAGTATAATTTTAAAAAGAAAAGTTATGAAATTTATTAAGGCGTTTATACTGACACAAATCGAAGATGTTCTAAATCTAAAGATATCGATGTATGAGAATGGAAGTTGAAACATGTCCAGCCATATCCTAAGAAAAGCAATTTTGCCGAACAATAGCTTGTAATTGTAATACTTGATAGTATGTATTTTACTACCAATAAACGTCTTTGGCGCAACATTCCCATTGTTCGATTTTATCTAATAAACCCAACAAGTATGAATTATTACGAAATTAATAAAGACCTTCAAATCGTATCCACCTGTAGAAGATTAGAAATCTTTGGGGAATAAATAGAATAAACCCATAGGTTCAACAAAATTTGCTTTTCAAAGCTTGTTAAAAAATAAACAGTTCAAATAAAGCGTATCTAAAGCAAGCAGCAATGCTGTAATTAAAGATATAGGGTCAGAATTTTGATTTCTTTTTATATTTACATTTTTAAGGAAGCATGCGTGAGAGAGGAAATCATTCCCTTAGCTTTATCGTTCACGGCACGCGGTGCCTGGCTCCGACTACCCCATGAGGGGATGGTCGATATGCCAACGCAATTACTGACTTCCCTTAAAAATGTCATGCCAAAAAATGCCAGAATGTTCATTGGATTTTATGCGCAACATAAAAACGCTGTTTTATGTGCTGCAATTATTTTTTAGATTTCCTGTCACAGAGATCATTTTGTTTTTCATTATTGTCTTTTAGGATGACAGAAAAATCATTATCATCATCTTCTCTTGCTTTTTTTTATCGACTACAAGTTAGCCCTTGACTTCTATCACACCTGATGTTAAGTGATGATACAATCTAAGATGGAAGAGGGCTAATTTGTTAGGAGTAGGATGAAATCCACACCCCTTTCGGTTTCTACACGACATCGTACCGGAACGCTAAATCGCTTGGCTGTACGTCTTTGTCGGTAGGATGGTAACTAGCCACGGCGAAAGCCTCCCACCAGCCAGACCAAGACAAATTAAGAAAAATCTTAATCTGCCCCGCCGTGAATCGAACCCAAGACCTCCGTCTTATAAATCCACCGCGCATACCACTGCACCACGAAGGTCGTCAAAATCGTCGTGCTTGCGTTTAGGTTTTTTCGCAGGGAAAGGTAAGGTAAACCAATTTAATAAAGTATTTAGTGTAATATGTTTGTTAGAGCTTCTTTATCAGATTGAATCCGCAGATGACAAAGTTACGGAAAGTTAAAAGTATACAAAACGTAGTGAAGTCACGTCGCAACTTCCGCTTACAACAGACAGACAAGTCGAATGGCGAAGCTCTCTCTGCACCGGAACGAAACCCGATTGCTAACTGCTATTGCCCTACTATCACTTTGCCAACTACTCTCTAAATCAGCTTAAATTACATTTGTGACGAGCCACTGAAGGAAATGTGTGTCTATCGTAAAAATAACGAAACGAATTAACTTTTTTGTTGGCTGTTTATAATATTTTTATCGTTGTTGTAAATGTACATAAAAATGATAAATGTAGATCATATTAAATATCACTGTAGTACATTGTATAATAGAAGCAACGACCGATTAATAAAATTGCGAATACAATGATAACAGATCTATTTGTATGCATGTTAAAATTGAAACAAAAGTTCATCGAGGTAAATAATTACGCCTGCGACTACATTAATTAACAATGCCAAAAGTTAAACTATGAGATTATTGCGGTGGGTGGCCGATATCTGGAAATTTAAATGAGTAACTAAGCTGAGTAAATTGTATTTAATTAATCTATCAAGACTATTATAAAAACGTTATAAACTTATTTAAGTCTGTGTCAATCTCACTACAAGTATAGTTCATGATTCATACTCGACAAGTCTATGGAATTTGCAAGTCAGGTGCTTCCTAATAGCTGCTTTTAGGAAAGTTTAACATCGACAATTTTGTAACGGGTTCTTCAGTATTTTGACAGTGTTTTAATATGGGTTTTTACTAAAATGACTTACTTTATAGCTCTGGATAAATTAATGTTTTTACTTATTATAAAATTATGTTAATAATCTAAAGATAAACAATATTTATTGCTATTACTTAAAAGGTATGTTTATCAATAATGAAATCTCGAAAGATTTGGGTTTTAAGAGCAATAAGTACCCACCTCGTAGTTTGTCGACGCCTTGCGTGCCTTCTTTATGAGTCATGATATCGTACCTTAGCTTGGTTCCTTTGCATTCCGTTTGTCTACCTATAGCTATACAATGCGAATGCGCGATTTATCTATGAGTAAGTGCCTACTTAATTTTATCTTAACTAGCTTAATACGCGTACCGAGAACAATATTTACTCTGTTTAAAAGATAACGCACGGATTAAGCTGTGTAGTAAAGGACATTTTAACGTAAGTAGGTCTAAAAACTTGTCGACCCTCTTACAAGTTTACACCAAGAGCAGCGATAGCGATAGGTGTGCAAGCCGGTTTCACGTATCACGAGTACAATGTTAGGACGCATCTCAGATAAGGCGTGGGCCGTCTTCGATGTCAAGCACTGAATGCACAGCGCTTCATCAATTAGTGTTGCGTGACATTCTATAACTGTACATTACATAACCTACATGGGATCTTCACACAGGGGCCTTGTTCTCATGCCCGTTTCGCACCGGTTACATCGTGCGATCATCGAGCGAATCGCAGACATCAAGTTTCATGATTCCCGTAACTTGAGTTAGATGAACACGAGATCATTATATGAATGGTGTTTGTATGTGTGTGTGTGTGTGTGTGTGTGGTGGATTGTCACAACAGTTGTTGTATGCATGCAGAAACCGCTAGAATGGCCGTGTACTTATAAAACAATTTCAATGCTAAGAATGCAAAAGTAAATGTACTCGTAAGTTAAGGGCGTATGCGTGATGTCAAATCTATACGTTTTCATTTTAATAGAGTTATCTTAGTTGTTTTAGTCAATCTTAAATTCATTTAAACTAAAAATAGAGATAATTTCGGCTTCTCTGGACTTAGTGAAGTATCGGTATAAAAATGTAAATAAATTTAGAATTTGCATTTTATACTTATACTAAAGCCAAACTCGATTGAGAATGCTTGTTAACAAACAAATTCAAAATGAAGGTAGAAAATGCAACACATTTTATGCCTAATAAATTTAAAATTATGTTTTGTTTTTTTTATAAAATCTTATTTAAAAGATATTGAATATATTAATTAGTTTCAAGCTTACTAATCTAATTTATTGTCATGAACTCGTCATTAACAAGTTAATTTAAAAAATTAGGTGCAAAATGACTAGTGATTTCTACCTTCATTTCTAATTTGTTTGTTGACAAGCATTCTCAGTCGAGTTTGGCATTAGTATAGTTTTTTTTTATTAAAATAAGATATTCGTATTATTTATTATCTGACTATGCAAACTTTTAATATCTGTTTTGAAAGTAATATGATTAAATGATATAAATAGCGAAATTTTAATAGCGTGAACTCATGAATTGACGCGTAAAACTTTAAAAATAACTGTATTGGCACTTGTTCCTAAAACCCAAAGCGTTCCACTTGTGCGATAAGTACAAAATCGTCGTATGTCAATAACGTGTTGAATGGTTTAAGGGACGGCGTAACGTTGCGATAGGTCCACTTGTTCCGCCCCTATGCACTTGCCGCGGGGGTCGGTGCACCGCGTTCGCTTTTTGCACCCCCAGCATTATTTAACTCAATTTGTTCCCACGGTACACTTGCAGCCAAGCCTAGACCACCATGCATGGATACTGCGTTTTGTGTGAACGCATGTATGTGATGGTCTAATCTTTTTCATTTAAAAAAGGATTACAGTTTTTCAGGCAATTCTTATATAGCTAATAAACAATATATTCATCGGAATAACATGATAAATTAATTATGCTCTAACTCTTACTTTTCGGCACTCTTTAAGTTTTTCTACTTTCTTTTTAAAATCTTTAATTTTATAGATTATACAGTTGAAGGTTCGACCATGACTAGCTCTTAAATTATAATGAAAATGTGTAAATAATATTTTTTTATTTCACGCGGGCGTTATCACGAACGGCGAAAAGTATTGTATTAATAGGATACCTACGCTACGAGTATCCTAACGAATCCAATTGAAGTGCTGTTCGCAGTAATTGATATGAATTATAAGACGGAAAAAATAACATATTTCTTGCGTGCAGAACACGTTTTGTTATATTATGTACTAACTAACATACTAGCACAATTATATAAATGATTGCACAAGATTAAATAATGTAAGACAATTATATGTTAGGTCATTATTTATAAGCTTAGCACAATATATACCCTTATTTAGTTTTCCACGTTGTATGCAGTTGTAGCAGCTAAACTAACTAATGATGGTTTTGTATATTTGTCACGGGAAGGAGCAAGGTCGGCGTCCAAGCGTGAACTTCCGACACGATTCACAACTTGGTAGCATATTGCAACGGTGAATTACAAAAAAACAATGGATTAGGTGCTCGTACCTATTTGGTCGGTATGATTTTTTTCAACAATTGAACATTCAAAGAGAACTTTAGCCTCCTTTTGTCTAATAACAAAAGGTGAAAGATACTTTTATTTGCTGTAGTATTTTTTATTATATATTTAAAGGTATACGTAAAATATATTTTATTTATTTAAAGGTAACCTAACGATACGATCCGACGTTGTTCGGTATATGCTAATTTAGTGGCATAACTGATTTATAACCGTCTCAGAGCAATAATATCAACTTATTACATTTATGTACTGGATCTAAATTGCTTAACTATTTAATGTAGTTAATACCTGTAACCGCACAGTTAAAACTATATAAATCAAAAGTCTAATTTTATGTAAATGACTTTATGTTGTTGAAAAATATATTTAAATTGTACTATCGAAATTAATGATATGAAATTATTCTATTTACTTATTATAAGTAGTTTCTTTAAATTGCACCATCCTATCAGCTAATGGTTGCCAGTACGTGATAGCTACAAGCAATAAGGCCGCCTTTGCACGTTCTATTGTATTCCTCTTTTTTCATGTATTTTTGTGCAATAAAGTGTTTCTTCTATATAATTGAATGATGATAATGAATTGCAAGGTTTTAAAAAAACAAAACAAATTGTTCGTTTAATTTTTGAAAGTTTATACTTAGAAATGGCTTAAATGTAAACATCTTATTTCATAGTAGCAACAGTTACTGCCTCTTGATTAGGAATAGCGTGCACCTCTGGCCATTTAGTTAAATAATCCATGGTTTTAAAAAAACAACACAAATTGTTCGTTTAATTTTTCAAAGTTTATACTTAGAAATGGTTTAAATGTAAACTTCTTATTTCATATTATGAAATGCATCCGATACCTGTACATGTATGTATGCACGTATGTAAGAATACGCCGAATAGCGGAAGCAGCACAAACCATAACAACACCGTGCTTCGCCGACTGCTTTGAATACTGCGCCGCGTACGCGCACAGGGATTATGTGAAACTATCACGTTTCCTAGTATTCCAAATCTTCAACATTTGAAAGCATGACGGATATGATGAAGCGCTATTTGTGGCACTACTTAATACATATTGCCTGTATAATGTCTCGCTATGGAGGAGGTTAATAGCAACTATGTCTTGGGATCTTGCATTTTTATCGTATACCTAAATATTTTATTTAATTTGTGATTATTTAATAATATTAAATCTTATTAGAGCTTTAACTATAACTAAAAATAACTCATCGATTAAATTGTAGACTAAAATCCGAAAGCTCATTTAACTTAAAAGTTTTCGAGTCCCCATTACTCTACTTATAACAATTGATATAGTATATCTTATCCATTAATTAAGGAGGAAAGCAATGTAAATAATGTTAAAAAGCCCATTACTAATAATATTTTGTTAAAAAAAATAAAAATAACAAACTATGACATAAGACTAACAGAAAAACTGAAAATTTTCAACGGATTCGTGCAGCGTTCTCATTGAAACTGATGCAATGAATAAACAAAGCTGCTGAATGAAAATGGAATGTTAATTTAGTTTGGATCGAATGTTGGCCACATTTCCCTAATATTTATAAGAGGCACGCGATTTACGGTCGTAGAATGTTTGGTGCGTACCGGCACAGCGCGGCGCTCGCCGGGCCATATGTTTACGTTATAAATACTGACACGCGTGTCGGTGCGTCTGCGCATGATGTACGCCAGGTACCGCCCACTATAACCATTTTTCTTATTTTCCACAATTTATTTATAACAAATTAAAAGTTTTTTCACTGAGTGAGTGGTTTAGTTCATCATTTATTTAAATCCTAGTCGTGCGCTAGAATTAAAATAAATGATGAAATTTCCGCGACCGGAACTTCAGAAACTGGGAACCACGATCGTTATTAAACTATACACCTTCTGCTAATACATAAAGGGAAACAACCGGAATGTGATTTACAATGCCGCATCATAGATATATCTAATGTCTTGTCACTATAGTATGACAAAGTTATTGTAGGTTATATATCTAGGTACCTAAAATATTGTTTTCATAACATCATTAATGATGTTTGTTTATGACACTATTAATGATATAAAGAAACTTGATGTATGTAAATCATACGTCGTTCTTGACGACTTCAAAAGTGGACCAATAAGGCAGTTAGTATTTATGAAGTACACACTTCTAAAATTCTAGGCTAAGTTTTATACAGTTTATTAATTAAATCGTTATTTTTACAAATTTTACCTAAATTGTGCGCAATCACAATACACCTATATGAATGAAACAAAAACAAGGCGTTATCGTATTTATCTATAATTTAGTTTTGTTATCTGCCGCTATCTCGTGTAAATATGGGCGAGCCAGACCGATTGTTGCAATGAACAATACCATGGGTATTTAAAACAGTAAGTTTTATAAAAAAATCGCGTGAAGTTTCATCATTTGGATGGGTTTAAAGTAAACTTTTCTTTGATATTAATAAAAGCAGCAGAATACGCAAGTATTTGTGCGTAACTTTTTCCGATAGTGTTGGCAAAGCATTCTACGAAACAAAGAAATATTTATAGCGTGACTAATATTTGTATTATTTTAAAGTTTATGGTTATTGCAATAGATGCTTTTAATTCCAATTTAAGTTCCATCAAAATTTTCCAAGACGTCCTAAAGTAAAGTAAAGTTAATTACTAGTTAGGAAGAAATAATTACAATTAATAAATAGTACCTGGTTGACCGAGCTTTGTTCGGGATTGCTTTTGGTAATTTTACGCTAAAAAGAAAACCTAGCTAGATCAATTAATCGCCCAAGGTTCCCTGGAAGAAATCTCTACTAAGCGATAAGGTCGCCTTTTGTACGTACCTGTTTGTTTTTATTACATGTCATGTGGTGTACAAATTAAGTATAATAACCTTCGAAACTCCCTGCAAACAAAATTTCATGAAAATAGTTGAAGCCATTTCCAAAATAAGATATACAATATACAACAGAGCAAGCAAGAAGTTGAGATATAGCGGCCGGAACTAATTAACAGAAGGGGTGTGACTTTTCATCATGATAATGATAGAACTCACACATCTTTAGCGACTTAGCAAAAATTAAGTTTGGCTGGGAGGTGTCATGCATCCGCCGTATAGTACTAACATTCTTCGACTGCCAAATCACTTGACGCGATATTTTGATCAGAAGTTCCAAAATTTCTATAGCAATGCGATCATGCCCTAAACTACAAGATGGTAAAAAAATTATCAAACAAATGATACCTACATACTTTAGTTAAATAATATACTATATTAAAATATGTTTTGTGTTTTCTTAAAAAAACGAAAAAAATACTGTTTCCTTAACCTTTTATTTTATGGGTCAATACTCGCTGTAAAAGACTGGGGATCCGGAGCCTAACATTAGACGGTGGTCTTAGAGTGACAGTATTTGATTCTATATAACGATCTCTAACACGACATCATCAGATGTTAAGGATAATATCTGGTGTGATGTGCTCACGAGGGTGCAACCACTACCAATCAGCCATAAACTGGGAACTGCTATTGAGAAAGAAAGAGAAATAGACACATATATAAATACATAATATACTCGAAGATAAAACCGCATCCACAGGCACTGGACCAACGAAGCTATAGGCATTAGCGTATTGATAAATGTTGTTTTATCATGAGAATAATGAAATAAATGTAATTACAGGTATTGCTTGATGCGGTGACAGGATGGACGCGGCGGACAAGCGGATGTTGGATCGCGAGGCGCTCCGCAACATGATCCAGCAATGGAACGCCAACCGCCTCGACTTGTTCGAGCTCAGCGAACCCAACGAGGTAACCGTATATGGTACAAACGTTTTATTACATACACAGTGCAAGTGGTGCAAACAGACGTCGTCACCTTCGAGCATTCTCCAGACCATGTAATCGAAGAGTCGTCTATATAGGTATATTCGTTTCAAATATAATTCAAATCATCACCACATACAACGCACAACTATACGCTAGACATTTTGTTCAAAAGTAAAATTATCAGACTGCATATATTTTACGAGATGATTCCCACATTCTATTAAATTTAAATTTTCTATTTCACAGCTTTCGTTTATTCTGTTGCGTACAGTAAAAGGCAAAAGTCATATTGTGATATTATAAAGTTTCTTATTTTGTATAGCCTAAAACTGCTAACATGAAAGAAATATTGCAGTATGTTAACGTAAGCCGCTAAAACTTCTCTACGTGGATATAAATATGCTTTTTGAGAAACTATATATTTACTATTACAAAATTTCAAAGCAAACTAATATGTAAGTGTCTAACTAACTATTTATAATTTCACTTCCTTTATAAAGTTTAGGATTAGAAGTAAATGTTGCGAAAATTGCTTTTACCTTAATTTGTAAAACTGATGATTTGTCCACTAATTCTAAAATGCTTGAATAGGTTTCGTCTGGTTTAGCGTGAGAATTTTTTGTAAGGCACTTTCACTGGCACTTCTTCCTCGAAAGTGGTGTAAATTTGATAACTACATTCTCGGTGCGCACATATAAGATTTCATAATACGTATTTGTCTGTTAGAAAGCGAAATGCGACATATTGTAAATCTACTAACTATTGTAAAACATTCGGAAGGAAACATTTATCTGTCTTGATTAGAATTTTATATTTGTAGCGTTAAATAAATGTTCCTTAAACTCGCTGGCACTGACTGTATAGATATGCTTAAGTAAATTAAAGCAACTAAATGACAAAGTTATTTTTTACTTTTTAGTGCGTTTTGAGTCGGTTCTATTTTTTGGTAAATTTTTTTTATAATGTTATACAGATAATATTATCACAATGAAAAGTGAGTACTGAATTTAAAATGAAATACATAATACTAATTTCTGAAAATTGTCAATATTCGTACTAATTTAAAGATAAGATCTTTCTAAGAAATGGATAAAGATGAACGTTATTGCGACAGCACTAACTTCGCTGTTTACTTTGTTTCAAAGTTATTCGTTGTTTTAGTTTTCTGGAAACTGATCGTGCATTATGCTATTCTAGGAACTCATATTCATTTCATTGTGTATCAAGCAATTTCATGCAACTAATGTTATAAATGCGTTTATAAGTTTGGATGGATAGGTGTGTGGATGGATATTTATTATTTAACAACACCAGAGTGGCTGAGAGTATCTAGATCACAGAGATCTACAAAACATATTCGCAAAAAAATAGGTCCAGCTCACTGAACAAAAATGCAGCGAGCCAAAATGTACGATATCACTTCGGCTAGACTTTGTTAATGTTTTTTTTTTTTTTTATATCGACTACAAGTTGGCCCTTGACTGCTATCATACCTGATGTTAAGTGATGATGCAATCTAAGATGGAAGCGGGCTAAGGGGAAATCCACACCCCTATCGGTTTCTACACGACATTGCACCGGAGCGCTAAATAGTCATAAAATTTTGGCAATCGAACCCAGGACCTCCGTCTTATAAATCCACCGCGCATACCACTGCGCCACGGAGGTCGTCAAAATGTAGCGATTTATAGTCATAACATTTTGGCAATAGATTAAATATTTTAAAATACACTTATTTGTTACAGAATTTAGAATTTCATGGCGTCATGCGATTCTATTTTCAAGATTCGGGACAAAAGATAGCTACCAAGTGCATCCGTGTTGCTTCTGACGCCACCGTCAGCGATGTTATAGGTATGTACATTTTGGAATTCTTTTTTATACACGGTTTTTTCATAATTTTACTTTTATATGCTTTGTAGCCTCTATGTAAACGTTTTTTGTTTATTTATGACGGGTAATTATAATACTTGACTTTTACCAATTGTCTGTTACGTATCTTGTGATTCCTTCGATCGAATTCTATACTTTCTATTTGGGTGTAATTCCGGCCGTGTAATCTAAGAACTATTGAGCAGTTAAATACTTCCTATGTAGCTTCTTTTTACGAGGTCTTGGATTCGAATCCTGGGTCGTGCTGGTATAACACTGAGCTTTTCTTCTAAGAAATTTTCGGTAACTTCTAAGTTTAAAAAGTTGGGATGTTGGTGGTGTTACACCTTCGTGTTATATATCATCAACATCTGATAGTGATTGATAAAGAAACCAACATGATTACCCTAAGCCCAGGTATGTAGGTTAATTACCATCATCATTATCAGCCGATGGACGTCAAACACATCACTGTCTTGAGCCTTGCATCCAGAGGTACCGGTCCACCTAGTGGAGGGTCTAATCAAACTGCGCTTTCCGATGCGGGATCGTCATTCTATCCATTACCTTGGACGCTCAATTTCCAAATACCCTGCTTAATAGGTTGATATTGAAAATGGATAGCCTTTCACAGCATGTGTTCCTCTGTTTCCAGAGACTCTAATCGAGAAGTTCCGTCCAGACATGCGCATGCTGTCACTGGGCTCGTACTCCCTGTGGGAGACGCACGGGCCCGACGACGAGCGCCGCCTCGAGCCGCACGAGAAGCCGCTGCTGGTGCAGCTCAACTGGCATGCGGACGATCGTGAGGGGCGATTCCTACTCAAGTGCCTTACTAATAATGAGGTAACATGTTATTTTTAATAAATGGCTTTACGATTGTGGTTTCTATCCTTAACCCGACCACCTTAATGTGCAAATGGCGAAAGAAATGCGATATACATGTTGTATCACACATTATCCCAATTTATATGTATGCAAGGTGTAATTAAATGCAACGATAACCAAAGCAAATAAGGCTTATATCCTTTTAGCATAGGATTTCATTTGCGTAGTTCTCTTTTACTATATGAATATCGGGATAAAAAGAAATCCATGTTATAATTTAGTTTAACGCCATTCCAAATTTCAGTCAGATCGGTTCAATACTTATGACGTAAAAGAGCAACAAACATAAACATGCAGACAGATTTCACTTTTATAATATTAGTGTGATAAGTATTACCAAATAGTTGACTAAGATATTTTTCTATAACCTTAAACCTCATGTGCGTGTATAATGTCGAGACTGTTTTTTAATAATAACTACAAATAATGAGACACAATATTTTTTTCTATTTTTAGGTTCCTTTGACAACTGTCAACGAAAAAGCGGACCAAAATTTTAAACGAAAATTGTCAAAACGAGAGAAGAAAGAGTTGAAAAAGAAGGAGAAATTATCTAGGCTAAAATCTGACACTAATGACGAAAATCGACCTGTTGCTGAGAAATTATACACAGGTGTGTAGTGAACATGTTTCTGTTGATCTTTTAAATGTACTTTACCGACCACCATATTCTGATTTTGTGTATCCACATCACATATTTGCATATAAGTCGCAGTATTTGTACCAAAATTCAAGCTAATCGGTCTAGTAGTTTCAGAGAAAATAGAGAAACTTCTGCCAGTCACAATCTATTACAGATCTATCTGTATATAGGGCGATCACTGTCGTACTGCGATTCCGCTTTTTTATTCTAATGTGGAAAAATCTATAGTCGGAATTCTGGAAATCTTGGTAAATAAACTAATCTGAGCATTAATTTACAAGTTTATAGAAAAAAATACATCCTTTTAAAAATCGATCCGAAGAGGAACGAATTTATCTACTAACTTTCGTATCAAAAAAATACAAACAGCTGAACAAAGAACCTCTCCTTTTCGGAAGTTCGGGTAAATTCCATTAATAAAAGTACATGAACCAATCTATTAGATTGCAGACTTTAATACTTTTTTTTTACTTTAATCCACATCCCTATCGGTTTCTACACGACATCATACCGGAACGCTAAATCGCTTGGCGGTACGTCTTTGGACAAATTAAGAAAAATCTCAATCTGCCCCGCCGGGAATCGAACCCAGGACCTCCGTCTTATAAATCCACCGCGCATACCACTGCATACCATTCATTGACCCTTTACAAATTGTTTTGGCGCAGAATTACCGGAGACTTCGTTCACGCGCAGCATCAGCAACCCCGAGGCGGTGATGCGGCGTCGCAGGCAGCAGAAGCTCGAACGGAAACTGCAACAGTTTAGATCCAAGGACGGCGGCCCTGACACTGGTAAATGTTTAACCTTACTGGGAAACACCCACTTTTATAAAATGGATAATATGATTTTAAAATAGCAGATTTTTTACGATTCGTTACTCGGAACTAATGAGATGACTTAAATTGTTTAATTAGTTTATTATCAACTAGAATATAAAATGTAAAGACGTGCGGTGAAAATAAAATCCGACAAATATATACAATGTTATGGGCGCTTAAAATTTAGAGTAGGGTTCTTCTGTCCTTTTCTTACAAAATAAAAATTTGTACTGCGCTACTATGGCGTTACTTAGTAATGACGTCATGAAATTGTAACCGTCATCTCAAACTATTAATATGTAAATCAGTGTAGGTTTTTTATGTTTTCATCAATATAATTCGTTTTTTCTTAAATTCATTTGTTATTAAATCAAGTTTTTAAAAAGTCTGGTTAACACCAGTATTAGTTATCTACCCTCTTATATTCGATTTAACTTATATCGGTTTCCGATTCAGAACCAAAATCGGAATTGAAAATCCCTAACATACTCGTATAGTGACGATTGTGTTGTGTTGGCATAAGCAACGGATCGTTACAAAATTTTCATTTATTTCGTATAGTTCTGAATTAGTTTACTGCTGAACCCAGCGTCATTTGACATGTGCTATGATTACATCTTGCGATCGAGGCAATCCTGTAGACACTTAAGTAGGTGATGTGCTTACATCAATTCCGGAACGTTTTATTTTTCATAATAGTTTATTTAAAGCATTCTAAACGGACGAGGCGAGGTGGACATTAGTCTGTTGCCTCTGATAAATTATGGCACTAATATCTTAATTTCCACATTTAACGCTACTACTTCTTTACAGGTGGAACTCTTAAAATATACGGGTCGTCGCTGTGCCCCGACGTGCCGTACAAGACACTGTTACTGTCGGTGGGCGACACGGCAGCGGGCGTCGTGCGCGAGATGCTCGACAAGTACGGCCTGTCGAGACACGACCCGCACCACTACTGCGTCGTGCAGGTAACCATCCTCTAGCCTTATAACTTACAGTGTACATTAGTGTGCATTAAAAAATAGTGATGAATATGTTACGGGCAAAAAAATTTTCAAGTCTCAATGCCTCTGCGCCAATATGAGTTAAAACGTAAGTTTTTTATGAGGGTTTTCGAAGTATTGCTCTCCGACGATCATCGCTTGATTCCATATTTGAATAACACAACCTATTATTTTTTTTTTATCGACTACAAGTTGGCCCTTGACTGCTATCACACCTGATGTTAAGTGATGATGCAGTCTAAGATGGAAGCGGGCTAACTTGTTAGGAGTGGGATGAAAATCCACACCCGTTTCGGTCTGAATCGCTTGGCGATACGTCTTTGTCGGTAGGGTGGTAACTAGCCACGGCGAAAGCCTCCCACCAGCCACAACAAGACAAATTAAGAAAAATCTCAATCTGCCCCGCCGGGAATCGAACCCAGGACCTGTGTCTAATAAATCCACCGCGCATACCACAGCGTCACGGATGTCGTCACATTGTATACCTCATACTATACCTTAATGATGAGAAAATAGAGAAAGTTATTCAGTCAGTCGGAATACTAACGTTTTAATAGTATAATTTAATAGTAGGGAATATAGTTCGAAAAGGGTTTACAGTTCCAATGTGCTCGGATGGCGATCCCGTACTCAAAGCAGCTATGGCCAATATCGATCGAGTACAAAGGCTGACAACATAAAACGTGTCGGAAAAGAAATCTTTTACTTTGCTGTCATACTGCACCTAATATTCTCTTTTCACTTAAACAGGTGGATACAGCGGACAATTCGGAAAGCATTCTAGAAGACGACGAGTGCCCACTTGCTATCGTGATGACACACCACCATCGCAGTGAGTACTTCAATATTAAGGGTCTAAAAATAGGTCATATATAGACCTATTTTTTACCATACACGTTAACTAAAAAAAAGTCGCTTGTATCTAAATTATTTTAATCGAACGCCTTAACATATTGAATGAACGCATGTCATTTTCAGTCACTTACTGCAACGTCACTTTTTGCTTTGTAGATGCTACACAAAAGCAATGTGTGAACGTGTTGACCATGGAAATAAGGCTCGAAGGCTAGCCTAGAAAATTGTTTGTTCTGTGGTGCCGACAGCTAAAAAAATTTACATATCCTTAAATAACGTGGTAATTTACATGTAGACACTCGCGAAGATCGTCCGACTTTGTATCGCGTACGTGTTAATTCAGGACATTTTATATAATGGCCAGGTCAAGATTACCCTAAACCTAATTAGAGTAGAAGAAGCTAAGGAAGTGTACAAGGACTGTGCCAAATGGAATGATGTGTTCTCTGCCTACCCCTATGGGAATGAGGCGTTATGTTATGTATATACGTATGTTAATACATATGTGACGACACGTACGACATAACAGCGCATTATTATTACATATTGTTTTATTTTAGATAGACATCATCATCATCATCATCATTATCAGCCGATTGACGTCCACTGCTGGACATAGGCCTTTTTTAGGGACTTCCAAACACAACGATCCTGAGCCGCTTGTTGCCAGCGGCTCCCTGCGACACTTTTGATGTCGTCAGTCCACCTGGTTGGGGGTCGACCGACACTTCACTTTCCGGTGCGGGGTCGCCTATCTAGCACCTTCGGCTCCCAACGTACATCAGCTGATCGAACCACGTGCCCCGCCCATTGCCACTTCAGTTCTGCGACTCGCTGAGCTATGTCGGTTATTTTGGTTCTTCTGCGGATCTCCTCATTTCTGATTCGATTACGCAAAGATACTTCGAGCATTGCTCTTTCCATCGCCCGCTGAGTGACTCTGAGCTTTATGAAGCCCACATTTCACTGCGGTTTAGATAGTATTGGTTACAAATGCTACAGTATTGTATTACACAAATACACTTTTAGATTACTATTCTGCGAATTTATTTTTCCGATTAGCGTTGTTGGCCTTATGATAATAATAATTATAAGTATGATATCTAATGCAGGTCCTTTCATCAAGAGTTGCTTGCAGCCATAACATCACGTTACGATTTACGAAACAGTGTTTCTTCTTCTTTTTTCTTTCTTTCAATACAAGGATGTAAAATGTTACAGCTAACGTTTTATCGCTTGACATTTGTTTAAAATGTTTGGCGCACCTCATCTTCGTATTACTAATTGATCAACGATTATTTCGTATTAAATACTTATATACTTGGGAGCATCGAAATAGTCACCAGAATCTTCCATGTTGCGACGTTAATTGTTTTTAGCATTAAGTATGAGTTTTATTAAATTAAAGCAAATACTGCTTAGAAGGTTATTTGATACCTTTTAAAATTAAGTTTAAAATTAATTGCCAAACTTTTGGTATTAATTATATTATGCTGTAAAAGAACAGAAATGATTACCTTGACGCTGGCTCGATTTAATTGCTCCCAAGTGTAGGTATTTCTAGTTTTCTTATTTTCTCTAAGTCAAAACGTAATCCTTGTGTTCAAAGTAGAGCCGATTAATTAACGTTCCGTTTTTAGCAATTTTAAAAGTACATAAATATACTATTTATACACTATGCAATAAAAAAGTACAGGTTAAATTTTGAGCTGAAATTTTGAATAATTATGTATATCCTGTGACTATGTGTGACTCTGGAGTATATACCATATGCTGACATAGAACTTATCTGAAGCTGGAGCTGGAAGGTGGCCTTAGGAACTCCGCAATAGAACGATACAACTCTATCGAGTTTGGGCTTATTTGATCCGTATTGACAAATACTTTGACTCTATCTGTTAACCAGGCTCCGATGCAGCTAGAAGATTGCCATGGGAACACTGCAATGAACTGCTATACATAGTATATATGCTCGTTTGATTTGTTTTTATGACTACTTTGGTCTTTTTCTTTGAGTGCCTCTCCGACTAGCGAAGGTTGGCAGTCAGCTTCGCAAATTCCTTTCTATCTTCACTTTGGTCCGAGATAATATTGTAAAATTAATGCTTGTAAAAATAGTTATGTTTTAAATGATTACTTGTTTTGCCTGCATTTTTCTATTTTAATAGCATAAATGTCATCATTTCAACCAAGTTATTGAATGAAATGTTATTGTAATCATAAGAAGACAATAAAACAATGGCTAAATTTTAATATAAAATAACTTGTTTATATGGGATTCTTAATCAAATATTATTAAATTTTCAAACAAGAATTTCATAGCAAAAGCTGAAAGTAAGCGAAAATGTTTAAAGAAATGAAAAATATATACTAAGATGTATTTGCATAGTTTGTTTTTGCATTGCAAGTTTATATTAAAATTCAACTTGCAAATTTTAAAAATACATTCTTGTTTATTAAATGTTAATAAACTAGGTACATTTTACACTATACCCAGAGTCTGTGTTGAGCACAAATTAACGGCTACATAAAGCTGTCTAAGCTTTGTGGAGCTACGAAAAGTTTAGTTAATTCCTCGTGACTACTAAATTAAACTTTGTTCGTGATGTTCACGGTCAAGGTCTCTATTATATCGAACTGGAAGATCCGATAGATATCGTCCTGTCTTAAATTCGAATTGTTATAGCCATATGATGTTTTATTTTAATAATATTGGGAGGCTAAATTTAATATGTTTTGATGTTAGATAAATTTAATAAAAATAATTCATAGGACAAGAACGCAATCGTATCGTCAATTACTTGGTAGTTTACATTGCGATTGCGTCTAAATAGCGGGCAATCAGGCATGCGGTTCACCTGATGTTAAGTGATTACCTCTGCCCTTGTACACTTGTAACATCAAAGGCAATGTCACTGTGTTGCTGATTTTTTTATTTAATTTGTTTACTGAGCGACCCTTAAATAACTCCGTATAAAAACTTTTACAAAAGGTGGCCTTAGTTGATTAATTGATTGAATTGATTGAAAGGGGTTGATTTTATTTTTTTATTGAATTGATTGAAATTGGAATAAGGTAGGAAATTATGTGAAATATTACGCGAATATTGACAAAGCTCAGTACTATTTTACGTTATGCTTGTTAAACTATTGGTACTATGCTGTATAACTAGAAAGCTCTATCTATACTAATATTATAAAGAGGTAAAGTTTGTAAGTTTGTAAATAAAGATCTGTCGGGGCTAATCTTCGGAAGTACTGATCCGATTTTAAAAAATCTTTCACCAGTAGAATGCTACGTTATCTGTAAGTGTCATAGGCTATATTTTATATTTGTATTGTATATATTACCCGAGTTATTACAGTTTTATTCGCGCGAGTCGGACCGTGAAATTTATTTAATCGGCTTTATGCGCGTGCGCTGCCTTAGCTATTGGATTTAATTGAAAAAAATGTATGAAAACTTTATGCATCTTAAAAAATAAGCATTTCCTTTTATATTTGTAAAAAACTTTGTGTGTTTTAAAAAATCATTTAATTCGTCTGCGTAGTTTAGTCATATATCAACTAAACTTAAATCTTTTATATATATTTTTTGTGTTTTTAAAAATCATTTAATTCATATGCTTACGTTTACGTCATTATTTATACAACTAAACTTAAATCCTTATCAAAATAAAGTTTGTTCCTTTGTTTAAACGGGCTAATCTCTAGATCTAAATGTCGGATTGTAAATTATTTTGTTTATTATGAAAGATAGACTCAAAAGTAAAATAGACTATTTAATACAAGCTATACACATCAGCTTGCCATAAATATACATTGTTAAATTTAATGTACTGTAATATCGTACAATGTTTAACAAAAATGTAGATCTTTAGTACACAGGACGGGAAAAATTGAATTGAGAGGGGTAGCGGGGAAAGAGCACACTTTATATAAAAGTCTGTCTTTAAAATTAAAAGGGTACCTAAGAGGTTTTCACGCGGACGAAGTCGCGGGCGACAGCTACTATATTGTACCTTAACTTCAACATAATTATATCATACTTGTATTGCGTTAGCTTCGACCGAGTCTGGAATTTTAATGTCACACTCGTAGCTTTAAGCTCACTGTGTCATGAGTTTCTGCCAATTTGAATTTTAATGAAGTTGAATATTTCCCGTACACGACGTTGTCGCAGCAAGTTAAATCAGAAGCACGATACTGATTATAATATTCAAATGGTTAATATAAAAAAATAATGCAATTTTGGTAATAAATTATTCTCTTAGCGTCAGTTTGCAGTTTAAATTCTTATATGATGGGACTGGATTCATAATTATGCATGCATTAATAGTAAAAACTAAGAAATTATAAATGCTAAAAAATCTTCCAAATGCTAACTTTTATTCGCGAATTAATTAGCTTCAAAAGTTCTAATCGCTGCTTATTTTAAAACTTTTTGTCTCTCTGTCTGTTCGTGTTATACGTAAAAACTACTAAATGAATTTCGTTCGGTTTTCACCAATAGAGTAATTGATGAGGAAAGTTTCGATATTTAATTTGACAGGGTTTTGTGTAAAATGAATAAAATATGACTGTAATTGCTAAATGTGCCGGAAAAAGCCTAGCCATCCATTACCCAATGAACCGATTTTAATCAGGTTTTTCTCGTTTCATTGAAATCGGACGTGTAGATAAAATTCCAAACTGCAATCGGATATCATTTAGTTAAACTTTTAAAATTGCATTTCTAAAATCACTACACGATAGAGACTTTCAATAGAGTGTAGCAAACGCGTAGAGCAATTTACAATAGGCCCTCCGTCAATCTTAAGGCTGTGGTTAACGTCGAAGTATTCGCGCGTACACTCCTGCAGCGGACAATGCTCGTCGCCACAATGGGAATACATCAGGGAGCGTGCGGGCGGCAGGACGCGGCAGTTGCTCCGCAGCCGCCGCGCCGCGCGCCGCCCGCCGCCTCGCGCGCCGTGTCGCTATGGATTGGGGCATTCGTCGTAAGTTGGCACGAACGACTATTTATTAGGCCCACGACGTTGCGCTTCGGCGGATCGGTCACTCCGGGCGCCGCCGCCGATCGAAGCCGATAGTAAACAAACGCATGTGGCACCGCGGAGTAGTCCGACCGGTGTACCCGCAGATGCCGGTCCACTTGCCCGTGTTGGTATTTTTAACTCGTTTCGCGGTTCGATGCCCGTTGGTTCGCCGAATCAATATGCATAATACCGTCCTTGGAGGTTTCATTTCGCGAAAGTTTATAATCGTGCTTATGATTTCGTAGGGCCGTAAGTTTAGGTCGTGCGTACCTAACTTTCGCCGCACAATCGTAAGTCTCAAAACTTGTTTTGAACTTTGCTACGCATGATTTCATTCACTTTCTTATCTAACGGGGACTTTCTAATATTCTTTTATTGTCGCCAATAAAAGTTCAGTGATTTGATTCGACTAAACCAGTTTTATTTGCGACTGTAAAGGACACATTTATGGGCTGCTAATAAAATGAAGCTTTATTAGTACTTAATTGACCTTCAGGGACTTTAAGATCTGTAATACATAAACGTTTGTACAGTAGGAGATGCATTGTTTATGTATAATACAACAAGCTAAGCCGCCCCGGCTGCGCATGGATGGCCTTAAGCCTTTACTTCATTCGCTGAACAAAATCCGTTCTGTTTTAATTACTTTGTTCAATTTGCATTCCATTCGTAAATGTCGCGCCTTGATATTGTAATTTGACATACAAATGCAAAATCTTTGTAGCACAATCGATGTCCGTCAATATATTTTTAAAAAAATGTACGTAATTCGATAATCTTACTGCTATGTTTATAGGAATTGCAATTAATTCAGTGAAGCAATTTTATATCAACAATAGATAATAATAGGTACATACATAATATACGTATTATTGCATTTTATATGGCGAAATGTACTAGATAACGTTTTAATTTGGAAATGGCCGGAACGAGCAGATCTTAGCCCATTTGATTATAGACGAAAACCCGTAATAACAAAGCATTAGCGTACAAGGTATAGGTACGCGGTTGAAGCATACAGTGCCTAATCTTTGTTAACATACGCCATAGGTGCTAAACTTTATTCACATCACATTACACTAATAACGGTTTCCTTAAACCGCAACACAGATATTTTACTCGCGACGAACATAAGTAACCACTTCACTATATGCTTATTTATACCATGTTCGAGTGGTACTCCCTACGAAACTACCAGATACCCCCATTACTCTATCTATGGAAATCCACAATAGTGTCCAAGGCAGTCTTTCAATATCGCACGCAACCCAAATCCCATGTGTAAACATAATTATGTTTGAACGTTTCTACATACTCGTACGAAGACATTTAATAAATAATTCAAAACAAATTATTCTTTTCGTACAAGCGGGAATTGTCGCGTGATAGTGACGTAGATATATTGTACAAGTAGGTACATGTAGCCTTATGTATGTAGGCTTCGATGAACCAATCCCAAGGGAGCTGAATTTAGTGTACTCTGTTACTTATTCCAAAGACTGAACAATTTGGAAAGTACATTTTCATTTATAGTTACAAGTTACATTTATAGATTTACAGTTACTTTTAGAGCTCGCCAGGGGAAGTGTTACCGCCATACTTATTTCTGTCGCCAAGCAGATATACTGTGTTCCGGTCTGAAGGGCATGGTTGCCGGCGCAATTGTCAGCAAATAAGGCTTAATACCAATGTTTTAGGTTGACGAACACAGTGCAACCCATTGTACAAGTTCTTAATACGTCTTGCAAGACGTATGCTTTTTATGTGGTAGGACAACTGCTTCAACCGTGAACAAAAATAAGATAATATACAATGAATTAATAAGATTATTTACCTTTCCTTTCATTTGCTTTCGCAAGTTAAAAAATTGTATTTTGTATCTAATAAATCGTGTAACCCGACTCTTAATTAAAATAGAGCTGTTCAGTTTGTAGATGGTATAAAGTTTGATTACCTCTCGGGCTTTATTGTCTATACGTTGTATAATAACTGGTAGATCATAAATGTTGAATCCTGAGCTCATGTCAATTAAGGAGTATGATAAAATTTCTAAATTACACCTACAACTAGGTATGAATTACTTTTTAATTGACATTGATTAATTTGTATGTTGTCGGCTCATCTAACATTCAATGTTTAAGTTCAAAATTACTGACACACAGGTACACATACAAACATGACAAACTTTTTTTGCAATGCAAAAAGAACACCCGCTTTTTTACATTGTGGGTAAAAAGTCTGTAATTTTATTTTTGAACATTATTTTTCGTTTGACTATATAATACTAAAAAAATGTTTTAACCATCAACAAGTTGACATTATCGTGTTATTCGAATCGACTAACGTCTTATCATAACATCTCACTAACAACATGTTCGTATAAATACAGGCTGGACAAAAGCATCGCGTTGATATTATAGACAATAGTTGTCGCCTAAGTCAGTTTTCTTAAAACAAGCTTATGTTTATTGCTTCGCTCGCATGAATTCTCAGGCGGTTATTTATTTAATTTAATTGGTTTCTATCATAATTGTAGTTAGAAAAGACAGATTCAAAACTGTTTAATCTTTTAATATCGTGAATGAATTTGTCCGAAAATGTTCAAAAAACAGTTTCCAAGAAAATATGTAGGTAGGATGAGTCTCGAAAGGCAAAGGCAATTGTCCAGTGTAAAGTCACCTCATTCTAGTTTATCTTTTAATTAGAGCAACGTTTGACGTTATAGTCATAGTTTATAATCTTGAAAAATATTATCTACGGTTTTAATTTTTTCTTAAAGAACTTTAACGTTGTATTTTTAATATGATTAGATCAATATTCCTCTTTTCTTTACACTAGAACCGAGCAAATAATGTTTCCTCAATGTGAGTTCGATAATAGTCCAACTTCTATATTGAGTGCGGCACCGTGTCTATTAAGCGAATAAGCTATGCTTTATCCTGTACAAACTTTTAATTTCGGTTAGTCTTATGTTTTTAATTAATCTTGCCTGACTTAACCTTACAGGTCAATAGTTAACCGGAGTCTAGTAACGCTTGCCATTAAATAAAGGTGACACTTTTACGGTTTTCATATACGTTCTACTTATATGAAATCGTAAAATGTCAAACACAGTGCGGTGTCTGACCCAAAACCTCTATAAAATTACCTCTCAAGACAGATAGCTCGAATATTGGGTCGGGAAAAGGCTTAAGAGAAATTGATGTTACGATGTTTTTGTCCTATTTTAGCGAAAATTACATTTGCGGTTGGATAACACATAACGCCCCTTATTACATATATTGGTCTCGAGGGATTGCAGTTAATACTTAACGTTAGTGCAGGTTCACATTCAGCGCTCGAGCCGAAATAACCATCTGGAGTAATATCTTATTGATACGAATACAAACTTTACAATAGCTGCGATCAAGGACTTATATTTTATATCTCAAACTGTCCAACAAAGGTATAATTGCTAATAGCTATCAAGCGTCGATTCTTCTATCTATTCTATTCTTAAAATTGCGTCTTATTTCATTTAGTTTTTGATTTGATTTTAGTGTCGTTCATTTATCAAAATATAGTATTGATTATCCCTACTGATATAATGCAAATAGAATGATTTTGTTAACTTTGGATTTCTCTCTAAATATTTAATTTTAAGATTCCAACAGGTTAAAACATTACTAATTCGGATTACGGGTAGAATATATAACGTATTTTTACTATAAAATAAATTATATTTCTTTATTCTTTACAATAAGAGTAAAATAACATAAAAAATACAGTAATTAAGGAAGTAACTGTTAAGTAAATTAAAGAAAGAGGATGGGTTTACTATTGAATTAACAAGTGGCATCTTGCTAAGCAGAGCGCTAGTGGTCGAGATTGTTATCTAATAAGCTTCTAATAAGCGATAGAGCTTATATAGAGCTTTTTGCCTTATAACTAAGATCTTCTGTTATGTTATGTAACTTAGTAAGCAACTGGTTGACCGAGCTTTGCTTGTTTTTTGCAAATTATACTTTTTCTACTAATGAAAGCTAGCTAAATCGGTAATTGGACATCGAATGCCCTGCATTCAAAATTATGAAAATCGGTGGCCGTTACTGAGATTAAGGTTATATGTATACAAGAATTGCTCGTTTAAAAGTATTAGATATATTTTTTTAACGTATCGATGTGACACGAAATGTAAATGAGATATGTCTGTATGAGATATCGCGCTGTTGAATATAGGTACCTCATCTCATAAACGCAGTAATTTGTTACTTTTCTTCTTTTTCTTCGTCTTATCGTTTATATAACAAGCTGTTCCCCGCGGTCTCACTCACGCAGATCATATTTTCGTTGGAGTATCAAAAAATCCTCGTCTACATTGCGGTAATGTGTAACTATGCTGAAGTCAATCGTTTATTCAGAGATCTCGTAATGAGTCAATCAGTACGGGTAAAATACTCCATTTATGTCGATAATTAATTAATCGCTATTCGTTAGTATAACTAAAATTTGTTTTAAGTGTTTTAAATTAAAAAAAAAACAAGTAGAATAAAACAATCTATTTTGCTATTTTCTTAGAAAAATTCGAGGAATCCAATTGAAAAAGTCGTCTAGATCCGACAGAAAATCCTCAGGAGATGTCTCTACAAAATTCAGTTGCGAAATCACTCGAGTCAGTTGATACCGCAATTGAATATTGCAGAGTCAAAATCTCCTGAGGATGCTTTGCCTTCGGAGTTTTATAATGTTGTTTTCGTATGCTACAGGGATCAGGGTTGAAAAAAAAACAATAGATAGACACACTTGACCTTGGTGTTCTTTTCTGAGAACGTTTGTTTTATTAAGTTACCATCTACGAAGTACCAACCAAAACACATCTAATATATAAAGTGTTTAGTCTAGATTTTTTACGAGAATAATATTATGTACCTATTATTGATAGCTTCCTTATAAATAATCATTTACAATTTTACTTACTAACAGATTTCATGTAAGTTGATAAGTTTCATAGTAGAAACTTTATACCTTTATTTATTTGTTGTCCCCTATTCTCGCGATCCTGAAACTGCGTTAGAAACGGATCACGTCCCACATTTGGAAAGGTCACGTCCTAACGACTATTTCTTTATGTGCTATTTTCTTCAACGATAAAGATTTAAGTATTTTAACCGACTGTATAAGAATAAGTACCTTCAAGTTTCCAGACGTATATTGGAAAGTTTATATTATATATGTATTTATTTATTAAATTGTTGTTTTCATCCACATTGAAATGTAATATTCTACCTAATCATTATGTACAATAATTTGCAATAAGTATTTTATTTATTTGTGGTTGAACATTGAATTATCAAATACATAAGTACTTATACTTTAAAATTAAAACTAAGCCAGGATAATCTGCTAAACGGTTTAGAACGAAATTATGCACAACATGATGTCAAGTGTGGAATAATCATAGGCTACTTACTGTACGGGCAACACCACCTATTGAAATATTAGTATTGTATTATAAGCATTTTGACGGCCGAGCGGCGTAGTGGGTAGTGATCCTGCTTCTGCGTTTTAGGCTGTGGGTTCGATTCCCACATCTGAACAAATGTTTTCCAGTGTCTGGGTGTTTATCTATATATTAAAAGTATTTATATATAAAAAATATTCATCAGTTATCATAGCACCCATAACACAAGCTACTTACGAGTACGCTTACTTTGGGGCTATATAGCGATGTGTGTAATTGTCCTATAATATTTATTTATTTATATTTTACTTTTCCGATGCTTTGTAACAAAAACGACGTTTTAGTAAGATACATTATACGTAATTGAGACTGAAATAAAGTTTTTATTTTAAAACTAATGTTTAAAGCGGTGACGGATGACTAGGCAGTTATTTTTTGTACTATAATTTGGTGTGCTACCAACGTATGTTCCTGATAGGTAAACAGTTAAGTCTTACCGCCTCCCATGGGAATTGCATAGTTTAGGATCTGATGTTTCTACGGTAATTGTACTTGTAACACGATGTACATGTAATGGAATGTAGTTATTATTACCGTTATTAACGCTAATTAATTAAATTACTTGTGCCATTCTCTACGGATACGGACGAAATCGATATATTACCCTAGCTTCAACGTCAAACGAAACCGAACAAAAATTGCGTACGACCAAGTATCTCTCTAAAATCGATGCATTTTAATAAGATAAACAATAAATCAACTATTAATTGTTCACTATAAACTTCCGCAAATGACATCTGCTTCTATTCAATAGCAGATATTTCATTAAAAGAAGGTACGTATTGTATTTTCGGTCTCTTATTTTATACTTACCAGACAGCTTTTGCTCTAAAAGCCCACTTAACGTTAAAGTGAACAAGCTTTCCCGAACCTCGCCAAAAATCGGATGAGAAAGCACTCAAGTTGGTTATCTAAAGTACGAGTACCTACAATCTACATTATAAGATACGAAAAGTAGTATTTTTCTGAAAGAAGTTTATTTTGTTTATTGTCAACAAATTACCTTTGACCCTAGTACAATAGATGGACAACCTACTATTCAATGACATATTTACTATACTCGTGTGTTAGTGGAGTAGCCACTCCTGTAGGTCAATCGATGCTATGTACACGTCTAAATAAAATTTGGCTACAAATATTGCTGTTACTGTTAGACTTAGAAATATTAAAATTTGTGTGCATTATGCTGTTAGCTATTTCTGTGAAATACAACGTGGACGGCCATTGTTGAGTTGAGACAGGCGTGATACCATTAAAAAAAGTAACTGCATATCTGTCCCCGTCAGCCACTTCTCACCGGTTTTTCCGCTTTTTTACTCTAATAGTTAACGAAACAAGCTAACCTGGTGCTAAGTAGCAAATCTAAGCCAATAAGAGAGCAAGACTTCGCGGTCACGATAGAAGCACGTTAATTATGCTCTTCGGTTTGAGGTATAGCTGTTAATCATCATAATTATGCTTGTTTATTTGGCAACCATGCCGTTCAAATGTAAAAAGAGGGTAGCAGTACTTCCCGGACAAACTCAGTCGCAAAGAGCTTTACTTCTACTAAAACGTAGAAATACAACATGTTGCAAAGTAGAAATTATTATTGCAAATACGCTATGTAAAGTTCATTCGCTTAGCCAAATAAGCTAAGGGAACAATTAGTCTAATTTTATGAGTCACGTAGACTTTAAATTACAGCAAGCACTTGGAAGGTCAAGTGCGGTTGACAATTACTACCACGAGTAGACACATCTACTTGTGATACGTTTTCTTATAACAGAACTGTAAACATCCAGCTAATTAGACGCTAAAAGGCTTTTGAAATATTAAAATCTTTTGGTCCCGGTTATATTTAAAGTAAACAATTGAAATGTAGCTCCATCCGGTGCTGCAGTTTCGCTTATTCCGGTGCACGGGTGCAGTGTCGAGTGGCTCTTGTTTTCTGAATACAGTCCGCTCGGTGATGCTGCTTGGAATAATTTTTATCTTAAAGTTCTTAATTGTATTGACACTGTGAACATAAATTGATCCAAATTTCTCAGTTCCTCAGAGATATATCAAACTATTTTAGATTATTGACTTAAGTACTACAGCTCTCCAATTAACCATATAACCATTACCTTTACCTTTGAAATACGCGAAAGTCGGATATGTCAATTCAAAGATATCAGTACGAAAACGTTCAATTACGTAGGAAATATTTTTTTATAAAAATAAAAGATGGCTGGTAATTGAATAGTAAAGATTAAAGGGATGAACTTTATGTGAGGTTTACTTAATAGTGTAAATCCGTAAAGAAATTCTCAATATTGTATTTAATATTTAATACTATAGTACGTGACTATTGTGTTAATTAACTAACTACATAATATATTAACGATGGAGAAGCCACTCCTGTCAGTGCCTGATCAATGTTACGCCTTCGAATAAAAGTTCATTCCATTGTGATCAATTTAAGCAGAAATAATCACGTTGCATTCCGTTTGAAAGGAGCTTTTAAATTTTTAGGTATCCTTTTTTTAGGTATTATTCACATTAAAAGACATTTCTTTTACGAACACACATAAAGGAAGTTCAATGTAGTTATTTTAATTTAGCACCCAAATTTTCTTTCAGCATAATTCAAGTCAGTAGTAGCACACAATATTATTTTAATTAAGTAAACCATATGAAATTTTAATACATAATGGCAGGAATTGCACATAATACGAGGCACCCGGTAACCTAGTTTGACTCAATTCGGATTCTTATAATGTTACTAATTTCAGGAATTTCATGATGTCATTAAAAGCTTTGCGTAGGTGAAGGTAGGTTTTTGTGAGTCAAATGATCAAATCACACCAACGACTTTACTATATACGTATTTTACAAGTGAATATATGCCAAAATAAGACGAATTATGTTATACGAATAAAGCTGTAAATAAAGAAATTGAAAGTAAAATAAAACTCCGAGTAAACTTGACCATTAAGCAATTTGATTTTATGTTCTCAAAGTAATCCTGACGGTTCTGTTTGTTTACACACCCGTCGTTGTTCTACAGGGATGTGCAAATAACGTTGAGTATTGATTTTTACTTTAGCTGGCTCAAACTTTTAGGGTAATGTCTTCATTAAGAATGTCTGAACTGTAATAAACTGATAAACAACAATTAAATCAAATAATTACGCTTATATAACACGTATATAACGTGTTACCGCTTTGTGATTTCAAATATTGTAAATTTAAAAAATATTTTAATAAGCTCTATGGATGAGCTTCATTAGAGATTTTGTTAGTTTCAGAGGTTGTTAGTTTTAGACAAATTTGCTATTACAGAAATGAGGACACATATTGAGATATAATAGTACCAGTATCCTTTTAAACAATTTTGTCTTGTTCTTTTCTGTATAATTAGTTGACAAACAGATGAGCTATCTACTGGCCTATTGGCTATCTTTAGCGTTTAGACACGAACATTTCTAGCTAGCTTTTTTAGTAATTCTCATGTCAAGTGATTTAGTTATCACTAATCATTGTAATGATGTCATTTTCGTTAATACGTTGACGACCTCCGTAGCGCAGTGGTATGCGCGGTGGATTTATAAGACGGAGGTCCTGGGTTCCATTCCTGGTGGGGCAGATTGAGATTTTAGTTATTTGTCTTGGTCTGGCTGGTGGGAGGCTTTCGCCGTGGCTAGTTACCACCCTACCAACAAAGACGTACCGCCAAGCGACTTAGCATTCCGGTACGATTTCGTGTAGAAACCGATAGGAGTGTGGATTTCATCCTGCTCCTAACAAGTTCACTTTCGTCTTAGATTGCATCATCACTTAACATCAGGTGTGATAGCAGTCAAGGGCCAACTTGTAGTCGATAAAAAAATAACGGCTTTTGAGAAATACGATAAATGCGGTTGTCTAAAATTTTATGTTAGCTATTTTGGGTATCTAAATTAGAGATGCTGATAAAGAACTATAGGTTAGATAGAAACCTCAGTTATAACTGCATTGTTAGGATAAATTCACGTCCATGATATATCTTTCAAGGCAAAGTTCATGAGGTTATACGATTATAGCTGTAAGTATAACGATAGTACTTTTATAGTTTTGCGCCCTCGCTAATAACGCCTTTTACTAATCTTACTACATACATACATACATAAACATCACGCCTTATTCCCATAGCGGTAGGCAGAGACCACATCCCTCCATTTGCCACGGTCTTCGCATACTTCCTTAGCTTCTTCCACTCTCATTAATCATTTCATACAAGTTCGTCGGTTTAGGGTACTCTTGACCTGGCCATTATTTAAAATGTCCTGAATTTGGTCCAGGAACATTCGCCTAGACCTTCCCCTTCCAACATTTCCATTCACCCTCGCCTTGTAAATCTCTTTTGTTAATCTTCTTTCATCTTCTCTACATGTCCAAACCATCTAAGCATCCCTTTCTCAATTTTAGTCACTACACCTTCTTTTACTAACGTGTTATAAATCGGACTTAATTATTTAAAATGTTCTAGTACCGTTCTAGCAATACTGTATCGGTTAGTTAGCAAAGGTTGTAAGTTACAAAGAACAGGTAAATGAATTTAATGCCGAGCATTTATTGTCGTGCGCTCTAATTTGCCGTCCATACGTGTTTGAGTTTCAGTTAATTGGCGGCAACAGCGACTGAAATGTTGAAATCAATTTAATTCCCTATGTTATTGTATAAACATTTTACGTTAGTCGAGCTTCATTTACCTACATTACTATTACTATGTATAAAGTATAATCAATATTATTGAAAAAAGACGTAGCCGTATTGTTGAATTTTGGACAGATCAGATTTTATGTGAATCTGTAAGTACATACTGGTAGTCATATTAAATCGTGAACTGTTAGAATTATTTATATACATATAACATATTACAATACCTATGTTATGTGCGGGATTTATGCTATTGATTGCGTAGCGGAAATAGTGGTCTATTGTTTTTTGGGCTGCCACCTTCAACCAGGTCCACGAGTAGGAACTCGATAGAGCTAGCATCTCTATGTTTTCTAGCTGCCCTACACCAACAAATGTTTTTTTTACCAAAAAATGATTTAAAAA
The DNA here is from genome assembly GCA_034621355.1 of Mycalesis mineus. Taxonomy (NCBI): domain Eukaryota; kingdom Metazoa; phylum Arthropoda; class Insecta; order Lepidoptera; family Nymphalidae; genus Mycalesis; species Mycalesis mineus. The sequence goes on along the minus strand of CM067887.1, from coordinate 11,361,548 downwards.
AGTTCTCATAGGGCACAGTGCGAACCAGGTAATCATATTATATTATTAGTAAGGCCCGTTGTGGCTTTTGTTGGACAGGGAAGCTAGACTTTTTTAATTTTGTTAATGGTTTAATAAATAAATAAAAAAAATATTACCAAAAATATGATTGATGATGTTGAAGAAAATTGCAAGAGGTTTTATTTCGGAAATTGGTTTTTACAACTTTCTTCTACGTAGTAAATTTTGGCAATACTTGCGATGCTACGTGGCGCAAGTAGATCATATTGTATCCATTAATAACAAATGAACTCGTACAATCGAGCACAGGTGTCTTGACAAATTGTCGCCATAAATTCTACTCTTTACTGACTATGAATATATATTATACGAAAAAAGTTGATAACATTGACTAAAATATATATGGGAATATTTCTTTTGATTGCATTTTCTGGAATTACTTACTTCTTTTGCAAATTGCAAACTCAACAAGAGAGTGAGACCATCAAGATCAAGATAGTTATTTGTGGCTCTAGTTTTAAATTCTTTTTATCAATTTTTTTATGGCTAGGACGCAAATACTGGAATATATTTGCTCTGAATAAGTTCTAGCTGAATAATCATTATTTTCGGACGCTTATATCTGTCTAATCTAATCAAATCTACTTAAGCAAGCGAATCTTGTATAATATTTATGTGTATGTGAATTTTCAAAATTTCGAAACCATTTACAACAGATTTATATTATTTATTTTAATAAGATACGTTATTTAAATAAGATAAAGTTTTTCAGAAACGAAGTTCGATGTACTACTTAATATATATGACGTGAGGGTTGAAAATTGAGGACTTGTGTTTAGTATACTGATGTTTCAAAAATTTCAGAGACGGCTTAAAAAAACATCGAGCGCAGCTCGGTCAACCAGTTACTTTTCATGTATACGTCATCGTTATCGAACCCCAAATTACATTCGCAGTGATACACTGTAAAGCTGAATAATTGAATACTATAATAACCTCGACAATCAGGTAATCATGTAATCTAAATTAATAACTTACCTATGGCACTCACCCTTAAATATAGAGTTGTGGATTGCCTTCAAACACTCTAGTATTAGTTCAGTATGACGTAGAACAGCAGCAGTCATAATTAGATCGTCGCGTGGTACGCTGTTGTAATGTTGGCTACCAAACCAACTGCGCTCCAAGTTCCTCTCTACTTGGTCATCAGTCTTCTGAACTGAACAAGGTTTCATATCAGCGAAATGTTATTTAACCGCTCGTTTAGTTCGCGATTGCGATATGGACAAAAAGAACTTGTACTGGGTAACTAAAACTAATAGTTTATTTTTCCATTGTTGTGATAAGAAACATCACCTGCAACTGAATATTTAAAAGCGGTTCTATGTGCTCCTGTTTTATAAAAAAAGTGTGAAATATAAAGATAATATTAAAGGAAAACTTACCTGGCCTGGATATGACAGTGGCCGTGGTTAGATAAATATTTTATTCGCTTATTATTGATTATATTCTCTGTACCTACGAGTGTTTATTACAAATGACACCTAGAATAAAAATTTCACTTTACAGTTATTGAAAATGAATGAAATATGTTTCAACGTTTGCTTCTGTAATACGAGATGATTCCATAGATCATACAAATGCAAAGTTCCAAATGAGAAAGCTTTTATTTTGGATTAAACTTTTATTTGTATTGCTTAACGCGCTGGTAAACAACCATTGACAGCCAGTGATTAATGAAGCAGCAACACAGTCCACAGTTTGATGCATGTTTATTTTACGTTTATTAATGGTCTTTTTCTTACTGGTGGTAAAAATCGCGGCAATGCAATTGCTTTTTTTGATTGAAAAATTGAAAGTTTTCAAAATAAAACAAGTTTTGCACTGTGGCTGTGTAAAGTAAGCCAATTTGAAATAAAAAAATTAAATTAAAATAACTTTATTTTTAACATTAACTAATATGTTTTCTTTAGTTACGTTGAACTGTTGGCTGATTATAACACAACAAAATAAAACAACAGGAGTTCATTAGCATTTCTATCCTTATTGCATAAAATGTACAAGTTTTGGACGAAAAGGCAGTAGAAAATTCACGTCATTGTTTAGTCAAGAAAGGGCTATCAAAAGAATAGTGAGAGTAGTGAGAGAATTCAAACGCTAGAGAAACGTTAGTTAAATATCACGCAAACATCATAATGTGTATATTTATTATAGCCTCAGGAAGTAAGGCTATAACATTCTGTTATATAGCCCACACTGCAGACGTATAAAAGAAAAAGGGATGTGTGTGAAAGGCCTTTGGAACCATATTGCATCCATGCTGGTTAGCAGGTTATATCTCACATACACACAAAACATTAAGTTATAATTCTTTATTACAGTAATTTATTAAATGCGTTAATATCTCATCATATCTGTTAAAGATTTCGCTTAATAGTGTGCGGTATCTGAGTAAGAGCGGTGCGGCTGTAGAGGTGCATCGTGTGTGTATGTAGGTCTCGTACACTCATAGGTGTGTAGATGTAGTTTCTGGGTTCGGCAAAGCGTTACGAGCCGCGGCAAGCGAGTAGCGACACATCACACAGCAGACACTAATGATGTTGACACTAGACGTGAACAAGTTCATGGCACAGAGCATTCCGCACCACTACGTCTCGTTCGAGCGCTCTCAGCGAAGCGCGATCCTACTCAGTGGCCTACTCACTGACCAAAATTGTATTTGCGGTTATTTCAACTAAATTAGATATGTATGCTATTCTGTACTTAAATAAATGCAGTCCAGTGCTTAGTCTAGATGGCTTTGGATAGTTTGGGTTAGGCTATAAAATATTAAGATTTTTTTCAAACAAAGCCTGCAGTTAGAAAGTTCGTAGTGTTACACCCCGTGCCTCGAAATACACTGTAAGCAGCCGGTCCCGATTATTATAATTAACATCCGATAGTGATCGTTGTAAAGTTAATCTATCCCAGCTCGCCCGTCAGCATACCCGTCAGCGCGCATTGAAGCTGCGGGATGGGTATAAACTCCTAAGCCCCTCTTCGATAAGTTCTGGCTCTGTTATGAGATTATTAAAATAGACGATGTTATTTATCATTTAATTTCCCCGCCAGCCTGCATTTGGAGCAGCGTTTTGGTTTAAACTCCTAATTTCCTCTCCAATAAGTAGCTAGGCTTAGCCTCAAAACAGACTGATGATATTATTTAGCATTTATCTGCGAGTAAAAATATAGTTAGGCACATGAATAACAAGTTTTAGGGAACTGTAATAAAATTATACGACATTAGATTTAATAATAATATATAATATATAATAATAATAAATAATATAGGACAATTACACACATCGCTATATAGCCCCAAAGTAAGCGTACTCGTAAGAAGCTTGTGTTATGGGTGCTATGATAACTGATGAATATTTTTATATATACTATACATAAATACTTATAATATATAGATAACCAGACACTGAAAATCATGCTCATCACACAAACATTTTTCAGATGTGGGAATCGAACCCACAGCCTAGGACACAGAAGCAGGGTCACTACCCACTGCGCCACTCGGCCGTTTATTTACTAATTTTAATTTATTACGTACTGTTATGGAGCAATTTTAACACAATCGCATGGCGCTGTTATCCGCTTCACGCTATTTTATTTTTATATAGTAAGAGATAAGATCAGATCCAAAGCTAAGCATAGCTGCCGGAAGTTTGCCGCAATTTCATTAGATAGTCTACCGCGACGGAAGCATCATAACGAATAACGATGTTACTCTTTGATATAATTCAGTATCTTGGCGCTTGAACTTGTGCATGCAAAGCTTTTGCTTCTCTAGCGGAACTTCTTGCAGTCTGTGATCAACTTTATATATACAATCGTTGTTTTAAAAAAAGACATTTTTTTTTATTCTTTTGTGTAACGGCGTTGAAGTATGGCACTGTTGTTACACCTATTTAAATATCAATTGTCACGTAAAGTTGATTAAAAGTGACGATGCAAATTTTGCGTTTTCAGGATTTGGTGTCAATGACCTTAACATTCTAGCGTCTCTAGGTAGACGGGGGGAATGTACAATATATTAGATCTATGTTGTTTGAACATTTTTTTAGTGGTTTGACTGTTGGTCACTGGTCCAGTTATATGGATTCACACATCCCAGTCTAGAATCCATAAGTACAAATATTTTTTGTTATATCAATTATTCGCCATATACTTTAACATAATTAACCTACCCCGTTTTCCTACAACAAATCGAAATATTGGGGCAGAACAAAAGTCAAACGAGCAGAGATCGAATCCAGGACTTTCGCATCTAACCCCTCAACCGTAGGACTATTAAAGCTTCACTTGTTGTAGTGTCCATCAAAATAGGACATCAAACGATAGCTGAAGTTTTCACTACGACAGTGTGTAATAAACAATCTGATTTAACTGTGGATACGTTTTTTAGGCTCCATCATGTTCCACGTGCGGCGGCGGCCGTCGGACGCCCAGCCTCGACGACGGAAAAAGAAATCCAGCGTGGGCACGGGCAGCGCGCGGCCCGGCACCGAGCCCATGCTCGTCGAGGTGGCGCCCGACGGCTCCGCGCTCGAGAACGGCCGCCGCGTGCGCATCGCAGATCTTGTTGAGGTTTGTGTTTTTATCATTTAATGAAAAATAAAGAAATACCCCTAGTGGTGTCTGCTCGGCATCACACCGGAATGCTACATTGCTCGGCGTTTTTGCATGGTAATTACCCGACTAGCCCACGGCTATAGACCAGACTAGACATAAAGAAAATATTTTAAAATCCTATTTAAAATATTTAGGCATATCAAATGCTAAAATGATCTAAGTTGCCCAACATCCAACTTAGATCCACAGAGCTTCTTTGTTGAAAACAAAATCTTTCCCCATTGCACCAGAGTAGCGTCGTTTACTACCAATTACATGTACCTTTAGGAATTTGAAAGTTATTAATACCAAAAGAGATAGGTTCAGGTCACAGTAAATTATTATAATACATAGTATAGATCCGTCCGTCCATGCATTTGTATATATTATATTTGTATTGTGGAAATTTTCACATAATATCTAAAGAAAGTAGTAATGGCATAGAACACACGGTATACAAGCTAACACAGTTTCGCGAGGCGCACAGTGAATTCAAATTAGGAGTGGCGGCTACACCTCGCTCGGTGCACGTCGAGGGCCTTCCTAGCAACAGCGTATAACGATTCACGTTACAACGTTCTAAAAGTCATGACATTGAATCGCATACAGAATAAATCATGGACAATAGAACATAGTTGAAAACGAATAGTTACAACTACATATATTTAAAACTTGCCCTGCCCTTGAGTTTGAGGATTTACTCTATTCGGTGTCGGTCATATTACCTCAATTATTCAAAAACAATTATCGTCTAATTGTTTCTATCCCTCACTATATATATTATATACTTAATAGACTAATAAAAGACATTGGAATTATTGATCGTTGTTTAGAAAGCACAATTATTTTCTTTTAAATAAATAAATTTCAAAAAACTTATAATTAATTTAATCTTAGCAAACTTAGATTGGACAAGCAGCGTACAGCAACAAATGTAATGTATACCTTGAAAAGTATTTTTAAATGTTTTTAAAAATGATTATAGTATTCTCAACAATATATTCATTTATTGTTAAAATATAAATATATAAATACTTGGAATAATCGATTTTTGAATTTCCAAGGATCATCAATCTGTTGTCTGTCTTACTCAGTAGAACCACAACAACAACTTGTCCAACTTGTGGGCTTGTGAGTTGTATGCATAAATTCACAACTTGACCGTCGCGTGGCCGACCTATATTTTCTTAGAACTAGTTGAATGGAACTTGTATATTAACAGAAACGGTTTCTATTATTTACTATACTGGAATTAATGTAACAGCGTTCGCTAGAATTTATTTCAGGTAAAAGCGTAGTACTTTTTATTAGCTATTAAATCATACTGATATGAGGTACTCGCGTACAGAGAATTAATTAAATAAATACAATATTATGTATTCACTTAAGATTATATAAATTAGAGCTTGACTTCTTACTATCGAGGTTAATTGACTGCTCCCGAAGTTCGGAAGCGTAATGGCAGTTTCATTTCATGTTTCTAGAAATCAAACATAGTAACTGCACCGATAACTGGACACGTCTTTCACGAATATTAATGTCATGATTATAGATAAACATTTATTTATCTTGAATCTGAAACCTTTTACTGACTGGACCGTGAAGGTTCAATGTGTAGTTAGCTTAGTGACGTAATTCTATATCCAATAAGGCGAACTTCAAAGAATCGCAAATATTCGTATAGATCCCCATGACACGGGCAGACAAGATTTTTAAAATTTTAAAAATAATTTGACCTGTTCGTTTCATCTAAAATGACGCAGCATGTGAATGTTCGTTTGAGTTTTTTCTTATTCTTTTCTAAATGTAAGTGTATACTCAGGTTGGATCTGGTAACGGCACCGCATTACAACTGTACGGGCCGTCGATCCAGCCGCGCCACTGCGTGGTGGCGCCGGCGGAGGGCGGCGGCTTCAGCGTCACCCCGCTGCACACGGACGCGCACGTGTACGTCAATGGGCGGCGCACGATGCACTCCCAACGGTTGCAGGTTGGTCCTTGTAATAACATCGGAATGCGTTGTTGGTACTGGCAATGATACCAAGTTGGAGTTATACGGGCCGTCGGTTCAGCTGTTTTATTGCATGGATTAATTTCGGACGGCGGTGATTTTAGCGTCACATCGCTGCATGTGGATGCGCACGTCCACTTTAACGGTCGGTCTCTACTCTCTTGACTGCTATTTTTCAGTTGTTTCAGTCAAAAGTTTTGATGTGTCTTATCAAAAATGCAAAAAGATGTGGCCCTACGCGTTAAACATATTAGTAGTTCCTTTCACATATTATTTGTGCAACATAAAGACAGCAGTGAATAATTGCAATATTTTTAGTAAGTTCGTACTGAGAAACATTTTAAACCGTACATGTTATATTATAGATGTCTCCTAAGTAAAGTTTGCAATGAGAAAGCGGATTATTTGTAAATCACAGTCAGGCACTTCAATTTTATTTGTGTAAATAAATCCATATGCTTGCCGAGCGTGCATCGTACAGCCCTCATTTATTATTACAATGTCTTGCGCAACTGCAACACAGTAGCGGATCCAGAGGTGAATGTGGGGATAGAGCATTGACACCCCCTTCCAAATCATCTATGACCATCCCTGGATAATTTCAAACTAAACTTTGTTTTATCGTATGTAAGGAGGCTTACTATATTTAGACATTAAATTTATTCGTATCTTAGTATTTTTAAATTTAAGGATAGTTTAATTTCTAAAATTCTAGATCCGGCTCTGTATCGCGTGCAATAACACCCTGAACAAGCATGTCCCCAACATCAAAGACCTACATCACTTTATAATATTTTTACATCGTTGATTGCTAAGCGTTGGAGTTTACGATTTAATTTGTATTCGAGCAGTTCTTGTTGATTTGAAATACAAGTTGTATTTAAAATTTTATTTGAACTTTACAAAAATGCATGCAAAATAGGTCAAGCTATTAATAAAATATTTTATTTGTATAGCATGGCTGTTTGCTCAAATTCGGTCGAGTTTCGACGTTCCGCTTCGTGGATCCGATGCAAGAGAACATCATCAACAGAAATCTATCACAATCCCAGCACTACGGCTCCGGTTCCATTTACGACAGGTGAAGTTACATTCTGACACGTATAAATAAATGTTGTGAATAGATATTTAACACCATGCGTATACTTAGCTATCAGCCAATAGAAAGCTTAGTCTAGTTCGGTAGTAACACACGAAACACTTTAGCATTATTCTTTTATACCTACTGTTATCTTTCAATTCTAACTTTACGATCGCCACCGAACCGTCGCTTCCTTAATCACTTTTAAATGTTGTGTTCTATTATGTTTGTCATCGATCATCGTTGTTTTCTTTGGTTGCATGTTTCTGTCACTGGCTCACCGACATGCGCTTGTGTATTGCCCTTCCCGCGTTAGATCGCCGTCGGGCGAGCAGAGGAACAGCGGCGCGATGTCGCCCACGTCGCTGGCGTCGCACCAGCCCGACGCGCTGGACGCCAACGCCAACGTGACCGACGACTACCCGCGCGCCGTCAGCCCCGCGTCGCGCGACTACGCGCCCTACAACAACAACACGCTCAAGCTCGACAACGAGTCGCTCATGATGTCGCAGCACCTCAACGACTCCAAGGGCGACTACATCAGAGACGAGCACTCGGGCTCCGTGTACAACGAGCAGGAGCACAGCGCGCCCGGCGGCCGCGGGCCTAACGCGCAGTACAAGGACAACTACGAGACAACGTTCGACCTGGACGGCAACGTGGAAACCAAAAGTATCTGTAGCGCTAAAAGTGGGGGATCGGGCCACGACAACAGGTATTCTATTACAGCTCTATTCAATATATGTATGTACTCGTATGTATGTCTACTCTTTGACCCATTTACTATTATGTCACTTGGTGCGTTGTCTCTCAAGTTAGCTCTAGATTTACCTAAAATCTCCATACCACATGCACATTTAATTATTTTTTATTTTTTTTGTCGTAGTCTGCTATGATTTAGATTTATCTTTATGAAATTCTGACGACTATAAAATAATAACATTTATTTAATTATTATTTAAGAAAAACAATAAATTTTTAGATTCACGCCTCATTATTTTTTAATAACATTTTCGTCTTGTGCCATTTTGAAAGTTGTGGATTTTTTTTCATTTTGTTATAGGAAAATATAGTTAACATTTAAATACTTGCTACGGTTTTCAAAGTACTCGTATATGTAATAGCGCATTATAAACATGTATGTATGTATGATAATTATACAACTAATTAGTATCCCAATAATTTGGACTATCTATACATTTACGTATTTAGGTATTTGTAAATATAACATTGATAAAGTTCACGTCACAAAATGAATTTTTAACTAAGTTCTACGTCAATCCCGAAATAGGAAAACTCGAGAGAACAATTCTCGCCCGCAGTTGTAACTAAATTTTAACTGACTTTTGTCCAGGAAAGAGATTGAGATAAAATAGATTTTACAAAAAGTTTTTAGTACTGCTGACAAAATAAGTTGCTATAAGATAAGTCGGTGCTATTGGGTGACAATATTATCTTTTCTACACACGAGATATATATTCGTACTCAATTTATGCATACTGACTAGATAAGAGAGATATTATAAACAAAAAAAAAAAAATATTTTGAATTCAACAATAAATACTTACAATACCATATTATAATCAAAATACGAAGTTTTAATTTCCGAAATATGGCGTACATGTTTCTGGTATCGCCCAGAAAAGGATCCTGTAGGAGATAACAGAGAAACAAGGTACAATACTGAGAGTCTCTCGTATAACAGAAGCGGTATGGGCAGTATAGCGCGTAGCGGACAGGAGGCCATCCTGCCGGCCGTGCTGGAGTTCCCCGAAGGTGGACAGGCGCAGTTCCTGGCCGCAGTCATCACGCACCTCGACCCGCACGCGCCGGCTTTCAAGCTCGCACCGGTGTACACGCTCTACCTTTGCGCCAGGTATGAAATACACCATGTCAGGGTTGTGTGGATGGAGGGACCTTGTTTTGCAACCTACATTATCTTTACTAATGTTATAAATATATAACTAAAGTTACTGTTTTTTTGGTACTCAATCTACTTAACTGATTTAAATGAAATTTAGTATAGAGATAGCTTACAGCCTGAGAAAGGCCTTAGAATTCTTTTTTTTTTTTTTATAAAAAAGCAAATATTAGACACTGACATGTAATATTCACGTTGCAAGTTCAATAAACGCTTGCATAGAGATTGAGAAAAGTAGACCTCAAATGAAACTTAAGTTACGATGGTTTTCTTTGAATGATTGCGGAACGCTACTTCGTGCGTGTTCTGACTTATAAGACGTATTTGACCACAACTTTGTTACAATATTATAGCGTGACAAAATCTCACGGTGTTTTAATTAAATACATTTTTCATACAAATGATTAATTTCCAGGTATCGTGCGTCGACCCATTACAGGCCGGAGCTGACACCTACGGAAAGGGCTCATAAACTTACTGCATTTCTCCATCACGTCGCTACGCTTATTCACGCTACCGTACAGGTATAACTTGTTGGTATTTATAACATCAGCACAAAATGCAAAAAAAAATTATAATAGAGTTAAAACGTAAATTTTAAGCTCGAGATGTAGATTAGAAGTATGTTTCAAAAATCATTTTTTAATATGAAAAACTATTTGAAACTTAAACTATATGCTAGTGCTAGCTTAGATTTTATAGACTATATTTTTTCTTCTTTGTTTACTTTAACGTATAATAGTGAAATATTTTAAATTTTTTAATTTCTGCTTCAGGAACGGTGCACAGATTCAGCCGCGCAAGCATTTTGGATGGCAAATGCGAGTGAATTATTGCATTTCCTAAAATGTGATCGTCACATTTCGTCGTTTTCTACACAAGCACAAGACTTACTGCCAACGACTGTCCAAAATGCGTTCAGGTACGATATGTCTTTACACTTGTTCCACCATGACGTGAAAGAGATACAGATCTCTCTAAGCCAGAGCTCCTAGTGGGAAGTTTAGAAACTTGTCGGTATTGTAAATCTAATTTAAAGAAACGAACATTGCAAGAAATCTAAATGCAACTAAAATTTTTTATGAAAGTACACATATATTGAGGAGTATTTATTATACGAATTAATATGAATATTTGTTACAAATACGACACGGACAGCTGATAGGAGTCATGGGCGCCGCTATATCATATATATAACTTAGTTCTTAGTTGTATGAACTGATATCAAGATTATTTCTCACTAAGTATGAAATACCCAATTGTTTTCCAGTAACCTGGTGTCGTGTTTCCAAGAAGAGTTGTCCCGCGCGCTGGCAGAGCTGACGAGCCCGGCGGCGGCGGATGCGACGGAGGCCACGGCGCCCACGCTGCAGGCGCTGGCGGCCGCCATGGTGCTACTGCGGCGCTGCCGGGTCAACGCCGCGCTCACCATACAGCTATTCTCGCACCTCTTCCACTACATCAACGCCGTGTGCTTCAACAAGGTATGCTCATTGCATTTCTATATGTCTCCGAGAGGACATGTGGCGACGGAGGAATTTAAGCTGCGGATTGTGATCGACATACAGTTTGATGTCATGACATTGACGATTGAGTGTTTTACAATACAGATACACTTTGAATCTAAGGATATTGAGTGGATAGTTGATGGGCAAAGGTTTTGCATGGTCCGTTGTTCGCAGCTGGTTGGCACGGTGAGTGCGCGGTGGGGCGCGGCGCTGTGCCTCGGCGCTGCGGCTGGATAACATCTCGTCGCAGCCCAAGCAGGTATGTACAGTGAGGGAGAAGGAAAAGAAATATTAAAGGTTCCTTTTTAAAACCACGGCCTTTTGATGGCCTCCGTGGAGTAGTGGTATGCCCGGTGGATTTATAAGACGAAGGTCCCGGGTTCGATTCCCGGCGGGGCAGATAGAGGTTTTATTTATTTGTCTTGGTCTAGCCGGGTTTCGCCCTAGCTATTTACCACCCTACCGAAAAAGACATACAGCCAAACGATTTAGCGTTCTGCTACGATATCGTTTGAAATATTCTATGTTATTCAATTGTTTTCATGCTATGCAGAAGTACTCTGGAGTAAGTGTTTCCACGGAGATATGTTGTTTGATTACCCGCGCGCTGGCAGGCTGACGAGTCGGCGGCGGCGGCTGCGACCGAGGCACGGCGCCCAAGTCGCATGCTGGCGCTGGCGGCCGCCATCGGTCTACCTGTGGCCCTGCACCGAGTATCATTCGCCGCGCTCACATAAACTAAATTATCTTTTAATATAACATTATCAATATATTCAAAGCATTCTCTATATGACCTAATTGCCACACATCACCGCCTATTTTGCCACCCATCTTTAATATACTTTATAATTGTTTGACATTCTCTATCAATTTCAGTACCTCTCTCATAGTTTTTCACTACTAAACCTCACATTATCAATCACAAAACAAGCGACGGACGAATTTAAGCTGCGGATTGTGATCGACATACAGTTTGATGTCATGACATTGACGATTGAGTGTTTTACAATACAGATACACTTTGAATCTAAGGATAATTAATGAATGGATATATCTTAAGTTGGAATAGGGTAAAGTAATGAATTTTGCATGGTCCGCTGTTCGCAGCTGGTGACCGAATCGGGTACGGTGAGCGCGCGGTGGGGCGCGGCGCTGTCGGCTCGACTAGCGCTCGTGGCGGCGTGGGCCGAGCGACAGGGGCTGGAGCTGGCTGCCGACTGCCATCTCGCTCGCACGCACCAAGCAGGTATGTACAGTGAGGGAGAAGGAAAAGAAATATTAAAGGTTCATTTTTAAAACCACGGCCTTTTGATGGCCTCCATGGCCTTAGCTTATTGGTAATGACCCGGTGAATTTATCCCCAAGTAACTCACCTCTTGTACCCTGAACTCACACTTTTCCTTATTAAATTTAATTCCTACCAAAGAGACAAGCGGCTATCAAAGCTAGAATTAAGTTAAGAAATTTAAAATGAATTTTGTTCTGTCACATTATTATTTTTTCTTTATTTGCCTGGGTCTATTTTAACTTTATTATTATTATTATTTTGCTGTTGAGAGGCTTTCGCTGTAGTCTAGTTATTTAATATTTATGCCATCCTATGACAAGAAGACATAAAGCCAGTAGATTTAGTGTTCCGGAGATATGATGTTTGATTACAACAGAAACCACAAAAGGTGTGGATATTTCATCTTACTCCTAATAAGTTAGTCCGCTGCCATTACAGCTCGCCTCATCTCTGGCTCGTACCGTAACGCGGAGGAGGTGTGCGGCGCGCTGGGCGCATGCTTCAAGCTGAACTCGGTTCAAGTGCGCGCGCTGCTGGCGCCGCTGCTGCCGCCTGATCTAGTGGACGCAGCTGTCGCGCATGCGCGCTCGCGCGCCGACGAGCTATACCGGGCCGACGGCCGAGAGGTAAGTCTAACCTTACAATTATATTTGTGACTGGAACAATTTTATTAAAGTTAAATTTAAAATCTTTCTATAACATGTACCTTATTTTTCAACGGTGACATTCTAATTCGGTAATGCTCTTATTCATGAGTTAAAACAATGAAATTACAAAAGGTAGTGTATTATTAGAAAACGTGACTAATATTCTCTTTTCACGATTGCGCGGGTACAGATAACGCTGGAGGAGAGCGTGTGGCTGGGCGCGGCGCTGTTGATCCCCGGCGACGGGTTCAGCGCGGAGGTAGTGCGAGGCGTGCCGCCCGGCCTGGCGGAGTTCGTGGCCCCGCTGCAGCGCGGCGGGCTGTGTCGCCTGGCGCACCAGCCGCACGCGCTGGGCCTGTGGACCGTGTACATGCACGGCTACGGCGCGCAGACGCACACGCCGCACGACCACCCGCGCGTGCAAATCGTGCAGCTGCACAAGAACTCTAACGGCATGGGGCTCAGCATCGTCGCCGCTAAGGTGATAGCTTACAGTCCTCAATTCTTACAACCTATTGTAATATTATATATTTAAACTAAAATTCAAGCTTATATCTGATGCAGGATACAGTAAAAAATTGTTAGTTAAAAAGTTAAATTGGTAGGGCGCCGGACAAAGCAAGTTGGGCATCTACATAAAGTCTGTGGTGCCGGGCGGTGCGGCGGCGGCGGACGGACGACTGGCGGCCGGGGACCAGCTGCTGTCGGTCGACGGACACTCGCTCGTGGGCATCACGCAGGAGAAGGTATGACGACTGCACGGTAAATGTTACACTCATATGGACGTCCACTACTGGACATAGGTCTTGTCAGACACAAACACAAGAATCCGGAGCCGCTTGTGGCTCTGCGATACATTAAAAGCTATGTAAAACTTAACTAACTTTAATCGCGACTTCGCTCGCGGGCAATATAGTGTATTGCAAAGTTCTAAGATCACCAAAAACAAAACTTCATCCTTTGTTTAAGGAAAAATCAGTATAGCGAGTAATCCATAAAAGATAGGTATATGCCGCCGCGAGCTTTTTTGTAGTCCTGACTAATATATTTGGGAGCAATAATACACCAGTCTCTATGGAAACCTATATGGCTGACACACGAATGAGACATTGACAAACCTTACGAACTGATTATTATGATACATGTATACATGGTACCTGCTTATTCCACATACATTACACTAACAAAGAGTAACAATGAGTGATAGTGCTAGTGATATACTATACTCATGATATAATTATGTTTGTTATGTGTTCCGTAGGCCGCGGAATATTTGGTACGAACAGGCCCGACGGTCACGCTGGAGGTAGCGAAGCAAGGCGCGGTATTGCATGGCCTGGCGACACTTCTGCATCAGCCCGCCTACAACCCACGACAAGGTAGGATTTTGCATTATCAATCTACATTTCGTGTAAAAATAATGAAGGGTATTCATTATTGTTGTCTCTCTATCCTGTTTTATTTGTTAGACGAAGAAGTGCAGTACGAAGATCCAGCGAGTCGCAACTCTGGCACGTTCACGAACCTTCACCCGGCGTTGCTGAAACCCGCCTCGCCGCTCACAGAACTCGTTACCGCAGGCAACTTCACCTTTGTGAACATGTTATAGTTTCATTATGATTTCCTTTGATTTAACAGAACAAGTTTATTTTGCAATTTGGTTTATGTTTCCTACGTTGGTATCTTCTTTTTTTCATTTCGGATTATATATTGTGAAAAATTTTTTGGCAGGTATGGTTTCTTGTTGTTTTCTGCTTCTTTTTTTGAAATAAATTTTTAGGTCTTATAAGTTTAGGTCTAAAAGGATATTTAATTCCAGGTGAAGGACGCCACTCTTTCCGAAACCGTTGCCTCTCGTTGAGGGACGAATCTTCCGAATCTAGTACGGATGAGACTGAAGATTTCCAACCTCCCCTTTATCGTGGTTCCATTCCTAGGTTAATCATAACATTAGACCGTGAAAACAATCAGTTGCAGGAAGATCTAACTCCGGATACACCAGGGTGTCCGTTGGAGCTCAGAGATTCTACAAAACCACCACCTCAGATACCTATATTCACGTTTACGTGTGAAGATGTGGATGCACAAGACTCGTGTGACAACTTGTCGTTAGACACGCACGTTCCAGCGCCCATCCTCGATCCACCAGCGAACTACGACCAGTCGAGCGAAAGCGGGGAAGCCATCTGCTTGCCCCCTGAAATGAAACCCATAGATACTAAACTCACATTAGATTTATTTAATTATCGCACGAAAGAGGACGATTACAGAGGAAGGTGCACGGGTGTGGATGAGTGCGTGAGTGCGTGCGAGTGTTGCCGCACGCCGCAACCGGAGACTCAACAGATACCGTATATAGATGAGCCGAATTACGAGCCGGTTATATTCGAGAGCGACGGAGTTGACAATAAAGTGGCCACTCCTAAAATCCGCAGAATACTTCCCACGCTATCGTTAGATAATCCCGAGGAAAGGAAACCAAAAACTGTGGACGCCACCAGCCAGACTCCGAGTTCGCCTGTACGGGCAGATGAAAAAACTCGAATCACATGTAAAAAGGACTTAAGTCTTAATCTAAAGCGGGAATGCAATAATATAGATATGATTCACTCGCGTCTTAGAAAAACGTTGTTTTCCGTTACCAAATCATTATCTAGTAAATCTGATGATACAGAAGGTCCGTCCATTTCCACATCGGAATCTATCGAAGATCTGTCGAACGATATCATTCAGTACAGAAAAGTGTCCAGTAATCCAGTAGACATTGATGTTATGTTAGATGAAGTCGGAAAAAAATCTTGGAAGTCTCCTGACGAGTATCGACCTGCTTTCGGTAAAGTAAAAGCATTAACAAAACATTTTAACCAAATTAATCTTAAGTATTGTGTGAAAAGCTATAAACGTAATTGTCAATCGAGTCCTAATCTAAGCGGAGGAGTTAAGTCGGAGATGTGCAATACGAACAATTTGCCAACGAGTGCCAGCTTGGCAAATATACTGTACGAACAAGATAAAACCGACACGAGTACTAAAACTGACAAAATGTCCGAGGACGAGGTTAAAAGCATTCTCATTCAACTCGAGGATTGGTCCAAATTTGGGTCTCGCGGGAGCGAAGATACCCTAGCCCAGGGCAACGAGTTCGAAATTCCAAATTTACCATCCGAAGATCACACCGATCCGAACGTTTCTACCACTGGCAGTTACGTTTTTACCGAAATTATTGACAAGAAGCCTAAAACGATTACGTTAGAAAATATAATATTAAAATCTAACCACTCAAGCGAAAATTCGGTCACGCAGCGCACCGATCGAAGTAAAGAACTACATAGAAGCGAGAGTTTGAAAAAATTAAGCGAAGGCCTTTCTACCGAAGCTAGGGCTACGATAGAACGTAAACATGTGTCGTCTGTGGACGTATCGCAGGACATTTGCGACGACGTGAGTGGGAGCGAGTGGGTCGTTTCTGTGCAGAGCTGCCCCGACGTCAGCAGCGCGTGCGAACGCGACCCGCAGTCCCACCAGGCCCCCTCGTGTAAGCCGACTCACACACCGAGCATGAAATAGGTGTGTTATATACGCACGGCTTCCAGTACCTGTTCATTTCATTTTTTTTAGGCATGCATTTTCCGGTTTCAGTTTTGTTTGCGTTTGTTTAAATTAAAAATATTGTGAAGTTCGTTTCAGTGTTTTCTTTTATTACCCATTATATTTCAGTTTTTCTTTAGTTTAATTTACAGTGCACTTATAGTTTTTCTATTTTATTTTAAGGCAATCTGCACCTAACTGTATAAACTCGTATTACAACAGTATAGATACGCATAGTACGTATATGTTACATAGTTCTAGTTTAAGTTGTGGATTTATTTATTGTAAATGTAAAAATATAGATTTGTCGATTTCTCGTAAGTCGAGTATTTTATTGTTTTCTTGAAAAATTTTTCGATTAGATTTTAAACATACATAGTTATTATATTAAGTTAAGTAATTTCATTTTTCTAGAACGTAGTATAGTGTAGTGCATTTAAGACTTGAATTAACACAAGTATATTGTACTGTAGGCGCGGGAGCGGGTGGTGGGGCCACGCGGCGCGCATCGGAGCGCGACCTGCCGTCCCGCCTGGCCGCCGAGCCCGTGAAGCCCAGCAAGAGCACGCCGGCGCTGCACCACGCGCCGCTCGCGTCGCCGCTGTCGCCCGCCTCGCCTGCCTCGCTCGCCTCGCACGCCTCGTCCTCGCACCTCGCCCACCAGATGCCTCCACCAAACGCGCTCTCGCCGCAGGCCGCACACACGCCGCTGCCGACCAGGTAATTCGCTCGTATCAAACGTACTTGCGAACATCGTCCACTGTACCGTACTTACAGTCCGAGTGTGGCTGGAACAACTATCCTGCGATTAAATCCGGGTTTTCATCAAAGTGGAGAGAGACAGAGGAAAGTGTGACAATGTGATATCTCGAATTTTAAGCTTTACATTCCGAAAGTATTTCGATTAAGTCATTTAAAGAAAAAGAATTGCATGTATAAAGGTATAATAATAAATAAAGTGAATATCCCAGCAGCAACATCTCCGGGAGCGCGTCGGGCGGCGCGTGGGCGCACAAGTCGCGCAGCAGCCACAACCTGTCCGCGCAGAGCGACTCCTTCTACCAGAACCTGTCCTCCGTGCACGCGCCGCTCCACCACCACCCGCTACAGGACAGGTATGTGCAAATATTTTATATTCAATTGTTGTCATTATGCAGCGAAAATAGTGACGTTATTTTTTTAATGTCTACAAGTTGGCTGTTGACTGCTGTCACAACAGATGTTAAGTGATGATGCAATCTAAGATGGAAGCGGACTAACTTGCTAGGAGTAGGATGTAAATCCACTTCACTAAAATACAAAATAATAGTTTTTAAGTTTTTATAAAGTAGTTTTTAAGTTTTTAAATCATAATCTTTCGTTACGTACGTTACGTTTTTTAAGAAAAATTATAGTGCCTGCGCTTTAACATAGTGCCTGTGACATATGTCATTAACTTTCCGTTTCACTCTTGAAAGTTGAAGCGATTTACAAATTATGACTTAGTATTTCAGCTGTTCCAAATTCTTAATATATTAAATCGTTAATAGCTGTAGTAACTTAAATTTAAAACCGTTAAACCCAGCCAGAATGTTCTAGTCTACAAATAAAATCAAATTGAAAGAAAAATTAAGCAAAGTGTTGTAACGTATAACGTAACGCCATAGACGTGTCTAGTGATGGGACGTACTTCTACGATGAATAGTCGATATTTTTTTTAATAATAAACGTATATTGTAGTACAATTTTTATTTTTAAAAAGTCTATAATTTTATACAACAACAGAACATCAGGGAAAGTTTACTCAAAAGTTTGCAAAGAAGAAATATATTTTATTCGTCCTAACTTATATCAGAATTAGGAACATTTGAGTTGTCACTAAATTCATCATCTGAATCTATGACGAATATTATTAACAACTAGCGGTCTCCCGGTATTTTACCCGCGTAGTTCCTGGTCCCGTGGTAATATCTGGATACAAATTACCTTATGTCACCCCTCATGAGTCTAGCTATCATATACAAAAGGTTTTTTTATAATCCGACTGATGACTGATGTAGTTTCAGAGATTAGCCAGAACAAATAAACAGACAGACAGACAATAATTGAAAAAAAAAAATGTTATTTTGGTGTATGTACGGTATGCATATATGCACAAACAGACACTGCAATTTTATTTATATGTATAGATGAATTAATTATGTTGTTAATATGGACGTCACGATCCCAATCAGTCATAATATCCCTTTTTGTTTTATTTACGACCTTCGACCAGCCTTCAGGTTAATCTTTGTTGATGGCCTCTTGTAACAGTGCCAACATGTTATTTGCCGTTAATGGCGGTGAAGTAGGTATTAATTTTTGCGGCGTGACTGAAAATTAAATGGGAATATGGAAAAAAGTATTTAAATTCAATCAATCAAATCATTCAATCAAATAATCAATTATTTCATAGGTAATGCTGCGTTCGCAACGCTGATGTTATAAATGCTGATTTTATAAAGCTTCAAAATAGGAATTGAAATTAAAAGCATACATGTTATTTGGGCCCAATAACATTATATCTAAAGACCGAGGTCAGACCTATTGTCATCTCTTCTAGAGCATAGGTAGGAGTTGGTGCCTTTTGACGCCGGACTAAGGCAATAAGCTCCAACTTTAACATTTTTATATCTACTCCGTTTTCCAGTTCATCAACTCGCTGTTGCGATTGGATTGGTTTGAGGTTTATTAACCTGTACCAAATGGTAAAGCGGGGCAGATTGAGATTTTCTTAATTTGTCTTGGTCTGGCTGGAGGAAGGCTATCGCCGTGGCTAGTTACCACCCTACCGACAAAGACGTACCGCCAAGCGATTTAGTGTTCCGGTACGATGTTGTTTCATTCTACACCTAACAAGTTAGCCCGCATCCATCTTAGACTGCATCACACATCAGGTGTGATAGCAGTCAATTGCCAACTTGTAGTTGTTAAAAAAATTATCGCAGAGACTATAGTCAATAAAAGTTTAATCCCTAGAAACTATGCATTATATTACTATAACCGCGATAACAAAGTCTCCTCATAAATAACGATCAAATAATAATTTGCCTTTTAAGCTAATTTTTTTACAACATTAAAAAGAGCTAGATTTATGCTGCGAGTATCGTAAGCGATAAACATGAATTTCTAAGCATCACATCCCTAGTCGATGACGTCAACGTCATACTGACAACTGTCACCCGCACTTTCTTACAGCAATTCGAGTATAATATAGTAAGTTCAATCTATGAAGGCTCGCCCCACACTTTAGCTATCGCTTACAGTACAAGTGTGCAATAAAACCTATAATAATGTGAGTTCTATTACAACGTGACGAGTAGCAATGTGTGCACTCACACAAAGCTAAACATTACATTCTTCTGGATTTAATCATGAAGAATGTTATGTTTATCTTGCAGGGTCTTGCATAGCAAAATGTTATTGTGATACAGGTTAATATATGTATATTAACCAATTACAATAACTTTAAACATCACAGATAGGTAAATATTACATAGGTATATAATATAATTATATCTATTTACCCCTAGATAATGCATAGAATGCCAAAAACGTTTAGCTAAACAGATTTTAATACTTTAAGCCCAGATATTTTATACAATACTCAATTCGGTTGAAATATGTTAAAGAGGAGAGCAGGGAGGCTAAATGGGAGGCTTATATTAGTAAGAATTTTAAACAGTTTAATATTTGAGCTCGACTCCACGCTGTCTTATCTACCATACCCCTAGTGTTTTTGTAAATCGTGAGCCTATGATATCTATTATTATTTGTATTCTTCTGGCTAAGTCATATTTAAATATTTACTTCATCATCAGCAACGACGTCATCATTACCATCATTTTTGCCCATACATACGAACAAAAAAAATTTAAGAGCATCATTTCGTTCTGTCACGACACACATCGACACAATCTACACTAGCCAGTTACACTGAGTCGTGGTCAACTCGAGACTGATGTTCGAATTGTTCTCCCCGTACCCTCGCGACAAATAGCGGGGCCCGCCTTCGTGAATTGAACTTACTATATATGCTATTGCGAACTTTTTGTAGTTCTAACAAAGAGGAACAATCTTTTCATACATCATTTTGTTAGCTCTTTTAGTTTATCGCGAACAGACAGACGGAAAAACGCGGCAGGGGACATGTTTTATAATATGTAATTATAAAAGAATGCTTTGGACAATGACTATATTTTTTTAGATATGATTTCAACTTTTTTAAGTTACATGTAATTACTCACAGATGGTCATCGCTGCGCAGTTCCACGGGCAGCAATCGGCCTCAGTCGGCGCACTTCGCCGCCCCCAACACCGAGCAATCTCCAGACGGTGCCAACTTGCAGCACCAGCAGGTACAGTGATAGAATACAGAAAGTGTTCGCATATTTTAGGTTTTATAGGCGATGGTTTTATATTAACCATTAGGTGGGCCATCTGCTTCAATCAATTATTTTATTATAAACAAATGATGAAAGATTCCGGGCTGAAAAGATATATACTATGATCTATATCTTGATAATTATAAAAGAATTCTTTAAATACTTTGTTTGAGTATTTCTTTTACTGTTTGTAACATTAGTATTTATTTATTTATTCTTTATTTGCACACTACAACAACATCACAGTAAGCAAAGTACATACAAATAAAAATATACTGCCACTTTTCTCAGGCTCAAGCGAATGCGGCTAGCGTCCGTGCGGCCAAACTGGCGGAAATGTCAGAAGAAGTGACGAGACGGCAACAACAACAACAACAACAACAACAATATCAGCAACAGCAGTTGCAGCAGCAACACCTACAACAGCAACAGCAACAGTTGCAACAGATGCAGGCTCAAAAAGCGAATCCATCGCATTCACACATGGGCGCGCAGCCGAGCCCGAACTCTATGCACGTCCACCCGTCGAGCCAGGGCATGATGCACATTCAACCAAACCAACCCATGCACGTGCACGCCGCGCAGCCGGCTCAAGGGCCCATGCACGTGCATACAGCGGCGCCGAGCCAGCCCATGCATGTGCACACCAACGCGCACTACTCGCCCCAGTTGCCGCAGGGAATGCATTTGAACATGCACTCGCAGTACATGCACTCATCACAGCCTCCCGCACAGGCGTATCACAACCAACAAGTGCAATCACAAAGGTTTGTATTCATTTATTTTTATTTAGTTATTTATTTGACCATAGGATTACTTGTCTAATTGCATTAACTGTATCATATATTTATTTATATTTTTTTTTAATTTTCAAAATCACTTAAAATTTTACAAAAAAAAAGCCACTCCGCCTGCTGCGGGGCTCGAGGGTCCAAGTACCCGGTGATCAGGGCTCCAGAATGAGGAACGTCACAATACGCGCCGTCTCAAGAATTACCGCGTTCTGTATCCTCCGACTTTGACCCGACAACATCGATCGAATCGACAATCGATTAACACTATATCAGGTCAATTGGCTACAATATCAGTGATAATCGTTCAATCCCAGTAGAGCAAATGCACTGGTATTTTCAAAGACTAATGCTGGGTCGTACCTATTAGTAAGGCATCTGTAAATGGATATGGACATATTTATTTAATAAAGCATACAATTATATCGAAGAGCAAAGTGTTAGTGGATTAATTATATATTGCTGTAAACTATGCTTGGAAAATTTTAATGAAAGGATTATTCTACATGTGAAATTTCAGTGTTTTTGTAGATCAACTTGAAGCAGAGTGAAAATTGTCCAATGGTGTAACATAATGTTAGGTATAAACTAAGTTATTAATAATCTAAGCAAACATTTATAACAAATACGTTCGATTTGATAGATATGACTGGCACCCGCCTGGGCCGCCTTCTCCGCAACGATCTCAGCCGCCTGTTGCACCCAAACCCGTTTCGGAGGTAAGTAAAAAACAGAAATACTAGCCGATTGTGTTCACTTGTATTTTTAATTTGTAAATCTTTATCATAATTAACGTTTTGTTGCAAATGAAATAATTGATTCTTGTCTCAATTTGCAGGTTTTAAGAAGATCCGAAACTGAGATGGACGACCAGTATATGCAGCAAGGCCAAACCCAAAATACCTCCAGTACGCAGCCTGATGACGGTGATTAATTTTTGTACTCTAAACATAATTAACAACTTATTTATAATACATATTATGTTAATTAGCCAATAATTAAAATAATAGAGCTATGAAAAGAAATGAATGGGTTCAGTTTGAAAGGTAAACGAAGTGATTCAAGCTCCGTTGGTAGCTTAATGCTCCAGAGTAGAAAAGAAACAAAATTCTGACTAGAAACTATATTAAACTAGCAGAAACCCGCGACTCTGCCCGCGTGGTAAATAATGTTGCAACTTTCCATAAACATCATAAAGAAAAAAAATTTTCATTACCCTTTTTTTTATTAAAAATGGGTACATGCCATCGTCGACTTTTATATAGTTCTAATATAGAGAATAAATTCTTCCATACATTGTAAAATGTTATATATTAATTAGATAAAGCAGCGTTTTCGATGGAAGCTCCCAGGCGGCTTTAATTTCTTCGACTTTTCCAACACTTATCGTCATATTTCATGCATTTTATATGAAACCTTCATCAGGAACCACTATCTATTGGTGAAAGCTGCATGACAGTCCATTCAGTAGTCTGTCTTGTTTATCACGAACAGATAACATATTATATTGCTTCGCCAGAGCGTTACCTGGCGAGCGCGTCGGAGCCGCCCGCGGTGTCGGTGTACCCGGTGGGCGGCGCGGCGGGCGAGCGCGCGCGGCCGCCCGCGCACAACCCGTGGCAGCGCGAGGAGCGCGAGCGACAGGCGGAGGCGCGGCGACAGGCTGCGCGCGCCAGGAGGTGAGCAACATACAAATACTCATCTTATTAACCTATTCGTTCTTATAGAAGAGAGGACGTGGAGCATCGACCACGCTGTTCCAATGCGGGTTAGTGTATTCGACCTATAATCACACGTTGATGATTATGTCGTGGACCGGCATCTTAAAGCACAGCGATAACACCAATGTTCCGCCTCCGGATTAAGATTTCCAACTAAAAGTTTCATTTCAGTTTTTCGTAGCTCGACCAAGAATACGAACGCAGGACCTTGTGAGACTATATATGCTACATAAGCTAACCACTGGACTAACCTAATGATGATGATGATGATGATGATGATGAATGAAGCCAAAAATTAACTTTTTTCAAATCTTGTTTGATTGTGGTGTAAAAACTACTGAAAGAAATTAAAATAATATTTATATGATAAGTTGTAAGGAATAACTTGGGCTATTATTATTTTCGTATTTTTATGCATAGTTGTGGTCGTATGTTAGCATCCGCTACAAGTAAATATTTCTGTTGTAGGGACGCGGCCATCGCGCAGCTGGTGTCGCTGGGCGGCGCGCGCACTCCCGTGCAGAACCAGCAGCTGCGCGCGCTGCAGCTCGAGAGAGACTTCGAGCGGCGCGCCACCATGCATCAGGTTAGCTTGTGCCGAGCAGTTAGAATAATGGCGCGGCGGTAATTAAATTTAATTGATTCACTACTACTAGTACTCCTGGCTCTATTGCACTTTTCTTGTAATAACCTGTACCATGCAACCGTTTTCTTATCTAATATTACAGTCGTAATATAAATCTTGTTTCACAGGACGAAGGAGGAGAAAGGGAAGGCGCAGGCGAGGAGGCCGAGAGTCCGTCCCCGGAGCCCGACAGCTCGCGCGAGGCGGAGCGGGACGTGCGGGAGGCGCGCGAGGTGCGTCAGCCCGCGCCGCCCAAGTCTATACTCAAGAGCGCGCCGCGACCCGAGCTCACCAACGGATACACGACGCACTCGGTGCGTTGACGATTTAACTTCACTCGAAAAATATCATGACTTTTTAAGCTCCTGTGCGTAATTTTAAACAATACACGTTATAAGTATTATATAATGTGGACACAGAATTTACCGCAGATAGTCAGATTCAGCGTGTGCAATGCGTGATCGGCGTATGCATAGGAAATAGGCTGAATTTATTCTCTTTGTTATAAAATGTTGTTTGTCATTTTCAACATAGAACCTGATAATATAATATAAATAATTTCTTTAAAATGTTTTTTTATATCACTGTATTGTTAGACACTTATGTTTACATTTAAGGTATTTTATGCCGAACATAGTCCACACGGACAAGAGCGAAAATCGGCGTACAGCGCACTTAGGGGGTTAACGACTTCTATAACTGCACTTTACTAACTTTGCTACCATTCACAAAATTCATTTCTCAACTGACATATGCATGATTTCTATTACAGAGCACATTGTCGGAGACCACTCGCATAACAGAAGTGTCGGCAAGCGTGAGCAACTTATCGCTGTCGGGCGCCAATTCCGGCGTCCAGCCGAGCGAAGTCACTAACGCACCACCGCCGCCAGAGCGAGGATCGTCCTTTGCTGTGATGGCGGGTCGGCGCGCGCTCGACGGCTCGCACACGCAGCTGTCGCACGCACCGCACGTGGCGCACGCGCCGCACGCGTCGCACGCGCCCGTTGCCACGCATCACCAGGAACACACAGCCGCACCGCCGCCACAGTGAGTCATGTATAATAATGTCTTTCCCCACCGAATATCAGCCGACGCAGGTATCTACAGTATATAAATGTGTGCGTAAACACAGATATTCCCTCTCTATTCTCTGATTCATGTTAATCGATGAAACAGCAGACTGAAACAACTGGCAAAAAATGCTAAAAGAATTTAGAAATCGTTCCTGTAGAATTCGTCAACGTTTAACTACATTTCGCTCTCATTTTCGTTGGTATAAATATATAGTGAGTAATAAAATAATGTGCCGTTTTTTAATTAGTAATTAATTTAATAACAATCAAAAGGTAGTATTTATTTTAATAAGTATTTATTGAAATTTTAAAGTTTCACGATATAACGTTACAAATAGCATAGTACATATTTGATAACATCACAAATAGTAGTATAACTTACATTTGGCTTTATATATATATATATATAATATAAAAACAAGCTTCATTGGTAAAATAACGTCTAAATAGTATTTTATTCTTGACTTCAACAAATAGTGTTCTTAAATTTAGGCTTGATTATATATATATATATACTGTCATTGAGGGTCTGGTGATAACAGTTAGGGAGTAGTAGCTTAAAGTAGCTACCGTGATTGGCTTTAAATCCTGAGAAGTAAGATTTCAGTTGGTTTAATGTTAACTAAGTCAAATAACATCAAAAACGAATTAACTTTATAGGCATTTTTGGAATTTAAATAACTAGCTAGTAAAATAAAGAGGTTTTTAGTATTTTCGTTGTTGCTAACTCACAAAAAAGTATGACATAAAAAAATTTTAACAAAATATTTTTAAATCCACTAAAAAGTAAAAAATCATATCATTTATCTAGTTTAGAGATTTATAAAATGTTTTAGGGAAAATTAAATTAATATTTATTTTTAATTAAATATAAACTTAAGCTAGTAAAATTTTATTCTTACAATATTTTGTGTTTTTTTTTATTTGTATCTATCTTTATTTAAAATGTGGGAAAATTAAATTAATATTTATTTTTAATTAAATATAAATTTAAACTAGTAAAATTTTATTCTTAGAATATTTTGTGTTTTTTTTTTATTTGTAATCTTTTTTTGTGGGAACTGTTTTGTCTATAGAAACGCAATTCGTCAAAACGTCATAATTCCTTTCGGGAATTCAAAGTTCGGGTATAGTACTGTGTAAGCTTAAACCTGCTTTCGCTAATTCAGCTGTTTTCGCAGATCTCCAGTGAGCGGCAGTCGCGACAAGCGCGTGTCATTCCACGAGCGCGCTGCGGCCGCTCCCCCCGCGCCGCCCGCCTCCTCCCCACCGCCCCTCGACCCGCCCGCGCCCTCCGCTAGAGAGGATCCTGACGTAAGTGTCGAAGACTACACTACCTAACTATATTAACTAAATTAACTTACAATCGATGATATCCTACTTACAATCAGATGGGCAATCTGCTTGGTTCATCAATTAATATCAACCTAAACGAATAAATAAAATTGAAGTGTCTGTTTATAATTTCAAATTAACAGCTTTTTCAATAATAAATATTTAAGTTTATATGATACAATTTTTAAAATTTTTGTCATTTGTTTTGGCCAATCTCTGAAACTATCAGTTGAATTGTAAAAGTTCTCTTAGCATATGATAGTCAGATTTATGGGAAGTGACAGGTATATTTGTATCGATATTGCATGGGAATGGGAACTTGTGAAACCGCAGGCACTATTACTATGGTTATACTACTATAAATAAAAATAGCACGAGGCAGTTATAAAACTTGCCCGACTACAAATTCGTACCCTTCCTTTCAAATATGTTTTGGATATGTAAATACATTTAAGTCAAATAATATTCAAATAAGAAAATGATGATATGAATATGTGTCTATATAGCGTTTCATCGAGGAAGCGGAGAGCATGTTGGCGGGCCCCGCGTCCCCTGCCAGCACGTCGCTGCCCGCGGCGCACACGCCCGGCGTCATCGGCGCGCAGGAGGTGTACAGGTATACCTTTCCACCGACATACTCGTAACTTGTTGACAGCTTATGTTTATTATACTGAAATTTATAGCTCCTTGGAAGACTGACCTTTGTCACTTTTTCACGTTTCCGATGTCGCAAACATTTTTGCAAAAACTTAATTAAAAATAAATTTTGTACATTCTAAGGTGTCGTACGGCCGTCGCAGCGGTCCGACACTAAACGTCTGAATTGACAGCCCAAATTTTTTATTTCGACTTGATGTTCGTTCCCTAATATATGATTGTTTGTAGGGATCCCAGAACACGTCGGCTAGCAGAGGCGCAAGCGCGCGCTCCGGCCGCACCTATTCCAGAACAACTCTCCTTTAAAGAGAAAATGAAGATGTTCGCGCTGGAGTCGGGCGAACAGTCCACGCCCAAGGATAAGGTACGTGATAAGACGTACTAGCGACCGCACCGCGACACCATCTCAACTATCAAGACTTGTGAATTAATTGCACGCACTTTGTTTCATTGTTACCGTCAAATTAATAGTAGTACTTGTACTTCCGTATTGAATTTTTAGTTCTGTGGGATTCTGACTTATATCATTCAAATCAAATATTAAATGAATGTAAGGTGATAACTGATTTCATCTACATTACATGAATTTAAATAAATATTTTGTTTTTTAATAAATATTTTTTTTTATTTGTGGTGTTTTGCCTAAAGAACCATTAAGTAATGTCCAGTGAATGTCAGATTACCACGAAATTAATAATTCGTGTATAGTAATGACATTGATTGCGTTTCACGTTTCCGTAACAGTAATAATTTTACGATATTGTTTCGCAGGTTAAGATATCACGGGCACAACGAGATATTGACGCTGTACATTAAATTATCGGGCAAACGAATATCCGTTACGGGCGTTTTATTTATTGTAATACCCCGGAAGGCTACCAGTGTTTCAAAATTTATGATAATAAAATGTTTTTGTTATTATGTTTTTGTCATACACGTCTTATATAAAGGCGTGTTGGACGGATTCATAATGGCTATTTTGAATTGGCATATTATTATAACACTAATGTTATCGATGTAATCGATTGTATTCTAATGGCAACTACATGTTTATGAATGGACGTTAATAAATCTTCAGTATTAATATAGCAGCATGAATCGGACATCTACGAAATGTAATATTTAATGTAATTATTCTTAATAGTCAGTTTTATTATTACATACAATGATAGATGACAAAGGACCAGAAAGAGCTTTTTTGTATTTTGTAAGTTATTCCGCGAGATTTACTATTTACGGGACCTAGCACCAATTTACATGTCAATCATAGAAATAAGTGGTAATTCAAAGGTATATTTTTATGACTAGTAGTTTAATTGGTATAATACCTGTATCGCCTTAGCAGCTAGTGCAAAACTTTTTATGTTTAAATACCATATTATATAGATGTTTTAGATTATATTCCAAAAAGTAAATGAATTAATATGTATACATAAGCATATGGAAAAAATATGGCACTATGAATAAATTAAGAATTAATAACCTCCAAATTTTCATTGTGCCATTATATTACGAGGATTATATTTTATATTGTGACATATTTTTTATCAGAAAGGACCAATATTATTACAAAAATGAAATTTTGTGGGTGCCTTTTAAATGTTTTAGCAAATTAACAAATAAGATTCATTTTTCAAGTTCATTAAAATATCTCTTATATTTAAGCTTCGTTACATTCCAAAGAATGAATCATTATTTTCATCATTTATTAGTAAAGCATTCCTCTGAAATAGTGTCATCGAGTGACATATTCATCACAAAACACTGTAATACAATAACTATTCAACTTGTAGTTACTCTTTTTAATATTATTTAATAGTATTTAATAAAGAACTTAAGCAATAATTGAGCCTTTTTGTAAATACAGATAACAGTATTCATTAAGCACAATATGTGCCAAAAGTTGCATATTTAATTAGTATACCTACTTTTTAACTTTGTCTAGAAATGTGTTCGTGGATCGGCAGTCTACTAGGAATAGAGCAATTCTGTAAGGTTAGCCAGACACAATAATATTATCAATACAAGATTGTCAATCATATTCAATAGTATACTGCCCCAAGGGACTCTCGTACATACAATATTATTGACAATATGAATTATGTTGATAGTATATTATTGTGTGAGTAAGGGATTCAAAGATGCTTTCATAATTCGGAAGACCTGAGTTTCGATTCGATGCATAATCGAAACTATACAGTTGAGTTATAAGAGTCCTTACAATATTCGACAGGTCACAATACTAAGGTCGCTCTTACTGTAGCATATTTATGTCACGTGGAGAGAATTATTTTAATGCTTTCGTGGCACCAGTTTATTGTACATAAAATAGTCTATAAGAACCTAAAATTGTGTTGCGTATACATTTCTGTACGCGCGTTTAGTGTTATGTAAAAGTTTATTTAAAAAATAAAATTATATCAAAAATTAACACACGACTGTAAGTACGAGGCCTATAAAACGTAGGATTAGCGTAGTTACAAGGAGATGTCGTTCTCCGCATTTCACCCAACGATAGTCAATTAGCAAGAGTAGATATTTTATAGAATTATGTTTCGGCTAGCTTGTATATACAACTGTATCCCATGGAAGAGGAGTATCGTGCACTCCAACAGAACTTAGATTTTTAAAATAAATCATATTATAGATTATGTACTAAACATATTACACCAATTAATTATTATTGATGATTTATTGTTACATATAGAAATTAAACTGATATTGTACTTCATTGAATATTATATAGTAATTTCAAAATTAAATTAACAATCGCTACATTCTGTATTTTTATTTCAAAAGGAATCTCATCCTTCATTTTTCCGGTTTTGATTCCCCGGGCCGCATCTGAAAACTTCTTGACGGATTTTCATACGGAGTTCAATGGGGTTTTCAATAGCAACGAAATAGCTCTCTTACACCCCAAAGCAAGCAGTGAAAGAGCGAGCGATATTTTTACTGACCTACTGGTGGGTTGACTTATATAATAGGTTGGGGAAAAAAGTCCAAGTCCGAAAATACTGAATGGGCACATTCCGAGGTGATAAATGAGGTCTGCGCTCCCGAATTGATGACTGCACAGCAGTCATACAGAAGTCCAGACACATCTTGGACCTGAGTAACACTACCTCGAACTGATTATGATAAAGTGAAGAATATAAGGCATCCCATGTCGCAGTCGAGCGCCTGATGCGCTTGCGACGTGGAGGGTTGCGTGGAAGATTTATTCGGTTCGGCCGAGGTCACCGGATTCGAGCCTTATGGAGTAAGAAATGGTGGCGGGCCCTACACACCACACAGGTCCAGGTGCTTCCGCAAGTGTATGTATCGTGGGACTTTAAACAATTAATGCAGAGTTTTAAGGAATTGACACGGTCAATCCGTTCATTAACAGACGATTTCTTGAATAAGATACACCTGTAAATCATGTGATTCTGTTTACAATGTGCACATATTATTTTATTTTCATCACTCCACTTACAGGTAGAGGAAGTGAGAACCGATTTAGAATTAATTTGAGACATATTGGGGGTTGACTTAGTAGAATTATTATTACCGTCTCCTTTTTGAAACGTTACTTGAATTATTTGGGAACGTATTTTACCGTTCTAGTACCTTTATTTGTTTGTTAATAACTTTGTTAACTCATCAGCTCGCTAAACTTGGGTATTAAATTTTGGTCCCGATTTTCCTCAAACAGTATTTACTTATGTGCGTCTAGACCCCTTAGTGCCAAACGGCAAATTAAAAAAATCATCTAAGTCTTTTATATTTAACGCTTGAACCACTTTTAATCAATGATCGAAGGTTTCAACAAAAATGAAAGATTTGCACTTGTGCCTTGTAAAATAAATTAAAGGGTGTAAAATTTAGCATTTTGTCGAAATATCGCCCCGCAAACGCTCAATCGTCCTAATATTTTTCGAGTAAGCTTTGCTATACTAGTTGATTATTAGCCGCTGTGATGGGCTGATGGGTAACTTCTTGACAATAGGTACTGAATGCAACTGCAAAGTCTCGGCTATGCATCAGTGAATTAAATGTATCATAGAAAGTACCCGTCTTCGATTTCGAGTAAGCTTTGCTACACTAGTTGATTATTAGCTGCTGTGATGGGTAACTTGACAATACTGAATACAACTGCAGTCTCGGCTATGCACCAGTAAATTAAATGTATCATAGAAAGTACCCGTCTTCGATTTCGAGTAAGCTTTGCTACACTAGTTGATTATTAGCTGCTGTGATGGGTAACTTGACAATACTGAATACAACTGCAGTCTCGGCTATGCACCAGTAAATTAAATGTATCATAGAAAGTACCCGTCTTCGATTTCGAGTAAGCTTTGCTACACTAGTTGATTATTAGCTGCTGTGATGGGTAACTTGACAATACTGAATACAACTGCAGTCTCGGCTATGCACCAGTAAATTAAATGTATCATAGAAAGTACCCGTCTTCGATTTCGAGTAAGCTTTGCTACACTAGTTGATTATTAGCTGCTGTGATGGGTAACTTGACAATACTGAATACAACTGCAGTCTCGGCTACGCACCAGTAAATTAAATGTATCATAGAAAGTACCCGTCTTCGATTTCGAGTAAGCTTTGCTACACTAGTTGATTATTAGCTGCTGTGATGGGTAACTTGACAATACTGAATACAACTGCAGTCTCGGCTATGCACCAGTAAATTAAATGTATCATAGAAAGTACCCGTCTTCGATTTCGCCACTAAATTCAATAATAATAATTTAACGGTTTTGTACATTCACAATAATTTTTATTGGAGCTAATATTCAATTTTGATTGGCACCTGCACGAGGCAAAAATAATAATATAAAAATTTTACTGGTTCGGAGTGATCTATCGTTTCCTATACCTGTAATTATACGAAATATACAGTTGAACAATACTGAACAACTCACCGCAAAGCTGGAACATCCAAGGTCCGGATGATTGGAGTTTGAGCACGGGCCACGGCACAAAACACTTAACTAATGCACGACTTACACGACACTTTCTTCAGACGCTGAGTCTGAGCAAATGTGCCAAATTTTAAAAGTATATGTATGTATTTATGTTTGTGTTCGCAATCTCCGGAACTACAATTTTGATTTAAGTGATTCTTTTTATGTTGTGCTAGGTATTGTTCAATTTTGGGTACACTGCAAGTTTCATCAAAATCGGTTAAGTAGTTTTTGAGATAGGGATTTTTTTTATGCATGACCACGCATAATTTTTTACAGAATAAGTAGTCCGATTTTGAAAATTCTTTACTCTTCAAAAACTGTCCCATAGTCAGCATATTAGAATCTGATGATAAGATATTGGTTAAATCGAAGGAACTCTTCAAACTTCATAGACACATTTGCAGCGATGTACCGAACATATACTGTAATGCGAAAAGACTTTTCCCCCAACCTATTAATTTTCATTCGTCAAAATATCAGTTTTTTCATAAAGTTGGTGTGCTTTCTGTGGTGAGCTCCCGTGGTCGTTTTCCATAGTCCCTCTAAGGGACGACGGGGAAAATTTGTTGCAATCTCTTCTTTCCAAAACTAGGCTAACGGATTTTACAGCTGCTACAAAAAAGCAGGCGTAGATGCCTATTTATTACTATTTTAAGATAAGGTAGGTCACTCTGGTATGTCAGGTATATGCCAGATAGGTAATCTACAAAATTTTTTAGCCACATTTCAATGTCAACATAGAGAAGTGGGGAGGGGGCTGGGCGGACCTGAGCCTATATACTTTTCGTTTAACACTGGGAAATGCGTTTACGCATCTTCCCCATAAACAGGGCGGCTAATTTCTCAGAGGGTATGTGGGACTCACCGGCTGAGAAGCAGCCGGAATACCTGCTATTGTCGACTACAAAAACCATTAGCCTATTCGGAAATCGAGGAAAACCGTTTTTACCCCTCCCTATTCCCTTTTCTAATGGGTATCATCCTAGTGTGATTTTTTTTGGTTTTAAAATTTATCTACTCTGGTCTGAATATACTATAGGGTAATATTTTTAATAGCCAACTCTCATACCATACTTACGCATCTTTATCCTATTTCATTCCTGAAAAAATAGGTAGTCTGGCGAACCAACAATAGAATATTATCTTCAAAATACGTTCTAATAATTCTGCTCCGATTATATATTTTAGTAACTCAATTCAACTTTTTGAAATATAATAAGAAACTATCCTGACGACCATTGATCCGGTTAAACGAACGGATCAAGAACCGTCGAGTCTATAATTGTGAAACTGAAAGAAATTTGTAATAAAAAACAAAACGGACTTCGCACTAAAAAGTAAAAATTTATAGCGTCATTTAGTTACATTAATTTACTTAACCATATGTGTGAAGTCGGTGCCATCCAAGTTTAGTTAACATCTTTAAAGTAGGAAGCTTGGGTGCAACCGACTTTATGGATGGCTGTCCTTCGTCTTAACCACCAGGACCCCTAATGACAGTCACATCCCACTTTAGTGTAAAGTTCTCAACGAGTCAAACATACATACAAAAAATGTAGAATTTCAAATAGGTCCAGCTGTCTTCGAGTAATCGCGTAACATACAAAAAAGTATACATTCGAATTGAGAACCTCCTCCTTTTTTGCAGTCGGTTAATAAGTATCTCCATAGACTACGAACGCGACCTGGTAAAGCGAACGGATCACAGTATTTTCAAAATTGTGGCTCCAAGTGAGTGAAACTTAATTAGTATTTTCGTAGTAAATTGTATGTGACGGATGAATAGACTGGGTTACGCAACCTATAGTTTTAGGAACACAAGTCTCAATTTAATGATAGAGATACTTCATGTATTCTATATTCTATGTATACTTTACTTAAAAGTAATGTTATTTAAATAGTCACTAAAGCATGTGGACAATAAGGAACATCCCATTTCTTTACTAAAAGAAAAAGTGAGGTTTGAAAACAACAGGCGGTTGTCGTTTTCTTTTCCGTAAGTAATGAGGTTATAAATTAAAGTTGCATTATTGTTTTCAGTAAAAAGAAATAGTAAAAGGAAACAAATGATTAGTTTAACAGTGTTTATATTTTGCTTTGACTTTAATTTTGTGTGCCGTGTGGCTTTTGATGCGTTTGTACAAAGTTCCATTTGTTTTGAAACACAGAAAGTATCCACAAATTTGAGATATCAATAGGTATATCTAAGTAATAGTAACAACCACTTCTATAATACAACGGTCAAGGGGTTCGCCCCGAACGTACCTTCTACAAATAATGAAACACTAGATGATATCTAAAATGGTTCAATTACCATGAAACAACAAATCCTGTCATCAGAATATGTCTCCTTATTTTATACAAGAACTTAATGTTGTCACTGTAGTATATATAATTAATATTATAGTTGATTTCGAAGACATAATTAGATGTGGCTTTGGTGATTTTGTGCAATACATTTTATCATAAAATTACGTCTAGAAACTCGAGTATATCGTGCAACTAAGGCTAAACAAAATACATCACCATTGCCCACATACACATCTGCACTTGAATTCGTTAAATATCGATATACTAAAACGTTCACAAAATAATGAGAATGTTCACTGTGAGGCCTATAACAAGTGACGCTTATTTATTATATTCGTTTATTATATAAATTGAAAATACTTCAGGTTTTGCATCCATAAATGCAACACAAATTGGCATCAAATTTAGGAAGTTGAATCTCAATAATATATGACTTACCCTACAACAAATTTACAATTTGTAACAATTTACTACTTTATGATAATAACATACTTAATATTAAAGCTTGTTTTTTACATTTAAGAGATGACGAACGTAATTCCTATCACATAGAAAAATATAACTACGATTTAGCTGATCGCATAGAAGAGTAAAACCTCCCTCTAGTTCTCCGCACGTACGCGGTGCGTGTACGTGGCCTGTGCTCGTGCGATCAGCTTTAACATCACTTAAGATAAGGAAAATGCCAATGGAAATATATAAATAGTATAAAATAAAACATCACTTATTTACTGGCGTGGTCGGCCACGTGTGAAATGGCATACGTAGTAAAGTGCTGCTATAGTTCATATAAAAATACACATTCTCAAGCATCACCCATTTAACATTTAGAAATATTTGTAAACACCACACAGCGGTGTCGGGACTGATGACGCGTAGTAGTTCGAGGATTCTAAAATACAACTAAGTTCACACATTACGGAAGGTAGATAAAAAAATATAATAAACAGTAATGTATTTTTATTATATGTACATCAAATAACTATAAATATACTCTTATTAATTAAAAAGGTAAACTTTGTAGTATGTATATGTATAGCAGTAGTCGGGGTTAGATCCTCCTTACGTACATGTCGCCTTTGCGCCAAAACAATAAGACTTTCATCTATTACTTTGTAAATATAATCTGCACCCATGAGTATATAATATTTATATGCGTACAGCTATGAGCATAAATGCGACAAAATATTATGCATAACAAGAATGGAAGAATTAATATAAGAAGCCCTTTCTTAACATAATGTTGTACTATATCAAACTTATATTATAATTTTATGCTCTAATGCAATAAAAACAGGTGGCACTCGACCTACGTCCGCGATAACACAACGGCACAACGGCGTCCTCACAGAGGAAAGTAACATCGATCAGCAACCCGTCGGCGAGCGACGGAACAGTAACAACTATACGACCTGGCTCAAACAATATACTGGAAGATATTTCGGGAATGCATTTCGAGTCGTGTATCTCTAGGCTAGATATATAGAATATAGACATATTAAATTTTATATCAAACTTATAAAAACATCTTAAGAAATACTTAAAAGTACATTTTAATATTTTTTTCTAATAATAGAATTTCTCTTAAGACTACTATAACCGTGGCACTAGACAGATATTTCCCTTCGTCAAATCGCAGACGCTACACTGACGTGCGGCCCAGGCGCAGGACCTCCGCGATCCAATCGACACTACGTATTCTACAGAAAGTAACAACATCACGCGTATTTTGTACTATTACACTGCCTAAGCACAATGCCATCTTTGTACATACATTCGGTGTTCGTGCTCTCTCAGAAGGCGAGGGGGGTGCGGACAGGTCGGGGGCGGGGGCGGGGCGGGAGGGGGTCGGGTCAGTGTTCAGCGCGGGTCGCGGCAGGACGCGGGCGAGAAGAACTGTCATTGCGGTGTGTCGCGCGCCGCGCTCCAGCGGTCGAACTCGATGCCGGAGTCGGGCGACACGCCGCACAGCGCACACGCGCGCGCCGCGCAGCCGCACGCCGGCGCCGCGCTGCCGCCCGCGCCCGCACCCGCGCCCGCGCCCAGCGCCTCCAGCACCTGCACACGCGCACACTACACACACGCACGACAGAGCGGAACATGTGACATTACATTACGTGGCGAGGCAGACCTTGGGCAGGCTGGCGCTGTGCTCGTGCAGGCCGAGGTCGCGCTCGAAGGAGTGCAGCTGGCGCATGAAGTGGAAGTTGGGCGCGATGTCGGTCTTGCGGCTGCGCACCAGCTCGAACGCGTCGCGCAGACACAGGCGGTGGCGCTGCATGAGGTAGGCCAGCGTCACCGTCACCGAGCGCGACACGCCCGCCACGCAGTGCACCAGCACGCCGCAGCGCGCTGACATCGCCTCCTCTGTGCACAATACGCAGTATAGGGTACAGCAGTACGAAGCAAATTACATCTTACAACAAACCACCAAAATAGCGCTACAAGGGGTGTGGATATTATATCCTACCCCTAACCAGTTAGCCCGCTTTCATCTTAGATTGCATCATCACGTGTGACTGTAGCCAAGAGCTAACTTGTAATGAATAAAAAAGCGTTATAATGCGATTCAAATAAGAATAGGAATGAAACCGGCGCCATCTTGGACCAACTTCATACTGAAAACAGCGTAAAAGTAGCGTTAGCACAAACTCTTAAAAGTTTCTAAGAATAGGGGTCAACATTTTGGTACTCATATTCTTTGAGAATTCGATCTTTGATCTTTTCTTACAATTTATTTGGCATGGCAGACCATATTTATATAATATATGAAAAAGATTGTTCTTTTGTTTAAATGGGCTAATCTCTAGATCTGCATGTCGGATTGTAAATTATTTTGTTTATTATGAAAGCTGGGCTCAAAAGTGAAATAGACTATTTAATACAAGCTATACACATCAGCTTGCCATAAATATATATTGTTAATGTTAATGTACTGTAATATCGTACAATGTTTAACAAAAATGTAGATCTTTAGAACACGGGACGGGACGGAGGATATTGCTTCACGAGAAAGTATAAAAAAATTAAATTGAAAGGGGTAGCGGGGAAAGAGCACACTTTATATGAAAGTGTGTCTTTAAAATTAAAAGGGTACCTAAGAGATTTTCACGCGGAAGAAGTCGCGAGCGACTGCTAGTTTACATAATATTTAGATCTCTCTGATAGTGATTACTCAAACTCACAAGAGAGTGAAGATGAAAATGTATAATAAAAATAAATTTATTTTTTGTTACTATACCCTGACTTTTTTTGCACATCATACTACAAAGTCTGAAGTTGTCGACCAATGCGGTCCAAGATGGCGCTAGCTTTTTTCCTATTGTTTTTTATTTGAATCGCATTATACAATAAGAAATATATGAATGTGGCAGTTATAAGCAAAAGTAAATCCAACTTTGCCAATTTCATTTAAATCAAAATAAGTTGAAAATAATAAATACATACATATATATATAGAATCACGCCTTGTTCCCATAGGGGTAGGCAGAGCCTACATTTACTTCTTCCATTTGGTACGGTCCTTGCATAGTTCCTTAGCTTCTCCCACTCTCATGAATCCTTTCATACAAGATCGTCGGTTTAGGGTACTCTTGACCTGGCCATTATTTCAAATGTCCTGAGTTTGGTCCAGGAACATTCGCCAAGTCTTCCCCTACCAACATTTCAATTTCCTACCGCCTTATAAATCTCTTTTGTTAATCTTTCTTTCTAAGCATCCCTTTCTCAATTTTAGTCACACTGGGACACTTTTTGGCTATTCTTAAATACATGCAGAACACCGTTCACCATGTTACCAGCATTTACTCTTCAATATCACTTTCCATCTTTCGTAAATTTACTACCCGGGTATATGAACTCTTTTACTTCTACCGCTTTCTCTCCGCCTATCAAAATATTACAATCTGTAACATATTCATTTTTCCAGAATCATTACTTTCGTTTTGCTGACATTCATTTTCTTCTTATTCTACATTCATAATAGTTACCATTTCTTATAAATCTTTAGCAGACGATGCAAGTAATACTTGATCATCTACGAAGAGAAGACATTTAATGAGTAACTTGTTCATTGTTAGATCAAATACACTTTCTTTCAAATCTGTCAAGCAGTTGTCCATGAATAAATTGAACAGCCATGGCGATGCTACACATCCCTGTCGCACGCCCTTCTCAACTGGGAATGTGTGCCCCATTTATTCTGACACTAGAATTCTCATAAAGAGATTTCAGTGCTCACACCAGACTCCTGCTCACCATATATGTGGACAATTTTGACCACAGTTCATTCCTCACCACACGGCTTAATTATTAAAAGTGTGCAATTTTTTGATTGGAAATAATAAATATTTATTTTGAATATTTAAAATATTATGTCTATATGAAAAAGTTACCGATAAATCGTATGGCCTGTGGGAAATGTATAGCGAGGTTCTGGCTCCAGTGGTCAGCGATGGGGATCTTCAGATAGTTGATACCGCAGCCATCGCCTTCAAACGTGTTGGGAAGATCCGGCGTCACGTTCAGTATGTACTGGAAATTTATACAACAATATATTAGACTAAAAGTGAAGAGAAGTAGGAATAAATATTCTAGAAAGATCTTATTAGCAAGGAAAGTTACATCCAAAATGAATCAATGTATGCA
Organism: Mycalesis mineus; assembly: GCA_034621355.1. Taxonomy (NCBI): domain Eukaryota; kingdom Metazoa; phylum Arthropoda; class Insecta; order Lepidoptera; family Nymphalidae; genus Mycalesis; species Mycalesis mineus. The sequence continues at coordinate 11,322,313 of CM067887.1, read as the reverse complement.
TTTAATTTCCGTTTCATATAATATGTAACTAATTTTTCGATTTCATATAGCTATATGAAATTGAAGTGTGGCAATCGCGAAGTGATTCATCTTTAGAGGTACAAAATAAGACCGATTATAAATTCTCTACAAATAGGTAAACTGGATGTTTGATACGTGCTTGTAAATTAAGCCTACTTGAAATAAACGAATCTGATTTAAATAAAGGTATTAGTGAAATTCCTCTTCGGGTAGGGCGCGTCTACTTTTACCAGACTAAATATTAAATGCGAGTGCATCTGTGAGAATATTACGTCTGGTAGTCATCTGTGAGAGTACTAATCAACACCTAAAAAGTCGACGAATGAAGTAATCAGTCGCCGTAATAATCCCATATACGGTTCAACTAAGTGATAAGTATAAGCTGGGAGTGGCATGAGAAGTGTGTTTATCTGGTGGACAGCTAGACGAGTTGAGTCCCTCAAACGCTATGTATCGAGGCTTTTACCTTAATGTTGTGCCTGGCGAGCGCCTCGCAATCCTCGCTGTTGGTGGAGTTGCCGAGGTAGAGGTTGGGCAGGATCTCGATGGGGAAGTCCTGCTGCACGTGCGTGTGCGTCTCCTCGCACTCTGACGACGAGCCCGACGACAGCGCGTCGTCGCACCCCGACCCGGAGATGCGGAGTGATCTGAAAATATCACAATACAATTCATTTTATAAAACGTTATCTTATAAACGTTATTATTTATTTAGTCACTAGAAATACTTTTTTTTATCAATCACAAGCTAGCCCTTGACTGCTAACACACCTGATGTTAAGTGATGATGCAATCTAAGAAGAAAGCGGGCTAACTTGTTAGGAGTAGGATGATATCCTTTCGGTTTCTACACGACATTGTACCGGAACGGTAAATCGCTTGGCGGTACGTTTTTGTCGGTAGGGTGGTAACTAGCCACAGCGAAAGTCTCCCACCAGCCAGACCTAGACAAATTAAGAAAAATCGCAATCTGCCCCGCCGGGAATCGAACCCAGGACTTCCGTCTTATAAATTCACCGCGCATACCACTGCGCCACGGAGAGTGTCAAACTGCACCACAGAGGTCGTCGCTTAACTTAGGCCCGGATTTTAATCAGATGTTTCACTGGTAGAGCATTTTATATGAATTTCTTTTACCTAACCTAACTTGCCTCGTTGTTCCAGTGGTTAGTGTATATGGCTATGTATGACAAGGCCGTGGGTTCGAGTACTGGGTCGGAACCGGGAGAGATTCGAAATTTTTTTTCCTAAATCTCGCCAACTCGCATGGGAGCAGCGTGGTGTTGTAAACTCCATATCGACTTGCCTGTGAGGAGGGAAGCGACATAAAGAAGGCTGATAATGAGACCTTCGTGTGTGTCTATAAATTTAAATTCTGGTTGCATTAGTTCCAATGTCCACAGTCTTTTCAATATTTGCATATATAATTCGTCATAAATGTGACCACTGCTAGATACCGACTGTAGTTGTAAATATGAGTAGGCTATTTCGACTGGTATTTCTAAGTGTATTTCTTGCCGTTTGTCGTCAATATTTTACAAACGTTTAGTTTCAATACATGTGCAATTTTTGCTTATAATATAACTATGTATGTGAATATAATGTTTAATCCTCCGATTGTGCAGAGCAGCGAGCCCTGGCAGCCAGGGTAGAGGGTAGCTGCGGTCCGTGGGCCGCGGCAATCGATCCGGCGGGAGAGCGCCGGGGGTGAGGCGCACCATTCACCTGCCCCCGCGGATCAATGGCCGCCCACACAGCGTGGCCTTACTCCAACACCCCGTGCCTCCCCTCAACCCCGAGAGAGCGCGACGCCAACGCGTCTGCTCCCACGCGAATTTGCCCTCTCAATTGTCACGACACCATTCACTTATATCCGAACAAATTTTCTAATTATAAACACCGTTGTTTATACTATAGATACCTATATACAATCAACACGTACCAAGCAACACACAGCGAAGCAAATATAAACATTCGCAACACCAGAACCGTAGCCAACGCATCGCAAGGTTATACGGAAATTGTTTATCAGTATTTCAAATAAAACCCCCATATACCCATAACTAATTATGTACATGAGTTAATACGAGCACATGATAGGTACGTACTACGTAGGCATATAATATAATATTACCGAAGGTAGAGCCTAGCTACTGAAAGTCGATACTGAAATCGGTCGGCAAAAAAATTCCCAAAATTATAGTGTGCTATGTGCTGTGTGTGTGTGATAATATTTGCTATTAAGTTTTTATATTGGTAGTAATGTTTTAACATACATCCATTTTTAAAGTGAAAACCGGAACCTTTTTAAATTTAAACGACTAGACGAAATAAGGTAGGTATACTTCCTTCGTTAAATCAGTGTCAATTTTAAGTAAGAACTTTGACTAGATATGTATGTTTTAGCTATGTATTTAGAACTTAGAAGTAAGTATGGATTAATGTTAAAGTAAGTAGCCGTTGAAATAACAATTTAGCTAAAATCGTGAACGGTTTAGGTTGCATACAGTAGGTAGCTGAGAGCGCGCGTGGGCCGCGGCCCTGGCGTGGGCGCACCCCAGGCCCCGACACGTCCATTCAGGGGAGCGCGCCCACGCGCCGCGCCATTCTAGCAGATCCGATAATGACAACAGAGCTATTTCGTTCAATTTTAATGTGGGTGACATAACCAGTTTTCCGCGACCTCTACCGCCCGTGCCGCGTAAATAAACGCTCATCGTGGTCGGCGAGCGCGCAGGTTTACGAGATCGAGCGATATAATATCGCGTCATCGATGGCATTGTGCAATGAAATGACAACTACTCCGTATGAATCCAATTTGTATTTGAATGGAGGCGAGCGGAGCCGCCGGAAGCCGTGACACGGCCGGTCGCGTTATTAATGAACGAGTTCTATATGCGTCGGTGTCGTGTATAAGGCGGCCGAGTGTGGAAAGCTTGTGAATCGCTCGGCGGCGGTGCAAGTTAGAAATCGTCGCGAGCCAGCCGGCTAACGTCGAGTAGGCTGCGGGGCGGTGCATGTGGGCGTGCGTCGGCTGCGTGCGTTGCGCTCGCGCACAGGAATGCGGCCCGCCGACCCGCAGCCAATGACCGCCTGCAAGAGGCGCTTTTTAATGCCTGACTTACTAGTTCCCATCCTGTCAGGACTTTAACGAGTTAAGTTGACCGGACAAAGGAGGATCGTTTGTATTATGCATGCTGAATACCGTTTGCATGAATATAGCAACACTTGCAAAGTGTGATTTATTGCGTTTGCCGAGCAGGAGCTACTTAGGCACATCGAGTTCGCTGGCCGCACTTGTTGCATACTGTTCCAATTAAAACATTACTGACCAGACGCAGGATGGTACCTACTGGTTCATAATGAATTTAAAATAGTAACTCTTCAGTCTCTTCATGTTATCTATCATCGTTATATATATATTAAACATTTCACTGAATACTTATAACTTGTAAGTATGTACTAATTTTATCATCATGGCTTCTCGCCACTGGCGATAATGTTATGTTGCTGTATACTTCTTATGGAATAATTTTGTAGACGCGCAGTAATAGCTTTTTGCCAGTACAATATACTAGCAAACGGCTATCATTGCATAGCTGTGATTTTAAAATTAAAAACGGTTGCCTTTTTAATACCTACATATTTTAATATACAGAAGAATTTTAAGAATTCAATAAAGGGAGTTAAATACGTTAATACTTATAAACAGAAAAAACACTAATAGGCAAAACAGATTTCACAGTTGAGATAAGTTTCTATACCGGTTCGCTTTGCAAGTTTGTTTCACGAGTGGCGCTTGTCGAATCACCTCTCACTAAACTAGTGAATGAACGCCGAACGACGACCTTGAAGTCATTTAGTAACGTTCTGAATAAAAACAATAGGACTGAACAGTTCAGTGACCATTGGAAAGCTGTGTAATGTGACCATCGAGGAGTGTGATCTTTACACACAAACGAACATCTTAACTATATCTATATCAATACTAACTGTGATACTCGTAACTTTGTGTGCGTGAAATTTAGAATTACAAGTATTATAAGTAAGTAGTTAGGTTACACATTAATGTAAATATATTAAATACGCACTTTTTGCGGTTAGATAAGATGTGCACCTACTTACTCGTAATTATCACGTGTAGTTGTTCGCCCCGAACGTAAACCTTGAGATATAAGGAAAAACCTCTTACCTTAAGATAATTGTTTGTATTATCATTGAACAAAATTGACGCTAACATAATATAATTTACAATTTACTTACACACAACTTTTATGATGTAATTAGCTAAATGTATGGATATCAAAATCAAATGAAAACTAATTTGATGTACGATTATGACAGATTTTAACATTATTCGTTCGTTCGTATTAGGGTACTTTAATGGAACCATATTCTTATAGGCATACTGATTGTCGATCATTCATCTCATACTCGTATTGTGTTATCACAGTACCTGGTTAATCGAGATCCACACGGTTTTTTTTTTGGAAATTATACGTTTTCTCAAAATTGATCGCTTAATCGCTCCCGAAACCTCCTACATACAAAAGTTCATGCACATATATACACAAGTATTGCTCGTTTAGACGTATTCGATAGCTAGATATTGAAAATTGACATTAGACATATTGCCGGTTCACAGCTGTACCAGATTTATGATTTGGAAAGGAGAGAAAGTTTATACAAAAGTCCATTTTTCCACGTTAAATTCATGAACATATATTATGGAAACGGACTGTTGTTACCGTAATATTACATGTAACTGTTTGCCAAAAATGTTCTAATAATGAGGTTTTGTAGGGGATGAAAGAGTAATACAAAAAAACATTTCCACTTGGATGAAGTCATAACAATTACGAGTGATTCTTTGTGCACGGAAATCGTAATACCCGTTCAGAAAACACGTCAACTTTATATTTAAAGCATGACGAATACACTGCAGCTACGGCCATGATTCGAGTGTGCTCGACGTTTATTCGTTTAACAAATTTTATATATAGAGAGAAACGTAGTAAATGGGACGAATTCGTGAATGGAGTCACGCGATCTTGAGTGTTCGCTTGACGTCAAGCGCCTGCGGCCACACGCCACGCAGATAACCTACAACTCTTACAATAACTTACAGGATCTTCGCCTTATCTTTTAAACTAATGACTCAGCATCATAATATAAAAAAATTGTGACAGATAAAACATCACGAAAAATTAATCGAACAGTCGAAAACAAGCAGCAGTAGTAGTATTTTGTGAATTGATAGTAAATAATAAGTATTGTACTACGTTTGTCCATTATTATATGATAGCAAAAGGCCTTGCAAAGATCAAACGATCGCTATGATTAAGTGCTTAACATATTTCACTTTTTTCTTTCAGAATCAGGATACAAAAACTTGGATTTCCAGATCCCATAAAATTCAAGTTCGAAGGATATTATTGACAGGAATGGAAACCTACCTGGAGTCTTGCGCGATAATAAATTGGTGACTGCCTGAATGGGATACGAGCTCTCTCTGCGCTCACTCACTTTCATAGCGTGACCACAGCAAACTATACGCGTGATTCAGGAGTAGGCCAACACTCCGAAAATATTCAAATGTCAAGGTATATCATGAGTGTTTTACATACTATAAATAGAAGTTCATTTAAAACTATGCTACCTAAATACGAATGAATTTATTCATAAATTCAAATAAAACCTCAACTTTTTAGATACTTGGCTTTTTTCGACTCTGTGAAGGTTAAAGATACCAAAAAATTGCGAAAATGTGAGCCTTTGATATACAAAAACACCAACATAAATATTAATCCTACTGGTCATGTGAGGTATCCGCCTTGCTTTCTCATTCACAAACATATTTAAAACTTGGGTGACATTTAAACATAATTTTACATGTTTCAGAGAAAATGTATGTACAAAACATAACAGTAACGTAAGATGTTGGTATATTATATAAATTTCTCCGGGGTTTCTGGATTTGTGTTAGCAAAAGGAGGTGTACAAACTTATAAAGTAGGTGCTAGTGGCACTAGTGCAACTCAGTTCCCGATGCTTTTTCTTTCAACCGTTATTATTTAGAATGTCTTTTGCCCGTTTTCCTTGGTGAAAACTGGAGTCGGTATTAATCACACTGTAAGGGAAAGATATTACATGTTTTTGTTTGTAATGTTGGCTAAATGAAGTTATACATAAACTAGTTCGCATGGAAAGGATCGCTCTCGGTTTATTTCAGCAACAAATATTTCCACTTTTACACAAGCGAAGGGCGTAGGCGTAATAACATTTAGGTACACCGTATCGGTATATGTATTGCTATTTATAGGAAAGTCGGTGCCGTAAAGGGGAACCGCGTGGGTGGAAAACGGATCAAAGGCACGAAACAATGTATCCTTTTTGCGAACGAAACTGAACGAAAAAAGAAATAATATTATGCGGTGACGTAAGCCGGGTAAGTTCATTGATAGAAAACCCAAGAATGCAACATCTGCGCTGGCCCACCATTACCGTCCGTAAATAAACTGATTACAAGCTCGATTTTGCCTTGAGAAGCGAAAAACTGAATAGTGAACGGTCCCACTTCCGTACAGTCGGCAAATGCATGAATGGAGCGCACGCCATTGAAGGCGCAACTTGCGTTTCTCTAATGCAACGCTGTACCTTCAACTGTGGCGAACCGTGCCGCGGCCTCTGCCACGTACCATGAGAATGTGAATGAGTTCATTAAGAGTTTTATATTACATTTTTAATAACGTTGCGCAGTACAGTATTCGTAAATATCAAACGTAATATCTACCTACAAGCTGCGCCGGATTTTTATACTATTACATAGAAGAAAATTGAGCTCTATTTTATTTTTTATAGTGACCTCATCATTTATTCTGACTGCAATTGAAAACTATTTTATTTTTCAGTCCACTATATTCAACGAAATAAACAAATGGTATGGCATATATGGATAGAAAATCATCATCTCTAGTAAACCTCGCAAAGCGGACTAACTGATAACGATGCTTTTAATGCGGTAACATTGCGTTAAGAACATTGAGCCTGAGGCATACTTAGGGTTAAACGCTTCATGTGATTGAAAGGAATATTACTAGCAACTGATGATAGTGTCGTTTTGCAAATGCATGGCTGTAGTACTTTTCCGGACGAATTATTGCCAAAGATCTCTCTCTCTCTCTCTCTCTGCAGTCGTTTCTTCATGACTGAAGATCGTGGTCCTGGTATGATCCAAGTCTCGAACGAGTCCACGCCTTCCATCTGCTCCTGTTGGTGGCCATCTTTGCTAGCGCATAGAATGACTGCTTGGACTCACTCAGCTGATCAGCCCATCGTGTTGGGGAACGGCCTCTAGCTCTTTTTCCGTCCGTGCTGCCCGTTATTATTAGCTTTTCCAAATTACTGTCTTCCCGCCTCATGATGTGTCCAAAATAAGTCAGAATCCGTTGATAGCAGATGGATGAAAGCCTGACCTTGATTTTGAGCTGCGACAGAATAGATGCGTTCGTGCGCTTAGCTGTCCAAGGTATTCTGAGCATGCGCCTCCAGCACCACATCTCGAACGCATCTATTCTTTGCCTTTCTCTTGCCTTTATGGTCCAAGTTTCAACTCCATACATAAAGATGGAGAAAATTAAGGCTCGGACAAGGCGACTCTTTGTCTTGATTGATATGCCTCGATTCCTCCAGATTTTATTCAGACGTGACATAGCGCTCTTTGCCATTGCTATGCGTCTCTTTATCTCTGGCGCACAGTTGCCGTCACTGCAAATCTGGGATCCGAGATAGACATATTCCTGTACGATATCAACAGATGGTATGATGTTGGTGTTGAGTAATTTCCCCGCCCGATCAACTATCATAAGTTTGGTCTTGCTTCTATTTACACTTAGCCCCAACTCCCGACTCTCTGCTTCCAGCTTTTGTAAGAGCTCTTTCATGTCCTCCATTGATGTGGTAATGAGGACTGTATCGTCGGCGTACCTAAGATTGTTTATGCGCTTCCCGCCTAAGGGAAAGCCTCCCTCCCAGTTTTCTACTACTTTGCGTATGATATATTCCCCATATACGTTGAATAGCATTGGCGAGAGAATACAACCTTGTCGTACGCCCTTCTTTGTAGTAAATACGTCAGAACAGTCGGTATCTAGCCGTACAAAGGATCGGTTGTTACCATAGAGGTTACGAATGAGACTGATCAGGTGTTCGGGTACTCCCATTTCCTCTAGCACTGACCACAATCTGCCCCACATTACACAATCGAACGCTTTGGAGTAGTCGATGAAACAGAACACAACAGGATTATTGAATTCCCTACTCTTTTCTATAATCTGACGGATATTTAGGATTTGTTCTCTAGTACCCTTTCCTTTTACAAACCCTGCCTGCTCTTCCGGTATCTGTCGATCAAGAAAAGATTTCAGACGTTTATTGATCACATACAGAAGGATCTTACTTGCATGCGATATTAATGCGATGGTCCTGTAATTGCCACAGTCTGTTGTGGATCCTTTTTTGTGGAGCGGTATAAAGATGGATTCGGTCCAATCTTGCGGCCAGTGTCCTGTTTTCCAAACAGCGTTGCAGATGTTCGTGATTATGTTAATGCCTGGGGCTCCTAGGATTTTTATAAGCTCTGCTGGAATAGCATCTTTGCCTGGAGACTTGCCTAGTTTTAGGGATTCCGTTGCTAATTGTACCTCTGACGGTAATATATCAGGTTCGAGCTCTTGACTGGTCCAACTTGATGTTATTTTATCGGAAGTCTCATTCTCATATAGATCACTACAGTATTGCTTCCAACGTTCCAGTACTAATTTGGATTCTGTAACCATATTTCCTCTTCCATCTTTAATCGCAGACGTCCTAATTGTGCGAGAACTCGTTAATTGTCTTAATTTCTGGAAAAGATCTTTAGTTTCGTTCTTAATTGCATGTCTTTCGAGTTCCGCACAGATTCCATCAATTTGGGCCGTCTTATCCCTTCGGCAAAGACGTTGCACATCGGCACTGAGGTTCGAGTATCGTTGGCGATCATTCTGTGACAGGAGCCCATTCTCTTTTAGAGTCCGCCTTTCAAGGATGACACTTGCAGTCTCTGATGTAATAAAATCTTTCATGGTTGAAGCCGTAGACAAAAGGTTTTGTTTTGCCACATCTAATATAGCTACTTTTAGGTGATTCCATGAAAGATCTGGGTTTTGCAATTCTTCCTGAGGGAGATCTAAGATCTTCCTGGCTATATCCTGCTTAAAACCTATTGCGTTGACTCTTCGCAGGTCTGGCGCTCTTGAGGATTTCTGAAGTCTTTTCAACCGTAATCTTATGGTAGTCACAAGAAGCTGATGGTCGCTTCCACAGTCCGCTCCTGGAAAAGTGACTGTATTTGTTACTGATGATCGCCACCGTTTCTGTATCAAGATGTAGTCAATTTGATTTCTGCATCTGTCCCCTGGTGAGGTCCACGTATAAAGTCGGCGAATGTGATGTTGAAAACAGGTGTTTGTAATGACAAGATTTTGTTCACTGCAAAACTGTAGTAAACGATCTCCTCTTTCGTTTCTTTCGCCTATTCCGTATTTTCCTACCAGATCTCTGAGATGGGTATCATCGTTTGTTCTACCAACTTTGGCGTTAAAGTCTCCTATAATTAATGTCACTTCCCGTTTTGGAATACTCTCCAACGTTTCTCCTAGTATAGAGTAAAATAACTCTATGTCATCCTCTGTAGATTGTGCGGTTGGAGCATATACTTGCACGATGTTTATATGGCAAGGGGATGCGTCAAGCTTAAGAGTAATGATGCGATCGTTAACAGGCTTATATCCGATTACACATCTGTCTAGCTTCGGAGGCACAACAAAAGCCACACCTCTAGCACTTTCATCTTCCGGACCGGAAAAATATATCTTGTTCCCTAAATCAGAAATAAAATGGCCTGATTTTTTCCAATTTGTTTCACTTAACCCCAGTAGATATATTCCTTTTCTTTCCATTTCCTTTACTACTACTATGTGATCAACTTAGCATTGTAAAAGTCGCCTAATATTCACAGACATCATATAACATACTAATTACATAAACAAACAATTCACGTTGAACTACTTACAGCATTTTATTCACGAGTTGTGAATGAACTAATTGAGAGCGGCGTAGGCCGGTAGTTAGCCACCTACCTACTAATAATGAATGGCGAGGTAACCTTCGACGAGGATAATACATTTACAGCAGTGTTATAAACCATTATATCGCATGGTCCGATACATAGAAGCAATTAAATATAGTTCACATCACTACATAAAACGAACAGACCATGACTAATATATTTAGTGTACCTACAGAGAATTCCACAATACTCGTCTAACTTCTACGCGCTCCTTATTTGCTCAACGCCTACGCCGATCGTCGATCCCACTCGCACCTATAACGATCTCCGTGATAGGTACTAGCTAATATAGTACGATACTTTATTTACTAGTTACGTCTGTGTGCTTTACATTGATCGCGATTATGTTGCTTTAACTATTTATTCGTTATGAACCTATTTAAATGGCCCACTACAGGGCGAGGCCTCCCTTCCTATAGATGGAATTTGGAGCTGGTCCAAATTCGGGTTAATGAGGGTGATTATGTCTCAGTAACGATCATTATTCGAATTTATATTATTATCATTTACAGATAATAATTACCAACACCGCTTATACACATTAAATCCTGGCCGTGTGGACACTACACGCAAGCTAAATAGGCTTACCACTTAGACCAACAACTTACAACAAGACGAAATAGTTAAACTATTGTTACGGGCAATGCAATTACTAACATTTCTAATACAAGTTATCAGCAACTTGATACTTTTATAATGGAAAATCCCTACATTCCGCTACCTACCACAGCTGATACTGGTTTGCGTTTGATTGCTTGCAGATAGCGGAAGCAGCTCGAAAGCAATCGCTGTGTTGATCACACGATGGTCGCTATTAGATAGTAATTCATTTAGTAGTAGATCCATGTTTTATTATTCGTGTATTAAACTACTGTTGGACTTCCTAATAAAATTATAGAAATGTGAACCAAGTATATATGTAATAATCCATTTTAGACGTTCTTTACCCAAAAATTAAAATTTCTAATTCGTTGATTTCAAGTAGGCTTAGTTTACAAGCACTTCTGAAAAGTGTTTTGAATATGTAGTTTCTCTACAACCGGCACCGAAGGCAGGTCCTGTTGAGAAGAGCCGGCAAGAAACTCAATAGCTGATTGAGCTTGCGTTATTGTAAACGTAATTAATTGTTACTACTTAATTAATAAATGGTAATTATTAAATGGACTGGAATCCAATAAAAATTCAATTTAAATTTTACAAATTCGTCATTGTTGCTGTGACAAATAACTATGCTTGCGACTAGTGATATCTCGTAATAAGAGTCTTGAGAGTGCTCCGCGAAGATTCCACTTCCGTGAAAATATCGGGATGAAAATAACCCTACGTGCTATTAGAAACTTTATGTACTAATTTACTTGTAAATCCGTTTTTCTACTCTCCGTCTCTATATATACAACTCCATTGTAAATGGTGCAAACAAACAGACTTTGTTTTACACACAAACATTATATTATACGAGTACCTACCGGAAAACTCAGTCAGAATATCGTAATAACTAATATGTTTTTAAGTTTATGTCCGTATGTAGATGTAGGAATGGCGCCAGTTAATTTTGTCGAATTGCCCAAGACGATTTTAATATTATTATTATTCACAACGTTTATACTCGCGTTTCGTACAAAACAAGTTAAAGAATCAAGACCGTCGACAAGGTCGTTCCGATCTGTGAAACTAGCATCTGCATCCAGTCGTGACGGGCGGTCGGTTCGGTCGTCGGTCGTCGGGCGGCTTTTTCTAACCGCTCGTATAATCGAGTGATCGAGGAAAAACTCTCACGCGCAATCAAATCATATTCCCACGCGTGCGTGTTTTTCTTGTTTGCCGCTGTAATTACACCCGAGTAGGTACACAGCCTGGCACACGACAAATTACCTATTACTACTTTGAACAGATTAAAATAGAGATATATAAAACCTAAGGATGTGGAACGAAATTTTATACTAATTTCTAGCAGCTTTAAACATTGTATGTGATCTGTTAAATTTACCAACCAACCTTCTATTCTGCTGTAGACATAAGGCGTAAGACTGCAGTAGGTATACTCGTATGTTCGAAGAGGGGTTATTACACTATTGTCTATACTAATATTATAAAGAGGAAAACTTTGTTTGTTTGTTAAACTACTGGACCGTTTTTAAAAATTCTTTCACCATTCGAAAGCTACATTATCCACGAGTAACATAGGCTAAATTTTATTTTGGAAAAAATTAGGGTTCCGTAAAATATTTGGGTTTTTCGGACACAAGGTGTAAAAAATATAAAAGATGGAACCATAAAATGTTCTAAGCGACACACTATACCTATCTATGTCGAGTGAGGCACAACAACCATTTTTTTATTTAAAAATCTTAATTTTTTTTTGACTACATTTAAACGCATTTATTTTACTCATGCTATTAATCCTTATCAAAATAAATTATTTCATCACGAAGTACAGACGTTTGGTTTTGAAGTTATGGCGAAATTAAAGAAATATTACTATTTCTGCGTTGCGAAGTGAGCGTCACCCTGGCGCGTGCGGGAGGGGAGTTTAGATCTATGTTATATATACGATGATGAATTAAGAATTCGATCTTTGTCCAAATATCTATTTAATACACGGAAGAGTTTGTTCGTTTGTTTAAACGGGCTAATCTCTATCTGCGTGTCGGATTGTAAAATTATTTTCGTTTATTCTGAAGGCTAGACTCAAGAGTGAAATATACTATTTAATATCAATTTATATCCATCAGTTTGCCATAAATATATATTTTAATTTGTACTGAAATGTCATACAATGTTTAACAAAAATGTAGTCACGGGAAACTATAAAAAAATTAAATTGAGAGGGAGAGCGGGGAATGAGCACACTATATGTGCCTTTACACATTTCGTATGAAAGAGGGGTTATTACACTATTGTTGTTGTATAACTTCGGAGCAGACTATAAACGATAGAGCGGATTTTAAACGCAACGGACAATAATACCATTCAACAGTGCAATGAGGATAAACCATCCTAATCATGACTCGTTTTACGCTTTAAAACTAAGGGCTAGTGGGAATAGGTTCAAAAGTTGTCTTCAATACCATGTAACTTAATGACGTTCTCGTAACTATGTTCTTACGTTACGTGACGTACTCGTAACCGATTTTATAAGTTCTTGTTTCGTTATTCTTTTACAAATATTGTCAATGCTCAATGAACCAATGTAACTCATTTATAATTTATTATGTATTTATATATTAATACATAATATCCTGACGTCACCTCAACTGACGGGCTTCACGGAAGACTAGCGCGGTGTCCTGAAGGGCACTGCAAAATGCTGAGTGAGGTCCTATTTGGGATCACATCACTTTCACATCCTGCATTTTATTGTATTTTGTTGTATTTTATTTGTATTAGTGGTGTTTTTCCTAAATAAATATTTCTCTTTCTTTCTTTCTTTCAATGCTAACCGTCGGCTCAACATGTAATAGTTTAATGCTTCCTTGTATGGTTGTTCTGTAATTTGTTTAAAGCTGATGCTTACCGTAGGCCCATGAGCGGTAGATGAGGTACATGTTGCGCGCTGGCCTCGCTGCACCATTCAGGGAACGCACGCCGGAAATCCGCAAAATCTCCTGTAAAAAAATAATTTTGAATTACTCTAAAGAAACACGAACTTTGGTAAATGCCTGAAAACAACGAAAAAGAGGCATTCATGTCTCTAAACATAAAACCTTGTTTAGTAAAATATATTATGCAAAAATATTTGTTTATTCTCTCTACATGTGGGTAGCCAAACATCCGTGAAGTGAACGAGCGATGCGGCAGTTAGGAGTATGAGCACGTTCAAATTAATAATCGATTGTTTCCGATGAGCTTTAAATGCGCATCTACCGAGCGGGGCCGGCTATGGCTGACGTTTGACGTTTCCTGTGCGGAGCGAGACGAGGCCCAGGCCTCGCTCGTCGCTGCTTCCTGCCACTCGCATTAGGGCTCGTTCCCACTCGCGTCGTGGCGACAGATCGTGCATGTCGATTCTTTAACGAAACTCGACAGTACGCGTCTCAACTTCTTTAGTAGGTATGGTATTAGACAGAGTGGTAGAGTCGACGTCGATATTCGAACTGTCGAATTTGGTTACAGAATCAACATGCAATTTTAAGTGTCGTAGATTGTACTTATATTTAAATGGTGTTGTTCACTTAATAGGATAGTCGTTATAACAGAATAGAACTACACAGGGAACAGCTAGAAACGATTCTCGTCGGTAAATATACTGTCACGAAATAGTGGGAAAGCACCCTTAGCGTTCGCTTTTGTTATGGAAATGGTGCTCGTTTGCACTGAATTAACATCTCTACATGATTCATGTGTTGAGTCTGGTTGAATTTGCCAGAATTGTGTTCATAACATGATATAGTTTGATAATGATTGAGTTGGTATCGGTATCTATAAACACACACAGAGTTGGGATCGGCTTTTATTTTTACACAACTTTTTGTGTAAATAATGTCATTAAGATAATTGTTGCTTTGGATCCCTGCCCACCGGTTGCTTGGGCCCTCAAGCCTCGCAACAGAAGAACTGGCCTTTTTTTATTAAATTTCTTGTATATTTATTTTTTATGAACATTGTCAAATGTAAAAAAAACTGAAAAAAAAAATTAATAACATTATTTTAAATGACGATCATTTTAAAAGACCTGCAGAGTTTCGTGCTGGTTATTGTCACTAGAACCTGTCTGCCCTCCCTGCCGTACTGGTAGTAGAGACAAACTACAAATAGTCAAGTCGATTTAAAACTGCTTGTAAACTGAGCCTACTTGAAATAAACTAATTTGAATGAACTTGAACTTTAAATAAAAGCGTTAAAATAAAAACTTCCTAATTTTCAGCCACGATCCATAAAGCTTACTTCTTGCTTATACAACTAAGATCCCCTTCTGTAGCTATTACATCATGTAACTACTTGTATATTTATGTAATAGTAAAGTAACAATGCCTGCCTAGCAGTTAGTCTGTGGCTCCGAACACGAGCTACTGGATTCGAATCCTGGGTCGGGTTGTGGAATAATTCCGAGTTTGTTTCTTCTAAGCAATTTTCAGTAAATTCTAAGCCCGGAGTCAGGAAGTTGATGGTGTTACACCAGCCTCGAAGATGTTTGAAGACGTCGATCCCAGTCACCATTATCCTCTAACAGTTATTAATATTTATTTAAACATTATCACCCTAAGCATGTCAACCCGTAGTGGAACAGCGTAGTGGGTCTACGCCCCATATCCCCTCAGCAAGGAGTCCTGGCCCTTCAGTGGGCCGTTAATAGGTTGATAGTGATGTGTGCTGATGTTAAAGTAACAGTGGAGTGTTGAAGATACTCTCAAGCTTTGTATCAAAGCCGATATTACATAGCTGTATCTACACGCGAGTAGCAACAGCTGCACTGCAATGCTATAGTGAATAATGGAACGTTGTACTTAATTAGTTACGAGCATTTTCCATTAACTAGAGCAAGTTTGTAACGAACGCGACGAGTTGCATAAGTAGCTGGTGTGTGATTAAAGATACAGTTTTTGCTGTGTAAGCATTATAAAATACGTTGCAATTTTAATAACTATGTACGTTAATTGATTCTGCGTTGCTAATCATTTTGGCAAAATCTAATTATGGTGGGTAGGTTAGGTTCGGGGATGAAATTAAATAAAGAAATAAAATAAATAAATCAATATTATAGGACAATTACACACATCGCTATATAGCCCCAAAGTAAGCGTAGGTAGCTTGTGTTATGGGTACTATGATAACTGATGAATATTTTTATATATATTATACATAAATACTTATAATATATAGGTAAATACCCAAACACTGGAAAACATCCATGCTCATCACACAAACATTTTTTCAGATGTGGGAATCGAACCCACAGCCTAGGACGCGGAAGCAGGGTCACTACCCACTGCGCCACTCGGCCGTCAAAAATTGGTCATATTGACAGGATAACAGATGATGAAAATCGGGACGTATGTCGTAACGCAGAGAATTCCAATGTTATTGGGCTTAGTAATCGTTAGTATGCTCAGGTTGTAGATTCAGCGAGTTTATCGTTATTAATTCATCATTGCTCTTCAAAACCTTCATCATCATCATCATCACGTTGTGCTATCCTTGGAACAAAGTTGGGCGGTAATTAAGCCAAAATATTTTCTATTTTGCACAATTTACCATAATTGTGGACAGTCAAGTCTAATGAGTCTTTAAGATTTAAGATTTAGATAATCTTAGACGATTGTATTATAAATAATTAAAGTGTAGCATCATACACACCCTGACAAGGATGCATGATAATATATAGGTGGCCTCAACCGGCGCACATAGTTGTGAATCGTGCTTAATTATGTATAAGAATATCGCCGGGGCGGCGTTGCAGGCAGCACGCAGCCGCGGCATCGATCCGGCGGTGAGTCAACGCGGCCCATTCATCTGCCGCACTCAATGAACGCCGTGCCACCCCGGCCCCCGCGCCCCCCGCACGCCGCAGACCCCGCCAGCCGCCCCCGCGTGTCCTCGCCACCAAGGACTCGCATTATATTCGCCCCTCGTCGTCGGCTGAATCAAACGGTTCAACCCGTTACACCCTCGCTGCGAAAACGTGATCGTTTAACCCACCCACTACATTCGTATTAATGAATGTCCAACGATGGTTTCATTATTTTGAATACATCATTCTCATGGTCACACATAACTGAGTTCGAGAATATTTTAGGTACATGGCACATTCTTAAATACACATTGTACTAATTATTTTAGTAGTAATATAGAATACATTATAATTATAGTACAAGATGGTAAGTGTCCATTCCTCAACGATGTTAATTGTCACACTTACCATCATTAAGGAATATTTGGAATTTGCAGGCTTTCATTTAAACAACTCTCAATTTATTGCGGTAGTGTACTGTAGGTATTTTATTATTCTTTCAGTTTGTTACTGGTATTGTTAAGCACAGAGATAACTAGCACTCTAACTGATTAGGAGATTAAAGAGAAAACTTTGTGACAGAGCTTGCTCGGGGAAGTTTTAACTAACGCTGATTTCTGTAGCTGTTTTAGTAAAGTGTTGGGATGCTGATTTTATTAACACCAGATTGTACAAGTAGAACATATTCCATTTAACATCATGTGGGCAAACAGTTTAAACCAAACCAAATACATTCTAGGGTTAATAAAAATGACTAAATTGAGAGGGCCGAAATAAATGTTATTATAATTTCTTCTCTATCTTTTTAATTTTATCAGAATTTTACAATTATACTAGCTGACCCGGCAAACGTTGTTTTGCATTAAAAATTAAAAAAAAATTTGATGAAAATTAGATAGTAGCCGATTCTCAGACCTACTGAACAGGCATACAAAATTTGGTAAAAATCAGTAAAGCCGTTTCGGAGGAGTACGGTAACTAACATTGTGACAGGGAAATTTTATTTATTAGATTAAAATTTCTTATATTAAGGCAGACCAATAATATTTTACGGGCCGCATAAAAAGACGCGGGCTTCAGGTAGTGGTTTAGACAACTCTGACGTAAACAATAACAATATTCTAAACCTAGACTTTACTAATTTTAATAGAAGATTGGGTCAGGGCTTCAGAGTGAGGAACCTTTTCACAATACGCGTCGTCTCAACAAATACCGCCTACTTTATCCGACCCTTGATTAAATGGTCAAAGCTTCTCGCTACAAGTTCATCTACTGAAACGACTATCGGAACATTATTGTTCCTATAGTTGTTTGAGTGGATGATCTTCCGTTTACCCAACAAAAATCTTTTATTATTATGTTGTAATGTCCACCACAAAAAGAGAGATTCCACACTACGTAGTTATGTATCCGGCTAGCACGAGTAGCGGCGGGGGAGGCGCGGGCGGCGCGTGGGTGGCAGGTGCGCAGCCTTGGCCGGGCCCCGCGCTCAGTGCCACAGCCTTGCCCACACGCCTGCCCGCCGCAAGCCAGAGCCCGCTGCCCACTCGTGGACCTGCGTCAACTGGACGTGCGATATATTCGCCCACCGTAACAGGCGGCCTTATCCAATAAGTAGCTATTGTCCGCGACACCCGCGCGGTTGTAACTTATTTTCTAGTTTTTTTTTATTATCAGGGCCAGGGCTCTTCCTTAAAGGATTGGGAATATACAGGTGAGACCTGCCAAGCTGCTCCAATGCGGAACGGCTTAGGGTGAAAATTGTAACATTTATGCTAAATGTTTACCGACGGTTTAACATTTACTTTAGCAAGTTAAGCCTGCTTAGGCCTGTGTGCACCAAGATTTTGGTTATCATAACCAACGATTATCATAAGCTAAACGTAAAATTTACTGTTCAGGACAACCCGTACACCGGTTCAAGACGTAAGCTCGGTTAAGATAACCGCCCGGTTTACGTCCTTGACCGGCGTACGGGTTTATTATAAATAGTAAATTTATAGTAAAGTTATGTTAACCGTTGGTTATGACCACCGAAATCTTGGTGCACACAAGAATTACTCCTAGCAAACGCTTTTGGAAGGGGAATCAGTCATGATAAACATGACCAGACACTGTAATACATAACATAACATAACTTATATAAAAGTATTTTTTCTAAAGCAGGGCAGAAGAATATTGACTGAAAATTGAAGAAGCTTAATTTTTGACATCGATCATGCATTTTTATGAAAATGCAGCTCATTACGGTTGCCATAAGTTTGATTATCACTAAATGCGGGAAAAGCTGCCTTAATCTAGATAAGCTTACTTCTTCGCAGGGAATTTTGTAGTATAAATATAAAGTAGAACAAGTGGCAGTTAGTACTTTTTAGTATTAAATAAAGTCTAATCAAGACAAGTTAGTTGGGACAATTTGAGCCAATTTAAAGGAATGGTGGGCGAAATATAAATACTATTGCTCCCGACTTCTAACCGAATGATTCTCCCTGCGTCCTACGCTGAATTAATCAATCAGTAACTAGGTATATCAGATGCGATACAAATTTCAGTTTTCCTAAATTGTAGATTATTTATTGGTTTTGCTATTTTTTGCGAAAAACCGAGTGATACAAGAAAAAAAAGACACCCAGATTCGACAGAAACACCTCTGGGTGCGTAGTTATGTACGATTTACTCCGAAACCGGAGCATCCTCAGAAGACGTTATCTATACAATGATCAATTACGAAATCACTTGGCAATGGAATATTGTAAAGTCAACATCTCCTGAAGATACAGATATTGCGATTGGAGCTGAATCAGCTTGTCCAGGTGGAGTCACTACAAATACTTTCTGTTTTCTGAATTTGATTCCTACGCACGTATATAATCATATATACTCTTATTATCTAAAATTTGCAACTTTATAAGAAGGTAAACACCGATAATAATAACATAATGGGCAAGTTAACGATGGATCTAAATATACAGTTTGCTTCCCGGAATATAAGCAAGCTTGACGTCATTGCTTTACATCGAACTTCTAAGAAACGGCAGAAGGGAAATTTAGGATGTTCAAAGCGTTGAAACAAAAATAAATTGAGGTGTTAAAAGAAAAAGAAAAGATGATTCCCAGTTAAATCTGGCCAGATGATCGTATCAAATATTACGCATACGTACCAGAAAATAATATGAAATCACCTGCAAATTGCTTTAGACTATTTTCAACCAAACTCCGAAAACATAGGCATACATGAAATTACGTGCTTTGACGCTAGAAATCTGAATACAAACTTTTTTAAATTAAAATGTTTGGCAACTTTTAAATCCGTTGTAGACTATGAAAGCTAACAGCTATCTACTTATTAAGACCAATTATGACAAAAAGCTCAGTACTTTTTGTCGGTTCTTCTTAGTGGATCTGCTTTCCGAATTGAAGCATTCCTACTTGAAACAAATGAAATTGAATTCAATTTGTGGTACTACACAGTTGTTACTTGCATAAGTATGCAAGGCGCTACCGGCGCTTTCAGAGCTATAATGGACATGGCGCCATCGCAGTTGATATAATTTGCAGATAACAGTATCAACGGAACTTAGTCGCCGGCCTCTTGCTCATTGTTAGCACACTCTTTACCACGACCTCCACAATGAAAACTATCAGCACTAATTTGACTTTATCAGTTAACAAGTAAATAGATAAGAAAAAAATTTAATGATTTCTTTACGGGAACGTATGCCCATAATACGTGAAACATTTTTAACCGACGAAAAATTACGTTTTAAGTATCAAAATTGTTATTTTTTCATTTTGTCTAAATTAGATTTTCATATTATAAACGCCATTTAAAAAAAATTGTTTAAAATTAAAGAATTTACTGATTCTTATTAGTAATTAAGCTTATTAGTATAAATAAGCCAAACTCGATTGAGAATGCTTGTCAACACACAAGTTTAAAATGAAGGTGGAAAATGCAACACATTTTATGCCTAATAAATTCAAAATTATATTTTGTTTTTCTATAAAATCTTATTTAAAAGATATTGAATATATTAATTAGTTTTAAGCTTACTTATGTAGTTTATTGTCATGAATTCTTCATTAAATAGTTAATTAAAAGAATAAGGTGCAAAATGACGAGAAATTTTTACCTTCATTTTTAATTGTTTATTGACAAGCATTCTCAGTCGAGTTTGGCATTAGTATAGTAAGTAATCTTTCCGCGAATATCGTTTCATGATCAGAATTACTTAACCGAGCCAAGTAAAATTTCAATACAATGACTATAGTTGTCATAACTTTGCAGAATTCTCGATCTATTGAAAAAGAATATATAGCAAAAACAAAGTTAGTTGCATTTATTACATTTTGTTAAGATTGTATGTGCGTGGGACAATGATTTTCATTCTAAATAGAAAATACAATACAATTCCATGTAAAGAAGAAGCAGGATGTAAGTATTTGTCTTCTACATCATTGAAGTCTAAGAATACTAGTACTACAAGCACACTAAAAACTGTGTGCTTTAGTACCGGCTATGAAGTCAAATTATTTATTTAATTATCATAATAATTAAGGGTTTTATCAAATAAAATAAATCTCACTTCCAATAAGTTAAAACTTGTAACTCGCTTATGATGTGGCCGCGAGAGATATCTTTTTCGGACCACTTCTATGATCATACTCCTATGTGTCTTTTTCACTGATAGCTCTGATTGCCTATTTTTAAATTAAAAGTGAAACTGAAACTGCGATCTATTCGGTAGAATGTGTGCACAAGCGTTGTGGCGATAGAAGAAATTAATATAAACAAAATACTTTATTCCCTTGAAAATACAATTTAAATTTAATTCGCGCTCTGAAACTCTACAACGATGAACTTTCCGAGCAAGAGAAGTGAAAATATCTTTTTTAAAATGAAATTCCATCGGGCGGCCTGGTTTTATGAAACATCACTTCCTCACAATATCATTTCCTATGCGTTACGAGCGAGCCGACAGCGGGAACCAGATGCACACGATATCCTCTGGTATTAAAATGAAAAGCGGTCGAGACCGATGAACTGGTTTCGTCCTGTGTTTTATGTAAATTATTGTTATCTATTTATGTACCTCTATCTAGCTGTGTATTTCATAACGATCATGTATTCTTATGCAATTAATTATTTATGTATTTCAGAGTTTTCTTAGTGCAATTTGTAATTCAAATTGGTAGCGAAGTCATAATACCATTAGCTATCATCATTAAAAAAACAAATATTTGAGAGACAGGAAATTAAGAGTTACTTTGTATAGTGGTACTACAGAGAATAACTTTTATTCCTTCCTTCCTTTCTGAGCAACTCTGGCTCCACGCCTGCTTCCTCCAACTTCTCCCAAAGCAAATCATATGACACTGAATCAAAAGCCTGAATGAAACAGGATCTTAAGTTCATTTGCCGCGCTCGAGTATTTCCAAATATAACCTTTGCGGCTCCCCTAATATACGAAGCATTTTGCTTTGGTGATACTGGTAATGGTTGTTTTTAAGGTGCACTTACTTAACCGTCCGCAGACGACATGTCGCAGCGACAATGTTAATTTTTATGTATTTATGGGGACGACGTGTCACTTGCCTCAAATCTTATTTCATAAAAATACATAACCGGAAGTGTGGCCGCGACACGTCGTCTGCAGTTGTCGTGTGCGGTCGGCTACGAACTCACATCCTCACAGATCGTTTTCACAATAGGTTTATTACCAACAATTTTGTGCTGATGTTGTTAAATTAATTGTATGTAATACATATATTTTTATTACATATCAAATTAAATGTCGACTAATGGAATTGGCAGGACGCGGGTGAAACAGGAACTTATTAATAAAATTGCGGCTCTCTTCCGTTCAAAGAGCCGAAGGCATCCGGTTGCCTTTGATCGTGTGTTTATTATTAGTGTTAATGCTTCATTCACGGTTCTTTTTTAAACGTATTCAATATCAACTGCGCAGATCTGTTGATCCATGGCTACTTTTTATCAAACAGAGCATATATGTTGTCTATCTTATCTTCCATGTTATATCTAAAGTCTTACTATTAAAATTAATCTCGTATAAAAAGTTAATTTTGTAATCCATATAAACTTATGGAATTCAAAGTTATTGTATGCAAATTGTACATCTACAAAATGGGAATCAAATTTTATTTTTTTCGATTTTTCCTATAGGACGCCACTAATTGTGATCAAAATTTCAAGCTTGCTTGTCTTCTAGATATACGTACTTTAGAGTTTTAATGATCAGTCAATGAGTAAGTGATAAAATTTATTTTTTACTTCCCATAATTTTTACAGTTATAGTCCAAATTGATATTTGAATATGTTTAAATATATAATGTTCTCTTGATCACAGAAAATTTAGGCTTTATACATAACAAAATTACAAGGGGGTCAAAAATGCCCTGAATTGCTTCGATAAACTAGTACGGCTGTGCCTTATTTCTTATATTTTAAGGACACTGGTTATATTTTCTTAGCCGACGCTCGCGATTCCGTCTGCAAGAAATTCTGTTTTGTGAAAATTCGAAAAAAGTATCTTTATTCCTTTCTCGGGCTCTAGACTATCTCTGTGACAAATTTCATTTAAATCGGTTCAGTAGTTTAGGCGTGTTACGAGTAAGTAACAGACAAAGTTACTTTCGCATTTGTAATAGATTATTTTGGCCAAATTTTCCAATTCATTCGTCATTGTGAATAGCACGGGCGAAGAGCTGAATGCAAAAGTTAGTCAGCATAACAAATGCTAATTGTTACCATGTTAGATCCAATGAGTGCGATTCTGTTTACCGATACACACGTTGTGAATATTCATTATGTATTAGTAAATATAGGATAAGAAAAACGTAGTATGGAGTTATGTATTACTTTAATAGCTCATAAAATATGCCATAGACGGAAACGTGAACGAGCGCGTTCGAGTTAGTGCCGTGATCGTAATCTATCGTCTCGCATTGAGGAGCACAATAAGTAGCAGACTTCCTCTCCCACGTTTGGAACAGCGGGCAGCGGATGCCCCGACTTGCGACCTCCGGCATTACTTTTAGGACTAACTAACGCGTATAGGGTTGCCAAGCGTTACGATAGCGTTGGATATTGTTGGACTCTTTGTCCTGCACGCTTAGGGTACGTTAGCAACAGATCTTGTTACCTGTATTGTAGACTAATTGCGCCGAAATCTAAAATATCATTCTCCTGCGTGACGTGTTTCTCTTCTGTTGCCATGCAAAAAAGGGGAGTGAATTCGATATCTTTCTCTCGTAAGTTGTGCTGTTAAATAAACCTCATTAGCTCCAGGGACCATCCAGAATCTTATCTGGTACTTTTATGCTTCGTTCCCCACATGTTCCTATTGTTGTATGCACTCTTAGCACAATTTCTACAAATATTTGAACTCTTAAAGAATAAACTTCTTAATATTAATATAGAAAGTTTGTTAATATTTAGGACTCTCTCTGCCTGCATTATCTGAATCAGAGAGAATTCAAATTCAATCAACTATGACTAAATACAGATATTGATTTTACAGTATATCATTTTCAATGGATATTGCTTGCATATATTCAGATTGTATGCATAATGTGGGAATTAATTCTAATTAATAGTATAGTTTGGTTCATCTCAAAATGATATTAATAAGGCTTCAAATTGGAGATATGTCTGCTTTTCATTTGCCTGGGCTTTAAGCAAATGAAATTAGATACAAGGATTGGTCTAAACTAAGCCTTCACATTATAACTAACACTATTTCAAAGAGAACTCTTTATTTGGATACATTCTGCAAAGATTTTTGTACTTAAATGTCTAGATGAGCTAGCTAGCTAATCTGGCTATTCAATTTTATTAACAGTAGGCCTAGAATATGCATAGGCACAATATTCAAAAAAAAATTTAAAGTTCCTTCCCAAAGAAAATTTCTTTCCCACTATACATATATTATTATAATGTAAACTTAATTAACTCGGGGATGAATTTCTCTTTCTATTTCATAGTGTGGGGCGTGGAAAACTGTAAGATAGGTCTTTCTAAAACTTTGTGGATGTATCCATCATCATTTCTTAATTTAGGGATTTTTGTCAAATATTAAGTTTTAGAGATAGCCAGCTAAATGGTTATTTATGGATATGTGAAAAAATTCTTAGAAGTAGAATATATAACATAAAATTAAAAGGAACACAGCTAAGTAGGGCCAACAAGTTAAAGGATTTTAGTTGACCAACATAAAACATGGTCACCTATTTAATTAAATTCATAAAAATGATTTGTAGGCTTTTATTGAAATATCTGTCTGATAATGGTCCCAGGTGAACATAGAAACTTAGAAAGTCAAAATAAATAAATAAATATTCTAAAAATTTTACTAACAATAGAGGCATTATCATTAAAAATAATCAGGTTATAATGAAGATCTACCATATTCTAGTATCGTTTAATTTCACACAGTATAAGTAATATGACAAGTATGAATGCTTGATATAAAATCTAACTGGTTCTTTATAATATGATACTATACATTATAATATGATTTAGTCCCTGGCATGTTTAAGCGCAGTATTTTTACAATTATTTTTTTTATCACTTTATAGACAAGTCCCAAACAAATTATCATAACTGAAACACTTTACTATCCTTTACAATCAATGCCAGTTAGTTTTTTAATTAGAACTTTAAAGGAGAATGCCAGACAATGTATAGAACTTTAACCCACTAATAAAAACATATTGTACAACAATGTATTATGCATCACTTTATTGCATTTTTTTTACTATTTAATATAAATTACATTCCAAAGCTCTAGAACTCGAGCCTAATGTTGGTTATCGTCCATTTCCGTATTGTTGTTCCATATAATTGTCACACGTAGCCTTTTAGAGCCCACTTTTGATGAAAATACAATTAAAACGATTTAAATGGCTATAACCCAGTGCAATAATAAAGATTTAAAAATTCGTAAAGAGTGTAAACTAAAAGGAAATAGATTAATTACTTTTTTTAACATAATTTTATTCCAATGTCCAATAGTAAAAATGGCTTATTGTAAAATATTTATATAATAATAGGATATTTTTAGTATATTTACAATTTGTGGTCTTTCTGGGTTAGGATCTGGCATTTTCCTTTAATATAAGGCCTGGTCTTCATTTAAGTTCTAAAACAAACTTTTAAATAAAGTAAATGTTAGATAATAATAGTAATATTACTGTTATTATTTTACTATCTATTGTCCTACAGCTATACTTACAAAAAGTTTTTTTTTTCTGGATGAAATATATGATTTAAGTACCCCGTAAGTAAATATACAATGTATTCGTTTTGCCCAATGGATTCACCCATTTCAATAGGAGTGTCGAGAAATCTGTGTTTAGTTAAATAAGTAAATGTATTATTTATAGGAAATTAATTTTGTTCATAACTACATTTTGTTGCAGTACACAGATTGCTTTAATACCTCAGGCAGCAGGTGCCGGTTAAAATGGACTGAAAATGGCAGCTTCTTCAGTCTTGTTTTAACATGAAGTCTTTTAGTTTTTATCATCTGCCACTAATTAATTTTAATCTATAGTCATTTGAAAAATCATTGACCTATAATAATATTTACTACATGATTTCTCACTCACCATAATGTCTATAGATAATCATTTATGTTTACCATATAAGGAGCCCGCCAACCCACATTGGAGTAGAGTGGTGGGTCTAAGCTCTATATCCCCTCTCCTATAAAGAGGCTGTTAATGGCCTTAAAAAATTAAATACAAGAATCAAAAGAGATTTTCACATACATATAAAAGTCCCCATAGATTACTACATTGGAAGCTAGGTTTTAAATACAATGTTATGGGCAGTATTAAAGTAGAGTGGTGTTAATGCCCTGGGCACTAAATAGATAGTTTTAGAGATCTCAAGATGAGTCAAGTGGTAATTCGCTTAATGTTTTTTAAGAACTCTTCATAATTTTAAGTAAAATGCTAGTGTATTATAAGTGAATGCGCTTTCTGTGATCTCTGGTCAACAAGGAATTCTCATCTGTGAAGCTAAATTCATGACTAGAACAGGCATTCAGTCCTTGGTCTTATATCAAGCCCAGTGTTAGATAGGAATAAACTGTTAAGTACCTTCGAGACAGACGACCTGCACGCCATCTTGCTTGAGCCTCTTCAGCAGGATGCCGTGTACGGAGTCCGGATCCCGCGGGGCTCCGTCGCTGTACAACACGAATATGCCCCGGGAACAACAATGCGTTATACGAGCTTTTAACTCTTTACACTGCACCGTAGAGGCCAATTCGATCTTGCCTGCAGCTAATCTGCGCAACATTATACTCGGAATCGAGAAATTGACGGCGGAACGTATGTGAGACACTGAATACTCGTTGGACCCTCGACAATCTATTAGAATCATATCTCTCTCGTCAGAGCGCAGTTTCGCTAAAAGCCACTCCTTCGACACTAAGTCGCAATCGCATTCCGAATCCGTAGGCATTTTGAATTCACAATTTTGTCCTCGGTCTTCTGTTTACACGAGCCCTATAATTCGCCTGTTGCACTTCTTCACTACTGCGTTGAATTCACTTAGAAAAAGGACTTAAAAAGTCTAACATTTTTGAAAACAATTATTAACTAAAAAACGTTTTATGAAAACAGTTCTAATAGAAAGAACCCACCCGTAAACACGCACCACGATTTTCAAGTCCACAACGAACGAGCTGTGAAATTAAAATACAAACACAAAGTTAAGATATTCGAGTCTCGCTAGCGCTAGCTACCTGACCACAGATTAATATGAGGAGGAGGATGCCTGACCGAGTCAGCTATATCTTTTTTATAAACTCGAATCACAGCTTTGAGTTCTATCGGAAACCGCCCGTTTATTGGGTTTTAGAGTAAGTATGTTCTAGAGATGAACTGGAAGAATAATATTGTGAACTCTTGGCAAATGGCCATGGCAGTGACAGAGCAAAATACAACTTTAGATTTGTGGAATTAAAATCAAAATTAAGAAGCTATGTTTATTACTCAATATGACCACTTCCTTACGTGCACTAACTAGTTTGATTACTTTATTGCAGTCCCTTGCAGGGAGATTACCTTTTCAAGTCCTCTAAGAACACTTCTAATATTGCTCTAAGAACGCTCCACCTGGAAAGCTTTGAATCCAGTTTAAAAAAATTGATCACAGTCTACTGAAACATTAGATTAGGTATAAAGAGACAGATTCCTTGGGTATACTCTTTGGTATCTAGTTATCTGTGACGCCAATTTGACGTTATGCTATCTAATTTACGCGCTATATTTTTATTTCATATTCATTGCATTTTGTGTGACATTTGATTTCAAGTTTTTATGATTTTTGTTTTTAATTGTAATATTTATTTTATTAGTAGTGGCTTAAGAGTGTTAAAAAAACAATGGATGATTTGTACGATAATTTGGAGAATTATCAGGATGAAAATATCATACACGAGGTACAATTATATTTTGTTTATTTGGCGATTTGTGGTATAGTGCCAGTAATGCATTTTTACTGTTTAGTTTGATATATAATAAAGCAAATTTTTAAATTTTTGGTTTATTATTCTAAATTTTGCTTTATAATTCCAAAGTAACAAATAATATTATTTATTTAAAGCTCAAAACTGAGAACGCAGATCTGAAGCGTAAACTCGAAGAAAATTCTAGCGCTATGCTGCGATTGCAAAATGTAAGTACTTTTTATATTATTTGTAAGCACTTAAAGTATTCTAATAGGAAGTCAAAGTATGTAACACAGAAAAAGTGGTACAGCAATTGACCATAAGGGATAAATAAAGCATTTTCAATATAAACACAAATAAAAAAATCTAAAACATGTCTTCAGCAGTCAGCAAGTTTTAAAAAACTAGTTATTTCCTTTGCGTATATGCAAATGAATGTGAATTGAATAACAACCCACTAGAGGGCCAGGCCTCCCTCCTTATAGGAGTGGGGATACTATAGGGGACTGTACACTCAATTAACTTGAATTTTGTATAGTTAGTAATTTGACTGTGTAGATGCTCAACAAGAATGTACCTGTAGATTCTATGAAGACCGTAATCTACATGTGAAATCATAGGACACAGCTATCATATCAAATTTATATGTATATATAACATCCAGACCAATCCAATCAGAAATTGAACTTTGAAATTAAAACAGTAATTATGTTTGCTTTATTCATTAACAGATTTGACTGGGATCTATCTATAGAGAAGTACAGTTAATTCAATCAATATATTTTATCACTGGTGTTTAAGGGGCATCATAACAGATGTAACTTAAAAACCAGTCGCTACTACATTACTTAAACCTATTTCTGTTAGTATGTGTGCAGTCCTCTTGGTTTGATTGTTCAGATTTCAAAGCCAGGTGTTCGAACATAGAGGAAATTAAATTGAGAGGGGGAGCGGGGAATGAGCACACTTTATATGTGACTCTCACACATTTTGTATGAAAGTCTGTCTTTAAAATTAGAAGGGTACCTAAGAGGTTTTCATGCGGACGAAGTCGCAGGCGACTGCTAGTCATCTAAATTTGATTTCATCATTAAATGTAGGTAAAATAAAAATTTCTTTTTACAATAAATAAATGAATATAACTATTATTTCCACATCAATCATTATTATTTATTGAATAATATATATATCGGAGTAAGAGCTTCATCCTGATTTTTAAAAAGTGTGACGTCAGCATTGCTGACGTCACTATTCTCTTTGTCTTGATGGTTACTCATTTCTTGATCGTATAATAAAACTGCACACTTGTATAAACACAGTGAGAATTTATTTTCAAACGGACAGAGTAACACTACTTTTGCAATATCCGTACAGTCCGACGGCTCGAACAAGAATGCCTCGTGTCGAAACGTCGGGCTGTATTTATAGGCAAATCTTACAATTAAAACAATTGCTAATTTCACAATCATTACAGAAAATGTGGGTAGAAATTTAATCAAACGATTATTATGATTATTAATGTTCACGACAGCGTCCAACACGCAGCAAACACACAGTATTGCTAGATGTTGATGTAGTTTGGAGGTTTCTCGCCGATACGTCCATTCTGACAGGCGGTGCGCGCTCTGCACCAGCCTATCTGTTCTTGTTAATTATTAATCATTGATTGTCTGAAACAATGAAAATGTGTTTTCTGAGTTTGGTATCTGTAGACAACTCAAAAGAGTTGTCGTTTCTTGGAGTTTTCATGAAAATAATTTTATTTAGATTTTAAATTTAATGAGAATTTTGTGTACCCCAACAGGTAACACATTATCTTTGTGTTGAAATTTTCGTGCAAAATTTGCTGTTAGTTTGTATTTTGTGAAATGAAGTGGGATAGAGTTCTCGAAGGTTCTCGGAGATACCTAAAAGTTCTCGTAGAGTTCTCGGAGGTTCTCGTAGAGTTCTCGGAGGTTCTCGTAGGGTTCTCGGAGGTTCTCGTAGAGTTCTCGGAGGTTCTCGTAGAGTTCTCGGAGGTTCTCGTAGAGTTCTCGGAGGTTCTCGTAGAGTTCTCGGAGGTTCTCGTAGAGTTCTCGGAGGTTCTCGTAGAGTTCTCGGAGGTTCTCGTAGATTCTCGGGGGTTCTCGTAGAATTAGGAAGGATTTAAAAGGAACAGGATTATGGAAGATAGGGTAAAATGTTAAGTAAGGCCAGAGATATGGTCTACTTACATGCTAAGTCTGGCTGTTGATCACATGGTAGTGGTGTAGGTTCTGGATTTGTCGATCCAGCAAGCGACGGTGTGAGCTCACATACAGGAAGCGTTTCAGCTGCTGGAGGCTCGTCATCATCTGCCGATACGGTTTCCTCGAGTTGGTCGCCAGGCTGAGGAGCGCGCCGGAGCTGATCGTGAGCAACCTTCTTTGGCCGCCCTCTGCCGACGACACGTTTTACTAGGTAGCGATCGTTATCCAGAACTCTGAAAATCTCAAAAGGTTCACTGAATTTGAGGTCCAAGGAAGTTTGATTACGCGGGTTATTTTTGATAAGCACGTAGTCGCCCCTTTGAAATGGTCGTATTTTAGCTTTACGTTGGTTGAAGCGCTGTCTGTCTTGTTCAGCTATTTGAGACATCTTGTTTTGTACGTGATGCGTGAGTGCTTCCATATCGACTGTCTGGTCATCCAAATCTACTAAGCTGAGTAATTCAGGAGGCACACAATGTTGTTGTTGAGTAATAAGTGTAAGCGGAGCTACTCCAGTAACTCGATGAGCAGTGCAGTTCATGGCTAGCTGTAATTCTTCAAGTGTTGTATGCCACTGTTCGGTTTCATAATTTTTAATTATTACTAAAGCATTTTTTAGTGTAGCCATTATACGTTCAACTTGGCCATTCGCTCGGCTAACTCCTGGTGCGATAGCATGGATATTAATTCCAAAACGGTCACAGTATAGTTTGAATTCCCCTAGAAATTCTCTTCCTCCATCAACGATAACTTGACCGGGTGTACCAAAAAGGTGAACTACCCTTTTTAGTGCGGCAAGCGTACTATGTTGGCTTTTGTCTGTGGCGTAGTAAAATAATACGTACTTTGTAAAGGCGTCCACTGTCACGATTACGTATTGCTGATCATTCTGCGTTCCCAATTTACCAGTTATATCCATGTGAACCACTTGAAATGCGGCTGTTGGTTTTTCGATAGGGTGAAGTTGAGCTTGCACAGCACCCGAGGCTCCTTTTGACGATCTGCACACTACACAATTATCTACAAATCTTCGTACAACTGTGTTCATTTTATCAAACCAATAAGTTTGTTTCACTTTTTGTAGAGTCTTTTCCCACCCTGGGTGTTTGAGCGCAGTGTGATAAGAGTTTATAAGGCTCCATTGAAAAGCTTTTGGAACTACTATCCGAATCTGCCTACCAAACACTGGATCCTGAACATATTTCTTCAGAACATCATCTTCGAGAGTATAGCCTTCGACCGGATTATTATCAGACAGGCTGTTCATTATCAGTCGAAGTGCGTCATCCCTGCGTTGTTCAACCTTAAGCCAGTCTAAGTCCTTTGTCATCGTATTGACTACTATTTCGGTTGGGTTCCTGCTGAAGAAGTCTGCATGTTGGAGGCGCTCTCCCTTGCGATACTGTACGTCGAATTCGTAGTTTTGTAAGAACGCCCACCATCTATGAATCCTAGGCAAGAGATCCTTTTTGTGTTTTGATGCCTTTAACGCGTTGCAGTCGGTTATAACCGTGAATTTGCGTCCGTATAGATATTGCCGGAAATGCTTAACTGCACGTACCACTGCTAGCGTTTCTAGTTCGTAGGAGTGGTAACGGCTCTCAGCCTCGGTCGTACGCATGCTCATGAAGGCCACCACGTGTTGTCGGCCATCAATAATCTGGACGAGCACTGCCCCAAAACCTAGGCTACTTGCGTCAGTGAATAGGAGAATTTCTGAATCTTCACGAAATAACATAAGTACCGGTGCCGACGACAAGCATTGTATTATCTTGGATCTTGCATCGTCGTGACGTTCGTTCCATTCCCATTTAGCTCCTTGCTTGGTTAACTCGTATAGCGGCACCATTATACGGGAAAAGTTAGGTATAAATTTTCTAAAATATCCTGCCAAACCATTGAACTGCCTCACTTGTTTAGGTGTCTTCGGTATTGGTGCTTTCACAAGGGCTTCTACTTTCTTCGGACTAGGTTGAACTTTTCCATCTGCAACTACGTTTCCAAGGTACTCGATTGATCGCTTGAAGAAGGTACATTTATCAGCGTTGATTGAGAAACCCGCTTTTTCTAATGCCATGAGAATACGTTCTAAATGTAAAAGTCCTTCTGAAAACTCAGAGCACTTACTCAGTACATCGTCAACGTATACTTGCGCTGCGCTTCCCAAAAGTCCAGCTAAGGCTCTGTTTATACACCGTTGGTATACTGAAACAGCATTACATAATCCGAATGGCATAGTGATGTATTCGTATAAACTGTCAGGAGTGCAAAATGCCGTTTTTTCTATGGAAGATTCAGCTACCGGGATTTGGTGGAAACCCGCTGCCATATCTAAACTTGTAAAGTATTTACCATTTGCAAGTTGGTCAATTTGATCTGATATTAGTGGAAGCGGATAATTATCACGCACGGTATTAGAATTGAGTTCGCGAAAATCCACGCAAAGACGATCATCACCGTTCTTCTTTTTGACCAGTATTATGGGACTCGAGTATGGAGATTTACTTTCTCGTATGATGTTGTGTTGCAATAGATCCTTGATTATGGTACGAACCTTTTCTCGTTCCACTGGACTGAGGCGATATGGTCTTCGTTCAACATATTTTTCAGGATTTTTCAGGCGTATTTCCAACTCGCCAGTATTAACTCGAGTTTTTGGGTATCCTTGTATAAACAAATGCTCATATTTGTTAAGTAAAATACGCAGTTGTCCAATATCTGCTTCGTTGGTTAAGTCACATTCTAGATTATTAAATATTGGGTTATTTGTACTCACGTGGTTTATTGACTGTACTTGAGTCAACTTGGTTCCATTAGAAGTGATTACCATATTTAAGTTGGTGTCATTAATCAAATTCATACCAACTAGTATATCCGTTGACATTTCAACGTCCGGGAGAACGAAGAACTGTAGTTCAACATTTATGTCATCTATATTGCAGATAGTTGTAAGTTTAATCAGGGACATGACTGGAAACCGTCCAATCCCTTTCAAATAATTAACTGAATGAGTTCTTTTTCCTGGCAAAGCTTCAGCCGTTGATTCTCGCATGAGAGAGCATTCAGCACCACTGTCAAATATCGCCTGCATAATTTTTGTACCTATCTTTAAAGTTATAGGTGCCAGTTTTGTTCCTGCGACGTAATTCACATTAGATGTCAGTGATCGTTCCCGCTTATAGCACGTGTCATATGTATGGTTGGGTTTCTTGCAGTACGAGCAGATAGTAACGCTGGATGACTTGAGTTCTTTTTCTTTACTCAGCCCTGGGTTATTCTCTGGCGGTTTAAATCTACATCTTTCCGTGGTGTGGTTAGTCTTTTTGCAGATGTGACAAAAACTTGAAGATGCTGTGTTGTCTGAAAAACGTAAACGTTTGTTTGGTATACCAGAGTTAACATTCGACGATGGTCGTTTTTTGCGAATCGATGTTGCAATTGAAATGAGTTCAGGAACTGTTTTGGCTCTGGCATTTAACAACTCAATTCGCAAACGTTCGTCACTAATGCAACCAATCACTGCTTCAACAGCATCTTCATTATCCAGTTTATCTTTTGTAATTCTTCTCCATAAAACCCAAGCACGTGACAAAAACTCTGCTATATCCTTTGAAGAATCATAATGATGCTCACGGAAGCGAACTACATCACGGGAATACCGGTTTTCTGGCTCAAATGTGGTTATAAGGTTATTACGCAATTCTTCCCATGTAGATGTGGTTACCATCCAGTCGTCGATCCACATTTTGGCTCTGCCTTTCAAAAGACTACAAGCTCTCATCCTGATGTCGAAGTCTTTCAAGTTGTAGGCTTCTATCGCCTTATCAATGTGTAAACACCATTCCCGAACTCCTACGTTGGTATCGGGGTCAAAACTTGGTAAGTAAATATCTTTGATATTAACTTTCGGTTCTGGTTGAGTACTGCACAGACGTTCCGACATAGTTTTCATCATTTCCATCATAAATTGAGGAGGTATGCCACCTGTATATTGATTTGGCATGCCCATTACAACGTTATTCTGTTGAGGAACTGATTCCTGTCCTTGCAAAAGTTGAGGTGGTATTCCGGAACTAGGACGTTCCAGAGGTGCAGTATTTACTGGTATCGGATCCAGATCCCCGGCTTCTGATATCGGAGTAAGAGCTTCATCCTGATTTTTAAAAAGTGTGACGTCAGCATTGCTGACGTCACTATTCTCTTTGTCTTGATGGTTACTCATTTCTTGATCGTATAATAAAACTGCACACTTGTATAAACACAGTGAGAATTTATTTTCAAACGGACAGAGTAACACTACTTTTGCAATATCCGTACAGTCCGACGGCTCGAACAAGAATGCCTCGTGTCGAAACGTCGGGCTGTATTTATAGGCAAATCTTACAATTAAAACAATTGCTAATTTCACAATCATTACAGAAAATGTGGGTAGAAATTTAATCAAACGATTATTATGATTATTAATGTTCACGACAGCGTCCAACACGCAGCAAACACACAGTATTGCTAGATGTTGATGTAGTTTGGAGGTTTCTCGCCGATATATATATTTCAATTACGGAATAGATGTGCATTGAAATTGTAGAGTATTTTGCAGGATTTTGACAAATTGAACTCTGAATACAAAAAATTGGAAATGAACTATTCATCTCTATTGAAAACTGCTCGTGCAGAAATTGAAAGAAAGGCAGAGATGATCAAGTCCCTAAACTCAGAGTAAGTTTACTAATGTCATTCTATGTAGGAGATAAATAATATAAGCATTACAAGGGAATATCTCACTCTTATAGAACTAGTAATATTTGATACCCATCTTCCTTTCTGTATATAAATTTACATTTTCATGTTGCTTTTTATTCTTTACTTTACGATTCATGTATGCTAGGCCTTTGTTTAGAAATATATTATCTTAATACAATTTATATAAAAATTAAATATAATTTTTGTCAAGTTAGATTTCAGTTAAGTTATTTATGAACGTCATATTCATCATCATTATCAGCCTATTACAGCCCACCACTGGGTCAGGCCAGATGCACTAATGTAGGTTGGTGGACTTAATATTTCATTCATGAGC
Organism: Mycalesis mineus; assembly: GCA_034621355.1. Lineage (NCBI taxonomy): Eukaryota > Metazoa > Arthropoda > Insecta > Lepidoptera > Nymphalidae > Mycalesis > Mycalesis mineus. Next base: position 11,286,891 of record CM067887.1, on the reverse strand, counting down.
AATCACTGTCAGATGTTGATGATCGGGATTGGGACAGACAGCTTAAACCCTGTTTAGTTTAGCTGTTCATGAAGCCAACATCAAATTATTTTATATTTATTTTCATGGTTTTAGGAAGGACCAGCTGATAATAAAATCTTTACAAAGATCAAATCATAATATTAAGAATCCCAGAAATCGTAACATGCATGGTGCCCAACAGTCTAATAAGAGGTATGAGTCTGATACTAAACATATTGGAAAACCACAACCAGAACCTCAATTCGGGAAAGAAAATGAAGAAAAACATAAGGATAATAGGTATGCTGATTTGTTTTTGTTTGAATTATATTGTACTTTTTATGAAAATCACAAATATTTTGCATTCAACTTGAGATTAAAATACACAATACTAGTGTATTTTAATAGCATTTTTTTAAATTTAACTAATCAATAGAAACAGGATTTATATATAATAATAGCTATGTCATAATATATTATTTCATAGTACCCATAACACAAGCTTACGCTTAATTTGGGGCTTTATAGCGAAGTGTGTAATTGTCCTATAATATTTATTAATTTAATAATAATATTAATATTACACAACTTCGAGCTAGGGTGGCCTATCATAGATTAAGCATACATGTAAGGCAATGAAGTAATTTAAACTCTAAACTCAAAATCTTTTATAGAATCTTACCATCATGTAACCAATCAGAAGACAGATCTGCAAGTGTTGGAAATAAATTTAATTTTAGAGAAGATAAAGATTTAAAGGAGACTTATTCTAGAAATAAAACAGATAAAAGTTTAAGTAACATAACAAGAGGAACATACAATGATGATCCTAAACTAAAAACTAAAGTAGGAAAGATTTCCAATAGACGTAAATCAATGCCTATGAGCAGGTAAGATATTTTTATTTGTTCAAGACACTAATATACTAAGTTGACATAAACATCTTATTATATTATCAATTACTTTTCTAGCAGAATAGAGCCCATCTTTAGTTCAGATGATGATTTTGAAGCACTTAATATGAAAAATATAAGGAAATCACCATCAAAAGATGATGCAAGACATTATGACAGGTATAGTAATAAAGATAACTATTATCATTCAACTAAGGATAGATATAGCAAGAAGTCAAATAGATTTTCAGACTATAAAAACAGACATGACAGATATGACCCTGGTTCAAAGTATGCAAGGCACAGTCCAGAAAAATGTCATGACCAAAATGCAAAAGATTATTCAGAAATGCATAAATCAAGAAATGACTATCAAAATAGTAGACAAAGAATACCAAGTCCTCCCAGTCCTCCTAAGTTTAGTCGATCTAAAAGTCGAGATAGACGGAATTTAGACAGAGAAAATATTTACGAAAAAAAGAAACAAACATCTTATACCTGTGATAATTCTGCAGTAAAACATAAAATTAGAAATGAGCTGGAGGAGCCTGTCAGTAAACGCCTAAAAACAGAAATTGTTAGTAAAGTTTTACCAGAAAATATTTATATTAATGATAAGGAAAAAGAAATGAGTTCAACAAGCAGTTATATAAATCAGCAAGATTACACAAAATCTTCTTGTCAATCGCCTGATTATATTAATATTGAGAGTACTGGCATACAACATATAACTAAAGGTAAGTACAGTCCGCCACAATCTTCGAGTCCGCTCTGAAGTTGCAACACGCCGAGTTGTGAGAACTATAAAATCAAATATTACAACGCGAGTTCAAAGAGGACTTGAAGTTTAGCAAGACTGAATAAATCTTTTTAGATATAATATTGCCTTTTTTTTATCAATGAGTCTGTATAATATATGAAATGTAATTTATTCAACAGAAATAAAACATACATCAGTAACTCCACAGGAAGACCCCAGACTGGCAAGCAAAAAATATGTTCTAAAAAATACCAAAAAAGAAAATGTATTATCAACAGCTGTTAGTGAATATGTTGACATAAAACCTGTTAATGTTGCCATATGGGATATACCAAATATCAAAAAATTTATGATATCAGAAACGTTGACTACTAATAACTTGCCAGTAGAAATTAATAAGAAATTTATGGGTGAAGTGCAGATGGATGTTGATAATCCAATATTAAATGATTCGCTTGAATCCGGAGAAATTCTAAGCGAATACGACAGTAGTTGTTTAAAAGATGATGTAGATAAAATACATGCAAGTGAAAAAGCGAATAAGAATAAACACAAAAATGAAAAGTTAAATAATACCAAAGGGTCAGATTCCAATAAAACAAAAAGTACTTCTAGTAACAAATACAAAATACCTAAAATTAAAAAACCTGATACAATATCTATTGGCGTAAAACACGATAGTTTTAAAGAGTCACAAATTAAGAAATCTGGATGTACAGAAACCAAAAAAGGGGATGAAATAAGCAATCACTCAACACAACCTATTAATATTGAAAATATTTCACCAATCCCTATTAATGTTGAAAGTATTGGACAAAGCAAACACAGTGAAGTGGTCAAAATTAATGATATTACAGAGCTACCAAAGACTTCTAGAGATACTCTTGCTGACGATTTACAATTAAGTGATGAGGAAAGTAGAGATATACAGAAAGACATAAAAATATCTAAGGATGATGAGGATAAAGATACCAGAAAAAAGGAGCTTTGCGAGTCAAAAGAAAAAAGTAAACCTATTGAGTTCAAAAAGGTTACAAAAGACAGTCGGGATAATAGTAAAACTCGCAAAAGTAAAAAGAAATCCGAACAAAAGCAAGCGATTCGAACTGAAGCAAAAGACCTAGAAACTATTCCAAAACCCAAAGATAAATTGGGTAAGCCATCAATATCTATTGAAACGAAAAATAAATTTAGCGATTTATTTGGCGACAGCAGTAGTTTAATAACGCCAGATGATTTAGGAATACCTCCTGCTAATATTCAGCTTCCAATAATCGATAAGTACACTTCCATGTTTGAAAACACTCAGGATGCTGTTGATATATGTGTTGAAGAAATAAATAAAGCAAAATGCAAAACTAACGAAACTGCAAATGAATTATCAAATAACAAAACAATTATAGAAAATGTTGTCAATGGCGAAAAAACATTAATACCTGAGGATGAATGTGTAGCTGTAAATAATGTAGCCGTACCTTGTGAATACGAAAATGTGATTATCAAGGATGATTCAGAAGCAGTTAGCACAGTCATTATATCTTCGGGTGCACAACCTAAATATACACCAGATACATTACAGAGTAACCAAAAAGTTGAAATTGATAGAGCAAAAATTGATAATAGCAATGTGTGCATGTTGAAAAATATTCAAGCACTTGCCACTTCTACACCTCTCAAACCAGAGTTTGAATGTGTACAAATATCACGTGATCCTAATGTCCCAAACAATGATACTAAGATTACTGAAAACAGTAATTTATCTGCGACTGTAAATAATTCTTCAAATCCCGATGAAATATCTCAGTCAGACGTTCCAGATGTTAGACTTATTGTTAGGAGACGAAGGAAAATTGTTAAAAAATCTTAGTAAGAATAGTATAACAAATAATATAAGAGTTAAATAAATATATACTGAAGGCATTCTATGCTCAAAAACTTGCACGTTTTTTTTATTTGACAGATATTTCTACTTTTCTAATTCCTAAATGCCTACAATATTTACCTATGGATGTAACATTCCCTGGCAAATGTTTAACTTAAAAAATGCAGATCTGGCTATCAAAGATACTCGCTCTTTTTAGTCAAATATTTGTGCAGCATAATTAAACATGTCCAAATAAATACATAACAAAACTAAATAAAAACAGTTTAATATTCCCATAACAGTCTTTATTTTTCTTACAAATATACCTTGCTTATTTCTATATTTACATTATTTCTTAAATAGTTATTGTAATTGTTTAGAACAAAATAAATATATCTAACAGAATGTACATAGCTTTTATTTGATTTCTGAAAAAATTGATACAATAATGCATTCGAGATGTCACGATAATATATTTTTAGAAATCATTTTATGTTTCTATAAAATGTTGATTATCAAATGCGGATATAATATAAAATATTTTTAATAAAAAAGTAAAAATAGTAATTATACATAAAAATTTAATTACATATAATATAAACATGTTTGATAAGGATATATTCAATGATTTTATTTTTGCGGGCCATAACCAGGGCCTTTGAGATACTTTGTATATACATAACAATTAACTATTAACATTTTTGTGTCTTATTATTTCTCCTATACAACAGCGAGAGCTCGAAACAATTTACGAAATTAACGATTAGAAAGTTGAACAAGACGGCATTAGTATTTGTGTATACATAAAGTAAAAAGTGTTCGGTAAAATTATTTTTTGTATTTCATTCAGGCTAATCCTGAAAAAAAAAAAGATCTTCATAGATAAGAGACAAAACATTTAATTATGAAGTTTTATCATATTCATCTAACCCGTTCCCGAGAAACATATAAACATATGTGTTAAATATTATAAAATTGTTAAACGGCAACTCAATGTAATATTATTTATCAAAGGTTTTTAATTTCTAATAGTAGAGAGACTACTTTTGGTGTTAGATGGAATCATTTGAGTCTGCCTTTAGTTTCAAGTGGATATTAGTCTTTGTCATTGATTGTATCGTAATATAGAGTTATGCATAAATAAGTTTGCTGTAGTTGCGTTAAATAAAATTAAAGTATCCAATTATATAAACGACACGCCAAACCTTCCGGCCCGCCGGCTTACATGATTTACTATGCAGTTTCTTATTATGGCACTCATTATTATATCATCAACAGTTTAACAAATGCTGTATCCGTTTACTTTATATGACTATCAATTATTATACATGGTTAATTTTTATTTATGGTGTATTGCACTTGGAAAGGTCACACACAACACTGTTCCACTGAATTTTTATATAACAGTAGCATGACCACCAAAAAATTTATGTATATAACAAAAAAGTCCTTTAAACGATATCGTCCGATCGGTATTTTTCGCAGTGATCATGCTACTGGTCGCGCTATAAACGTCCATGAGAGAGGCTGCTCAGTATATTGTTGGCCATGGGCACGTCCTCCGCGCTGGAGGTGGAGGCGGGGGGTTGCAGCGGGGGGTGGTGCGACGCGGGGGGCGCGTGCCGCGGCAGCTTGGCCACGAGCGCGGGCGCGTCGGCCTCGGGCGGCGGCACGTGCTGGTAGCACACGGCGGACGCGTGGCCCGACCGCACCGACGTCAGCGGCGCGCCGCTCTTCCACGTGTTCGTGGACGGGTCGTAGATTTCAACTATATCCAGGAACGCGGTACCATCGTAACCACCTGTTGTGACAAAATGTATTTCTTTTAAAATGTACACTTTTCCAACAATTATCATTATATTTCATCCAATTTATACAAAACCGTAACAAATTATATACTACTCAGGAACTACTCTATCTATTAGTCTAAACCGCACGAACTGTCGTGCGGTTTAGTATTTGAGTTTATCGCGAATAGACAGACAGTCGCGGCGGGAGAGCTTGTTTTATAATTATGTAAGGATGTTGTATTTATTAGTGTAGGAGTGTGTTGGGACTCACCCATGGCGTACAGCTTGTTGTCGAGCACGGCCAGCGAGAGCGCGGAGCGGGCGGCGCGCACGGGCGCCACCTCCTCCCACGTGTTGCGCTCCGTGTCGTAGCGCTCCACGGACGCCAGCTGCGCCGCGCCGTCGTACCCGCCCACCACGTATATGTACTGGTTCAGATGGACTCACCCATGGCGTACAGCTTGTTGTCGAGCACGGCCAGCGAGAGCGCGGAGCGGGCGGCGCGCACGGGCGCCACCTCCTCCCACGTGTTGCGCTCCGTGTCGTAGCGCTCCACGGACGCCAGCTGCGCCGCGCCGTCGTACCCGCCCACCACGTGTATGTACTGGTTCAGATGGACTCACCCATGGCGTACAGCTTGTTGTCGAGCACGGCCAGCGAGAGCGCGGAGCGGGCGGCGCGCACGGGCGCCACCTCCTCCCACGTGTTGCGCTCCGTGTCGTAGCGCTCCACGGACGCCAGCTGCGCCGCGCCATCGTACCCGCCCACCACGTGTATGTACTGGTTCAGATGGACTCACCCATGGCGTACAGCTTGTTGTCGAGCACGGCCAGCGAGAGCGCGGAGCGGGCGGCGCGCACGGGCGCCACCTCCTCCCACGTGTTGCGCTCCGTGTCGTAGCGCTCCACGGACGCCAGCTGCGCCGCGCCGTCGTACCCGCCCACCACGTATATGTACTGGTTCAGATGGACTCACCCATGGCGTACAGCTTGTTGTCGAGCACGGCCAGCGAGAGCGCGGAGCGGGCGGCGCGCACGGGCGCCACCTCCTCCCACGTGTTGCGCTCCGTGTCGTAGCGCTCCACGGACGCCAGCTGCGCCGCGCCGTCGTACCCGCCCACCACGTATATGTACTGGTTCAGATGGACTCACCCATGGCGTACAGCTTGTTGTCGAGCACGGCCAGCGAGAGCGCGGAGCGGGCGGCGCGCACGGGCGCCACCTCCTCCCACGTGTTGCGCTCCGTGTCGTAGCGCTCCACGGACGCCAGCTGCGCCGCGCCGTCGTACCCGCCCACCACGTATATGTACTGGTTCAGAGCGGCCACGCCTAAGTACAATTTATTTATCTTACACATGTTCCACAATTTAAAAACCAACTCACGTACAGGTGTAGTGCTCTCGGACCGGAACTGTTCTCGAGTTCTCGACACTACAGATTGCCACAGAAATGTCAAAACTGGCAACCTCGTTATAACCGATATAAGTGGTATTTATTATATTATAATCGTAACCTCTTCACGAAGTTTCGGTAACATCTCCTTTACACCCAGTATGAAAAGAAATTGTCTCTGTTGTAGTAGCTGGTACTAGTTTGAAGGGCATGTTATGCCTTCATTCCCGATAATAATTATTATGATAGTGAACATTTGGAAGAAACTTCAATCATTCAAAGTATCTGCAGTTGTATGTGACATACCCGCGCCGCTCCTCGCGTAGTGCATGGGCGCGACCTCGGTCCAGCAGTTGTTCTCGGGGTGGTAGCACTCCACGGAGTTGGAGCGGCGCGCGCCGTCGAACCCGCCCACGGCGTACAGCAGCCGGTTCACCACGGCCACGCCCACGCCCAGCCGCGCGCGACCCATCGACGCCACGTACGTCCACGCGTCCTTCTCGGGATCGTAACTGCGGGGAAAATAAACATTGTACATGTGTGATACTTATATACAGGTGTACCATAATTATTGGATTAAACGGAAATCAGAGATACCTTACGTATTTATATAAACATTTGACTAGTTTTAAAAAAACTGTAGGGTGACCAGGTCATACAAGGTTTTATTCAATTTTCTCTGTCCAAATTACATTATTCAATGCTGGAGCTGTAACCCTACAGTTTTTTAGAAACTATACAAATTAGTCTTAGATAAATAGGTGACGTATCTCCTATTGTGGTATGATCCATTAATTATGGGACATCCTGTATATGAGAGACTTCATAAGTAACACCCTCATAGCTCCCATTTCCATATCAGGATACAAATAAGCCTATGTGTGTGACTACCAGTGTGTATGTGGTAGTTTCAGATATTAGCCGAAACAAACAGGTTGGAAAAGAAATAGACTATTACCAAATTGACACTTAAATTTCATTTATTTATATACATTACATTAAACAAGATTTGAAAAAAGATTGGGTTTTATTTAAGTAAATTTAAAATATTAAAAAATTTGGGAAGTGGCAAGACGTTGATTGATACCTATCTATCTATATATATTAAATACCAACCATTCTACAGTTTTGTGATATTCGGAGCCAGCAGATCCGCCCACCGCGTACAACAGTCCGTCCATTACAGCCACGCCAACCTGACACCAATAATAATTAACATTGCAAACGTCATTGTTTTTACTCGATTGCGTTTGAAGGGGGGTAATGTTTTTCGAGCGTATGTAGGTATGTCTGTTTGCCCATTTTTTCGGCACTCGCTACAGCCTAAACGGCTGAACGGATTTTAACATGTGAAGTGTCGTTCAAATCGTCAGAACTGTGGTAGTGAGATAGCTTATAAAAATTTTCAAAATGGCAGCTGTAAATGGGGAAAAAAAGGGATGTGTGTATTTTTTTTTCTCTTATTTTAGCAATATGGGTATCAAAGGAAAGGCATAAAAAGACCATTTCAAACCGTCTCATTTCTATACCATAAACTAAAACTAAAAAGTCTCAAATAAATTTATTATTATAAAAACAAAAAACCGATACTTGTTTTTCTCTGTTCAGATCTTAACTTCTAAGCTTTCGGGTTTTTGTTTTTATAATAATAAATTTATTAAGATATACTACTTGGTAAGTACATTACTTCACACGTCACCCTGTACCCCTGTACAACAACACTTACCCTGTGACGGGGGGTGGCCATCGGGCTACAGGGGCGCCATTGCTCGGTGCTGGGGCTGTACACGTCCACCCAATCGCTGTCGTACGACGAGCCGGGCGACGTGTTGCGACCCCCCACAGCGTAGAAGAACCCCTGTACGTCAACAATTGCAATTTAATTTTTTTTTATTGTACTACCGACAAAATGATTGCTTAACTTTACGTTCAATACTAAAGCCAAACTCGATGGAGAATGCTTATCAACAAACAAATTAAAAATGAAGGTAGAAATCACTAGTCATTTTACACTTAGTTTTTTTAATTAACTAGTTGATGACGAATTTATGACAATACATTAGAATAGTAAGCTTAAAACTAATTAATATATTCAATTTCTTTTAAATAAGATTTTTTAAAATAACAAACATGATTTCACATTTATTAGACATAAAATGTATTGCATTTTCACCTTCATTTTTAATTTGTTGTTGACAAGCATTCTCAATCGAGTTTGGCTTGACTATAGTCATTTTACATCCTATTTGAAAGTTAGAACTGGTAGCTAAGTTTAACGTTTTAATTTTATTAACGCTTTAGTTTACTATTTATTGCATTCCTACATTAAATACCTTAAGAAAAGCTGCCCCAAGTCCAGATCTCGGCACAGTGAGCCTGGGCAGCGTGGTCCAACAGTTGTCGTCCAAGTTGAATGCCTCAAACACATCTATGGAGTGTCGGAAGTATCCACCCGCCACGTATATGATGCGCGGGGTGTTGGGTCGCCGCTCCTTCACAACTGGTTTCTTATGTAATGTCAGATCCTGTGAAAATGATAAACATTCTCGACTTAAGATTTCAACACCACCCTGCGTACCAAAGTGTTGGACTGACTTTGTTTATACACAGTTAGTTCATAATATAAATGGGAAGGCAATAAATATATTTATTTTTGACAGCTTCCGTGGCGCAGTGTTATGCGCGGTGGATTTATAAGATTGAAGTCCCGGGTTCCATTACCGGCAGGCCGATCGAGATTTTTTAAATTGGTCTTGGTCTGGGTAGTGGGAGACTTCGGCCGTGGCTAGTTACCACCTTGCTGACAAAGATGTATCACCAAGCGATAAAGCTTTCCGGTACGATGTCGTGCAAATCCGAAGGCGGTGTAGATTTTATCCTACTTCATCCGCTTCCATCAGCACTTATCACCAGGTGTGATTGCTTGCAGTAAAGGGCTAACTTGTAATAAATAAAAAAACTTACCTTAAATATTTTAGCGAGGTACTCTCTACACGCGGGAACTTTCTTGAGCACGGAGCACGTGGTCATTTGCTCCTTGAGGAAGTTCGGAGTGAGGTACTGACAGCGCACGGCCTGCAGTATGTGCTGCATACGCGGGTACCTCCGATCCTCGTCGTATTTCAACTAAACGAAATGGAATTTTACATATAACTTTTGAGCACGGAGCGAGTATTGATCTGCATCTGATTACAAATATAAAATTGGTTATATTTGAACCAAATAAACTTATTTGTTCCGGCCACAGACAAGAGGGTTTTCGAGCGAAATTAAAAATGAACGTATTCCACAGAACAGAACGATGATCTAAGTTCCATTTTTTAATTTTTATCAATCAGTCGGGACCACAAATAATTATGATGATTACTAAAAACTTTTTTTCGTTTTTAAAGGGACATAATCTAATATTATTCTATAATACAAAAAAAATTGGTTGTCTGTAAAGTCGGTTTACTGACGATAGTTGAACGTGTCAACGTAGCATTTAATTGGTTATTAAAATTTTTAATTTAAGTATATTTTTATAAATATTAATTTAAATTAATAAAATAATTGATTTTGATTTTATAAATTTATAATAAATATATTAATTTTCTATTTAAAATTAATATATTTAATAATTATATTTAATAGACGGATGTCGAACGCTGCCGAACGCAAAGGCCGATTGTGCTTCTTTGTCACTCGTTCCGTGCTCTCGCTTGCACTTCAAGCCTTACATGGAACGCTTCAAAGGTAACGCCGCATGAGTCATGTTTTTTCGTGCGTGCAGCCGGCTCTATCGAATTATAAGACGTCGTCACGTCAAAAAAACTACATAGTATAATAGCGGAACATTCTCACATGTTGACTCTACAATCTGTATTGTTTTTGTAATTTAATTTGATCAATCGTAAAGTTGAGCTCGGATGTCGCTTAGAATCATAGGTTTTTCTTTATCATAAAAAAACTTAGTCTGTTTACTATAATTACGGGAATATCTGAGGTAATTAAAATGATATTAAACGATCATCATTGTTTTAACTCAAGATATGATTAACACATCACATATCTACGTAAAAAAAACAATCTAATAAAACATTAATTAAAATAAAATATACGTAATAAGCTAAGCAACAGGTCACGTATTATTTTTCCTTAAGACATTAATGTTTTATTTATTGACAGTCATGATTACAAGTGCAGCGTGTTGCAAGATCGAGTGCGTATGGGTCGAGGGTACGAGTGTGTATGCTACATGGGCTATGAAAACCGTCAACTATATACTTGTATCGTAATTAGTATACATACCTACTACAATTTATTAATGTTTTAGTCGCGGTTAAAAGCCCAGCCTGAAAACTAAGAGGGTTAGCTTCTACAAGTTTTTCTGTGGCCTGTTGTTTAATTTGCCTTTTTGGTCCCATGATCAGCCTATCAAGCTACAGATCATGACATGACATTTTGAGTAGGGCTACGAAATATTAGATATTATCATAGATTAAAGACTACTAGATGGAGTCATAACGCGGCTGTAGTTTCAAGAGCGTGACAGACTTATTTCATTCGGCCTTTATTAGAAAGTGACACAAGATTATTTTTTGTCCCTTTCAGCGTGTTCGTTTTTATCGTTTGTCAAGAGTGGAGTTTGTGACAAGCAAGGGACATATCTGAGCAATTATTAGCTTTTTATTAAATTTGCTGATAAATAATATAACTTTGCGGTTACGATATTAATTTAAACGTTATTGTGCTATGGTGGGTTGTAATATTTTCGGCTGCAACAGTCGCAGCGAACAGAAAATCGAAGGAATTATTACGTTTCATACGTAAGTAGGCATAAACTTCATTGATTGATGATTTAAAGCTTAGATATGTTATTTTTTAGCAAATTTCATGTATTATGCGTTTACTAAACTATCTTATATAAAGTAATATTTCGTATTTTACGATATTTTAAAACATAACGTTTTATGATGTACTTTAAATGTTGACATGTCATGTCAATAAGGCTGATTTGCTGTCTCACGAGTGGACACGCTATGGGCTCTATCTAGTAGTCTTTAATCTATGGATATTATAAATAGATATAGGATATCAAGAACAGATCGTCGTGCTTAGGAGAGCTCGTCAAGATTGATTGGTGAAATGTGTATATGTAAGCATGTTAATCCGCACTACTATGGAGTCAAATATTCTAACCCTAAGATCTAAGCAGTAGTTGAGATTTTTCGTTTTAAAAATGTAAGGCAATATAATTTATAATTTTCTTTTGTTTTTGTCTCGTATCTTAACTACTTTATGTCTTCTGTGTGCAATAAAGAATTTATCTATATATGCTACATGACATGGTTACTAAAATATTTTAATAAGTATTAAAATATTACTTACCCAACTTAATACCGAGTTGTAAACTTCCCGTTCTTCTCTAACATTCAACTCATCTTTTTGTATTAAACATATTAATTCTTGGGGCGTCAATTGTAAAAACTCTTCTTCTTGGCACACCTGGAAAAAAGATAAGCAAATAAATAATGTCTTTTAATTTAAGTTTAAGGTGTGTTCGATTAAGTGCAGAAATGGCCAAGTACAAAGACATTTCATCCAACATCTTTTTATGTAGGAATGCAAAAAGCATAAATATGCGCCCTGTGTGAAGAGCTCAATATTGTTTAAATAATTGCAATTGCAAATGCCAGTAGAGCCTGTGATTATCAGACCTTCTTTGTGATCAATGGGTTGGTAGTACATTTCAAAGCTGTAGACCATCAATCGCACCAGCATAAAGCGTATGTATAATTTTTTATATTTACTTCGGAATAATAATACAAATCATGTCCTCATCAGGGATTACGCGCAATCGAGTATTCCCTACGCAATACAAAGTAGGAAAATAAATAATTTTGTAATGCAATTAATATTACAAGAAATTACGCAAACGCAATGTTGATTGCTCATTAACTAATTGACATAGCTAATATTGGATTTTTTTTATTATAATTGGATTCGTTTTTAAGCTAATATTGGAGATTTAAATAACTAATCTTAAATGTACTAATATACTAACTTAACAGTAGGGCAAGAATATATAAAAGGGATATTTATTTATTTTACTACGTATTACAATTGTACCCATCTGATATAGTTTTATTCAGTACTATGAAAATACTAAATCATCATTTTAGTTTGAAATATTATCATTTACGCTACGCCACAGAGAACGTTGTTGAATGAAGGAGTATGCTGTTATACAATTGAATAATGTTTATTCAGATAAGCAGTGTAGTATTGTCTATTGTTTTTTGTTATGGAAATCCAATTTGTTATTACTTTTTAATTCAGTTAGTAAAAATATGTTATACGTGACTTGAGTGCTGGTGTGATTTTTTTAAGGATTAGTTAATTAGCCTGATACTATACCTGTAAAGCGGTAAACAATACGCTGACGCACTTGAGTGAAACGACATGACAGGGCAAATTTTTAATCAGCACGAGCGCACTTATCTTAATAATAATGATAAAAATACGCAAAACCATCGTCATTATTTACTTTTTTATAACGTTGTCGATGTTAGGTGTTTCAAAATACGTGTAATAATAATGATTTTATGAACACTAATGTTCGTCGAATGGCAGTACTTAAATCATGATTATGTTCAGGAGGAATCAAAGCATTTTAAAAAATTTGATGATCTTATATATTTTACATAGTATTGTATAAATAGTTGTATACATACTACGTGTACAAAGGTTTTATTCCCGATTCCATAGATATTTTAAAAACCGATCATAGATTATTTTTTTAATTATGAAAGCGATTTATAAGGCGAGAGTGAACGGAAATGTTGAAAGGGGAAGATAGGACGAAAGCAAACGTTCCTAGACCAAATCTAGGACGTTCTAGTTTAAGGCCAGGTCAAGATTATCTAACTTGTATTAATGAAATTGGAGGAAGCGAGTGAGATATTTGCAAGGATCGTGGCAAGTGGAAGTCTCTGCCTACGCCTATGGTAACGAAGTCTGATGCTATGCATATGTGTAATAATATAACCCAATGCAAAGCCAATTCTGCACAAATGATTAATTTTATTTGAAGTTCATAACAATTTCATAAAAAATTCTTACTTGTGTAAAATGTCTCTCAATGAACTGGTTGGCTTTCTGCTTGAGCTCGACGCAGCCGTGCTGCTCGGCGAAGTTTGCGATGCCGATGGCGTTGGACGGGTCCAGCTGGCGCTCGAGGAACGCGCAGCAAGCGTCTATCACGTTAGATATCTGCAGCACACAACTAAAATATTTGTCCTTTCACACTCTATCATCATCATCATTATCATCATATGTCAGCTTATTATAACGATCAAACCTCTCTTATAAGAGCTTAGATCCACCACGCTGCTCAATGTGGGCGTGCTTGCTTTGTTTGAATATTTTTAACTTTGAACGATCACTGTCAGATATTATTAATAACGACCGGGCCACGGTTTAACGTGTTATCTAAGACAGAGGTGCAATATCACCAACTATTCAACTCTAGTAAAGTATCTTACTAACAATTTGCTGGAAGAAAGAAAAACTCAATATTTAAGTAGTCCGACCCAGAATTCAAGACAAGAGTGAATAGGCATTTTCTAGATAAGTTCGTTCTAACATCATCACTGCTTTCCATCTGGCGTGATTGCAGTCAAGCGCAACTATCTATTATGAAAGAAAATTCTACCTAGTACCTCGTGATCCGAAGCAATATCAGCTAATCACTGGATCAATGAGACAGTTATCACACTACCTACTTATGTGTTAGTGACAAAATATTTTTTTCGGCTAAAACCGTCATCGTGACATAGGGATTTGAAGCATACGTCCATCATATTGCGTCAATACGAGTTAGCAGATTTATAGGGTATCCTGGGCGGCCTATGTAGCAGTCTGCGGCGGGAAGCGACGTAATGGACACCTGCGTCGTGTCGCGCAGCACTGTGCCGCATTGGGACGCGTTAGTCGTGTACACAGGGCAGCACAGGACATAGGGTAATATAGTTCGACTCTTTAACGATTGCTATAAGATATGACGACCTCCGTGGCGCATTGGTACACGCGGTGGATTTATAAAACGGAGGTCCTGGGTTCGATTCCCGGCGGGGCAGATTGAGATTTTTCTTAATTTGTCTTGGTCTGGCTGGTGGGAGGCTTTCGCCGTGGCTAGTTACCACCCTACCGACAAAGACGTATCGCCAAGCGATTTAGCGTTCCGGTACGATGTCGTGTAGAAACCGAAAGGGGTGTGGATTTTCGTCCCACTCCTAACAAGTTTGCCCGCTTCCATCTTAGACTGCATCATCACTTAACATCAAGTGTGACAGTAGTCAAGGGCCAACTTGTGGTCGATAAAAAAAAATGTTACTAAAATTGACTAATACGAAGACCTAGCTTTTTGAGGCTGTTATATTGACGACTTCTAACTTTGTACTGTTGTTTAGATATTAATAGAAAAGAAAGAAAAACTCGATTATTTTGATGCCTGGGCTGGGCCGCGCTTTGAATATTATTAACAAGTTTTATTTATATACGGTTTAAGTAAATATAGTTTAACACATGTAAAATTTATGTTTATTACTTTTAGGTTATCCGTTCTTACTTAAATGAATACATACATTATAAAATACCAATATTACAGTGTAACGATTGGTTCAAGTTCTTGTAGGTCAATTCTCAATAGTCAGCGGAATGACGTCAAAATGTGACGTATATATATTTCATTCTATTCGCGATGACGTTCAATTAATAACCACAATCTGTGGCGACAACTTGACAGTTGTTTTACGAAGAGCAGTGACTATGACGGTTACGTGCGCAGTTCAATGTTACAGAACTTTACACTCAGAAATTGAAAAATAAACTAATAAATATTATTAAACTCAATCAAACATATTGATATTCCATTCCAAAGAATATTTGGACATCAATAAGTTTTATGATTTTCGAGATACCTAGACATAAACCTGAGAGGTCTTGGGTCGATCCTCGTTGACGTTATATGTAGGCATAGGCAACCTTTACGACTCATTGGCCAGCAGAAGAGGATATTAGTAATGTTAAAAAATATGAAACTGCCTCACATTCTTCTTTAAAAGATTTTCTGTAATATGAAAAAAAGGAATATCATGTATGTACCCTGTAAATATAAGTAATATTCACTTTCAACTAAGTAAAAAGTCTGTCCTAGTAGTGGGTTTGACAGAGCAATAGTGAGGGTACGAACTCTAAACTCACAGATTTGAATCATTTTATGGCTTAGTTTGATCTTATTTAAAAAATCCAGGCATCTAGAGAATAAACGTATACAAAGGACCAATATGTGAAAGCGGATAAGCATTATTTCTGTCCTTAAAATCTCTCATAAGCAAAAAATGTTATCAGTTCTTTCAAATTATTTATTTTCTTTTATTGCGATGGTTCAACTATAGATACCTATTAAATTAGTTAATACAGTTAGTTTAGGCACCTATAAATAAAACTTAATAAAGTGGTTTTTGTGGGATTTCCTATATTTAAGTAAATATCAGTCAGTATGAAATAAGTATTAACTATCAGAATTAGTCGTAATATTTGTTTTCGTTAGTGTTATCAAATTCGATAGGTCCATACTCCATTCACACCTACCCGGGTGATCGCGATTAGATAACAAAACAATCAACTAAAATAATATTGTCGTCCTGTCGATACTTGAACATTTGTATGCAATTTTTTTTATCGACAAGTTGGCCCTTGACTGCTATCACACCTGATGTTAAGTGATGATGCAGTCTGAGATGGAAGCAGGCAACTTGTTGGGAGTAGGACAAAATCCACACTCCTTTGGTAGTTGGTGATAAATCACCACGGTGAAAGCCTCCAACCAGCCAGACCAACACAAATTAAGAAAAATCTGAATCTGCCCCGCCGGGAATCGAACCCAGGACTTCCGTCTTATGAATCCACCGCGCATACCACTGCGCCACAGAGGTCGTCAAAATGTAAATGTAAATTCTATATTAATTCTGGCTTTTATTACTTAAACATCATGTCCGTGATTTCATGCATGTAAAGTTAAGATTTTTCGGGAACATCAATCTTGCTCTAGACCAGCTAAGTCAAGTAATGATTATTTGAATTTTTTACTTTTTAGAGATATTGACGGACCACTGAGGACAAAGAAAAATATTTCTAGCCTATTTAGTCAAGGTCGTTCATTTATCTCTGCACAGGAATATATCAAAAGCCGGGACGTGAAAATATAACAGACAACATACATTCACATTATTATATATTAATTTGGATAAAATGTCAATGACCCATCGACACTTGTTGAACTTGAGCACAATAAAAACTAGGCATCATGGTATTAAGTATGAAACAAGTACATACTCAGTAGAATGATAACGTTTGGAATAGAGGCAATGTTTGTAGTTAAAAAACAAAGCTTTTTATTGTATTAAGTTCTTCCATGTTTTGAACCAGGTTTATGTACGGTTTTGGCAATTTGATCATACGAAAATATGAGAGTTTATTAGATTTACATTTCTTTCGTATATCTTTATAGCGATAAAAAAAAAGTTGAGAGGTGTCAAGGGACACCCGGATGGAACGAAGTTCCTTTCGATTAATTAGTGAAGGAATTGTAATAAATTTTTTTTTTTTTAAGTAATAATAATATTTGTTGTTGTACACCGAAACACCAGATGGCGCCACGAGAGCGCGAGACAGCATACAGCGCGGGCGCCCCCCGCCGCTCACGCGCACACACATCAAAGGCGGCGGCAAGATCCTTTGATCAAAAAGTGTCGTGACAACTTTTCGTACGAATTTTTTCCGTCTAGCCCCCTTTCACAACGCGCGATAAGGAACTTCGTTCCAAAATATGGTTCTATAATATGGTCTAAACTAATACCTGGAACATAGTAGCGGCGGGCAGCAGCTGGCACACCGTGACCTCGGTGATGCGCACCTTCCCCGTGTACATGAAGTAAACGAGCCAGGCCATCGCCGACGGGCACACGCCCTGCAGCTTCACGCGAGACATTTCGCATTCCTTCAGCCCGCTTGTGAACATTGCCTGTGAAAAGGCTCAGTATTAGCCTATTTTAATTTTTTAACGAAATAAGCATATGGTCCACCTAATCATAAGTAGAAAACTATCGCCTAATAAAACATAACACAGCCCATTCTTGCTGGGAGCACATCATACGACCTGCGCCTCAGTTGTAGTTAGTCTTTATTTTAAGCATGAAAAAGTCAAGTTGAGTGCAGGTATAGTTTTTGCTACTAACAAATACTTGTACTTACTTTAAAATAAGGACTTCCAGCAGCTAGGACTACTTTGTGAACATGGAACAACTCGTTGCCAACTTCTAAAACGACGTCGGTCAACATATGGTGAGATCTCATTGTGAAAAGCATCTGTAACAAAATTTTTGGCTGCAGCAATGTTCTTTTTGTTTCCATGCTTAGACAGTTTTCTAAGAACTTTACTTAAGTTCCTAACGATGATAACCTGACAGGGATCAGCTCCGGTTTATTCATCTCCTGCCTCTTTTTGTTGTTAGGTGTAAAAAACTGGTTAGGAACAAAATCAAACTATAAACTATGAACCACTTTATACTAGATTATTCTTGAACTGAACTGAGCTTGCACTGAGTAAACTCGCTTTTTACCTACCTAAACAACGCATAAAAAACCCAAATTTCGACGATGCATCATGACATTCAGAAAATGGAGTGAGTACAGTATCAATGTTGGAAATGATAAATCTATCGGATTAACCCGTTTGATTCTAAATGAAAAATCTAGAAAAATGATAGAAAATTTCTCGCCGGATTCTGGTTTTAAATCTTATGAACAGTCAGGAACACAGGAGAGATTTGCCCTTGCGTGTTTACTGTTTTGTAAACACCAAGACCATCGAAGGGAGATTTGACGAAGAAGTGCCTTCCCAAATCAGTTTTAGACAGGCAAGAAAACTTATATACAAAACTAGCGGACGCCCGCGACTTCGTCCGCGTGAAAACCTCTTAGGTACCCTTTTAGTTTTAAGGACAGACTTTCATATAAAGTGTGCTCTTTTCCCTGCTCTACCCCTCTCATTTTAATTTTTTTATAGATTCCCGTGAGACAATATCCTCCGTCCCGTCCCGTGTACTAAAGATCTACATTGGTAAATATGTAAAAATGTAAAATTATTGGTAAAAATGTGGTAAGTATGTAAATACAACCCTATTCGGTACGTATAACATAAAACGGAGGAGGTCAACTTAATATATTGGACGACATAGCGGCAGAATTGTTTTTTAGAAATTTTGTAATATCTCCGAAACCATATAACTAGTTAACATACTGTAAAAGGCAAATCCTATCTCTATAATATCCTTGTGATTATTAAATAATTTATTTTGATAAGGATTTAAGTTTACTTGTATAAATAATGACGTAAACGTAAGCATATGAATTAAATGATTTTTTAAAACACAAAAAGTTATATATCTGCGAAAATATAAAAGATAGATATATGCTATCGCGGACTTTTTTGTTGAACTTTTTAAGGTAGACAATACTGTAGTACATTATTTTGGTCTATCTCGTAGGGTACAGCCAGCGTTTGCAATATAAGCGCAAAAAACGTGCTTTATTTACGACATCACATTAGAAACCTCTAAATTTATTAGTGTTTCTTTACTATATTATGCATTTATTATACATATAAACCTTCCTTAAGAATCACTCTATCTATTAAAAAAAACCGCATCAAAATGCGTTTCGTAGTTTTAAAGATCTAAGCATACATAGGGACAGACAGAAGAAAGCGACTTTGTTTTATAGTATGTAATAATGATTCTTTAAAACTTTTGTTAGTCCGGTCAATTTAGACCAAAAAATGAGAGGTAAGTTACATAAAGTCCCAACAAGCTGAATTTTTGTGAAGTTGTTCAAAACATAATTATAAACAATGTCTGGAAGTTCAACATCATTCCCCTGTAAGGAAAAAATTTAATTCAAGGTCAAAGGTCAAAAAATGAGTTAATGAGAGAATGTTATCGTACACTACCTCATAGGTGGCGTGGAAACGTGTGCATATTATGACCATAACAACTTTTATAACTATTAGAATCGTTATATCTCAGAAACGGTGGCTCGTAAGAAAAAAAGTATTGATACATTTTTTATAGATAATTTTATGATCTACAATTTTTGTCTGAGGTACTTTTATGATAAAACTTACCGTTTTGCTGAAAATCGCGAAACTCATTTTTTTGACCTTTGACCTTGAATTAAATTTTTTCCTTACAGGGGAATGATGGGGAACTTCTAGACATTGTTTGTAATTATGTTTTGAACAACTTCACAGAAATTCAGCTTGTTGGGACTTTATGTAACTTCGAATGTCTAAATTGACCTTTTGTGAACTTTTACTATTTGAACCATGGACTTCATGATTACGTTAACTACTTAATTACTCAGTTTAGCATTCATATCATAAACGGCACAACCAATTCCATTGTAGAAATACCAGTATATAGTCTATGCATATCTAAATGAAAGAGTAAACTAGTAGATAGGTACTTATTTTATTTCTTTATGACTTTGAACTTTATCATTAGGTAATTTTTCTCTATCTGATCAGTTTGATCTATGATTACAGTAATCAACCTGATATAGAAAGATTTGTTATGTTAATAATTTTGAAGTAAGAAATCACAAATCTCAGCGCTGCAAAGTAAAACAATCCACTTCAAAACCATGCCCCTATCAGATCGGGTCAACGGCATCGAAAAATGCAAGTCATCGTTCTAGGTAGGTAGGTGCAAGTTATAAAATACAAAAAGTATACGACGTTGAAGATATTTCTGTGTACAAAACTAACCGTGGACATGAATGAGGCACTGCTATGCGAACTAAAACTTGCTTCTTCATCGCAACTGGCAAATTTAATATGCAACGATAAATATATTTATCTTATTATGTTATTGCGATAGGGACTTATAATTAAACTGTGAAGTTTAAACTACAAACCATTATTAGGTAGCATAATATAAATTTTATATCTTTTAAACGAAAAAAAAACATAGCAGACTACATCTAAGTTACTCTTAAATCTACCTACAATTATAAAAGGACTTTCTGTTTGTATGTAAAGACTAACTCAAAAACTGTTGTACTAACTTTATTTTTTTTTCAGCAAAAAAAACTACATTATCATTGAGTAACATTTAAGCTATGTTTCATTCCAGTCTACTAACAGAATCGGGAACTACGAAGGTGAAAAGCTGCTAGTCTATACTTCTTATATATAAAATTTCCCTGTCACAATGTTAGTTACCGTACTCCTCCGAAACGGCTTGACCGATTTTTATGAAATTTTATATGCACATTCAGTAAGTCTGAGAATCGGCTACTATCTATTTTTTATACCCCTAAGTGATAAGGGTTGTCCACCCCTAACATTTTATTTTAATTTTTTGGACATTTTTTTAATGTGGCATTAAAAAATACATACACCCCTACACGATCCACACTTATGTATAAAAAAATGTTTCGTAGAAATAATATACATGGCAAAACAACGTTTGCCGGGTATAGCTAGTAATATTATAAATGCAAAAGTAACTATCTGATAGTTACTTAATCACGCCTAACCGTCTGAATCGATTTAGATGAAACTTTGTACCGAGATAGTCTAGAACTCTAGAGCACGAGAAAGTACACAGGTTACTTTTTGACAAACTATCGCAAAACAGAAATTCCGTCCACGACCGCTAGATTCCTATATAAATACGAGTACAACGACTGGTTAGTCACACAATTTATAACTCGAGAATGGCTGAGTTGATTTGTATGAAAAGAGATGGTCCAAAGAAAGACTCAATTTCTGTACATAAGTTGAAAAAAACTACATGCATTAATAATCTAGTTTTGATCAGCCAAATTTCCGAATTCACTTTTATTTGTTCGAAATATTATTTATTCTCTCCAAAACAATGCAACACTTTAGGTACGTACAATCATGGCGGATCTTAGATAAGTTATATTATCTATGGTAGACATTCTCCAGGTGGCGGATTAATATTGTTTTGACTTTTGCTGTCAGTGTTTATTGACGTATGGTCCATTTGATTTGATGGTTACTGGTTAGGCATAGGTACCTAACGGATTACTGAATAATCAGATTAATATGTTGAGTTTAGTTCTCATTATAGCTAAGTTGTCTATATCTAAAATACATTATAGCTAAAAACAAAGTCCGGAACACGGAAGAAAAGACTTGTCAAAAATGACATATTTTGAGTTTGACAAATCAATGTCACCGCATCTTTATCACCTACAGACTAATATTGGAAAGACGCAATCTTTTAATACCTCAAAAACTAGGAATTTCATTTTTAACCAACGTTTCATTTAGTTCGTTTCGTTCACTAATTTTATTTTTGATAAAATCCTTGTATTTTTTCCATTTTAATGGTATGTGGTACATGAGTGAAGCTGAAATGGACCATCTCCTTTGGCATAGAGATAGATTATATCAATATCAACTTTCAGCTTTTATATAATGAAGACGATCTGAGAATAATGACTAATAAATAATCGAACTAAGTAAATAAAATGACACATTAATGTAACTGAAGAATAATGACGTCGCACAAGGAAATCCCAAGTAAGCATTACATTTAATTGTAACCAAACTGTCTTCATGAATCATGTAGATAATAAAATTAAACTTACCAAGTATGTATTTCTGTTTTCTTATTTACGTACGAGTAAGTATTTTATATTATATACCTATAAATGATTGTTATAGGTTTCGAAAAAAAGTTATAAGCATCTCTTCAAATATTAATTAAATTTTATGCAGATGAGTTTTATTATCTTAATACTTAGTATAAATAGTGATTTCCTAGTTGGTCAGCCAATGTATATTCAATTCTGGGCTGAATAATGAAAATCCAATAGAGGTTGTCCTGGCCTTGTAGTGGACATTAACATAGGTCATAGGCTAATGATCATGGTGATGAGTATTATGATCATTAGGGTAATGGTGATGATGATGGTGGAGATACTTGGTATAACTTTGGCTGGTGGGAGGCTTTCGCCGTGGCTAGTTACCACACTACCGACAAAGACGTATCGCCAAGCGATTTAGCGTTCCGGTACGATATCGTGTAGAAACCGAAAGGGGTGTGGATTTTCATCCTACTCCTAACAAGTTAGCCCGCTTCCATCTTAGACTGCATCATCACTTAACATCATGTGTTATAGCAGTCAAGGGCCAACTTGTAGTCGATAAAAAAAACCTTTAAAATATATCAAAATGTAAGTTCTTACGCTCACATCGTACTAATGTTATAAACGCGAAAGTATTTTTGTAACTCTATCACGCAAAAAGTATTGAATGTATTTTGATGAAATTTTACAATTTAACCACTTTCAAACAATAATTTGTGATTCGCAAGGATAATAATATTTTTTTACTACATAAATGTATATATAATACATGATACAAGTTTTATAGTGTGCTAATACAAATTTCTTTTATTGACAAAGTTATGCAAATATCCACAAAAAAGAGACAATCGAGTTTCGCGCAACAAGTTCTTAAGTATATATACGACTGTTTTTCAACAGCTGATTACTTTTTCGATGACTGGCTAAAATTTATAGTATTTAAGGAAAACCGCGCGCGGGTTTATGGCATTTATCTTATTACGGAACTGAAGGTTACCTCAATTAATGGAGGCTAGCGTGGTGATCAATCTACATTAACAACCCAAGGAGATTATTCTTTGTTTCTTTTTTGAATATTTAAGATAAAAGTCGAAATTTTAAATTATGTAAAAATTGATAATTTTCTCTAGTCTCCTAATTTGATAACGTCGGTCTGCGAACGATAATTTTGAATGATTACGCTTAGGTCGATCGTGCCTACTCTGTATCGCTTGTTCCGCGCTCTCGCTTTCACGATCGGCTTAGGTGGAACGTGACACTTACGTGCATGCAGCCGTTCATCGAATTATAAGATGTTATGACGACAAAACATTAGTCTGAAATTAAAACCTTGTATACAGTACCTTCATAAAGTCAGGTACATAGTTCCCGAGACAGAAAGTCATGTCTCCGATGTCGTTGCTCCCGCTGTACGGCCCGTCGAACAGCTCGCAGTTGATGGGCGGCATGTCGTCTAGCAGGTTGCGCCCCACCTCATCTTCCGTCTCCATTGTCCTGATAGATTACCAATGTTTGTAATACCAGTAATAATTTACTTAAGTTACTTGAATAGTTTTGGCACCTTGTGGGACAGAAATGTAAATTATTATATATCGAATAGTATTGTATGAAGTCTAGTACTTCGGATACCAGCGAGTTCGTCCGCGTGGAAGAAAATAAAAACAGCCTAAGTTAGTCCTCATAACTTATATTATTATATTAGCTCTCAAAGAGTTTCTATTCCCGTTGATTCTTCACTTCTATTGATTGCAGCGTGATTTTATATTGCCTAAAGCAGAGGTTCCCAAACTCTTTTATTTTGTAGACCACTTTAAAAATTTTGCTGGATCCGGTGGACCCCCGCAGACCTACATTACTACCAATTTCTAAATCTCGAACAAAAAGGTAACAATTAGATCTATCTATCGTTGTTACGTTGTGACCATCGCAAAAAAAGCTCGCGGAACTTCTTAAAATATTATCTGCCTATACTGAAGTCAAGCCATCATTTTAGTTCTTTACTATAAAAACCAAAGTAATTTTCATGGACCCCCGCTTATAATTTGTGGACCCTCATTTTTTATGAAGCTTGACGTAGACCCCGTCGATTCTCCCGTGGACCACTTTGGGAATTACTGGCCTAAAGCCTCAATAAGCAGAGTATCCAACACAAAAATAATTTTTCAATTAGAATTACCAGTAGTTCTTGAAATTAGCGCGTTCAAAAAAACTTTTCAGCTTTGTAACATTAGTATAGATTATTATATTTGATATAAGATTATTCGACATAATGATTTACACTTAACTAGTTTCTATAATTTTTGTGGCATAGACCGATTTTCATAGAATATAGCTGCCTCTAGTTACATTATCATATTACATTATATATATATTTTATATGAGATGATAATCACTAACAGCTTGCTGTAATCATAACACACTGCAATTTCATTGAGTGATACATACAAATATTTCTTAGCATATTATTATTTTATCCAAAAAGATTTGATAGCTTTAGATTTCTAAAAGCGACCGAATTAGCTCAGCTGATGGAATGAAAAACAGCTTGCTCAAATAAATCGCAACATATTAAACATATGAAACGTGCAATGTAATAGTTAGGACAAAATTTAGGAACTGAAGGAACAGGGTACAATTAGGGATTTCCTATAGGTAAAAAATTTCAGGATTATTTTGCAAATCACGCAGATTTGCAAAAAATCCTTATCGTGAATTTAATGCTAATCATTACATATACATATATGACTTATTATCATTATATTCTTTTATCTGTTCATTTCAGCTTTTACAAGATTTACAACTTGTATTGATTTTTTAAGGAGGTACATTTTCAGTAAATCCATTTTAATTTTTAACCGATTGACTATGTTTGAGAAGGGATAAACTTTAAAAGCATTATTTTTACAAAATGTTTTTTTGTATATGTTACCGTGAAAGTGTTACTTAAATATTTTATTGTTAACACACTATACACTGATAGAAAATTGTTAGATGCATGTAAAGCTGTAGGAAATGTAGGAAATCGTAAATGTTAATGCCTTCCATTTGTTTGTTTGTTGTTGTTTGTTTTCATTACAGATATATCACAACATTATTATCTATATAAAATTTTAAATACATACTTTATGGTGCTGCAGGCGCGGACAAATAATGCTTTTTACTACGAGCAAAGAAAGATCTACTAAAACTACGTTTTTTCCCGCCTAAGTGATTCTTAAGAAAGGTTGTAGTTAATAAATTGTCAAGGTTTTATGAACTGAATTATGATGGTAATTGTTATAAATGTCGTAAAAAATCAATCAACATACATAAACATCACGCCTTGTTCCCATAGGGGTAGGCAGAGACCACATCCCTCCATTTGCCACGGTCCTCGCATACTTCTTTACCTTCTTCCACTCTCATTAATCCTTTCATACAAGTTCGTCGGTTTAGGGAACTCTTGACCCGGCCATTATTTAAAATGTCCTGAATTTGGTCCAGGAACATTCGCCTAGGCCTTCCCCTTCCAACATTTCCATTCACCCTCGCCTTGTAAATCTCTTTTGTTAATCTTCTTACATCCATTCTCTCTACATGTCCAAACCATTTTAAGCATCCCTTTCTCAATTTTCAAAAAATCAATCTGCCCTGGATTTTTCATCCGTTTGTGATGTAACAAAACAAGGTATGGAAAAATTGTTTCTTTTGAATAAATCTACAAAAAGATCCGCGATAGCATATACATACCTATTTATATTTTTAAGGTTAACTTGCTATACCCATTTTTTCTTTAAAAACGTACAATTTTTTTCTGGACTTGGAAGGTTAGGTAATAGGCAGGTACATTATGTTCCTCGCGCGCGAAGTCGCGGGCGTCTGGTTATGTATAAATAAATAATTTTAATCTTAGTCAGGCACAAATAAATTCCTAGCTTAACTAGCATGTTCAATCAACAGTAGTTAATTTTTCTTTTCTTTTTAAATAAAGAAAGTAAATCATAAAATCTATGTGAATATTTATTTCCTTTTCTAACTAATCGTAGACTATGCTAGGAGTTGTACGAGAATAGTATAACGGGCGAGAATCGAACCTTATTACCCTAGGGCTTATAACCCTGGGCCTGCAATCCAAACCAACCCTGGGCTATTACATTTTAAATGACTTACCATTTCCGAAATATATACAGCTGCGAGTCACGATTTTCTTCACATCATCGTGATTTTCTAACATCAAACAATAAACTTACATCTTGCACAAACTTAAAGACTAATTTTCCAGAGCAAATAACATACACAAATATGCAATGTAATGTTGGAATAAAGTATTAACAGGTTAAATTGTCACCACAATATCGAAATTTAGCACGTACGATTGAACTTGAATTTACGAAGACTGAATACGCGGTAATTCCGACCGACGTTCCCGCTACTACTGCCCTATGCTATACGTATTATTCACGTCTCTGACTCAGCTAATAATAATATTTTTTTCAATGACAGGTATTTATTTTATCTTACTTTAAATCTTTAATGTAATAATAAGATTAAATGATTTTTAACCAATATGTTTATTAATCCTTTAGGCAGCGGGCGTGGCTAAAACGTACCTAAAAAGGTTCACATGGGTACTAGATTTATGACTCGAAAAATTTAAGACATAAATTTCTAGAAGAGATTCATTTGAGACTTCTGAGAAAGCTCAATTCTATGTGATAAAGTAGTTTAGTTATTCTATTTTTAGAAGAGGGTATGACTTTGTAGTAATGAAATCTGTTACTTTACTACTACATCAGAACAGCATGCTTCGGAAGGACCCTCCTTGAGCAGCTCTGGATACTTGTTCCAATATGGAGCTTACTGCACTTCTAGTAAGGCTAAGGTCTTTGTAGAGAGATTTCGCTGGTATACCTCTCGCACCCACTTCTACTTTCTTCTATTAGTAAGGTCATAATATTTATTCACTTATATAACTGAATACATGATTTTAAAGGAGTGGGAGAGTTACAAAGTTGCAAGCCACACATTTATGTTAAGGTCCAATCAGTCAGATTTTTGGAATGCACACTTTTATACTAGCAAGTATCATAGTCTGCCTTAATCTGTTGAGCTTGTTGAGTAGTTCTGATGTTAGACATTTTTAAAAAATTTAACATGATACCCCTAATATTACCAAAGCCAAATTTACCTCTAAAAGTAGAATATCAATATATTCATCTATGTTTTTTACAAATTTAATCCATGTATAAAATTTGAACACTATCCTGGCCAATTGAAAGATAGCTCTTGACGACCTCTGTGGTGCAGTGGAATGCGCGGTGGATTTATAACACATAGGTCCTTGGTTCGATACCCGGCAGAGCAGATTGAGATTTTTTTTAATTTGTCTTGGTCTGGCTGGTGGGAGGCTTTCGCCGTGGCTAGTTACCACCCTACCGACAAAGACTATTTTCATCCCACTTCTAATGAGTTAGCCCGCTTCCATCTTAGACTGCAGCATCACTTAACATCAGGTGTGATAGCAGTCAAGGGCCAACTTGAAGTCAAAAAAAAAAAAAAGCATATAATCCAGAAACCAAAGCTTGGTAAGTCACCAAAAATGGTTATTTAATTTATTGGCATTTATTAGAAAACTATCACAGTAAACATGTCTCAATCAAAAGAAGGTATAATTTTAAATAAAGTTAATAAAGTTAGTGTTTCCTTCAGATTATAAAAATAGTATGTGACGCAAGCAAACAATCATTCAAGTTTATGTATTGTTGAAATTATTTGAAGATGCTTAGAAAATTTACTGTTGGTTACATACTGTTTTCTTTCAAATCATAAAAAGGCTAAAAGGATTTATAGAATTAAATTCAACAAGTGACCTTTATAAAATTAATTAAGCAGTTAACATGGTTATTTTACATATCAGAAATGTATTAATTTACCATAATGTACCAATTTGGTCCTGGTCACTATCATAAACATCTAATAGTGATTGTTAAATAAATGAAACATTATCACCCTATGCCCGCCAACCAGCATTGGAGCAGCGTGGTGATTGTATGCTGCATATCTCCTCTCCTATAAGGAGGGAAGCCTGGCCCTGTAGTGGGCCATTAATAGGCTGATAATGATAATGATGAATGTACCAATTGTGTTATCAATAGAGTTAATTGACTCAACTGATTGTTGATAACCTCATAATGACAATTGTTAATAATCATTGTGAACATAAATTTATGCATTGGTACAGTTTTTACAACTGCTAGAGAGGCAGCTGGATCTCAGGGTTCAGCAGCATATCTGTACAAATCTCATATAATTGCAACACAACAGCAAACTGTGCAGGTGTTATGAAAGCCCTACATTTTCTTGTGTACCAATATATTTTATCACAATCTATGAGTTTAATATCTTAGAAAATAGAAAACATTACAGGAAAATTTTAATAAATTTTAAATGAAGATTATGGTCAGTTTGGCAGCATTAACCTATAAGTATTATATGTAGTAATTTTTACTACAATAAAAACTTTGTGTTAGACAGGTTATGTTGTGGTGCCTAAAAACAGGTTTATTATAATACAGTTGTAATAATAAGAAAATAAACTAATGTAACGGAAGAGTTTTGAATAACTATTTAAAGGCAGGTATTTGTTATTCGCTAACATTTCATGGGAGCATTAAATATAGCTCTATAAAAACCAGATAATAATAAGAAATATAATGTTTAAGTTATATTAACTACGCTCATTAATCTTACCTTGACTGGTTTCAAATATATGAATATAACACTAAAGCGGTACACTTATCACTATAATAGTATTAATAACATCCTTAGATCACTTTTAATCACTATTATTATTGTAGGTATTGTTTAACAAATAAAATGTTCAATTTTATCACTAAATAATAATTGTAAATAGTTGGAATGCCCTAGTGAAGTATTTATATAATTTTATGACTTATGTTTCAACTTTCAGTATAAATGAAAATGTTTTATTAAAAATCGTATCGTCGTAAATTCATGGTAATTTCCCATTCCTGTTTTTTGACGTCTAATGTCTACTACAAATGACAATAATTGATGACATTGACATTGTTTAACTGTCAGCCATAGACAAAATTGATTACTTTATCTGCTCTCATTTCTAACTCTTTCGGATTTGGCTTAGAGACGAAAGACAAGTAAAATACCAGAAGAAAAATTAATCCTAGTTATACGACTCAGTACATCAAAAAAGGGGAAAAGCTAGGATTCAGAGACAATGAACTGACTCAAAAGCGTTATATTTCTTTTGATATTCTTGACTATAGTACAAACTCTATCTATCTAATCTAAAGGCCTATCTAAAGGAAAATCTAAAGATATCGGTTATCATAACCAACGGTTAACATAAGCTAACGGTTACTATAAATTTACTGTTCACGACAACCCATACGGCGGTTAAGGACATAAGCCCGGTTAAGACAACCACCCAGTTTACGTCCTTAACTGGCGTACGGGTTGTCGTGAACAGTAAATTTTACGTTTAGCTTATATTAACCGTTGGTTATGATAACCGAAATCTTGGTACACATAGGCCTAAGTATTATGACAGAATCGGCCTTATAGTCTGACAAAATAAAATAAAATTCCTCATCATGGTCCAGTAAAAAGTTGAACGTTTTTTTTTTTTTTCGTCTCGAGAACTCGGTTGACGCACGTGTCTGTGAGAGTTTTGGTGAAATTTTTTTATATTTTTTACGTGCAATAGTTGGTGTTGGTAAGTGTTATATTATTGTGTCTGTCTGTTATTGTCCGTATTTAATAAATCATGGATATCGAGTTAGGAGACCCTCCTGACCCGGGGGAATTTGTGGAAATTCCACATTCCCCTCCAACCCCACAATCTAGCCGTAAACGACCTGCAGAGGAGAAGGTGAGACCCCCTCCCTCTAAAAAAACTTCTGATCCATCAACAGGACACCCGTCTGCTCAAAATATATATACCCACCCATCTCTGGCTAATATTTCAAAAGAATACCTCGAATCAGACCCTGGACCATTCGTTGTCTATATTTCCCGCGAAGTATCAGATCCCTCAGCCGGCACTACTATCAGAGCAATCAAGTTTGGCCAATTTTTATTCAAAAATAAAATTCAATCTATCGTTAGAGACGGTATTAAAAATGTCGGACGGAACAAGATCTCTGTAGAATTCACGAATAGGGAAGCTGCCAACAATTTCTTAACAAACCCAATTCTGGAGACAGCTAAACTCAATTCATACATCCCGACCTTCAATGTAACTAGAATGGGATTAGTAAGGGGTGTGCCAGTAGAGTGGCACCTAGATGAGTTTGTGGAATCCTTAGTCTTACCACATAACTGTGGAGAGATTCTTAAAATCCGAAGACTAAATCGGAAACAAATATCAGACGGTGAGGTGACCTGGATCCCAACCCAATCTGTGGTAATAACTTTTAGGGGTCAAACCCTTCCTTCTAAAATTTTCTCCTTCCATACATCCCTCCCTGTGGAAACCTACTTTTTCCCCATTATTCAATGTAATAACTGCTGCCGTTTTGGGCATGTAAAATCCCAATGTAGATCAAAACCTAGATGCTACAAATGCTCAAACCATCATACTGGTGATTCTTGTGACGTAACATTAAATAAAGTCTCATGTGTTCTCTGCTCAGGCCATCATTTTGCTACTGATAAAGATTGCCCAGAACATGGGAGACAACAATCCATAAAACAAGCTATGTCACAAGAAAACATCTCTTTCATCGAAGCATCATCCCGTTTCCCCCCTAGCCGCCCCTCATATGCTGAAAAAGCTTTTACCACTAAAACAACTTCCTTCCACATCCCAACTACCCACAACACCCCAACCTCTCAACCTAAACCCACTTCCAAATCCTATAGAGAAACCATTACCCGTTCCCCAAAACCCAGAACTGCCCTAGGAAAGGGTTATGATAAACAAGCACACCAAAATATTACTAGTAACTGTTCATCTTCCCTAGGCAATGGTTGTGCCTTTAACTTTGGCTCTGAACATACTTCACACTCCAAAAATGTTGACGTTACCCTATTGAAACAAATTAATCCTCAATCATTACCGTCCAACGTTGCCCAAATTTTTTCCAATATAATCTCCGTTCCAATAATTCAATGGAACTGTAAAAGTCTTGTAGCAGAAAACCTGATTTGTCCTTATTAATTAATGAACTTAAACCCTCACTACTTGCCATCTCTGAGACCTGGCTTAAACCTGACTCTTACTTTAGGATCTCAGGTTATGCTTGTCTCAGAGATGACAGGGATGATGGATATGCAGGGAGCGCTATCCTGATCCGACGCTCTCTAGTATATTCCTCTATTCCCCTCCCTCCCTTTAGTCAACAGATTAATGCTGTTGCTTTAAGAACCCTAGATATTTCCTTTCTTTCTTTATATATTCCCCATCCTCATTCATCTCTTATTCCTGATCTAAAATCTATTCTTCAATCTCTTACCCCCCCTCGTGATGGGTGATTTCAATGCCCATCATACAACTTGGGGCCATCATGTGATGGGTTTGCTATCCTTTTATTAGAACTCTTTGAGGAACTCAATATATGTATCCTAAACAATGGATCCCCAACGAGACGGGTCTATCCCGATCAAAACCCAAAATCTGCAGTAGACCTATCTCTCTGTCTGTCTTGGCAAACCCTTTCAAGCTCTCATGGCAGTGACCATTACCCCATCCTTCTAACCTTAGCACAGAGATCTATTCCATTTAGAATCCAAATCCCTCTCTCTAAATATAGGATAATTAAAAAAAAATGGCCTGCATATGCAGAAACGGTAGATAACTTAACTGACAGTCTTCCGGATTCTGAAAATGGTAGGGATGATCAACGGTATTACAATGAATTTGTCCAAATTTTAATTTCATCTGCTAATTTACATTTTCAAAAAAAACAGACTGAACGCGATTTCTACTCCTCACCTCCTTGGTGGGATGAGGAATGTACTACCATAATTAACAATCGTAAAGAAGCAGAACTAACTTATTCTCACAATATGTCCCATTATAATTTTATCCAATACCAGCGTCTTGATGCCAAATCCAGAAGGACCATGTCCGTAAAGAAAAAAACTGGATGGGTGAACTACTGTGAATCTCTGGACCCTCGCTCTCCTTCATCACTAGTTTGGAATAAAATTAAAAGATTTCGTAATGCAGTTTCAACTAGTGATCCAACATCAAATGACACAAAGGTTTGGATAGAAGATTTTGCAGACAAATTAGCTCCTCCCTATGTCCCATGTAATAGTAATGTAGCTACCACTATCACACCTCCTCCCTCTCTCGATGACATGGATGCCCCATTCTCCTTCACAGAACTTCAGGGAGTTCTCTCCGGCCTGAAGGACACAACCCCTGGAGACGATGGCATTCCTTATTCCTTTATTGTAAACCTTAATGATAAAGCGAAATATTGCTATCTTAATATGATTAACAGGTTTTTCGAAATAGGATTCATCCCAGAATCTTGGAGGACTCAGGTCATAATCCCAATAAAGAAGCCTGATAAAGACCCGATGGATCCAAATTCTTACCGACCTATTGCTCTATCTTCCACTCTTTCCAAAATTATGGAGCACCTTATTAAAAACCGATTGGAATGGATAGTAGAAAGTAGGGATATATTGGCTAAGTCCCAATTTGGCTTTAGGAAGGGACTTGGCACAATGGATAGCCTTGGAATTATTACGACGGACATACGAACAGCCCTTGTTAAAGGAGAGTATCTTGTAGGTGTATTCCTTGACATAGCATCAGCTTATGATAGTGTTCTTCTCCCCATACTCAGGCATAAATTGCATCAGCTGAGTATTTCGCCGAGATTAATACAGGTCATCTGCAACCTACTATCTGTCAGAAATATCCTAGTGAAAACTCCATCTTCTTCTCTTCCTCCAAGAACAATCTGGAGAGGTCTCCCACAGGGCTCAGTCCTAAGTCCGCTGCTTTATAGCATTTACACCTACGATCTCGAATTGTCTGTCGTAAATTTTTGTAGCATCTTACAGTATGCAGACGATATCTCACTTTATATTAGGTCTAATTCCATGGAAATAATCAGTAGTAGGCTTAACTCTGCTTTGTACTATCTAGGCCAATGGTTATCAGAGCACGGTATGTCCCTCTCTGTCGCAAAGTGCAAGGCTGTAACCTTTTCCCGAAAAAGGATCATTCCAGACCTTTACCTTAGCTATGATAACCAACAAATTTCAATAGTAAATAAAGCAAAATTTCTAGGTGTAGTGCTTGACTCTAGACTCAATGGTGCAGCCCATGCTCAATATATTACTAAAAAATGTGAAAGTGGTGTTAACATCCTACGAGCACTATCAGGTGTTTGGTGGGGTGCTCACCCCTACTCACAGAAGCTACTATATAATGCAATAATTCGTAGTCACATAGATTATGGTTTATTTGTCCTAAATCCAATAAACAAATCAGCCTTAGAAAAGTTAAATAAAACACAATACAGCAGTCTGAGAATAATACTGGTATCCTACAAATACTTTACAAGTGGAATGCGCGATATCTATGTGATCGCTTCATCTGCAAGGTTTTACAACTCTCTTCCCATCCACTATTAGACAGTCTTCAACAATTATCCAATGCAATTAATCCAAATCAATCTGCCTCTTTTCTTTTAAATAGTTTTCGCAAATTCACATCCCTTCCTGACCCAATCTGTTCATCATTAAGACTCCCCCTATTTTCTACTCCATTTAAAAGTCTAACCTATTCCCCAACTATTATTAATTTAAATATCCATAAGGACACAATTGAAGCTAACTGCAAATTTAATGAGGAAATTCAAAGTCACTGGTCTGATTTCCTAACAATTTTTACTGATGCCTCAAAATCTCAGACTGGCTCTGTTGGTGTGGCCTGCTGGATTCCCAAACATAATATTAGCCTTCAGTTTAAATGCCCCCCAGAAACATCAGTATTTACTGGAGAATCTGTGGGAATCCTGGAAGCTATTAAATTTGTAGATGCTCATAATATTAAACAAGCAATTGTACTTTCAGACTCCTTAAGTTGTTTACAGGCCCTTAGGGAGTACCCGTTTCGCAGTAAATTTAGAATTTCTACCTTATTCAGAATCCGGGAAGCATTATTCACTTGTCAAGAGAGAGGATTGAACATAGTACTGGCATGGGTTCCAGGTCACTCTGGCATTCGCGGTAATGAGACAGCTGACAATTGGGCTAAAATAGCAGTTGAATCTGGGACCTTGACCCATATGATAAACCAACCCCAAGACCTTCGTTCCAAAGCAAAAATAGATCTAGAGGGCTCTTGGAACTCAATATGGATGGAATCAAAAGAGGTTAAAGGCAAACACTATGCTTCAATTCAACCTGATATTCCAAGGAGACCTTGGTTCTTCTCGCACAAAAAACCTAATCGATGTATCATTTCTACAATTACTCGACTACGGATTGGCCATGCTTGTACTCCAGTTCACTTGAGGAAAATGAGAATACGAGACAGTTCTTTATGTGAATGTGGCCTGGATGAGGGATCAATTGCACACATTCTTTTTTCCTGCCCCAAACTTTCTCTCAGCCTCTATGATATCCTACCCCCCAAAATTCCCCGTCCACTAAATGTTGAGTGTGTATTAAAATTGGTGTTTAGCCCATATGTTAAATATTTATGTAAATTTTTTAAAGCTAATAAATTAAAACTATAATATTAGTATATATGTAAAATGTATAATATTGTGTCCGTCTCTGTGTTGTGTACAAGATATTTAGTTTATCCTCATACTAACAACTTTGTGTATACTAATTTTTCTATTGCAGGTAAAGAAAACTTTGAAACCGGGTTTTTATTCTTTAAAATTTTTTATAATTCTTTTGACCGGTCAAACTCCATCGTGCCTCTTCTTAAAAAACTCGACATTGGCGAAATATATAGTGTTAATTTGGCACTACTAAAAGCCATAAATAAAAGAAGAAGAAGAAGAAGAAAAAGTTGAACTAATTTCTTCTACTAGCATATTATGTACTGGCATGGCAAAGTCTGTTAAAGTTACTTATGGTATCCCCAATGCAGGTATTTTATTTTTGCAGTAAATGGTTAACTTTACCTAATTTCCTAACTAAAATGTTAAATATGATTTATTTTATATGCTATTCTGTAAACACTTTGATATACCTATTCTGTGTTTCTTAGCATAGACAAGTTACTTCTGAGTCTGTTAGTGCCTTTTGTCTGCAATGCTGTGGTGCCAGTTAGCCGTCTGTGGTGCCAGTTACAAAAAAGATGGCAGATGCGAAGCAAGGTACCAAAATCAATTACAAATATTAAATAATTTTCAACTATGTTACAAATAAATCATTTCATTTATTTACATATGTATTTAAGCATTTCGGCAAATGTTAATTATTCACTATGTAGTGTTCAATAAGTTGGAAATAACCACACTGCCATGCACTGCATCAGCATTTTTTTCCAATCGCGGGGTATATCAAATAAGTTTATAGATGGTCAATTTAAAGTAAAATCAGTTTTGCTCACATATACCTTTCATGCTCTTATGATAATCCATCAATAACATGTCGTGACACAACAATAACAATACCTATGGCTATTGTTGTAGAACTAGAATTTTAAAAATCGTATTACATACGACATTCAGGTGGTATAATCTTACGTAGTACGTATAGTTAATGGGAAGGTGTGTTTCAGGTAAAACACCTGAGGACTTCTATAATGGATCGACACAGTCACGTGTGGTTCTTGCTAAGCCTCGACTGGAGTGCTTTGGATCCTCCAGTTTTGCATCCAGCTCAAGCAAAAGTTGTAACCCCTTTGGTGAGTACTTTTATAGTGTAATGACTGATATGAAAATACTAGTGTTTTATATATTTCTTTAAACTGGATTTAATAACAAATAAAACAAAAATGTTGTGTGTTACAACTCTGAGGTCAAAATTTGTAATGCCATAGTAGCTCATTACAAATTGTTATTTTGCAAGAAAGGGACAGAAGACCCTTACTCTAAGATTTAATCTACAACTTTGGATAGGTATCTTTGTCCCCGTACATCATTACTTTTATTTCACTTTATAATAAAGTGGTAAAAATTTTGGAGTCATCTACACTATTATATTAATGAAACCTGTTTGACTTTGAATGTTGTTGTAAGATATAAATATAAACTGAAAGTGCATGTTTCTTTCGATTACAGTTATACACAAAATAATTAGTATCACTACATCTAGAGCCATTGGAGTTCCCAGAATAGATTGATTGTAACTTTATTTACAAAATCTATGGTGAGGCTTCAATGCCTCTCCAAAGATTTTGTTACATTACCATCCTTTAAGTGTTTATTATCTGTTACTTAATTATTATAAGTATAGATATGTAACTATGTTTGTATGGTATCTATGTACCATACTAATATATGTGTGATATAATTTCAAGAGCTAGTATGATAACAAATCTACATAATTAGCTACTTACTAGAGGTTCAGGCCTCACTTCTTATACAAGTATGAGGCAAAATGGAGTATAGTCCTGCGATGATTTGGACTGGTGGGCTTAGGGTAATACTGATAATGCTCTTTTAACTACTGCTCTTTTAGCTACTGATAAGGCTCTTTTAACTATCATTGTCTTTGAAGGCTGAGTGGTGCAGTGGGTAGTGATCCTGTTTCTGCGTCTAAGGCTGTGGGTTTGATTCCCACATCTGGAAAATGTTCCTGTGATGAGAACTTTTACCAAATTTATGTCATTAGAAATATGATATCTCAACATATGTTTCAAACACATATATAGAGCATTTGCAACATTTGGATTTGAAATTCATGGTTGTAATTTCAGATATTGAAATACATTATAAATAAAATGAAATTCATAAATTAATCCTTAACTTACTATATGACATAGGCAATAAACAGCTACTGCTTGATATTTTTCTTACAGTTCTTCTAACTGCTCCATAGACATCATAGACAAATGTGATATTGTTACAGGATCTGTTTTGCGTCCAGCTCAACTCCTGTCAGGAAATAACCCTTTTCTAAAAGTACCTGAGTCAGACAAGTCTAGTAAAGAGAAAGAAGCAGAAGGACCTATAGAGAAGAGTCCAGACGTAGAAGCACCCAAGTTTGTGCCACTCGGTACCACTAATGCCACACCAAGAACTACTACAACAGTACCATCTCCTGCGCAGCCTCCAAGCACATCATCATCAAGCTTCATATTTGGTCAGAATTTAAGTGAGCGGGTTGTGATCAAGGAGGCGGTCAATAATGGAGATGCGTCATTAGAGCACAGCTCATCAAACGGCACATCTGAATTGTTGTTTACAAGTGCCGCTGCTTCTGTAAAAGAAAACAGTCAGGTTTGTAATAATTGTGGTTTTTAATTTTCTTTTTTTGACTTCCATCAATGTCATGTGGTATGGAAGACATACTTTCAAAGATTGATTGGTGTAAAATGGGTATTAAATTTATTTGAGTATAAATCTCACTTAATTTTATAAACAATAAACAGCAGATATAGCTTAATCACCACCACCTAGAACACCACTAAATAATTGTTATATAAATATTATAGGGCATGGTAATTGATGAGAGGGCTGGAGAAGTTTAGAGCAGGAGAAAACGATATGGGAAATTGGATCTTCATCTAAGCCTCACAAAGAGTGTTCTTACTCAAATTTTGTTTAGATGCACATTAATCTTTAAACTGACAATTCTTGTTCACTTGGTGTTAGATGACTTGTAAAAGGCATTTTAGTCACCTAACAAGTAAGCAAGTTTTTATTTTTTTATAGTAATTGTAATTGACACAGATAGATAAATATAGAGCAATTCTTTGCAGAGCATGCATGCACCATAGTCTTCATGACCCTTTTATTACAAGCAAGGAATAAAAGTTCATCCCAGGATGAGCTCTGTCACAAAGCTCTTAAATAATTAATGTCTTTTATAAATGTAGCCGCAAGAAGAAGCAGGCAGTGAAAGCAGCGAGGGTCTGGCGGCGGCAGCGGCAGAGTACGAGCGCTCGCATGCACGGCCGCCGCCCCCTACCTCGTACTGCGCTATGACAGGCGAGGAGGATGAGATTAATGTACTGCAGGTATGACTTTGTTCACCGGGTGTAAGGGACATGTTAACAAAAACTTAACCAATGATTTAGTAGATGAGTGTCCTGAGCCCCTCGGCTTTTGAATTATTTCTCTGCTCTTTTCATGATTTGGAATTTAAACTAAAAACCTACAAATTAGGATTCTTTAAATTGCATTTAATAATCCATCCTGTCATACTAATCATGTGCAATAAGCAACTTTAGAAGGTTGTTATCAGGAACAATATTATTACAGTTTTTTTAAAGTGTCATTTGTACCGAACAATTGCAATCATTTTGATAATCTGAATCTCGACACAGCAACCCTAAATTGACAGAAGTTATATTATGTCCCATGTGTTCCAACTTTTTTCTAAATATGTAGTGGTTAAGTAAGATGTAATTACCTATTTAGTTCAATATTGTAAAGCTAGGCTTACATCTGAATGGCTCACAGGCACAATTTATAATACAGTTTTTCAATATACAGTTGTAAGTCATAGCAACCCTCACTTTCAACCTACAAAGTTAGATATATTATGCATATGTACAACACTGCAGATATCGTGCCGATTGTTCGCGTGGGAAAGCGGCAGCTGGCGCGAGCGCGGGCGCGGCGTGCTGCGGCTCAACGACGGCGCGGCGGGCGGGGCGGGCGGTGCGGGCGGCGCGCGACTCGTGGCCCGCGTGTCGGGCTCGCTGCGCGTGGTGCTCAACACCAAGCTGTGGCCCGACATGGTGGTGGAGCGCGCCGGGAACAAGTCGCTGAGGATCACCGCTGCGGACGCGCAGCAGCAAGTCAAACTCTTCCTCATCATGGTTTGTATCTATTACAAAATATTATGACAAATGTAGTGACTACAATTGAGAAAGGGATGCTCAAGAGAGGATTATGAGGCGAGGGTGAATGCAAAAGTTCTGAAGGGGAAAGTCTAGCCGAGTGTTCCTGGACCAAATACCGGACATTTTAAAATTGTAGCCAGTGGGGCAAGTGCGAGTTTTCACCGAGCGACTGCGTAAATACGTAACCACTCGATTATATAGAAAAAAAAAAAACGTTCACACTCGCTATAACTAGATGGCGCTGCTTCAATTCCATATAAATTTGCGTTACGTTTTTACGCAGTCGATCGGTAACAAACTCACACTAGGCACACAGGTCAGTTTAATGTACCCTTAACTGACTTACTTGTATGAAAAGATTAATGAGAATGGAAGAAGCTAAGGAAGCATGCAAGGACTATGGAAGGATGTAATTATTCTCTGCCTACCTGTGTGGGAATGAGGCGTGTTGTTCCGCATATGTCACTAGGCAATAAAATGAAGTAACTATTGTATCGATAAGTGTCGCGCGTTGTAGCTTAGTGCAACTAAGCTAAGCTAAAGATTAGAGAGCCATGTGGTCTGAGCTCCAAACCTCCTCAAGTAATAAGTGATTCTGACCTCAATTCATCTTCCAGGTGTTAGACTCACCCTTTAAAGAGGCAAAGATTCTATATATTTCAGTCACGTCTGATCCTCCAGTGATTATAGATTCAACAACGATACTCAATTATAATAAGAAACTGTTGATTCCAGGGTGTTCCAGCAGACATCTCACAACTACACAAAGCACTGATGTCGCGAATCTCACTCAGCAAGCGAAGTTCAATAAGCGCCAAGGAGAACGAGAACAGCCAGCGATCTGCCGAGAGATTAGAAGCGGCGACGGATGAGAACGATTACCTCGATAAGTCTGTCGACGACCAAGAGGATGACGCCAACTTCGAAGCTACCAGCGACACGCCTGACAGCAGGCACGAGGATGAAAACAGATTAGAATGTATTAATGATAAGACTGACGATATTTCTAATGAAAATGAACAGGCGACAGAAGAAACACAGACTAAAGCGTTGAAACGGAAAGAGCCGGTCCAAGACGAAACGTCATCAAAGAGACATTGCCAAGACAGTCAGTGAATGTGATATTCAGTCTCAGTGTAATAGTTTTGTGAATTAACTTTAAAGTTTTAACTCAATTCAATGTATTCCTTGCTGAAAAATCTATACAATTTATCAATGTGAATGCGAGTTGGAATATTTATGATGAAAATTAGTAACTTTATGTTTATGTAATTATGCTGCATCGGTTTAGTCATAATACAGTGATTGGTCTAATACTTTCTTTTGTTGTATGATATAACAATTATCACCTGTTCAATATGTTGAGTTCACTACTCTTCTCACAAGGAGAGTGAATTCCAATGTCTATAATGGATGTCAACAGTAAATACTTTAATTGTCTATCATTTGCCAGTAATTCAATCGAGAAATGAGAGATGTAAATAAGTCAGTCTTTGCCTAACTCAAGTCTCTAATGATCTCCTATAATCTGATCAATGTCTATTAGGTACATATCACAATTTGCAATATTGTTTTGCTGCAGTAATTTAGATATGAAATGTGACTTAGATATGAAGATGGAGCTAGTTTCCCAAATCATTATTATTAGCCTATTAACGGGCCACTAAATGGGATATGGAGTGTAAAACCACCACGCTGCTCCAATGTGGGTTGGCGGACTCAGGGTGATAATGTTTCATTTATTAAAAACACACATATTTTACAATTTCGTGAAGATGAAACTAATTAAAAAGCGAATATTATTTACAAGAAATGGATATACAGATAGACTACATATTATTTTATAGGAATTTTGCGAAAAATGTTCCGCGAGTTTGAGTCGGGTCAAGGTCCCAATTCAAACCCAAATCGTGATCAGAGCCACATAGGCTAACCACTATACCATCGAGGTTGTCAAATAGTTTCCCAAATGGTTCTAAAAAACATTTTTGGCAATTATTTCAGTGTTGCTTAACTTTTTACAATAAATGGTTCAATTATTTCTTTCATATCACAATGTATTTCAGAATAGAATTTCGTGACTCAGTTGAATGGGGAACTAATCATAATTGTCATTACTATTGATTAATTCTATTTATAATTAGTACATGCTTACACTCAATATGGATCAAAGTTTTATCTGTTGATATCATTTGCGTTCTTTGATATCCATTGTTGGCATTTTGAACAGATAATAGTTATAAAATAGATTTCAAAAATGTATATATTACATGCTACGCAATTGTACAAAAGTAAACGTTTGGCGTTAACACATTCCAGTGTCTGTTGAGCGAATGCACTAAATATTTGATTCGGCCGGAGCTGAATACCAAATGATATAATTATATACGTACATGTGATTTATTTTGAAAAATAAAAAAATAAAATGTCCAATATCAGTGTTTCATTTTTTATTATCTTTATACAGACTACTTTCTTTAAGGGCGAAAGTATGCGACCATCATTTTATGAAGTTGAATACATATTTGTCCTACTCTATGCTGAATACCTATCTGACAATATCATCTACTTTTTATTTATTTATTTATTTTTATCGACTACAAGTTGGCCCTTTACTGCTATCACACCCTGATGTTAAGTGAAGATGCAGTCTAAGATGGAAGCGGACTTGTTAGGAGTAGGACGAAAATCCACACCCCTTTCGGTTTCTACACGACATCGTACCGGAACGCTAAATCGCTTGGCGGTACGTCTTTGTCGGTAGGATGGTAACTAGCCACGGCGAAAGCCTCCCACCAGCCAGACCAAGACAAATTAAGAAAAATCTCAATCTGCCCCGCCGGGAATTGAACTCAGGATCTCCGTCTTAGAAATCCACCGTGAATACCACTGCGCCACGGAGGTCGTCGAAATTACAAGTTAGCCCTTGACAACAATAACACTTGGACTTGATGTTAATACTGATGTTAATCGGATGACTAGTATGATCAATACATAAATTTAATTGATGTAATTTAGATGGAACTTGTTAGGGGTAGGATGAAATCCACACCAAAGTACCTACACGAAGTCGTACCGGAATGCTAAATCGCTTGTCGATAGTGTGGATGCCGCGGCCGAATCCTCGCACCAGCCAGGTCTGGACCAATTTAGAAAATCTTAATCTGCCAAGTCCGGAATGGAACCCGGGAATCGTCTTGTTAAATCCACTGCGGAAGGGAGACCGTTATTTGGCGAGTTGGTTAGCCTTTCGTTTATGAAATTCGCAGTAACAGCCCGCAGCTGGAA
This sequence comes from Mycalesis mineus, assembly GCA_034621355.1. Taxonomy (NCBI): domain Eukaryota; kingdom Metazoa; phylum Arthropoda; class Insecta; order Lepidoptera; family Nymphalidae; genus Mycalesis; species Mycalesis mineus. The sequence goes on along the minus strand of CM067887.1, from coordinate 11,244,219 downwards.
AATCGGTGAGAGTGTGATCGTTACAGATTTAGATTTAGATACATACAAACAGCGTGGTGGGTTGAAACTTTAAAAGTCTCTTCTATAAAATAAAGACAGACAGAAATTAATGATATCTTTAATAAGTAAGTACAAGGCGACATCTGTAAATTATTTACGAACATGAACAAAACATTTGTATGGGGTGTTAAGTGCTTATTAACTTAACGATACACCTATTAGCGCGAATCTAAACTGTCTGACAGTTTAATTAACTGCTATCTAAATAAACACCTACAGAGCCTCGTAAAAGATACAGGATGTTATTTGTACTGGCGATTATATATAGTTCAACTTTGATTTAATTGTGGAAGAATGTAAAATCGAACGAAAATTTGTCCTATTTTTATATGTATTTCTTTTGTATTTATAAGTGGTATATAGTAGGTATTTTTTCATTTTAAAATTAAATTTTAGCTGCTCACTGGTGAATCATTAAGACCATCTATACACTTAAACGAGCAATTCTTTCTTAATCTTGGAAAAGGCTCCAACAATCTTCAAGAAATTGTAAAAGCCTGGCTCTGTGCTGGGCCGGAGGGCTGATAATTATGTTTGTTCGACAGAGTAGAAATAGGATAAACAATTATGTATACGAGTTCTGAAATTGGCTGTTGTAGGAACTTATTGAACACTACAATCTGAGGCCACTGAACTATGAGTCAAAATATTGTCCAAGTAAACAAGACACGGAACTGTAGAATTAGTAACAGCCTGTGTATCGATATACTTATATCATTTCTAATTAATTATTTGAAGGCTATAAAGCCTGGAACTTTGATTTACATATGCCTGTGCACTTTCATGTTTTGTCTTGTAGGCACATCATAAACATTTTTTATTAAGATGTTTGAAACCTTTGAAGCATTTCGACCTCATTTTAATGCATTAGCGAGAGTCGGATATTTTAAAATTGTTAGCAAACCTGTAACAGAAAGTAGATACAAGTTGCATTTCTACTATCGCATCTTCATTTGGATCTTTGTTGTTACCTACAACGTTCAACTCGTAATTCGGTCTATTCAGGCAAGTTGAAAATTAAAACCTATGTATAATTACTTTTAAGAATATTATAAGTAAAATACAACCGGCTGAACTATCATAAGATCTCAAAAACTATATTCGATTGACTTGAAAGAATAGTTAGGTGCTCCTTTCCCGACCTAAACGTTCACTTAGGTCGGATTTCTCGTTACCCCAAGGGAAAAGGATTAACGGTGGTATAAATGTTGGGCACAGCTAGTCTCCTGCAAGGATGAAGGATGACGGTAAAAGAAAGTACCTTCAATACCTAAGAAGATACATATTTTTTTTATAGACACTGTATTGCACTGAACAACTGCTGGGGACCTTATTCATACTGCTGACCACTCTGAATACACTTGGCAAACAAATGGCTTTCAATTTGCGCGTCAGTAGGATTGACAAAATTGTTGATGTTATTAAAGGTAAGTAATAACAATTCCAATTTTTCTCCTGCACCAAAATCCTTCAAAAACATTTTTCTAGAGGTGATTCCCAGTCGAATGAGATATCGTTCATATTTTTAGGACCTTTATCTCTATTTTTCACGTTTTTGAACTTGCCGACTAGACTAAATTGATTTTTCAGGTCCGGGTTTCGCAGCCCATAACACGTTCCATGAGGAAATAGTAAAAGCTAATGCTGTATCTATGACTCGTCTCCTTAAACTTTATCATACAGCTGCAATCATTTGTGGAATTCTATTTACTTTCTTTCCCCTGATAAATAAATTTTTGGGTCAAGAAGCACTTGTTCCAGGATATTTTCCCTTTGATACTAGTGAAGCGCCAATGTAAGTACCTACATAATAACTTTTGTGTTGAATGTAGCTGGCAATTTGATAACTATATAGGAGTGCGTTCTGCTGATTGTACCAGCTTCTTTATGGTGAAGATGTATCAGTTATTTTGTAATATTTCTTGTATCTGACTGTATAAATAATAAGGGATCGTTTGTGTGTGGGACTGGTCTGGTTGCAGAATTGATACTGCGCTCCTCCAGGATCTGTGCCCTATGTTTGGGTACCACTGGCACTGCCCTGGTTACGGCACAAGATTAAATAGTTTAAAGTACCTGGGCAGTCAACGCTATGGCCTGCTTATCATTTGTTGCAGATTTCATATAGCAGCCCTGTACATGGGAGTTAATATTTCCCTGCAGGCTTATGGTCACGTGACTATGGACTGTACGATTGTCGGATTTTACGCACAAGCAAAAACTCAGTTGCAAATCTTTAGATACAACCTGGAACATTTCCTCGACGAGTTTCAATTTGAGGCGATACCAGGAGAACGTTTTTATTTTGTCGATGAAAAAGAAAGCTATAAGCGTCCGTTGCAAAGGAAATTCGTTAGCTGCATGGATCATTATGATCGTGTTGTATGGTTGGTAGATACCAATAATCATTTACCCTCTTGTTACAAAACCATCTTTTTCACTGTGCAATGTTACGAATCTTTTACAACTAATCAACAGAATTTCTTCCTTATCAAATAACACGCTGCTCTAATGCGGTTTGGCGGGTTTACCCTAATCACAAAATGTAATGTCACTGTCACTGCTAATTACAATGACCATTACGAAGCTCTCATTAAGAGATCAAGCTTGATATACTTGTGCCTCGGAGAGCATGTGTTGGATGGATGTCTTAAAGGCACGAGGATATCAACTTTCATAGTTGAAGTGCTATTGAGAATTTCTCGAAAAAAACTCAATTTGTCGTTGATCAACCCGAGACCAAAATGTGATCCGAAGCCGCATAGACAAACAACGAGGGAAATAATTTATTTTTTATTTAGGTATTTATTGCTTATATCCTAAAATCCTGTAATTCATTTTCACATTGTCACCATAACTCACTAGCATATTAATTTGTAACTAATAATATGCGTATTACGTGTCTGTTTTAGGTTCGCAAAGGAAGTTGAGTCTATTTTCGGAGAAGCGATGATCGTTCAGTTTTTCGTCATGGTCTGGGTTATATGCATGACCACATATAGAATTGTTGGGGTAAAACGAAAATTAATAATACTTTTTATATATTATTATATCGTTATCCTTCAATTACGCGTTCCTGTGTCTGAGGAGAAAAGTCTTCGAGCTGTGCGTGTTGCCAATCATGACTTGTGGATTTGGGACTTAAACGTTAGCGACCAAATAAAGCATAGATTAAAGACTACTAGATAGAGCCCATAGCGTGTCCACTCGTGAGACAGCAAATCAGCCTTATTGACATGACATGTCAACATTTAAAGTACATCATAAAACGTTATGTTTTAAAATATCGTAAAATCGCATAATACATGAAATTTGCTAAAAAATAACATATCTAAGCTTTAAATCATCAATCAATGAAGTTTATGCCTACTTACGTATGAAACGTAATTCCTTCGATTTTCTGTTCGCTGCGACTGTTGCAGCCGAAAATATTACAACGGTACCTACCTACCTACAATTTATAGTAACCTCAAAGTTATATTATTTATCAGCAAATTTAATAAAAAGCTAATAATTGCTCAGATATGTCCCTTGTCTGTCACAAACTCCAATCTTGACAAACAATAAAAACGAACACGCTGAAAGGGACAAAAAATAATCTTGTATCACTTTCTAATAAAGGCCTACAGCCGCGTTATGACTCCATCTAGTAGTCTTTAATCTATGAAATAAAGGCTCATTTTGCGCATAACAGCTCGAGCTATAATCTGCGTATCTCTTCGTAATCTAATCATAATTGAGAGGAAGAATCAAAGTTATCGTAGCGTTAAGTAGGTACCTATCTACCAAAATTACTGAAATCGTAATGGGTTGACCTCACAGTTCAGTCAATGGGGTCCAAAAGACCCTGGACTTCCGTACTTAATTATTTTAGGATATAACTTCGATCTTCGATTTATGTCATTTCCTAAACATTTGGAAAAATTAAGCGCCAAGTTTTAACGACCTTATAATAACTACTTATCTTTTTAGCTTTCCTTAATGTCAGCGGAGTTTGTTTCTATTGTTTTGTACCTCGGGTGCATGTTGGCACAGCTCTTTATTTACTGCTACTATGGAACACACCTTACAGTTGAGGTAAGTTCCAGGTTTCGTAGAAGAAGTATACAACCATAATATACATAATATAATGATCATCATCACACCAGCCGATGTACGTCCACTGGTCAAAAAGGCCTCTACATCAGGATGCCATTTGAACAGTTATTTACTCAAGTTATTTTAACCTCCTTATTTTTAAGTCGATTAAAATGCGATGTTCTTGGTAAAATTATAAAGGAAGAACTAGATCAAAAAATTCACTGCATATATTATATAATGAAATGTCGATAGTGTGTGCACGCCCCAGGTCGGCTTTTTATGTATTTTACCTTTACGAATGTTGGTCGGCTTATTCATCCCCAGATCACAAACAAAAAGGCAGAAACCAAGGTCGATATCTGATGCTTCAGAAAATTATAATACTAAAACCAGTGTAGAGGAGCTTAACCAAACATATGACTGATACATTAATGATTGATTATTATTTAAACAACGTATTAACCACATTGACGCATGGTCCCTGAGCCAGGAACAGATTTACATGATCTTCCTGCCCACCCCAAAATCCAGCCTGTCAGGAAGAAATGACAGACCTTCTTACCTGAAAAGGGGGTCATATACATCAATGACGGTATATTATTTTTTCCTTTTTAACCGACTTTAAAAAAGGGGGAGATTTCTTAATCGATTGTATATTTTTTATGTATCTTCGCGGTGATTTTGATGATTCTTTTTTTGTTGAAAAAGAGATATTCACAGTGTAGTATCATGATAAGAAAACCACGATCTGACGATTGGATCCTGGAGAAATTGAGGGCAACTTTCGAAAATTGTAGGAACGTTACAGTTACCTTATGTATGGGTTTGATTCATTTCGGTGTAGCTATTTATCTACTTCTTGCAGAGTGAACTAGTAAACGATTCCATATACCAGTCAGACTGGCAGTCTCTGTCGCCAGCATTCCGTCGTCAGTTATTCGTGCTGATGGAGAGGTGCAAGCGGACAGTCGAGCCACGTACGGCTTACGTCATACCCATGTCATTGGAAATCTACATTTCTGTAAGAATTAAATTAAGGTAGAAATAAAAGTAGCTATATGGTTCTGGGAAGCCCATTTGGCTTTTGATTTTAGTTGTAAGGTTAAGAAAAGCGTTTGCTAGACGCGTTGGTGTGTTAAACTCATAAGTATAAAGGTTAGCTTACACTATACACTAGGTGTTTACATTATTTGGAATAAATAATTACTATTTAGAAAGGAAATATGTCAAAATGGAAAATACGAGCTATAAAGTACAGTGTATTTTTCTAAAACATGAGTGACTTTATAATTATAAAGACCCTAAATATAAAATTAAAGAAGCCCGAAAAGCGGTGTAAAAAACGAATTGAGTTTGTCTAAGCGCAGTAACCGAACAGTATTTGGACACTGGCGAGGTTATTTACCGTCAAATTCTCCACTCCAGACTGAACATAGAAAAATTCCATATGACATATATCATTTTTGAACAACACCTCTCAAATTAAATATCTTCATCTACTTACATTATAATGTTTTTATTTTACAGGTTTTGAGATCATCTTACGCACTGTTTACAATTCTGGATAGAAAATAAACTTTATTATCATGGTTAGGTACCCAGTTACCTACCTGCAATGTAACGTACCTAGTAATAGTTACTTAATAAAAGTTAGTTTATTAGTACATAATATTATTGTTTAATTATTTACTTAAGTACAACCTGTAAACATAATCTAAGTCAGGCATAAGTAAGCAGGTAGAGACAGACTTGTTGTAATAACATTGAAAGAAGAGATTTATCTAACTATATCTGAATATCTAAAATTAATTGCACTTATGTTCAAAAAATAATGAAGAAATATAAATTAGCTAAGAGATTACAAAACTACTAGGTAATTTTCGCGGAAATAAAATGTCGTTTCTATACTAATCCTATTTGAATAAGTAGGTGTACCAACTAAATATGATGAATGAGAATCTAATTGATATATCACATGACACAAATTAACCGATCTCGTACTTCCGTTGTTGTATTTTAAAAGAGTAATAGCTATTATTTTTCAACTCTTTGATAATAAAGACTTCAAGAAATTTAAAAACAGCATCACGTTCCGACGTCTATTGTCGGAATCTGTAAAGAAACAAACATTCGGGACGGACTAAAAATAATATCTCTATCATTTTATTCGCCACTGTATTCTCGTATACATGTAATTATTTTAAGCGAATTTTTGTGTACCGCTTAAATTTTAGTGGAGCGTACGCGGGCGGCGACGGTTGACTCACAGATTCCGGCAGACAATCCAGGAATCTGCCTCTTCAGTGCTCCGTACGGCGTAAGTGCTGAAAGTCGTGTAAAAAGTTGTATCCGGCCGCGAATAGCTCGCGTGGAATTTCGTTTATAAATACGCAATTGCGGTTGCGCGTTCAGGCCGCAGTCGGCGGTACGCGGAGTTTGCGCCGCACAGGCAGCGTCGGCGCCGCTCGACGGGCATGCTTGCGCGCCGATGATATTCACGGGCGGGGGGGCGCGCCGCCGCACCTCGCCCGCGCCGCCGCGCACGCGCCCTCCCGCTTACCAGCGTCTTTATGCTGAAAATGTAAGTTTTATCAAGCTTTCAGTGCTATACATGTTTCATTGTGATACTTGAGGAAACTATAAGTAGGTAGCTCACCACATGATACGTGGGAAATCATCATGTATAATAAAGAAACCATTCGCATGACAAAACACATCCAAGAATGCGCTGCTACAACCTGAACATATCCTCTGCATCTGTACGTTTTGTGAGGTGTCAATCCTCATGTCTTCAGTATACAATTTAGTAGGTATATAAGTACTCCTTTTAAATTACTTAAAAACAGTCCGGAAAATCAATACATTATTAAGATCTTTTACAAAAACAACATCATCGGATCGGACCATACATTTAAATTTTTAGGGTCAAGCCTTCTCATATTATAAACAAACGTGTAGAAGTGCATCAATTTATACGGTTATAGACAGTGGCGAGTACGTGCGAGCTTAAAAGCTTTCATTGTGATTTACGTTAACACACGTGCATGCGTTTGTATTCGCTTGTTGATCTGGGACGTCAGAATACAGCAGCGTTTATTAATTCTTCGCATGCTTCGCGTCTGATTTCACACGATTACATTATACCCTGGTTGATCCAAACTGGGACAGGCCTGGGTGAAATGCACCTGAAAACATCACCCGGGTGCCTCTAAAGTTCTGATTCATTAACGGGTAAAGGGCAACGCCTTGTAGGTTTTGTATATACAACGAATTTATACAATATTTTGTATATAAATATGTTGCGATGGTTTTCCACTAGAACACTATTCTAAAATTATGACAGGCAAGAAGAAAAGCTTTGCTCTAAGGCTCATCAATTTATAGGAAAAATGTTTGAAAAACTAAAAGTGCGTTTACTTGGACAAATTAAATTGCTCCATTGTAGGCATTATCTTAAATAGTTAAAGATGTCACGATCTTTGGAAACTGCAATACCTTTAAACACAAAACCTGCTTTACGTAGGGTTACACGATGATATGAATTATTAATATTTAAAAATATTTTACATGAAAATTAGGCCCTACATTTATACACTAGTAACTGAGTTTCCGCCCTGCAAGACTATAAGTACCTACTTATAACATTAGAAGGAGATAGAAAGAGAATTCACCAAAATTTTCCACCGGTCTCGATACTACTTTCGCGTGACCTTCTGAAAGTAGAAGAGACTCGTCGATTCTCCATCAAAAAAGAGAGAAGATCAGGGGGCGTCGCAGCATTATCGACATGGGTCCGCGATAGGACAGAAATCGGTCTAGTTATAAGAAAATTCTAATCGGGGGCTACTTTTTAAGTTTTACTACAATATCTGTTTTTATGAATCAACTAATGGCCTGATTTTGATTTTAAACAATATTATAATAAAAAATATTAGCCCAAGGTATTTTTGCGAATGCTAAAGTGTCATGGGGGTCTATTGGATGGCAGTAAAATGTAAATAAGAACTGTTACATGGAAACGTTAGTGCGCGTCAGTTATTTCGGGTAGAGCCGAAAAAGTATTCGCTCAAAATGACTGACGATTTGGACATGATTTCAGTCATGAGAAATTTTTGAAAATGTAAAAGCAATGTTCTCTTGAAATACTTGAGCGAGTCAGATTTTTATATAGACGGTTGTAATATTAAACTCAGTTTATTTCCAAGGTAGGTAAAAAGTCTAAAGGCCAAAAATATAGCTTAGAATTCAACATAATAAAATTCTAAGCTCTACAATTTTCAGATAAAGCTAGAAAAACTGTACCTTTTGTAACACAACGAGCTAAGCCTAGTATAGGTATCAGGCCAAGCCTTGGACTATTAGAGCTCGATTTTAATTTATTTGCTAGCACGCACAATATTATGATGTATAACATGTGTAGTTATCAGTAGATATCTAAACGTGTTTGGTGTAAATATTTCCACAAGCTTTGTTAACACCTGGCTTTTCTGTATATACAAGGTGTATATACAGAAAAACGTTCATATAATATATCATACTTTAGGGTTGAATCATTTAGGTACATGATCTATTATAAACACCGAACATAATAAACGCGAGACTTCGCACGAGAAAATTACTTTGCAACACGGTGCCGTTCTGCCTGGCTTCTCTGAGGTAGGCAGTTGCCACCTCTACATGCGTGCTTGCGTGTGTGTGTGTACGTGTGTGTGTATGGCATCGTAGCTCCCGAACGGATCAACTGATTTTGATGTTTGATGAATATTGGCCCAAATGGGCCGCCGCTACAAATGGCCGATTACATAGTTTTTCACAACTCCCTTAATATGGGTATCAAATGAAAGGGCTTGTGTAGTGGAATACTATACCCGATAAAGATTAAGCTTTTCTAGGGAGTTGTTTAAATGTTTAATTAATTTAATCTTGTATAATACTAAGTATATAATGATTTTGTTAGGAGGTTCTCAATTAAATCATTTAGGTAGGTACCTGTTTTAAAGCTATGAATCATAGTTTGCTGTAAGTATATTCTTAGATGACCAATTAACCATAGTTTGTTTAGATATAACGGAAACATCAATTAACGTTAGACATCTATTGTAATACAGTGATAGCATGTGGTAAACTGGAGCGCGCGAGAATTGGGTAAGAATCAAGGTTGAGTGGAGCTGTATCGAACAGTAAATGCATGGATATAAATAGAGGAACAGCGCGCTTAAACGTTTGATGGGTTTGTAACTGTACGTATATTTATCGATGTTAGTTAAATTTTTGAAGTACCAAAAATACTAGGTTTAGGGAGGTGATGTAGTGAAAAACCTTAATACATAGATATAATACATGTTTCTATATTTCTTTGTCTGAGGCAAGAAAATGGTTCGCTGGAAACTTTGTAGTTGATGACTCTTTCTACTGCTGGGCTTAGAACTTCAACTAAGAAAAATCAATGAAAACCTCAATAGCTTACTTTAGCTTAACGAAACCAAAAGTTTACGTAACAACTGATGCCTACGTAGACGAATGTGCAAACGATAAAATAAAAATTAAAAAAGCCTTTTATTTCTTGTTTTACAAATAATTGGTTTAATAAATAACTGATATAAAAATACAATAAATAATATTTTCTATTTTTTATTTAAACAAGAGCCCCTCTAGTCGAGGGTGAAGGCCTCCTCCAAAGCAGCCCATCTGTTCCGATCTTTGGCTAGATGTAGCCACTTCTTGCCAGCGATTTTCGTTACGTCGTCAGACCACCTGCCGAATGGTCTACCTGCTCTCCTGTGACCTGTAGGGCCCAGCCACGATGTCAATATTAAGGACCAACGATCGTCGCTCATCGTCGTGCAAACGATAACCCAGTATAATGTTTTCGTTAAAGCATGTGACGATAACTTCAATTGTTATTGTTTAGTCTTAAATTATTTTGACTTTTGATTTTTAATTTTATTTAATCTTCATACATGTAAAAAATCTTGATGAAAAAAAGCGGACGCACACTGTGCATTAACGAAGAAAGAAGAAAAAATGCCCTAGTGTAGACCTAACAAGAGTTAATTGCAGCTGGACCGTAAAGTAGCGTGGAACGTAAATGCGTAACGATAAACTTTATAGAAATAAGGTACTTACAACATTATTACGTTATACATGAATGAAAACAAACTGCGAATGAGTCACGAATCACATCGACGCGGACTAGTCGGATATGTCGAGCTTTTCAATATTAGCCCTTCGAACAAACCGTTGCATATCAAATCGGACACATGCCAGGGAATTCAAGAAGAAGACCTTGAGGTTGCGACGTTTTCTTTGCGAAAACCGGCAACTAGTAGCTAACCTCCGGCTGTAGGAGCGGCACATTAGTGTAAACAAAAAATTAAATAAACAAAAAGAGTGACATGTAATTTGGCGATGTATCGAGACATTGCTCACGCCGACGTGGAATGTCGACTTTGTTTCGGGTACGTTTGCGGATGTCAGTCATATATTGTTTTTATATGATTCGAATATAACGTGTTATAAAAACTTTTGAAAACATCTGTAATAATGAAAAACATCAGGATGTCTGGAATTTTCGTGTTTATTAGTGGTGGATTAATTACTAAGTGGTAGGTACCCCTAATCTATGTACTTCTATAAAGAATAATCAGTATCGTAGTTATACATATACGTGTTTACTACTCTAAGTGACATCTGTAATTTTACTTACACGAACTTTTACTTCTCAATAAAAACTTGCTGTGTGTTTTAGTTAAAAAAATGCTAAAACGGTCTTGATGAACTTTCACTAGTGATTGACAAATTTTTGCGCGGTGGGCAAAACCCAAAAATTAAAATGTCAAACGAGCTTCATGGAATCGCTTGATCCAGAGAGCGAAACGTGGTTTTGGTTGTCTCTACAAAAGACCGGTTGATGATATAATGAACTGACGTAGTTATTGCATTGTTTTCAGTGGTTCCCGGGCGCAGGAGGCGCGGGCGGCGCGCGCGGTCGCGGCGGGGAGCCGGAGGTGCGTCGCTCCCGCGCTAAGCGCATCACTCAGCGGCGCGGCGCTATCAAGCACCATAAGTAAGTATAATTAGAGTACCTACCTACTACAATTTAATTGATATTGCTTATAGCCCAGTGCAGATAGCCTCAAACATAATAAAAAGTAAAAGAAAATCACAGTAGGATGAAACCCATTTCAAAAGGAAGAGAATGCCATAAAAATTAATGGAAAAATAAATTACGGGCGATCTGAGGTCGGGAAGGGGTAGAGGGTGAGGGTTTAGGGGTAAAAAACGGATTTTCTCGATTTCTGGCAAAACTAAAAGTCCTATGGGAAAGAGTTATATGGCAAAGTTGTAGGTAATAAAAAGATCTAAAACTTTTGTTCTTACACTTTTTTCACATAACCTAAAAATTTATGTGAAAAATTCAAAAAAACAAGGTTTTGGTTTTTTATTTTTATCTTTTACAAATTTTTTTCTTTTTTAACGAAATTTTGTGAAAATTTACCTTTTTATGTCCCAAATACGCTGTAATTTATTTGATTAAAAATATTTATTTATTCACCTTATTTTGAATTAATATCGAAAAAACACCCTAATTTTCAATCGAAAATTCACCCGTCAAAATATCAGCTTTTTTCAAAAAGTTGGTATGGTTTCTGTTTGTTGAAATCTCTACTTTCCGAAGGTGAAAAAATATGTATATGTTACTATAGTAAACCTTCTCAGAAAAGGCAAAACCTAGGCTAACGGTTTTTACAGCTGCAATGAAAATGCAGGCGTAGATGCCTATTTATTACTATTTTAAGATAATGTAGGTCGCTCAGGTATATACCTGAGTGACCTACGAAACATTTTAGCCCACTAAAAGGTCACATTACAATGTCAACATAGAAAAGTGGAGACGGGGCTAGGCGGATCTGAGCTTTGTTGGGTCTACATACTTTTTTTTAACACTGAGAAATGTGTTTATGCAAAGATATAGGGCAGCTAACTTCTCAGAGGGTATGCAGGACTCATCGGCTGAGAACCAACCGGAATACCTGCTAAAACCAAGCGATGTTCCTTCCAATAGTCTGGTGATTGGGTGCCGGGAGCATCGTAAATCTTCCGTAACCTAATTAGCAGAGTCCACCGAGCCAGACCCTCAACTGGGCCTTACTACATACCTGCTATTACGTAGCAGCAGTAAAAACCGTTAGCCTAGTTTTTGCCTTTTCTGAGAAGGTTTACTATGGTAACATATATATATTATTTGCCCATCGGAAAGTAGAGATTTTAGCGAACAGAAAGCACAATAATTTTTTGAAAAAAAAAAATATTTTGACGGACAATTTTTCGGTTGAAAATTAGGTTATTTTTTCGATATTCATTCAAAATAAGGTGTAAAAATAAATTTTTCAAATCAAATAAATTATAGCGTGTTTAGGACATAAGAAGGCAAGGTTTCACCAAATTTTATGAAAATAAAACTTTATTTGTAAAAGATAAAAATATAAAACCAAAAACTTGGATTTTGTATTTTTCACACAAATTTTGAGGTTATGTGAAAAAAGTGTAGAAACAAAAGTTTTAGATCTTTTTATTATCTACAACTTTGCCATTCAAGTCTTTTCCATAGGACTTTTAGTTTTGCCGGAAATCGAGAAAATCCGTGTTTTACCCCTAAACCCTCAACCCCTACCCCTTCCCGACCTCAAATCGCCCGTAATTTATTTTTCCTCTCATTTTTATGGCATTCTCTTCCTTTTGAAATGGGTTTCATCCTACTATGATTTTTTTTGGTTTTAAAAATTATCGACCCTGGACTATTACTTTCGGTCTATGAAGGATAGACATAAGGCGAATTATCTGAGTATGAAATAATGTTCGTTAAGATCTGCAGATCTGCCTGTGGTGACTTTTGGAGAAAACGGGCGTCAAGTGTACAGTCTCTTAACCATTCAAGATACAAACCTTATATTTTTTCACATGTTCCCCGCCATAATATGAAACTCATAACCCTTGAAGTGTTTTAATTATTGGGGAAACGTTTCGTTATTTAAGGTCAAAACTTTAAAGGTTGGATAACTTTTACTTTTTTACTTGGATAGTTGATAGTCTTAAATCCTTTGAAAAATTTCGCTAGCTCCCAAAGTCTACAAATCGAAATCCTTAAATGCATAATAAATAGTATGTAGATACTAAAGATATAATGATTTTAAAATTTTATGCTTTTATGTAAATGAACAAGGTTTGGCCATCACAGTGTCTTACTCGTATTTCACTCTTTCTACAATTACTCAGATTTATTTATACCCCGTTTAATATTGAAGTAAGAAAATGTTCCAAAAGGCAAGGCTGGCTTTGCAAAGAGGCATGTTGGAAAATTGGGTATGGCAGAAAAAGCATAAAAGTAAAATAAGCGCGGTAGAGATGAGAGCATTTTAGCACTTCTCGAAACTTTTGTACTGTAGAAAATAATTAATAAGCAAAAAGAAAAATTATCATTTGCTATGAGGATGCCCTAGATTATAAGAGAAGAACTCAAGTTAAAGACCTTTTATTTTCCTTGCAGAGTCCACGAAGTTAACGGACACCGTTTCGTGGCGAAATTTTTCCGGCAGCCGACCTTCTGCGCGTTTTGTAAGGAGTTTCTGTGGGGTTTCGGCAAGCAGGGCTACCGGTGCATCGTGTGTCAGACCGCGGTACACAAGCGTTGTCACAACAAGCTGCTGGGAAAATGTCCCGGCTCTACCGCCTATTCTGATGCTACTGTGGTAAGGAAGCTCATAATTATCACCTTGTTATAAAAGTACCCTGAATTAAGCCAAGCCTTTCTTCCAAATTCTTCATATGGAGCATTTGGCTATTTGACACTAATCAAAATATTAGAATTTTAATTTATTTTTTGAAACTTGATTCTATAACAAATATAATATACCTAATAAAACTAATTAAATTGATCGACTAAATAAAAAGTTATAAGCATTTGAATATGACTGATTAGACAGAGACAGCCATATCGCCATAGTGGCTTAGTAGAAATATTCGTTTTGCGAGAAAAGGACAGAAGACCCCTACTCCAAACATTTAAGTGGCTGTAACTTTGCAGATCTTTATAAGATTTTTATCAATTTTATGCGAACGATATTATTTTCATCTTACTTTATAATAAAATAAATTGTGTCAAATACCCAAATTTAATGTGCTCTCTGGTACAAGCAGGTTTACACTACCGCTTTCCTAAAAACAAGCAGCTAGTGGGAATTTAATGAAGACAAGCTTTTTGAATGAAATACAATTACCCAATGATCATGCCAAATTTGCTCATACATGCCACATATTGAATCAACGAGGAAGTTACGTTCTGTTATATTAGTTTTAACTGTTTATTTTATATGAACAGCAGCTTTTTTTCCCCCAACGCAAAAAAAATTGGACCGATTTTCATCAAACGTAGGTAAGAACCAGCACTGGTTTTTAAATTAAATAATAACTGCATCGAAATAGGTCCATCCATTTGAGCAGTACGAGGCCACATATAGACACAAATTGACAGACAGGGTGACATCTACATGTTATAGGTAATAACACTCTTCCTTTTGTAACGGGGGTTAAAAATATGTATTAGTATTAGGTAACTTAGATTAGCTTACATGGCCAACCAACGGGGAAATGCAGCCACCATTCAACGTGAACATGTTTTATTAGTTATTAGGACATGTTAGCTTAATCAGATCAAAAATTTGCATTAAGTAGTAGTTCTAAGTATTAACTCGTAGTTTATTTATTGCAGTATTTGAGGGAGAGGTTCAAAGTAGATGTTCCGCATCGCTTTCGCCCGCACCAGTTCATGTCACCAACATTTTGTGACCACTGCGGTGCTCTCCTCTACGGATTCTTTAAGCAAGGCCTTAAATGTGAAGGTAATGTCATAAGTATATATGGATCTTTTCGTAAAATGGTCCAACGATTTGTTAAAAGCAGTTAACTGAAATTGAGACTATTAAGAGTTTATTTAAAAGTGTAAAAGCTTTGATTAATAAATAAATTAAGGTAGACATTTTTATACAAACTGAAAATAAGCATATGATTAAAATAAAATTAAACCGAATTCAGGATTCAATTATGTACATCCATTAAAGTAATTTTACTTCAAGTTTTTGAAATCAATTGTAATATGTTTTTACAAAGATCAACAAGTAGATTTTTTTCATTTTTCTTCAAAACGAGTTGGGCCGTGACTGCAATCACACCAGGTGGTAAGTGATGATGTAATCTGAGATAGAAGCGGGCTAACTTATTTGGAATAGGATATGCCACTTCGGTTTCTATACGACATCATACCGGAACATAGATCGCGTTAGAATGTCCTTACATACATTATAAATTAGGTTTCACTTTAAAGTATAAATTAGTCATATTTTTTATAGATATATTACCATGTTAATAGTAGAAGGAAAACAAGAGAGGGAGACCAAAAAAGGATATACAAGTGTGTTAATTTCAATTAATTTCCTAAATATCATGTAAATATTTGTATTCCATGACTTCATATTTTATCATCATCATTATCAGCCTATTGACGGCCCACTACAGGGCCCTCCTTATATGAGAGGGGATATTTAGCGTAGACCCACCATGCTGCTCCAATGCGGATTGGCGGGCTTAGGGTGATAATGTTTCATTTATTAACGATCACTATCAGATGTTGACGATAGTGACCGGGACCGACGGCTTAACGTGCTCTCCGAGGCACGGGGGTGTAACACCGCCAACTTCCCGACTCCGGGCTTGGAATTTCCTGAAAATTTCATAGAAGAATGAAAAAGTCAGAATTATTCCGTGACCCAACCTAGGATTCGAACCCAGGACCTCGTGATCGAAGCCACCTCGGCTAACCACTAGGCCAACGAGGCAGTCATAGTTTATATTGTAGCTTTATTTCCAGTCGTATACTTATTGTATAGTTAATAGATAAATATTATTAAGAGTTTAAATTTTTATTTAAAAGAAGCACGCGCTTAGAATATTAAATAGTAAATAATTTATTTATTTTTGCTATCTTCGCAAATAAACATTGTAAAGTAAACACCCGATTAGGATTCGTTGATTTATGAGTGAAATGTTTATCTTATTATCGGGTCTGGGTGACTATCACTCAAATTCAACAAATTTTGTCGGAAAATAGCAAAATAAATAAGTTATTTACAATAATTTTATTATTTTATACTTTCCTTATTATGTGCTGTGCATTTTTACTGTCGCAAAGTTTCATTAAATTAAATAGAAATTCGCATGATTTTTGTTTTTTTTCTGCCTAATTTAACTAATACTTGTTTGAATAAAAGTTTGTCAGTTTGTTTTATTTTTATATTTTCGCTTTATATTAACACTGTCTTAAACTTAATTACCTTTACTAGATTAAACTCTTCTTAAGATTAAAAATTAAGGATTCATAGTTTTAAAATACACATATTACATGCAAATTGCAATATTTTTAAAGTTAAACTACTAATATGGCAGTGATGAAGCAAGGAAATATTATAACAACATTTTTATACTAATATAGCGATTGATATTCACTGTCCAACATTAGCCAGTTTGGGTACAGTTATGCGAATATATCCGCGATTAGAAACTTGAGCCTCGTTCTTAATTTATTGTGTTATTAATATGTTAAATTTTACTTAATAAAAATTCAGTTATGTGTACATATCCTTGTTTTACTACTGAGGGAAACACAAATATATCAATCTAAGTTATCACTAAGTAAGCACTTCAGACACCAGTTAGTCTATGTGTCACCACCGGACATTTCACTCTTGCAGAGGAATGTCAATTTATTATAATCATTTTTTAAAAATTAAAAAAATGGATTATATTGTTAGTCTTTATTAAGACGAATCAAACAAGCTCAATGGGATTGTGTCGCTTTGCTGCGGAGTTCCCTTGACCACCTTCCAGCTTCAGCATCAGATCAGATGACATTATAATGCATTGTGACATGACATATAACAATTTTAGCTCAATCGGAAACCGGGTAAATGATTAAAATTAACTTGAAGATTTCATAATAGAGTCTGGGACAGTTGAAAAAAATAAAAGATTATAAAAAATATTATTTCAACCTGTATTACGTCAGCTCGCTACGAAATCGTAGCTATAAATAAGCAAATCTCGTAGCATTTCAAGTCAGCCGTAGAACTATCGTAGTCACTGCGTAGCCACGTACTTTTCTACGTAAAATAAAGCTTGAAATGCGCTCAAATTGCTGGGAATATACTATTTTTAAACGACTTCAAAAAAAAAGGCGTTTCTCAATTCGACCGTATATATTTTTTTTTTTTTTTTTTTTTATGTGTGTTCGCGCATAACTTCGTCGTTTATGAACCGATTTTGATAATTCTTTTTTTGTTGGAAAGTAGATAGTCCGGTGGTGGTACCATGACAAGGAAACCAGGATCTGATGATGGGATCCTGGAGAAAACGAGGGGAACTTTTAAAAATTGTAGGGACAACAAGTACGTTTGTTAATTTTTCCGGTAAGTATTTAAAAGCATACTTGATGTACATGTAATTTAATCATTAATCACAGCGACCTTTACATTTAGATGAGCTGTGACAGTCATTGAGGGTCTGGTGATGAACAGTTAAGGGAGCTCCGTCATTACACTGTAGGTCGTATTTGGAATCTTTTTAAACCTTATGAAATACTTGGAAAATGTTTTTTTCTTTATGTATGTTGCTTTTACTGTCTAAAACATATCTCTCTCTACATAAACACTAGTGAAATAATCATCAATAAACATCCTTTTGTTTTTATCGCAATGAAAACGGGCAAACAATTATGTGTGTAACTTGATGTTAAGTAATAACCGCCGCATTAATATTTGTGACACTAGTGAATATTGGTCATTGTCGAGTAGGTTCTTTAGTATGTTCGTTGTTGATAAATCACTAAAAAGTATGAAATAAAAAAATGTTAACGCACTAAAAAGTAAAAAATAACTTCGCTCCTTTACAATGTTCTTCATGTTTAAATTATCATTAAAATATACTTTTTAGTGCGTTTTGAAGGCGTTTTTATTTTTTGTTAAAATTTTTTTATTTATAAGCCATGAACATGTAATTTAATTATTGCTATCACAGCGACCGAGCTGCGCTCATTACACTGTAGGTCGTATTTGGAATCTTTTTTTCCTTTTGTTTTTATCGCAATGAAAACGGGCAAACAATTATGTGTGTAACTTGATGTTAAGTAAAAACCACCGCATTAATATTTGTGACACTAGAGTCATTGCCGGCTTTTGTTAAATTTTATTCGCTCCTTAATGTTTTCATGTTTAAGTTATACTGATATGTAAACTATATTCCTGCACAGTTTCATCAAAATCCATTTAGTATTTTTTGCGTGAAAGAGTAACAAACATCCA
The DNA here is from genome assembly GCA_034621355.1 of Mycalesis mineus. NCBI lineage: Eukaryota > Metazoa > Arthropoda > Insecta > Lepidoptera > Nymphalidae > Mycalesis > Mycalesis mineus. The sequence continues at coordinate 11,225,671 of CM067887.1, read as the reverse complement.
TGTATGCGTACATGCAAAGTTTCGTCTTTTTAATATTAGTAAAGATACTGTAGCAAGAAGTTCATTTTATAGTATACAGATAACATAACATATATATATATATATGCATAACCAGTCGTCCAGATTTAAATTGGTCTCTATGGCGCAAGTTCCGGTGTGAGATAACAGAGGGTCAGTTCGAACAGCGCCTCAAAACACTCGCCATTATAGAGACACAGAGAACTAAAATCTCTACAAGTTTGGAGTTGGCGCATCGCCCCCTTTTAAATGCGACAAGGTTGAAAGAAATTGATAATCATGTATTTCAACCCCCAGTATCTACTCTATATGCCGTCGTACATTTACTTTTAAAGTAAGAGCCTATTTTTAGTCTGCTCTGAAACTATATTCTCGATGGACTTGATTGATTGTTAGTCATTTCGCGACGTAGACGCTCACTAGGAATGTATTTAGAAATAATCTTCAACCTATTAACGGTTCACTTCATCGCCTGGCCTCCCTTCTTGTAGGAGAGTGGACATGGTGCTTAGATCCACCACGCGGCTTACGGTGATAATGTTTTTAAATAATTTAACGGTCACTGTCAGATGATGATGGTAGTGACATCGCCAAGGGGGTGTAACACCACGAACTTCCCGAATCCGGACTTAGCAGTTTACTGAAAGTTTCTTAGAAGAAAGAAACACTCATAATTATTCCAAGACCTGGCCCAGGATTCGAAATCAGGACCTCGTGCGAGTCGTGATCATATGCCACATAGGCTAACCACTAGACCAACGAGGAATACAGAACTTTCAGTCCGAGATTTAACTTGTAGTTTATATATTATAAATATAGCTAGTTACAACATTCATTTTAATATTAGCATACATTTTTTTTTAATGTTTAATGTACTGTATGAATTATTTTGTAATTTATATTATAATTTTGAAATATTTTGCACGCCTTTATGGTAAAACATGCTTGGTTGTATAATTATACATAAATATTACCAATTTGTACCTATGTTTATCGCAAATAAATGATTATCATTTATAACGTTGAGTTATAACTAGTATTGAATCCGAGATGTCAATAGGATGGACTTCACTCGTATCAAAATATTGATGGTTATAAATACTTTTTGAAACTTGATTTGATAAGAAACAAAATTACGGAAAACGAATTTGATTAGGTATATATTCTAGTTATGTCCCAGGATGAACTATTGGCATCACTTCCAAAAGACGAGGGTGCTAGAAAACTTGACACTAGGCTTCAATTTTACAAACAATTTATGGCGGGTTCTCAGGTAAATAGAACCGGGTTGGGTGCAAGATAGAAGAAGGAAGACCAAGACATAATAAAATCTTTTATTAAATAAGACGAGGACGGTAGCTACAAAGTGCATGTTATGAACTTAGAAGTGCAAAATGAGTGGTTAAACTTAGGTGAGTCAGTAAGATGAGGAAAAGCTTCGTAAAAATCTTGCTATACCTGTGGTGAGGCAGTAGGCACTACAAGGCACTTATCGGTAGGATGCAAGGTGCTCCTGGACAGGGGTCTTTACTCACGCCGTCACGATAGAGTACTAGAAATCATACGTGAAGCTATCAGCCCTTCAGCAGTTAGAACTCAAAAAGGGTTGACAACGAATAAAAGACAAACAAACTTCGTTAAAGCAGGCTCAAGTACAAATTCCACCAGCAAGCCTTATTCAATTCTGGGCTCTGCACCTGATTGGGCGATATAAATGGACCCGTATGAAAAGCACGATAAAATCTTAGCTATTTCGACATCTAGACCGGACATATTTCTTTTTTCCAAATAAATCAAACGTATAGTACTTGTTGAGCTTACAGTACCGTGGAAAACAAACATCCCTAAAGACCATGTATTCAAAATGAATAAATATTATGACCTTATCATCATTACAGCTATGTGGTTAGTTTAACGCGACGGAGATGGATGCGAGGTATCCAGCAGTCTCTTTATAAGAGGGTTGAAATGAAGAATCCATCCACCACGCGCTACCACGCAAGATTGAGCTGTTAAAAAATTAATATTATGACTTTACTAATATTTTATAAAATTTACTATGTGGTTAATAATAAAAAATAAAGATGAATACGAGGTGTATACTTTCGAAGTCTTTCTATAACCTTTTAAAGACCTTGGCTTTACTGTCTGTAGCGAGTGCAGTAAGCTCCATATTAAACAAGTATCTAAAGCTGCTTTTGACCTTCGAAAATTTGAATGGGCAGGGAAAATAACTTGAACTGAGGACGTGAGTGTTGACGGCTGTCACTAAGAGATCTCTTTTAAACCTACACCCGTGTCACAAGTCTCGGGCTCTGTTCGGAGTTGTTCTCTCAGCCACGCGATGGACCCGATCCGCACAGTGAATCCATGGAATGCTAAGATATTCGTTTTTCTATAAAAGTAATTAATAAAAACGTTATAAATGTTTAAATATTTGTAATTAAGCGGAAACCGCCTCATATCCTTATGACATCACACTGTAGCGCCGTAGTTGCTCAGCACAACTCCTCCATTTGCGAGAAAGGGACAGAAAGCCCTCAAATCAATAATTTAATTAAGTGGCAGTAACTTTAGATATATTTGTCGGACCGGGATTCAAATCCAGGACATGCATTTTATAACGCACCGCGCATACCATGCAAGATTAAGGCCGTTAAAAACATTTAATATAAACTGAATCCTGCGACTATACTCGCGTCAGTACACGATATTTCGTTATTAGGGTTTTGTTTTCTAATAGCAAAAAAGTAAGCCTAATGGATTCGTAAAGTCTGTCAGTCTATCAGACGGCAGACCACGCCACAGCTATTTTTTTTCAGAAACTGAGAACTATGCTGTTGAAATTTGGTAAGTCTGACTCGCACTTGGCCGGTTTTTTCATCTAGGCATAGTGAAATATTAGATATGTTATTATCTGAGTAGATAAATAAAATTGAAGTCTCTTTGTAATTTCAAATGTACAGCTTTTCACTAAATGCATTTACCTAACGACGTTTGGAAGTTGGTTGTGGTTCTATTACCTACACCCCCGTGCTTCGAAGTCCATCTATCGCTCGGTTCCGTCCGTTATCATTAACATCTAATGAACTTGCTCTGATATACATGAACGGATGAACATATCCTCATATTGCGCTATCCATCCTCGGGATTAAGTTCCATATCCCATTCACGATTAGGATAAAAGCTTGCCCCAGTAGAGGGCCATTAAAATTACAAGAATTTCGAGTATGTATTTGGTAAAATGTGGTAGAATCTACCACATTTTGTACAACGTAAAAAATTAGTTTGAGTCGGAGCGCCATTCACACTCCTGCATTTCTGCTACGCCGGATATTGAATCCAATGTTACATACTTTATTTAAATATCAACCTCACACAGCCGAACCCAGGCGCCTCGACGCGGACGGGGACGTTATATCCCCCACTGACTTCGATGTTATGAAGTCGGGGAACTGCCTTCTATCTTTTGCGGCGCTACTTTGTGCATACATTTGTAAGCCCTCCGTCCGTTCGTTTATAATATGTAACTGTAAACAGTTAACACCCTTAAATGTCCTTCGTCTTCATCACCAGAGCCCTAATAACAGTCACAATTTGTCTAGGTGAAAAGTTCTCATCAATACAAACTAATCAACCCCTTTCACAAGATAGCTACTGTAAACCGTTAAGGAGATCCATCATCTGTCCTTCGTCTTCATCAGTGTTCATGGTTTTCTAGACATAGTACCGTCACCGGACCATCTCCTTTCCAACAAAAAAAGAATCATCAAAATCGATTCATAAACGACTAAGTTATCTGCAAACACATAAAAAATTTGTTGTCTGTAAAGTCGGTTTACTGACGATAGTTGAACGTGACAACTTAAGAAAATACTGATGGAATGGTAGCATTTAATTGGTTATTAAAATTTTTAATTTAAGTATATTTTTATAAATATTAATTTAAATTAATAAAATAATTGATTTTGATTTTATAAATTTATATTTTAAATTTATAATAATTATATTTAATAGACGGATGTCGAACGCTGCCGAACGCAAAGGCCGATTGTGCTTCTTTGTCGCTCGTTCCGCGCTCTCGCTAGCACTTCAAGCCTTACATGGAACGCCTCAAAGCGAGGTAACGACGCATGACGTCACGTTTTTTCGTGCGTGCAGCCGGCTCTATCGAATTATAAGACGTTGTCACATCAAAAAACATTTCCCTTTTTCTGATACAGTCGGGTAAAAAAAAGAGTAGCTAAGAACACTCCTCAGACTTTTACCTATAAGGATATGTCCGTTTGGGACTTGTAAGGGAACATATAAATAGTGCCGACAGACGGACAGACATCAACAATTTAAAGCATTCCGCAGAAATGCAATGTGTGGATGATATTAAGTATTCTTAACAAACATTGCAATATTATTTACTCATTAAGCATAAACTACTGACTCTGACTGAAACTATCAACATAAAGATTTCGTATTATGATTTATTTTCGTCTTTCTGTACCAACCGTCGAGCCAACAAATGCATTAAGCTGTTTTTAGATCCAAACAATTTAGAGCACAGAAACTTTAAAAATTGATAAACCTGTATTTTTAATATAGAGCATCGAGATTTCTGTTTAGTGTTAACAAAAAAGTAATTACATGTAATATTTTTACGTCATCAATCCATCAAACGGCTCACGAGTCCCGCGGCGAGCGTCAAGTGGGCGGGCGCAGGTGCGTGCGTGCTCGCGCAGTTTTTCAGTCAGTACGTACCGCGCGCCCGCCCGACCGCGTCGTCGGGCTTGTGTCGCCCACTCGTAACTTATCGCGAAACTATGCCTCTGTTTTCCGATCATATAAGCAACATGTATTACAGTGGATCACCTTCGTATACTAGTTCACCGTACAGTTACAGTAGTGCAGTTCCTCCGTACGGATCTTCGTACAGTGCTTCTTATCTTAATCCCGGTGGAAATTATAGTTCTCATTCATCATTTGGAGGATACTCCCGTGCGCCGCTTGGTTCAAGATGGTTGACGAGCGGTGGTCGTGCATATTCACCGATACTAAGCAGTATCTCAGAAAAAGGGACTACGAGTCCAGTGAGAATAAATAGTCCTAGACGAATACCTATATCGAGTAGAACTTATGTGTCTTCTCCATATTCTTCGCGTCCTATTAATATCAACACTGCAGATATTGACGTGTCCCGAGACAAATATCGGAGTAAAGTGCAAAGTTCAAGTTCATCAACACCCACTGGTTTGCCACCGAGGCGTGAAAGTCCTTTAATCAATAAAGAAAATGGACATGACAAACCTGACACTGGCATTGACACGTCACCTGGTCCGAAACGTTCCACGATTAAACGTGATCGAACTGTAGTAAGACTGCACACTGTAAAAAGAAAAGAACGAGATTCTCCCCGTAAGCCTGTTGAAGTTTTAAATAACTCTATTACTTACGATCCATCAAAAACAGAATACGTGGAAAACCAAACAGAATCAAAGAAATGGAGAGAAAAATTAGCTGACGATTTAGCATACAAAACACAAAAAGAAAAGAAAACTTTAGGCGCTAAATTAGTAGAAAAGTTTACACTCAAAGACAAAAATGAGGATGAATATGATAGCTCCTTCAAAAAATCTCCAATTAACAACATAGATAAAGAAAAGTCTCCTGTGGAACAAAATAGTACTGATGAAATAAATTTAAAAAATAAATCATTTGATAGGCGTTGCTCTATGGAACTTCTAGCTGAACAAGCTTCTTTATTAGATTCATTAATTAGGAGAGAGAATTTAAGTACTGCCCCTTTGGATATTAGTAAAATAGGATCTATAGACAAATTAAACATTGACATAAAATTGGAGCCTGAACACGGTGATAGAACAAATATAGACCGTCAACAAAATCGCTTAAGCACTACAAAGTCAGACCACTCATTGCATGATCGCCTTTCTTCAAAAGACATAAAAGAACTTCCATATTCAAAAAGGAAAAGTTTGCGAAAATGTTCCTCTGGCAGCAATATTCGTAAATTAGATTGTATCAAAGAGATCCCTAAAAAGACGACAACTTTTAAAGTACCTCCTCTTGAAGACGATTCCCTTAACAAAAATAAAAAATTAAAACCTAAAATGAAAACTAAAATAACATCAACAGTAGAAGTTACACCAACAACTTCTCCATTGAAATTTATTGTAGAGAATGTTACAGTTGAAGAAAATGTTAAACCTTTGAAAAAGGACATTATATATAGTAGTGCACTAGATCAAACGCAGACCTTAAATACCAGCTTAACTAAAATTGATGATAAAACAAACAAAAATGAGAAATTAAAAAAGCAACTGAAGCCCCATGTTGAAATCGAAATAGAATCAGGTTTTAAAGAAATAGAACATAACGCTGATAAAGATAAAAGTTCCTTTAATGAAAATACTCCAATTTTAAAAGGACATAGAAAAAGCATAAAATCAAAAATCAAAGACACATCTAAGCCGCAATCAGATACCTCTACGAATATATCATCTCCAGACCCTGATGATGGTAATTTTTGGGAAAAACTTGGAAAAAGAGAAACTGTATATTTAATGAAAAGGAAACAAAACTTGGAAGAAGCTAGAGAAAAAAGTAAACGTTCCCTATTTTGGTTCCCAGAAGAAGAAGCTTTGAATATTGATGAAGACAATATAGAAAATACTGACCCAGAGTCTAATAAGGTTTGTGCAGGCATAATAAATGAAAAAAATAAAAGTATTGAAATATTAGGAGATAAACATGAGCAAATAAGTGGCTCACAAGAAAATGTAAATAATAATGTTCCTGATAATACTTTATTGGACCAAAATGAAAATTCCATTACAGTTAACAATGAAAATATGTTAAATAAAGGAATTACGATTTCTAACATAAAAATACCTAGTGTAAACGAGTCAGATAAAGTGGAAAGTTGTTGTGAATTAGAAGATAGTTTAAATACAAAACTGACAGAAACTAGAGCGGAATCAAAAAACTTATTAAATATAAGTGAAAAATTAGCAGAAAATTCAAAGCATCTTAACAAATCAAAAGACAACAAGAAAAATAGTGTCGGTGATAAAGATAAGGAAAATTATGATAAATTAAATCAGGACCAGGAGACACAACTGAAAGAAACTAACCCCAAATCTAAAATGTTACTAAATAACAGTGAAAAACCAGCAGAAGATACAAATAGTATAAACAAAACAAAAGACAATGTAGCTGAAAATAACAAGGAAAACGATAGTAAGCTAAAAGATATACATCAGGAATCGGAATTAAAACAAACAGAAACAAGCACACAATGTGAAAATATTTTAAGTAAAACTGAAAAGTTAGCAGAAGATACAAAGACTATTAACAAAACTAAAGAAAATGTCAATGAACGAAAGAAGGATTTGAATGAAAATAAATTAATCAAAAGTAACTTACATAATGCACAACATTTCAGTTATGAAAAGGAATCAAATTATTCATCAAGCAATATTAAATGTAATGTTATTGAAGGTGAAACGAACGATAATGAAAAATTATCTGCAAAAACAAAAAATGATCAAAAGGAGGAGATAAATAACATATCGAAGGTTTCAAGCAAAAACAAGAATGACATACTTTCTATTGAAGAGAATTCACCTGAAATTTCAAACATTCCTAATACTGAAGATCATGAATCTTTTAATAATAAATCAACTGAGATAAACACAGACAATATAGTCTTGAAAATTGATGAGATAAAAGCAGAAAAACAAGTTGCCAAGCCAACCTCTACTAATTCCCAAAAAGAAGAAATAATTAATAATGTTAATAAAACCTCAAATAGCAACAATAAAAATGAAACTGAGGTAGCAATTACACATGAAAATATTGAACTAAACATAATAAATGAAGAAGATAACAAAACACGACAAGAAAGCGAATACACAAATAGTAGAATAAATAGTGCAAAGGATAAAAGTGAAACTGGCGCAGTGAAGGTAGAAACAAAGCCAAGTATAGAAATTATAAACGAGACTGTTTCTACTGCAGAGTATCATAAAGTGTTTACTCCTACGAAACCTGTCAAAGAGGAAAAGGCGTTAAAAACTCTAATTGCTACTCCACGACCTCTTCAAAAACGAAATCCTCAATCGATTCGTTCTTCTTCTTCGTCGTCGTCTGAATCATCTGATGAAGATTCATCAGATGAAGATGAAAAAGAAGAAAAAGGTGACGACGAATCTAGTCAAGGCGAAGGTGAAAACAACACAGATGGAAGAATATCAACTGGATCTAATGATTCAGGCTTTGATTCCTCGGCTCCCACGTCGCCTTCAGGCTTTTTACACGCCAAAAAAGGTAACGTAAAATTGTATTAGTTACTAACTTGTAAATTAATCTGTATATATAATTTACATACACCTATGCACGTATGCTTTGCACGGCTTAAAGCACAGTATGTAGTAGGGGGAGCAAGCGTAAAACTCAAAATAGTTTTAGACGTGCAACATGGCTCTATTTGTTGTAGACTGTGATGTTAACTGTCATCGAAAGTGTGAAAAGTTAACGGCAAACTTGTGCGGAGTGAACCAGCGTCTCCTAGTCGAAGCTTTAGCATCTCGAACAACTTCTAAGAGAGGTAGGTATGTCTAAAATGATAATGATATCGTTTACAAAAATACTACTTAAAACGAATAAGCCTAGTTTTGTATTCCCATACGATATTTAAGGTCTTGAAATTTATTCCATAACAATTTAGGAATAAAAGCACGTTTGTTTATGTTATGGATTACAGCGTGGGCGCTCTATACGGCTGCCGCTGTCTGGATAGAAGCCAGTCATTTGCAGCTCACCTGCACATAATTAATAGCACTGGTGCAATTTAAATTAACAAAGAAATCTATTTTTGCCGTTATTCCTACTTTCAGAACAATAACAGTACATGCGCAAATTAATATAATACTCCCAAAAGATCCCTTACACAGTTTTGTTTCCTTTACATCTAACAATTATCGATATAAAGCCGTTTTATTTTAAAAAAATGTCTGTCCAAATTCGTTGTGTGAGTTGGTCAGCATATTTTATGACACAGTTAGATCAATCATCGTATAGAAGCAATGCCAGCCCTTGTAGTTCCCGTGACTAAAGCAATCGAAAGTTACGATGAACGTCGATTTATTTGGCGTGGCTTCAAACGTCACGTATTTTTATCCATCCAGACTGACCGCCTCTTTGTTGGCATTGCTCGTTAGGAGTTTTGAAGTGAATTTCGCAAATATTATGACCGATTAGATCGTTGATAGAAAACAGATATTTTCCTTTTAGTAAGTAAAAAAAGACAAAAACTTTCAAGTACTTATGAAAAGCATTTTAAAGACAATGATAGTTTGGGGAATAGCTAAATACCTATACAATAATGTTGAAATTTTTCTCAATGTCTCTATTATATAATCATTGTTTCTATTATATAATCAAAAAACTTGCAGTATTTAGATACTAGGCTATCTTGGTAGAAGGGCAATTATATCCTCTAAATTGGTCAGGAGCCCTAAGTTGTGGGAGGTGGATTGTTTTATAGTGTTTATCTACAGGTGGAGACAGCCCCAGCACCTCTGCAGGCATCACTCCTCCCCAAACATTTACCCACGACATCTTAGAACAAGAGTTGGGTAAGAAAAACATTATTAGTTCGGAGGTTTCATCTCACCTGGATTTACCTTTACTCGTCTTCATATTTTCTTCTTAGAAATAATATAATCATTGCTTATTCTGCCGCCTTAACTTCATCCTGTTTCTACTATATACTACTATATTTACTTTAATCAATAAAATTCTATTACTATAATAACAATTCGATAAACATCGCTCCATTCATTTCTATTTTTATTATAGAATCTAATACTAAGATGCCTATCCACTTTATTTCGGTGAACCGTCAGGTTTATTTTGGTTCATGCAAACAAGCTACTCAATAAACTCTTTTTCAAAAAGAACTTTTAGTTCGTGTGTAATAAATTTATGCTTCCTGACACAATTGGCAAAAAGCGAATTGTATTTCGAAACGGTCTAAAAATATCGACGCTAAAATCGCATCAGGACTTTCTCTTGGGATGCTGGTGTTTCTCATTTTACAAATATCCGCGTTCCTAACTCAGCTTTCAAATTTAATATTAAATATCAAGAACTCAGTATTCTATTTTACGCAGAAGAATTTAATTACATATTATGATAAGCAATTAGGAATCTAAAGTAGTTTTACGATATTTTCAAACTACTTCCAAACAGGTTCTCAATTTGACTGTATGTTTTAATTTAGTTTTTAGTTTTATGATAAAACTTTAATCAATGTCGATGACAAACTTAGGAACGTCGTTCAACTGAAAAATTGAGTACGAATTCACATGTGTGATGTATTTGTGTGGTGATGTCCCAGCCTTTGTGCATGTTTATTTATAACTGTCGTAAAACTCGTAACCATAATCTCTGTCAACACAAAGTGATTATGTTTTTGATGTTATGGGTGCGAGAAAGTTTCGTAATACCAAACAAAATCTCACAAATTGAATTTCTACCTTTGTTTTGTTTGAGTTCTATCATTGTCAACTTCGCCCTTATAACATTTAAATTAGACAACGTTTCCTAGTTTATGATTTTTGTTCCTAGACTCCCCCCTCCTCTCCCCATAGAATATTAGCTGCATATCTGACCTCAGTGCAGGGTACATCACAGAACAAAAATTCAATAGCAAGCTCGCAACTTTTAAAATATTTTATAGGTTTAATTATTGTGGTTTTTGGTTAAGCTTTTATCAACAGTAATTAAAATACTGCAAATCTTTAATAAGATGACCTTGATGTCTGTCTGAACTCGATATTTTTAAACAGCACGTGATTTTTCTATCTACAGAGTAAAGAAATTATGGACGGCATTGTCAATTATTATATTAAGAAAATTTAAAATAATTTTCCAAAAAAAATCAACTACGTATTTTGGCGTCCTTATGGTTAACCCTTAGGCTATACATATACATGGTTTAACATTACAAAACAGATATTGCAAATTCTATGATAAAATAAGAATACAACATAATTATCCTGAACAAGTAGCTCGTAGAAGGTTTTTACTTGAGGTCAAGTTAGCCCTTGATTGCGAATCCATAGAGTGCCAGAGAGTTCCTAAAAACGTTTTTCTTTTTTTTTTATCGACTACAAGTTGACCCTTGATTGCTATCACACCTGATGTTAAGTGATGATGCAGTCTAAGATGGAAGCGGGCTAACTTGTTAAGAGTGGGATGAAAATCCACTCCCCTGTCGGTTTCTACACGACATCGTACCGGAACGCTAAATCGCTTGGCGATACGTATTTGTCGGTAGTCGGTGTCGGTTTTCTATTGTGTTTACATTAATAAGCTTCGTTTGTTGCACGCCTCATAACGTGAAATGTGTGCGAGGTCAGGTTCTGTCCCCACAAACAATAAACGGGTAGCTTCGGTACTTAACATGCCTTTAATTATATCATAGTTACACGATGCTATAGCTGATGTAACTACAATCCTATTTATAACAGATTTGATATACACACGAAAAAAGAGAGGAGAATTGCCTATTATAAAAATGGTTATAAATATTACTTTCGACGTCAAACCTCACGCTAACGGAATTACTTATTAACGTTTCAGAACTGCAATACTACTTATTCTTGCAGCTCTGGAACTGTTGACGATGGATGTATAAAGTCGTTATTAATTAACCTTAGTTAAAATATCCCAAACAATTAAACAAAAATTCTTTTGTACTTATTTTTTCTTCCATTATCTGCTATTGTCACATCATTGTCTTGTTTATTCTTTTATTATAATTTTATAAATTGTTCAGTTCTCTCTTAGATCATAATTCTATTTACAAAGTCTAGAACGCTAAAAAATTATAACACGTTCTAAGGTAACCATTTATAATCTAAACTTTATTTAAATTCTAATATCTTGAATTATTTACCTACTGAAAAAATATTTTTTTTTAATTAATAAAAATGTATAAATAATAATCATTACAGAACTTTCAACTGCTTATGATCTATTCCGAAAAACTGGAAGATTTACACCTCCCGCAAGGAGTATTCCCAGATTCAGGAAGTATACTATAGAAGACTTTCAATTTATAAGAGTTTTGGGCAAAGGAAGCTTTGGTAAGGTAAGTTATATTATCGTATTTTAAACATTTGTGTCCTTTTTTGATTTCCGTTTATCTTCGTCGCCTATTTTAACGGTCCAAGCCAAGCCTCCCTCGTTAAAGGAGAGGGGATATGGAACTTATACCCACCACCACTGATGGCACACTAGTGTAAAACGACCAACTTCCAAAACCAGCCTGAAAATTTTAACTATGTCGTAATGGAACAGACAAAAGCCCAATATTTCATACCCCGACCCGTATGGATGGGTGGTAATGACGGGGCAGGATTTAAACCCAGGCCTTCGTAATCCGAAGCCTAAACCTAACCATTGGCCTGAGACAATTAAGATTTTCCTCCATTCACTAGAAAACTAAATTTCCAAGAGCGTATCCGTAGTCGTACCACATACCATTCTTGGAAATTTGTCGACGTAGGTATATATTGTTTTGATATGTTTCATGAAAATAGAACATTGCCAAGTATAAATACATAAGACTAATGTATTTTTGAGTTGGTACTTAAGTAGGTGGGTAGGTACCTACTATTGTTTTCTGTTGACCCACTTGTCGATAGATGTAAGTGCCAGATCTTCAACGTATTTTGTTGTAGCGGTTATTTATTTGTTTTATTTAATTAACTGATACTAATATTTATGTCTTTATGACGTAAGGAGAGAAAGCATGACATGAGTATAATCTTAACAGGGATAAAGGATATCTGGGTAAGAATACAAAACGGTTCTTATCAAGATGCTTTTATTTGATAGTATATATAATTTGGAAACATGTCTTAGAACAAAGAATACTTGTAAGTATCTACCTGTGTCACATATATATTTACAGTTAGTTACCTTGAATTCTAGCAATTAAAATGCAAAATATACGCTCACATATCTTTCTAAAATTAGCTAAATGAAAAATAAAACAAGGGAATTTGCCAAGAAAAAAACTGGCTATCGCCTACAACAAAACGCTTTTGTCGGCAGCACAGACGCGCGACGAATATTAACAATGTACCTACACGAAGCTGCTGAAAGATGCGCCAGTTCCATCCATGACTAAACGGCTTTCCGATAATTTGCAGTCTGACTGTGCATGTTTATTCTCTCATTCATTTATTTACATATATTTTTTTACAACAATGATTATAAGCATAAACTTAATATACCTACTTGTTTATACAAACACATCTGGTCCTGCTGCTGGGCTTCAAGCCCAAGCATCACACAACACAAAACAGCCATATAAGAGTCAGAGTAACCAGACTGAGGAACCTCTTCTCAATACGCGCCGTCTCGCGTATGTATGTACTCGTATTAACATTTTCTCTATCTAAAAGCCAAATGAAAGCTTCGATGTTTTCTTGACCATTGACTGAAACGACTATCGGAACAATAAAATCGTTGACTCAACATTTGTACGTGTTAAATGCAAAATAATCGTCGATATTATTGCAATGTAAAATACGAGTACATGAAGTAAGTATTCATGACGGCTCGACGACCACATTTTATATTATATTATAATAATAAATTAGCTATGACGACCGTCTCGACTTGCTCCCGAGACTCGGCAACAGGGAAATGCCAATTTATATTTATATCGAATGGTTGAGTACGATGAACCTATTTAAGAGCAGTTTCAGTGGGACACTTTATAACGGCAACGTTATGAAAACACAATGTAAAGAATATATACTCTTAATATAATTTAGAAAAGACACGTTTACAACGGCCTTATGGCGGATGTAGGATTTTGTTTGGCCTTTCGGATGGTAGTCTGCAGTACCTAAATTCGGACTTTGAGCCAAGATATGTCATCGTCGATATCGAATCTCAGATCATCGGCCTAGAAACGACCCACTATAGGCCATGCCTCCCTCCTAGAAGAGGACATATGGAGCTGAGACCCTCTGTTCCGATGCAGATTGGCGGGCTTGGGTTGATATTGTTGTATTCTTCAACGATCAGTATCGGATTTTGATGATAATGGCCCGGCTTAACATGCTCTCTGAGGCACAGGGGTGTAACACTTCGCAACTCTGAGCTTAGAATTTTCTGAAAATTTCTTGTAAGAAAAAACATCCTTTGGAAATTTCTTATAAGAAAAAACCCGAAACAGGTTTCGAATTCAAAACCTCGTGATCTAAAATCACATAAGCTAACCACTTGATCGAAGTTGTAGGGGTAGAGATACTAGAACATAATGATTAGTACTGAATTTTCAAGGGAGTCATCGCAGCCAACAGCTAACGTAATCAACAGAATTGACCCAACTGTGCAGTATTTATGGACACTATTTATTATTTTACGCTTGGATGCATCCAAGCCGTAGAATCAATCCGACGAAGTCGGTATCGCCGCCACGAGCGACATTTACGAGTAGCAGTGATGGTTTCAAGCATAGGTTCCCAAATTTATGTTGACCATCGTTCAATATTTTTTTATAAACCTAAGAAAAACTATAGAATTAGAAATTGTTAGAAAGATCTGAAATAAGTTAAATAATTTAATTAAATCTTCAAAGAGCGAGCTATGCTCGGAGTACCTTCTGTGTGATCGAATAAGAAATTACAAAATCGGCAGAAGAACGAAAGTAAAGGACAAAGCTCAACTAGTCGTAAGTGAAACTGGGCGGATCACATCTTTCGACGAGTTGTTCGATGGGCTTTAAAGTCACGCACTGGAAAGTGCGGAGCTTTAACGCTCCCCTATCACTTGAAATGTGAAACTGAGTTTCAGACGCTCACAAGGGTGCGCTATCACCCACGTTGAGAACCTATGGTCTAAAGTCTTGACGATTGTGATTAATCCATATGGAGCTCGAGCTGGCAGAACATAATGGCATGTTGCCATTCGCTGTGTCTCCTTTACCTGCCCTGCAAGTATTACAACTCTAGTCGGGCTATTTTCAGTGTCGACATCACTACTCACATTTAAAGCGTGGAACGCCACGTGTCATCGGCCTCGTGAATACAGTACATATATATTGTCATTAGAAAAACTTTTAAATTATTAAACACATTTTTAGAATATTAATAGGTATCTTCTTTGAAATATTAATATATATTTTTAAATAGGTATCTCATTTGCTTTTAGAAAAAAAAATTAAAATTATTTTGTGTTAGATTGCATGTGTAGGTAATTATCAAATTTTTTAATCAAATGAAACATACCTTTTGCCTAAGTAGCTACTGAATTTCTTAGCACAATATCAAAGTCTTCCTGATATTTCAACGACGGACGCTTGGCCCCATTACCTCTGACGCCGAGCCAGAAATACGGAGAAAGCTCGCATTTATTTGGATTAAAACGAAAATTACGTACACATCGTACGTTTGACAAACATATTTTCCGCTTAATAAATCAAAACTATAATCATATTTTATGGAATAGGCCACCGAGTTCTGACGGCTAATAAACAAGTAGACAGATACCTGTTTACTTATGACGGGCTTGAATTTATGAAGAATATCAGTTACATACCTATCAATGTAACTTTTGAAATAGGTACGATGACATCCCTTAGGTTTAAATCAATACTAGGTACCAAAGCCACAAAGGTTTGCTTCATTTATTTATTAGGTAAACTCATCTTTTTTCGCAGTTTTGAGTGTAACATAATATGTGTACCTACCAAGTACCTAACGTAGAAAGAAAATATTAATTACATATAGTTATCTATTTACAAAATTAACCAATACAGGCGTTTTCAACATAATATACCTATAGGTATAGAAGTGGGTAACTATGGCGCCACAGGGTGCAGATCCAGGGGGGCTATGCCGTAGAAATAACTATACTAAAGCCAAACTCGATTGAGAATGCATGTCAACAAACAAATTTAAAATGAAGGTAGAAATCACTAGTCATTTTACATCTGTTTTTTTTAATTAACTAGTTAATGACGAATTCATAACAATAAATTAGATTAGTAAGCTTAAAAGTAATTAATATATTCTATATCTTTTAAATAAGATTTTTTAAAATAACAAAACATAATTTAAAATCATTTAGGCATAAAATGTGTTGCATTTTCTACTTTCGTTTTAAATTAGCTTGTTGACAAGCATTCTCAATCGAGTTTGGTTTTAGTATAGACCTGTACCCCATTTTGTATCTTTGTTTTTATTTGTTGACATTGTGAGTTTCAGATATGTCTCTATCTCTCTGTATCTGTAGTATAGATATAGAGACGAATGCGTTAATCGCACAGTCGAGTTACTAAAACATCCTTACAGAATAGCCTCACAGGTCCGCGGTAGCTTTTTAGGGTCGCAGTTATGCACGCACCACATATAATGATATAAGGTTAATTAGGTTTAGTACCATACTTACACGGTACCAATACCGCTTAGGAGCAACGTAGTGGATCTAAACATGAAATCTTCTCGTCCTATTTGAGAGATGGTTTTTTAAGCCGAAAACATATATAATTATAAATCGAAACAAAATGTAGGGACATTACGCTGTCTATGAAGATATTGTTTTGTTATCAGGTAATGTTAGCAGAGCTCAGAGACACGGAATACTACTACGCCGTTAAATGCCTCAAGAAGGATGTAGTGTTGGAAGACGACGACGTGGAATGTACACTCATCGAGAGGAAGGTTCTCGCGCTGGGCACCAACCATCCTTACCTCTGCCATTTATTCGCTACTTTTCAGACTGATGTAAGTTACCTCACAACAATCTTTTTTTAGATCATACTATACTAGCGGACGCCATTGACTTTGTCCGCACGTAAACCCCGAACAGACGACATTCTTGATCTGTATAAACCTTTATTTTTTTTATTATCTTATGCGTAGTTTAATATATCTAACACACGACTCGACAACGGATCTCGACACTTCAAAGGATATCTATATATTCCATACCTATAACTAACAACATAAACTAATGACTGTTGTCTAACAAAACAATGCTGTTTTCAGTCTCATTTGTTTTTCGTGATGGAATACTTAAACGGCGGCGACCTGATGTTTCACATCCAACAAAGTGGACGGTTCCCGGAAGTGAAGGCGAGGTTTTATGCTGCGGAGATAGTGTCAGGACTTAAATTCCTTCATAAGAGAGGAATTGTGTACAGGTATGATACTAGACGACAGTTTACATTTTTAACGAACCAAAGAACGAACACTTCGTTCCCACTGCCGGAACAAACAGACATCCGAAAACTTAAAAATAGTCTATTTTTGATAAAATTGTGAAGTGGTCTACAGGCCACGGCATAAGAAATTTAATGGATTTTCGTTTCCCAAATTTTTTTAAACGTAAAAATTTACAGAGATTTGAAATTGGACAACATTTTACTGGACTTCGACGGTCACGTTCGGATTGCCGACTTCGGGATGTGTAAGTTGCAGATCTACCTGGACAAAACGGCGGACACGTTCTGTGGCACGCCGGACTACATGGCGCCGGAGGTAACCAATTATAGCTTTCTACTTCTTAAAAAACATTGAATACAAATTGTTTGTGTCGTTCTATTTATAAACATTCGTGAACTCATTACTTTTAAAGATCCAACTCGTTAAACGCCCACCTAAAAAAATACTTTACAACACCTAGACTATAAACAAAACAATCTATTACCATTTGTCAGCAATGATTTCAAAAGAATTGCATAAGATTATTAAGCTTACAAAGTAACAAATGTCATCATCATTGTCATCAGCCTATGTTATTAGGCCCAGTGCACTGTGATAGGGTCTATAAGAACAGGGTTTTGGTACTTTACTCGGCTAGATTATTATAATAACAAAGACCGGGGCCGGGGGCTTAATATAGGTATCTCATCTCCAAGGCCAGGCAAGGGTGTATCACCATCAACTCGTCAACACAGGGCTATGACTGATAATTTCTTGGAATAAAGAAAATCTTTCATAGCTCGATTTAATACTCGAACTCAGGATTTCATAATTCAAAGGTTAGGCACTCGAATAACCAGATAGGTGGATAAAATGTGTTGCAACTTTTTAAGATACTCAGAGACCTAATTATAGATCGGTAGAAGTTACCGAAACATGTTTTTTAAATTTGCAGATAATCAGAGGTCTAAAATACAATCAAACAGTGGACTGGTGGTCGTTCGGTGTGCTCTTGTACGAAATGCTGATCGGCCAGAGTCCGTTCAGCGGCTGCGACGAAGACGAGCTGTTCTGGTCCATATGCAATGAAATGCCGTCCTACCCGCGCTTCCTGTCGCAAGAGTCTTTGAGCATATTAACTAGGGTATGGGCCTAATTACACATACTCGTACCTATGATAGTTGTTTGCATTCGTCATTATCAGCCTATTAATGGCTTACTACAGAGCCAGGCTTCCTCGTAGGAAGGGATATGGAGCTTAAACTCCATCATGTTGCACCCATGCGGATTGGCGGGCTTAGATTAGATGGGTAGCTTAACGTGTTCTCCAAGGCATAGGGTTGTAACACCACCAACTGAAAGTTTCTTACAAGAATGAAAACATGGAATTCTTCCACAAGACCGTCCCAGGATTAGCAGGCTAACAAATAAACACATGAGTTATTCATGAAAAGACAATTTTGCCACTGCGCAGGTGATATATTTAAATGCCAACGTGCTGACCAGATATTTGTCCGGTCTTTATTTATTTAATTTGATTAAAATTGTTTTAGTTTATAAAAAAATACTTTCAGCTGCTGGACAAAGACGCCAGAACACGACTAGGGGGGCCCGAATGTATGCACGGTGATATCAGAGATCAGAAATTCTTCGAACAAATCCACTGGGACAGATTGGAGAGGAGAGAGCTCGAAGCGCCATTTAAACCTCGTGTGGTGAGTATGCAATATTGACAAACGTGTACTCCTTCAATTTTTACCAAGTTAAAATTCTTTAAATAGTAACAAACACTGTTATAACTGATCGTGAAACCTACTGAATAACCAATCATGTTATAAAATGATTTAAAAAAAATGCGAAAATATTTCTGATACTCTGGTACTAGAGTTGATTTTACTGAATAAAAGGGTTAGAGTGAAAGGAAAACTGAATTTGAAACGAACGAACGAAACGTGAACTTCATACGAAGCGGAATGAAATTTGGAAAATAAAGGTTATTCTCTTTAGCCAATTGCATCAGTGTTTGGCTAATGGCTTTTTTATTATTGCACTATCCGTTTTCCTTAACATAAAGTACTTCAACGCGGGTTGACTGGAGGAGATCGCCGATCGATCGATTAACTTTTGTTTTGTTTTTGTATCTCTGTATATTTTTATATGTGCAATAAAGAGTTTATTTATCTATCTAATGCAAATAATAATAATATTTATTTATTTCTCACCACAAACTAGTGTTGGGTAGGACAGGACTTGAAAAAGAGTTTGTAAGAGTAGCCTCTTTTTTGTACTGAGTCGGTACATTGTCCCACTTCAAATGAGGCGAGGCACGTTGAAGCCCGGCGCTACATTTGAAATAACTAGTACGAATATAATAGGATATAAAATCTTTGGATATTTGATGTTACTGTGTTAGTTTGTCATACTATCACACTTTGTTTGATTTTTATGACATGACAATGTATTGCATCGTAAATTATGAAGAATAGATTAACGTGATAAAATAGAGTTTCTGTAGGTAAAAAAAAAACATTTAGAAATATTTAATATAAAAAAAATAGGTACAAAAATAGGAAAAAATATTTACAGATTACAATTTAAAAATAATATCTTAGCAACTTTGTTGCCACTAAGCCTGTTCCTTCTTTCGGTAAGTACTTGGCCCGCTTTGGAAAAAGTACGCTCGGAAGGCACAGATGTAGCCACAATACAAAGCCGTTTCATAAATAATTTATACAGCCTTGGATAGGCCTCTTTTTTATAATGCCACCACTTGGCAGGATCTTGAGACCTTGGCAGTAAGGGTTCTTCAAGGTATTTGTCAACCTCGATAATACCCCCTGCAGTCGGATTGGTGTTTTTCAATAATATCCCGACTTGCTCGTCAAATTCGTCCCATATGCTTCGTTTAAGCTTACGGGGCGGTGACGAAGAAGATGGCGGCTCTGGAAGATCTGTGTGGATTTCGATTCGTCCGGCCATGGTTTTTAAATTACTACACGCTCTGTCACAAGCGTACTTATTTTCGAATCCATACTTTTTAAATCTTGGATCTAAAATTGTGCTTTCGGCAAAAATATTATTTTCTTCAATGCCTGAAATTTATTTATAACAATATAAATTATCATTTCTTACATAGCAAACTCAAATATAACTATAAATACTTTATTACTAAACCTGAAAACCGTGTGGTGATTTCATTTAACAGCACTTGAGCCATTCGCAGAACACATTCTGGGTGTGAAGATGATAAAAAATTCAGGCAACTCTTTTTAAGCGCATTTGATATAAGTATAACCTGAAATTAATAAAAAAAATGTATTCACTACAAGAATAGGATAATAAAACAAAAAATACATATGTTTGAAATATCATTGCACCTCTGAAATTGTTACATTCTTTTCAGAGCTCATCTCCTCAGTAACGTCCTTGAAGAGGCTGAGAATTTGTATTGCCGAATCTAGGACCTCTATGTCTTCCGGTGTCATGTTTTCAGTGTCTGGATAGTCTATTGCTATCGTAGACATGACGCTATTTTTTATTTTTAAGATTCGTTCGAACATTTCACACGTTGAATTCCAACGTGTGGAAACATCTTGTTTTAATTTTAATTGAGGCTCATCCAGCTTTTTTTGCATATTTTTGAGCCTCTCTGATGCAAGAGGACTTCTCTTAAATACCTCCACAATACGTTTAATTTTTAATGTTATATTTTTAATTTCTTTAAGAGAAGTCTGGACTATAAGATTTAATGTATGGGCAAAACAAGCAACGTGTCGCCAGTTGTTGAGGCGTATAGCAGCTTTGATGTTAAAAGCGTTATCGCTTGTTGCTGCCACAACCTTATCTGTTATTTGCCACATATCTGTTATGCGTTTTAGTTCTTGGGCTAAGTTTTCTGCTGTGTGTCTTTCCGGAAATTGGATACATTCTAAGAGGAAGGTTTTCAAATTTGTCTGTTTATTAAAAAAGTGGACAGTTACTGCTAAATAGTTGTCGTTGGGACTAGAGGTCCACCCATCGGTCGTTAAACAGACATACTCAGCCTGATTGAGTTCTGACTGTACAGTTTCTTTTGTCAAATTGTAGAGATTTGTCATCAGTGCATTTGACAATGTCTTGCGACTCGGTAATTGATATGCTGGATTTAGCTCTCTTATAAATTCCTTAAATTCTGGTGATTCCACTAAATGGAAGGCTAAATAATTTTTTGTAAAAACTTTGACTAACATTTTATTTAGAAGATCACATTTTTTTGCAGAAAGCGGCTTACAAAAGTACTGTGTTAATTTGGTGTTAACTGAAGCTTTAAAAGTGACTGGTAAGGATTCAGGGTTAACAGAAACAAAAGCAGTTGAAGCAGTAGATGTGGAAGCTGTAGGTGCCTCTGGTTCTCGTGGAATTGAATCGGTGGAAGTTGAGGGTTGCTGGATTTCTGTTTCAGAAGAAGCTACTCTGTCAAGCAACGGACCCTCGCGAATAGCAATAAATACATGCGGATGCTTGCTTTTAGTATGCCTTATCAAATTATAGGCACCACCACCTTTATATGAAAATTCTTTTTGGCAAAAATTGCATTTTGCTTTGTCGTTACTTAAATCCGTAAAAAACTGCCAAGCTTTTGAAGATTTTCGGTCAGCCGACATACTATGCATTCATAAAACAAAAAGAAAAAATATCACATAACACAACATTTAAAAACATGACAAACAATTGGATTACATACTGGAAAAACAGATTTATAACCCAACATTAGACCGTAGGTATTAAACTACCACAGTACAGACGAAAAGACCATTGCCTGCAATGTTGTGCTGGCGCTCCATCCGATTAATAATATAATTAATCGTTATTCCGTTATGATATTTTTTTCTTAGATACTTTCAGCCTAATTATTAGTACAGGTATTATTCAAATATTATCAAACAAACAAACGAACCAACTCAAATCAATATAAAAATAATAAACCACACCAAAATAATAACACAACCTAGCCGAACAAGCAAGCCATTGAAAGTCATTCATAAAAAGAATAATTACTAAAACTTACATAAATATTTAGTTTCACTCACTTTTCTATTTATTAGCTTAAAAAAACAAAAAAGATAACTTTACAAAACTTTAGCACTGCTGCACTGGTCACTGTTTTGCTTTCAAACTTAAATTTGAAGCGCACGTGTCAGGTCGCGGTTTCGTTTCGTTCATCGCATCTGTACATTGAATGATTTGTACAGTTGTAGCGTGCCTCGCTCCTATCTCTCTCGCGCTTACGATGAGTGACATTACGTCTGCCGCGACGCACAACGTAGCCGGGACATAAAATTTGAAGTAGTACACTTTATAGTGGTGAGCCGCTCTTACATTTTGACGTCATGTATGGGACAAATGTACTGCCTCTTGTATGTCTTACACAACACTACCACAAACCAGTATAAATAGTACATTTTGATTTAAATCCATTATACAATTGGGTTGTGGTTCGCTGGTGCCTGTTATAGGTATAAAACCCGTGGTACAGGTCACGAGGGTTCCACTACCCTGACATTAAATAATTAACATTGTACCTTAAATTACATATTATATAAATGTGTGTGTGTGTGTGCATGTATGTATATGTACGTGCGTGTGTGTGTGTGTGAGTAAGAGAGAGAGCGTGCATGTGTGAGTGTCAAAGTAAATTAAATAAAATGTATCTATTAGGATTAAACGCATAAAATAGAAGTATGGGTTCTGAGTTATTGCATAATCTCCAAAAGCTCTTCAGTAGCCGCATAAGATTGTTGAGAATGTATCAAGTGTAGCCATCGTGATTCTTAAGGGTATTTCAATGCAATAGCGATCTGTCAAAAACTTGACGATTGACCCACTGGTGTATGTAACCTTGAAAATTGATATAATAAAAATTGTTTCTATTGCAGAGGCATCCCATGGACACCCAATACTTCGACCGAGCGTTCACCGGCGAGCGTCCACGACTCACCGCGGTAGAACCACAAGTTCTGCGCTCTATGGACCAGGAACCATTTAGAGGGTTCTCTTATACAAACCCGAATGCTACTGATCGCTAAAACAAACCTCGGTATTACATTTTGGTTTGAATTGGTATTTGCTCACTTGATGTAAAACAAAAAGTGACCATTTAGAGCACTTCAAGTTGATGGAGTACTAACGGTTAGATTTGAATTATTGTTTAAACTACCGCCAATTGATTGTGACGCCATTTTGTACCAACTAGGTACATGGTAGAGAACGGTTTGAGTGTCTCAATCTATTGGCAAAAACAAACCTGTTAAATATACTTATAATGTACATATCAGTTATACAGTGTATATTGTGTCTGGCACACATTTATGATTTTGTCTAAATATTGGAAGTTTTATCATTTTATATTAATGTAAGTATCTGTAACTAGGTATGATAGAAATTATTAAAATGTATTTTTTTTAGTAAATAAATACGTAAACCAGAGCACGTGTTATCATTTTTGATTAGGATGGTAAAAAAATATGAGTAAGGATATATTAAAAATGATTTATTTATTTTAAACAGTATTAAAATATTTCCTTTCTGAATAAAAATAACTATATCAGTAGGTACAACGTTAGAGTAATAATAATTTTAAAAGGAAATTCAACCGACTTCTTAATGTTAAATAATTACAGACTTAAATCTTTGAGGGCCTCAGTGGGACATTGGTATGTGCGATGGATTTACAAGATCCTTTTCTTTGAAGAATAAATATTTTTGGTAAAGGACAAAAACTACAACTTATCTAATCTACCTATATATAAAAAATCTTTGCCCCTATTGATCTATCAACATACAGCGTAAGTTACTAGTTGTAGAGGCTTGAAATTTGGCAGACCTATTCCATATATGACGTAATCCTCCGATAATGGATGGATGAATAATAGAATTTTGGAAATTCCACCCCCATAGTACCCCATAGTATTATGGTTAGAACAGAGGATAGGGGAACAGGCGGATAAGAAAAGAAGAGATCAATCATACCTAGAAAGTCAGCAATAAACAAATTAAAAAACAAAAAACATTTAAAATTAAGTTGTCTTTTTATAATATATTATTCAAAAGATATTTACTATATTTAATTGTTTTAAGTTTATTAATTTCATTTATAGTCATTAATTTGTCATTTCCAATTTAATTAAAATATAAGATGTAAAATGAGTAGCGCTTTCTACCTTCATTTTTAATTTGTTTGCGTACAAGCATTCCACACTGAGTTCGGCTTTAGTGTAAGTGATCGTTCTTCCGTTCTTTCTTTCGTATTAAAAACAAAAACTGTTTAATGGGTTGAAACTTCTATATTCGTTTAGTATCAGTCTCTGTGCTCCAAACTGTGCCTCAGTGCTGCCGATATCGGAGATTTCTATCGCCTACCGTAGGATCCTGACCGACTATGGTTCCGAAGTTTTCTTCTTCTTCATTCCGATCTTTTTCCGCACTTGGCCATGGGTTTAGCCGCTATGCATGATTCCACCGGTGTAGACACCCCCCTCAGATTCCTTCCAACTAGCCGAGCTCGCCGACAGCCTTGTGTAGTGTCGCTGAGTAATAATAAGTAAGTAATGTAGGCTGCACGTTGTTCCGTCACGGCACTACATCTAAGCACAACATGTATCAGTGTCTCGTGTTCCTTCAGGCTCTGCACAGCTTTTTCCTAAAATTGAAAGATAAGTATTTGTGTATGCTGCCGTGATATGTAATTTAATCGTTAACGATCGAACAATCTAACGTACCTAGTTCTACAACTTTCGTGTTTCTCTATATTGTGAAGGCTTCCCTGAAGTAAAAAAAATAATATCTAGCTCTGACTTTACTTTAGAGCTACTGCAATATTCTTTCGGTTTCTTAAGATAAAACCGTCATTCGAAAATGGAATTCCACGCGGACAAAGTCGCCGCCATCCTCTAGTACCTTAATAACAATTCATAGACATAATAAAGAGTCGACACAAACAAATGATGTCCTTTATTGTCTTCGTACACTTCAATTGCTTTTATTTCAAATAGGCTTTGTTTATCTTTGCTCGCATCGCTCATGTCAACATTTTTTAATTCTGTGATATCTTTTAGATAAGTTTGTAAATTGAACTTTAACTCAGGTTCTTCTGACTCAATTAATTTTGGATTAAGATAAATTTCTATCTGTAAAGAAATAAAAATAAAAAATTTATTTTAATAAAAATTTCATGTTAAAAAATACTTTATTTTAATTCACGTTAAGTTAAAAAATATTGTATGAGATGACTATTCTGATAAAATATTGTCTTGGTAACTTAACTCCAAATCAAAGCTTGGTCTTTTACAAAAATAGCATGATATAGTATATTTTGAAAATTACAAAATGCGATATACTGACAAAGTTCCCAGTTTATGAAATATTACATTACATACTTCTCCATCTTTGTATCCAAAGATTACAGCATGGCCGTGTTCCAAAACACATGTAATTTCGTCTGTACACACGTTTTTAACGTTATCATCAGTGTATTCACAGGGCTTGGTGTTTAATGCTGAAATGAAACAAAAACTTAATATTTATTTTAAAAGTAAAAAGTTAGATACGAGACGCGCACGATAATCCTTATTTCGAAGCAATTACAAAGATCTCGCTCTTGTACACCGGTGGTAACTGAGCGGTCCTTTCGCTATCCGCGCGTGTTCAACTCACGGTTAAGGCATTCTGTTACATCCCTAAATTCTACATTCATAACGCTGACCAGCAACTATCGACTGACACAGATGTCAACGGCCAGTCAGCGATATATTTGCTATAAAAACCCTAGCTCTGCTTCAAACAGTCAGATTGCTGTCCAAGACTACGGACCTGGTTTCTGCCCGCCGGTCTGGACTAGTAGTGAGACTATAATATGCCCATCAAGTCGCCGTTACACCTTTTGAAGGTCCTCGCGAATCGCGGAATAAAGTGATTTAAGTAAATCGTCTAAGTTGTGTGAATTATACAATAATATAAACAGTTAATAAATTCGTTTCTAGCCAGTGTCGTGTTTTTTTTTTATAAACACTGAGGGCCCCAGACTAACAGTTCCTGTATTGATGTAGCGAGAGAAGAAACTAAATGGTGTTGATCGCATAAGTTGTGTCTTAAAGTTGTCAAACGCTGAGTTCGAAAGCATAAACCTACACCATACTCATACATAGCATACTCTACCAGCATTGGAGTGATTAGGTGTGAGTATTTCTATGTATTTTAGAAAGTGAAATTAATGGAACCTAATTCTTAAGCAAGCAAATTTAAAAACCGAAGGTACATAAATTTTTAAAGAAAACTCAGTCACGTAAAAATACAGCATACTTACAATTATTTTGAAGGGAAGAATAAAAAATTAGTGGTAATAAATTCCATTGTCTCTTGAGGGGGCGGTAGTCAAATTTATGTGTAAAGCTTTTTAGGTTAAAGTCAACAAATAGAACTTGGCCACTTTTTAACGCAACATACACATCTTCCCTGTGTAAGTGTATACTGCATAGTAAATTCTCACTGCCATAATATTTTGCTAGCCATTGGGAATTCCAATGATTCACTTTAGCAGTATATTTCCAGAGGACATTATTATGGATAACATAGCAAGAGTCCAAATTAACTCTGTAAAAATTTAAAAATATATTTTATTAAAATATCTGATGTGTAAAAAATTAACAAATATTTAAATGATATAGAAACTTACTTATATATAATGGGGGATTCGATTTTAATTTTTTGCACTGAATTTGAATCAAAAGGCTCTGTACATAATTTATTGGTGAGAGACAGTACCAGACGTCCAAATGAGTTAGATTTTAGTTTAACAATCAATGATGAAGTTTCTTTATAGCCAAGTACTAAAAGTAAGAAAATCTATTACAACACAAAATGTTCAGCTACAAATCTTACCATTATTGACACCTGCAATAAATAACATTGTAACACAATTATTGTGATGGCGAATGAATGATGTATGAGGGGTGTCGGGTATTTCGATAATAATTCATTGTAGTTCGCACACTGCCATTCGCTTGCCATTAAATCAGTCTGCAATCCACTGTCCGTGTTTTATTACGTAATACTTAACTGGCGACGAGTTTTTATAGAAATTTCTCGAACATATTAAGTTTTTTGTCATTATTTAGTTATTTTTAGTTGTTTTAGTGATCATGTCTTACGGAAAAATCGAAAATTTTGATTTGGCATCGCGTAAATGGACGATATATGTAAATCGTGTGAAACAATTTATCGCGTTAAACGAAATCAAAAGTTCGCTTCATGTGGCCACGTTAATCACGGTAGTCGGGGAGGCCACTTACGATCTGATGTGTGATCTGTGTGCACCCGATAAGCCAGAAGAAAAATCGTTTGACGTGTTGGTCGAGATTGTGAAGAAACATCTAGAACCCAGGCGTTCGGAGATCGCGGAACGTCACATCTTCCGGCAAAGGCGACAAAAGCCGGGTGAAGATTTGAGTTTATATTTACAAAATCTCAAACACTTGGCTAGTACGTGCAATTTTGGTGAGAAATTGGAAGAAAACTTGAGGGATCAGTTCGTCTCGGGGCTCGTGAATGACGAGATGCGAAGTCGTATTTTTGCCGAGACGGAATTGAACTACAAGCGGGCGGTGGAGTTGGCGCTGGCGCTGGAGGCGGCGGAGCGGCACGCGGAGGCGAGCGGCTCGGGCGCGGCGCCGGGCGCGGGCTCGGCGGGCGCGGCCGGTGATACGGCCAGCGGCGCGGGCCAGGCACAGGTGCACAGGATCGCGGCGGCGCCGAGCGGCCGGCCGCGCGATGCGCGCCAGCAGCGCTGCTGGCGCTGTGGGCGGCAGCACCAGGCAGACAGGTGCAAGTTCCGCCAGTATACGTGTGATCGGTGCAACACTAGGGGCCATTTGCGGGCCATGTGCATGAGTGATGGTGCGCGTTCAAACGGGTTTATGAAGAAGAATCAGTTCTTTATAGCAGATGAGTTGGAGGAGGACGATAGTGATTTTAATAATATACAGGTGGACGGTGTCGCAGATAAACCGTATGTAGTACAATTTTTTATTGAAAATGTACCTATAAACTTTGAAGTTGATACGGGTAGTAAAATATCAGCCATTAATGAACAGTTATTTATGAAACATTTTCGGTTATGCAAAATATTTGAATGTAATTTAAGATTAAGGTCGTATACGGGCAGTGTTATTAAACCTCTCGGTTTCATCAAAGTGCAGGCGCGATACGATTTTAACGGGGCGGTACGCACGGCGGCGGACCTGCCGCTGTACGTCATACCGGGCGGAGGACCGCCGATCGTCGGCCGCGCGTGGTTGCGTCAGTTACAATTAAATAATATTTGTATTAAATTGAATCATTTGGTTAATTTTGATGCATTTGATGATTCAGAGAAAATAATTTTAAGTTTAAAACAGGAATTTTCTGATGTTTTTGCTCCCGGGTTAGGTACGTGTACTAAGAGATTTTCGCTTCGATTGAAAGACGACGAACCTGTCTTCCATAAGGCACGTAATTTACCGTTAGCGTTGCGTGAACCTGTAGAAAAGGAATTACAACGTTTAGTTAGTCAGGGCACTATTGTTAAGGTAGAAAACTCGCAATACGGATCGCCGATCGTGCCGGTTATTAAAAAATGTGGCAGCGTCCGGATATGCGGGGATTATAAAGTGACTATTAATCCAAAGTTGAAACGGGAACCGTACCCTTTGCCGCGCATAGAAGAACTGTACACGGCGCTCAGTGGTGGGAAAATATTTAGTAAAATAGATTTGGCTCATGCGTATGAGCAAGTGATACTCACCGAAGATTCCCGGCCGTGTACTTCGATCAGCACACACGTAGGAACATTTGAGTACGTCCGAACTCCATACGGTCTTGGTTGTATACCGGAAAAATTCCAAAAGATGATGGAAGATGTAGTGAGAGGGATACCAAACACTGTCGTATTCTTAGATGACATCTGTGTGTCGGGCGTCGACTTTAAAAGCCATCTTCGTAACTTGCGCGATGTATTTCGCAACTTACAAAAAGTGGGGCTGCGAATAAAATTCGAAAAGTGCGATTTTTTTGCATCTAGCGTTTGTTATCTCGGCCATGTAATAGATAAAGACGGCTTACGGGCGGACCCTAAGAAGGTTAAAGCAATTTCGGAATCTCCTCGTCCTACCGATGTTCAACAGCTTAAAGCCTTTATAGGCCTCGTGAACTATTATGGAAAATTCATACCTAACTTAAGTACTCTATTACATCCGTTATACGCATTATTTAAAAAGAATTGCCCTTGGAATTGGAACTCGAATTGCGAGGCGGCGTGGAAGAAGGTTAAAAATATTTTATTAAGTGAAAAGGTATTAGCTCACTACAACCCTACGTTGCCTGTAGTGGTGAGTGTAGACAGTAGTGCGTACGGCGTCGGCGCTGTGTTGGCGCATCGCTACCCGGACGGCTCGGAGCGGCCGATATGTTGCGCGTCGCGCACGCTCAGCGAGGCAGAGAAATCGTATAGTCAACTCGATAAAGAGGCACTAGCGATATTTTTCGGGGTAACAAGAAATCACCAATACTTATACGGTAGGAAATTTATCATACGGACGGATCACAAGCCGTTATCTTATATTTTCGGTGAAAAGTTAGGTATACCCCAAACGGCCGCCAGCCGATTGCAGCGGTACGCCGCCCGGCTGGCTGCCTACGACTATACCGTGGAGTGGGTGAACTCCGCACAGAACGGTCCTGCGGACTGTCTCTCGCGACTGCCGTTGCCTCGCCACGCGGACGGCGAGAGCGTTGATGCGGTCTCGTATTTATGTTTTTTAGAAAACGAGTTCCCGGTTAATCATAAGGATATAGCGGAGGCGATCAAGGGGGATCCCGTTTTGCGTAACGTCTATAGATATATTGTTTCCGGATGGCCTTCCGATACAGACGTCGTTCAGGAAAAGCCTTATTTTAATCGCAAAGACAATCTATTTGTAGAATGTGGTTGTATTATGTTTAATTATAGAATAGTCGTACCACCCAAGTTCCGCCAATATATTTTAAATGAATTACATGAGGGTCACTTAGGGGTTGTGAAAATGAAAAATACAGCACGAAATTACGTGTATTGGCCGGGCTTGGATGGCGACATCGAAAGCATGTGCCGAGATTGCGCGGCGTGCCAGCAGCAGCGCGACGCGCCGCCGCATGCGCCGCTCACCCCCTGGGAGTTCCCCTCGCGCCCCTGGCAGCGGTTACATGCTGATTTCGGGGAATACAACGGGAAGCACTATTTAATTATTATCGATGCTCACAGTAAGTGGATAGAAGTTTTCCAATTAAATAGTAATTCGGCAAAATTTGTTATTGCAAAATTTAGAGAAACGTTTGCAAGGTACGGGTTACCACTCCAGGTGGTCACAGACGGCGGACCCCCATTCGGATCTCATGAAATAAAAGAATATTTTAACAAGAACGGCATCGTTCACAACATAACTAGCCCATATAGACCTAAAGGGAACGGTGCGGCTGAAAATGCTGTTAAAACGGTCAAGCGTTGCATTAGAAAGGCTTGCTATGTAGGGGTAGATGTGGATGCTGCTATAAGTAAGATGTTGTTCCATTATAGGAACTGCGAGCAGGCTACGACGGGGATAGCGCCCGCAGTAGCATTGATCGGGCGGAAGTTAAGGGGTCGTTTAGATATTTTACGTCCGAACACGGCAGCTCGGGTAGAAGCTAAGCAAGCGCAACAAATAGAGCGTGCTGGAGGCACACAGCGTGATGTTCGCTTAGGAGATAAAGTGCTCATAAGGAATTATGGTAGGGAGAGGAATAAGTGGGTCGAGGGACAGGTGAGTGAACAAGTAGGGCCTTCTTCTTTTGCAGTTAACGTACCACGGGGCACTGTAAGAAGGCATATAGATCAAATTATTAAGCCAACTAAGTCCTCGAAACGCTACTCACTCGCCCGCTCCTCGACAGACATGACATCAACGTTAGATGTCCCCCCTGCAGAGCCTAGCGAACAAGAGTGTGTAAGTTTGCCGCAACAGGAGAGCAAGGATCAAAGTCCTAATGTCCAACCTTCAATCAAAGATCCAGTAGAGGCCGACAAGTTTGAGTTGGCCCCTTCCTCTCCTGTACCGGCAACAAGAGCAAGGCTGGGTCTGAGACCTCTACCTCATAGATTAAATTTTAAGTAATGTAATTGGTGTTATGTTTTAATGTATTATAGTTATATAATGTAGTATAGTCTTTAATGTCTTTAATGTATATATAAATATAGTTTGTTATTTAGTAAGGAGGTGTCGGGTATTTCGATAATAATTCATTGTAGTTCGCACACTGCCATTCGCTTGCCATTAAATCAGTCTGCAATCCACTGTCCGTGTTTTATTACGTAATACTTAACTAGGGGGAGGCAAGCATGGCTAACACCCATGGTTGTTGTGCAGTGCTGGTGTGAGACCAGAGTAGTTTTTCGAATCAAAACTTTTGTGTTTATGATTCCAGACAAATTGCAGGCAAATTCTGAAAACCTTGTAGCTTATGTATATAACAGGTAAATTCAATAGACAAGGGCATATTAAAGTAAAACACAGAAGCCTTATATCTTTTGCACCGAGTCAATAGTAGATAGGAAGGTTGCAGGACACAAAAACGCAGATAAGTACTATATAGCACAGGTAGGTAAAGATAGCTCAACACCTTCAACAAATGCGCGTGTCTATACTAAAGCCTAACTCGATTGAGAATACTTGTCAACAAACAAATTAAAAATGAAGGTAGAAATCACTAGTCATTTTACACCTAATTTATTAAATTAACTTGTTAATGACAATAAATTAGATTAGTAAGCTTAAAACTAATTAATATATACAATATCTTTTAAATAAGATTTTATAATAAAACAAAACATAATTTTAAATTTATTAGGCATAAAATGTGTTGCATGTTCTACCTTCATTTTAAATTTGTTTGTTGACAAGCATTCTCAATCGATTTGGCTTTAGTATAGACACTGCAAGTCCACTGTATTCCGCCAACTCTAGCGATGTTATAAAATGGTATGTATTAATATTTGACATTAAAATCTCTCGCGACCCCAGAATTTTCACGATAGTTTAAGAAGCCCTGATATAGAAGGTAAGTATACGATTAGTGCTCACTATATCAGTTCAAGTTCTCTTGGACGACGCATATTAACTCTCGATGCTCTGGCATCAGTCATCCGCATATTATAATGTACATTATGTGATTCTTATTAAATTTTTCTTATGTGTGAGTAAACAAAGAATTTATTTTTTACTATTGTAAGTACTTACTCAGCTTCTTAGGTGCATATTGTTGAACAGTTTTGATAACTTCAAAATTATTTATATTATAATATGTTGTAGCAGTCTCAGTTGTGACTATTAGATTATCTGAAAAAAAAACAGTGTTAGAACCAATACACACACAACATGAACTTAAAAAAAATTAAACAAATTCTGATTTAATAAAATCATAGTACAGTGCAGAGCTTTTGCTAACATTATGTAATATAAAATATATATTATATATTACAAATACAAAAGATATTACCAAAACAAAGATATAACAAATTTTTTACCTCTGTAGACACAAATATTTTCAATAGTCTGAAATTTATGATGTTGCAAGCTCACATTACACACAGTGGCTTTACTAACATCAAGCCACTGCTGTGCAGATTGCAATTTGTCTCGCCATCCCAATACAGACTTTTCAGTGAAGGTCACTTCACCAATGACACGTCGGATCACTTCTAGCCATAAGTTCATATGCTGTTGATAAGACAAACCATACATTATATTAGACATCTGACAAAGCATATGATATATGATAGTTGATCAGTCCTTAGGGAGGAATATCCAATTCAAACCCCATATCATGGGGTTTGAATTGGATATTCCTCGACATGAGACACATGTTCACTAGTGGCTATTCTCAAACCTGTGGTTTACAGCCCATGCCCAACTTTTAAACACACAGAATCAGAGACTTATTTTGTTTTACAAAATTAATTTTTTCACAGGCATACATCTTGAGCTGAGTATAAATTCAATGAGACTTATACATATTTATATAAAAAATACATTAAAATAAAAATATTTCAAAATCGCTATTGCAGTTTTTTTGTAAATACAGAGATACATACTTAAGGCACTAAGTAAGTATCTCTACTGTTTAAGGATTGAACCTAGTCTAACTTAATATTTTAATTATTTTATGTGCAGTAGCAAGTATCGCAAAGCAGAAAGCAGGATGACAAAAATATGTTTGTATTCAATAACAGCTAAAAAGTTTTAGTTCTTAAAGGCTTACAATTACTTACATAAATAAACATATCTCTCAAAGAAAAATAGATTTACTGTCGACTATTAGCAAATAAATTGAGACTATTGCTCTCTCTCTCTCTAATATAGCAATGGTAGGAAATAGAGAAATATTTTCGATTCCATTTTACGCCTACTAGTAAACATTTTTAACTTATTAACAACCACAAAATTACAAGTACACAACAATCCATAGATATTTATTTGGAGGGATATTTCAATGTTTGGATATATTAAGGATTTCCATCTTCACATATATGTGTTACCAAAACAAAACAATGTTTAGCTTGTTGCACAATTTGTAATTCCAGATCTGTTACTTTCATCTGGATAAAATTTTTTACCAAGATAGATTGTAGATTGGTGTAATAAATATATTAATATATTCTCACAGAAATGGGATCTACATGAGTAAAACCATGATGCATGCTCTTTTTATGCAATAATATAAAACAGTATAAACATTGGTAATAATTTAATAAATAAGGAATGAATATATACCTCAAAATAATATTCAACTACATCCCTCCAAAACGTATTCACAGCCATACAACTTACTACTGATTCAATATCTAACTTTTCAAACACTATAATAAGAATATCTGTAGGACATGTTGCCCAAACAAAGTCGTTGTTTAGTGACATAATTAATATCATAACATCTATATTCCCTAACGTTACAACCACAAATGAAAATTCAAAATAAAATTGGAATACTTTATCTTAACTTTTGAAGCAGTAATAGTGTTCTGTTCTGTTTTAAATTCAATTTGTTTTTGAATTTTGAATCATAGTTGACAGTTGACATATCAAACTGACGTTTCTGTGTATTACTATAGGTATAGATTAAAGACAAATTAAAAATAGGTAGAAAGTGCTACAACTTTTATGCCAAATAAATTTAAAATTATGTTTTACTATTTTGAAAAATCTTATTTAAAAGATATTGAATATAACAATTGGTTTTAAACTTACTAATCTAATTTATTGTCATGAATTAGTCATTGACTAGTTAATTAAAATAAATTAGGTGTAAAATGACTAGTGATTTCTACCTTCATTTGTAATTTGTTTGTTGACAAGCATTCATCTCTGTATATAAAAAGTGTCCGTCAAAATGTAAAAATTTGCGCCACAGTTGCATCAAAGTAACTTTCAAACTTTTGAAATAATTTTTTTTTAAATTGGTTATAATTCTGTAAGATTATATTTACCACAATATTTTGTACTATTTTAGTCGATAATGACATTAAATTTTTTAACTCGGCATACTTCAATTCATCTACGATTGCTACATTCATACCATACCCTGTGCATCCACCAGCGCTATTGTGGAGGATTTTTGAACTGTTATTTAACGCATACAACTGGACACTTTTTCAACTTTTCTCCCATATAAGATTGTCCTCCTTACCTCTACTCTCCATAATCTGGCCCGGTGAAGATGTCGCTGCGGTCAAGCTGTGGTCACTATTACTGTAAGGTTTCTGTCCTCAGGGTAGGTTAACAGAAATCAAAAAGTGACAATAGATAAGTTGTTGCACTATAACCAAAACAACAACTGCTAAATACTAGAATATATTAAGTTGAAACCCTAAGATGAATTGTACTTAGAATGATCAAATATAATAATAAGTATATAAAAATAATAACTATAAATAATATATTTTAATTCTAAAGAATACTTTGCAATTTGTTATCTTTTTTGTGCGAATTGTTTTGTCTATGGAAATATTGAAAAACATCAGGGAGACGTCAAAATTAACCTTTTTTAATCTGGTATCCGCCGATTCCGCCTTTAAATAACTTCAATTCCTAAAAACTTTAGGGCGAAATGCGAATAAACAATAAGTAAACTTAAATAACTCTCATTTTGTACAGTAAATTATTTAAAAATGGTAAGAGTTTTTTTTAAATTTTCAATGGAAGTTTCTTTTATTCTTTTTACGTATTTTTACTTGCGCTATCTAGGACTTTCATACTGTTTACAAATACTTAATTTGTTGTAGAAGAAAGTTATAAGTCCATTAATATACCTAAAACAAATTTTCTCGAGTGTACGCGTATTAGTTCTAGCATTGGAAGTCCTTACAAGAGTTCTATGTCCCACAGTGGACATCCATTGACTGATAATGATGATGATTCCTACTGTAAAATGTGTTTAAAAATAATGTAGGTTTTGTTTTAAGAGTAAAATTGTTAACTTATGAATAATAACTCATAAACCAAAAGTACACCTACAAATTAGGTTGTTAATATATCATTTTTCTTACAGGCAAGAAATGCAGAGAAGGCTATGTAAGTTTAGGATCACATTTTTCTTAGCTAATATGTTTAAGCAATTTAAATGACAAATTCATAAAGATAAGTAAAATGAACACATTAGGCTTAACTCCCAAACCTCAGTTTGATGGGCGCAGGGCAAGACATTGAAGTGCCTGCCCTTTGTACTTATGCCTTGTAAACTGTTGCTCTATTATGGTTTTTTCATGTTATATCAGGTGCAAATAAATACTATTTCTTGAAAACATACATAACTATAGCTAGTCTACATTTGCATCATTATCAGCCTGTTAATATCTCATTTACAGTTAGTTGTAAACCCACCACGCTTTTCCAATCGGTTGGAAGACTTAGGGTGATAATGTCCAGTTATTCACCATTACTGTCAAATGTTGATGATAGTGACTATTACCATCAGCCTAACATCATGCTACTGACTAATTCCGGGCTTAGAATTTATTGAAAATCTCAGAATTATCACAACTAAATCTGGGATTCGAACCTAGGATCTCATGATTGAAGCCACATAGGCTAAACACAAAACCAACAAGGCAGATGCACATTTTAGTCTATAAGAGTCTTACACAATTTTCCAATCACTACTGTAATGTAACAAATAATAGTACTATACCTACTTGGTAGTGTAAGCTTTATAATGCATAAAATATGGATACTAATGTTGTATAAATAACATTATGTTAGGACAACATTAGCACGATGGCGAGCAGCACAAGTACAAGAAGCTGGTGGACAACGAGAGCGCCGACCTTACCTTGCATCTGAGTGTAACGATCTTCCTCAAGCTGAAAAATGGAGACTGCAAATTGTTAGAGAGATTGCAAAAAAAGTTGCACAGATACAAAATGGTAAAGTAGTATAATAGATCTTTCTGTTTTCATAGTTATAGATTTGAAATAAAAAAAAATAAACATGTACATTTTATTTGTTAACAAATCTAATAGGCCATGGTTTTTCACAATGTTTCAATAATACAAAATTATGTGAACTACCATTTTTTATTCTTTATCAACAAATTTCAAGAACTTTTTAATTCAAAATGATTAACGAACAAAACATGCTACCTAAAACTTCACCAGCTCCATCAGTAAGGGAACCAAGTTTACAATCTCAAAACATGCCTCAGTTGTCTATTTCACCCATTGACACTAATGATGAATTAGTAAAATCAGTTATATCTAGTCCAGTTCGCAAGTCACCATTAAATACATTATCAGCATCACCCACTAAAGGTTCTAATCATGTCTCTTTAAAAAGTCAAGAAGATAATAGAATTTCGGAAAATATAGCCTCAAAGAAATCGAGCATTACTGAAAATGTAGATATACCAAAATCGCAATCATTTTCTAAATCTATTTCTAGAGAAAAGACAAATGACTTAAAAGCGTTGCTAAATGATAATACATCTAATAACATTGTTGACTCACAAACTCCAGCCTTACAAAACGATATAAATAAAATAGCAAATATGAGCATTACACTAACGAATGAAGCAAACTCTTTAAGAGAGTCTATTAAAACTTTGTCTGAAGATATTGTTCGTACAAAACAAGCATTAAATATAGTAAAAGAAGAGAATGTTGATTTTCCATATCACCTATTTCTTGTCGAAATTATAATAAACAAAATATTCATGAAATGTGATTGCTTTGAACTGAATAGTAATAACCTAGTTATAACTGCGAGATTTTTGGGCAAGCAACCAATAACTTTATATGATCATTCATATGGCGAAATTGATGATTTTAACCACATAAATGTGGGGAAATCAGTATTGTTTGCGATGACTTATGATAAAATATGCAGTATTAAGGAATTTGATGTCAATTTAGAATTAAACAAACAACCACCATGTTCTAATTGTGTAACAAAACTGGCTGAAGCTAAAATTGATTACACAGAAGAATTTCTAAAATTAAAAGAAGAACTATGTCGGAAATGGACTGAAGAACAACCAAATGATAACATAATGTGCACAACGTCAACTCCTCTAGCCAAGAATATGTTTAGTTTGTCATGTGGCGATACGCAA
Organism: Mycalesis mineus; assembly: GCA_034621355.1. Classification (NCBI taxonomy): domain Eukaryota; kingdom Metazoa; phylum Arthropoda; class Insecta; order Lepidoptera; family Nymphalidae; genus Mycalesis; species Mycalesis mineus. The sequence continues at coordinate 11,187,725 of CM067887.1, read as the reverse complement.
CACAGAGATTCCATCGGTATTATTGAGTTAACCACCAGAATGTCATTTCTTGGGAAAGAAATCACTACAGCTTTTAGCACTCAGTCTAAACCCAAATGTACTTCTGTTCTGACGAAAGAAGATAATGGAATGACAATGTATTCATGTCAAAACGTTGAAATGGATAGGGAGGGGAAAATACTTTTAGATGAAAGTAGTTTTAATAAAAAAGAAAATTCAAGAAATATTCATGTCTGTGCAATGTCTGCGAGATCTGAAAGTCCTGTTTCTGAATTTTCAAGCAGACCTGGATCATTGAAACACTATACAAACTACAGAAATCTTAGAAATTATAATGCAGGTAAAATAATTTATATAGACGAATATCTTAGCATTCCATGGATTCACCGTGCGGGTGCCGGGTCCATCGCGTGGCGAGAAAGTAGGTTTAAGGGTACCCTTAGTGACGCGCGTCAACACTCACCTCCTCTGTTCAAGTTATTCTCCCTGCCCAACCAAATTCGGAAGGACCCTACTAGAGCAGCTTTGGACACTCGTTCCAATATGGAGCTTATTGCACTTCTAGTAAGGCCAAGGTCTTTTAGCAGGTTGTAGAGGGACTTCGCTGGTATACCCCTCGCACCCACTTCTACCGCGTATAAACTAACCACATAGCCATTTTTGGTTAGTTCATTAGTAAGGTCATAATATTTATTCACTTTGAATACATGGTCTTTGGGGATGTTTGTTTCCCACGGCACTGTAAGCTCAACAAGTACTATACGATTGATTTGTTTGGAAAAAAGAAATATGTCCGGTCTAGATGTCGTAATAGCTAAGTCTTCCGGGATTTTATAGTGCTTTTCATACGTGTCCATTAATATAGTCCAATCAGGAGCAGAGCCCAGAATTGAATAAGGCTTGCTGGTGGAATTTATACTTGAGCCTGCTTTAACGAAGTTAGTTTGTCTTTTATTCGTCGTCAACCCTTTTTGGGCTCTAGCTACTGAAAGGCTTATAGCTTCACGTATGATTTCTAGTACTCTGTCGTGGCGGCGTGAGTAGAGACCCCTGTCCAGGAGCACCTTGCAACCTACCAATAAGTGCCTTGCAGTGCCCACTGCCTCACCACAGGTATAGCAAGATTTTTCCGAGGCTTTTCCCCATCTTACTAGGTTACTCTGATCTGGGAGAGTCAGTTGAAAGGCATTAAGATAAAATTTCAATAAGGCAGGAGACCAATCGTACAGCAAGGCGCGCCACTTCAGAGCCAGAGGGATGCAGAACTCGCCTAAGTTTAACCACTCGTTTTGCATTTCTAGGTTCATGGCATGCACTTTGTAGTTGTCGTCCTCATCTTGTTTAAGAAAAGATTTTATTATGTCTTGGTCTTCCTTTTTACGTCTTGCACCCAACCCGGTTCTATTTACCTGAGCCCCTGCCATAAATTGTTTGTAAAATTGAAGCCTAGAGTCAAGCTTTCCGGCACCCTCGTCTTTAGGGAGTGATGCAACTAGTTCGTCCTGGGACTTAACTAGAATGTGCGTTCTGGTAACCCTGAGGTGTTTATAGAGTTCCGATGGTCTTTTTAGTTTTAACCCAAAATTATTGTAATCTCTGAATAGAGTTGAAGGGTCAGCCGAGAGTGCTAGACCAAACCAAGACTTCAATGTTTTTATGAAATTTGCATCTAGTTTTGCCAGATGGGTTCTGCCAATATCATAAACGAGGAATGGCCAAGTCAGACGTGAAGTGAGATAGTTGTCATAGACCCACGCTTTTTTTATATTGTTAATGGGCTGTTGGTCTACCTTATTAAGGTCATTTATGAAGTTATCGACGACTACCTCAAGGGATGGAGTGCGTCCTTTGTAATCAATCTTTCTACCGAGGAACTTAAAAGGCAATGCTTCAGCAATGGTGGTTACACTTTGATCCACTACATTCAATAGCTCCTGACAATGTTTTGGGTTTCGTGTCAGTAAAGCAAGGTCATCTGCAAAAGCTAAGATGGACTCTGTATATTTATTGTTAATTTTAAACCGATAGCCCCATTTCTTTTCTTGAACAATTAATTTATCTATTAAAATATTGATGACTACATTAAAAGCTATTGGAGATAAGCAGCAACCTTGAAACAGCCCCACATTGTATTGTAGGGGTTTTGAGTACTCATTGTTTGCTGCTATGGTGAATTTCAATTTTGAATAGTAAGAAGTAATTAAATCAATAACTAAATCAGGAAAATTGTACCACCTCAAGGCGAAAGTCAATAGATCATGCTGCACAGAACCAAACGCATTTTCTAGGTCTATCCAGCAGATCGTAATTTGCCTCTCATATTTTCTAGCATCCTTGAGACTTTCGCCTAGAAGTGAATTGTGTTCCAGGCAACCAGAAATCCCGGGCAAAAACCCTTTCTGGTGATTAGGCCTGAAATACCTATTGTTTATCATGTACTTTGTCATTTTCGTTTGCAATATACTGAAAAATAGTTTGGAGATAGTATTAGTTAAAGCTATCGGTCTAGTGTCCTTTGGATGAGTTACTTCGACTTTTTTTGGGATGAGGACAAAAATCGCTTCGCCAAATGTCGCTGGTATATGTTGTCCTAGCCAGATCTTATTAAATATGTTTAAGAGATGCTTACGGACTGAAGCACATTTTTTGTACACAATATAGGGGATGCCATCAGGGCCTGGTGCAGATTTAGATGTTTTTTTTCTGATTGTATTGTTTATTTCCTCTATGGTGGGTGGAATACTTTGAAAGTTTGCCAGAGGATTGTTAGGCCTTAGTGGGGGGGTATTTAGAAACTTATGTTATATGTAAACTAATACTGAGTTTAAATTGCTTGAAATTTTCAGACCAAGGATCTAAGTTTGATGAAATATTTACTAAAATTAATGCAAATGAGTTGAAAATCAAAGTTCCGAAAACCACTAAGCTAGAACGAATAGGAAAGTATGATAAAATACAAGAATTGTGCATATGTGAAGATAATCATTACAACACTGGTGATCAAATACAGTTTGAACTACCACAGGATTTGTGTTATCCGGATAAACCTCATAATACACACACATCAAATTTGAAATATACATACAAAGGATGCAATAGAAACTGTGAAAACAAAGAGAGAAAAGTTATCAATGTCACTCCTTCGAACTGTCCTATTCCAGTTAACATGGAGAAACAAATACATAGTCAAAAAGATGTTTTTATTCTCAAAATTGGCAAAAAACTTGAAACCAAAGACAAGAAAACTGATTTGGAAATAGAACTGGTGACTCCCAAAGCTCCGAATGCAACACCAATTGAAAATAATCACATATCCCAACAATGCAGTTCCAGTACTTTAAAAGAAAAATCAAAGATATCTTTGAAAAAGAAAAGCAAAAAGAAAGGAAAGAAGAAGAGTAAAACTAGTTTAGCTAGTAGTGGTAAAAGAAAGGGAAGAGGTGCGGTTAAAAAATCTAAGAAAATTAAAAAGTGAAAATTTTGTTTTTGAAATAAAATTGTAGTGAACATAGATTGTTATATTGATTGTTAAAAATATACAATGATCTTATTAAAATAATTTTTAAATTTTTATTTAATAATTAGTACTTAAATTGTTATTGCATAAATAATATGACAAAGTCTTCTTAATGGAATCTTTTTGTAAATAAGTCTCCATATTCCACCTCTCTATGACAACCTCTGTGCAAAGATAAATAAGGTGGCAAATACACAAACAACTTGCAGATCCATGAGTATGGACATACTGTTATTTTTATTTTATATTTTTATTGTATTATTAGAGCTCTTTGAGATGAACCCCAAAACTACTTCACAGTTATTTGCACCCCCTGGTAGCATTGTTGTTGCATTTGGAAGAGTATGGTTTTCTAGTTATATTGATGGCATGTGAAACTCAATTTTACAACTCAACCTATGCCTTATTGATGGACAAAAAGGAGTACATAGTATATTGAACGGGTATGGTTTCCAGTGATATAATAGGCAAGTAAGGCTGAATGCCTAAGTACCACATAGTTTCATAAATGCCTATAGATAGTAGTATAGTCTTTCGTAGAGTTGTTTTGTTTTAGGCGTTTGTGTTCCAGTCAATCACAATCTGTTTATTATGTCAAATAAAACAAGATTTTTTTACAGCCGGCCTTGGCGAATTTAGAATAAGAGACCTAAATGATGAGATCAACAAGCTTATGCGAGAGAAACGTCACTGGGAAGTTCAAATAAAAGCTCTCGGCGGTCCAGATCACGCACGAGTGGGCCCGAAGATGTTAGATCAAGATGGCAAAGAAGTACCTGGCAATAGAGGTTACAAATATTTCGGAGCTGCTAAAGATTTGCCAGGTAAGACGAGTATATAATTATCTTAGTGATATTTCATACGTTTACTATAATGATATGTTATTCTGTTTTCTAGTATGATCAGATGCCGATTTATTATGGTTCATAACAGGGTCAGATCTCTTCCTCATATTCTATAGGTTGTTGCTCCAATACAGTTTGTGGGCTTAATCCGCATTTTTTGACGGCCGTCGTGGCGCTGTGGTTTGCGTGGTGGATTTATAAGATGGAGGTCCTGGGTTCGATTCCCAGCGGGGCAGATTGAGATTTTTCTTAATTCGTCTCAGTCTGGGTGGAAGGTTTTCGCCATGGCTAGTTACTACCCTACCGACAAAGACGCACCGCCAAGCGATTTAGCTTTCCGGTACGAAGTCGTGTAGAAGAAAGGGGTGTGGATTTTCATTCTACTCCTAACATCCCCGTTAGCCCGCTTCGATATTAGATTGCATCATCACTTAAAATCAGATGTGATAGCAGTCAAGGGCCAACTTATAGTCGATAAAAAAAAATCTGACGGCATATGTTATATGCGGAATTCGCGCGCACATTTAAAAGAAATGTCAACATTCACACTCGGGACAAATTAAAACTTATCCAGTGTTTATTTCTGGTGCCGCGGATTTTGCGTAAGCGACAAATTCCGGTTTGCTACTGAGAACTTCTTGGAAGAAAGAAAAACTCAACAATTCATCTACTATAATATATCTCAAAATGATCGAAGTAGTTCCAAATTGTTCAAACGGGAATATCTTGTTATTTGTGCAGGAGTCCGCGAGTTGTTCGAGCAGGAGCCGCCGGCGGCGCCGCGACGGACGCGCGCCGACCTCATGCGCGACGTGGACGCGGACTACTACGGATACCGCGACGACGACGACGGCATGCTGCTGCCGCTCGAGAAGGAGGCCGAGGAACATGGTGAGAACAATGGCATGCACAGGGTGTTTGGATGAGAGCTTGGAAGAAAGATATATAATGTTTTTTTTTTAAATACAGGTCATAAGAACCGTTGCAGTTGAATTAATGGCTTGCGACTGCGAGTCTATTGTAATCCTATCTCTTAGCCATATCTTATTAACGATAAGCCATTCTAAAACCCCAACATATTAATAACGCCGAGCATGTGAGGATCAACAATTGGATTGATTGGTCGCAATGCCAAACAATCGAAATTCTATTCTATTAAATTAATTTCAATGGAACTTTACACTAATAAGAAGGTGCGTCTTTTTGCATGCGACAAAGGCTATTTACTCGTAGATAAGGCTGATAAGATTCTGTATTAAAAATATGCACTTAAGTTCTATAAATAAAAATCACTAAAACAGTTTATTTTTCGATATTCCAGCTATAGCCAAAGCTGTCGACGAATGGAAGAGAAACAAAGAAGAAAATAAAGATCAAGATCTACCAGAAGAAGAAAATATATATCCAGAAGACGTAAGACTTTTTATTACTTTAGAGAGGTGGTAAGCCTCTGACTCCCAAACATTTAGGCGATTTTAATTAATCAAATTTAATTAGTGTCATCATTATCAATATGTTGTAATAATCCTTTAAGAGCCGGGCCTGACTACTTATAAGAAAAAGGACATGGAGCTTGACACACCATGTTGCTTCAATGCAGGTTGGCGGAAACGGTTTTACTAATAACGGTGCGTCTTGCGTAAGCGACAAACACGACGCAACGCTAAGCTGCCAACGAACGCGATCAAAACAACGGCTTTCCCTACTTGCTACTCGGCCTGTGTAACAATCTGCGGCGGAAAGCAACTCAATGGACACCTGTGTCGTGTCGCGCAGCATTGTATCGCATCGCGTCGCAATTGTCGTTTACGCAGGACATCCCGTAATATTTAAATCTGAAACTATCAGTAACAGATGCTAATGATAGTAAACGAGACCGACGATTTTACGTGCTGTCCGAGGCCTGGGCTGTGACATTGATTAATTATTATTGTTACTTTGTTACAGCCTAACGACAAAAGAATAGAGGACGAAAATGTCAGTGAACCCACAGTGACGTCTCACGTCGCAGTGCCATCACAGAAGGATGTGGAAGAAGCGCTACTAAGAAGGAAGAAACAAGAACTTCTAGAAAGATATGGGTGCTTAGATGTAAAAATGGAAGAGAGCTGACACAAAATAAATATTTATAATTTCTGATACATATTTGTTTTATGGTTATAATGTACTCCCTAATAGGGAAGATGGCTGATATCAAAATTCTGGTATTTTATATTTTCAACTGGAGTTGATAACAAATAAAATTATTAAAAAAACTAATTAAATCAATCAAAATAAAATGTTATATGACTTCAAATATTAATAATTAGACAAACAGCCATACACTGCTATGTAGCTCAGTATAAAATTTCGTTTTGCAAGAATGACCAAGAAAATCCGTACTTAATATTTAAGTGCTTATAACTTTGGATATATTTGGATATACCTTTCAATTTAATTTTTTTATAGTTTCCTGTGAAGCAATATCCTCCGTCTCGTCCCGTGTACTAAAGATCTACATTTTTGTTAAACATTGTACGATATTACAGTACATTAACAATATATATTTATGGCAAGCTGATGTGTATAGCTTGTATTATTCTTTCATATATATATTTTTGGTATCTTGCCACCGTTTTCGCAGCGCACGCAACAGAAGCCCTCAAGGATGAATAATTTCCCCCTTTTTTCACATTTTCCATTATTTCTTCACTCCTAATAGTTGCAGCGTGATGTTATATAACCTAAAGCCTTCCTCGATAAATGGTCTCCTCAATACAAAAAGAATTTTTCTATTCGAACCATGAGATTAGCGCGTTCAAACAAACAAACAAACTCTTCAGCTTTATAGTATTAGTATAGATTAATAAAAAAATTCGGGTCACCTTCCACATTTTAGCTTTAAAAAGGGCCAACAAACGCTTCGAAATAAATTAAAGAGATGGCCTTTCTTTGTGCTACAAACCGATACATTACAAAAATCAGGAATTTTATTTATGTTAAATAATTGCTATTTCATGATTTTTTCGAAGCTCTTCTTATGATAGCTTATTGATATAAAGTATTACAATAGGTCTGTAGAGTCAACTTCAAAAGACAAGCATCAGCCATCATGCATTTCTTGGAATAAATTTTAATTCACTGATTCCAAGGGTCCAAAAATGATAAATTAAGTAAATACTTTTGTCTCAAGTCTGCAGTAAAACACGTTACCTACCATGTTTTGTCTTGTTTGTGTGCTTTTATTGTCACTTTCGTAGGATAGGGTATAAAGAAAATGCAACAAAATATATGCCATATTCATTTATTGTTTCGAACATTTCGTTATTGACCAGAACATGTACAAGATATTCATATACAAGCAAAAATATACACACAATAATAAAACAACATGCGCCTTTACCCAGTGCCGGCCCGTGGTAAACTTTACGATAGCGCGAGGTACAATAGTCGTGCCCTCCTAATAATAATACTTCATTTTGAAAAATGTGTTAAGGTAATTTGGGGTGATTACGAAAATGGGAATATTCCGAAAAAAGTATTTTGTAGTAGACATCAATTAGTAACATGTTGGAAGGTAAACAGACCAATGAAATAAAATAAATAAAAATATTGTCTATAACAAAATATTGGCCAGTTTAGTAAATATTCGCAAACGGAATACCCTCTTTTGTCATTTCCCCAAATTACTTCTTTCTAAGGGACTCTTATGGCGTCCTAGAACGCCTACTGTCATAACAGGGCCGACTCTGCGCTCACTTACAAGTACTGCGTTTATAGGCCCTAGCAAAGCGTTTAAAAAATCAATTTGATACAATGTGTACTCAAATCAAATAAAGCTCAAATTAGTTTAGCAGAATTGTATTCACATTCAAAATATTTTTAAATATAGTCTACATAATAATAAAAAGAAATATTTAAATACAAAAAAATACAATACGTAAATTAACTATGCAAGCTGCCTGTTGCACAGTTATGAGATATTTTCGCACATTTCTATGAGGTTGAATAGATTTAATTAGTAACACTAATTGTTCAAGTATATTATGTAAGCCGTTTTACAATGACAATATATTTGAATATCATAGAAGCTTTTAACCAACAGTATAATTTCCCGACGCTGTGCTTATTCCGATATACATATAGGAATGTGGAAACTTAACAATAATAAATCTTAACGTATACAAATATCATTTACTTCCCATTCGCGTTATGCTCTGATTGCAATATATAAATACTCGGGTACTGAAAACCATTTGTTTATTATTTTCTTTAAATCGATTGAAAGACCCGATACAATAACTCGAGCATTTCATTAATTCTGTTGATGCGTGATTGCCTACACTAATACTAAAACCTTAAAGCCAAAACTTACAAACAAACAATCGTTCACCGTTGTAAGTACTATCTCAGACTTTGTCTATAACAAATAAGTAAAACATTGTTCATTAAAATGAAAATATGTATAAATATATTTTTTTCTAACAAACATAGCCATATTAATAAATGTAAAGAATTTATTATATTAATATACATTATTATATGATTTACGTACTACCTAATTAATTGCATTCCGTAATGGTTTTACACGAGGACGCCCTTTCTCGTAATAAATATATTTATAATAATTTAAGCTTCGATTCAAGCATTTTTCTTGGATAAGGCTGATCGCACATGATTACTAAAATCAAATTCGCTAATGAGTTGAAGATGATTTAGTTTGCGAGAACGCGAGAATATTTTTTTAGACCAATTAATCCGCAATTGGTAGAGTTGGTAGGCTTGTAATGTAATAAAATAAATAATAAGTAAGAGAATAAAAAAAAACAAAATGCATTAAATTAAATACATTTAATTGCACCTAACGGTATCTCATCTGATCATCTGATGACCGAACATTAAAATAACTTTTGTCCCAATGTGATTTGACGTGCCTTGAATTATTATTTTAGATTCAGTGAATGATTCTGACCGTCAGATAATGCAATGGTCAAAGTATAAAATCAATGTTATTAAAAGTAGTACGTACTTACATTAAGAACATGAAAAAGTTATTTCAAATTAATTTATATAATATATATAATTTCGAGACAGTATTATCATATACAAAATATTTTTATTTCAGTTTTTAAGCACAAATGTAAGAATATTACATTTTGTTTTATTTATGGCACACATCTCCTTGTTTAAGTCAATAGGTACTCGTATAAGTTCCGTTATATTGCGGTTGACAATCCAAGTTAAATATAAATCAATGGAATGAAAATATTAATAATTAGTGTGAAGGTGTGCTATTAGGTATATTGTAATGTAGAAATTCATCGTCTTAAAGAATTATAGATAAGCTAACTTTTTGCAAATAAAGAGTAGCATGCCTATACATTGTCAATAATACTGACAATATTATAGCGCGTGTGCGGGCTTCCTTACACTTACAGGTCCTACGCCTGCATTAAGTGGTGATATTTTTGTGAATAAATATTTTTTTTACTGGTTTAGAGCCTAAAATAAATATTTATATTTTTAACTAAATCAGTAACAAAGCTATAAAGCATGCTTATATAATAAGGACACTGTTCACCATGTTTAATTGTTACATATTAATTTACCTATTTTCTAATAAATTATTAGAAAGGGCAGTAAAAATACGAAGCGGTCGAAAACTTGGGACATCTATTGCTATTTACTAATTAGCTAACATTTATTATACTATGACTGGGACCACATTTCCTTGATTTAGAGTACGTACGTATTTTTATCAACGTCTTTTCTGACACATTACCAAAATATTTAAACATGCATTCGATAAATTTTACATAATCTTAGTTAGCAGATCGCTGCTATGACTATATTTTTTTATCTTATCGGGGACAACAAGTTAATATGAATCGCATTAGTTGATCAGCTTTTTGAATCATAGAAAACAATTATTTTATTCAATAAGTTGGCCCTTAACTACGATCTCACGTGATTTCAAGTGACAATGCGCTCTAACTTGGAATATGTAGGAAAAGACCAATGATGCGTTTACTTCTCCGGGCGACAGAGGGGTATGAGGAAGGGAGGTGGCCACTTCCCTTATTCCCTCCGTCGTCGTTACCCGCAACTCCGTACTGCGAGGGCGATTCCAAATTTATACGATTTGTCTCGCTTGTCAAGGTAAACATTAACTACTCCATTATAAAAATACTAAAATCTACACGGGCTATACTATTTTCACCACATTAACAATAAAATAAAAACGACATTTATTTATTTATCTTACGGGTTTCTAAGTTTTTAATAAAATTTCAGCAACGACCTACACAAGATAGGATTAGATAATCCGCAATGAAAAGGGAACATTTATGGTTTTTATTGTATTTTTTTTATTTAGTAACTTGACAGCCCGTCTCATAAAAGAACTATCCCTCAGTGACTGAAGACGAGAGTCTTCGAACATTTTGCCAGTGATGACCTACGGATCCAAGACTGCGATTCATAAGGCTCAGTCACTCAGCGAGCGATGGAAAGAGCAATGCTCGGAGTATCTATACGCGATCGAATCAGAAATGAGGAGATCCGCAGAAGAATCAAAATCGAGTCGTAGAACTGAAGTGGCAATGGGCGGGTTCAAACAGCTGATGGACGTTGGGGGCCAAGGTGCTAGATTGGCGTCCACCGGAAAGCGCAGTGTTGGTCGACCCCCCACCAGATTGACTGACGACATCAAACGTGTCGCAGGGAGCCGCTGGCAACAGGCGGTTCAGGATCGTTGTTTAGAAGTCCCTAAAAAAGGCCTATGTCCAACAGTGTTAATGATGTTATCTACCGACTGTTAATATGATGATGATTTAGTAACTGCGGCGCGCTTCCTGTGAAGACAAAATCTCGACGATCTATTTGACCTTGTTGCCATAAAAATCTTACGTCGTAAGTATTCTGACCTAAAGAATCGCTTTTTAAGAATTTTATTTCTCACAGATTTTATTTTAATATTTAACCTTTATTTGAACCACAAGCTTATTTCCGGTTATGTTACCCATTATATAAACTCGAATATAAGCACTTTAAACTGGCGTAGCTCAAACGAAACTGTTAATGCTAATACGAATATATGAATAGGAAAATTGCATAGCATTGAATATATTGCCGCCGATGATAGAACATTAAGTTAAGCACCTCAAATATTAGCCTGACATTGCAGCGAATTTGCAGTACAAAGCTGTTCGCATACTATATAACCAACCGTAATGATGCTGGAGTTGTAAACGTCAATTATCTCACTGAGTGTCGAACATACTTTGAACCATTAACAGTTCGCGCGGATAATCGTGATGCAGCAAGCAATGAGTGTGTATGTATGGCATTTGTCGAGTACGGAGACATTTGTAAGACAGCTATCATGACTTTTTGCTAACATTTGCCAAATGTTTAGTGTGATTTTTTGCTCAGCATTTACGAACATTCAAACAAAAGAACTATAGTTTAATGAACACTCGGCGAAATCCATATCTGGGATGCGCCTTTATGTACTAAACAAAAGAATACGTCAAAGCAGTCGCATCCAAGTCACCTCGGCTGTGTGACGTAACCTTTATTTATCTGTTTCACTAGCGGCGCGGACGACAATGTGCGATCAGTATAAAAGAAAAATGTTAGCCAATGCACAGTTATGTGATTACGATTGGAAGAGGTTCTGTTGTTTCGCGTCGTTCTCGAAGTCGCTCCACGCGTTATTCAGTTCCATGAATATCATTTTTGCTAAATTTTCATTCGACGTGCCCATTTGCTGAAAGAGAAATTAATATGATTAAAATAAATATAATACTAAATACGCAAATCAACTTAGTTATTTTTTGTAGAGGTAATGTTTGATTGTCGTTGTTAGTTTAGTTGTGTGAGTATCGGGGCTTATCTTAGAAATTACTGAACTATTAAATGCAGTGGATGAGTTTTGCAAATGTCTATGTCTGGGGAGACGAAATTTTAAAATTTACTTCTTACGATCCGGGTCTATCCATAAGTGGGCATTGCTAAAGTTGTGCCTTTTGAATTCCTTGATATAGTTGTTGATAATTTCATAAATGACCTCAATAAGGTATACCAACAGCCTATAAGTAGTATTAATAAAAATAGGTAAAAAAACTTTTTAAGTTAAACGGTTAAAGATAAATGTACTAAAAACCAAAAAATAATAAAATAGATACAGTCGTGGGAATTTCTATGAGCAAGAAAATAGTAAGTAATTTCCTCACCGTCTGCGAGCCAACTGCCTAACGACGAATTAAACGATTCTTCTATCGCACATTAAGTCGATAATTTGTAGACAATTGACGTGCCCCACGGTTTTATTTTAGTCTAGTCTATGCATATGTTTATAATTCCCACGACTGTATCTATTTTATTATTTTTTGGTTTTTAGTACATTTATCTTAAACATTGCAATGTATGTTTAACGTAAAACCGTTTAACTTAAAAAATTTTTTTTACCTATTTTTATTTTATAGTTTTTAGTTTTTATTTCGCATTCTGTTTAATTCATTTAGATACCTAAATTACAGATTCAATTTCTAAATTTAAATCTTATTATTATACGCCATTTAGTGGCTGCGCCCATCTTAAATATTGAGGTTGTATATTGCACTGTATTCTTCTTGTCAAGCCCTTTTTTTTGATACCCATATTGGTGGGATTGATAAAAAGATTAGATTTCAATTTTGCATAGTAAATTGTATTCTACTTGTTAAGACCTTTCATTTGATACCCATGTTGATGGGATTGATAAAACCTAAGTTATCCGCCATTTTGTAGAGGCCGCCATCTTGGATTTTAATTTTATATAGTACATTGTATTCCACTGGTTGAGCACTTTCATTTGATACCCATATTGATGGGATTGATAAAACCTACGTTATCCGCCATTTTGTAGCGGCCGCCATCTTGGATTTCAATTTTTTATAGTATATTGTATTTTGCTTGTTGAGCCCTTTCATTTGATACCCATATTGATGGGATTAATAAAACATAAATTATCCGCCATTTTGTAGCGGCGGCCATCTTGAATTTATAATGATAATGAATAAACATAATTGTATTGTCACCAAAATCCAAAGTGTATACAAAATTTCAGATTAATCGGGTGACAGGAAGAGGGTGAAATTTGAATTACTAAATTTGACCCAAGAATAAATAATAAACGGGGTGAGCTAAATCAAACCGTTTAAAAAAGCTTAGATCTATGACATCTATCTCGTCAGGTGCCATGCCGTGTGTGACGTACGAAATTCTATCTCGAAGTGCTAATGCTAGTAACTTCCGAATGTGCCCTAGTGCTACCATTCCATTCCAAATGAGTTCTGGGTGTCAAGCAACACGTGTCAGCCGGTTTGTTGCACACTAGTGGTACCTTGTCCGGATGCACGGCGAGACATGCCTTCCGGTAGCTGCGCTTGACGTCGGCGGGCGACACCAGCTGCGCCATGTCGACGCGCGCCCAGCGGCACTCCTCCCACAACACGCTGTGCAGCGAGCACAACAGCGCGCGGATGTTCAATAGATAGAGTTGTTGTCAGCCGGTTTCCTGCACAGCACACTAGTGGTACCTTGTCCGGATGCACGGCGAGACACGCCTTCCGGTAGCTGCGCTTGACGTCGGCGGGCGACACCAGCTGCGCCATGTCGACGCGCGCCCAGCGGCACTCCTCCCACAACACGCTGTGCAGCGAGCACAACAGCGCGCGGATGTTCAATAGATAGAGTTGTTGTCAGCCGGTTTCCTGCACAGCACACTAGTGGTACCTTGTCCGGATGCACGGCGAGACACGCCTTCCGGTAGCTGCGCTTGACGTCGGCGGGCGACACCAGCTGCGCCATGTCGACGCGCGCCCAGCGGCACTCCTCCCACAACACGCTGTGCAGCGAGCACAACAGCGCGCGGATGTTCAATAGATAGAGTTGTTGTCAGCCGGTTTCCTGCACACTAGTGGTACCTTGTCCGGATGCACGGCGAGACACGCCTTCCGGTAGCTGCGCTTGACGTCGGCGGGCGACACCAGCTGCGCCATGTCGACGCGCGCCCAGCGGCACTCCTCCCACAACACGCTGTGCAGCGAGCACAACAGCGCGCGGATGTTCAATAGATAGAGTTGTTGTCAGCCGGTTTCCTGCACAGCACACTAGTGGTACCTTGTCCGGATGCACGGCGAGACACGCCTTCCGGTAGCTGCGCTTGACATCGGCGGGCGACACCAGCTGCGCCATGTCGACGCGCGCCCAGCGGCACTCCTCCCACAACACGCTGTGCAGCGAGCACAACAGCGCGCGGATGTTCAATAGATAGAGTTGTTGTCAGCCGGTTTCCTGCACAGCACACTAGTGGTACCTTGTCCGGATGCACGGCGAGACACGCCTTCCGGTAGCTGCGCTTGACGTCGGCGGGCGACACCAGCTGCGCCATGTCGACGCGCGCCCAGCGGCACTCCTCCCACACCACGCTGTGCAGCGAGCACAACAGCGCGCGGATGTTCAATAGATAGAGTTGTTGTCAGCCGGTTTCCTGCACAGCACACTAGTGGTACCTTGTCCGGATGCACGGCGAGACACGCCTTCCGGTAGCTGCGCTTGACGTCGGCGGGCGACACCAGCTGCGCCATGTCGACGCGCGCCCAGCGGCACTCCTCCCACAACACGCTGTGCAGCGAGCACAACAGCGCGCGGATGTTCAATAGATAGAGTTGTTGTCAGCCGGTTTCCTGCACAGCACACTAGTGGTACCTTGTCCGGATGCACGGCGAGACACGCCTTCCGGTAGCTGCGCTTGACGTCGGCGGGCGACACCAGCTGCGCCATGTCGACGCGCGCCCAGCGGCACTCCTCCCACAACACGCTGTGCAGCGAGCACAACAGCGCGCGGATGTTCAATAGATAGAGTTGTTGTCAGCCGGTTTCCTGCACACTAGTGGTACCTTGTCCGGATGCACGGCGAGACACGCCTTCCGGTAGCTGCGCTTGACGTCGGCGGGCGACACCAGCTGCGCCATGTCGACGCGCGCCCAGCGGCACTCCTCCCACAACACGCTGTGCAGCGAGCACAACAGCGCGCGGATGTTCAATAGATAGAGTTGTTGTCAGCCGGTTTCCTGCACAGCACACTAGTGGTACCTTGTCCGGATGCACGGCGAGACACGCCTTCCGGTAGCTGCGCTTGACATCGGCGGGCGACACCAGCTGCGCCATGTCGACGCGCGCCCAGCGGCACTCCTCCCACAACACGCTGTGCAGCGAGCACAACAGCGCGCGGATGTTCAATAGATAGAGTTGTTGTCAGCCGGTTTCCTGCACAGCACACTAGTGGTACCTTGTCCGGATGCACGGCGAGACACGCCTTCCGGTAGCTGCGCTTGACGTCGGCGGGCGACACCAGCTGCGCCATGTCGACGCGCGCCCAGCGGCACTCCTCCCACACCACGCTGTGCAGCGAGCACAACAGCGCGCGGATGTTCAATAGATAGAGTTGTTGTCAGCCGGTTTCCTGCACAGCACACTAGTGGTACCTTGTCCGGATGCACGGCGAGACACGCCTTCCGGTAGCTGCGCTTGACGTCGGCGGGCGACACCAGCTGCGCCATGTCGACGCGCGCCCAGCGGCACTCCTCCCACAACACGCTGTGCAGCGAGCACAACAGCGCGCGGATGTTCAATAGATAGAGTTGTTGTCAGCCGGTTTCCTGCACAGCACACTAGTGGTACCTTGTCCGGATGCACGGCGAGACACGCCTTCCGGTAGCTGCGCTTGACGTCGGCGGGCGACACCAGCTGCGCCATGTCGACGCGCGCCCAGCGGCACTCCTCCCACACCACGCTGTGCAGCGAGCACAACAGCGCGCGGATGTTCAATAGATAGAGTTGTTGTCAGCCGGTTTCCTGCACAGCACACTAGTGGTACCTTGTCCGGATGCACGGCGAGACACGCCTTCCGGTAGCTGCGCTTGACGTCGGCGGGCGACACCAGCTGCGCCATGTCGACGCGCGCCCAGCGGCACTCCTCCCACAACACGCTGTGCAGCGAGCACAACAGCGCGCGGATGTTCAATAGATAGAGTTGTTGTCAGCCGGTTTCCTGCACAGCACACTAGTGGTACCTTGTCCGGATGCACGGCGAGACACGCCTTCCGGTAGCTGCGCTTGACGTCGGCGGGCGACACCAGCTGCGCCATGTCGACGCGCGCCCAGCGGCACTCCTCCCACACCACGCTGTGCAGCGAGCACAACAGCGCGCGGATGTTCGCCTTCTTGCCCTCCGTCTGTCGGTACACCATACAGAATATTAATACCGAGGTAATAATTCCTATTTGTCAACTGTATTTGTTTGTTGATATTAAAATATAAACGGCTGAAAGTCATGTCACTGTTGTCGGTGTATGCCCGACTATACCTACTTGTTTATGTAATACGGCGTGAAGCAAACTGACGCCGCGCTTTGCTTCACACATTCAACAAGCAAGCTCATGACTAAGTATAGGCCTTATGGGCACTATTATAAAGTTAATGAATAATAGAGATTAGTATTAAACACCAAGAAACTGATTAGAAGCTTTAATTATAGTATTGTATAAATTACATTCACAATTATCGAGAGGGCGGTATACTGATAATAAAGCAGGTACCGCTAGCTGGACGCGTCGAGTACAAGAGAACGACTATCGGCTGTAGTGAGCGTGTGACGTAAGCAGACGCGCGCGCCGGTAGCGCGGCATACTACAGAGTGCCGAGTGTGAGATTTCACCAAAACAAATCGAAAACTTCACATTCGCGTTAAGGGCATATTTATATGGAACTGAAGCAGCGCCCCTGGCGGAAGTGAGAGAAAACTCAACACTGACACTCGCCCATTTGAGTTTTCTCTCACTTCCGTCAGGGGCGCTGCTTCAGTTCCATATAAACATGCCCTTAACGCGAAAGTGAAGTTTTCGATTTGTTTTAGTGAAATCTCACACTAGGCACACAGATTGCACTCGATCGAGTATGCGCGTGAATTATGTTTGTTGTGCGAAATGTAAATATAATAATTTGTGAGTGTGGAATTATGTTGGTATGTAATGTAAGTGTTTATATAAGTGTGAATGAATGTGGTAAATAAATAAATATGAATATATCTAATGAAGTAATAATAAAATATATAAATATAATGTATATAGCCTACAAAGGACCTCGTATGGGCTCAAAACTATTCGGGCATACTGCGACAGCAGTGACGTGACTTTCAGCCGTTTATATTTTAATAATATGGAAAATACTCGCCATAGTTTAAATTTGTTAATTTAATTATTTGTCAAAAAACATTTTCTAAATTTTCAGTGACAAATGAAAATACTGACCCACTCATGTATCTTCAACTTATCGGGGTCCATTTCTTTAACCATTTCCTCTTTCCTCATAGCGTTCATGGTCCTGGGGCCCGCCTCTCGCTTGGCGAACTCGTAGCCCTGGCTGCCCAACAGATCGCCGAACACGTCGGTAGACTTCTTGCCCTTCTCTTCTTGACCGGCCGGCGTTTTGGTAGTTTCGAAGTGGGTTCGGCTGTGAAAGTGTAATTCTTTTTTATACTCATGGATAGCGTCAAGTATAGCGTCGCTCGCGTAATGTAGTGTTGCACTACAAGCCGGCTTGACTGCTTACTTTCAGTAGGCAAATGCTGTGATTAATATATTCTTAGTACTGTACTACGATTTTAATTAAACTCTTCAGCCTCGACGGCCTCCGTGGCGCAGTGGTATGCGCGGTGGATTTATAAGACGGAGGTTCTGGGTTCGATTCCAGGCGAGGCAGATTGAGATTTTTCTTAATTTGTTTTGGTCTGGCTGGTGGCCGGCGAGGCTTTCGCCGTGGCTAGTTACCACCCTACCGACAAAGGCGTACCGTCAAGCGATTTAGCGTTACGGTACGATGTTGTGTAGAAACCAAAAGGGGTGTGGCTTTCATCCTACTCCTAACAAGTTAGCCCGCTTCCATCTTAGATTGCATCATCATTTAACATCAGGTGTGATAGCAGTCAAGGGCTTACTTGTAGTAGTTAAAAAAAAAGCTACTTTGGTCTATCTTCGGAACTCTTTTGCCTGTAATCTATATGGAGCAATTAAAACACTATGTTTAACAACCTTTCTACAATTTTCATTTACTCCTTTTAATTATTCTCTCTATGTTTTCAAGCAAACCTTTTTAGATGTTATCTGTAGAGACTTATCTAATCTTTTTTATGAATATGACGGTAATTGTTGGATGAGTTGCACGGTCTGGGAGCTTTTATTAAAAACGCTACCGAGTCAATTTGAGGCATAACAAAACAATGTATGAAAGGGTTGTTTACTACGACAATAAAAAACGTATCTTTTAGGGATAGCTTGCAATACTCATTTTTTGTCCTGAAAAATGGGTCATATATCTTTGGTATGGTATATCTCGACGACCTCTGTAGCGCAGTGGTATGCGCGGTGGATTTGTAAGACGGAGGGCCTGGGTTCGATTCTCAGTGGGGCAGATTGAGATTTTTCTTAATTTGTCTTAGTCTGACTAGTGGGAGACTTTCGCCGTGGCTAGTTACCACCCTACCGACAAAGACGTACCGCCAAGCGACTTAGCGTTGCGGTACGATGTCGTGTAGAAACCGATAGGAGTGTGGATTTCATCCTGCTCCTAACAAGTTAGCCCGCTTCCATCTTAGATTGCATCATCATTTAACATCAGGTGTGATAGCAGTCAAGGGCCAACTAGTAGTCGATAAAAAAAAAATCTTGGACGGTTGCAATACACTATTATGCTCGCGGGCGAAGTCGCGGGCGTGTGCTACTTGATGATATATCAATGAATATAGGTTATAATTACCTATAATCAGGCTGGTGTGCCGGCGACCTGGCGGGCGTATGTGGCTGATGGGCGGGGGTGTGCGCCGGCGAGTCCCTGGGCGTCACCATGGGCGTGACCATGGGTGTCACCATGGGCGTTACTAGCGGCGTGGCGGCGGGGGTGCTGGCGAGCCCTGCGCCCAGCATGCCCAGGTCTGCGAACGGGTCGCGTTTGTTCTGGACTTGCTCCACTGGTATGGTTTGAGGCCGCACTGAGGATTTACAATTTAGTTAGTGCACCTATTTACTAATCAGGCTTTGATCGTTTTTTGATTAATCTTGTAAACTGAATTCCTGCCGGTTGGTTCGCGCTATTGATAGGCTGTCATTCAAATTCATAGCAGAGGCCGATCGTTTAATTACAAGAGAGGGCACATGGCATATTTATAAAATTGGCTGTCTTGACTTTTATAAAAACAAAATAATAGTGTTTACAATTTAAATGATATCTTTTATAAAAATAAAATAAAGAAATGGATAAATGATTTAACTAACAGGTATTGGTCAAAATATGATTGCCTAATTTGACAGTATCTATAAGTAAACGCAAAAATAATTTTCAATAACTTTTCACTGCATCACATTCTTTTTATTTTTTTAGTAGACACAGTTAAATGTATATGATGCCAGTAGGCTTAAAATACATACTAAGACATATCTACATATAGCTGTCTTTTTTACTCAAACGCAACGATAGAGAGAACGATACTTTCGATCACGCGCTAGCGGCAATTTATATCTTTAGTTCTACACAATTTATCACTTCGGAGCGCATCTTAGGCCTATATAGAAAATTCGCGCGACAAACACACGCTCTTCTTGGCAGTAGGGTAATAAACTTACATTCTTCTTTGATGAGCGGCGCCAACAACGGCTCCTGTTTGGGCAGCGGCTCGTTCAAGCCGAACGGGTCAAAGTTGAGATCGCTCGAGTTCACTTTGCTCGATGTGGTGGTCGGCGGCGCTGGGAGGTCGCCGAAGATTGAGGATTCGGAAAATTGCTGAAAATTGTAAATTTTTATAGTTAAAAAAAAACAACAATACAAGTAACCATTTTGTTAAGAAAAATGGGTATAGCAAGTTATCTTCAATAGATAGATATATGCCACCGTGGACTAATAAAGAAAAACAATACGTTGTTTCGTTTATCTCAAATAGATAAAGCAACGTTTTCGATTAAATCTACCAGCTTAAATTTCTCAAATTTTTATCAATTTTTCCACTTGTTTCTCCGAGGCGAAAACTTTGGTCTGATTTACACTACTATATTGGTTACCTGTGGATTATCCGTCGCTTTGCCGCTTAGGAAGTCACCGAAGGATTCATCCACTGGTTTCTCCATCATACCGAAAAAATCGAAAGAGTCATCACTCTTCAACTTCTCCCTTGGCTTAGCTTCCGGCTTCTGTTGAGATTGTTTCTCCGAGGCGAGGTTTAGGAAGTCAGCCGTGGATGCAGCGTGTGTGTCTGCGCGAGGCGGCGGCGGGCGCTGCGGGGTGGGCGGCGCGGGCCGCTGCGGACGCTTGTCTTCCTTGGGCGGATAGTCCGCTGTAACTGTTGAAAGTTATTGTAATATAGATAACTGTATAAAATATTTTTCCTATGGAGAGATCGGTGTGGTGTAAAAGAAGATGTAGTGACTAAAGTTGAGAAAGGGAAGCTACACACACCGGCATATTTAGCGGAACATAAAAAATAGGTTTGATATCAGTATCATATTGCTGGCTGGTTTATACGTCATTTAATTTAAAAAGAAATATTTTGAAATTAAGAAAAGTGAACATCACATTTTATGCAATTGTTTTAATTTTATTCAAATACAACTTATCTGGAGCAAACTTCGAGTATTTCTTCCTTCTGAGTTTGATTTAAAATTTCATTGAAATACTGATTTTTGTAAGTTTTTTTTAATCGCGTATCTTTCTGGAGTTGAGGATTGAATTATGCCTGACTTAGCTCTAACGAAGATTGCCAAGGCACTCGAAATGCGAAGAAATGGTCAAACCTACAGAGTGATATCCAAAGATCTTCGTCGACCAGTTTCAACGATCCATCGCAGTATCCAACAGTTCAGAGGGACCGGTACTTATGTGAGAAGAGGACAAGGCAGACAAAGACGCACTTCGAGTAGGGATGATCGTTTCATTCGTCTTCGTGTACGTAGGAACCCCCGTTTGACGGCCGTCCAAACCCGACATGAGTTAGAAGCAGTGCGGGGTGTAACCGTAAGTGAGCGTACGGTACGAAGAATGTTCGAGGAAGCTGGTTTGGGTTTATTTGTGCCCGCCAAGGCTCCAAGATTCGAGGAAAATTATCGTTGAAACAGGTTAATTTTTGCTCAGGAACATCGACTTTAGAACGCGGACCAATGGAGTAAAGTATTGTTTAGTGATGAGTGCAGAATTCTCTTAAATCAAATTGACGGTAGACAAAGAATATACAGACGCAAAGGAGAACGATACATTCAGAGAAATTTTGAAACTACAGTTGCATACGGTGGTGGATCAATAATGGTTTAGGCGGGCATTTGTTTGGGAGCTTGCACAGACTTGGTAGTGATTGACAGAAGGAGTCTGACTGCCGACCGCTATACCAGAGAAGTTTTAGAAGAAAATGTACCGTTTGCCCATATATCGGTGACGAATTTGTTTTTACGCAGTATAATGCTCGGCCGCATAGCGCTCGGATAACTCAAGCTTATCTTAATGATATGAATATCACTGTTATGGAGTGGCTGGCGAGATCACCGGATATGAAACCCAATAGAGCACGTTTGGAACTTGCTGAATAGAAAAGTTAAGTCCAAAATTCCAGCTCCTGCCAACGTGAGTGAACGTAGTTAAGGAATGGCGGAGACTATCTTAGAAGACAATCGATAACATCATTCTCAGAATGCCTAGACGAGTAGAAATTTTAACAAGAGCACGTGGAGAAAATACGCGATATTAAACAGCATTTTTCTAATTTAATTAATTGTTATTTTAATATTATTTTTCCCGGTTACGTGAAAAGTTCAAAAACGTACCATTTTTTCACAAATTAAAAAAGCCTTTACTCGCAAAATCTGTTCTTAATGTGATCTCATTTTAAGTAAAACAAATTAAACTTTAAATAATAAAAGAATTGTAGTAAGTAGATTTTAAAATAAAACCATATTTTTTTTAATTATGGACCTTGTTTATGTTCCGGTAAATATGCCAGTGTGTTTAGATGGTTTTGGGCATTTAGAAAAAATGCATGAAAGACGATTAACAAAAGATATTTATGAGAAGAGGATGAATGAAAATGTTGGAAGGGGAATGCCTAGGCGAATGTACCTGGACTAAATTTAGGACATTTTTAAGTATGGCCAGGTCAAGAGTACCTTAAACCGACGAACTTGTAACAAAGGATTAATGAGAGTGGAAGAAACTGAGGATGTATTCAAGGACCGTGGCAAATGAAAGGATATAGTCTCTATGGAAATGTCATTTATGTAAGTATGTAATTCTCCAAAGAAAAATTACAGAGAAAGGGAAAACATACTAGAATTTCATTTTAGTAATAGGAAAAGCATTTCAGTAATATATGATACTATAATATAATGTATACTTTCATTGAACTGGAATTTTTAAACTTTATCACAGTTAAAGGAAAGAAATAGACGCCCTATTTGACAGGTGCGAACAGTTTGTATGGGAAAATAAAATAGTACTTTTTATTTTCATTACATTAGTTAGTTATTAGTTTTTTTTTGTACAAATATTTCGAGTTTGCGAGACTATCATACGTCAATTCGTTTTTACATATTTGATTTAAATTAAACTAAATAATACAAACAAATAATATACTTTTTATTAATATAATGGCGATGTTTGGTATCTGTATATCTGTCAAAAGTGTTGGATTTTCACTTTCAGTGAAAGTGGTCGCAATGAAAACACTTTGAATATACTATTGCATTAATTACTAAAATAAAATAATAAATAACATGTTAACCAAACCACACGCACACACACACTAATATCTACAAGCAGATCCAAACGCAGATGCATAACATACTTGTGGGTACAGATGTTGAATTTCTTCGTAGACTAGCTGCATAAATACATAAACATACAATTTTAAATAATATCAATTTCATACTTATTACTAACTAAATACAGGGAAATAGGGTTGCCACTTGCGTTTTTTCTATGGCCGAAATATTGTTAATTTTGAAAAGTACCTACCTATACTAAACCCAAACTTGATGAAAAATGCTTATCAATAAACAAATTAAAAATGTAGGCAGAAATCACTAGTTATTATACACTTTTATAATAAACTTGTTAATGACGAATGACAATAAATTAGATTTATCAAAAAACCAAACATAATTTTAAATTTATTAGTCATTAAACGTGTTGCATTTTCTACCTTCATTTTAAATTTGTTTGTTGATATGCTTTCCACATTGAGTTTGGCTTTAGTATAGTTATTTTTCTTATTAGTTGAAATAAAAGTAATAACAAAAATAACTGGGGTGATCAAGTAATTGTTATTAATTGTTTTGCGCTTGGTTACCAAGGTTTATTGTTTAAAAAAATAATAATTTATCTGAATAGTTATAGTTATCCATATAGCAGAAATATTAAACTTAACCACAATTTATAGCGACAGAAGATAGAATCGTTATCCTTTTGCAACCGAACGATCGGATGATCTTATAAAATTTCATCACATAAACATACGAGTGAATAGTCATCATAATATTTAGGTTTTAAGATATTTTAGAGAAGATAAATTATATTATAATATACACAATATTACGAGCGGCAACCCTATACGGGTACGAGTTTTTAAGCCAATACAATATAACAACAACAACATTTCAATAGCATAAAATATATTATGCACACAAAAGTTTATGGGAATTAATGTTTATAACAGTCAAGTACAATCTAGGAGGACGACTTTCAAGAAACGTCTGCTTAGAACGTACATCGGAATATCACAAGTATTAAGTTTGACGACCTCCATGATGCAGTGGTATGCGCGGTGAATGTATAAGACTGATATTCTGGGTTCGATTCGCGGTAGGGCCGAAAGAGGATTTCTGAAATGGACCGGGTATGGCTGATGAGGGGCTTTAGCCGTGGCTAGTTACAACCCTTCGGACTAGACGCACCGCCAAGCGATTTAGCGTTCCGGTATGATGTCGTGTACAAACCGAAGAGGTGTAGATATTATCTTGCTCTTGGCAAGTTAGTCCCCTTCCATTTGAGATTACATCATCACTTATTATCAGGTGTGTTTGCAGTTAAGAGCTTACTTGTAATGAGTAAAAATAATGAAGTAGCGTGCGTTTCCTAGCAAAATGTACTGTTAGGTTTCCTAGACTCTAATGCAGTAGAAAAAGGTACATTATCTGTTATTGTAATATAATGTATGTAAATTCTCTGATTGCTAACTTACCAAAATTGTCAATGGTTTCGTCTCTTTCCAATGAAGTCGAGAACAGAACGTCTGGTGTCCGTATGGCGAACGAATGATCTTCCTCCCAGATGTCACTGCGCGGTTTACGACGTTCACCATTTTGCACCACCAGACTTATCACTACCGTCACGTTTGAAGAGAAGTGATCATTCACTGCACTCGTTTCATCTATACCATCGATTTCTGATCTGAAATGTTATAACAATATCTTACAGATTCATTCTGAATTAACATTTAAAAATACAGAATTTACAATTAACATTTAAATAATTTCTTTTTTTATTAGAAAAGTCTAATAAAAAAAAGAACTATCGAAATCGGACGTCTCTGTAAAAAGTTATGCTTCAAAAAATTATATACGCGTCGTTTTTTCGTCGGTTAAAAATAGACACTGCGTGCGGGTGCAAACTATTAATCTATCGGATCTATCATATGCTATCCACTCGCACGCGCAAGCGCGCACACGAACGCACGCACGCACGCACGCACGCGCACACACACACACACACACACCGCATGCAGACCCTATGGACTGCATAGTGTTTTAATCTATGCCTTGAGCTACAAGTTGGGTACCTGGTGAAGAGCGTGGGTTTTATTTTTAAACCACAACACATATAAGAAACAAAAACAATAAAATGACAAAGAAGTAGAATAGAAAAGGCGGCCTTATCGCTTACGTTACCTCGTAAACTTGATAGCGTGCTGGTCGTAGCGCAGGAAGCCGGTGTGGAAGGCGACAGACAGCATGGGCACGCGTTGTAGCCGACCCAGCTGCTGCCTCGCGTGGTACAACATGATCGTAACGTCGCCCACCACTGTGCTATCCAGCTGGAGAGTCACCTGCGTACAAAACATTAACATCACAGGTTTGTCGTGCGCTAACTATTTTTTTTAGTTTCTCAATACTTCCATAGACAAGACAGTCCGCACAAAAAAAGCATGCATTGGATTCTAAAAATAATATTTATACAAGTTTAAGTTTATATTTAATTAATAATTAATTTAGCGTTAATTTAAATTCCACTGATACATTCATTGACATATTAATAGTTAGTACTATGGACTTCGGGTCTAATGCAAAATTTACGTCAAAAGTGTCCCAAGGTATTTTGTACATATTAGGATGTATTTATGTATTTATAAACAAAATAACATTGTAATGTATGTCTTATCGTATTGTTATACAGTCTAATTTGTAACGATCTAATTGCCTGCAATAAGTAATCAGCTTCGATTGACGGTTGCCATGGCAGCCTTTTTTTGACATGACAGCTTCTCGTGAAAATAGGACAACATAAATGGTGTGGTAGGTAGCTTTGAATTTTTTTTGGCATCTTATATTTATATATTATATTTACAGCAAACTTTAATTCTCTATATGCTGGGATAAATCTTGTACCAAATAATAATTGTTGTAATTATCTTGTATTAAATAATAATTAGTTATAATAATAATTAATTACAAACCAAATCCACAAAAGTACAAAATGATATTTCACTCGATATAGTTCTTTTCTTTGAAATTTCAAGTTCTCGATATTTTCCTCTTTTTAATTAAACTGAATATATATTTTTTTACTTCAATGACGTAAGGTCAATATTTTAAATAACTGTTCCTAATTTCATGTAGATAATTCTTATAGTTATCAAAATAATATACCATTATGGTAAAAGTTATTTGATTGTATATATGACATGAATATTCATGACATAAAAAATAAAAGTTGACATAAAAAATAAAAATTTATGAATTGAAAATAATTAAATTATTTTCATTAAAAAATTAAATAATTAAATAACTCAAATGTTAAACAACAAGACTCTATGAAGTCGTTGTTCTAAAACATTCTATTGCTTACGGCAGATCCGAACTAAATATGATTAATTAGATAAACATATTGCACTCCTTCTATCCTATTCGCGAGTAGCGTATGGGAAAAGGACAGATATATACTTTTTGTTCATTCTGGTTGGTTATGCAATTTGTTTCTATAATTTATTGATTTTTTTATAAAATAGCCTATTTCTAAGCAAAATAATACTTTAAATTCATCAAAAAATATTTACTTACTGGAAATATGATACACCGTCTTTTTTTCTTACTTTACTCGGGTAGTTCTTACAAGTTTTTATTACACAGTACGACATTATTGACGAGTCTTCTGTCAGACAGCTAATATGAGACTGAATTGCGATTGGAAATCATTTCGCGTTTTGGCTTACTTTTGATTCGGACACTTTTTAGCTCTGACCCGAAGTCCATAGTATTAATATGTCAATGGATACATTTTATAAATCATTAATTTCTATAGATATGACTTGAGAAAAAAATAACAGTAACTAAGCACACCAGGGAAGAACATAGATAATCTTCTCGAATTTTTAAAAAAATGATTAATCTGTCTTATAAACTTAAACCAAAACCATTGTAAATTTTGTGGGACAATTTTTAATGTATTTTTTTAAAATATTGTCATCTCGGTAATAAAACTTAATTAAATATGTTCATAATTATAATTTTATTTTATGTTCATTTTGCGCGCCAAAAATGGTTGAATTCATTGTACTATTGTTATTGTATGTATTCAGCAAATGCAGGGTTCGATTGACAGAATCAAATAAGAAATATACTGGTATACCGTACCTTTCCTTCGGCCATGTTGTAGAGATGCATACTTTCATAACTTCTTAACGGAGGTGAGATCAATCTGTCTTCATTGAACACTTCAAGAAACGGTCTGCAG
Organism: Mycalesis mineus; assembly: GCA_034621355.1. NCBI lineage: Eukaryota > Metazoa > Arthropoda > Insecta > Lepidoptera > Nymphalidae > Mycalesis > Mycalesis mineus. The sequence goes on along the minus strand of CM067887.1, from coordinate 11,160,299 downwards.
CCATCTCTAAAATGAACAAAATTACATTAAAATGATATCACATCAATGTAAATTAACATGTAACAAAAATAATTTCAATACATACCTTGCTTTAGTAAATAATGGTACAGGTTGTACAGATAGGGAAACCAACGAAACAGGCCTAAAGTGCGGGAGTATTGGTTCAGGTCTGAAAATATGGAGAATTTTGAATTAATTAAAAACTAGACTAAATAAAAGGTTTTGGGAACATCAACAGACTATACGTAAGTATTTTAGAAAAATATTCTCGTTCTTCGGTAGTTGGGAATTAGGATCGACAAAGTATTTCAAACAGTACGGCTTAGTCCGAGGGAACGGGTGCATCCCAGTAGTACCCCATACCGTAGTTCTATAGAACTGTTGGGATACTTTCCGGGCTGTCAAATTATGTCCCAATAGTTCTATATAGAACTGTAGTATAGTTTTTCACTTGACTTAACTTATACCATATAAGTTATAAACTTTATATTATTTTGATTGATATTTCATTTTGTTTTTAACAAAAAAATGTCCCTTGCGACAAAAGCTAAGTTGTTAAAACCAAGTAGTAGTTGTGTCTAAAAAAATATTCTCTTATTTTAGAAGTTACAGGGGGACACACATTTTACCACTTTGGAAGTATCTTTCGCGCAAACTATTCAGCTTGGAAAAAAATTACATTAAAAATCTCAATACCATTTTCAAGACGTTTTGTGCAATTTAAGCAAAGCTGTATTCGATATAGTATGTTTATAGATACTCTCAAATTTAAGTGGACATTTATTATTGCAATCAAAAGATATTCCATATTATACTTATAAAAACTATAGATATTTTATATGTAACGTACAAACAAGATGGTGATATCGACATTTCTTTAATTTTGTCCAATTAGTTCATAGAACTAAAATAAAACTATGGGACACTAAGCACTAATATGGTGTATCAACAGTTCTATAGAACTAAAATTAGGGGGTACTACTGGGATGCACCCGAGGGAACAGTCTTCCCTCAGTTAGCTTATGCGGCTTCAGATCACGAAGACTGATTTTGACGACCTCCATGGCGCGGTGGATTCATAAGACGGAGTTCCTGGGTCCGATTCCCGGCAGGGCAGATTAAGATTTTTCTTAATTTGTTTTGAAATGGGCCGGGTCTGGCTGATGGGAGCCTTTCGCCATGGCTAGTTACCACCCTACTGACAAAGACGTACCGCCAAACGATTTAGCGTTCCGGTACGATATCGGATTTGGACTGTACTTGTCAGGGGCCAACTTGTAGTCAATAAAAAAAAGGTCTTGGAAAGGTCAAGTTTTGGGTTTAACGATAAGTTTCTTATTATGATGTCTTTTATGATGTCTTTTTGTCCTTGCTATACCCATTCTTTCAATAAAAGTAACGGATTAAGTACATTTTTTTTTATATGTTCTTGGAAGGTTGCATACAATACAATCCTCGCGGGCGAAGTCGCGAGCTAGTAGATACATAAATTAAAAATATAATACCTAATAATGTTGCTAAGGTAGTACAAATATCGTAGTTGACTAGCTGGCATGTTGATGGGGGTCCGCTTCACACCGAATATTTGCAGCGCGTCTTCCGGCACCGACACTAACTTCGCGTACATTAAGAGACCGCATAGCAATATGCACGATCTCGATTTGCCGTCCTGTTAAACAAAGCTCGTGGTCAATAATAGAATGTCTTCGTAGGCACCAGCAGCAGGTTCGTAGGAAGAGCAGTGCACTTAAATATTGTACATTCGGAACACAGTTTGTACTACATTCACTAAAGTGGAGCCTAGACATAGAAAGAATAAACGTAAACAAAGGAGTGGTATTATATATCTGTCCTTATCTCTCGAAAGCAGAAACGTTGTCCGTTTTCCAAGAATGATTAATTTGTTTTCTTTTGTTTCGATAGCTGGCTATAGATATATCTTGTGTGGAGAAAATGACATTGCATAGCAGATAGTAGCAATGAAATCCAAAACAATTTATATCTCTCTTTCGGTGCGAGAGAGACATAAAGTTTCCATAGGTGACGATATGAACTTTTCTTCACACATGATATACGTCTTACTGTGCGTCCTTGGTCTAGAGGCGCACAGACAGGCGTTTGTGTGTGAAACTGAAAAATCGTGAGCAAAGCAGAAACAAGATTATAAATTATCTGTGTGTGTGTTTAATTGGGGGAAGCGTGTGACATCGAACACGTGATGTCTGTTGACGCATCTTGGGCCTGTTGTATGTGACGATGCAGTCTATGGCTATGGTCAGACGGCACTGACGAGCTGGCGGCGCGGGAAGCGGTTGCGTACACAAAGTTTACCTGGCAAGCGATGACAAGTGCGGACTTGTCGTCCTTCCCCAAATACTGGTACATATGCTGCAAAAGCGCGTAGTAGGGTGCGAGCAGCGGCGCGCGGTGCTCGTCGGAGGGCCACAGCGACGTGTCGGTGACGAGCTGGCGGCGCGAGAAGCGGTTGTGTACACAAAGTTTACCTGGCAAGCGATGACAAGTGCGGACTTGTCGTCCTTCCCCAAATACTGGTACATATGCTGCAAAAGCGCGTAGTAGGGTGCGAGCAGCGGCGCGCGGTGCTCGTCGGAGGGCCACAGCGACGTGTCGGTGACGAGCTGGCGGCGCGAGAAGCGGTTGTGTACACAAAGTTTACCTGGCAAGCGATGACAAGTGCGGACTTGTCGTCCTTCCCCAAATACTGGTACATATGCTGCAAAAGCGCGTAGTAGGGTGCGAGCAGCGGCGCGCGGTGCTCGTCGGAGGGCCACAGCGACGTGTCGGTGACGAGCTGGCGGCGCGAGAAGCGGTTGTGTACACAAAGTTTACCTGGCAAGCGATGACAAGTGCGGACTTGTCGTCCTTCCCCAAATACTGGTACATATGCTGCAAAACGTGCAAAAGCGCGTAGTAGGGTGCGAGCAGCGGCGCGCGGTGCTCGTCGGAGGGCCACAGCGACGTGTCGGTGACGAGCTGGCGGCGCGGGAAGCGGTTGCGTACACAAAGTTTACCTGGCAAGCGATGACAAGTGCGGACTTGTCGTCCTTCCCCAAATACTGGTACATATGCTGCAAAAGCGCGTAGTAGGGTGCGAGCAGCGGCGCGCGGTGCTCGTCGGAGGGCCACAGCGACGTGTCGGTGACGAGCTGGCGGCGCGAGAAGCGGTTGTGTACACAAAGTTTACCTGGCAAGCGATGACAAGTGCGGACTTGTCGTCCTTCCCCAAATACTGGTACATATGCTGCAAAAGCGCGTAGTAGGGTGCGAGCAGCGGCGCGCGGTGCTCGTCGGAGGGCCACAGCGACGTGTCGGTGACGAGCTGGCGGCGCGAGAAGCGGTTGTGTACACAAAGTTTACCTGGCAAGCGATGACAAGTGCGGACTTGTCGTCCTTCCCCAAATACTGGTACATATGCTGCAAAAGCGCGTAGTAGGGTGCGAGCAGCGGCGCGCGGTGCTCGTCGGAGGGCCACAGCGACGTGTCGGTGACGAGCTGGCGGCGCGAGAAGCGGTTGTGTACACAAAGTTTACCTGGCAAGCGATGACAAGTGCGGACTTGTCGTCCTTCCCCAAATACTGGTACATATGCTGCAAAAGCGCGTAGTAGGGTGCGAGCAGCGGCGCGCGGTGCTCGTCGGAGGGCCACAGCGACGTGTCGGTGACGAGCTGGCGGCGCGGGAAGCGTGCGCGCGCGTCGTGCACCGTGTACACGCAGTATTTACCGCCGGGGTGGTGGCTCTCTAGGTACATCTGTTGCAGTTACAATGAATTACTCAATAACATTTGACGGTATAGAATTTGTTTTAAAGCGAAGCGTTTGAGCATTGTTTTAGCCTGTGCTTTATGCCAGATAAATCCCTAGCCATCTTTCTCATATAAGTCCATGGAATGTTTATGGCAGCACTTAATATTTGATTATCACTATTCATTACAACTATTTATACTCGTTAACATGGGTCTATGCACCTTGTCACTAAAACCATTTTTTCTGTATTATGCCTTAATTTTTTTTGTTAAGACATTTGTAATTACTATAATTCGTTCGCATTTAGCATACAGTAAGCGCCGGCCAAATCACGCCCCCTAACCAATCAAATCTTTTTAAATTATAAGGTCAAGTTCACAGTAACCGGCATAGCTTCGAACGCGACGATTGTGTCCTGTAATTTCATTGGTTAGGGGGCGGAGTTGCACTGTATTCTTAAAACGAACTAATTATAAGTCTCTTTACTAGTTATTTCATAGAGTGAAATGTAGCACTAACCTTTACATCTTCTATGTGATTAGTTTTATATGCGCTCTCCAACAATTCAGAGGGATAAGACATCACTATTACGCGACTTGTTATATAGCTTATGTCCAAGTCGGCGCGGGCTATGGATCTGAAACAAAAAATAAACACCTTATAAATGTCATTCTTTAATTATATAAATATGAGACCGAGAAAAATATCAGATACTCACTGTTGGACAGTGTGCATTACTTTAGATGAGGTGTCTTTGAGATTTTTCAAAAAACTTCCAGCGCCATCTTTGATTGAAGAGAATAACCCTCCAGAAGTGGGCGGCGCTTGTTGTATAGGGGCGTGATAATATGGAGCGGCGGGGGGCCGGGCGGGCGGCGGGGGACGAGTCGGTTCCGGTGGCCGAGGGTTAGCGGGCTCTTGGTTATTCGATACCACGTTGTTCGCTGAAATTAAAATAAAATATTTATATTTTGCTATCACCATTAATATCTATTTGACTATATGTTAAGTTCATAAGGCAGAGTGTGAGTCTTTTAGCAAGTCTCTGCGAAATATACCCAACCATCCATAATACTAACTGATAAGGAAATTGAAGTGTTACAACTAGTTGACACCCCGTTAATGCCTTGTAAAATGATGTTATGAATGATTATGGTTTTATTGCAGTGACTCCGTAAAAAACTTACACTAGGCACCTAGAGTTACAAATGGCCTCACCTTGTACAACATTAACCGCATTGAGAAGCTACCTATTGTAGCGTATGTAACGGTGTTTTTATAAAAGACAGTCTGAGTTTCGAATTGGTCTTTATCTCTCATAGTATGGTGGTAAAAAAGAAGAGATATAGACGAATTTTGCCCACACTTATGTTATAAAAACTTTGTTACAGAATAACGCCCCTGAACTACCGTATTCGCATGTTGTTAGTCATCAAAAGAGCCGACGGGTGTCATGATTAGTTTTAATTTAAATGAACCCGTTCAGTCATTGTTGCAATTATTGAGGGAGTAAGTACCAGATTAACCACTTAGCGCAGTTCTAGGACCTCGGGCATCGTGTGTATAGCGTACCTACTCTTAAGTACCTTACTTTATCCTAATTCTTGCGTTAAATGTCATTTAGTGAAACTCTTGGTACTTTTACTCCAGTAAGGCAAGTAAGATATGATTGTAATCAATTTGAAAAAGTAAGAAAAATTTAATTTAAAATATTTTTTGCTTTATCCTTAACTTTTGATTAAACTTTTTGCAGGCTTAATTTGGCACCTAGACCTAAACAAATATATGCATTGTATGTACAATGCATATATTTGTTTAGGTCTGACTTATCAGGAAATTTGAAACCGGCTTTAATTCTGAGTAACAACACACTGCATTTGTGGAATTTTCGGCGCACGCATCAAACATTTGAGATATTTATTACTTATCTGAGACAAATAATCTTCTAAAAGCTTGTGCGGGAAGTGGAAGAAGCCTGTGCGGGAAGTGGAAGAAGCGCGATTAAATGCAATAGTTTGTATTAGGATCCAGGCGTTCACAGTTCTGAGTTCTGTATTCCGCGGTCTTTGTAATGTTTCTTTATATCACCGCTCGGACAAAATGCAGCGAGGACTGGCTACCTGGTCTGCACAGTGGTACAAGGTCACAATATACGCGCAGAATGTGGAACTCGGGATATCTACGGCTACGGGAACTCGGCATACTCGGCCCTTAATTTGATTTGTGCGCCGAAAAATCCACACATCATACCTTAACCTTAACCAAAAATATTTGTCACTCGACGCAGTTAATTTTATTTAATCTTACTTAGGCCTGTGAGCACCAAGATTTTGGTTATCATAACCAACGGTTAACATAAGCTAAACGTAAAATTTACTGTTCACAAATTTACTGTACGCTGGTTAAGGATGTAAACCGGACGGTTATCTTAACTGAGCTTACGTCCTTCACCCGCGTACGGGTTGTTTTGAACAGTAAATTTTACGTTTAGCTTATGTTAACCGTTGGTTATGATATCCGAAATCTTGGTGCACACAGGCCTTAGTCAGCTGCACTCGACTCCCGATGTACAGGTTGTCCGCACACGCTCAATAATATTGACGTAAAGTCGTACCACGGCGTACGTCGTGCACAGTAATCTTTCCTCAGAGGCAAAGTTATTGTCAATAATATTGGAATAGAATATTTCGTGTGTGAGATCCCATAGGTAATACAAATAAACAAGTTCTCGTCCACGCGATACAGGGGTGAGAGGAGCTATGTACGGTCTCCTGTGCCATGACAAAACATTTTATCTGAAGTTATATGCATATAGGCAAAGATAAATAAATAAATATTATAGGACAATACACACATCACTATCTAGCCCCAAAATAAGCGTAGCTTGGCAGCAATATGATAACTGATAAATATTAATATATTATATATATTAGTATGAATAACTGATAAATATAAATATTTATATATTATACATACATACTTATATAGATAAACACTCAGACATTGGAAACATCCATGCTCACGAAGATTTTTCCAGATGTGGGAATCGAACCCAAGACGTTTTGTCATGTCCGGCAGCGAGAGGAACAGGCGGCAGGCACATTCTACATCTCTCCCTATACTCTGACATCATGTTCCCGTATCGCGTAGGCGAGGACTCAATTGAGCGGATTACTTATATATATAAATAGTATCTATAATTAATGTAATTTGCTATTTTCCATAAACAAATAACAAAAATACTCAACTTGATTCACTACGGCATCGAAAAACAATGAATGTCAGTAATTAAGATTTGTGTGGTAATACCTTTACATGTAAAACCACCTATTTAATTTTTTTATAGGTAGTTATTTGAAAGAATACTAGATAAATAAATAAAAATATAGTATGCTCCAATAAATTCCAGTTCGCTCTGAAGTTGCAACACCGAACTGCAGCGCGCAGCCGCGCAATTCAGTGTTGCAACTTTGCACAACAATAATAGCCGCAATAAGATATTTGTATAAACTGCTATGCCGTATGCCTGGTCTTCAGAGCGGACTAGAGGTTTGGCGTGATTTGTATTCAAATACTTCAAGGAGTAAACAGACTTCCTTTACAATACATTATTTATACTAATTAAAATGAATAGTAGAAGAATAATATGAATGCATTGCAATCCTGATCGGTCATGACAAAGAAATTCAGCAATTAAAAAATGTAAAATACGAACTAATCAAGTTTTCATCAGCAAAAAGAAACGACATATATTTTAATTCTATATTTATTTCTAAAATTAAATAGTATAATATTATACAAGTTTGTAACTTATTTACTAGTAGTAACAAAAATATTGCTTGTCTATAAGTTATACGTTAACAAGTATTAAATTAAGGTCTAGAATTTGTGATGAAATATATTATAGATTTCACATATAGTTCAATTAGTGGTTACTGCATTGAACGGTTACGAAAATAGCTCATATACATAGTTAATTACTGTAAATATCATCTTATACAATTCCTATTTAGCTATTTATTTTAGACAATATATAAATAACATTCAGAAATCGGTTTTGCGATATTAAAAATATTTCTTTAAATGGAACGATATAAACATCGAGTACTTTACATTAATGTAAACTTTAAGTGGAATGTTAACAAAAATTTTTACGTAAAATGAAAAAACAAAAGAAAAAGATAAAATACGTACGACTCTATTTTACTTGTGTAAATACAATAATAAAGATTCATAAATACTTACTTAGTTTAGAAATAATAACATTGCTTCCTAAGCCTTACTTGGTAGAGGAATACTTGAATGATTCAGGAAAACATTGGATGTTAACAAAATCCTGCATCTGATAAATTTACTAAAATCATAATTATGTAAAGATTATTAGATTATTAGGAGATTATTGCCAAACATCGTAATAATTATCATCATAAAAATTACGCAAGTATATAATAACGTTAAGGTGTACAACGCTTAAGGGCTAACGCTAAAACACGGGCGGGTGCGGGCGCATGCGTAAGCGTCGGACGGCCGCCGCGAGCCACAAATCCGCGAGCGGGCACCCGTCGCGTGCGCCCGTCTCAGTTAGCGCTGCTAGTATAATTTTGACCTCGAGCGTGTACAGTTGTGTCGAGTAGATTACCATGCATTATTTACTAATTTATTATTTAGCAAAAAGACGTCAACGGAAATCATGCCATGCTTCTTGACGGGCATCTCTATCTTTATATAATTCATTCGCCATATCCCATAATACTGGCCGAAATTGCACCTCAATTATTACGCGCTCTGTATCGATGTTCATGATTGTACCTAGCCTCCGACGCGTGTGACCGTGGCATCTAGCGGCGCTCGACGGTTTTGTAAAAACAAACACGCTCGCGGGCGCCCGCGCCGTGTGCCCGCTGCCCGCCGCGCGGGTTACCATCCGCCACCGGCGACCGCGCTCTGTTGCACGCGCCTGCCCTGTCCATCCTATTTTTCATAATACAAACGCGAGCGTGCGCCCGCGCGAGTTTTAGCGTTAGCCCTAACTGAAATTACGCAAATTGCTTGTTTAAAAATAATATTATTGACAATACATTGAAAAATTGTAAGTTTAAATATTGCACAAAAAAATCTTATTATTGTAAAAGCTGCCCAAATTATGAAAATACTTATAACACATTATGTGTATTTCACAACCGTTATAAATCCTTCAATCGTCTATAAAAATATTTTGAGTTTTTTTGTGTAATTTTATGTCATGCCATAATCGGCCACAGGCGAAAGCAGCAGACGTGTCGCAGCGATACTGGTGTTTTGTACGTATTTCTATGAAATAACTTAAGTGGCCAGCAACACGTCGTTTCCATACGTAAAAATCATTAGTGTTTCTGCGACACGTAGCCTCCTGCGATCGGCTACGAACTTGCTTCCTTAGATTCATTAACTGCTTTAAAATTTAATGTTTAGAATTACTCGTATATCAGTCAGAATAAATTTAGCATATTTAAATAGCTGAAAATTTGTGTGTTGTACGTCTAACGATCGCGTACACCACTGCCTCAAGTGGAAACAAATTAAATATTGTTTATAAAGGAAAATGGAGAGTAAATTACATATATATAAAGGTAAATGACGCTAGGCCAGAATTATAAACGGGAAAAGCGAAAATTTCAACCAATTGTAATTTGAAATTGAAAATTAGAAAAAATAAGAGTCGCGAAAAATCGCTCTCTATATCTTTGAGAGTTGAAAGTTACTAGAATTATTTTCCCGATATCGCCTGTAGTGGGCGACGATTGACGTTTTCTCTCTCTCTTCGGGCGCACACTTGGCCCTCTAATGCCATATCACGGTAGTGTGGCCGTAGCATTACGCATACATTCGACTATCACACGAAATTGGGTAGATGACTGATATCAAAATACTGGTGTTTTAAATGATTTTTAAAAACTCATGGCCCAACTATTAAATTGATTAAATAATAAAAAAGTAATGAAACTTTAAAGTGACTATTAAGAGTTAAACAGAGACGACCTTATAATGGCAATACTTAAGTAATGCCATAGTACAAAATTTTACTTTGCGACAAAGGGACGGATGACCCTAACTCAAAATGAGAATGCCTATAACTTTGTATATCCTTGTCAGATTATACTTTTATTTTTACCGTAAGTCATTATTTTTATTCTAGTTTATGATCAAGTAAAAGTTTTCGCCTCATTGTATCAAAGGAGTTTTAGATAGAATACGTATCTAGAATTTTAGGTTACTTTAAGTAGATACATCATACATTGTAGATAGGATGGTAACTAGCTATAAAGATGAATTAAATTCCCCCTTCAATACAAACTTGCATATTAATTGGGCCTCAATCTGACTTAAAAACTATTTAAATTTAAATAATTTTAATCACAAAACATTATGGTAACTAAAAGGCTAACATGCTAATTCAAAACAAAGTAAAACATATTTGTACCTAAGTGTGTATATTGTATGTATTCTATTTGAGAAGTTTCTATTAATATAGATTCTTAGTTATGAAATTAATAGTAAATACCTATGTAGTTTTTCACAGTCAATTTACTTCAGTATCCGTTAATTAAACATAAGATAATCGGGTGCATCCCAGTAGTACCCCCTAATTTTAGTTCTATAGAATTGTTGATACACCATATTAGTGCTTAGTGTCCCATTAGTTCTATATAGAACTAATGGGACAAAATTAAAGAAATGTCGATATCAACATCTTATTTGTACGTTACATATAAAACATCTATAGTTTTTATAAGTATAATATAGAATCTCTTTTGATTGCAATAATAAATATCCACTTAAATTTGAGAGTATCTATAACCATACTATATCGAATACAGCTTTGCTTAAATTGCACAAAACGTCTTTAAAATGGTATCTAGGTTTTTAATATATATTTTTTCTAAACTGAATAGTTTGCGCGAAAGATACTTCCAAAGTGGTAAAATGTGTGTCCCCCTGTAACTTCTAAAACAAGAGAATATTTTTTTTGACACAACTACTACTTGGTTTTAACAACTTAGCTTTTGTCGCACGGGACATTTTTTGTTAAAAACGAAATGAAATATCAATCAAAATAATATAAAGTTTATAACTTATATGGTATAAGTGAAGTCAAGAGCAAAAACTATACTACAGTACTATATAGAACTATTGGGACATAATTTGACAGCACGGAAAATATCCCAACAGTTCTATAGAACTACGTTATCGGGTACTACTGGGATGCACCCAGATAATCAGAAAAGTAATGGATTTATTTATTTGGCAGCTATATTTATTAAGACATACAATACAATAGGAATACTTGATTTTTTTTTATTAAACTATAAAAATACTTAGATGGAAATTAGGACTAATTTACAGTTTTTAAGTTTTTTTTGTCTTTTTTTAAGGAATGTTTATTTTTTATACGAGTATTCAACCTAACGATCCTTTAAATTATAGTCTAGTAGTTAAAATTAATAATGTGAAATAATGGAATTAGAATTAAATATACTTAATTAACTCGAAGTAAACAAAGTCAACAAACAAACAAAAACATTGTTTTAATAGTTTAACTATTAATACCGCTTTAATTAAATATCACAACACGATAAGCCAAACTTTAAAAATAAATATTTTTTTTAAATAAAATATATTATTAGAAGTAAAATAATATAGTATTGTATTTAAAGGCAACTGCATGACATACATAAAAGTTAATCCCAAAATAGTTAAATAATTGGTTGTTTTGACCTCTTTACACTAATGTCAAGCCAATTAAAATTTATTACCTCGACTATTCATATTCGTGTATCATGCATGTTTAGTGAAAAAAAAATAGGTTACTTATAATTTTAACATTAACGCGAGCCATATTTCAAAAATATTAGAGATAAATAGATTTGCGATTTTTGTTTATATAATATATTTGATATGAATTGTCGGCGTTCATTGATCCAACATTTCATTCCAACGCGGAATTTCGGTAGCACTGGGTCGTAATTGACCAAGATAAACACGATTCGATTCGATCGAACTCGAGAATCGATTTCATATTCGATTCACGAACTTGTGTTTTTTATAATAACACTTAATAATTGCTTTAAGCGCCTTAATGGCGCAGAAGCTTTGGCATAGTTTAGTGCCAGAGTTAAATAAAGAAAGGATGGGAACGGCTTTCTAAGCGTCTCCCATGAGTTTCGGCCATCCTCTTAGAGATACGTCCCGCCTGATTGATTGTATTCGGCCGGATTGTAGTCTTTACAGCTCCGTGACCAATGTTGGAACCCACGAACGCCACCGTACCAGTCCAAGAATGCGGAAATCTTACATTCTGGAATTTTTTGGCACAAGCACAACAATGTTTTTGGAACATAAAATATGAAGTTTACCGCAACAAACAAGTAAGCAAAACAAAAAATCAAAAATGACTACCGGACAAGGACAAAAAGTGCGAGCACGGTGCCAGCGATCCAGCGTTATAGGACCAATGAAGACTGACCTTCAAAGATATTTTGTGATACAAAGAATGTGAATGTCAAGGTTTCAATAAAAGGGTTCACTTAGAGATTTAGGCCTGAATCACATTTGTTAGCTGAATTGAGACTCAGCGCATATAATATTTGATTTAGGTATAACAATTGCTACATTCTGTAGAAAAATTGGTAGTTGATGCTAATAAATGTGATTTAAACCTTAACTGTTGCAATTTGTGTAGTATGTCATATAGTTCCTTTGTCGTTTAATAAATACATAAATATAACGGCAACAAGACAGATTTGACAACATTTACCGGAGATAATCTCACAATTTTAGTGTTTAATAAAAATATTAATGGTCTTTGGCACATACAGCGTGAAGACAGCGCGGTAAAATAGCGAATAAATTCTAATAAATAAAAACAATACTCATCATTGCGAGCATATCCATTATCTTTAGCAAGCTTTCAAGATGCGAGTGGTGTCCAAGGGTTCATGCGCCGCGGGTCATTTAAACGAGAAAACAATCGGGCACCCGAAAAAGTTGAAAACACCTAAAATGAAAAGAAAACGTGATATGTATGGCGATAAGTCAAGGCGTTATTGTACGAGTCACGTGCCTTTAGATTAAAACTAATCGTGTCAATAATTTCATTTTCAAATCAACAATCGATCACTTAATATATTTTTCATTTCGGGATATGATTTGGCAAAATCTTTGGTATTTTGGGAAAATGTTCAATTTGGTAATAAAAGTAATACGCGATTTTTGGAGACCACGCATATAAAATTATGTTTTTTTTTATATTATTCAATAATAAATTAAACTAAAGGCATGAGACTTTATGCTTAAATACACAAACATGCAATGATGTAGCTCATTCTAACAGAACAGAAAAGCTTACACTAATATGGAAATTACATGCAAATCATACATAAAAAAGAATTAGCCATACGGGATTCGAGCATTTACTTGGACGGATCTTAAATATACAAGAAATATGCTATTTAATGTGTCAAATGAACACTCCTATTTGTTGACGCCTACCGAATACACACTTATCTGTTAAATGAGACCTACCTACTTTATTGATTAGATAAGAAAATCAAGATACGTGCAAGGAGACTGTAATAATTTATCGATTTAGTGGAAAACGTATCACAATCGTGCTTGATATAGTCTACTACAGTGTCTGATTGTTAAATACATTATAAAAGCATTACCAATTATACAAAAATATAATATACTATACCAACACCAGAACAAGATAATAGAAGAGGAAAATATGAAATAATGTCCATACTGTTTTGAGTAAGTGTACAATATAACCTCGATCATTTTGTGCTTTAAACATTAATAGCGAGTGTCAAGGAAGTATCTACCTATTTGTAAATGAAAATGGTTTGATTGTGAAGAGATGTAGAGTATGTTGAATGAAAATACTTAATTTTGTAGTTATTTTATATTGTAAAAGAAAATCATTAGACATTATGGCACATACCTAATGTCTTTTTCTTGAAAATTGCCTTAACCCTGCGTAAGTATGGTCGGGTATGTCGTACCCAATTTTAAATACGCAAATAATTTTAATGTTATTATTGACGCCCAATAGTAGTAACTGGAAGTAACGATACGAGGGATGAAAAACCAAGTTCGAGTTATGTATTGCACCGGTGGTGACAAGAGATATAAGTATTTTTCCGTGAGAAAATGTGCAGATTTGATCGGTGCTAAGTATCATACGTAAACTAAGTATTTTTTTTATGCAAAAAGAATTAAATTGGATATTTTCAAAGAAAATTAGACTCCTAGTTATTTCAATAAAAAGATAGTCATACGCTCAATGCCAGCTAATATTAAGTATCATGTCAAAAAGAACTATTATTAATATATTCTCATTTCTAATTACAAAATCAGTGTGAAATATTTAACATCAAAAGTTTTGGGTATCTCCTACCCGCCTCATAGCGGGTGTAACAATTTTTCACGCTGGGTTAAAGTTGAATGACCAAATAAAAACATCTTAATAATGTCAGGTTTCTAGTTTCAGGAACAGTAAACATGACAGTCGGTGGCCGATGCAATTACAAGTAAACTATACTTGGATTTCATATCCGGAAGATTGTTAATAATATAATAAAAATAATCTTGTTCTATGAATAGTAATAGGATGTTTACAAGATTTCTGCCAGTAAAATTGCAGATATTTTTTTATAAATCAATGGGTTTTTGTTTACAAATCAATGGATAAATATTAATAAATTACAAAAAAAATAATCTTTTCACAGCTCCAAGGAACTGTAGACCTGAGTATATGATATAAATTTCAGCTTAATAACTACTGAGAAAAAGACACTTGATAGACAGACATGCAGAAGGACGGGCACCAAAGTTATCCTATACTGATTTCGTTTTTCTTTTCGAGATATGTAACTCTAAAAATTTTCATTTTATAACGGTTATTACGAAGATTTCACGAACACAGAAGATGTCGCAGCCAAAAATTTTGTTTTATTAAAAATAGCGTTATGATCTAAGATCCCATCAGATACATACATATTACATACACATTGCATACTCCCCCAAAATTCATTTTAAAATTAGTTTTTAACAAATACAGATATCTGCAGAAACGAGCAGTTGGACGTCGGAATAGTATACCTAGTAGGTAGTCATTAGTAGATTTTCAAAAAAATAAGTTTAAGTGCATGTACATATTCATGAATACATATTTAATCACTGGATGCCATGTTCAAGACCATGGTGTTTGGAATTCCTTACAAGAGGCCTATGTCCAGCAGTGGACGTCTATTAATATGATGATAATAAATATTTAAATAATTTGTACGTGAAAACCATATTCACGACTGAACGAACATACTACGTAATTTTCAGCTACACTCTAGTAGGCGATGATTTTATGACAGATTATACACAAGAAGTCAGTAGTGTATTTGCGCAAAATTGCCAGGTAACAAATAATTTCTATATAGTACATTAACACCATTTTTTGTAGTTAGTGCTGCTTAGAAAATTCCTGCCACTAAAAAATCAACAGACATTTCCGAGGAATTAAAAAATCTAGTTATTTATCCCCTCTCCTATAAGGAGGGAGGCCTTGCCGGAATGGGCCATTAATAGGCTGATAATGATGATGATGATTTATCATTTATATAACTAATTATGATGATTATAAACGTAACGTCATTTCGCTTCACAGATATTACTTAAGCACAAGTGTGTACTTAGACTACTTAGTAAAAATAATTGAAATATATATATTAAAGTCGATCATCCTCTCTATCTACTTTTTAGGGTTAATCCTGACTGAAATGTATTCCCACAGATTAAAAATATATTTCGTTATTATTTACAAAACATAGTATAAAGGTTTAAAATTGTTCAGAAAATTATATTATTATAGGAAAGTTAGAAGTCCTAAAGTATACAGTCTTGTTAACTTAAGTACAATGTACATATTTCAATATAGTAGACATATAGGTTTGGCATCTCTTTAGGAATTCTACTTCTTGCCCATGAAATATTTGGTGATTGTTAGTAATATACTGTGATATTAGTAAGCATCAATTAATTACCTGATTCGTTAGTAAAAAATGCATGATTAAATTTCAAAGTTACCCTCAAGTCTTCCGTGAAATCCATTCAAAGTATTCCTCTTACATTACTCGACGAACTGTCTCATATAAATAAAAACAAACCAATTATGACAATGTTATATCAGTTTATTTCCCTTTACCTTACAATGATATATAAAAAAGAAAAACAAAGATGGGTTGTGTAATGATTCGGGCAACTTATTTACATATTGACAGACTTCTGAGAGCCCGGTGATCGCATAAGCGAATTAAGAAATTAAAGTTACATATATATGCTTCCCATATACATATCCATTTCCTAAATGTATTATTTCTAATTTTATATTGTCTGCATAAATCCATGATTTATGTTATTATTTTGTACAATCAATAAGCTATATTAATAATGATAATAATTATTTTACCCTCGACTAGTATTACACAAATAGAACGTGAGACAGCGAATTCACAAACACTTAACAGTGCCGATTACAAAGCCACCTAATGTTAGTGCACTTTAAAAAAGTTTTGCTTCCCAGGTGTTAGTTGCGAAAAATGAACCATTGATGCATGTTTTGAAAATCTTGTAATTTAATTTAAAAAAAATCGAAAATGACTTGCCTATTTAATTAATTAAAATAATAAAATTGTTCTACACAATATCTGACCTAATTATACGCAACACAAAATCCTTTTAGCAAATATAACATTCTAGGCAAATAAAATAATGTATATTTGTTATAAATAATATCATAGGGGATTTAATATTAATTGATGTGAAAATATTACATATACAACCTATGGGAATGTTTACAAGGCTCGATTCATAATAAAGTAGTGCAGTAATCTAGCATGTCATAACCTAAACCTAATAACTGTACACACTTTTCAAATGTGTACCATCTTTTTTTGGTCATAGAAAATTTACATAAGCTAACATTTTTCAAATAAACGTTAAAAAGTCACATAATTTCGATTCAAATCGAACATATAATCAATATTATCAATAACTTTTTAAAAAATCATTATTAGTCTCCTTTTATGATTTCTTAAAATCAGTCAGAACGCAAATAGCAAGTAGCGCCGTTCAAGCTATGTATGTTCCTATACGAAAAACAAAAACCGCTAAAATTTAAAATAGTAAAAAAAGTGAAAGTCAAATAAATGCTATACTACCTTCTCAATTGGCCAAAATTTATCCAATACATTATTTCTTACCTTTGGTGATGTTCGTTTTGTTCGCAATCGATATTTAAACGTTACACTGTACAATTATTTATGAAACTCAATCCAAACAAATCTCATGAGAAAAAAATAAGAAAAAATTTGAGTGTAAAAAGTCAAAAAATGCTTGACCATTTTTAGCTCGGGTCGTAAACGCAACAGAACATAACAATGGACCGGTCGGGTGTTGGGAGCTGCAAATAATTTGAGGACACTTAGGCGCTTCGTTTATCACAAGAACCGATGGGCCGCGGCGCGTTACGATATGGTAGTGTAATATTTACTTGACTTCTTATTACCTGGCGAGCTAGTGGCCACAGATTGTTCAACTTTTTTACGCTCAAATTTGAGTGGTTGCTTGAGATTGATGTTGTTGGACTCAGCGATCGCCGCCAGCCGCTCCAGCACGCTGCTGATCGTCAGCCGCGCCTCGGGGTTCACTGTCAGGCAACCACCTGTAACAACCACCTCACTGTTACCACTTTCCATCATTGACTTGAATGCGGTGGCAGCACTGTTTCGTCACGCCATCTGTGTATTACAATACAAACTATACTTATAAATGACAATTTAAAGTCCCTCCTAATGGGATCAAGAGGAGATGACGAATATCATGTCATATATCTGGATATTCTTATTTTAAACTCAAAACTATAAAAGCTTTTTTCTAACAAACTGTTTCAGTTGTTTTATTTTTTAGTTTAGTTAAATTTATTTATTAGCAACACCACCCACATAATCCCTCTTCAAACATGTTTCGATGTTACTGAAGTATCCTAAACAGATGTTAACTATACAATGTAGAGTTCCAGTAATGATCTAATGACGATGATGATTCCAGTTCCAGGTTGAAAGTTTTACCTCACTGGCTTCAACACAGTAAGTAATGAACAGTTGATTTCCATACTATTGAATGAACAAACAAACTTATCTAAATAAATATTGCTGTGAATACATGTTTGATGAAGTAATTTGCAAGATTATTAATAAAAACAGTAACAAGTATGGATGTATACTTACTTATAATTTCATGGAAACATTTATAGCGTTGATCATTGGGGTTTAGATTATAATTTCCATTCAGTATGGCCAACTTGGTAAAGTCCTCAAAAGGATGTTGCATATAGCACAATGTGTATAATATACATCCTAGAGCCCAAATATCCACTTCGTGATCTATTTTGTGGTTATCCCAAGTGTCTAGCATCTCTGGGGCTCTGTACATCGGTGTAGTGAATTGAGCCAGCTGCAAAAAATTGTCATCGTAATTATATCACCTAGAAAGGCACAGTACAAGGCCGGCCATATCTTTTTTCACCTTTATCTGAGAGGGAGATTTATGCTTCAAATTCCCTTTGATTTAATTTTGATTCCCATTTGAAGCATAAATCCCCATATTACCCTAAGGTAAAAGCTAGCAGACTTTAGGTAAAAATGTTAAAAAAGTGATAGTAGAGTATTCCTAATTCCTATAAACAAAACAATCTAATATGTTAGATTAAGTAGGTATGGCTTACTATTTCATCATCATTATCAGCCTATTAACGGCCCACTACACGGCCAGGCCTCCCTCCTTATAGGAGAGGGGATATGGAGCTTAGACCCTCCATGCTGCTCCAATGCGGGTTGGCGGGCTTAGGGTGATAATGTTTCATGTATTAACGAACATTATCAGATGTTGATGACAGTGACCGGGACCGATGGCTTAACGTGCTCTCGGAGGCATAGGGGTGTGACACCATTACACCACCAACTTCCCGACTCCCGGAGTCTTGGAATGAGAATTTCATAGAAAATTGAAAAAACTCAGAATTATTCCATGACCCGACCCAGGATTCGAACCCAGGACCTCGTGATCGAAGCCAGATAGGCTAGCCACTAGACCAACGAGGCAGTCTACTTATATTAATATTCTCAACTTACTATTTATATTTTCAATCTACCCTTAGAGTTCAATGTGTTATAATGAAGTCACAAATTAAGCACAAAGTTAATAATTTCTTACATTTTCCTCCAACATATTTCTTTGATTTGCACTCCAAGATGGATTGGGAGCAAACACATCTGTTGTAGCCGATCCAAAGTCACACAACTTAATTGTACCTGAAATGTTTATAACTATACATACAACTGTTTTATACCTCAACACAGTCATACTTGTACTAAAAACAAACTATTAAATACAACTGTTTTATATCTCAACACAGTCATACTTGTACTAAAAACAAACTATTAAATACAACTGTTTTATATCTCAACACAGTCATACTTGTACTAAAAACAAACTATTAAATACAACTGTTTTATATCTCAACACAGTCATACTTGTACTAAAAACAATTGTATTAAAAACAATCATAATTATAGACAATCATAACTTGTATTAAAAACAATCATAATTATAGAATTGGTTCATATGTATGAAAAACTTGTTTTAATATTTATAATTATTAAGGTCTGCACTCCAGTATGGGCAACTAAGCTGATCTTGACCATTTTTAACATAATTTGAATTTTAAAATATTACGAGCTTGAACCACTGGAACCAAGAGTGTGGTTCCAGGGACTCTAATTAACAGAGAACATTTTTGAAAAATAATAATTTAGAAAACGCCAGTTTTATAAACATACCTTCATTTGATATTAGGAAATTTTCTAATTTGAGATCACGATGTGCTATAGGAGGCACTTGAGCGTGCATATGTTGGACTGCTTTACAAGTCTGATAGAATACCCTAAGAATTGTGGGAAGTGGGAAGGCCTGCGCTCTATTTTGCAACGCCTCCATCAAGCTCCCACCGCTACATAGGTCCGTTAACAATAAATACTCCCCCATTCCATGGCTGGTCTTTGATTTGTCAATAAATGAAGCAGCTATATATTTAATTATGTTAGGATGCCCAGATAGTTTCTTTAATATACTAATTTCTTGTATAATATTTTTATTAGCCTGCTCATCTGCAGCCATAAGCCTTTTTAAGGCGTACTCTGCCCCTGATGATACATCTTGAGCAACAAATACAAATGCAAAACCACCTGAAATAATAAACATGTTAACATAATATTTACATAGTAAGGTTATGTCATTCAAAGACAAATGAATAACTAAATATACAATGATATGAGGTACATCAGCTGTTATCATCATTACCAAGGTAGAAGTAGCTCATTATTCTCAAGGTTTTTAAAAAATATACTTTTACCACATGATAAAAGTGCTGGATAATAATGTGGGGAATTGAAATAAATAGCTATTTACAAACACAGTACATATAATTTTTGAAGAATGATTATGTAACTTCTGCAATCAGTTAAAGGCAGTTTCAGGCAGAGGTGCAATCATTCATACATCAATTGTTGAGCATGTAGCATGTAGGCCTCTCAGTTCTGACCTGTTAAAAATATGCTAGCACAAAGATAATAAATGGGATAGTTTGTGTCCAATCAGCCTCTAAGGTTTTGCAGTACTTGCTGATGTCCTTATAAATTGTTGGCAGTTTTGGATGCTGATAGATTGTGAAGCTGGGAGTTTTAGTAACTGTCCTTAGAATGTCTTGTGTTGAACTTACATGTACCCTACAGCTGAATTATGTAAAGCTGAAGTAAATAAACATGTTGATTTTAAGCTTTAAAGTTGACTACTGGCTAAGCCGCTAGAGCAAATTTGAGAGTCCATCTACTTCATCTCTTTTATTTACACATGAAATGTCCAAGATAGATGGTTAAAGCCCCATTCGATGTTATAAGTCTTCATTTCCTAATTTACCAGTAAGACTGTGTCCTTTTCTTAAAAGACTAGTGTAATGAGATTTACAACTTTGTTTTTTAGTAATTATTAACAGGTTGAAGCAGATTGTCCAACTGATAATATGTACATGTAAACCTTATCTATACTTAATACTATAAAAGCAAAAGTGACTCTGGTTGTTACTCAATCACGCCTAAACTAATAAACAGATTTAAATGTTGTTGGCTACTTTTTGTTGAACTATCACAAAATAAAATTATTTACAAACAGATTCATGGGCTTTCACTAGTTATTTAAAAAACATAGCAATACTCTGCAAGATATGTAAGAAAGTGCCAACCTGTGTGCAAAATGTCAACCTGAGACTGAGGTGCTGAGCCTTATGTCTGTCATTATACTGACAATCATGCCCTTTAGGCCAGAACTTATACTAAAGCCAAACTCGATTGAGAATGCTTGTCAACAAACAAATTAAATATGGAGGTAGAAATCACTAGTCATTTTACACCTATTTTTTTAAATTAACTAGTTAATGATGAATTCACGACAATAAATTAAATTAGTAAGCTTAAAACTAATTAATATATTTAATATCTTTTAAATAAGAATTTTTTAAATAACAAAACATAATTTTAAATTTATTAGGTACAAAATGTGTTGCGTTTTCTACCTTCATTTTAAATTTGTTTGTTGACAAGCGTTCTCAATCGAGTTTGGCTTTAGTATAGTAGCGCTGCTGGGTGGCAAAAATAAGCATGGAGTAGAGTCACAAACAGTTTTTGTACTAGTAAATCTAAATCCATCTTGAGTGAGTTTTTAAGAGAATCTACTGTGAGCTTCAGACCTTGGCTCAGATTAGCTTATTTCAGTTTGTGCAGAATTTATGGATCTTCATTTAGTTATTTAGATTTATTAATTATCTTCCTCAACTTTAACAAAAGAATGTGATAGAACAAAGAAATATAGCTTGATAACAGCTTTAGTATTCAACTGTTTTCTATAAGAAAAGCCTTTAGGGCTAGGTTTTCATAGTGTTTTCACTTTTAACCCTACCAATTATAATTTATGCTAAATTTATAATAACTGTTGCTGATTTATTTGATGTGATTGGAATTTTGGGGTAGAAAAGATACACAAAATATGTTATAATGGAAAACACTAAATCCTTAGTAAACCGAACCAGTTTAGTTAAATATATATTAACACAGTAAAATATTACTCCCTATTAAAACTAACAACCTAATCCAAAACAGATGTTACTAATTTAATATTAGTTATTAAATTCCACAATACACACTATTTTATATATATACTAACTGGATTTAAAGGTAACAAAAAGTAAGAATCGAATACAATGACTTTTGACGCCCCCAGTCTATTAACCGAATGCAGTGGCCAAATCACAAAATAGAAATTAGAGATCAAAAATTTTAAGCCCAAAATTTAGATACCATTGTATCGGTAATTGTTATCAATACTTACCCTCGGCGATTACTTTCTTCACTCTTAATTTCATATTCCCTATTTCAACAAATTGGCCAACAAAATCATTATCGCTGCCACCGTTGGCACCTCCAGAGCTGAAGTACCCCATCGCCGACTTAAAAACACTCATGATGACCACCGATTTTTTAACTTATATATTCATAAAATCACAGAATTCACAAATTACATATTGTTATCAGATTTTCAGCCTTGGATCCATCTATAAATTATAAAAGGCCAGGCGAAATACGAGAAAAAGAAATTGTAGTATGGCAGATTGCCTGGTTCACAATGACAGATTAAAATAATTGTGTTGTCATTAGACAAACAGTAAAAACTATCATATTTTAATAACTGTCAACTGCACCAAATACACAAGTACCGGTAAACCATGGCAACATTACCATGATTTTAACAAATTATCGTTTAATTTTTTACCTATAATTTAAGTGCTATAAAGAAACTGTTTGTATATATTAATTAGAAGTCTGGGTCTAGTATTCTGTAATAGTTATTACCTGTATCACAATAACTAAACAAGTAAGCATAAATATAGGGCACTGGTAAACTTGACACAAAATTGGCAACTTTACCTGCGTAATTTTATTCATAAACTATTGCATAATAAGTACTAATTTATTTAAAAAAATACCTTGTTCTATAGACTATGTTTATTATCTAATACAGGTCAAAATTATTGGGCATTTATAAAAAATACTGTAGGTAAAGTTACCATGAGATTCATAGCTAATTACATACAAATTGTTGTACTAGGCATAGGGTTAGCTACAACAGGAAAAAAGAGAGTTTAAATTTGTTAAATATTTATTTTGCAAATTAGTATTTTCTATATTATTTAATTTAAAACGCCATTAAAATTTGTATTGTTATCAATTTGTATTATTGTAATTGTGTCTATGACAATCCTTATGAGTCTGGCCATCTATATTGATTACTATAAAGAGGTAAAATTTGTAAGTTTGTAAATAAAGATCTGTTGGGGCTAATCTTCGGAACTATTGATCTGATTAAAAAAATCTTTTCATCAGTAGAATGCTACGTTATCGGTAAGTACCTTCACTAAACAATACCTTACTCCATTGGTCCGCGTTCCAAAGTTGATGTTCCTGAGCAAAAGTTAACCTGTTTCAACGATGATTTACCTAAAGCCTTGATGGGCACATATGAACCCAAACCAGTTTCTTCGAACCTTCTTCGTACCGTACACTCACTTACAGTTACACCCTGCACTGCTTCTAACTCATGTTGGGCTTGGACTGCCGTCAAACGGGGGTTCCGAAGTACAATTAGCCGGAACAGACAGACCGGAAGACAGACAGACAAAAATTTTAAAAATTACCATTTATATGCATTTAATGAAAAGCTAAAAGCAGCTTGACTGCCTCGTTGGTCTAGTGGTTAGCCTATGTGGCTTCGATCACGAGGTCCTGGGTTCGATCCCTGGGTCGGGTCATGGAATAATTCTGAGCTTTTTCATTCTTCTATGAAATGTTCAGTACATTCCAAGCCCGGAGTCTGGAAGTTGGTGGTGTTACACCCCCGTGCCTCGGAGAGCACGTTAAGCCGTCGGTCCCGGTCACTATCATCAACATCTGATAGTGATCGTTAATAAATGAAACATTATCACCCTAAGCCCGCCAACCCGCATTGGAGCAGCGTGGTGGGTGTACGCTCCATATCCCCTCTCCTATAAGGAGGGAGGCCTGGCCCTGTAGTGGGCCATTAATAGGCTGATAATGATGATGATGATGAATGAAAAGCTGTTAATTTGATATCAAGAACAGACTCTTCAATTTTATTTATTTTTAGATATTATACTACTCATTTATTTTTTGTATAAACATTTTCATTAATCATTTAATAATCATTGGTAACTTTACCAAATCTACATGAACAATAATTATGAAATATTTCTATAAATCGAGATAATAGCAATAAGTGTTTTTGCGACAGCAATCCTAAGCATACATCAAATTTTCAATAACGTAAGATTAAAGGTAAGCCACTGCGACCTTACTTTTATACTTAAAGAGAACCATGTGTTTTTAGTTGCAGATTTGCAATCGCAATGTTGTATATTGTATATTGTAAAACATAGAAATATTCGTCTATTATTGGGACAAATTCTATCTTTGGTAAGATTTAAGTTACTGTAAATTAGGTTAAGTGGCCATGTTTTACGGTATCTATAAAAATGGTGAGAAATACCACATTTTTTAAAATTTTGAAATTAATTTATAATTTAATTCTATGAGGTGTAATAATTCAAAATTTTATTTCAATCTTAAGCTTTCAATAAAATATTAATTTATATTTTTTTTACTGTTTTTTTATTTTTATTGTTTAATATATTATATATAGTTGCAGTAGGAGCGCTGGTCGCATAGCCCGCCACGCTAGCCTCAATGACATCATACGTCGTGCCCTTGTCAACGCCGGCGTGCCAGCTGTTTTAGAACCAAACGGCTTGGCGCGCGACGATGGCAAGAGACCAGACGGCATGTCATTGATGCCATGGAAGATGGGAAGGCCTTTGGTGTGGGACGCAACATGCGTGGACACCCTTGCGCCTTCACATCTTCCTAGCACGATGGGCTGTGCGGGCGCTGCTGCTGCATCAGCGGAGACTCTCAAGCGGCGCAAGTACAGTAACCTCGTCGGTGATTATGTATTTGAGCCGTTTGGAGTTGAAACGCTGGGACCGTGGGGTCCGAGTACTCGCTTTTTTTATAGAGAAATCTCAAAGCGTTTAATCGACGCCTCCCGTGACCAGAAGGCTGGTCTCTTTTTAGGACAGAGGATCAGCATTGCCATTCAACGTGGCAATGCTGCCAGCCTTCTGGGCACTTTACCGCTCGACACCGATTCGGAGGAATATTATGACGCCTAAGTTTTTTTACTGTTTTTTTTATTTTTATTGTTTAATATATTATTTATAGTTTAGGATATTGTAGTGTTTAAGCTTTTACTTTTTTATTTATTTAATTGTAAATATTTAATTTAATGTACATGTTTAACTGTAAATAAAGATTATATATAGTTTAGGATATTGTAGTGTTTAAGCTTTTACTTTTTTATTTATTTAAATGTAAATATTTAATTCAATGTACATATTGAAAGATAAGGGTGATATTACAGGAACTCACAAAACTTACTAAAATAGTAGATAATGGCATTCCGGGCCACACTTTTATACCATAGACTATTTAAATTTCTTCTACTCCCCATGTTTTCTGTTACCTATCGTGTCATCTCGTTGTCAAAAAAAGAAGTAGAGACCATTGTGTCAATTACTATTCCTCCGAGCAGCTACGTAAATCGATAATCAAATTCGTTAATCCTTCTGTTTTTTTTTTGTAGAAACTGTTGTCCTTGTCTGTGGTAAAGTTAATCCGAGTTCGGATCGGAAATCTATTGTTTTTTTGTTGTTATCCGAAAGGTTGTTATTTCATAAATATTTAGAAAATTCACTTGGATTTGGAAGACACAAATCTATAGACTGAATGTGATGCATTATTGTATATAATTAGTTTGATTCTTGTTGTGCTTAACTATACGAACAACTAATGAATATCTATCAGACTCATAATCAAGAATGGGCTTTGAAATCAAAAGGTTTCAAGGTGACGTCGACGAAGAACTCATTTGCCCTATCTGTTCAGGAGTTTTAGAGGACCCTTTGCAGGTTTGTGGTGTAACAAATGTTAAAGAAAATATAATAGTTGGTGAAGTTACTCGAATGTTTTCGTCGGTCTGTTATAGGCGCCAGCTTGCGAGCACGCTTTTTGTCGAGCCTGCATAAATGAATGGATAAGTCGTCAGCCCACTTGTCCAGTAGACCGGCAGGCAGTGACCGCTAGCCAACTTAGACCAGTTCCGAGAATACTTCGTAACCTACTTTCCAGGTAGTATTTCGTAACTGCTGCAAATATAGGTATGTAGGTATACATACTTGTTTCTTCCACATTAATTTCAGGTTATTGGATTTGTCATGTATCTTAAATTTTAGTATTACAATGTGTTTCATTCACACATAGCAGTACCCTGTTAATTTTATGTTTGTATTTTCCTCTTACACTTCGAAGATCTGTTGTTCTTGACAATACTACTTATGTGTAAATAAAATCAATGTTAATATTTTTTTATTTATTATAATTTTCAGATTATGTACCAGTTGTGATAATGCACCCCATGGATGCAATGCTGTATTAAAACTAGATTCTCTGGCTTCACATTTAGTTGAATGTATGTATAATAATATACAGATTACAATAATTGAATCAATTCTCATATGACGATTTTTCAGTTAAACCTAGGATTATGATAGTTTAACTATGATGTAAACTCAGCTTAATGTAGGAAACAGGCTCTATTGCAACTAACAAAAAATAGAGTTAAATGCATGTATTGATCTTGTCCTTTATTTACTATTCAAGATTTTTGGCCTGGTTTGAAACATTTCAATGGGTATGTGGTTAGTTTATATGCGGTAGAAGTGGGTGCGAGGCGTATACCAGCGAAGTCTCTCTATAACCTACTAAAAGACCTTGGCCTTACAAGAAGTGCAGTAAGCTCCATATTGGAACGAGTGTCCAAAGCTGCTCTTGTAGGTTCCTTCCGAATTTGGCTGGGCAGGGAGAACAACTTGAACAGAGGAGGTGAGTGTTGACGCGCGTCACTAAGGGTACCCTTAAACTTACACCCGTGTCACAAGTCTCAGGCTCTGTTCGGGGCTCTGCTCAGCCACGCGATGGACCCGGCACCCGCACGATGAATCCATGGAATGCTAAGATTTTCATCTTGAATCCTTAATGGTCGACTGATGAATAACTGGTTCTCTGTTAGAAATTCTGTTTATCAAAATGTTCTTGACAAAAAAGTAGCCTATACATTTTCCATACCTTGATCATAGTCACATTTATGTCTGTACCAAAATTCATCCAATTTAAATGTTTAACTGTGAAAATATAACATAAACATACACACAGACAGACTTACTTTCACATTTGTGATATTAAAAGTAAATAAATAAAATTTTGTAGACAATGATTAATTAAATGATTTAATACAACAGGTGAATTCAATCCAAAAAGGCCAATGCCATGTGAAGCAGGCTGTGGATTGGTAATACCAAAAGATGAGTTGGCAGAACACAACTGTGTCCGTGAGCTGCGGGCTCTTATCACCAGTCAGCAGGGCAAGCTCACTGACTATCAGCAAGAGCTCGCAGAGCAACGGCTTATTATCAATGAACATAAACGAGAACTGGCATTGCTTAAAGTGAGTATTATGTATTATTAGTTTTGTGTCACTATAAAACAAATATTTAAGTATATATTTCATGTCTGTATGTTAGATTTCTTCAAAACTGGGCATTCTTATTTAATTTATACAGTTTAATTGACTAAAACTGAAATTGTGTAAAGAAATAGGAATTGCTGGATTTGTTTTTTATGGAAACGGTTTGGTATAAATTTTGGTAAGATTGTTATAAAAATAAGTAATATAAGTTTTGTCAATTATGTTTTGTAGACTCTGTCTAATTTCAGGATCATGTGCTTGTATCTGATATCATTTTTGTGTCACTTTTTCACGTTTATAATTCACATGAAAACAATTTAATATACTATTTATTATATTAAATTATATACAGGGTGTCCCAAAACACAACGATAACCTGGTACCTGGCGAGAGGCCAAGTTATAACAGTTCTGGAAAAATTAAGAATAAAAATCCATGTCACTTAGTTTTGTAATTATTGTCATTTTAAAAATGAAGTTGGAAATCGACACTTTTGGTCGCATTTTTATGTAACGTAATCACAAATATCAAAATTTTGCACTAATTTTTTTCATTACGTAATCTAAGATAGTGGTGCTACTAATTGCAATCACAAATTTATGAAATAAACATTGTTAAATTAGTAAAATAAATTAAGTTTCATTAAGTTATGGTTTACAAAAATATGGTCACTTAACTTTGACACCTCATTTTATGAAAATAAAGTACTACACTATGCTTGGCAAGTAATTTCGAAAGATGGCCCATTTTGTCAAGATTGAAAATGGTGCAACACTTGCCACTTTTCTTGCTATTAAAAATATTATTTATCATTTTTTGCCAAATGGGCCTCATTTCGAATACTTTTTGTAATGAAATATCGGTGTCCACATGATGCGCATCTCCCGTAATCGTTTGTTTGTGCTCTGCAAACTGTGTGTGAATGACATGTCATATCTGTACTCAGTAGTAAAAGCCATTGTAATGGCTTTACCGCAGCCAGGTTGTATCGCGAGAGATACCTGAAAGTGGAGCGTCATCCATTAATATCTGTCTTTCAATATGTGCACGCGTCATACTCTGAAGGACTACTGCCCAGTGCTCCAACGTCTGGTGGGAGACCTAGAAGTGTTTACTATGATGTAGTTTTGAATGAAATTCTAATTGTCTAAGATCCGAACTAAAATCGACCTTCACCGAACTGATAATAGAATGAAATATATTTCATGACAAATTTAGTATATTGGAATATATATTAAAAATAGGTTGCCCAAAAAAATCCTGGGCAAACTATTTTTTATGTTTTTTTTAAAATAATTTTTATACTCTAGTAAACAGTGAGCGTTATTTTGGAGCAACTTATGTCGTGAGTTGTAAAAAAAATAATAAATTCAATTGTCAATATAAATATATATATATAAATTTTGATAAATATTTATTGATTTAGCTGATTTTATATGGTGTCATGTTTTAGTATTATATTTAATATATATGATTTATATTTATTGAATTTATTATTTTTTTACAACTCAGAAATAAGTTGCTTCAAAATAACATTCACTGTTTACTAGAATATAAAAATTATTTTTTAAAAATAATAAAAAATAGTCTGTCCAGGATTTTTTTAGGCAACCTATTTTCAATATATTTTCTAATATACTAAATTTGTCATGAAATATATTTCATCCTATTATCAGTTCGGTGAAGGTCGATCTTAGTTCGGATCTTCTACTATAAATGATCTCTAAATTTCAGCACTTCAGTAAAAAAGAAACGGAAGTACCGAAAAATAACGCACTTCGAATTTTAAAACAATACAAAATACATCCTTATCATGTGTAAAAAGTTTGGTTTTGGATTGATTTTTGCAGCATCAGAAATAAATTTACGAAAATTTGCGCGATTAGTGAAAAAGCCTTTTTTGAGGAGTTGCACCTACATATTTGCAATAGATTTAAAAAAGATATAATATAATTTAAAAATAAAAAAAATATAATTTATTTTTTCATTTTAATATTATCCATGATAAGATTAGTCATTTAGACTCGGTATAAATGTCTTTTAGAAGAATAATAATAATTTAACTTCAGATCACTACTATGTATGGTTATAGTAAATAGACATGGACTAACTCAAGCTTACCTATTAGTGTAATTACTCTAACATTCCACACGGTCCATTTGGCAAAAAATGAGAAATAATATTTTAATGACAAAAAAAGTGGCAAGTGTTGCACCATTTTGAGATCTTGAAAAAATGGACCATCTTTTGAAATTACTTGCCAAGCATAGAGTAGTACTTTATTTTCATAAAATGAGGTGTCAAAGTTATATGACCATATTTTTGTAAACCATGAATTAATAAACCTTAATTTATTTTACTAAGTTAACAATGTTTATTCCATAAATTTGTGATTGCAATTAGTAGCACCACTCTCTTAGATTACGTAATTAAAAAAATCACTGCAAAATTGTGAAATTTGTGATTACAGTACATAAAAATGCGACCAAAAGTGTCGATTTTCACCTTTTTTTAAAAATGACAATAATTACAAAACTAAGTGACATGGATTTTTTTTCTTATTTTTTTCAGAACTGATATAATTTGGCCTTTTGCCAGGTACCAGGTTATCGTTGTGTTTTGGGACACCCTGTATATTTAATTTTAGTTGTTTATTAATTGAAACCTAAATGTAGAATACTTTTATCTCCAGCACTCATAGAATAACGTGCTCTATTATTGCTCGAGATATGCAACACCATACTATATTTTTGAAGTCAGTGCTGTTTAAGTAAAGCTTTGTTGGCACCAACTTTATAGATATGGTTAAGTAAATTAATGTAACTAAATGACGCAATTATTTTATACTTTTTAGTTCATTTTGAAGTCGTGATAAAAAAATGATAATTGTTTCAAGTTGGGTCAGCTCGTGCTTAATAAATTATGCATTTGTTGCAGGAGTTCATGCGTGCAATGCGAGTGTCGAACCCAACAATGCGTGCATTGGCGGACCAGATGGAGCGCGAGGAAGTGATCCGTTGGGCCAACTCGCTGACACGTGCGCGCGTGACGCGCTGGGGCGGCATGATATCCACACCCGATGACGTCCTGCAGGTGGTAATGTAGCAGCAGCCTAGCTTGGCACATTACCGTGCCGCTGTGTTGTGTAGAGCTATGCTGGCAGGTTCCGCGCTGCTACCATGCAATTCAAGTGATACCAAAACTACATTAGTTGTCTGTTGTGTAAAGTCGATTTACGGACAATTTAACGAGTAAAGTAGATCGCAACAGAAGACTCCAAAAAAACCAAAATTGTTCTTAACTCAATTTATTCCTTTTATAAATTAAAACTAATTACAAATAATATTAATACTAAGATTGTTCCTACCAATATGCGATGTATAATAAGAATGCCTAACAATTACATTATGCATTAATTGTTAATGGTCGATGTTGCAATAGCTGACTCTGTGCCTCGTGCCACGGATCTAACAAGGCGTAAGCGATTCTCATATGGCTACGTGCTGTAATTAATGTCATAACATCATCAGTAAGTAATAAGCAAACATGAAAAAATCTGTCGCCTATAAAATTTGAT
Source organism: Mycalesis mineus (assembly GCA_034621355.1). Lineage (NCBI taxonomy): Eukaryota > Metazoa > Arthropoda > Insecta > Lepidoptera > Nymphalidae > Mycalesis > Mycalesis mineus. The sequence goes on along the minus strand of CM067887.1, from coordinate 11,129,101 downwards.
TTTTGTAGGTTATGATGAATTGGCGGTTATGGCTAGAGACAATATCAAAAATTTGAACCTGCGCCTCTTTGGCGATTGCGGCCAGAGTGTGGTCCAGAGATAGAATAGATATATAGATTTAAACAAAAATTAAACTAAATCTAAATATTTAAGTTTTTAAAATGAAATTTTTTATTCTATTTCACAACAGACAGTGTAAAACCAAATCATAAATAGTTTATCCATATAATTCATGTCTTTAGAAATATAATAAATCATTATGATAGCTTGGTAGCAGTAGCAACACCTCAACAGTTATAAATTAACAAGAAAAGCAAATGTTGTAATTACAAAATACATATAAATACAGGTAATGTTAATATTAACAGATGATGATCAAGAGAAGTCTATCAGAGTCAGGCTGCCCTCCACACATCATTGACGATTTGATGGAGAACTGCCATGAACGCCGATGGCCGCCTGGACTTTCCTCTCTAGAAACAAGACAAAACAATAGAAGGTGTGCTCAATCAAATATTTGTTTATATTATGATAATTATGTTTCAAGCAAAATCCAGTGATATTTGACCAAATATAATACAATATGTTATTATATATATGTTACTCTCTGTAACCTTAAATTAATCTTGTTGTTCTCTTCTTCTTGTCATTAGGTTGACTGACAAGGGTCAGTATCTATCTTCATCAGAGATGTGATTTATTTGAAATACATCTATTTAAAATGCAAAATATCTATTTTGTATTTTGCATTTAAATACTTTTTAACAAAAACATCTTGTATTTTATTTGAAATACCTATTGAGATGCTTTTATGGAACCATTTTGTATATCTCTGATCTTCATCATGTTTAGGTTTTTAAACAACTAGAGGACACCCGCGACTCCATCCGCAGTTTAAATACATTTTGTGATAATTCGATAAAAAGTAGCCTGAGACACCAGGCTCTAAATTGTATCTGTGTCAAACATTGACATATTAATACTATGGACTTCGGGTCAGCGATAAAAAGTGTCCGAACCAAAAGTAAGCCAAAACGCGAAATGATTTCCAATCGCAATTCAGTCTCATATTAGCTGACTGACAGAATACACGTCAATAATGCCGTAATGTGTTATAAAAAACTTTAAGAACTACCCGAGTAAGGTGAGAAAAGAAGACGGTGTACCATATTTTCAGTAAGTAAATATTTACTGATGATTTTAAAGTATTATTTTGCTTAGAAACAGGCTATTTTATTAAAATTTTAATAAACTATAGAAACGAATTGCATAACCAACCAAAAAGAACAAAAGTATCTATCTATCCTTTTCCCATACGTTATCCGCGTATAGGATAGAAGGAGTGCAATATGTTTATCTAATTAACCACATTTAGTTCGGATATGCCGTGAGCAATAGAATGTTTTAGAACAACGACTGCATAGAGTTATTTTGTTGTTTAACATTTGAATTATTTAATTACTTAATTTTTGAATGAAAATAATTTGATTATTTTCAATTCAAAAATTTTTATTTTTTATGTCATGAATATTAATCAAATGACTTTTACCATAATGGTATATTAATTTGATAACTATAATAATTAACTACATGAAATTAGGAACAGTTATTTAAAAAAGTGATCTAACGTCATTGACGTAAAAAAATATATTTTCAGTTTAATTAAAAAGAGGAAAATATCGAGAACTTAAAATTTCAAAGTAAAGAACTATGTCGAGTGGCATATCATTTTGTACATTAGTGGATTTGGTTTGTAATTAATTATTATTATAACTAATTGTTATTTTATACAAGATAATTACAACAATTATTATTTGGTACAAGATTTATCCCAGCATATAGAGGTCAGGGATATGTAAATATAAATTAAAATTTGCTGTAAATATAATATATAAATATAAGATGCCAAAAAAATTTGAAAGCTACCGACTCCACACCATTTATGTTGTCCTATTTTCACGAGAAGCTGTCATGTCAAAAAAAGGCTGCCATGGTAACCGTCAATCGAAGCTGATTACTTATTGCCGTTGCAAATTAGACTGTATAACAATACGATAAGACATACATTACAATGTTATTTTGTGTATAAAAACATAAATACATCCTAGTGTGTATAAAATATCTTGGGACACTTTTGACGTAAATTTTGCATTAGACCCGAAGTCCATAGTATTAATATGTCAATGGTGTCAAATCTTATTTAAATCTGTTCAGTAGTTTAGATGTGATTTCTTAACACAGAGACTAGAGACTACAGTTACTTTCGCATTTATAAAATTAGTATAGATATAAGTGATCTATAAACTGAGGTCCTAAGTTCGTTTCCTGCCAGAGCCGACTGAGATTATCTGAATTGGTCCAGGTCTGACTAGTGGGAGGCCTTAGCTGTGGCTAGTTACCATCCTACCCAAAAATACCTACTGCCAAGCGATTTAGCTTTCCGGTACCATGTCGTGTAGAAACCGAAGAGGTATGGATATTATTGTAACAAATCAAAAAAACGATAGATGGCCAGCCAAGCCCACCCCAAGTACTTACAATTAATGCTCTAATGTTATGAAATCACTGAAACTTATTTTTCTTTCCATAGGTTATACGAGAAATATGTTTGCAAAAGAGTACCTGGCAAACAAGCGGTACTTGTATTGCAATGTGACAACACTCACGTCGACGAGCATATGATGGTAGAGCCCGGTCTTGTCATGATATTCGCTCACGGTATTGAATAACATGAACTATGAAACCTGAAGTGTGCTAATTCATTTTTTTTATATTATTTAACAACGATCTGTGTGATATGTACTTTGTGAAAAGTTATTTCAACACACGACTCTCATACAAATGATGTTACTTGTTTAGAATATAATTACCAATTTGACATGGTACAATATTAATAATAAAATAATTGTTTACTATTATTTCATAAATTAGATATTTTATGATTTTACTATATTATTGTCGTCTTTAAAACATTCCTGCGAAAAAAATAAATATTGTCATTCGATACTAAAGAAATGTCAGGATTTTTTACTAATTTAGACTAGTGACTGAGTGCTGTGTTATGTTGTAAAAATATTTCAAAATTATTATAGTATAATTTTGTGTTTGATTAAATTTTAATTTGGGAAATCAACTATAGTTTTGTATCTCATGTTGTCTAAAATTGTGCATAATGTGATATTATTATGAGCTACATGCGTATCCTCAATTATTTCCGCAGTATAATGTTGGCTTAATTTAATATATTTTAGTAAATTCGAAAAACTGCAGTTTTATTTTAATTGAGACGAAAATTTATTACAAGTTTGTTTCAGCTTATATCCCTTTTGCAAAAACAACTGAATAACCATATTTAAATGATTAAGACTGCTTATTATAACTAGCGGCATGTAAGTCTAGCGCTGAACGAAACGTAGTAGGGATGGCTGCGCATCGGTACCGTCGCGTACGCAATACAATATTTACTTTAATTACCTAATTAATATCAAATCATGTTACGACATCGTTTTAATATGTGTGTGTGTGTGTGCGTGCATGCGTGTGTGTGTATGTGTTTGTGTACGTTACGTGCGTGTTTGTGCTTATATATGTTATAGTTCATAGTTCTAATTTCCAAAGATTTCGTATTACTTAAGACATAATTATATAGTAAAAAATATTAAAATATATGGATAGTTACCATAAATGAATAAATAAATTTTGAAAAGCTTACGGGGAGTAGAAAAATAAAACATTATTATATTCTCAATTTTTATTATAGATATAAGACTAGTCTAATCTGAATCAGGCAATGGTAACACGCCTGGCGTCGCAAAACGGTATTTCTTCTAGGTATATTATTCCCTTTAAATTCATAAACAAACTTAAAAAAACAACAAAATATATAATTATATTTAACAAACCAACTGAAAATTAACAATAATAACAATGCAACTCAGAGCGAGACTGTACACTGGAAGTCCGCGTCGCGTCGTTTCGGTGCGGGGGACGGAATGCGACAGGGGAGCCAATCGCCGCTACGCACGCCCGCCCCTCATTCCTCAAGCTCCCCCATGATACCTAAATTTTTACTTCTGCGCAATAACGGTCAGCGCTAGAGTTTCGTGCCGCTACTTGTAACTGTATGGAAGGTAGGTATGTCTTTCCCTTAGAATAAGTATGTACCACGTATGTACATCTTGTCTCAAAAATATTAGGTTCAAACATCAAACATAAAAAACAAAATTGAAATTTTTATCTCTTTTTGTCGCACCTAATTTCTAAAACTAACCGTGATAGCCAGACTTTGAGGAGTGACACAGACTTGTTTGTATTCTAAGATTCCTACGGGAGCGAAAACTACGCGGGTAAAACCGCGAGCATCCGATAGTGTTATTGTAGAACATACAATAGAACCTCTTAGATTAGAACAAAAAACGAATTTGCCTCGGACAATTTTCACGGTTGCGGCTTATGTCGGCGCGTAGTGGAACTCTTTGTCAATACTGATTTTACTCTTATTTTATTATGATCATAATAGAGTAGGTATAAACTTATGGAGTACCTATCATATCTCCTCAAAATTCATCTTTTGAATAGAGATTCAGGACTAGAGAGTCTAAACCTGTTTTACACGGTTTTTAAGCTATGTTTCACTTGAAAATGTGTTTGTGTCAAAATCAAAAACGTCAATGTCAAGCACGAAATGTCAAATGGATTTGTGTCTGTCATTGTTTGACGAAGTTTTCGTTTATTTGATGTGAATTGTTAAAAAATATCAATAAGAAACAACATCTGATACTGTTCATTTAAAAGTAAGAAAATTCTCCTTAAATCACCGGAGTGCAGATGAATAGAAATGTCTGAAATGGAAGTAACAGAAAGCAGTAATGATTGCTCAAATGATTCGCGTAAGTATATTTGAAAGCGGCTGGCTGCAGTTTTTCGTACATTTAACATATTAATAGGATAAAATTTCCAACTTTACTGTTTGTTGTAGTTTTATTAGATCGCGTATTCCTGCGGCTTGGCAATGCCGATTCGGATGACCAACTTGAGAGCTGCCTTAATAGATTTTTGCCTCCTGTTATCCTTAAACTGTCTTCCCCTCATGAGCAGGTGAGATATTGTTGATTTTTATAAAGAAAATTCGATTATTAATTATTGCTAGAGTTACTAGAGCTGTGTCAACAGTATTGAGTTTCTTTTCCATGATTGAAAGCTATAAATTCTATAGACAATACTCATTTTATATATAAATGTTAGTTTTAGATTTTATTTATCTATACTGATATTAAATTTTATTTTAAATAAATGTGGAAGTGAGAAAATTGAATTCTTCTATTTCAGATTCGTACAAAAGTGATGGAACTTTTGGTTCATGTCAACAAAAGAGTTAAATGTCGTAATGATGTACAACTCCCAGTGGAAACTCTTCTCCAACTCTACAAAGATCCTGCTGCCAATAGTTTCATTATTGTAAGTTTTTTTTAAGGTATTGTGTAAATATTTATTTACAGTTAAATATTTACATTAAATTAAATATTTACAATTAAATAAATAAAAAAGTAAATGCTGAAACACTACAATAACCTAATCTGTATATAGTAAGTAATTTCTTTGTTTTTTTTTATATATATTAGACTCAACATACTTATGTCCTTGCCCTTACAATTTATTTAGATCATTAGTGACTTGTATGTTACATTTAATTATATAAAAAAAACGCTTTTTTTTTAAAATTATATGATAAACTTAATGATTTTAGTGCATTGCAACCATGTTATATATTATTACAGAACTTTACCATTATTTACATTACTATGGGTTTCCCAAGACTGCCTAGAGATCAACAATTAAATTTAGCACCAATGTTGCTGGAAGCAATCGAAAGTAAACCGCAAGCTCACCAGGATAGGTAAAAAACAATTTATATTTTTCCTGCATCTTTTAAATGATGTATCGATTATTTGTTACTTCAGCATGTAAACTGTTAATCTAGATGCCAAGAGTTTGCAATGTAATGTGTGTCTGTTGCATTAATCACTCTTCTATCAATTAAATGAAATTGAACTTGGAATCCCTTGTGATCCATAGCCATACAAATCACCGAATCAATAAGACAATTATTCATCTTTTCATAACAATACCTTACATGCTTAAGGATCAGACAGATTTTTCAAAATGCCTTATATATATTATAAGTCTACAGATATAATTGTTGTATCTCATGAATTTGCTCTTTTCGCATATTGTAACTTTAAAATTATAATTGTTATATTTGTATTATTACAGTATTTTAATGTTAGTGATGCCACTCCTGGGAGAGATTAAAGAGCAAAACCTTAACCTAAAAGAAAAGCCAAAAGTATCTGCATTGATTTTAAAGTTTGCAACTGATGTCCTTCTGTTACCATACAGGTAAGTGGAATAGGTCTTAAATTTATTAAATTTAAAATTAACTCAAGTTAAACACAAACATTTAAAAAAGTTTAAGGTGTTAATAATAAGACATAAACATGATGAATGGCATAAAGGGCATAATTACAAAAATTATTATGCCCTTTGTTACTGAACCAGTATTTGTTGTTTAGAATATAAGTCTTATTTTTGATAAATTAATATACTTTCGTCCTGAAGGCTCCAAAAATTAGTAATGTCCATCTAAAATACAAATTTAAAAGAAAATGAGGACCTTAGTATGTGCATTTATAGAATAATAAAATGAATAATCACAAAAGATCTGCCATAAATCTTAGACTCTGTTTGGAGTTTCTTCTCTTTTAGTGGAGGGATCTGACACTTGTACAGTGAAAATATTTGTCTCTGGCCATATGGCCATTAATATAATTTTCTTAATAATATGTTGATTAATGTAGATTCAAGGTATTCAACAAATCATTTGATTGGTGACATCCTGAACCTAAGGTCCTTCAAAATGCAGTTAAGGGAAAAGGAAAGTTCATAGATTCAAATATTATTTTCTTTTTAGAGCTTTACCAAGTGAAGGTGTAAGCGATTTCCAAGTGCCACCTGGCATGAGCTTAAAATCATACAAGAGAATTGTTGAAAAAAATCAGATTAATCCTAATCAACTTGAAGAGGTATGTAAATGATTCATTTACTTTTTTAGGTCCAAAATGTATTTTTGTTTATTTTAAAAATTTTATCAAAAAGTTAATTCAAGATGTTGCTATTTACAATTATTTAGGTCCAAAATGTATTCTTGTTTATTTTAAAAATTTTATCAAAAAGTTAATTCAAGAGTTTATGCAAATTAAAACACCTTTACACTCTTTATAATCCTGAATTTTGAAGGAAAAAAATTTTCCAAGGCCTTCAATTTTTTTAAACAACCTAAGTCATTTGTAGGAATAAAGTGAAAGGCGTTTGGCATAACTGTCAAGGCTATAAAACCTAACATTTTTAATTTGCTTATCTTTTCCATTAAATAATGTGTGCCTTTCTATATTTTAGATAAAATTGTCCATTGTGAACTTTATAACTAAAGATATTTTCAACCCGAGCGACATACTGCTACCGCTCATAATCGCCGCGGCTGATTCTCGGTTCAGTATCGCCAATCACGCCAATAGTCCACTGATAAGAGTTAACAGGTAATTTATTTTAAGACATACTATGAAAGACGAGAGTAAATAAATCTAATGTCTGTACATTTCTTAAAATAAAAATATAAAAATAACAATATAGGAATCTTAAAATAAAGGAATCGAGAAGTAACAAAATAAAATACCCAGTGCAAGGGGCATGAAAACGATAACTTGAACAAGTGATTCAGTTTATGATTCCCTCAATGTTGGAATTCTTTGTGGCTCATTTCATGATTTTGAATAATATTTCTGCAGTTTTTTTTAACTAATTGCAGAATTAAATCACCTGTGTTTCGACTGTATTTATGTAAAATATACTATAATGTATATATGTCCATCTCATTTTAATGATTTTAATTAAAATCGAACAAATAATGATTGAATTTTTAATTAAATGAATTATTTTTAACTAAAACTATCAATGAAAATCAACTTTTAAAACGCACGTAATCAGCTGTTGTAATGTTTCAACATAGTTCAATTCTATTAACTTATACCTACAAAACGTGCGCGGCCACGTACAAGGTACAAATTGCGGGGCGTTATTATCGCATTGTCCGCAATGCATTGCGTGCTCAAAAAATATTCGAAATTTTTAATCCCTCATTTCCGACATCATTGCTTTTCATTATATCATTCTATACAATAATTGTAGCTTCATGAAGTTTTCGTTATCATGCCTCTTACACCCAGTTTATCACATATAATAATTGCAGTAGAGTGGTGTTAATGTGTAGAACACACTTCTACCATCTCAAAGTTTCATCTTAGCTGTACCAAAATTAATCAGAATTGGTTCAACATTTTGAAAAGGTTACAGACAGATAGGTAGAGTTATCTCTGCTCTGTAACAACAGCATTAATAAATCTAAAATGTTTACAAGATAAAAGTTGTCAATATGTGCAGCACCGTGGACTGGTCGCAGCCGTCAGTGGTGGCTCCATTGTATGCTTTGTATTTGGGCACTTGGGCAGGCTTGAAAGTGCCTGCGGATGATCGAAAGGTTAGTATTTATTTTCTGCACCTATATTAAACTTGCAGACGTCCGCGACATCGCATGTGAGAAAAATAGTGTAATGCAATCTTCCAAGAACAACAAAAAAACGGAAAAATATATACTTGATCCTTTTTTCAAGGAAAAATTAAAGCAGCAGCTATCCTTAAAATATAGAGATCATTGACAGGCGGTAGACGGTCCACACATACCTGTTGCGACACGTTTGATGTCGTCAGTCCACCTGGGAGAGGGGAGGGGGCGGGGGGTGGTAGTTCGACCAACTGCGCTTTCCGGGGCGGGGTCGCCAATTTAGCACGTGATGATTGATATATATCGTCGCGGTATTTTTGTAATCCTTATAGAGGGGAACAATTCGTTACATTCGTTTTGTACTTCCAACAATAATTTCTTTCATCGACGTTGAGTCAATTTATAGAAAATCTTAACAAATTATATACTTTAAATCAGTAGTCTTTGAGTTTATCGTAAACAGACAGACAAATGCGGATGGGGACTTTCTTTTACAATATGTAATTGTATTCATTGTATTGAGTAGCACGTAAATTGCCAAGGTTCCACTTATGCCTTTGCATTTTTTTCTAAACTACGGAAGTTTAGAAAAAAAGTCCGTCCGTTGAGAAAGGTTAATATTTTTATTCAGTTTAATTTTGACATCAATTTATACTGAAGTAGCTGTCATAATTGAGTAATTGACATAAATTACCAAATACAAATTTTAATTTGTACCTTGGATTTTTTTTCTAAACTTCTATGTCTTAAAAGTTTTGGACATTAGGCTTTGCTCTAGATATGTTTTCATTTATTTTAGGTGCCAGCATGCACAAGGCTGCGTTTAAAACTTATTCAATACCTCAATAAGGCAACTGGAGCTGCAATCTTGTTTCCACACTGTGTTCAAGTATGTATTAAAATATTTTGTCTTAGTTTGTTTTAATGAGACGAATATCTTAGCATTCCATGGATTCACCGTGCGGGTGCCGGGTCCATCGCGTGGTTGAGAGAAAAACTTCGAAAAGAGCCCGCGACTTGTGACTCGGGTGTAGGATTAAATGAGATCTTTTAGTGACGCGCGTCAACACTCACCTCCTCTGTTCAAGTTATTCTCCCTGCCCAGCCAAATTCGGAAGTAAGGCTAAGGTCTTGTCTTTGTTTTGTTAACGTAATGTTAATAATTGTTTCTCATTACAGGTCGTCTTCTCGTCACTATTTGATCCGAACACTAATTCGCGTCTTCGAAATAATGCGCTCACGTTTCTACTGAATGTCATTAATAAGTATGTGACTTTTCATCATTTTTGTATTAAAATAATTTCAATAACAATAGATTTTATTTTTATCAAAAAATCGCATCATGTATACGTGTTCCAACGCCATATCGAACCGACAGCAAAATCTCTTTGCTTATTTTGTTTGTCACCCAAACTCATATTATAGTCAATCTCCTAAGCCTGGTGCATTCTTAGGAGATACATACATAACATCACGCCTTATTCCCATAGGGGTAGGCAGAGACCACATCCCTCCATTTGCCATGGTCCTTGCATACTTCATTGACTAGTATATGAGATGTTGATAGATATTGACTATAATTTTAAAAAGATTTTTGTCACCTGGATTTTTCGGTCGTCGTCCAGATTAATATAATGTATTTATAATTCATATATTTTACCATTTTCTCTGTTCAAAGATGTTTTCGTTGCTTCAATTTTTTATAATGTTTTAGTGGAGATCAAGCTCAGTTGTCCAAGGTGGCGGTCATATACTTGAAAGGATTATTAAAGTTAATTAGATCTGAAGAGCACGTAGAACACCAGCCCAAGGCCTACATGTGTTTAGGTATGTTTTTCTCGTTTCTCGTCATACTTAAGTTCAGGTTTGCGTTTAACTGAATTAACCACATAAAGCGTATGAGCTCCACGCAAATGCGCCAAAAGCAGTATTTAAGTTTTATAATGTAACTTATTTAGGATGTGGTTAACATTTAATTTACTTGGTATGACAAAAAATGGTATGGTAAGACATACTATAACAAAAAAAACAATTTTTATGCTTTTTCTAATATAACCTTTCATAAATTTACTTGTCCATTCAACACTACTAAAAAAGTAGCTACTTAAGACTTACGTATTTAAAGATTAATTCCTCCTCCTCCTCTCGTCGATTTCCTCATTGATGAGGGTCGTGACCACCTCCATCTTTAATGTTAATATTCGGAGATCGTAGACCGTGGAGTCGAGTGGGGGTATTAGTTTTTCGAGATATGTTTCCTGGTAATGTGTCCGAAGTACTCCAGGATTCGCTTCAGGCAGATGGTCGACAGTCTTGTTTTAATTTTAAGCTTAGACAATATAGATGCGTTGGTCCGTAATGCTGTCCACGGGATCCGGAGCATTAATTAAAGATTAATTATTGAGTATTTTTTGCACTAACTCATGGCAGTATAATATCCATAATGAAACCCAATCACTTTGTACTAAACATATAAGTCACTATTACAATTTTTTATGTATTTGTTCATTTTTACAGGAAGACTAGCATTGAAATGTCCGGAGTCTTTTAGTGACAAATTCGCGTTGCTTGAGGAACTTGTTAAGAAAATTCCAGAAGCTGTCCCTGAAATGAGAACAGCTCTAAGGGATGCTTTATTAGAGATGGCTGTTGCTTATAAGATCAACCCAGAAGGTAATTTGTATTTTCTATTTTACGTCAGTAATTTAACATGACGTCAGTGAAAAAATCTCCAGCAGCTCAGCAAATATATAAATTTGATGAGATTATTCTTTTATTTTTGGAACGAAGTTCCTTATCGCGCGTTGTGAAAGGGGGCTAGACGGAAAAAATTCGTACGAAAAGTTGTCACGACACTTTTTGATCAAAGGATCTTGCCGCCGCCTTTGATATGTGTGCGCGTGAGCGGCGGGGGGCGTATGCTGTCTCGCGCTCTCGTGGCGCCCTCTGGTGTTTCGGTGTACAACAACATATATTATTATTACTTAAAAAAAATAAAATTTTATTACAATTCCTTCACTAATTAATCGAAAGGAACTTCGTTCCATCCGGGTGTCCCTTGACACCTCTTAACTTTTGGAACGAAGTTCCTTATCGCGCGTTGTGAAAGGGGGCTAGACGGAAAAAATTCGTACGAAAAGTTGTCTCGACACTTTTTTTCTTATTTATTTACTTTTCTTTCTTAATAGTGACAACACTACGTATACAAGAATATTTTCTTAAATAACTTTCAGTGTTCTTCAAGAAAATAATCATATTCTGTCCTGTTCTATTTTTGTACTTGATTACTACATTTTGTATATTTTACTTTACATTTTTCTATACAACAATATTTTATAACATTTGTACAGATAAGTCTGAGCCAATGGATACGTCGGAAGGCGCAAGCACCTCGAGCGACAAAATGGAAACGGAAGAGGGCTCTGAGAGTAAGAAAGCACGACCGAGTCCCTTCGATGAGCCGCAAGCACTGGCGCTCTTCGCCTTGTTAGACCAGTGAGTTAAATGTATTAAAAACCTGAAGCTTTCACTACATTGTAGAATTAATTAATTTCTCCTATATATTACTTATTTCCCTTACATTTCTTTTTTATTTAAATACATTTATATCTAATATATAAAATTTCCCTGGACAATGTTAGTTAGCGCACTCCTCTGAAACGGCTTTACCGATTTTTACCAAATTTTGCATGCGTATTCAGCAGGTTTTGACGACTTCCGTGGCGCAGTGGTATGCACAGTGGATTTATAAGACGGAGGTCCTGGGTTCGATTCCCGGCGAGGCAGATTGAGATTTTTCTTAATTTGTCTTGGTCTGGCTGGTGGGAGGCTTTCGCCTTGGCTAGTTACCACCCTACCGACAAAGACGTATAGCCAAGCGACTGAGCGTTCCGGTACGATGTCGTGTAGAAACCGAAAGGGGTGTGGATTTTCGTCCCACTCCTAACAAGTTAGCCCGCGTCCATCTTAGACTGCATCATCACTTAACATCTGGTGTGATAGCAGTCAAGGGCCAACTTGTAGTCGATAAAAAAAAAGGTCTGTGAATCGGCTACTATTTAATTTTCATCTAATTTTTTTAATAATTTTTAATGCAAAACAACTTTTGCCGGGTCAGCCAGTATACCTATAAAAAAAAAACGGTATATTGTTTGTATATAAAAATAATTTGTATAGTTTGTTTAAGGTGTGGGTATAACGATAGTCTAACGGGGCGAGTTACGCTGACAGGGTGTATTAAATTAATTAAAAAAATTAAATCTCATGTCCTGTTTGAAGTCGTGGGAACTTTAAACTGGGGTGCTACTTCGAATATCAAGAATTAGTCACGAATTGTTTTTCTGTTCAAGGATTTAATCAGCAAGTTTTAGTTGTAATGTTAATCTACATACTTGTTTTGTGCAGCTACATGCATAGCGAGGAGTCTATGATCCGATACATCGCGATGCGGTATTCGGCGGCGGTGTTCCCGCCGGACTACGTTCCTTCTAGATATCTTCTGCTGCTAGCCAGCGGTGACAGGTAATGTGATGACATTATTGAAATAGATAATATGACGTTCTAGATGTTCTATACTAACATGACGGGCTACATCGTCCAAATATACTTAGCAATAGCGCTTGTATAACTTGAATCTTAATTAAAAATTATCATTTTATTAAAATTAATTAATGGTCACAGGTCATATATCAATTTACTAGTTTTAAAAGATGTTTTGAAATATCCAATAAAATTAAGAAAAAAACTAATTAAATTGATGACTGATTATCATTTTGCGAGAAAGGGAGAAAGGGATGTAAGATTCCTATAACTTTGTATATCTTTGTCAGATTTTACTTTTATTTTCACCGTACGTCATTATTTTTTTCTTAGTATAAAATAAAGTAATCAAAGTTTTCAAGTCATCCACCCTATTCTTTTGATGATAGGATTGGTCTATATATAACCTTGGATTTGAAGAATTTATAAATAGAAAGATTTATAGAAAGTGGTATTACAGTCATTAAAATAATGCCTAACAACTATCCAAAAGTTTTTGAAAATGTTAAATATGTTTTTTAGTCAAGACGACGTATCAACTGAAGCTTTAAAATGTCTATACGGTACGTCACGTCCAAACGAAATAGACGACGTCGTCAACAACGTGTCAGTGAAGGAAACCAACGTAGTGAATATAGATGAGGACACATCATCTAAAGACAAGGACACGCCCCAAGAGAAGTTCAAAGTGCCAAAGTTCACGGATGTGGTCAACTACATATGGGATCAGATGCAAAAGAGGAAAAAAGGCTCGAATGCTAAACACAGGTTTGTGGTTGGGAATCACGTTTTGCAGTTTCACCCACAAACATATCAAGAAGTGAGTATCATTTGTATCATAGCTTTTATCATCAGTAACGGATGCCATAATAAATTAGAATTTGTTTAATGTTTTTGACGTGACAACGTCTTATAATTCGATAGAGCTGGCTGCACGCACGAAAAAAAATGACTCATCCGTCGTTACCTCGCTTTGAGGCGTTCCATGTAAGGCTTGAAGTGCAAGCGAGAGCGCAGAACGAGCAACAAAGAAGCACAATCGACCTTTGCGTTCGGTAGCGTTCGACATCCGTCTATTAAATATATTAGTTTTTAATTAAAAATTAATATATTTATAGATTAATATATTTATTATAAATTTAAAATATAAATTTATAAAATCAATATCAATTATTTTATTAATTTAAATTAATATTTATAAAAATATACTTAAATTAAAAATTTTAATAACCAAGCTACCATTCCATCAATATTTTCTTACGACATTGTCACGTTCAACTATTGTCAGTAAACCGACTTTACAGACAACCAATTTTTTTTATTATAACTCTATTAGAAATATTTTCGACTCGTTATAATTCCGATTTAAGCCTTGGGTGTTTTTAGGTAAGGGCTAAAATATTCTGTCGCCATAAGACCAAGCGATTTACCGTTCCCGTATGATAATGCGTATAAACTGTTCAAAGATATGGGTAGAGTTAACTTCTACCTCTTACTATTACCATCTTAAAATGACGTAGCTACATACAGGGACTAACTTGTCATTGAATTAAATAAATCGTCAAGGAGTTCTCTTATGTGTAGATCGGCTCCATCATCAGATCGACTCCAGACCTTCATTAAATTGTAGTGCTTTTAAATACTAACCGGAAAAATTAATAAACGTACTTGTTGTCCTTACAATTTTTGAAAGTTCCCCTCGGTTTCTCCAGGATTCCATCTTCAGATCTTGGTTTCCTTGTCATGGTACCACCACCGGACTATTTCCTTTCCAACAAAAAAAGAATTATCGAAATCGGATCATAAAGGACGAAGTTATGCGCGAACATAAAAGAAAACAAACAAAATTTATACGGTCGAATTGAGAAACTACTAATGAACTAACCAAAAATGGCTATGTGGTTAGTTTATACGCGGTAGAAGTGGGTGCGAGGGGTATACCAGCGAAGTCTCTCTACAACCTGCTAAAAGACCTTGGCCTTACTAGAAGTGCAGTAAGCTCCATATTGGAACGAGTGTCCAAGGCTGCACTAGTAGGGTCCTTCCGAATATGGTTGGGCAGGGAGAATAACTGAACAGAGGAGGTGAGTGTTGACGCGCGTCACTAAGGGTACCTTAAACCTACACCCGTGTCACAAGTCTCGGGCCTGTTCGGGATGGACCCGGCACCCGCACGGTGAATCCATGGAATGCTAAGATATTCGTCTCTCTCTTTGAAATTGTTGTTAAAAAAGAAATGCTAAGTCCATTTCAGCTCATCTGAACGTTCCGTTAAATGCATTGCAAAAATCTTTTGACAATAATGTAGTTAAAATAAGTAAATGTAGTTTTGTTATATTAAAATTTACACTTACAGATATTGAGATATTTAAGGATGTGTCTGAACCGCGACGCAAATCTTAAAGATTGTTCAAACCACCCAAACGCCACCTCGCCAACCTTGGCCAAATATTTTCAAGAAAATTTATTGGACACAGAAGCGTTGGATAGATATCTGACGATGATTACTTCACTTTTGAATGCGTCGCCAGGTATGCAACTGAGCAAAGCAAGCTGCTCCACAAAGCATATTATAGTGTAAAAGAATTTATAAACGATAAAAAGGCATTTGAGTGAATTGCTGTAAGGAGCTGGCTGCTTAATTCTATAGTTTTTAAATAACAATGTAAAATGGTGATAAAAAAAAATTTAATAACCTGGCTGAGTTCGTTGAGGGCTCTTCTCGGACCAGGGCGCGTTTGGAACACTCGTAGCTTTAATTTTAAGATTTTATTGAAGAAATATATTTTGACTTTGATAGTGAATAAACTCATCTATCCAAAGAAAAGCAATCAATCAAAAAATTATTTTTTTATTAGTAAAAGATTTTTATTTAAAGGACTTGTAAATTTCGCCTTAGCAGAACATTTAATATGTTAAGTTAGAAATAAGATGCAAATCTTTTTCCTATTTACTTAGTCGTTAAAATTCAGAATACTGAGATAAAGAAAACAAAAGACAACATTTTAGAAATCGAAAAAATCATCTTGAAGGAAACCTTCACAAAACTCAGCTCAGCGTCCAATATAAAGACCAAATATAGTGATATATTAAACTTGTATCTAAAACATTTCATTTCTATTTGTAGGCGTCATGCCTCTAACGTGCTTTTTGGACATTGTGGGCTGTGTGCCATCAAAAATGGCTGAAAAATACACTGCACTGTTACCATTTTTGAAAAATCTTTTCGCCACAAGCACTAAAGAAGACATTCGAGAAATATCTGCTGCCATTTACGCAATTATTGTTGTTCATACGAATAATAAAACGGAAATAGAGAAGGAAATAAAGGCGTGTGTCGATCAGTGCCGAAGCAACAAGAACTTGGAATCTCAGTGTGGCTACATAATGGCGTTTACACATCTGTGCGATAGGTGTATAGTTCTGGCGAGGCGGAACAAATTTGGTGGGAAAGGTTTCAATCCAAGCAATTGGGAACCTTATAAAGAAGGCATAGTCTGTCTAGGTACGATGTTTTTATTATTTAATACACCTGAATAAGAGATTTACAGTTAGATTTCCCATTGTTGGATTATTGATGTATCCAACGTTTAACAAAGGTTAAATGCTTATACGAGGAGAATGTTGACGACGACCTCCGTGGCGCAGTGATCTGCGAGATGGATTTATAATACGGAGGTCCCGGGTTCGATTCCCGTCAAGGCAGATTGAGATTTTTCTTAATTTGTCTTGGTCTGGCTGGTGGGAGGCTTTCGCCGTGGCTAGTTACCACCCTACCGACAAAGACGTATCGCCAAGCGATTTAGCGTTCCGGTACGATGTCGTGTAGAAACCGAAAGGGGTGTGGATTTTCGTCCCACTCCTAACAAGTTAGCCCGCTTCCATCTTAGACTGCATCATCACTTAACATCAGGTGTGATAGCAGTAGTAACTTATAGTTTAAAAAAATATGTTGGTCATATTTAAAAAATTTGGCCAGGAAGCCCTATAAAGTTATAATTAAATATAAAATTAAATTTAAATGAAAGATTAAATCTCAATGAAATATAAAAGTAAAACTTTTATTGATGTTTCTTTTCAGTGAACTTCTTGTCAAACAATCAAACTCTTTTAGTCAGTACATCATGCACTGCGATATCCCTTTTAGTTCGATGCTCGGCTTTGCCCCTAGCTAACTCGACTCCACAGCAAGAGACGCTCATTGCAAGCGACAATCCATTCAAAGTGAATCAAAGCGATACAACTATTACTGACGGAGAAGTTACGAAATTCTCCGTGGCCGATAGATTATTCAAAATCGTTGGGAATGCGAAAATACCCTCAAAAGTAAAAGAAAGAGCGCTGTACACGTTAGGTTTGATGTGCACCGGCGAAAGATTTGTGTTCTCCAAACAAATTATCAAAGGATTCTTACAAATGGCTAAAGATGTAAGTGGTAGAATCCCTACGTATTATAATTGATGTGGTTCATGGGGAATGTTTTCATCATCGTCATTATTATCAGCCTATTAACGGCCCACAACAGGGCCAGGCCTGCCAGGAGCGAACACCCACCACGCTGCTCCAATGCGGGTTGGCGAGCTTAGGGTGATAATGTTTCATTTATTGACGATCACTATCAGATGTCGATGACAGTGACCTGGACCGACGGCTTAACGTGCTCTCCGAGGCACGGGGGTGTTACACCACCAACTTCCAGAATCCGGGCTTGGAATGTACTGAACATTTCATGACCCGACCTAGGGATCGAACCCAGGACCTCGTGATCGAAGCCACATAGGCTAAACAATAGACCAACGAGGCAGTCTTACTATGTATATAATTTCTTTTTATTCTTCTTCTTTACTATATAATTTGTAAAGGTTTTATGTAAATTGAATGAATTATGACGTTAATTGTTGGAAAAGTTAGAGAAATTTAAATCGTCTGGGAGCTTTATTGCTGCTTCACCCATTTGAGATATAACAAAACAATACATTGAAGAATTGTTTCTCTTTATTAGGACTAGAGCCGCGATCGCAGATATTTATCTTTCAATGATAACTTGCTATAATATATATATCGATTTTTCTTTAAAAAATATTGTTGTTGTTTTGGAAGGTTGCGCTACACTATTTATCACGCCGGCGAAGTCGCGGGCGTCTGCTAATAATTAATAAATGAATAATAGCATTGAGATACTTTGCAGATGTTTATTGTGTACAATGCTATATAAAATATTTTGCTGAGTCAAAGTAATAAGTGTAAAATACTTTTTGGACTTGGACGAGTGGTGTGGCTTTAATTCAATGTAAAGAAATACTATTTAAATTGGTTTTTTTTATTATTTTAGAGTAAAGAATTTGAAATACATCTACAAATAGGCGAATCTTTAGTATTATGCGTCGAAGGTGTTAACTCTAATGAGAACAGGGACTTATGGACTGAACTACCTAAGGAGGTAACTATTTATATATTTCAATAATACGACCTTGACATTATTAATATCATATTATTTTCTTGCTCAATTAATGTTTATTCTAGGGTGAGGCGAAAATAAAAGATTTAGAAGCGCTGAAGGAAAATGATGATTTGCTCAAATGGTTATTGTTAGAGTTATTCAAAATTGGGAGGCATCCTCATCCACACTCTAGACAGGTAAGTTATCAAAACATTAAGTACTTGAAGGCACTGAAGCCTCATCAGCGGAGATATTCATAGTGGGGTGTGAGGTTATAGGCAAAAGAATTTAATTGAATACCTTATTTCACAATCACTAAGTATAATTGTACTTTGTTTAAACAAATCACTTAATAATAGTTCACACTTGAATCACAATTTAAGATAACCTAGCCACGTTTCACCGAGCACGTAGTTGTGCGCGTATCCGAATCTACCGACGTGTTTTCGCACGAGATGAAGAACAAAGTCACCGGACAACTGACTTTGTTCTTCCAAAAGTCACCCACAGCCACCTCACTAACGCCCGGTGCTACGTTTTTAGTACTAAAACTAAGTTGAAGACTAGATACTAGATGGCGCTCCGGGTGCGCCGTCATATTTAAAACTAAAAACATTAATTTCTGCAATATTTCAGAAATTAATTCTCAAAGGTACAAACTTACAATCAACAATCAGGATTTTTATAAATTTAATTTAAAAAGTTCTCAAATTAAGTTATAATGTGTATGTTATTCAGGCAACGAGTATTTGGCTGTTGGCGTTACTGAAAAATTGTCCCGATCGAGAGCCCATTAGGAACTCTCTACAGGAGCTGCAGGACAAGTTTATGGACTTCCTTTCGGAAAATAGCGGTGAGTTAACTTATTTCATTTGACACAACACTTTTCTTGTAGTACTCTGATTAATTATTATTTTATAAGTATTAATTAAGACTAAGGCCTGTGTGCACCTAGATTTCGGTTATCATAACCAACGGTTATCATAAGCTAACCGTCGGTTACTATAAATTTTCTGTTCACGACAACCCGCACGCCGGTTAAGGATGTCAACCGGGCGTTTATCTTAACCGAGCTCGCATTCCCCGGTTATCCCTCGGTTACAGAGTTTGACAGATACATTTCTAGGTTATCTAATCTATATTTGTAGCATTTGTTGTTCTGTCTATCCGCTTATATTCTATGATATTCTTATATTTTTGTGTTAATTTAATCAAGACATTTATTTTATTTTTTTATAAAAATTGGAAGTACGCTTTTTTGAAGTAGTATGAATTTTAAAATAAAACTAACAGTGCAATAAACAATATAATTTTAAATTTTAGTATACCGATTATTTTACTTTTTGATTTACCACAAAATTTACCACCCACAGAATAACAACATAGATAATAATGTGAATACCTATCTTCTTTGGCAAATTAACATGTGGCCATAAAGGACTCGATTCCAGGCCGTTAAATTCATTAAAAACAGATCAACATCCACTAGAAAGTGACATAAACAGCAAATTGTGTCTACAAAATTTGTTACGATGCCAATTTGAGATTTCTTTGATATATGCGTCCGTCCTATTCAAAAGTAAACTTTAACATTTGGTTAAAAAATATTTTTCACATATTGTTCATTCACCATTCGTTCAAACGCCCGGTTAACAAACCGAAGTTGGAATGCGTGTGATGAACAGTAAATAAACGCTCCTTTTTTATCGGCTGTTCATTTAACCGACGTTTAAAGTAAAGTATGCACACCACCCTTAATTCGCGTACTCAATCATGTCGCAACCGTCAAATTTAAGTGGTGCTGAAATTCAGGATAGCTTCAAGCGAGTGGTGGATGGGATGATTCCATATTCGGGCATAAAGTTTATAAAAAATATGCTGAACTAAAAATTTTATTTATCTTGTGGAAATAATTCTGCAGATATTGTTCAAGACGTAGCCAGCAAAGGTCTCAGTCTCGTATATCAGAACTCAGATGAAAGTCAGAAGAAGGCACTAGTAGCGCAGATCATAGAACAGCTGACGAGCGGCAAGCGGTCTGTCGCACAAGTGACGGAGGACACGAAGATATTTGAGGAGGGACAACTCGGGACCGCACCTACTGGGTATGATCGATATTGATTTTTTCAGTATAATGACTCTTCTTAACAATCGGATTTAAACGATCGTCTTCCTAGAAATGGACATAAGTTAGTCATATCAGCTTATCGCCTCCGAAAAGTACAAAAATCTTTCGTAGGATTGGGTGTACTCTTCTACAACAAGATGCCCAATTCAGTTTTAGATCTGCCATTGCATAAGTTTAAACAATGTATTAAAACTCACTTACTGAGTCAGGGTTATTATACTATTGAGGATTTTTTAAATGACAAAGATGTTCTAAGGCAATTGGATCGGCTTTCAACTTCCCACAGGAAGTAAAATAAATAACTTTATGTAACAGCACACTTAATATTGTAAAATTGATAATATTATAAAAAGAGCAACTGTTGAGTTTCTTGCCGGCTCTTCTCCACTGGGCATGCCTTCCGAGCCGGTGGTAGAGTCACTACAAATAGTCCAATTTGACGTTTCAAAAGTGCTTGTAATAAGCCTACTTGAAATAAACGATTTTAAATTTTTTTTTGAATCGGCGATGATCTTTACTCGTGTGACCGTTGGTCAGTGAATGATTGTCGATTGTGTGTATATAGTGCTACAAACTTATCTGGCCCGGTGACGGTGTCGCTGTGGTCGCTGTTTCTGTGAAAACCACCGAAAGAGTGACAGCTGCGACGTTAGTTCTAGTTTTGGCCGCCGGGTCAGATACGTTTGTAGCACTATACGCATATGCATCTTCACGCGATAACAGATAATTACCAGCAAGTCCTCCACAAGAATGTGCCTGCTCGTAATCGTCTATATTTGCCTATGGTGGATAGGCCGCTTAAGTTAACGAATTAATTATGTTTGTTTGTTTATCTAATTATTTTTATTTTCTTTATATTTTAGCGGCAACCTTTCTACATACAAAGAACTCTGTTCCTTAGCTTCGGATTTAAACCAACCAGATCTTCTGTATAAGTTTATGCATTTGGCTCATCACAATTCTATGTGGAATTCCAAAAGAGGTAAATGCTGAAATTAATTCACTAGATGTTATATATTCTGCTATCACACCTGATGTTAAGTGATGATGCAATCTAAGATGGAAGCGGGCTAAGTAGTTAGGAGTAGGATGAAATCCACACCCCTTTCGGTTTCAAGACGACATCGTACCGAAACTTGGCGGTACGTTGGTAGGGTGCTAGACAAATTAAAATTATAAATCAACTGCGCATACTACTGCGCCACGGAGGCCGAGTTTTTGTCTATATGACATATCTCTTCATGTGCTTCTTAGGCCTACTGGTGGCCTAAGACACACAGAATCCGAGTATGTTTAGTAGACAAAATTACATACGTTTGCCCAATAGTGCGTAATCAAAAATATAGCGTTAGGACAACAGAGAGGCTATATTTCTGATTTCACCACTATTGGGTGACGTTTTACTTTTTATCTGCACGTTATCTCTGGGTGCCTGTTTGGCATTCGGGTGGGTGTAATGAGCGATGCTTTTATTTGGCTATTCCCTAACTTTTAATATATTATAATTCACATACACTCCTCAGGTGCGGCGTTCGGTTTCCATTCTATCGCCCTGCAGGCTGGCGCGCAGCTGAGCGAGCATCTGCCTCGTATCGTGCCGCGTCTGTATCGGTATCGGTTCGACCCCACGCCGCGCATACAGAACTCCATGGCCAGCATATGGCACGCCATCGTGCCCAACACGCAGCAAACTGTGAGTGTCGTGTTATTATTACTTACTGTTAGCCGCGTGTCCGCTCTGGTGTAAAAGCTTCTTTTCTATCCCTCGGGAACAATGATTTTATTCTAGATGAAAAGTATTTTATTTTTATTTATCTTAGCCTAACAATATGTCTTTAAAATAAATTGATAATAATTAATTGACACTTAAAATAGCAAACAAAGAGAAAGTTTTTAAGTTACATTAGTGTACAGTACAAAAATGTTGACTTATTTCGTTTTTTTAAAACGGTTTGGCTTTATAGAAAATTAAAAGAAGTAACGTGGTTGTGGTTTACAAATACGCAGTGTTAGTCTTGGGCCCTTTGTGTTTATAAAAAAAACATTATATTGGCTAGAAATTTACTTTATTAAATGTATATTTAATTTTATAATTCTCACAACTTGGACAGTTTACTAAAATCACTTTATTCTGCAACTCGCGATTACCTCCAAAAGATCTATCGGCGACTATAATGGTCAGAACCTTATCCTCACTACTAGCAAACTAGCTGTACCCGGCAAACGTTGTTTTGCCATGTATATTATTTCTAGGAAACATTTTTTTTATATAGAGGTTGATCGTATAAGGGGGAAATTTATGGTTGTATATATTTTTTAATGCCACATTATAAAAAAAATTGTCCAAAAAATTAAAATACAATGTTAGGGGTGGACAACCCTTATCACTTAGGGGTATGAAAAATAGATAGTAGCCGATTCTCAGACCTGCTGAATACGCGTACAAAATTTCGTAAAAATCGGTAAAGCCGTTTCGGAGGACGGTAACTAACATTGTAACAGGAAAATTTTATATATTAGACATATCGCTGACTGGTCGTTGACATCTGTGTCAGTCGATAGTTGCAGGTCAACTTTATTAATATAGAAGTTAGAGATGTAGCAGCAGTCTCAATTTAGCTTTTATAAATTGTAGTATAACTATACAGGTACACAAATATCACAAAGAGATTCTAAACGACTTGGTGGCCAACATGACGTCGAACCAGTGGCGTGTGAGAATGTCCTGCTGCAACGCTCTCACTGACTTGTTGAGGTAAAACTTAAATCATATTCCAATTTTGTTGTGTAACAACTAACAATTCACAGTGCTAGGAGAGGGTAAGAGACGTAATCATTCCTTACGTCAATTTATGAACAATTCAAGCGTTGTCGCGTCATAAATAATTTAAAATTGACGATTCAAAATAATCATAAAGATTTCATTGAATAAAGATAGTTTGACTTTGACTTTAAAATACTTGGCAGCAATTAAATCGAAACGCAAACATCTTCAATGTATCGACATTACTTGTTAGTATTAGTATGAGTTTTATTAAATTGAAACAAATACTGTTTGGAGCAGTATTTAATATCCGTTAATATTAAGTACTTCAAATCCAAAATCATGGTATTAAATAATTAACACTGTAAAAGAACCGTACTGGTTGTTTGATGTTGACTGCTTCATTGGTCCCGAATGTAGATGACGCGACTTTAAATCCATATATTGAGGTTACCAGTGGTTACTTCTTTTTTGCAGTAAATTTGTAAAAAAAAGTTCCACTGGACACTATATTAACGATAAAAATGAGCCGTAACTTAACTTTTGTAAAATTTCCGTGATCAGGGGTGCTCAAAACCTGCGTCAGTCGCTGGAACAGTTGCCGACAATCTGGTCGCAGCTGTTCCGCGTCATGGATGACGTGCACGAAGGCACGCGGCAGGCTGCCACAAGCACGGCTAATGTGCTGTCCAAAGTAAGTACTCGTTTAGCTGCGTAAAACGCTCTGAATGATTATCAATGTTCCGTGGTACATCAAAAACGATCGCCTGCATCGTGAACTAAAGATTAAAACATAAAGAGTGAAGTTGCCGACTTAGTGAAAATATACCTAAAATTTATTAAAAATTTAAAAATCACCCAAATCAACTTGCAAGGAACTTAATGCATAAAAAACCTGGTACAACCTTAAGATGGCTTATAAGACGAGCACCACAAGATATCTTATAGACACTACAAAATATGAATTGGGCAAGTCAATGAATCTTGCTCAAACACGTATTAAAACAAATATATAACATACTGCTGAATGTCTCAAGACAGATTTGCAGGAATAATAAAAGTCTAAAAAAATATTTATTTTCCTACTCCAAAAGTATCGCGGTTCCGGTTTTATGGTTGCTGATGAAATTACAGGCACATGAGACCGAAACATATCCTCATGTTGAGACTAACGAGTATGTCTCGTATTTACTGTAAGATAATGATTTTAGGCAATGGGCGAAAGTTCAATATTTTTATGCCATCTTTTTGTTCCCTAATCATACAAACAACAACAGTAAATGTTAGAAATGTATAAAACGTAACTTATTTTTGAATTACTGGATGTATGCATTTATAATTATTTTTGGTCTTTAGCTATGCATCCAGGCTTCCGATGTGAACCAGGGTAAAGACGGGAAGGAAATTGTGTCGGCAATATTGCCCGTTCTACTCGATACAGGGATCACAAATCTTGTTAAAGAAGTGAGAAGTGTTAGGTGAGTACTTTATTTCGGTAATTTGTATATTCCTATTTGGAAAATATTTTGAAATAGAAACATTCCAAAGTGTGGATAATACAATTAAAATATAAAAAAATTGAATATTGATCTGTGAAACATATTCTAGGTATAGCTTTTTACCCATCAAAAGTTCCCCAAAAAGAATGTCAATAAAAATTAATGGATCTGAAGCGTGTTTTTTTGGTCTCGCCATTACTTTCAAATGTGTCACAGGAAAAACTTATGTCATTGCAATTGTTATTTAGTAGAAAAGTATGACCAGAAGACTTTCCTGTGACATTAGTTTCATCATGCAAGTTATATATTTCATTATGACACATTAATAAAAAAACATTTGTAGTTTGCAAACAGTGGCAATGTTAGTAACGACAGTGTGTAACACTCTAGATCAGTTTTTGAGCTGTATCGTATTTACATATATTATTCTTTATTTATAAACGTCGGTATATAGATCTAAAAATATGAAATTCTTTTAAAAAATAAAATGATAATATTGCTATATATTATTCCCTGTAAGTTACTTCTATATTTGTTGGTTGATTTTACCTATCCAGCATTGATATTAAAAAAAAATACATTTTTTATAGTTTGCAAACAGTAGCTAAGTTAGTGACGGCAGCGGGTAACAGTCTGGCGCCATTTCTGCCGCGGCTAGTGCCCGCGCTAGTGGGTGCGGCGGGCGAACTGGAGTCCGCCAAGCTGTCGTACTTGAGCACGGCGCTCGCGGACAGCGGCTCGCGCGAGTTGCTGGACGATATGCGCGCCAACGCCGCGAGACATCACTACACTACCGACACTGTTGTAAAGGTATCTTCATATTCGGCCTGTTATAACAGTCCCCTTCTCATGTCCTGGTTGAGAATTTTGACTACGAAATTCTCTGAAGACATATTTCATAGCCCGACACAAAACTGAACAGGATCTCTTCTGATCAGAAGTAACAAGTCTACTGGACAAACGAGGCAGTTGTGTTATACAAGGTGAGTTTGAATTATTTGCCAGGCTCAAAACTGGAGCAAGTCTTAAGCATATAGATCACAATCGAAAAAAAATTTGTTCCCAGAACCAATAAAAAAAAATTAAAAATATTACAAAATGTCTATTCAGTTACGACACTACGAGGGGTGATCCAAAAGTAATGATAATTAATATTAAATAACATGATTATAATTAATTTTTTATTTTATTTTTCTACATAGTCTCATAACAACTTAATACATTTAGTCCATGGTTTTTCTAAACCTAAAATTCCCTTTGAAAAAAATTCTTTTTCTTGACTCTCCAAAAAAGCCTATACAGCGGTCATCACTTCGCTGTCGTCTTCAAATTTCTTGCCTCGGAGGTATTCCTTGAGCCGAGAAAAGAGATAGAAGTCGCTGGGAGTTAGATCTAGCGAATAGGCAGGGTATTCGGCCAATTTAAATCCTATTTCTTGAATAGCAGCCATCGCAACTGCAGCTTTGTGAGCCGGTGCGTTGTCTCGATGAAACAGCACTCCAGCGCGCAGCTTGCCGCTTCTGTTTTGTTTGATGGCCGCCCGCAATCTTCTTATTTGGTCTGCACAGTAAAAGCCTGTAATTGTGGCTCCCTTTTCCAAGTATTCCACCATTATTACTCCTTGTGTGTCCCAGAAAACGGCCATAACCTTCCCCGCCGAACTTGACACTTTGAATTTCTTTGGCGTGGGTGGGGAGGCTCGTTTCCAAGTCATTGACTGCTGTTTCGATTCAGGATCGAAATGGTGGATTCAGGTCTTGTCCATGGTCACAAAACATGATAAAAAAAAATTCTGGTCAAGTTGGAACTTTTCAAGATTAGCCCTCGAAATGTCAATTCGTTTTTTCTTTCGATTGTCGGTTAACATTCTCGGTACCCACCGTGCTGACTCCTTTTTCATATGCAATTCGTTTGTGAAGATTCTTTGGATACTGCCATATGACATCCCTGTGACCTCAGCTACGTGCCTTCGATCTGTCAACACGATATTTTCGACCTTTTTCACGTTATCCTTAGTGAGGGACGTGGATGGCGTCCTTCGCGAGGTTCATCTTTTGTGGATGTTCTGCCCAACTTAAACTCCTTGGCCCAGCGTGTAACTGTGGAATATGAAGGAGCAGAGTCCCCTAATGTTTCCACAAAGTCGCTGTGTATGTCTTTGGTAGACATTTTTTTCAAGCAGAGGTACTTTATAACGGCTCTAATTTAGTTTTTCTTCATTTTTTATGATCGCTCTCCGACAGCTTGTATTGAAATGAATGTAGCTCCGGGATAACAAGGCCTATTTGTACGATTTTTCTAGCCTGAGTTAGTGGGTAGTATAGCAATATAAATATATTTTTTTTGGATTTTTATGTGCACTGGAAATAATCGATTATCACTACTTTTGGATCACCCCTCGTACACATAACGCTATCCTATACATCCATAAATTAGTCCCAAAACCAGCCAGCCATTAAACCTAAGGCAGTTAGGTACCTACATACACACTTGATCAAAATAACAAACATAACAGCTGATCGACAACCAAGGTCAATGAACTTTCCATTAATAGATTGAAACTTAGTTTGAAATGCCGGCAGCGAGCGTACGAACAGTCGCGGCGCGATTGTCGGCCTTAAAAGATCGACAACGTTACCGCTTTTTCTGATCGCTACCGCAATAAGGGACGCCGACAAAGACGCACATTTAAATACTTGCCACCCGCGTTTTATAGTAGGTAATTTAACAGGAAACTTTATTGAACTTCGCACAGATATCAGCTGATTTAGTTCTATATGCTTATTTAAAAGTTTACTTCGTTCTTCATTTATCTATTGTTTACCAGTTCTAAATTGTGCAGGTGAGGACATATCCATCTACTTAGTCCTTCGAAGGTTCCTGTGTTCGATTTCTGACAGCCGATTGTTATTATTTTTTATTAGTTCAAGTCTGGTCTAGTGGGAGATTTTGGTCTTTTGGCTTTTCTTTTGGTATTTTATTTGGTAGCAATCGAATGTTTAAGATATACCTTCGTTCGTGACTGCGGTTAATTTATGAATGCAATGGATAGTGTTATGCAAAATGTCCTAAGTGAGTAGATATTTTGTAGGTAATTTTTAAATTCTTTATTACTGGTTCTAGAAATATTTTTATTCCGCTGTTGTAATCAGTATGCATTATACTTACACCAGTTTCAACGCTGGTAGATAATTCAAACTCACCTTATATACTAAGCAAAACTATGCCTATCTCTTAAATGCGGCAGGGGCGACAGTTGTAGATGCCTAATACATAAATAGTGAAATGAGTATAATCTGAACAACTTGACAAATATATATAATAGTTAAATTCAATGAAAATATGAAAATCCTCGAAGCAAATTAAACACTTGTGTACAATTGAACCTATTTTCCTTCCAGTGTATGCCGTTCATTACCATAGATACATTCAAAGAAATGCTGCCAAGTATTCTAGAGCTGACGAAATCTCCGCAACTAGGCACGAAGGTTGCGTGTGCACATTTCCTTGTTCTGGCCACACATTACTTGAGAGTCGACCTGGAGCCCGTCGCGGGCAAGATCATGACCAATCTGTTGAACGGCATCTTCGACAGAAATGCTACTGTTAGAAAAAATTATGCAGAAGCGTTAGGTCAAGTGTCAGCTTATGCTAAGGTGAGAATTTTGGGAACTTATAATAATTATATAATAAATTTAGAATTTTTATAATATAAGAATTAGTTTATGTACTTTATACTATTTATACTATATTCGCTATAGTTAAAATTGGTTTGTCTTGCTTATAATTATAATTGTGTTTGCTAGTTTATTGTTAGTTTGTGTTTGCTTTTTATTTGTCTTTTCTACTGTAGTATTTTTAAGTTAGCATGTTGTGTTTACTAATAAGTAGGTTTACAATTAAACATTTAGTTTTTAAATCTTATTATTGTTATACTTATGCCAATTGTAACCTGTTGGTAACCTTAATAAAATAAAATAAAAATAAAAGAACTTAATTTTGAATAGTTTGTTAGGTTAGCCTCTATAGTTCCAAACTAGGATCTACAGACGTGTATACGTTAGGATCATATCGCCGCCTCTTGGACTATTGGACTTAACAATTTTCGGTACAGTGAATCACATTCTTGTTTCCCTTAAAAAAGGGAAATAACAATTTGAATATTCAAGTTCGAAAATTTATGTGATATACACTGTTCGTATGAAAATGTTATATGTTAATGTCATTTTAACGAATTTATTTATTACGCTCATTTTAATCATTATTAGAAATACAAATATTGTACAAAGTCATTTCAATACTAATTTTCAGTTAATTTTAAAAAAATAGAGTTTGAATTTGTATAATTTTGATGTATGCATAAGCTTAATACTTGCAGCCTCAGTCTATAGAGAAGTTAATGAAGAAACTGGTAAATTTGTACGAGACGAAGGAAGATGACGCTTCACGGTCGGCCATAGCACTCACTCTGAAGTCCGTGGCTAAAGCTAAAATAGAACATATAAAAGACAACGAAGAGATATTGGCACCTGTGGTGTTTTTAGCCATGCATGCTCCCAAGGAAGATGGTAAAAACAAAAGAATGGTTATTATATTATTAAATTTAAAAAGGCTAAATTCATACAATTATTAATACGAGTATGTCTGACTATACTAAAGCCAAACTCGATTGAGAATGCTTGTCAACAAACAATTTAAAAATGAAGGTAGAAATCAATAGTCATTTTACACCTATTTTTTTTAAATTAACTATTAATTGACGAATTCATTACAATAAATTACATTACAAAGCTTAAAAGTAATTAATACATTCAATATCTTTTAAATAAGATTTTTTAAAATAACAAAAAGTAATTTTAAGTATATTAGGCATAAAATGTGTTGCATTTTCTACCTTCATTTTTAATTTGTTTGTTGACAAGCATTGTCAATCGAGTTCGGCTTTAGTATAGTTTCGAATCCGAGCCCTTACTCATAAACTTGTTCATTAATAGCTGCTCAATGTAGTTTCGTTTGCGTTTTTTTTCAATATTATGCATAACATTCATATTTAACTTACAGGACAGTTATTTCGTAAAATATCGTCCTTCATGTCAAAATATCTGTTAATAAACCATATTTAAAATCCCTTTTAAAATGTATTACAATTAGATTTAAAGGATCTGGTTTCATGGTTCTTGCAGCTTTTGGTAATATGACTTTCGCTGCACTCAGCGGATGCTTCGGAAGCTGACTTCCAAATCGATGGTTACTATAAGTAGATAAATTTGTTCAATGTTTCAAAAGTTCCGGTTAAAGTAAGCCTACTTGACGTAAATGACTTTACATTTTTTTATCGACTACAAGTTTGCCCTTGACTGCTATCACACCTGATGTTAAATGATGATGCAATCTAAGATGGAAGCGGGCTAACTTGTTAAGAGTAGGATGAAAAATCACACCCCTTTCGGTTTCCACACGACATCGTACCGGAACGCTAAGTCGTTCGGCGGTACGTCTTTGTCGGTAGGGCGGTAACTAGCCACGGCAAAAGCTTCACACCAGCCAGACCAAGACAAATTGAGAAAAATCTCAATCTGCCCCTCCGGGAATGGAACCCAGGACCTCCGTCTTGTAAACACTGCGCCACGGAGGCCGTCATTTTAATTGTGTTTGTCCACAGATTCAAGTGCGGTGGAAACATTCGAGGAGATCTGGTCGGACATGAGTCCGACGCGCGAGAGCGGCATCCGCCAACACCTGCCCGCCATGCGCGCGTACATTGAGCAGGCGCTGCTCTCCGGTAGCTGGACCAAGAAAATTCAGGTAATAGTTGCATGAACAAGCAGATTGTTTTACTTTACAATAATACGGTACGGTTTGAGGGAAGTTTACAGAAAGAAAAAGACACTAATATCGTCGCCCAATAGCGGTGAAATCGAAAATTACCTTTTCGATTATTTACATAATTCCTTTGTGTTAGAATAAAACTGCCTTTTCTTATTTATTACTGAATAAACTTTAATTTAATCAAGCACACGTTACTGCGAGTTACAAAAAGGACCGGAAGTAGAAAGTAACAGATTAAAAATATAGAATGAATATATCAATACAGTTAAAGAAACAAACTATCTGTTAACATAACTCGGAGGATTCCAATTACATAGTTTAGTTATTTGATGTTACTTACTTCTCCCACTCTCATTAATCCTTTCATATAAGCTTGTCGTATAAGTTTAAAGTACTCTTGACCTGGCCATTATTTGAAATGTCCTGAATTTGGTCCAGGAACATTCGCATAGGTCTTCTCCTTCCAACATTCCATTCACTCCCGCCTTACAAATATTTTTAAATTTATTTTGTTAAATAATAATTAATACTGTTCTGGATTCACGCATCAATGTAGAATATATCGTTCGTATGGAATTTGAAGTTCAAAAATACTACACAAGTATAGTAATACCTTGCAGAAAGTATCTATATCCTCAGTGTCGTAAATTTTCAGGCGGCAAATGCAATAAAAACAATATGTAAAGAGATGTCGAGTGGTTTGGGCGACGAACGGGAACCGTTCATCAGGTCGCTGCTGGCGGCGGTGCAGGGGAAGACGTTCGACGGCAAACAGCACATTCTAGAAGCTTTGGCGGATCTGTGCGTGTGAGTTTACAACTATATTATAAAATAATATTTTTAATATGACCAATATTCCCCTTGTTCTGTCAAGCTGATAGAAATGAGTAACGACAGTAATTATATAGAAAAAAAAGCATTTACTCTCGCTATAAATAGATGGCTTTACTCCAATTCCATATAAAATTTGCGTTGTTCGGATCGACGCGGTAAAATCTCACACAGCCAAGTGGGCGGAGTTCGAATCCACCGATCATGTTGTTGGTATTAATAATTCAGATCATCTATGTCTACTCTTCTCCAATAGTACATAGGTCAAGCAACGTACGCTGGACGTGTATTACGATCTCCTGATAATAATACAGTCGTTGTCTTAGACTTGCATTAGTGGTAGTATGCAATATTACAGGGTGAAGGAAGGCACGCCGGCGGTGTCCACAGTGCTGGCGACGGAGTGCGTGGACGCGCTGGTGGCGGAGAGTCGCAAGCAGGAGCCGGTGTACAAGCGGCACGCGCTGGCCGCCCTGGCGCGCGCCTTCCCCGCCGCCTCCTGCGACCGCTTCCACCAGCTCTACGAGATCGTCAAGCAGATACTGTCCAAAGTATGTACAGGCACTCCTCGTACTAACGGCATGTTAGCTTCTCGAAATAATGTAAAACTCAATGGTTCCACACGGACTCAAAATCAAAAAAGAACTTACTTTACTTACTTAATTATCAAAAGTAAGTTCTTAAAATAATTCTTATATGTACTTGTGGAACTGCTAGTTATTTTTATTATTAATTTGAATAATATGTATGTAAAAACAAAAACTATTAAAAATGCAAAAAAGTAATGTATTCTCGATGGTCCTTTGTCCCTGAACTAACTAAAAAAATCAGCTGCATGTGCGGTGTAATCCCCGCTCGCTGACACCGCGTTCCGCCGGTCCTAAGGATTTTGACCTCGCGACAAATAAATTATCTTATGCCGTAAATCGAAACAATTGACGTGTGTTTAAGCAATAGTGTCAAAACATTGTTTGACGGCCGAGTGGCCGAGTGGCGCAGTGGGTAGTAACCCTGCTTCTGCGTCCAAGGCTGTGGGTTCGATTCCCACATCTGAAAAATGTTAGTGTGATGAGCATGGATGTTTTGCAATGTCTGTGTGTTTATATATTATATATGTCAATATATTATAAGTATTTATGTATAATATATATAAAAATATTCATCAGTTATCATAGCACCCATAACACAAGCTACTTACGAGTAAGCTTACTTTGGGGCTATATAGCGATGTGTGTAATTGTCCTATATTATTTATTTATTTATTGTTTGATGTAACTTGAAATGACGTAAGTCGAGGATTGGCTGTCTGGCTGCCTTTACACTGGGTGTATAACAAAGTTGACTTGAAGATAATATGACATTCTCGTAAAGTAGCGGCCCCTCTTACAAGTAGGTGAAGTAAAGACAAGGAGAATGCTTGTAGGTTTAAATTAGACATATTAATGCATTGACATATTAATACTATGGACTTCGGGTCAGCGATAAAAAGTGTCCGAACCAAAAGTAAGCCAAAACGCGAAATGTGTTCCAATCGCAATTCAGTCTCATATTAGCTAACTGACAGAATACACGTCAATAATGCCGTAATGTGTTATAAAAAAACTTGTAAGAACTACCCGAGTAAGGTGAGAAAAGAAGACGGTGTACCATATTTTCAGTAAGTAAATATTTGCTGATGATTTTAAAGTATTATTTTGCTTAGAAACAAGCTATTTTATTAAAATTTTAATAAACTATAGAAACGAATTGCATAACCAACCAAAATGGACAAAAGTATCTATCTGTCCTTTTCCCATACGCTACCCGCGTATAGGATAGAAGGAGTGCAATATGTTTATCTAATTAACCACATTTAGTTCGGATCTGCCGTGAGCAATAGAATGTTTTAGAACAACGACTGCATAGAGTTATTTTGTTGTTTAACATTTGAATTATTTAATTACTTAATTTTTGAATGAAAATAATTTGATTATTTTCAATTCAAAATTTTTTATTTTTTATGTCAACTTTTATTTTTTATGTCATGAATATTGATCAAATGACTTTTACCATAATGGTATATTAATTTGATAACTATAAGAATTATCTACATGAAATTAGGAACAGTTATTTAAAAAAGTGATCTAACGTCATTGAAGTAAAAAAATATATTTTCAGTTTAATTAAAAAGAGGAAAATATCGAGAACTTAAAATTTCAAAGTAAAGAACTATGTCGAGTGGCATATCATTTTGTACATTAGTGGATTTGGTTTGTAATTAATTATTATTATAACTAATTATTATTTTATACAAGATAATTACAACAATTATTATTTGGTACAAGATTTATCCCAGCATATAGAGGTCAGGGATATGTAAATATAAATTAAAATTTGCTGTAAATATAATATATAAATATAAGATGCCAAAAAAATTTGAAAGCTACCGACTCCACACCATTTATGTTGTCCTATTTTCACGAGAAGCTGTCATGTCAAAAAAAGGCTGCCATGGTAACCGTCAATCGAAGCTGATTACTTATTGCATGCAATTAGACCGTTGCAAATTAGACTGTATAACAATACGATAAGACATACATTACAATGTTATTTTGTGTATAAAAACATAAATACATCCTAGTATGTATAAAATATCTTGGGACACTTTTGACGTAAATTTTGCATTAGACCCGAAGTCCATAGTATTAATATGTCAATGTATTAATGCATATAAAGTATTTTATATTTTATTATTTTAGGATGAGCTGGCCATGGACAAGGATTCAGATGAAGAAGACAACGACGGAGTGAGACAGAGACAGGAACAGTTGACAGCGTTGAAAGAAGCCGCCTACGATCTGTTGGGAAAAGCGTGGCCCAAGGACCCTCATACACAAGGTATGTTTGAATTGTTTTTATGATAACTCTACCTGTGTATTGTATGTCTGTGTTTTATAAATAAAAACATAGTCTAGTTAGTGACACTATTTATAACTTTAAAATAACTAAAGGGATCTGCATGTTTGGCACAGATATAGCCTCCACCTCCCCACCGACAAAGACGTACCGCCAAGCGATTTAGCGTTCCGGTACGATGTCGTGTAGAAACCGATAGGGGTGTGGATTTCATCCTACTCCTAACAAGTTAGCCCGCTTCCATCTTAGACTGCATCATCACTTAACGTCAGGTGTGATAGCATTCAAGGGCCAACTTGTATTCGATAAAAAAAAAACAAATACTTAATATTTAATTAACCCGAAATATTCAACTAAGGTCAATATTTTAATGTCAGTAAATTAGCAAAACATAAAAATTGTAAGATTCTGAGCGGCAGCCGGCTGACGGTTTCAGTTCCCTTTCAAGTCGTCAAGCTTATATAAAACATATGACATTTTGCAGAAAAGTACCAACATCTATTCTTCGAACACTGCTCGAAAGCATACCCAACGAGTTCTCGATCGACGCAGCTGGCTATTTTAGCATCCATTGCTTGCGTGTTGGAGAGACTCGCGATACTGCGCAGTAACGGGGAACCGATGGAGACCGACAATGTGGCACTCTCTAACGATGACAAGGCGATCGGCAGTGTGACTGACCATGTGGCTGCTATCATAGAATATACACTTAGTAAGTATTTGTATTCATATAACTCATCATTGTCAGACTATTTTAATGCCTCACTACACAGCCAGAATCCCTTGTGTTTAGACCCACCACGCGGGTTCGACGCAGATTGGCGGGCTTACGATGATAATGTTTGACTCTTGTAACGATTCTTGTCCGAGGTTGATAATGACCGGGCCGATGGCTTTAAGTACTTTCCGAGGTACGGGGTTAACACCACTCCGGAGCTGCGAAATTACTGATTTTGCATTTATTGTCAAAACAAAAATTTTGACTGCTGTGTGGATTATTGAATAAAATTATTATTATAAAAACAAAAAACCCGATTACATAGAAGTTATGAACTGAAAAGAGAAAACCAAGGATCACTATATCTATATAAAATTCTAAATATTTTATAGAGATGCAAGCGGGGACAAAATACTTTATTTTCTGCAGGGAAAGAAAGATCTACCAAAACTACGTTTGTCCCCGCCTGCAGCTTTTTTTTCTATTCAGTTCATAACTTCTATGCAGTCGGGTTTTTTGTTTTTATAATAATAATTTTATTTGAGACTTTTTTGTTTTAGTTTATGGTATAGAAATGACACGGTACAATGACACGATACACTTTATGCCATTTTTTGTTAAAACGGCAATATAAACATGATATGATATTTATATTTTTGAAATGGTCTTTTTACAACCTTTCATTTGATACCCATATTGCTAAGATAGGAGAAAGAAATACACACATCCCCCCTTTTTTCCCCCATTTACAGCCGCCGTTTTGAAAATTTATATAGCTTATGTCACTACCACAACTTTTACAAATTCAACGACACTTCACATGTCAAAATGCGTTGAGTCCTTTATGCTGTAGCGCGTGCCGAAGAAATGGGCATACATACATACGCTCGAATAACATAACCCACCTTCTGACGCAGTCAGGTAAAAATTCATTACAATTAATCCATTGCTTGCAGAGAACAGCAATCAAGTAAGGAATAGGAGAGATGCACTTAATATAATGGAAATCATGATAAAACGTTTAAAAGGTATTTTTAGTATTTTACTTCTTTATTAATTTTATTATATATTTGTGTATTGTAGAAGTTAATGTTGGACTCATACCTTCTATCTTTATTTCAGATCTCCAAAAAACTGAAGAAATAAATAAATTACGTCAAATATACCAAATATACGCTCAAGACTTGTCAAAGGAATCCTCGCATGAATTGAGGTCGAAAGTAGAGACTATAAAAGTATACTTCAAATAGTGGACACCAGTGTTACCTTTTTTATTTATATAAAAAAACTGACATTAAATGTAATACAAAATAATATATGTGTTTCCACGCAAGGATTTTGTTTTCATTCTTAATTTTCTATATTGAACGTCATTGTGTAATATTGATCCATAGATCGCCAAGACGTTTAAGAAAGATTTTTTCAAAATATTTTTTTTGACGCGAAAACGTCTTATAATTCGATAGAGCCGGCTGCACGGACGAAAAACATGACTCATGCGGCGTTACCTCGCTTTGAGGCGTTCCATGTAAGGTTAAGTGCAAGCGAGAGCGCAGAACGAGCGACAAAGAAGCACAATCGGCCTTTGCGTTCGGCAGCGTTCGACATCCGTCTATTAAATATAATGATTAAGTATATTAATTTTAAATTAAAAATTAATATATTTATTATAAATTTATAAAATCAAAATCAATTATTTTATTAATTTAAATTAATATTTATAAAAATATACTTAAATTAAAAATTTTAATAACCAATTAAATGCTACCATTCCATCAGTATTTTCTTCAGACGTTGTCACGTTCAACTATCGTCACTAAACCGACTTTACAGACAACCAATTATTTTATCGATTATTAGTTGGCCCTTGACTGCTATCACATCTGATGTTAAGTGATGATGCAATCTAAGATGGAAGCGGGCTAACTTGTTAGGAGTTGGATGAAATCTACACCCCTTTCGGTATCTACACGACATCGTACCGGAACGCTAAATCGCTTGGCAGTGCGTCTTTGTCGGTAGGGTGGTAACTATGCATGCAATGTTGTAGGTAACAAAAAGATCTAAAACTTTTGTATTTACACTTTTTTTACATAACCTCAAAATTTGTGTAAATAATTCAAAATTTTTTATCTTTTCCAAATAAAATTTTATTTTTGTATATAATTTTTCACCTTCGTAAAGTAGAGATTTCAACAAACAGAGAGCACACCAAAGTTTTGAAAAAAAAAAGCTGATTTTTGACAGCCGAATTTTCGGTTGAAAATATTCATTCAAAATAAGGTGAAAAACTAAATATTTCAAATCAAATGAATTATAGCGTATTTGGGACATAAAAAGGTTCAGTGTTTACTAAATTTCGTGAATATAAAATTTTATTTGTA
This sequence comes from Mycalesis mineus, assembly GCA_034621355.1. Lineage (NCBI taxonomy): Eukaryota > Metazoa > Arthropoda > Insecta > Lepidoptera > Nymphalidae > Mycalesis > Mycalesis mineus. The sequence goes on along the minus strand of CM067887.1, from coordinate 11,091,457 downwards.
AAAGATAAAAATAAAAACAAAAGTAAGTTTTTTAATTTTCACATAAATTTTGAGGTTATGTGAAAAAAGTGTAAATACTAAACTTTTCGATCTTTTTATTATCTACAACTTTGCCATATAACTCTTTTCCATAGGACTTTTAGTTTTGCCGGAAATTGAGAAAATCCGTATTTTACCCCTAAAACCTTACCCTCTACCCTTTCCCAACCTCAGATCGGCCGTAATTTATTTTTCTTTTCATTTTTATAATATTCACCTCCTTTTGCAACGGGTTTTATTCTACTGCCACTTTATTATACTTTTTATTATTTTTAAAGCTATCTGTACTGGTCTATACATATTATACAAGCAAAATATCACTGAAATATTGACTCATCACGAGATAAACCTCGGTTTTTTGAAAGAATGTGCAAAGTGGTCAACCTTTTATTTAAATTAAAGCAACTAAATGACGCAGTTATTTTTACTTTTTAGTGCGTTTTAAGTCAGTTAAAGTTTTTTACTAAAAAGTTTTATCGATGTTGAGGGACAATGAAAACGAATTTTACGAATATTTGAAATTAATTACAAGTACATATGATGAAATATTTTCAAAATTAAGAGTTATACTTAAAGGCTCAAAATAAAAACTCAAAGATCAATGTTCACGATATCACCAATGGAAAAGCTGGGATTTCGCGACACTTTCACGAGAACTGTATCGAAGCGAATAAAACCGCTGGATACCACTAGTACCTTATAATAACAGCTTTTGTGTTGATATGTGAGTAGGTAAATGAAACTATCAAAATTATTATCACATGAATTTATTTTACATTAAAATAAGTTTTACCAATATATGGAATGGAATAAATAAATTAATAATAATTAAAATCTGAATTGACGTCAAATTCTCTACAGCTACGTGACAAAAAAAGTTTTTCTTCAGTAAAGAATATCACAGAACATGATCAACAAAATCTGTTTAAAACAAGTGCATAACTTGATATTATGTGTACACAACTACTCGTACATAGCACAACAACACAACGAAAATATAATCCTGTCATATTTTACAAATGCAATAAGAAACATTTTATTAGTAAAAGTTAAAATATTGCATGTTAGGGCACATTATATCAAGAGTCTATTATATAAGGTTATATTTTACGTTTAGTTAAGTCAGTGTCTTATTTAGGCACAAAACTAAAAACAATTTGATTTTTAGGTGTCGGTATTACAACATAGTAGATTATACAAGAGATTAAAGAGACTCATTATGTAACAGGTATTTTTAATCCCGAGTCAAAAACGAGGGCGCTAAATAAGGAAAAAATTATTAAAGGTCTTTGTCCCCACGTGTTACACTCTACTTTTTAATACGATTGCGAGAAAACAAATTCAGTAATTTGAACTTTTTAGAATTTTTTTTTATCGACTACAAGTTGGCCCTTGACTGCAACACATCTGATGTTAAGTGATGATGCAGTCTAAGATGGAAGCGGGCTAACTTGTTAGGAGTGGGACGAAAATCCACACCCATTTCGGTTTCTACACGACATCGTACCGGAACGCTAAATCGATTGGAGATATGTCTTTGTCGGTATAAATAAATAAATAAATAAATATTATAGGGCAATTACATATATGGCTATATAGCCCCAAAGTAAGCGTACCTAAGTAGCTTGTGTTATGGGTGCTATGATAACTGATATATATGAATATTTTTATATATACTATACATAAATACTTATAATATATAGATAAACACCCAGACACTGGAAAACATCCATGCTCATCACACAAACATTTTTCCAGATGTGGGAATCGAACCCACAGCCTAGGACGCAGAAGCAGGGTCACTACCCACTGCGCCACTCGGCCGTCCAAATGTCCGTATGGTGGTAACTAGCCACGGCGAAAGCCTTCCACCAGCCAGACCGAGACAAATTGAGAAAAATCTCAATCTGCCCCGCCGGGAATCGAACCCAGGACCTCCGTCTTATTAATCCACGACGCATACCACTGCGCCACGGAGGTCGTCAAATTCGAAAGAACTCGTGCCTATTGCGTTTTTTGATTCTTTCTGTAGACGCAGCTCGCAACAAAACGAATAAAAAATGAACGCATTCCACATAACGCTGATCTTGTCTATTTTCTAATTTCCAAACTTTTGGGTCCTTATTTAAATATGATGATTTTATTTACAACAAAAACCTTTTACGTTTTGAAGGCGATATTATTTTAGTATGATTATGATGTTTACGAATTATAATTTATTATTATTATATAATTATATACACTTGTTCGTTTTATGGTGGTCAAACTAGTAAAAAACAAAATTAAAAAAATAAATATTTTATCCCCTATTTTAGTTCCGCTGCGAAATGATAAAAATGACACCGTTTTTGATCAATATTAGTGAAAAATATTGCATATAATTTGATCTTTAGTTCTCCAGTAAATAAAATGTCGAAGTATTTTTTTACATACACATGCACACATCGACGTCGACGCATTTTAAACAGAGTCTTCTATAGCCACGCACTCGAGGTTGCTGCGTTAGCTGGCATATCAATGTAGTCACGAAGTGATAAGTCTCTACATCACTGTCAATATAACCAATAGACGACTCAGTTTGAAATGCGTCGATTATAGTGTCTGTGTATAAAATTAGGTCCCTGATGTCGCTCTGAAAATTTCATGCTTGACTTTATTCATAGACAATGAATTTTTCCAAAAAATTTAGATACAGGCAAAGAAAATTAAGGTAAAAAGAAACTGACTTAAACATATTTAAATGCACCGCATTGTTTTTAAATTGGTTATTATATAGTTTTGGTTATAAAGCAAGATAAAAATAAGGAATAAGCAATTCCCAAAATTACTCTTAGGCCTTATGAAAACTGCTACATAATATGATGCTAACAAGATTTCGCGTTATTAAATTATATAACTGTACATTAACACTTAACAAAACCACAATAATTAACTAGGTAACATAAATAAATGGTCGAAGGTGCTAAACATAATATTTTGTACAAATAAAATCACTTGAGTCTTTTACACACGTACAATGTATTAAATCTTATCCTAATTACAAGTTATAAATGTTAGGTGACTGTTTTTTTATACAAATTATACTATATGAAGGTATACACAACTTATTTGCGGTTTAAGTTAATCCTCTATACAAAAGCCAAACTCGATGGAGAATGCTTATCAACAAACAAATTAAAAATGAGGGTTGATTTTAATAATTTTATAACTATATTTTTTCAATTAACTTGTTAATGACGAATTCATGATAATAAATTAGATAAGTAAGCTTATCTATATTAAATTATATGTTATATAAAACTAATTAATATATTCAATATCTTTAAATAATATTTTATAAGAAACCAAAACATAATTTTAAATTTATTAGGCATCAAATGTGTTGCATTTTCTACCTTCATTTGAAGTATGCAAGGACCGTGGCAAATGGAGGGATGTGGTCTCTGCCTACCCCTATGGGAATAAGGCGTGATGTTTATGTATGTATGTATTTTTAATTTGTTTTTTGATAAGCATTCTCTATTGACTTTGGCTGTAATATAGGCTTCTTAATTTCTATTTGTTATTATACTCAAAACTATTAAGGCCGCATTTAATTTAAAAAAAGATACGCTTTTTATTGTGAGCTTATCTCTACAATGCCTACAACACAATAAATGTGGCTAAAGGGTATTTAAATGTATATACACATTGTTCTTGCACAGCTGAAGTTTAGTATAAACTAAACTTATAGTCTTCTCTGAATACGAGGCGTATGACTGCGAAGTGTAAAATAACAAGCAAGCGCACTTAATATGCATTAATGCATATTAAAAAATTAAATTCATATTATGTGGATTAATTAATTGTATTGAAATAATATAATAAAGCGTAAGAGTGTTTGTTATTCTCTGGGCATCGGATTGTAAAATATTCTTGTATATGATAATCAGACACAAGGGCGTAACTATAGTTTTCCCACGGGGAACGGCGGAGAGTTGACCCAAGGGCCAAAGATTTATCTATAGCTTTCCATGATAAATTCCAGGTTCCAAAAATGACAAATCTTAGGTAGCTTTTGTATAATATTGTTGCGATTCGTGAACGTTATATATTTTGTCTAATATCCATCCAATATTATATATCCTGAGACATGGGCATATGCTAAAAATAAATGCAATAATGATTTGAAAACTAGTAAAGTACCTCCGAAAAGTATTCCTAGGAATATCCTCAACACAAGAAGTCTGCGAAACACTATTCTAGCAAATGAGTGAAATATCGTATTTATTGGCTACAAATAGAATAATATTCACACATCCTTATAATTAACAACAAATTATTATAATAGTTCGAGCTTGATTCATGCCAAATGTCAAAATTATTGCATTATTATTTAATATTGATTGAAAGACACACTTATCAATGTTAAAAATTACTTAATAAATCAATCACATATCAAGCTAAATATGGTAAACTCGATTTTTTTTTATATATTATGTGTATTCCAGCTGTTCTTAGCCTAATATTTATATATTTCTTTTGACGTCGTTATGTAATGGCCTTGCATATGAGACAGATTGTCTTTATCAATCATTTACCATCATACAAAAACACCTGACCTCAGTGAAGTTAGATAATTAAAAATACTTTCGAAACCTTGTATTTTTACACATTTGTTAAAATCAGTATCAGTATACCTTCATAAAAATTGAACTATAGAGTTATGCATCTCTTACAACTGATAGCAATAATAATTCGAAGTCCTATGTGATAAGAATCATGGACTGCTCTAAAATATCACATAGGAGTTCTGATAAATCGTTCGAATCGAATTAAATAGCGTACGAGATACTCATTATATTACAATTACTAATCGAACCTAATGAGCCTGAATCACATATATGAGCATCTGAGAAACACCTAAACAGTAATCTCACTACACCACCACATGAAACAAATCCTTATAATTTTAATAATAATATTGCACTGAAAAATTAACAAATATTACTTTACACAAACTTACTACGCCTTTTTAATATCACTACAAAGCACGACTGCGAAGTAAACTGAAATGTACACAGAGCGGTAATTTTAGTTTTCAAATTTTTCTTTAATTTTAGATTTTATAGTATTTACAACAAATGTTGAATTTCATTTTTCAGTTCAGTTTAAATTTAAAAAACAGCTAAACAAACGTAATGAAAAAACTGTAAATATTAAAAAGGAATCTTTATAAATAGTGCACAGCAAAATAAAAATTAAACCGATTGGACTTTTAGTTTAAGGTTATGAATTAATAAATATTGTGTAAAACGAGGGTCACTTAAAAGTCAGGCACATTATAAAAGTTTTTGCTTTAAACGATGATGAAGTACAGTAATGGAAGTAGTTTGAGTGAAACGCAGGCGGATGGTGTCGGATTCGTGAAAATACTGCATTTTTTATACAATTGATACTGATAAGTGTGATTTAGGCCTAATGGTAACACGATATGCACATCACTGGTGAGTCTATACGTCATCGAACAGTCCCCTGGGAGGCATGGTCATTTTCTCCCGCCGTCTACCGTCGAACTCTGTCCTAACTGACGGTAGGGTGCTCTCTCCGAACCGTTGGTCGAGCTCATCCTCTATGCTGAGCTCGGGCCTGAAGGACTGGTCCTCTTGCTGGTAGGACTGACCCGCTGACTTGTAGGACTGGTCGGTGGGAGTGACGTAGTAATCTGAGTCGACGTCGTTGAGGAGCCCGGTGCGGGCTGGAATGTGACCGACATACACAATAACTGACAATAGTATCGTTTAGTGCGCACGATCGATGCTGTGGTTGTTAGTTTTACCATGAGACCTTTGCGTTACTAACGAAAATATGATATAAAATATACCGGGTGCAATGTTTCGATTTTGTAACTTATTGAAATATTTATTCTGACTGTAAATTTTACTCATTTAGGGTATTTCTGTATAAATTTAATAACATTAAAAAAATAAATTTACCAATCGTCACCCTACAATACGTTATACTACCTACTATATTTACTACTAATAATTTGTAAAAGGAGAATACCAGATCGTAACCCAGGAAGAACACAAATTGTAAATATACTAAAAATATCCTATTATTATATAAATGTTTTACAATAAGTCATTTTTACTGTTGGACATCGGAATAAAATTATGTTAAAAAAAAGTAATTAAACTATTTCCTTTTAATTCACTCTTTACGAATTTTTAAATCTTTATTGTTGCACTGGGTTCTAGCCTTTTAAATCGTTTTTATTTTCATCAACAGTGGGCTCTAAAAGACTAGTATCCAGAGTCGTAGAACCTGTTTAAAAATGTATTTAATGAAGCTTTGCGACTGTCATGTCAGTGTGACAATTATACGGAACAACAATACGGAAATGGACGATAACCAACATTAGGCTCGTGACGAATACTCCGAGTTCTAGAGCTTTAAATTATAATTCATATTAAATAATAAACAAAATGCAATAAAATGATGCATAATACATTGTTGTTCAATATGTTTTATTAGTGGGTTAAAGTCCTATACATTGTCTGGCATTCTCCTTTGCATTTGCGCTCGCGCCGCCTTAGTACGCAACGCACACAAATACATCGCCAGTGGACACGTGTTCTCTTATCGGATTTTCGGCAATTGTAAGGTACTTCTGCCGTCGTTTTGTCGTATGTCTTATAATTCAGATTTTATTTGGGGATGCCGAACATTCAAAAAATAAAACCTAATTAGTTTACATATTGCTTATCTGGATTAATACTCCATGTTTTCAAGAATCGATAAAAAAATTGCATTTGGTATATTCTATGTAAGCAAGTCAGAAACACTTATGGACATAAAATCAATGTGTTTCTTAAAAGAAACAATAAATATTAGTGGGACTCCATTAGTACAAGAATCTCCATCTCTTGATAAGTAAGGCTTTTAATGAAAAAGCATTAATGACACTCGACAGCGTACGTTTCAAATCCGTCACAGTCTCTCTCTGTCTATATTCTACAGGATCGTGTTAGAAAGAGAGAGAGAAGAGCTTATACATAATATGGCCTAAGATCAGTTTGATGTGCGTAGTGTATAAGCTAGTAAAGTAAAGCAGTTCGTATTACCTCCGTCCCGGTTGTCCCTGTCGGCTCTGTAGTTCGCGAACCGCTCGCTGTAGTCGCGGCGCCGCGCCAGCGACTCCTCGGCGCGTTGTCGTTTACGCTTCTCTGTGTGTGCGAACATACATGAAATGTATATCCTGACTACTTTCTTCAAATTTAGTGGCGAGCCTTTGTGATTTCAAATTCAAATTCAAAATAATTTATTTCAATTATAAGCACTTTTGAAACGTCAAATTAGACTATTTGTAGTGACTCTACCACCGGTTCGGAAGGCAGGTCCTGTTGAGAAGAGCCGGCAAGAAACTCAACAGTTGCTCTTTTAAAATTATCAATTTTTACAATATTAACTGTGTGAAGTTGAAAGCTGATCCAATTGCCTCTCAACCTCTTTGTCATTTTTTGGTGGTGGTGTTTCTTTCGGTCACGAGATTGTAGGTAGAGTATTGAAATATTATAAATTTTTCAACTGATCCATGTGTCCGATGACCAACGTGCCGGTGTTTATTTAGCCCAAAGAATATGCCTTGATGAGGGAAAATAGCGCCAGTGTGTTGGGCACCTTGCCCTTGGGTGAACAATTAGATGGCTTATTCTTTTTGTAATTATCTTGTTTTATTTTAATATTTATTTGTTTTAACTGTTAAATATTTATTTATATGTACATATAGTTCAGCCTTTGATGGAAATAATTAAAGTTTGATTTTTTTTTTCTTCTAAGAAATAGATGTTACTCCCAGGTGCCTCGAATAACCCGTTAAGCTATCGGTCACTATTCAAGCATGACGCAAGCATCAAAGGTCAAAGCTCATTTAGTAAGAAAAAAAGCATTTGGCCTGGTTTGAAAATAACAAAGGTATCTCACATTATACAAATTAAGTAAAACATTACTGCATAGAAGGCATCATCGAGATTGATGTGATTATTGAAAAAAAATTTTGTCCAAAAAATTTAAAAAAATGTTAGGGGTGGAATAACCCTTATCACTTCAAGTATGAAAAATGAATGTGTATATAAAATTTAATAAAAATCGGTCAACCCGTTTCGGAGGACTATGGTAACAAACTGTGACACGAGAATTTTATATATAAGAGATACCTCTCTGCAATTATACACAGCACATACAAATACAAGTGACCCATAATCTCTATTACATACGAACCTCGCTTCATAATCTCTCTGCCCTCGTCGACGAGGTCGGTGGTGAGCTCGTCGTCGCCCACGAACTGCTGGAAGCCGCACAGCGACAGGAGGCGGCTGCCCAGCGACAGGTATGTGGCCAGGCACAGCAGCACCACCAGCATGGGGAAGTAGATGTTGAACCCGTCCGCGATTATACCCAGCACGTCCATGTGACCCATTATCTAAAAAACAATTTATTATTAAAAATTTAAAAAGCCCTCGACAAAAATATAATTATCAGTTGTGGTGGCGGCCATCTTGGATTTAAAATTTACCATAGCCTACATTGACATATTAATACTATGGACTTCGGGTCTAATGCAAAATTTACGTCAAAAGTGTCCCAAGATATTTTATACATACTAGGATGTATTTATGTTTTTATACACAAAATAACATTGTATTGTATGTCTTATCGTATTGTTATACAGTCTAATTTGCAACGGTCTAATTGCATGCAATAAGTAATCAGCTTCGATTGACGGTTACCATGGCAGCCTTTTTTTGACATGACAGCTTCCCGTGAAAATAGGACAACATAAATGGTGTGGAGTCGGTAGCTTTCAAATTTTTTTGGCATCTTATATTTATATATTATATTTACAGCAAATTTTAATTTATATTTACATATCCCTGACCTCTATATGCTGGGATAAATCTTGTACCAAATAATTATTAGTTATAATAATAATTAATTACAAACCAAATCCACTAATGTACAAAATGATATGCCACTCGACATAGTTCTTTACTTTGAAATTTTAAGTTCTCGATATTTTCCTCTTTTTAATTAAACTGAAAATATATTTTTTTACTTCAATGACGTTAGATCACTTTTTTAAATAACTGTTCCTAATTTCATGTAGATAATTCTTATAGTTATCAAATTAATATACCATTATGGTAAAAGTTATTTGATTAATATTCATGACATAAAAAATAAAAGTTGACATAAAAAATATAAAATTTTGAATTGAAAATAATCAAATTATTTTCATTCAAAAATTAAGTAATTAAATAATTCAAATGTTAAACAACAAAATAACTCTATGCAGTCGTTGTTCTAAAACATTCTATTGCTCACGGCAGATCCGAACTAAATGTGGTTAATTAGATAAACATATTGCACTCCTTCTATCCTATACGCGGGTAGCGTATGGGAAAAGGACAGATAGATACTTTTGTTCATTTTGGTTGGTTATGCAATTCGTTTCTATAGTTTAATAAAATTTTAATAAAATAGCTTGTTTCTAAGCAAAATAATACTTTAAAATCATCAGTAAATATTTACTTACTGAAAATATGGTACACCGTCTTCTTTTCTCACCTTACTCGGGTAGTTCTTACAAGTTTTTTATAACACATTACGGCATTATTGACGTGTATTCTGTCAGTCAGCTAATATGAGACTGAATTGCGATTGGAACACATTTCGCGTTTTGGCTTACTTTTGGTTCGGACACTTTTTATCGCTGACCCGAAGTCCATAGTATTAATATGTCAATGATAGCCTAGTAAAGCCCTTTAATCCCATATTGAATTTTGAAAAAATAAATATAAAGCAATAATTTGTAGCTGCGGCTATCTTGGATTTGAAATTTATCATTGTGTGGAGTAAAGTATTAGGGAAGCTCGGATATTGAGAATGTAGTGAAAAAATACAAACGCGCGCGCGCACATAATACGACGACATTCAATTGGACGGAGACTGACGAGACCAGATTTTAGCCGGGCGTAACTACTGAGGCATCCCTCCTCTAGTCGTTTCCTCATTGATGAGGGTCGTGACCACCTCCATCATTGATTCTATTAGAGATGTGACGCCACTTTGCTCTGTCCTCTGCTGTCCGAAGAGCATCGCGGACCGTGGTGTCGAGTGTGGCATACCTGTGTGTAAAAGGTCTCTTGGACTCGCTCTTTAATAACATGCGAGTCCATATGCACGAAGCTGAGGAAGTTGAGGCACATGGCGGGCGTGAGGCGGCAGACCATCATCCCGGAGAAGATGAGGCTGTACTCGTTGGTCTGGTGGTGCGGCGCCAGGTAGTACAGGTTCAGCAGACGGATCTTGAGCACCGTGGAGTACGCGCAGTAGAACATGTATGCGATCACTATCGTTGATATTGACTGCAACGAAAAGACAAGTGATATGCTTGTGACATTTTCAAATATTTTAAGGCCTCTTCATAGTCTTAAAGTTAAGTTGCACTGAAGCACCGTAAGGTGGACAAAAGGTCCCGCGTCTTTTTATCGGTCGATAATTTCGTTGGGTTTAGAAATCTTCATACATCACATAAGGAACAGATGAAACTATCTGAATCTGCTCTCAGCGGGTAGTTTTAGGGTGATAATGTTTACACAATGATAAACATTCATTATCAGATGTTAATAATGGCCAACTCATTGGCTAAGTGCGGAAAAGCCAAGGAAGAAAGAAGAAGTAGATGTTAATAATGTCCAAGATCAACATGGCTAGCTGTCCGACACAGAGCGAATTATACAAACTTTTCTACAAAACTTCTCGTGTAATAAAGAAATGCTCAATATTTCATGATGAAATTATAACCTCAACCTAATCTTCAGTTAAACAAGCACATTGTATGACATAAAGTGAGGATCGTGCATCTTATTTCATTCAATTTGAGAAGAATAACAGTAAATTTTCAGTGGCAGCTTAAATGACTATACTTACAACGATGGCAGCATAGTTGTACGTGTCCTTCGCAGCGTTGATGATGTTAGCGAATATGGACAGCACGGGCTTCTTGCAGAAGAACGTGAGCTCGGACCACACCACCGCTACCGACAGTATGCACGTTACCACCGCCATCGCCTTCAGGAAGTATTGCTTAAAGAAGCACTCCCAGTACCATTCTAAACATAAACAATTTATTATGTTTACACGACAAACTAAGTGGGTAAATACTTATTATGAGGAAATACAACAGTTTTTTTTAAAATTTATTTATCACTTGCAGATGCCCGCGATTTCGCCCACCACGAACCTTCCAACTTCCGAAAACATAAAATTGTACGTGTACCCTTTTTTCAATTACAAAATGGGTATCCTGAAAAGATAGATATATGCCAACACTGACTTTTTATATTGCTAATAAACAGGAACAATATTGCATCGTATTTGTTATATCTCTGAAAGGTAAAGCAGCGATTTCAATAAAAGCTCCCAGGCGGCTTTTTCGACTTTTCAACAAGCTTTGTCATATTTCAGTCACTTTACACAAAATCTTAACAAGTTCTATGTTAAAACCTTCATCACTCGACTATTAGTAGCAACCACATGACAATCCGTTCAGTAGTCTTTCGAGGGCTTTATTTTGTAATATGTAGTGATTACCGCCTTAATAACCACTAGCAGTAATATGACAACAGAATTATAACCACACAACTTGGTTCTTGTCTGCGCGATACATTGTGGGATATGACAGTTGGGAGTAAGGATTCATCATTCAAGACATTCTTCAAGGAATTAATCATTGATGCTTTTTTTGGTAGCTATGCCTGCGCTTGACTATAATCACCCCTGATGGAAAGTGATGAGGTCCAAGTCACAATGCGCTTACCTAGAAGATGCATATATATATATACTATACAACCTCTATTTATGTATGTGGTTTTCTTAAAGATATATATATATAAGAAATTAAAAGAACAAATCTCACAAATCTCACCAACAAGTGGCGGGTACAATATCCGCTGCAGCCTGGGGCGCGGCGTGTGGAAAGTGTGCTGGAAGCGTTGGTCGGGCGAGCGCGCGTTGGACGCCACGTCTTCCAGGTGGAAGATGCGCTCCAACATCAACCCCCACTGCGTTTCCGTACGTTGCAGCACGTGCAACGCTTTGATTGTCTGAAATTGTTGCTCTTGTAATATTAAAATAATTTGCTAAATAAATAAAAAGAATTCTGAATGTATATACTTAGCACATGATGAAATAAAAATCGTGCTATATATCTATTTATTATTGAGTTATTTTTGAGTACTAATAGTCATTAAACCACTGACAAACAGACATATGATTGGACATGGCGTAAGTTAAACTTGAACTTGAGTACAACTCGGGCATCAATAAACATTGACCTTTGACCTCCCCCCATTTGAATTATAGGATTCAAGTGGCTACTATTAGATAATTATTTGTTCAATAGTTATGGTACAAAAGTGCGAAACACACACACACAAATTGCTGCTGTTATAACATCAGTGTCAAGTGTGATATTAGATACTAAGCTTAGGTCTTTTATGTTTCTTTTTCCATTTCTACTTACTTTCTTATGCAAGTTTACAAGACTTTTGAAAGACGGCGCCGTAGGTCGTTCAGGTGGCGCGCGCGAGTTCAGCTTGTCTCTTAGCTGCACTGGCAGTTTCTGCACTATAGTCTCTACATGTCTGTGTAGTGGGTGGTCAGGCCCCACCGCTGCAGTTACTGAGTTCAACGTCTGTAAAAGGTGCTCATGTCATGTTTAAGTATTTTATTTCTATAACGGAACAAGCAAATAGCTTACCTGATATAAAGCAAAAGACTATGGCCTATTACAAATTAATAGTTCAGGAACACAACATATAGTCTTAACCCATTTCCTCAGCATATTGAGGCAAAGATCGAAGAACAAGAAGGCTATTATAAATTACAGAACCCTACATAGTTGTATGAAACAGTAAGTCTGATTAGAATCTGAATTGACTTTTTTACTCAGTATTACCTTTGGTTAAACACCATACTTGTTACTACCTGCGATTATCAGTAAGCTTTGTTTGATAAATTTAGTGAAGCAGCCAAGGCAAGCACAGATTTGGAGCTATAGGTTTAGGGTTTTGGGGTCTAGGATGACAATGTTGTGATTTTACCAATAATGTTTGGTAATAAGTGTTAATGATAATAAATAAATAAATATTATTGGATATTTTGATTTCAAGCTCTGAAGCAACACCGGCTAAACACTAGATCAGCGAACCAGTTTGATACTACATTAAAATGATATAAAGATAATAATTTAATTATGATAATGTTGTGTACAACAATTGAATTGTTCACTTTCATTGTCCTAACATGGGGTTAATGTAACAAAGACATGTTGAGATTGATAAGATATACATTTTAAAAGATAAGAAAGATAATATAAAGTAAAACATGGTGTTGTGGCAAGGTTCTTTGTGATTGAATTGTTGAGGTTGATTCACATTAGACTCAGAGTGCCAAGTGTGAGTTCATTACCGAGCGACTGCGTAACGCAAACTTGTATGGAATTTTAGTAGCGCCATCTAGTTATAGCGAGAGTAAACGCATTTTTTGCTATATAATTTGACGTTATGAGTGACTACGTTTTTACGCAGTCGCTCGGTGAAAAACTCACACTTGCCCCATAGCTCTCATTAAGTGTATCCTGCCATCAAAAGTTTTGGTCAAGTATATTCATTTGCGAATCCATAAGACAAACTTCATTCAGTCTATTCTGTTTACAAAATATTGGGTTAAAGGAGTCACTTTTGCATTTTTCACACATTACCATAACATCAACAAAGAGATAAATGTACACATAACTTGTGCACTAATACTGGCTTTAAGATTCATGTGTATGTTAGCACCTAGTTGATAACTTATATAAAAAAAATTCAAAATCATTTATTTCAAGTACACTGTTTTACAAGCACTTTTGAAACAACAAGTCTGTCAGTATGTGAAGGCAGATCCTGCAGACAAGAATGGGCGAAAATATCTACAGTTGCTCTTTTAAAAATCAAAGTTACAATTTGTATTCCAGAGAGACGAATATCTTAGCATTCCATGGATTCACTGTGCGGGTCCATCGCGTGGCTGAGAGAAAAACTCCGAACAGAGCCCGAGACTTGTGACACGGGTTTAGGTTTAAGGGTACCCTTAGTGACGCGCGTTAACACTCACCTCCTCTGTTCAAGTTATTCTCCCTGCCCAGCCAAATTCGGAAGGACCCTACTAGAGCAGCTTTAGACACTTGTTCCAATATGGAGCTTACTGCACTTCTAGTAAGGCCAAGGTCATTTAGCAGGTTGTAGAGAGACTTCGCTGGTATGCCCCTCGCACCCACTTCTACCACGTATAAACTAACCACATAGCCATTTTTGGTTAGTTCATTAGTAAGGTCATAATATTTATTCACTTTGAATACATGGTCTTTAGGGATGTTTGTTTCCCACGGCACTGTAAGCTCAACAAGTACTATACATTTGATTTGTTTGGAAAAAGAAAATTTGTCCGGTCTAGATGTCGTAATAGCCAAGTCTTCCGGGATTTTATAGTGCTTTTCATACGTGTCCATTAATATAGTCCAATCAGGAGTCAAGCCCAGAATTGAATAAGGCTTGCTGGTGGAATTCGTACTTGAGCCTGCTTTAACGAAGTTAGTTTGTCTTTTATTTGTTGTCAACCCTTTTTGAGCTATAGCTACTGAAGGGCTTATAGCTTCAGGTATGATTTCTAGTACTCTATCGTGGCGGCGTGAGTAAAGACCCCTGTCCAGGAGCACCTTGCATCCTACCAATAAGTGCCTATTACAATTTTAGTTTCCCCGTTTTGTCTTGAAAGAAAAGCTGATTCCTTCCAAGAATTTTTGTCCTTGATAAAGTCATTAATTTTATTTACAGTTTAGAAATTTGATCATTCACATTGCTTTGACACTTAAAATAAGTACAGTCTATGGATTTAATCACCTCCATGAAGACCACATTTAAGGCAGTACATTTGTGAAATATGTTCCTAGCATTCTGCCTTGCGAGTTGATGCAGTTTTATATTCGGTAATAAAATCATTTTAAGCCTGTTAACTAATATTACAAAAAAAGAAATAAGTATTGTCACTTACCTCAATTATTTCATCAACACTTTCTTCAGCCTCACATTTATCGGTACTTAATTTAGCTACTTTAAAATAACTGTATGTCAAAGTATAATTTTTCTTAGAGTTGTTCCACAAATTCCTTGGTACTTCAACCAAAGCGTAACCAAGGAGAAGGATCAAGAGGAATAATCCCCATGTGTTACTGGCTGATGACGCTATGGCCTTTATCTTAGGTCCATCTAAGTATACTCCCGGTTTGAGCGCTATGTATATCAGGAGTATTCCACAAATTAATAAGTATGAGCCATAGTAAATGGCATTATCAACTAAAGCCGATTTCAGCTTTCCTTTCACAGTAAAGTCACCAGCTTTGCTGTATGATTGCATCATTGGCATTATGAGCCTAAAAAAATAAATTACCTTAGTTTGTGGTACACTAAACCTAACACCAATGTTCCTGGCATAAAAATAATAGCTAGAACATCAACTTTGGTAACTTGATTTGCTTATTATATAAACGTTATTCAAGATGTCATAGACCAATTAAGTCTTCCTCGTCTTACCATGTTAAACACTGTGACGTCCAGTACACTACTCTCCATAAATTTGGAAACACCACATCAGGTACATAACTCCAAGGTTTCTGGCAATGATTATCAGGCGGTGCCTCTGTGGTTGTAACATTGCTTATATTACTTTGTAGAGATGTTGTAACTGGTGTTGTGTGACCACTATCTAGGCACTGTCGATACACAGTCTACAAAGAAAATTATATTTAAAAATAATCATAATTTTGTAATTTGTAATGTAATTAATGACCTGTCTTTCTCATAAATGAGAAAAATACCTCTTGTGCTGTACAATACTTTATGCAAAGTCCTTTTACTTTGTTACTGATCATTATCTAGTTTATATCTCCCGAAGATAGTCCAGTGTCTTAATGAAACAAGCGACGAGAGGTTTTAGATGTAACTGGATGTTTGCCACACAGATTTGTCAGGATTTTCGGAAAAATAGCAAAACATATTTGTCATTATTACATACAACAATAGCTATTTTCATTCAAGACCTTATGTGCTGCTTTGTAGTGATAATTATAGTTAGCAAACTAGTAATAATATTGTACAGTAATTATTGATTTATTTGAAATGTATCATATATCTTACTGGATTTTTGAAAATAAAATGATAAAGCGAAATTGATTTTGATAGTAGTAACATCAAGTACTTACTGAAGAAATGTCCAAGGGTAAAATAAACATAATGACAAAGGAAAAGTACCATGCTGTAAGAACAGATAAAGTAACCAATATATGATTTCTGTAGCAGTCTCCATAGCGGTATAACAGTGTGGCTGCTAAGATGAAAGCTGATATCATTTCGACAATATACAAAGCGTAAGCCATTTTTGTTGATACTTATGACACTTCACATATGAATACGTTTAGTAATATAGTTATGCGTTGTTTTTTGCTGTTTTCTGTTTTTCCTTCCAAACTTGGACAGCCTCGTGCTGTAGTTGCTCAAAACGTATTTGCGTCGCAGATTTCAATGGTAACAGTATAGGCTTCTCTATTTCATACTCAGACGGGCATTCTTCATAAAACAAAATTCCTGAATCAGGTAAAATAGAATCAAAATCGATGCATTTGTCTACATCGGGTTTCGATTCAGTCATTTTACATACACACCGCCTGTTGTACCATTTTCGCCCCTCTTATAATTTCCACACGTACGTTCTTTGTATTAAATCATATAAATTGAACAAATCGCAACTTTTAAAGGAAATTACCAAGTTATTAAAAATTCTTATTCAACACATCACATTTCACGTCTTCTAAACATTTTTTTTTTTTTTTTTAAATTTATTTAACGGCCTGGAATCAAGTCCTTTATGGCCTTTCATTAATGAAAAGTTACAATTTCTCTTAAAATTATCATTACAATATTACCTCCTAAATATTTTTTACAATTTTTCTATAGTATTACTGATAAAATAAAAAATAGGCCTAAAAAATAAACAGTTTTTTAACAAGTCCTTAATATGGCGGGTATCACACTCAAGTTTGTTTTCTTCTTTAATTGCTTCTATGGAACTTGCTAATAATAATCTTTGCAAGCCAAAAGCAGAACACTTAAAAACTATGTGGTTAATGTCAGCTTCTTCATTTTCGCAGTAGAGACACGTTTTATCCTTGTAAATATTTATTTTGTATAAATGAGTTGGCACTGAACAGTGACCAAATCTTAGTCGGTTTATTACTGATACGAATATTCTTGAATCACAGTTCATTTTAATATACCAAGGCCGAACCGGTATTTCATTTTGTATATCTGCATACCAACGTCCTTTACTTTGACTAGTTTCTTTCCAATATTTATACCAAAGCAATTTCTGTCTTTTATTCAATTCGTAGTATAAGTCCGTAAACGGAATCTGAAAACTGTCTGAACAATCTTCATTAACCAATCCTTGCCTTAGTATAGAATCAACTATTTCATTGCCCACTATGCCTCTGTGGGAGGGTACCCAAACGAATTCTATATTAATTCCAGTATTTCTTAAATCTAGTAACAATTTTTTTATTCGAAAAATAAAATATGAACACTTATAACTAAAATTGAAATTACCTATTGCTAAAAGAACACTTTTAGAATCAGTTACTATAATACAATTATTTACATTATCTGAAATTACTTCTTTTATATAATGCAATGCTTTTAAAATTGCAAATGATTCAGCAGTAAAAATACTACATCGAACATCTAGCTTAAACGACTTACTACATGTTTTCTGTGGATCGTAAAAAGCAGCACTCACGAGGTTCTGATTTTTAGATCCATCTGTATATAATTTATAATAATATTTACAATTCTTATCTATAAATCTTAGGAAGTCTATATTTGTTTTAATATTCGTCAAATGAATTGTATTTTCCAAAATTAATCCCTCATAAGGACAAGAATACATAGGCCACATGCTAGTAACATTAATGTTAGTGGCAATACTATTCATGTATGTCATTATAATAGAAATGGTAGGTTGTTTACCGGCAAGAAGTGAACTAGCTGTTACTTCTAAGGATTCAACTGTAGATTTTGTTATAGCCATCAGGTTATTAGGGAGTACAAGTTTGTTTACTAATGAAATGTTCGATGTCAGTGCTTTTAAACAAAATCTTTCAGCCAAAAATATACGTCTTACAGATAACGGAGGAATACCAGTTTCGACTTCCATGGAATTAATAGGCGTAGATCTCATAGCACCACTAATTATCCGCAAGCCAATATTTTGAATAACATCAAGTTTTTTTAGTAATGTTGGATTCGCTTGCATGTACGCAAGAAAGCTATAATCAAAGTGACTTCTAACCATGCTCTTATACAAAAGAGTTAAAACTTTAGGATCAGAGCCCCAAAATGTCCCAGCCAGACATCTTATAATATTAATACTTTTTAACGCATTTTTGCTAATGTAATTAATATGTCTATCAAATTTTAATTTGGTATCAAAAATAACACCCAAAAATTTCTTTTCTTTTACAAATGGGATATCTATATTGTTGTACTTTATGTGATTTCCCATTGGGCTACCGAAAATCATACATGAACTTTTCGAGGTATTAATATTTAATTTTAACAAATCTTTATAATATTGCTGCAACTGGATCAGTGCTGAAGTAACATTATTTTTTGCTATTTCTATGTTTCTATCTACACTGTACAGCAATAAGTCATCAGCAAACTGTAAAATTTTAACATCGCTAGTTATAAATTTTTCAATTTGCGAGGTATATAAATTATACAGAATTGGTGATAGCGATGCACCCTGCATAAGACCCTTACTTGTTAAATTAGGCCCATGGAGTATATTATTGTATTTTACATAAAACTGTCTATTATTTAAAAAATTTGCAAGCCATTTTAATATTTTTCCAGGAATGCCGATATCCTTAAGACAAACTGTGAGCTGGTTTAAGTCAACATTATCATAAGCACCTTCTATATCTAAAAATACACAAACTGCTGTAGATCTAGAGAACTGACAGTTCTTCATATCATACATAAATGAAGTCAAACTTTCTGCTGTGCTTTTACCCCTACGGAAACCATATTGGAAACATGGTAAAAGATTATTCTTTTCTGCAAAATAGTCTATTCTTATTTTAAGCATTATTTCAAACAATTTTCCTATGCAAGAAGTTAATGATATAGGTCTGTAAGAATCACAGTCATCTGGAGATTTATCTGGTTTTAAAATTGGTATTATACATTGAATCTTCCAACTCTCTGGAACACATTGATTCATCCATAATCTATTAAAAATATTAAGTAAAGCCAATTGACCAACTTTGTGTAACTTTTTAAGCATTATATAAGGAATGTTGTCTAAGCCTGGTGTAGAGTCTTTTCTTGATTGAAGTGCTATATTAAATTCTACAAAAGTGAATGGTTTTAATAGGAACATAGAACTTTCATTATTATTATTGTATTCAAAAATAGAGTTCCTTACTTTTATGTTACAGTTATTACTTTTAAATTTTGAAATAAAATTTGGAACCCATACATCATTTTTAACTTGAGTTTGAATGTTTATTCGTTTAAATCTTTTCATATAATTCCATACATGAGAAATAGGAGTGTATCTATTAAATGATGTACATAAATTCGCCCAACCATCTTTTTTTGCCTTTTTTATGATTATTTTTTTCAATGCATCTAGCTTTTTATAATTTATGTAATTCATAATTGACCCTTCTCTTCTATATAGTTGTAAAGCTAATTTGGAATTTTTAACCGCTACAGCACAATTTTCATCCCACCAAGGAGCAGGTACTTTATGAACTCCAGGAACCTCAAATTTAATGAGAGGGATGCAGTCTTTTTTTAAAATATTTAAAATTTCACAAAATTTATTGTATGACTGTAAAGGTTCTAGTTCATTAAATGTTAAAGAATTAAAATATTCCTCTGATTTCTTATAATATTTGATCCAATCTGCTTTACTAAATAAAAATTTCTCTACTTTATTGTTAACAGCATATTTAGATGGAGATAAATTAATTTTTGTAAATGTGGGATAGTGGTAGCTACCTAATGTATCATCACCGACTGACCATTCACACAATGGTGCTAGTACTGGGCTCACTCCTGTTACATCAATAGCAGAATTATTAGAATTTGGCCTTTGTAGAGTTGTAGGCATACCAGAATTTAATATGCACAGATCGTTTTCATCAAATATGTCAAATAGGGATCTACCTCTTGAATTAGTACTATGGCAACCAAAAGCAATATGATGGGCATTAAAATCTCCTGATACCAAACAGGGCTTTGGTAAATCATTAATAATATTTTTAAGTTTATTGATTCTGCATTTGTTTTTATTTCTAGGAGGACAATAAACACATAAAATTGACAAGACGCCAACACTAGTTTCTAAAGAAATTGCTATGGATTGAATGTCTTCATAAAATTTTGTTGGCAACAATTTATACCTTAATGTGTTTTTTAATAAAATACCTACACCTCCATGCTCATTTTTTGCATTTTGTCCTACAAAATTATACCCTGGAATTTTTATAATACTACTAGTATTTTTTAGCCATGTTTCATTCAGTAATAAAATATCAATATTGTATTGTGTTAAAAATGATTTTAATAAGGGCTTTTTATTATTAATGCTCTGGATATTATGTTGTACAATGCTGAGTTTGGAATCCATTAAGATTCGTTAAAATGTTTCAAAAATGTTTCTTTTATTTGTTTAGTAGACTTTATATCATTAGAGTTCCCTATTGTAACTAATGTACTTATTATAGCTGCTATTACTTTCTTATTATTTATAATGTCTGAATGAGACATATCTTTCTTGTCTGGGATGTCTTGGTTGGTTTGATAATTTTTTTGCAGAACCTGAGCCTGAGGCTTTGGGAGTGTAGGAAAAGTTACACTATTAACTTGGAGTACCTTAGCATAAGTTTGTTTTTGCTTTTCTATTCTTGCTGCCTTTATGGGACATGTTTTTGATATTGCTAAGTGAGCACCACCACAATTACTGCACTTGAGAATGTCTATAGCGCAGTCCTTGTAGTGATGTTCCCCAGCACAACGTGAACATACCTGTTTATTTTTACATATTTTGGCATAATGGTTAAACTTCATGCAGTTAAAGCACTGCATTAAGGGAGGCGTATATGTGTATACTTTATAACGCCAGTTATCTAAATAAATATGCTGCGGTAAATTTGTACCAGTGAATATGACACTTATAGTTGTAAGGGGAACAAATTCGTCCCCCACCTTTTTCATAAAACGCCTTACTCCTATAACTTCACATTCAGAAGAGAGTTTATTAAATAGTTCGTGATTACTGGATTCCTTAGGAATAAACCTAACAACCCCTACCCTCTCCACAGAAGATGCTGGAATGAATGCACGAAGTTTGTACACAGATAGGCATTCGTGTTTGAGAAAATCATTAGCTGTTGTTGCTTGCTTGAAGACTAACATTATTTTACTTGCATTGATGCGTCTGCTTTCATGAATACCTTTCACTTGTTTGAAGTATTTAGAAACTACTAATGGGTTTTTATTACCCAATTTAACGTCCACCTCACTACTTTCAACAAACACAGGAAATTCCGTATTGGTGCTGTTGTCCATATAGGCTCTGCGATATCCCGGCTTAATATATGGTTTATACTTTGAACCATCGTCCTCACTAGACTTTTGCATTTTCCTTTTTTTCCTCTCTAATCTCTCATGGGCATCGCCATCACTATCTGACGGCATTTTGCCTGGTTTAATTTACATATATACACTGGAATATTACTCCTAGAGGTTTAAAAACTTATAAATTAAAATTTTCAATTTATAAAGCACGCCACTCGATTCCCGCCAAAAATCGAAGTCTCTTCTAAACAAATCAATCAAATGCACAGATTAATTAGGATACCAATACTAATCAAATGTACGCAGATACAAAATATTTACTATTTGACAGTACAAATCATAGAATATGTTATTGACTGAAAAGCAAAGACAACCATAGACCAAGTAAAAGTTTTGAACGAAATCCTTGAAACTTGAAATTAACAAAAAATTAAATCTCAATAAAGCCAGAAAAATAATAGGCATCATCCATGCCACAAAAAATTTTAGCAGTTTGTGCATAGAATGCTAGGCAGTAGAAGAATTTAGTTCCTTTTTTTCCCGCAACTTGGCGAGACTTTCGTTTTTGGTCAGACTTATAATTAATTACTGAAAATATCAATATCTGAGCTAATGCTTAATAAGGGGGCCCGCTTCAGCCTGTAAACGCATATACGTGGTTATTGTCAGGCGTATATTATCGTACGGTGCCCAGTACAAATTGATCCAGCAGAATGTGTACCTACCTTCTGTGGATACCAAAGGGTCATTAGGATATATCATGCTTTGCGGGGGGTATCGTACACGGGGACGGCTAAGATGGAAAGAAGTCGTCGGGCTTTGTGGCTGGCACCTGGACTGTTGAAGGTTTCCTGCCCCATTAGGTATAGAGTGGTGGCAAACACGGCGCAATGGCGCACTTTCGTACTGTCTTGTGCAGGTCCTGCACAGGATTGCGAGGACACGGTTCTCACTTTGGCAGAATGTATATCATTTGCGCCCGTGTAGACAATGCTGACAGGACCGACGACTACATCGAAATGCAAACTGCATGTTTCCGCGATCTCTGGATGTCCCAGATATGACGCAGGCGGATCCAGTGTGGTATTCTTGCAGCTTCTCAGCCAGTGTGTCTCACATACGTACGCAGACTGCGCAGTTCTTCCTGTGTAAGTTTACCACCGGGATGAGTAAATGCATTTCCTAACACAAAAGGCTTAGTTACATACCTACTTAAAATTTTATTATTAGATTATTATATATTTTTGCAAGGGTTGGCTGATATTCATTGCATATTCAAAGACTATTTAGTAATTACTCAATTGGTTAAATTCTAATAGCATTTTTGTCGTAATTAATTTGAATCATAACTAAATGCGACATCTGTGAACTGAACCAACCACAAATTGGATCTACTGCGAATTGAACCTATCGTGAATTAGGTCAATTGGACGAAATGAGAGTTGGACCAATCGCACCTAAACGATATACTCGTATTATACATTGATACGATTATACGAAATTCAAAATTGGTAAATAGGTAGGTGCCCAGATATTTTAATTTGAGGGAAGTATCTACCGATTATGTCTCTTTGTATTAAATACCATGAAACGTAATAGAAAATACCATGGAAGGTCTCAGCCGTGGCTAGTTACCACCGCCAAGCGATTTAGCGTTCCGGTACGATGTCGTGTAGAAACCGAAGGGGTGTGGTTATTATCCTACTCCTATCAAGTTGGCCCACTTCTATCTTGGATTGCATCATTACATACCCCACCAATTGTGATTGGAGTCAAGGGCACTACTGTGGTCAATAAAAAAAAATTGTTCTTTGTTCGACATCGTCATGCTTATTTAAGTAACTGCAAACTATACGGTGGGTACGTACTTAAACTTTTGAACAGTTTTGAGCGTTTTTACTAAACTTCCCAGACGAACATTCTTTGTTTGTATTCAAACATTTTTTCAAACAGTCTGGAAACTTGCTGCAGTCTAGCGACGTTGATTTCAGAGTGACTTGCAGCAGTTAGAAGTACTTTTACAAAAGATGTTCTTTATTTGAAATTAATAACCACCTCGGCGAGTATATTAACAGCTAGTACATTTAGTCAAAAAGTAGGTTTTTATTATTTTTCTGTGCTGTTGATGGATGGGTTTTTAATACAGATATTTCAGATCTCAGACAATCTCTCGAATCGTCGAAGACTGGGTTATTATTTTTAAGCGTTTCTTTCTCAGTTTGACTTGTATGTTTTTCTGTGATTAACTCTGTTAAAAATTAAAAAATTGGCTGAATTGATTTTGATGCAGTTTTCATAAAAGTATTGGTTACGTTTAGATGGTTTTGGTATTTAAAGGACAAAGGAAGTTCTCAATTAAATAAATTAATAACTACAGCCTTAGACAAATAGAAACTTACTTGGAAGTGATTTGAATTGATATTATAAGTTTACCTAAATTGAATTTGTTACATAAGTTACAGATATGTACCTCTATTAACATACAAAATATAACAATCTATCGAGCAGTTAGGTATTATATTTTCTTTAAAATTATAGTTGCTATAAGCCTACCCATTGTTAAGTTAAACGAATGTAAGCAAAGCCACAGACTGTCACTGTCGGGATATGCGTTGCGGCTATCCGCCAGCGTGGCGAGCAGATTCATAAAATAAATTCAGCGCCATTTTTATTGCATACATGTACTCGTACCTATTTGTTGTAGAAGTAGGCTGTATATTATGAGCCTGCTGCAGTATCACCGGAAGGTATACCGCCTGCGTGGCGCAGCGCTGTACGCGATGCATTTATAAGACTGGGGCCCTGATTTCGATTCTCGGCAGGACCGATTGAGATTTCTCTTAATTGGTCCAGGTCTGTTTATCTGTCAATACATTGTTAAAAACGATATTTTGTGTCATATGTATACAACCTTATCAAGTAAATAAGGTTGTATAGTCTGACCAGGAAAAAACTTGTAATGTGTACAAAAAGGAACATAATATAATCTAATTACTTATGCACAAACTACCCTCGCACTATGGCCAACTTATTTATTATTTATTTATTTATTAAGTCTGCTAGTGTTTTTTACATAATTTCACTTACATAACATCTATAACTTAAAGTATAATGCCTAACGTAAGCAAAATCGTATTAAAGCAGACATTGCTTGCTCTTTTGTACACGCTTTTATATAATTCTATTACAAAACAAATACTTAAACTTCTCTACTTTAACTTATTGGCCAAGTGCGGAAAGACCCAGGTAGAGAGACCCAAGAATGCACAAACCACAGACTACAAAAAAGTACAATCCAGCTGTGAGGGACCAATCGCATTCTCGGTTCACTATATTTGTATACAAACCTACTCATTGGTATGTATGTAAATCTTTATCCATTTATCGTGACAATCTCAAGCAGCACCCCGCTCTCGTACGTGTGAGATCGCAGTGATAGATGGTTGTTATCATTCTCCTCGAGTCGGTATAAGTTAGCTTTTAAAAAATGTTTACTTTAGGCAGGTTTCGATAACGGCTTTATTCGAACTCTTGGCAAGCAGCCATTTGTAATGTCTGTAATTTTGTCGATATTCTAAGATTAATGGATTATTTTATATCAAGGCGACTTATTTTATGCTGTCGCAAATTAAACTGCTCATATTTATTTACTACGTTATACCCTCAGTTAATTATCTTTTTAATTTGTGTGTGTATGTCATTGCTATACACTGTAACTTTTGACCTAAATTGACTGAAACGACATTGCCAAAATTTGCCCCAGGTTGTCCAAACTTATGCTCATATTTAACTGTTTTATTTAAATACACAATTAATTTTAAACTACTTAACCATGTTTCATAGCAATCACTTGAAAATATATCAAAAAAATGAAAATTTCAATAGATTTTTTGTGTTCTGAATCACGTGACCGTCGTCGTAGTGTGAAAAGTCAACTTTTTCAACCTTCATAACTTTTTCCTGCGACTACATAGCTACATACAACTTTGTTTTTCTGTAAATAAATCTGCACTATTTACTGACATATATATCATTACTGGGTAGCCTGGGGTACACTTCCGTACAATTTTTGGCAATGACCTTTGATTTGGAGGTAGGTACGAGCATTTTAAAACAGGTTACTTTTTGTTGCAACGTTCCCACATGGACGGGAACTACGCAGTTAACTTGGGGGAAAAGAATAAACATAGGCTATATTTTGTAAATCATAATCATCATTTTAAAATCATAGGCAAAATTTCACAAAATAGATTCTCTC
This sequence comes from Mycalesis mineus, assembly GCA_034621355.1. Classification (NCBI taxonomy): domain Eukaryota; kingdom Metazoa; phylum Arthropoda; class Insecta; order Lepidoptera; family Nymphalidae; genus Mycalesis; species Mycalesis mineus. Next base: position 11,065,372 of record CM067887.1, on the reverse strand, counting down.
GCGGACCGAGTCAGTGGCGTCCGCTAGTACATTTATATTTGAGATCCTTCTATATAACCGTGGGCCTGTAGCATAAGGCTTGTGTGCACCAAGATTTCGGTTAAAATAACCAACGGTTAAAATAAGCTAAACGTAAAATTTACTGTTCACAACACCCCACACGCCGGTTAAGGACGTAAACTGGGTGGTTATCTTAACCGAGCTTACGTCCTTAACCGGCGTACGGGTTGTCGTGAACAGTAAATTTGTAGTAAAGTTATGTTAACCGTTGGTTGTGATGAAATCTTGGTGGGTTATCATTACCAACGGTTAACATAAGCTAAACGTAAAATTTACTGTTCACGACAACGTCCTTAACCGGCGTACGGGTTGTCGTAAATAGTAAATTTATAGTAAAGTTATGTTAACCGTTGGTTTTGATAATCGAAATTTTGGTGCACACAGGCCTTATTCTGTAAGACTTTTTTATTACTCGACTGAGTGATTAACGAATTCGTTTGTCTTTCCGTTTAAAGCGATACTACATTTAAAGAGAGATAAAGACAAATCCGATACTCAGAATGTCAACTAATAAAAACATAGTTACAGAATAGAGCTACTGTTAGGGCTCAAATCGTACAAAGGCTGGATAAAAATTGTATACACTGAAAGTGGCTAATGTGGAATTTCTTGATCCTTTGTGATATGGATCAGTGCCATAAAAGTTTGCGACGTGGTTTCCTACAAACATTATATTGTTGTTCTTTACACTTCAATAAGTATAAGAATGTGATACATGGTGCAATTTCAGTGATAACATAGTTCAAAAATATATTTTGCTATTTTCGTTCATTTTATTAAAAGAATATATGTAACCAAAGGACCAGTCTGGGAAAGCGAATGAGTATTATCTCTGTCCGTATTTTTCTTAAGCAAAAATGTTGTCAGTTTTTTAACCGACTCCAAAAATCTAATTTTTAATGGTTTAACAACAAATATACGTTGACAACGAATATACGTAAAACCTACTCTAAACTATGTGTACCAATATTCGCCAGCCACTTTTAACTACCAAAATCGTAACAAATGTGTAACAAACGTAACAGTTTGAAGAGTTCCTTCGGTTTAACTAAGATCTCATCATCAGATCCTATCATGATGAATGACTATGGGAATATTTTGTAATTGTACCATTTGTAATAAAAAAATAATTTTCAAAATCGGACTACTCGGTGAAAAGTTCATACATAAAAAAATCCCTATCTCAAAAACCATCGATCCAATTTTGATGAAACTTGCAATATGCCTTAAGTTGCTTGTGGGAATTTGATATAGGGCGGCTCTAGTCTTTGTAGCATGCGTTTGCAACCCTTAAACCTTAAATACCTTGCTGTCTTCTAGTAGTCGCGCTGTCAAAATGTAAACAAGAGAATGTACACGGATTTTGTAGTGCAAAATCGTTCTCAGCGCCACCATGAAACTTCCGCAGTTTAGCGTGTTGCAACTTCATAGGGAATTCGAAGTTTGGCACGAAACATACTTTTATAATTATATGCACATTACATATAAACAGGTCTTAGAAATCGCCGGCGCTGTAAGCGACGCTTGACGTCCCCTGAGACCCAACGTCCCGTGTACGCTGCATCCCCTGCACGGTTTACACCATAGCTAAGCATAGACTTAGATATATAAGAAGCTTTTATCCATTTAAATTCGAGAACTTTAATTGAGAATATTAGAAATTTAATGGGCAAAATGACAAAAATGGGATTTTTGGATTTTTTGGCAAGATGGATAATTTTGTGGTTATTTGATAAATTGTATGTAGAGCAAAATACAATTAAATAATAATACCTATAGATACACGAAATATAGCGAGGTAGGTAAAGGTTTTTGAGAAGGAATGTGTCATACTTAAAAATTGTTGGAATTATTCGAATATTCTGTATTTAATTAGATTGCAAAATAAGGAATAACATAATTTGTTTTTCTTTTGACTTAGGCCAAACGCCAAAGCGAAGCAATAATATCAAAAAATCGTAGTGGAGACATAGTCTGTCTGTCTACCGCAATTTGTCCGCCTTTCTTTTGTACAGTAACTTTAAATCGATGTTGTCTAACAAAAGCCGCGAACATTTCTACAACGTGTAAGTGAGGGTTGCCAGATTTCAGATAAGAAAACTAAATATAGAAAATGAACCGGATTTATAGTACGTTTGTCGTTAAAAAGGGCAAGTACCTATTACCCTTTTTCCTCACGCACCATTGACCAGAAACCCATTTCATGCGTGTTCTAAAAATATTTTTACCAAGGGTTAAGTTTTTTTTTTTTTTTTTTTTTTTTCCTCTGAGTTTATCTGCAATCAGTAAGATACTATAAGCAGATGTGATGATGTTGATGATCGTTTGTCGAGTGCGTTCTCCAGTGAGAACATCCCCTCCTTTATTCCTGACTATCGTCGGCAGTAGGTCTAGATAATGTTTTTCCTTTTGAGTCTGTTCTGGTAGGTTTGCAGGAGCAATCCAGAAGCTAGCACATTTGGATGACTCATGAGTCTTCCTTTATATTTCTGGGTTACACTGTCAATCTCCTCCTTGACAGTCTTCACCTTTAAGTGCTCGTGGATCTCTAAGTTAGTTATAAACCACGGGACACTACAGATCTTTCTTAGAATTAGGTTTTGGGCCCTTTGAATAATGGAAATATTGGAGTTGCTCGAACTTCCCCATAGCTCGATTCCATACATCCAGACTGGTTTAAGCATTACTTTGTATAGTAGGAGTTTGTTGTCGACGGAAAGTTTACTATTCCGTCCTGTTATCCAGTGTAAGTTCTTATATCTTATGTTGATCTCTTCTCTTTTCTTTTTAATGTGGTGGTGCCACGTCAGACGACGATCAAGGTGCAGTCCTAGATACTTAACACTGTCTTTATGTGGGAGTTCGTTTCCATTCATAGATACCGGAGGACAGTTATCTTTGCGCAATGTGAAAGTGACTTGAACAGATTTCGATGTGCTGATATTGATCTTATTTGCGAGGAGCCACTTCGAAATTGCATCTAGGCCATTTTGAAGTAATCTTGAAGCTACTGCGGGGTCTCTATGGCTAGCTAGAATAGCAGTGTCATCGGCAAATGTGGCAGTTGTAATGCCTTTCTGTTATATCGGGGAACACAAGTAATACACACCGCTGCTATAATGACACTGCTTTATTCAGATGCTTGACGCAAGCGACGAGGCACCGTCGCACACATACATAGTATGTATACACACATACAACAATCCTCCCCCTAGATAACCCTTATCTTATTACGTTACAATCATTACCTAGTGTTATTATAGTTATTACTATATTACTACTATGGGTTATCGGCACGATGGTATTGACGTAGCAACCTCCTGCGCGTTCGGGCAGAGGGCATCCTAATATTACTTTGAATACACTCGAAGAACTCTGTATCCTCATCATCTGGTGATGCGGGTCGACGTACTCCCCTGCTCATCGTAACTCTGCATGGCGTATTCGGTGACGTCACATTCGCAGCTGGGGACGACACTACGTCGGCCATCCCAGGCGTAGTGGCAGCCGTGTTGGATTGGGGCGCAGCCGCTCCGGACGCCTCGGCCACGCCAGCCGTGCCTGCGACCTGCACTACATCACTCCCCGCGCCAGTTGACGTATCCTCCGCTGGTGGCGTCGACGATGATGGTGATGATTTTGATGCCCGTGACTCCTGATCCATAGATCCACTGGGAGTTACCTTTGATGCTGCTTGTGGATCTAAATCTTCGTCCCAGCAGTCGAGGTTGCTACTCGTCTCTTTATTTAGGATAATTTGATTTTGGTGTCTTTTAATGATAGTTAGTAGATAGTACTTTTAATTTTCCCTCTTTGCGCTTTAACTTGCATACACTGTTGGGTTTTAACAAAATCAGCCAAGGGGACAGACGAAGGCGACGATGTGACGGGGTTGATCAAATCTAATCGCGTTCTTAATTTCCGACCATACACCAACTGAGCTGGTGATGATCCCGTGGTGGAATGTACAGAATTTCTATAATCAAATAGGTATCTCAATAGTTTTATTTTACATTCTTTAACGTTACGACTTGACATAAGACTGGATTTAATGCCTTTCTTTACTATCTTCACATAACTTTCTGCCTGGCCGTTACTAGCCGGGTGGTACACAGGTGACGTCAAGTGTGAAATACCATTTTGATTACAGAAATTTAAAAATTCCTGTGAACAGAACGTCGTAGCATTGTCAGTTACAATATATTTCATTAACCCAAAGCGCGACATGAACTCGTATAGTCTTTCAATAACCGCAGCCGAAGTCGTCATAGATACCATATCAAATACTTCTACCCATTTTGTGTACGCATCTACTATAACTAAATAGGTACGACCGTTAATTGGACCTAGAAAATCCATATGAATTCGAATAAAAGGATCCGATGGATACTCCCAGGGTGAAATTGGTACGCGAGGTGCAGAAGGTCTTAACTGTTGACATATCGTACAAGCGCCTATCATTTTTTCTAAGACCGTATCAATCCCTGGAAACCAGAATCGTGCCCTACATTCTGCTTTGGTTTTTACAATACCTAAATGTGATGAATGCAACTCTGTAAGAACTTTGTTTCTCAACGACTCCGGAATGACAACCTTGTGACCCCGCATAAGACACCCATTTTCCAATGACAGTTGCAATCTACAAAAATAATAAGGCTTAATAGCAGCATCGTTAATTTTCGGCGGCCAGCCCTTTATAACATAGCGTACTACACGAGACAGCGTAGCATCCTGCTCGGTCGCCGCGCGCAACTCCGCCAGCGTCACCGGCAGCGAGCCGTCGACTGCGAAACACACGTATGTAGCGCGGTCGTGCAAGGCGGCCGCGGCGTCCGCGCACTGCGCCGCGCCCCCCTCTGCCGCGCCCCTCGAGCTCCTGCGCTCCGACGAGGCCGGTACGGGAAGACTAGCGCGCGATAGGAAATCGGCGCAGTTATCTGCACTTCTTACATATTCGATTTTATAGTTATAGCCGCTTAAAAACATTGCGTAACGTTGCAACCGATTCGCTGACACCTCCGGAATGCCTTTGTGTGGACCAAATATCGATATGAGAGGCTTATGATCGGTACGAATTACGAAGGGGTCGGCCCTCCCATACAAATACTGATGGAAACGCCGTACCCCGAAAATAATAGCTGTAGCTTCTTTTTGTATTTGAGAATAATTTTTCTCCGCAGCGTTAAGTGTTCTCGACGCAAAGGCTACCGGCTTCTCGGTTCCATCTGTTCCTATTTGGGACAAAATCGCACCTAGGCCGCTCGGAGATGCATCGACAGTTAAAATAACTGTCGCATTTGGATCAAAATGCGTCAGCACTTGATCTGACGCCAAATATTTTTTTATCAAATTGAATGCATCGTTATGTTTTTGATCCCAATTCCATTTAACCCCCTTTTTCAACAAATCGTACAGCGGATTTAGGACTGATGAAGCCCCTGGCACGAAACAGCGATAGTAGTTAACTAAACCCAAAAATGATTGTAACTGGTTAATATTCATAGGGACTGGAGCTTCTAATATTGCTTTAACCTTTAACGGTGATTTTTTTAACCCATTTTTGTTAATTATATATCCTAAATAGCTAACCTCATCCATAAAAAATTCGCACTTTTCTTTTTGCAGCGTTAATCCAGCATCTTGCAATCTCTGCAGTACTGCATGCAAACGGTCCATGTGTTCGGAGTCGGTGCTACCGGTAATCAAAACATCGTCTAATAAACAAAGTACCCCGTTCATACCGGACAACACGTACTCCATTGCGCGCTGAAATATAGCCGGCGCGCAAGCTAAGCCGAAAACTAGTCTGGTATACTTATAGATACCCCTGCTAGTGTTAATACAAGTAAATTTTTGTGATTCATCGTCCAACATGAACTGGTTGTAAGCCATCGAGAGATCTAGTTTAGTAAACTTTTGCCCACCGTGAAGTTTTGAAAACAATTCGCTCACCGTAGGCAAGGGATACTGTTCAATAACTAATTGCTTATTTATACTGACGGAATAATCAGCGCATAACCTCACCGAGCCGTCGCGCTTAAGCACGGGTACTATCGGCGACGCATAGTCGGAATGCTCCACGGGCTGCAATACGCCTAATTCGACCAACCTATCGATTTCTTTATTTACCTTATCCCGTAACGCAAACGCGACTGGTCTCGCTTTAAAAAAAATCGGTTTAGAGTTATCTTTTAAATTCAACGTCACTTTATATTTATTAAAACACCCTAACTTGCCTGAAAACGTGTAAGGATATCGTAATCGAAGCTGTTCAATATTATTTTGGCTTTGATGACAATAATTAACAGACTTTAACTCTAATTTAAAACGCGAAATAAAATCCCTGCCTAGCAGCGGCGGTCCGCCAGCGCGCACTACGTGTACGTCTAGCGTATGCGAGAGGCCCTGGTATGACACCGGCACGCGGATCATACCTACGCATGCTATGTTATCACCTGTATAGCTCAAGAGTCTCTTATTGCTTTTTGACAATGGTACGTCGTTAAAATGTTCCAGGTAGGTATTCTCGGATATTACTGTCACCGCGGAACCGCTATCGATTTCAAACTTAATATTAATACCGCGGATAGACACATATTCCACCATAGGTTCGCCCTCAGTTGAACGTATGTTAAACAACTTACCATCACAATCGTCGTCCTCGGCCATATCCGCTGTTACGTAACTAATCTGGGTGCATGCCCTTTGGATGTGGCCCCTACGGTTACACTTTTTACACACGTAATTTCGAAATTTACAGACTTTGGAACCGTGGAAATAACCACAACTTGCACATTTTACTTTGCCCGCACTATTATTTTTCGCACTATTTTTTTCCGACACTTCGCGCACTTTGAACACGGCGTTCTCGCAGACAGCCGCGGCGGAGTCGGCGCCTGTCGCAGCGCCGGTCGCGGAGCCACTGGCGGCCGCGCCCGCGCGCGCGCACCGTATGCTCTCAGCCAGCTCCACCGCCTTCATGAGAGTCAGCTCCGTGATATCCTTGCCATACAGCTTCTCTTTCTCGAGCCCAGGCCGCATCCCTATCACGAACCGTTCCCCCAACGCCTCCTCCACATTGCTGAAGTTGCAGTGGGCCGTCAGCCCTCGCAATCTCGCCGCCCACTCCGTGTGGGTCTCGGAAGGTTGCTGCGTTGCTGCGTAGAATTTGTGCCGCTCACCGATTCCTAAACGTTTCGGCGTAAAGTGCGCATCCAGAATAGATATTATATCCTGGTATGGAACGTCTTCCAGCGCTTTCGGCAACGCTAAGTCCGACGCGAGCTGGTACGATCCTTCTGTGAGTGCACTCAGTAATATAGCCCGGCGCCTGCTCCCCGTCGCATCCGTTGACGCGTTTATCTCGTTTGCGATAAACCATTGCAATAAACGGCCTTTATATATCTTCCATGAATGGATATTGTGATCAAACGTAGATAAAATTCCAAATTTTTCAACGGACATTTTAATAAATTTGAAACGCGGGTAGTCGTCGCCACTGTTATATCGGGGAACACAAGTAATACACACCGCTGCTATAATGACACTGCTTTATTCAGATGCTTGACGCAAGCGACGAGGCACCGTCGCACACATACATAGTATGTATACACACATACAACAACAACACAACAACACAACAACTTCAGGGAGATCTGCAGTGTATAAGGTATATAACACTAGTCCCAAGACTGAGCCCTGGGGAACTCCAGCCTTTATTTCGTGGAATTTGGATGTGGCATCCATTTCTTTTACTTGGAACAGTCTCTCGGATAGGTAGGACTTTAGTAACAAGTAATAACTATGTGGAATATGCCTCTTTATTTTATCCAAAAGACCTTCATGCCAAACTCGATCAAAAGCCTGTTGGATATCGAGAAAGACTGAAGAGCAATATTCTTTATTTTCTAGTGTTCTTCTTACTTTATCGCAGACCCTATGTATCTGTTCGACAGTAGAGTGTTGCTGGCGAAATCCAAACTGATGATTTGGTATTGTGTGGTTAGAGTTTAAAATTGGTAAAAGTCTATGTAGCAGAAGTTTTTCAAATAATTTTGAAAGAATCGGCAGTAAGCTGATTGGTCTATAAGAAGTGATTTCAGTAGGCGGTTTACCGGGCTTAGTTATCATTAATATTTGTGATACTTTCCATAGTAGAGGGAAGTGTTGTACTCTGAAAATTCCATTAAAAAGTGATGTTAAGAATACGATTGCCTCTTTTGGAAGTTGTTTCAAGACTTCATTTGTGATAAGATCGAAACCTGGGGCTTTTTTATCCGATAGAATAAATACTAATCAAACAATCTGAGAAGTTCGATATAATCTTACAACAGATGAGTACTCTCATGAGTCTCATAGTCAAACTTGTCGATCGACTATCAACCAAATAGGTTCTCTTAGAATAGCTACACATAACATAAATGGATTAACTCCAAACAAAGACTCAGTTGAAATACTTATGAAGGAGCATAAGCTTGACATACTTCTAATTTCCGAAGCGCACTGCAATCTATCAACCTGCATCAAGTTCAAAGACTTCCAGTGCTACCTAACAGGCCACCCAGATGGAACAAGTCATGCTGGAACCGCAGTCATTGTTAAAAACTCGGTAAAACATCACCAAATGCAACAATACAGAACTGAGCATTTACAGGCTACGACCATTGCTATCGAAGATCGAACAGGCGTCATCAACATATCTGCAGTGTACTGCCCGCTGAAACATAAAATTACAGCTACCATGTTCTCTCAATTCTTCAAAACTCTTGGTAACCGATTTGTGGCAGGAGGAGACTGGAACGCCAAAAATACATTTTGGGGGTCTAGGTTAACTACGACTAGAGGTAGGCAACTCAAGTTATGTGTAGACAATAACAACCTCCTAACAGTCTCCACAGGAGAACCAACTTACTGGCCAAGCGGTTTAAAAAAAAATACCGGATCTTTTGGACTTCTTCATAACTAAAGGCCTAACTAAACATTACCTAAAACCAGAACCTTGTTACGATAGCTCATCTGATCATACACCTGTATTATTAACTGTAGATACCAAAATAATTGAATATACGAAACCAGACTCGCTTTGTAACAAACGCACTGACTGGGAATCTTTTAGAGAATACATTAAAACAAAAATTGACTTAAAAGTTCCTCTCAAGACACCTGATGACATAGACGAAGCCACTCAATATATATCGAGTCTGATACAATATGCGTGTTGGATCAATACTCCTGAGACCCAGAATCTGAACAAATCAGAAAATCATCCTTTGGAGATTAAAAAAGCCGTTCTAAATAAAAGAAAGCTATGTCGAATATGGCAGCACAGTAGACTTCACGAGGATAAAGTGAACTTCATATCTGCTGCAGAAAATCTCTCAGAGATGTTACAAACCTGGCATAACACCACCCTTGAAGCTCAACTGGAGTCACTAAGTCCTACTGCTGCAACTAACTACTCTCTGTGGAAGTTTACAAAAAATTACAACAGGCCTCAAACTCCTAAACCGCCTATCAAATCAAGCCAACATTGGGCGAGAAGTCCACAAGAAAAGGCTGACCTGAAATTTTTAGTAAAAAAACCGACTAGAAAAGCACTAAAAGTAAAAAAAAATATATAATGCGTCAGTTAGTTGCTTTAATTTACGAGTACTTAAGCATATCTATGAAGTGAGTGCCAGCTAAGTTTAAAGAACGTTTATTTAACGTAGTAAAGCAGTTTCTAGTTAACGCCCTTAAAGTAGAACCCTTAGCTGAACTGAAACCTTAGAATTATCAAAATCGGACGACTCTGTAAAAAGTTATGCGTGGTTATACTTACACAAAAAAAAACACTTTGAATTGAGAACCTCCTACGTTTTTTTTCGTCGGTTAAAAAAATCGCCGAAAGATGCGCAGTGGAATTATAAGACGGAGGTGCTGCGTTCGATTCCCGGTTAGGCCGATTAAGTTTTTATAAATTGGTCCAGGTCTGACTGGTCCTGGTGGACTGGCCTCGGTCGTGGCTATTTACGACTATAACGATAAAGATGAACCGCCACATTGCGCTCCGGTACGATGTCGTGTAGAAATCGAAAAGGGTATTTTATCATACTTCTAACAAATTAGCTCGCTTCCATCTTCGATTGCATCTTCACTTACTATCAAGTGTGATTGCAGCCAAGGGCTAACGCATCGAATATATAAAGTGTTTAATTAGATGTATGTATGTATTGTTAGAAATAAAAGATAAAACTAATCAGGCTTGACGTGTTTCCGGATATATTTATATTTGAACCCCAATGGATTTTGACGGTCGGTAAACACAAAACGTATTATTGGCTAATGGTTAGTTTAAAACTAATTTATAGGCTGCAGTATACAAACAGTACAGTTTAATATGTTTAACTACCAATAATTCTTTGTTTGAAAGCACAACCCACATATCCATACAAATGAATACAATTTAACTCTATTTATATTTTCAAATTAACAGCTTTTCACTAAAGGCACATAGGTAACGTAAAAAAATAAAGTAAGGAAAGTATATTTATATATGACGGCGCCTGCGTCGTCGTACGAAAGAAGTCGAATGAAGTCTGTGAACTGCACGTGCACCCCTACGCCCTCTTGCGACGACGCATCGTTCGATACCCCCACTCACCCCACTTGAGTTATTCTAACTTGTATAAAAGGAGCGGGTCTACAACTGGTGGGCAGTCTAGGCTCTGGCGTGGCGCGGTGCAGACGTTGTACTTTGCTTATCGCTTAACCTAGACAACTCGGATAATTAATTTGTGCAAACGAATTAATTATTATTCTCAGCTTGAGTCGTGTCTTGGGGTTACATTAATAAACACGAGACGTTACGTATCATTGCAATACTATAATTTGCTAGTAGAAATTCAGAGTTTATTAAGTTGCTGTTAGTTATTTTTTCAGTTATCTATTTGTGGTTTAGTTATAATTACTCTAAATAGAAAGGATTACCCTATTATTTTATTCATAATGAATAAAATAATTGGGTACTAGTAGTAGTAGGGGTCTGACCTACTTTACATACACATATTTATATCCATTTTTATATCCATATTTTTGGTGTAATAAAGAGTTTTTACTATTATTTTACATTAACTATACTCTCACGCCTGGATGCAGAATAAATACATATAAACAAACTGTTATGATAAACTTACTTACATACTTACAATAAATAAACTTAAGTATACGCTACAAAAATACATATATGCTCCGGGCGGAAGATTCTGGTCTCCCTGCCGGGGCGAATCCTCCGCCCGTCTGTTTGGTCTCCCTGCCGGGGCAACAGTCGGGGGTCAGGGTGACAGGAAAACCGGCGGACTGTCCTAGCCGAGTCGAGCAAGACCGCTTTTTGCATCTTGCTTGCGAGCGAATTATTATTATTCATAAAAACGTACATACATAAAAAAAAAACAATTTTAACAGCTTTTTACTAAAGACACATAGCCATAACCGGGGAGCGACTCGGGACCTCCGTCTTATAAACCCACGGCGCCACGATGGCCGTCACCACTTTTACTTGTACTCGTACCTACTATAAGTATACTTATACTAGGTAAATAGATTTATGATGCTCTATAATGATGAAAAATCTGGGTAAATAGATAGAAGAGGCAGTGTAACTTGTAATCCTATTTTATTCCCCTGATCAATTTTACAGATTTAAAGAACTTAAAGTCTTTGTAGTCGTAACAAAAGTTGCCATCTAATTGGCAGAAGCGAAATTGCCAACACTTCGTCTTTAGTTTCGATTAAGTGAATTATTCATGCCGGAGCTTCTGTTGCTCAACTCTATTATCAGCGTCGAGTTGAATGGAGCGCCAATTTATAGTGTGGATTGAAAATAGCCTGATGCAGATTTTTATTCCGTAGAACAATGAAGGTCAGGTAACTACGAGTTTCTTTTAGATAAGGTTTGTGACGAATTCATAATCATACTAGGATTTCCACGTCACTATTTGTAGAGACCCTATCATTGGCTCGGACGGCAGGTACGTATTTAATAAACTATTGATGTAAATCTATCTCTTGAATCGTTCTATCTATTGATTTAAACCGCATCGAAATCCGTATCTTAGTTTAAAAGATTTAAGAGTACAGACAGCGTGAAGTGACTTTTCTTTTGTACTAAGAAGGTATACTTACTTTTAATAACTTTTATACGATAACAGAGGACCCCCGCATAGTTGTTGTTCTGATTGTTATTCTGATATTTAAGTTATATTATCGTGAAATTTTATCAAAATTCATTTAGTAGTTTTTGCGTGAAAGAGTAACAAACATCCATTCATGCAAACTTTTGCCGTTATAATATTAGTAAGGATATCGCACTGAACAACGATCTAATATATTAGTGCATTTGTGGCCGTGCGTTAGGGCAAGCTTGCGTAGAATAATGTCTTCAATCTTTTATTAAACTTGTAAGATTTAGGAAGAAAACGATGAAATTCTATACCCTAGCCATGCGCATATAAGAAATAAAGACGAACGAATGATAGGGATATCAGTGACAAAAGGATGAAACACATTCGGCGTCTTGTAAAATAATGTGAAACCTTGAAAATGATACCTAATAATAAATAAATATACAAGCAAGAAGAGAATAATAATACTATAGTTACTTTCTTAGTTGTGGAGATAATTTTATTCCTAAAGTTATCAACTGAGTCTGAATCTACTATTTAGCAACGGAATTGTATACAACGGCATAAATTTCCAAGCTAAATGAAGAGGTTTGAAACTAAATTGTTTATCCTTGCCGCAGAGTTTAAAGGATATTTTCTATGACTTAGTTCACAGAATTTGTTAATGTCTAAGTGATATTGTTAGTAGGAATAACAGGAATAACACTATTGTAGCGTATTGGTCGCAGCTAGGTGAAAACATTTTTGAATTCTTTTCGCCATGTTGCTCGTGATTTCGAGGTCTTCAATAAATTCTTCATTGCACAGGTTTTTACTGATAGAATAGTTTGATGCTTGGAGCGCTGCATTGTAACGATCTTTTTGAAACTGGAAAGTGTGAGTTCTGAATCTCTATCTATCTTCTTCTCTCTATATACATTTAGACCTACAGTAATAGACTGAAAGAAATAGACACGAATTCGTAAATCACACAAAAACATCGTAACAGAATAACTGTTCTTCAACTTTTTTATCTTGGATATAAGTTTTTTTATAACACATAGGACTTAGTACACCGAATGAGCTATCCAACACTGGCTTAGCAAGTACTAACAAATTACTGCTTTGTAATACTAGTATAGATAGGCGATATGGCGTGAAGGCATTATGATTTTGCAATTGGTGGGATGTGCTCGCAGAAAGGAAGCTTAAAAATGTGTGAGAGAGTTAACTGAGTCTTAACTATTCCGTAAGTGTAGATACAATATGTCACGTTGGGGAAGATTTTACCCTTGCCTTAATAGCACTTTGCTGAAATGTGGGAAAAATTCGCAATGTGATCGTGTAGAAACGCATGATAAAGGCAAGTAAGGTATGCGGTAGTTGGTCTGATTGTCACCAAATGTAATTTGAAAAGTTTAAAGCAAGCTCTATGTGGTTAAGAGAATACAAAACAATCCGTTTTTCATTTTTTTCATTTTTAATTCTAGTTCATTCGAGATAGTTTGAATATCTCGAATGAACAAGAATTTTAATAAAATCTTAAAAGGTTCTCGATTTAATAAGAAACTTTTTAAGCGATTTTTATTTCGATAAATTACTACTGACCAAACTGACCTACCAAAGAAAAATTAAACTTCTGTATGGGATACTAATATATATTTTGATTGATTTTATTATCTTTATATAATTTATGTTAAAACAGACACAAATTAAAATTATGATTCCATGTATCCATGTTTGAGAGCTAAGTAAAAGTAAGTAGTTGTAGTTAGGGTTTTACGTGATTTAAATAATTTTGTTTTAATTTAGTTACCTACTTTACTTTTGATAGGTATTTTAAGTAAAAGTAAACAAATTATGCACTGCAAAATATAAGGAAAGGAAGTTGTTACAGATCCTAAAGAGGTAGGTCATTATCAAACCAACCCGTCTCCGTTCCTCTTTTACCTGTTTAAGTCGGTCGAGGTCGCCAGGTGTCTTTACTATACAGTTACCTACTACTATTGTATTGACTACTTAAAGAAAAATCTATAATGTCATCTTATCCCGCCAATTATAGTAACCAATGACAGAACAAGTCAATGTTATGATGTAGAAAATATAGTTCTAATCGAAGCAGAAACTATTCTCGTATTTGATGTTTCGACCAATTTGTACCCTTTTGTTGTAACCACTCCTAACAAAGTCCATACTTTTATTAATTGGAGTGAAAGTGGTATTTCTTACGGAAAAATATTCCAATATATATAGGTCCATCAATTTAACGGATAGGTGTAAGGTATATTCCTAGTTCAGAACATAGCAATGTTTAAGGGTGTTTAAAAAAATAAAATAAAGGATAAAACACTATAACTATTATCACAAATGCATAAAAAAGTATTGTAAAAAAGAATGTGGTAGGTAATGTAAAAAAGTCTGGTAAAAAATGTACTACGTACATTTTAAAACTTTTGGCGTTTTCTTATTATGCGGCGTGATTATGCAAATGTATTCTTGCATACGTGCTTTTATTTTATTCACAATACAAATGCAGAAATTTTATTCGGACATACAGAATGTAAAGTACGTAAGATTACATCCTTAGTCTGGGAGAATTAAACATAGTATAATATAAATAAACTAAATCTAAAAAAATACATCAACAGTCTTATCAGTTTCCCCCCATGAAACGTAATTTAAAATATCATATTCTAATACTAGGCCAGTGTAGATAGCCTTAAAAATAATAAAGTAGTAGTAGTAGTTTTTGCTTTTTTGAGAAGATTTACTATGGTAACATATATATATATTTTTTCACCATCGGAAAGTAGAGATTTCAACAAACAGAAAGCACACCAATTTTTTGAAAAAACCTGTTATTTTGACGGCCGAATTTTCGGATGAAAATTAGGTTATTTTTTCGATATTCATTCAAAATTAGGTGAAAAAATAAATATTTCAAATCAAATAAATTATATGTTTTTAATTCTCCAAATTTCGTGAAAATAAAAATTTATTTGGAAAAGATAGAAATAAAAAACAAAAAGAATTTTTGAATTTCTCACATACATTTCGAGGGAGGTTATGTGAAAAAAAAAACTAAATATAAAAAGTTTAATATGTATATATAAATCTACAACTTTGTCAATTTATAATCTCTTTTTTTCAAAGGGTACAATTATAAGTTTTTATATCTTGATATTATTGGACTGTTATAAAGATGTAAGAACAACGTAGTGTATTTTATGTCCTGACCTGATCGTTTATGCCAAATAATGTCCTGATTTAAGCCGTTTAAGGGGTTACAAAACAAGTAACTTAACGTTCTGGTAGTATACTAGAACATAGAAACTATCCTTATAGGATTTTTATAGGATTCTTTGTCTGTGGTATAATTTAATAAAACCGGTTTCAAACTAGTGCACTCCCATCTTAGACTGTATCGTTACAGATCACATGCGTTAACACATCGTTGAAAAGAAAAAGTCACGTTTACGTAATTGCCGAAGCACATCTACAGAAAGGAAGAACATCGTGATGGATTTGAAAGAAAACTCCTCTGCATAGCCAACCGCGAGTATTTGCCGGTATGCCACGCGCTGTATCCACTGGGATTTGATTATTTCAATAGTAACCATACAGACGAAAAGATAAAAATACCAAAGCATATTGCTGTCTGCGATACTCCCGCGTGCTTTCTGAAGCTCCAGAGAAAACTGCGCGGCGTTGCTTCGAGGTTCACTGAACAATAAAATATTTACTTTATTCCAGTTAGGTAAGCATTGAAATTAAGTAATTAGTCCAAAATTCTCTGTTTTCTACCCCACTGTGCGCAGGCCATTAATTCAAATGTCATTTACTTCAGTGAATAACAGAGCTTACGCTGTTGTTCCGTGAGTACCTGGACTAATGATAAATAATTTAAATTGTAATAAAACACATAAATATGAATAAATAACATATAAAAATATAAAAAGTAAAATAAATCTAAAACCAGCACTTTCTCTTCAGCATTAATATCGTAAAGCTTACAAGTAAGCTACATTGTAAGCTACTCGTACGTGCAGACGGCATACGTAAAGCTAATATGAGATAAGGTACGAGTACATAAAGCTTCTATATTATTCAAGTTTCGTCAAAATAATACCTTCTTCGTTCTGCATCCCAATAAGTTGACTGTTGGTGAATACAAGTCAGGTTGAACTTTGGTAGGTGATGTGGGTACACGGGTCGCGTGTCATAACATCTCACTGCACGAAATTAGTGCTTTTGTACTTGTTTCTTCGAGCACAAATTTTCATTTCCATTTCGTGATGCGAATATAAATGTAGATGAGTATCAGACCTAGCTACCCGCTGTTTATGTTCTATCATTTGTAACTTTAATGAAAATATTTATAACAATTATTTTATTCTTATTATTTCTTGCATTGTGTTTTTTAAATCTTTATTGCACAAAATGTACAAAGGCTCTATAAGGGCTTTCGGAAATATATGATGCATGGAATTATTCAATCGCAGTCAGTTAGTTTAGTGCCCTAACGTGGATCTAAAGATTATTTTAATGATTTTAATAGTAGCCAGTTATGATGAAGTACGGGTATTTAGTATATACCTATAAATATCTAATATGGCTCCATAGTCACTTAATTAGCAGTATAATACTTATTTTCTAATATGTGAATAATAATTCATAATTTATTTGCAAAATACCAACGTAGTCTTAAATTTTCATCGTATACAGCCTGTTCAAATAGATAACGTGATTAACCTTTAACATTAATTAATGCCCGCCATAGCTCGACAATTCTGAATAAATAATTGGATCATTAAGCTTTTTGTACACGGCCCCTTTGTTTAGCTCAAACGCCTATTTTCTTTCACCTTTGGATTTCGGAATTAGGCCATTTAGAAAACAGAGTATTATTTGCTGCTTCGTTCTATTTGTACAGTGATATAATGGATATGAAATTGAGATCTTTTGTAATTCAACGTTTACGTCAAGGTATTAGGTACTTTCTGGTATATACCTATAATAGAATTAAAATGTTCGGCCTTTTTCCTTAGCCCTTATTGTGCCTACTTGCTTCTGGTAGAACATTAAAATGCCAAAAATAAGTGAATACTTTTTTAAATGAAATAAGCTCGCGCTTGACCACGATCTCATTTGTAGATAAAAATCTTTGCAATCGGGATTTTATGGATATCGTTAATTTTATTTCCATATTTATTTTAAACATTTATTTAAACTACCCACATTAAAATCCCTCAAGTGTTTCTTAATTGAGTCTTGGTTATGAGTGATAATTAATTTTTACTGGAACAGACCACGGCTACTGGTATTCTCTTCCAATGCTCTTACTAATGGATCCATTTTGAAATTAGAGAGCAGAACTCTGCTGTGAACTGGAGAGAAATTCTATTCGCACCGTCATTAATTTAAGTGCGGTTTTAGAGCCAAATTGTTTTAGTCCCATTCGAGAAGAGTTTCTGCTTTAGAATTTTTTGTTGATTCATTATGAGCATCAACGAAACAAAGCAATGAAAAATTTCCACCCAAGGCCACAGAAAAATACATTTAGCGAACGAAATGTTTTTAATAGCATAATTTTTCTTTAGAATGTCTTTTTTGGTTAAAATTAGTATTATAGTACTGATAAATAAGTACATACTCGTGTATGATATATTATTATTGAGATTTTAAATGATAGCTTAGCATCTGTTAATGAGTTTCTGTGCAATATATAGACATAAGTAAGAATGTAAAAAAAATAATACACTTTACATTTAATACATTATTCACAAAGAATTTTCCGCCTGAGAATTAATTAAACACATAGATTAAATATTAAATTAACCAATGAGTCTATGGCAATCAATCAACACCACCAAGACAATTTTTATAATTTAAGTTATAGACAGTTATTTATAATGTTCCTAATAAAGACTTAGTTTTGGCCATCATTACAGAGTAAATTAGAATTTTATTTTACATGCCAAAAGATACTACAAACATCATCATCACAGCCTATCATCATAGTATATTAACGATCCATACCAGAGCCAGGCCTCTCTCCATGTAAAAGAGGGGATATGGAGCGTAGACCCACCACGCTGCTCGGCGGCGTGACGTCGTTACGGATCCTTGCATAAGAATAGGAGAATAATATTTTTTTTTCTTTTTATTTTATCGACTACAAGTTACCCCTTGACTGCTATCACACCTGATGTTAAGTGATGATGCAATCTAAGATGGAAGCGGCCTAATTTGTTAGGAGTAGGATATAATCCACACCCCTTTCGGTTTTTTCACGACATCGTACCGGAACGCTAAATCGCTTGGCGGTACGTCTTTGTTGGTAGGATGGAAAGCCTTCCACCAGCCAGACCAAGACAAATTAAGAAATATCTCAATCTGCCCCGCCGGGAATCGAACCTAGGACCTCCGTCTTATAAATCCACCGCGCATACTATTGCGCCACGGAGGTCGTCAAATATAATATAATTTATTTATTTCTCTGTTAATAAATACAATATAATTTATTTCTCTGTTTACACCAATAAACCTTTTTTAAAGAATTATTAATGTTTATAAAGTAACTTTAGATAAACGTGAATGTGACTGTACTGTATGGAAATATTTAGCTTAATGTGAAATAATAACGAAATAATGGCCAGATGGAAAAATGAGCATACGAGCACGTCACATAAGCACATCTTGTGTTTAATGACCATCCATTGTGTTGTTGAGTCTAATGCGTCTGGATACCAACCGAATGATCGCAAAGAACCTACTTGTTATCATTCAAGTACATTTAAACAAGCATTTCGAAAACGAGTATATGTATGAGATGGCGGCAAACTGTGAGACGATTTAGATAAAATTTTAACATATTTTTCATTTATTTTTAAACGACAAAAAAGGAATTTCTCAATTCGGCAGTATATATATTTTTTTATTCATTTTGACATACTTGTTTATGGTAGATATATAGTAGAGCTAGGATGATTGATCGCAAGGTGAATGTAATTATAAAAATGTTATAGGTAATGGCTGAATTAATATTAAAGTGAATATTTACACCCAACGTACATCTAGGCTGAATATGTTGATGAAAAGTCGCATCCAAGCTATTTTTCCTTTTATTCCATGAGCCATATATAAATGGCTAAGAGTGTTATTGTGAAGTTTGCTTTATAGCACAATTCAATATAAAAAGAAAATTACTAGTGACGACATTTACGAAATTTGGCCAATTGCCACAGAAGTTTGCGAAATATTATTGTTGTTTTTGTTCGCAGCTTTATATAAGAGCTTTAGGTTCTGGTGACGTTGGTCGTTATGGGTTACCGCGGAAAGATGAAAAGCTTTTACGAAGAGAACAGTAGCGCTACTCTGTAACGATGTTTTTTAAACTCGACATTGTGAGTATCGAGTTTATCTCTATCTCTATGTCTAACAACACTTATAGATAGAGTCAGATAGAGAAGCATTCGAAACTGACCCCGTGGAGTTATATATACACCATTACAAAAAATTGCTACAGATTTCTGTGAAGGTACGAGTAACAAGTTTGCGTTTGAATACTATTATCCTTACTTCAACGATGTCATAGTGAATTTATAAATCAACTAGCTTTTGCCAGCGACTTTGTCCGCGTGGAATTAGTTATTACGGCAGCCTAATGTTTCTAAGCTTAGAATGTCATATTTATTAATATCTAATCAACTGCCTAAGAAATAGGTCTTAAGCTTTCAAAATGACGATACTGTCATACAACATGTCATCCCCCTTTAACCCCTTACAACCCTTTTTTCGCAATTAAAAGTAGCCTATGTCCTTTTTGAGGCTCTAGACTTACTGTGTACCAAATTTTATTTAAATCGGATCAGTAGTTGTAGAGTGAAAGCAAGACAGACAGAGTTACTTTCGCATTTATAATATTAGTTAGGATGGTTTGATTATCAGCTGGTGGACGTCCACTGCTGGACATAGGCCTATTTTAGGGACTTCCAAACACAACGATCCTGAGCCGCATGTGCCCAGCGAGTTCCTTTTATGGGAAACGCTGGCAGAAGATACTAACAATAATTTCCAAACTATAGCTATTTGGATTCGAAACATTGTAAAAAGTTAAAGTAATTTTTGTCCGAGAATTCTAAAGATCTTAATTTTTATGAATGTGTTTCGATTCAGGTTACCGGATAACCTGTAGTCTATATACAAGACCTATATTACAAGGCTTACAGACAGGTGGATATAGTAATTGAGTACGTCTGGTTCTAAAACTATCCGGCAAAGTTGAAAAATCAATAAAAGTTTATCAGCACACTTTTGTACAGTACACGTTTGACACTGCGTTATGCAATACCAAAGTTTCGAGTGCAAACTAGGAATATCTTCTGCTACCATCTTATACGAAACTTCTGAATATATTATAATTAAAGTACTTATACCAAACTTCTTACGTTATAAGTTAGTCTGTCTGTTCTTCCAGCTTCCAAACGGCCGACCAACGACCAAATTATGATGCGTGTTTTGTATAATACATTCAGTTATTTAATTATATTACATATTAATATAAAATAAAGTATAATATGCTGATAATGTGGTTTTACTTGTTGGACATTTTAAATATATACTAGTAATTATTAAAAAATTATATAAAATAAAAAACAGAATAATTATTATAACTAACTAATTAACTTAACTATAAGCATAATTTTGGTAGGGTGCCCAGCACGCAGGCAGCATTTCCGCGCTGAATTGCGATAGATATTCGTTGCGCGAGAAAGCTGCCTGCCCGAGGGTCAGTTGTTGCCTCCCTGAGGCGCCTAGTTAATTCCTTATGAAGCACCTGAGCGCTTCTGCCCCATGGACCCAGTATCTCGACTCCAAATGGAAAGAACTCATACTGAGTGCCGTGTTTTGTTCTAAATGGTTCTTGAGTTCTAAATGAGTTATGATGCAATCTAATATGCAAGTGTAAATAAATTTTGCGTTTTTCTTTCCTGATGGAAAGAATTTTTGACATATTATATGTCCTCATTCTAGTTGAATTCATGTTTGTCAGTGAGGATGTCTTAATCATCCGGACCTCACGTGAGGTCAACATTTTAACTTATTAAGTGAGAGATTGCAGTTATAAATAAGGTAAAACTGTTTGGGTTTTGGCTATTTGTTTGTGCTCAACTTTACACAAATAACCCCTCTCAAGTGAACCCAAACTTTTATAAAAATTAAAAACCTGGAATTCACATTGCTACCTTTAAGTATAGTAATTTAAAGATTTAGCGATAGTTTCTCAGGTATCTTTTAAAAGAATTAGAACACACAGAAAAAGTGCATTTTTTTGTCTTCAATATTCTACATACTACGTTAATTCAACTACCATTTTGACATAACAATACCGAATAAAGCCTACCAATGTGAATGCCAATAGCACAGCCTACCCAGTGATCATAAATTATAATGATGGTCGTAAATTGTACAACAACTAGCTTATGATTAATTTATTTCCTAGTTATAAATTTATATTTTAATTATGGCGCTGGAAACATGGCATGAAAGGCTTTATAGATATTCATAATATACTTTTCCTTTGTGAATAATGTGATTAATTGGGCTGTATTATTTAGGATTCTTGTCGCGCAAGGGCCCTTCATAAATTATTTAGTCTCTGTGTTGTAGATAATACCCTAGATACCCTCTTGTATTTAAATTGGACTTTTAATCCATTTTATTGCCCTATTCAAATTATGTTTCGGCCCAATGAATGTTCTTGTCCAGTCCAATATTTCATCTATGTAAGTGACACTATTCAAAATTCTGTCATCACAAATTCTATCATCAAAAATCATGCTACATACAATGTTATTACTTAAATAAGCTAATAGGCCAGTGCCGATAATTTTTGAAACCAAAAAAAACGCAGTAGGATGAAACTCATTGCAAAAGGAAGAGAATATTTTAAAAATGAAAGGAAAAATAAATTACGGGCGATTCGAGTTTGGGAAGGGTGAGGGTTTAGGGGTAAAAAACGGATTTTCTCGATTTCCGGCAAAACGTATAGTCCTATGGAAAAGAGTTATATGGCAAAGTTGTAGGTAATTAAAGATCCAAAACTTTGTATTTATACTTTTTTCACATAACCACAAAGTTTATGTGAAAAATTAAAAAACCTACTAATATACTACAAGTAATGATATAGTCCACAATATTTCTCAATTCTTTAGAATTGTTATCACCACGTTAAATGTTAGCTTCTTTACGTTAGGAATCAGCCGTCACTATTAAAAAAACCCGCGGGTACCTAGGTACATAATTCTTTTTGTAATTTCTAATTGACTGTCGTATAAAATGAGATAATAAATAAATTTTATCTAATTTGCTGCATTCTCTAATAACCAGTATAAGCTTTATCTCCGTCATTAAGAAAATAAAGATTTCTTATGACGTACTTCGCCGCTGTTATATAAATCAAGCATAAAGAAACATAATATGACTTGCTGTAGTTTATTTGTCTTTGATTTTAAAGCCCATTTAAAAAAAAAACAATTTTTTGAAGTAATAAAAAAAGTTTTTAACAGCAGGTAGAATCGTTTAAATTCTTCGAGTATTTTGTTTTTTCGCACATATAGGTACACTATTGGAATTAACGAGTTATAGACAAGTTTTTAAATAATACTATTTTAAAATTGTATTTTCCTAAATAAAAATACTAAGTTCCCAAAAAGTAATAATGTAAGTCAAGTAAAGCTTTCTTCTTTGGAAAAGTTTTTAACAAGGTTTTATTGCGAGCAAGAACGTTGCTTTGCTTATTTTGTGTTGTGCTCAGTTCTCCAGTTTTAAAGAACATCAATAGATTTGAAAGTTTATATACTTAGTGCTTTAATCTATTGTTAACAAGCTAGCACAGTAACATGGCAAGATTACAGCTGGTGCAACTAGAGAACTTGCTCAAGTAGAGAAGCTACAAGTGATATAATACAACGTTTCATTATCACGGCTTATAAACTTTTCCTTAGTTTAAATTGTTTTAAATGTTAAAGTGTTGCGTCTTCCGCATCAAACTGTCTCACCACAAATATACATATAGGATTAAACTGGCCAGAAAGTAAGATTTACAGTAATATTAGCCGACAATTACAGCCCAACAATCCAGCCGCCGCATTGGAGCGCCATGGTTGGAACACGCTCCATATCCCTTCTTGTACAAAGATAAAGGCCTGGCTGTGTGGTAGGCTTTCAATAGGCTGAAAGTGATAGTGATCGAAACGCAATCGAATCCAAAAAATCTCACTTAAAAAATACTTTTAAAAATTAATTACTCTCTTTGTGTCAATCTTCGAAAGCTTTTTTAAGTTTTGCTTCTACCACACAGTAGCACACACGCACACTTTGACACGCATATTTTTATTAATCATAGTAATAGTTCACGGGTCAAATATAATACGTTATTACTGGATACAAATAACTATTTATAATTGAGGGCTTGACAGGGCCTGCTGCCATTAACCTCAAGCATGTAATTTAACTAATCTGGAACAGCCATACTGTTGCTGCTGCCATACAATGCAATGTTGTATGGCAGCAGATATAGTATGATGGCAGAAATAAGAATAGCGTTTGTACTTCTCCGGACGAGTTCTGTATGGTGGCTATACGATCAGCTTAACGTTCTACCTCCATTGAATCCAAATGGTTGTTTAAGACTTTACTGATATATAAATCAATTTTATGTTAACAATAAATCTCGGAATAGCGCAGTTTAGCAACGTTATACCCCTTTTAGTTTCAATTACAATTGATAGTTATGGTTATTCACGTTATGTTACCTACACTTCTGAAGCGAGTTCACTTTAAAAATGCATTTTGATTGGCCAATACGCCAATATTATTAATAATGGACAAAGTATTTCATTTGCAAGTGTCATTCACGAAGATAAATATATAACATTATTATATTAGGGAAATAGAATTTTAAAAAATAAAAAGTTATAGACTTTTAAAAATGACTAACTGAACTAAGCCTGAATTTCGCGTCGTCACAATTTAGGGTGCTACCACAAAATTAATGAATTAATAGAAGAAGTCGATTATGTACTCTAATATAACTGTTTTTATAACACAATGGCATTTTATTAGAATCAGGAATTATGTCGTGGTAATTTCGGTGTAAGTGATGAATTAATGCGAGAACGCCTCAAGTTTTGCACAAAATAAAATGTGAAGAAAATTAGATTTTTTTATAGAAGGACCGCTAAAGAGCCTATAGGCCACTAGAAACAATTCTGTACATTACTGCACCAAGCTTTCATAAAATTCAATGGAATAAAAAGAAAAATTTAGAAAAAAATAAATTACACTTTGTACTCCCCATAATACAAAGCAAAACGTATGCTGATTGAAATTGTGCAATAGAATGGCAAAAAGACATGAAAACAGAACTTCTGTATATGAAACTAATAAGTCCAGGGATGTCAAAACCTGGCCTACATTATTTTGATGTATTCTTCAAAAACACGAATAAAATTACCTTTTTTTTTAATTAAAATAAATAAAAATTGTAAAACATATTAAACAAACATGTTGCCTATATGTACATTTAGTTCATATACTTCATTCACGGTATGCCGGTGGATTTATAAACGGAACCAGAGTAAAATACCGAGCGTGAGATTTTTTTCAATTTGCTGGTCTGGCGGCCAGCACAATGGGGTTCTCGTATCAGCGTTTAATTACACGACAAAGGCGTACCGCCAAGCGATTTAGCGTTCCGGTACGATTCAAAAGAACCGAAGCGTTCGTTTTTTTACTCCTAACAAGTAGGCTGCTGCATCATTACTTAACATCAGGTGTGATAGAAATGCCAATGGCCTGATAATAATAAATCAAAGTTCCTTTTACAAGGGCTATATATTAAAGGCTTTAATATCAGGCAAAATCAGGGATAAAGTTATATGTGTGTGTTATTGTGTTGTAAATTATTATTTAGTTAATAATTAGACATAAATAAGTTATTTTAATTACACAACTCTCATGTACCTTGATCCTTGAATAATTTTTAAGTTTCCAGAAAATAAAATAAAGATGCTTAGTAATAAATTTAAACTCGAAGCTGTTACACAAGTAGAAGACCGATGTTGATCATTGAAACCCGCACCTAGTCATACTACTCGGAGATCTAAGAATATAAAGAAATAGAAGAGCTACATGCTACCTTCTGTAACGAAATTCGATAGTTTGTGTCTCAATGTCGTGTCTATCTCTCTCTGTCTGACACAATACTATAGATAAAGATCTATGTACATGAAGTGAAGACTCGCACTGTCGAATTTCGTTACAGAATCGACATGTTGAAGCTCAAAACACTTGTAGACATCTACGCCGCTACGAATCTACGTAGCTCGTAGACTTGTAACTCTACGAGAAACGTCAATTATTTTGTGGATAGAGTGGTCTAAAGCACTCCCAATTTTATTTATTCATTTTATTTGACAGCTCTACGTTTAAAGTATTGCTGTGAATCGATTTAAAATAAACAGCGACATGACGACAGTATTGAATTTGGTACTGCTACTCATTGGTTGTGACGTCATTGCGCTCACTGTTTATTGACTTATCCCCGTTTCTGAAAGCTTATCAAATCAACAACGTTCAGTTAAAATAGCTATCAAAGTTGAAAAGCGACGG
The DNA here is from genome assembly GCA_034621355.1 of Mycalesis mineus. Classification (NCBI taxonomy): domain Eukaryota; kingdom Metazoa; phylum Arthropoda; class Insecta; order Lepidoptera; family Nymphalidae; genus Mycalesis; species Mycalesis mineus. The sequence continues at coordinate 11,039,495 of CM067887.1, read as the reverse complement.
AAGTTTTGATTTGATTGCAGTAACGTCAGGCAATGTAGCATACATAATTATGTTAGTGTTAAATAAGCTTTAATTAGCATTAGCTTTAAGGTACCCAGTTCAGATTCACAAAGCTTCTAATATTAAACTCATTATTTACAAGAATTCTACACAATTAAAAATGCGGGTAAAGTTAAGTGTAACGGATTGAGTAGGCTTTTCAAAATCGTCCTATATTAGGAATAATGCTAATATATTAAAACAGTTTATAAGTTTGTAGCTATATCATGTGACTTCAAATTATAACTCATAAGCAGGGTCTAGGGCAGATAAATCATGGACACACGTGTTTTTTTTACATTAGGTACATGTGAATTAATTGTATTGAAGCAAGGTTCTAGCCATCAATGAATACCTAAACGATTTAAATTTATTTATTGTTTAATTCATTATCAACTGATGGCATAATAAAACTTCTGTCAGGACTTCCAAACAATATGAGCTACTTGTATCCAGCAGGTGACAGTAAATAGCTGAATGATGCAATAATGATCTTCTACTATTAAATCAACGCCATTTATTTTCAAGTAGGCTTTCGAGTAAGGTTATTTCTGTACCTAATTTACACCGTTGTAGTGCCGGTATAACTATTTAATGGCAATTCTAGTTATTCGTTTGTATGCATCAATTATTTTTTACTGCTAATATTGTATCTGTGAGAACAATATTATTGAAATCTTAAGTGCAAATCCGTAACGACTTGTCGCAGTGGTATTGGTTTGCATGAAATTGTCGTTTCCAAATAAATAGATAGAAATAGTATCGCTGCGACATGTCGTCTGCTTATGTCGTCTGCGATCGGCTACAAACTTGCACCTTTAAAATTAAATACAGAAACTATTCAAAGCCTTCTCTGAGATTTGACTTATCTCAGCGTATAATTTAGTACCGATTTATGATTGTATTCAAGCAATATATTGTGTGTACCGGAACGCAATAACGTAACAAGATTGACTACCTAATTCAAATATCTATTAATGTAAATGTATGCAGATACAATCTTTCGAAATTGGTTTAAGTTAGAGGAGTATATTAAGTTCAAAGAATATTGAAGAATCGGATGCGATCATTTCAATAAACTGCTCTCTGAAGCGTAAAATTTCTAATTTCACTTTCTTGGATATCTAAAGAGGTTTCTTTATTTAAAAAAGTGATTATTGGATTTCTTTCTAATCGGATTATACCGTTTGAATTCATTTTTAATTAACTTAGATTGAGGTTTCACAGAAAAAGGAACTAAATGATTTACATTGGAACAAAGGATTTCACCTTTGGTAAAAATGTTGAATGCACTATATTTCCGTATAACTAAATTCTCTCACATTTGTGTTGTTAGAATAGTTGTTTTTATTTTATATTATTTTTTGACTGCTCGTTGGTTGAAAGTGTAAGCCTAGTTGCTTCGCATCTCGAGGTATTTGGTTCGGGCCCCGGATCGTTATATGAAATATTGAGCTTATCTTTCTGCCAAGAAATTGTTTGTCCAGAATTGTCTCAGACAATACGTCCGTCCTGCAATCCTAGGCCTTACCTGTTTTTATTACTTGACATTGTGAGTTTAGGAATAGTCTTCAACTCTCTTTATAGAGAAACAGAGACGGGTGCGTTAATTACGCAGTTGAGTTCTAAGAAACTTCTAACAAAATAGACATACTGGTTATTATCATTAAAATGATCGTTATAAAGTCAAACATTATTGACAGTACAATTAGTACAGTGCAGTGCAGTACAGGACATACAAACAATAGTACAGTGGTGAGACTAAGCTCCCCCTTTCCCTCTAAGGAGAGAGACCTGGCTCTGGCTGTTAAAGGAGTCTAATGACGATTGTCACATTTGAAAAGAGACCCTTGAAGGTTTCTGGTAGAGATGTAACGACCAAACTACTACAGTTTTTAAGTTATTTATAAAACTCTAAATTAATTTTAACTAGGAATCGAACACCGGTATTCTCATTTGCTATAGTAGATAATAATATCGTACGTATATGCATAGTTTAATTAAGATAGCTGCTGACAGCTCTATAATTAAGTTTGTTGAGACAGGCAATAATTTATGTGGCAGGGCGTTCCTCAAGTTATTCATGGCAAGCAAGATAATACAATATAATGTGAAGTTATGTAATTTGTACTAGATAGTATACAAGTTTTAATATTAAGGTAATGGATGAGTCATAATTATCAGCATGAAGATTTATTTATTATGGAAGGGCATTTGGCGCTGACAAGTACTACGCTCCTCCAACGCAGTTAACGGTTTTAGGGAGATAAAGTTTAAATCTTGAATTTGGTAATGTCAATAAGAGGTTAAGGGCAGGGGCCGCGAAAGTTACATGCTCACCGGTTCACGGGAATTTTTCTACCAAGTTTTCAACTTTCGGGTGTTACTGAGAATTTATGACGATAATAAAATTCAATATTTCATGACGGAGCCCTTCTCTCCTTTTGGAACAACAAGGTTAATGCTATGGCAACTATTGCATTGTTATAAACGGACAGATATGATTTTCTACGTTAATTATGGTTCTACAACTCAATTCAATGATTGCTACTTCTACTATTTTCTCACCACGATGAGGTATATAAAATAAAATAATTAACCTAGAAAAGGTTACTGTAATGAACACGTAAAAAATTTGTAACGCCTTAGGCCTGTGTGCCCCAAGATTTCGGTTATCATAACCAACGGTTAACATAAGCTAACTATAAATTTACTGTTCACGACAACCCGTACGCCGTTTAAGGACGTAAACCGAGCGGTTATCTTAACCGAGCTTACGTCTTTAACCGGCGTACGGGTTGTCATGAACAGTAAATTTTACCTTTAGCTTATGATAACCAAAATCTTGGTGCACACAGGCTTTATAAGATGTTACAAAAATTTTGTAAAAAGTGGATCTTTGTAACAGCTTATAAGATGTTACAAAACTTCAACGAAGAAAATTCATACTATTTTCCGAGTCCATTTCTAATGAGGTCGACGGAATTTCAGAATAATTATGAACTAATTAAAGCTCTCGCGTCCAGAGGTCTCATAAAATTAATATTAAATTAAAAAGAGCCGAGTTTAAGATTAATGTTCTAAATATTGTATAAATATTTAAATTCGTGTACTCGTCATTTTTGATATAAATTATATATTCGTCGCTTCATTCTTCAGATATTTACCAAGTAGTCCCTTTATCTTACAGGCAACCTCGCACGAGTTCAGAGATGTATATATTTTTTTTTTTTTTTATAACCTGCTTTACTTAGATAAAATACGTATAGATGTAGCCACCGCGTGGCCGCACATGAAACAGCAGTACTTAACTGAAGTGTTGCTATTACTAAGAAAATTCCCTACATTTGGGAAACTGACATATTTTACAATTTCATAAAGATAAAGTATTTAAAAAGCAAATATCACTTTGAAAACATGAATAGATGAGCTGGATATTATTTCATAGTAATTTTGCAAAATATGTTCCGCGAATTTACGTAAACCCGCGCGCGCATTCCTAATTGCTACTGTTACATATTAATTAAGTGATAAAATATGAGGAGTATATTTCGTTTATGAAATAGAAAATTTTTATTATTTAATATTTTTTTTATAAATTATTAATAGTGTATATTTTTAATATACATTTTATAGCACATAAATTTGTTAAAAATTTTAAAAAGTAAACATAACACTAAATAAAAATAAATGAGAGAAAAAAAAATAATTAGCCATTTATTCACAAATTAAAGTGAGAAAAAAACAGAAAGGATAACATACCTAGAACACTTTTAAATAAAAGAAATTAACCTAACATAAAAAATAAACCAATTTAAATTAACAGTATCATAATATGTATGTAATAATTACTTCTAAAATTAAATGTTTAACAGTCCTATACTATAATTATAATGCTGTTTTGTTAAAATAAACATAATAACATGTAAAAAGTCCAAGTTTCCGATTTTGAAGAAAGAACACTGTGTATCGTCCCCTTCCACAAAATAAAAAACTTGTGCTAGGAGTAGTTTACTCACAAATATAGTTCAACCGGGGATCTAACGTTTATATAATTATAGTTCTCTTAATAATTATAGTGTTATAAGTTCACTTGTTTGTGGAAAGTTTATATTATCTGGGTAATTTGATGAGGTGGATGTATTCACATATTGATTTAATAGAACCGAGGAAGCCTGCAATAAACAGAGAGAGAATAGTATTATTATGAAATTTTATTATGAAAGTACCTAAGAGTTTGGAGAAATGATTATAGTTTTCATTGGTTATATATGTATTTTAAGCTGATATCTAAAGAGCTGAAGTGATAATTCAACAGATTTTTATTTACAAGTTAGAAAAGTACACATTCGATTAAATAAAAATTGATTTAGTGGAAAAATTAAACAAGGGCATGGCAACACTAAAAGTTCTTGTCAAGAGGTTATTTTTTAAAATAAACACCATATTTAGTTAATATCTTCGATATTTAAGGTAAATTCTTTATTGATACATTTGTTAAGGCATATTTATATCTGTTTTATGTAATAGAACAATAAGTTATTGCATTCTTACGAGTGAAAAGTGACTTCATCTGCCATTGTTTCAGTTCGGCTTTTACAGCCTAAAATACTGCATCCTCCCATTATAACTAATAATGATCACACTGCACTTAACTAAAGGAGTCTTTTTCTCAAAAGTAGACTATTTATAAAACTATTAAAGACATAAAACTAATAAACACAATGAACATTAAAAAAAGTTGTCACAAAATACATTTTGACAGCACCTTATTTGGCCAGCTTGTAAAATAGGCCAAACGAGGAAAACCGCCACGGTGAATGAGACAAAAGATGATATTTTTTATCTCAATATTCGCATGAAATTCGTATATACCCGTCTCACTTCTACATCCAGCATTACTTTATGGCTACGTCTATTAGTATTATGTCAATGCTGCTTTACCTCACTTGAAACTGTTTCATTCCTTTATCGTTGCGTGGCAACGAGCGCACACACCTATTAAAAAATGGCGAAACGTAGTGCACAACAGAAGTTGGAAAAATATAAACGTAAGATTAGAAGATTAGAAAAGAATAAGGAGAAAGATTGGCTTCGGATACGACGACGTATAGATTCATCTGAAGATGAACACGTTGCAGGTTAGTTTACTTTATTATGACCCACTAAAAATCGCGATTGACTGCGAGTCAATTGTGATAACATAATTAGCTGCGAGCTAATTATGAGTCATGTCTCATGACAACTAAGTAGAAAATATGTGTAATCTGAAATAGATATGCACAGAAACTACAAATTACAAAAAAAAAAGCCAACGTGTGCTATACCCATTTTTTCGACCGCTCAAATATCGTAATATGTTTTTGTAGATACGAGCGACGTCGGACCACAAGAGGGTCCATCTACTCTTCCTTACGAAGAAGGCCCGCCAGTGGCAGCTCCTGCCCTGCAGGAAATATCAGACATCACATTGGATGCGGCGGTCCCGTCAGCGGAGTCAACCTCGGTGACTTTAGACCCGGAGCTACTATCTGCGTTGGGATCTTCTACATCGAGTACGCCAGATTTCGGAGAAGAGGTCCATGAGAGCTTAGCTAGTCTGTGGACCCCCCTACTGAAGAAAGGGTTGGCTAAAGATGATAGAGATAAGCTTATGAAAGAACATCTTATACCCACTAATTGCAAATTATTGCAAGCTCCGAAGTTAAATGTGGAAATTTCTGCCGCCGTATCAGATATAGTTAGAGGACGAGACAAAAAATTGTTTAATTTTCAACAACAATTAGGAAACGGTACCGCAGCAATAAATAAAGCAATGGACAATTTGCTCAAATCAAATAATAAAGTTCTTGCTTTAAAACATTTAAGCGACGGTTGTCGCTTGTTATCTGATTTGCATCACTCTTTGACCAAAGATAGAATAAAATTAATAACCCCAAGTCTGGAAAAGAACTTCCTACATGTCATTCAAGACTCAGAACGCGATGATACCCTATACGGTAACTCATTATCTGAAAAAATAAAAGCCAGTAAGGCCATTGAAAAACAAGGATCTCAGATAAGAAAAACTATAATAAATCAGAACAACAAGCCGCCGGTCACACACTCTGTCAACCAGGGAAACTGGCCAGGACCTCCTCGCTACCCGTCGAACAGGGGGGGGCGGGGAGGTCAAAGGAGACCACCAGTGACGTCACGTCGGTCATTTCCATCGCAGTCTCAAGCGACAGCGAAGAGCTCCTACGCACCGAAAACTCGTGCGCCACAACAAAAATAACTCAGGTACATGCAGGCAGAATAGGATTTTTCATTAATTGTTGCCGTCAGATAACGAAGAACACTATCGTTATCATGGATAAAACACGGTTTTAAAATTCCCATTTGTTCTCGAGTCAATCAGCCAAATGCACCACTGTCTAACTTCACTCTCGATGAGGCTATAGATATGCATATGGCAATCAATAAATTATTAGAACTAGGGGCTATATCACGTTGCATCGCAACTCATGACCAGTATATATCGAAAATATTTTTAGCACCTAAAGCTAATGGAGGCAAGCGGTTTATTTTAAATTTAAAATCACTAAATAAATTTATTACAAAAACACATTTTAAAATGGAGGATTATAGGACGGCCGCAAAATTAGTTCCCGAAGGCGGGTTTTTAGCTACAATTGATCTAAAAGAAGCCTATTTACTAGTTCCTAAATTCGCATCCGATCGAAAATACTTACGGTTTAACTTTCAAGCTCCTAATTATAACAGTTTATGTACATACCAGTTCAATTCTATGCCGTATGGCTTATCGTAGCACCAAGAGTGTTCACAAAAATTATGAAAGAGGTTATGGTCTGTCTTCGGAAACAGGGACACAAATCTGTAATATATCTAGATGACATATTATGTGTAGGTAATGATTACGAGGAATGTATAACCAATGTACGCGAAACCCTAAAACTTTTAGAATGTTTAGGTTTCGTAGTTAATTATGAGAAAAGTTCATTAAAACCATCTCAAAAATGTAAATTCTTAGGATTTATATATAATACACATGATATGTCTTTATCATTACCTATTGAGAAACGCAACAACATTCACCAGTTAGTCAAACGTTTTTTAAGTTTTACAAAATGTACAATTCGCGAGTTTGCGCAATTAATAGGGATCTTGGTAGCAGCTTGTCCAGCAGTTCGATACGGCTGGCTTTATACAAAATTGTTAGAATGGCAGAAATACCTAGCATTACAACAACATAATAGTAATTTCGAACATGAGATTATCATTTCTCAAATGGTCCTAGAAGACCTTAACTGGTGGCGTAATCATATTTTTACATCTTTGTGTCCTATAAGAAATCAAAGTTATAGAAAAGAAATATATTCAGATGCCTCTAGAATAGGTTGGGGTGCTGTCTGTAACGGTGCAAAAGTCCATGGTAAATGGAAAGCCGTAGAGATGAAGCACCATATAAATTACTTAGAACTTTTAGCCGTATTTCTAGGTTTAAAAAGTTTCGCCAGTAATGACGACAATTGTACAATATTGCTGGAAGTAGACAACACCACAGCAATTAGTTATATAAACCGCCTAGGGGGAGTCCAATTCCCGCATCTAAACGATCTGGCCTGGTGTATTTGGCAGTGGTGCGAGCAGCGTAATATTTGGTTGTTCGCTTCTTACGTAAATACTAAAGACAATTATGCTGACGCAGGATCTAGGAAGATCAACCCTGATACGGAGTGGGAGTTATCAGATCACGCTTATACTATTATTAAAAGACACTTTGGCTGCCCTGAAATTGACCTCTTTGCTTCTCGCTGCAATACCAAATGCGACTCGTTTGTTTCCTGGAAACCAGAACCAGATGCTTACGCTGTAGATGCTTTTACGGTAAATTGGAAGTCTAAATACTTCTACGCGTTCCCGCCTTTTTTCTTAATTTTAAAATGTTTACGCAATATTATCGAAGATGGGGCCAAGGGAATTTTAGTTTTCCTCCATTGGCCTTCACAACCATGGTACCCACTTCTAAAGGGTTTACTAGATTCCCATATACTTTATCTGAATAAATTTCTTCTTCAATCTCATTTCAGGGAACACCACCCCCTGCACACCAAACTTACCCTGGGTGTCGCGAGGCTTTGCGGACGGCATTCAAACGCCGGGAAACCCCGACTCGTTAAACCTCATGATGGCTTCGCTAGCAGACAACACTATTAAACAGTATAACGTGACATTGAAGCTTTGGTGGCAGTTTTGTTCTTCACACAATATTGACGTTTTTGGTGGTTCAAAAACATCGGTTATTTCTTTTCTAACCGAGCAATTCAATAAGGGTTGTTCATTTGGTTCCCTCAACAGCCATCGTTCCGCTCTGTCTTTGATTATGGATTTTAACGTAGTTCCGATGATTGTATAAAACGATTACTGAAAGGAGCTTATAAACTGAAGCCTAATAAGCCAAAGTATACTTATACTTGGGACCCACAATTAGTGCTTAATTACGTGACAAATTGGTACCCAAACTTGGAGTTAAGTATCGATAGAATTACCAAAAAATTAGTAATTTTATTAGCACTTTGCACAGCCCATAGGGTACAAACATTATCTCTTATTAAATTAAATAATATATCAATTACTTCAAATGGGGCTAAGATAGCGATAACAGACATTGTTAAGACGTCCGCTCCGGGACGAGATCAGCCAGTTTTATTCCTACCCTTCTTTCGCGATAATGAAAACATATGTCCCGCTTCAGTCCTCAAGGATATTTTTGTAAAAAAAAAAATATTAGGACCACGAATATAGGAAACCTCCTAATAACTTATAAGAAACCACATAAAGCCGCCACAGCTCAATCTATTAGTCGATGGATTAAGCAGATGCTGGCAGAAAGCGGCGTGGACGTGTCCACGTTCAGTGCACACAGCACGCGACACGCAGCCACATCGGCCGCTCGCGCAGCCGCGAGCAATAAGAAAGACAGCGGGCTGGACCTCCACGTCCTTAGCCTTTGCCCGATTTTATGACAGGCCAATTTCGAATGATGACGATTTTGCAAACGCTGTTGTTTCCTGTAGTTGATTAACTAATTACATAATAGTTAGCAGTTATTGTTAATTCTTATAATAATTCGAGTGTTTAATTGTGATTTTGTTTACGTTTCGTTTTCATAAATAAAAAGATATGTATATTACCAGAACAAAACTTGTTTCTCTGAAAATCTACTTGGTAAATATCTGAAGAATGAAGCGATGAATATATAATAAATGATCAAACGAACTTCCTGAAGTGAAGTTCGATCATTATTATATGAGTAGCTTCATTCGAAGATATAAGAACCCTCCTCACCCATTATAAAACCACATTTCATAAAGTTCTGTGCTTTTAACCCTAAATGTTTTGTTCATAACGTATCTCTAAAAGAATGAAACAGTTTCAAGTGAGGTAAAGCAGGTTGTAAAAAAAAAAAATATATACATCTCTGAACTCGTGCGAGGTTGCCTGTAAGATAAAGGGACTACTTGGTAAATATCTTCGAATGAAGCTACTCATATAATAATGATCGAACTTCACTTCAGGAAGTTCGTTTGATCATTTAATATAGATGTTTATTAATTATGCAAACATTTTAGCTGTCTTACAGCCACCCCGATTAGCAGTAGCTGGCTTTTTGTGTAATAACGCAAAGAGCTAGGCTACTGCGGCTTCGTTATTTTTTTAAATTATTTCTGCTACCTATTACCTATATATCGCTGTATTTTAGTCAGAAAAATGTTATTGTTGGAGAAATTACACAATTTATACAGGTTTTAATTTAATTAATCACAAAACAATTTTGAAACTGATACTTAAAATTTGAAATATAATTTCAATAATATGTATTTTTACGTGTGGTAATAATAATAAATAATTACAGTATCTACACAGTATTGTTGCATAATATACAATAAATGTCAAAATTAGTGTAAAAACGGTTAATATTATTTAACAGGCGATTTAATGTCGGTGATATGTTTCAACTTATAATAGGTACACATATTAAAATAAAAATCGAAGCACACAAATATATCCATAAGAACATTAAATGACTAATCACTTTAATAAATAAACTGAGTAGAATAATGCTTTTTTTACATCTATATAAGCATAATTTTATAATCCAAATGAGTGTACTATGGTGAAATTAAATCATAAATGAGGCGGCATTCTGTAAGAAGTGTTTTTAACCTGAATATTGCATTTTCATAGGCAAAGGATTTCCATGAAACAATAGGTGTATCGTTAACTATTACTGTAATTAAAAATGCTCTATTAAGATCATTCTTTTTAGGCGATACAATCCACGTGTCTTTCACAGAACACTAATAAAATATTTATCTATTCATCGCTATTTGAGTTAAAATCATCTGGTGAATAGGAAAATTGAAGTGATTGACACTCAAATCAATATATACAGGGCGTGTCGCAAATATTCCTCTGTCAATAGGGGAGCCCAAGTCTAAGTAATGTGTGTAACCTTATATTAGCGCTACATATTGTAAGCAAATGTTTATAGAAAGCTTAGGACTAATAATACAGGATCCGTGGCCTATTTTTTCACTTGATTACTATCAAGCTAATTTTCCGTGAGTAGCTTCATTTTGATAAGACGCCCAACAATTTCCTGTGCGAAAATTTTTGATTGTGGTAGCTAACAGAGGTAGCAATGATAAAATATGTCGATTTGATGATTCTTCAATATTTATTACTAACTGAATTGTTTTTATTAAATCTTAAGATAATTATCTAAATTATTTGAAAAAATATTTGTCCTACAAAATCTATGGTTTCATCAAAGAGTCCTCCCCCTCCAACATGACTGTATTGATAACGAGATCACCAAAAATGATTACTAACCAGCTGATTTTTTTTTTATTACTTAGTTAAAAAAAAAATCAAAATCAAAAAAAAAATCAAAATTTATTACTTAGTTAAAAAAATAAATAAGTCTTTAATGATAAATGGTGAAACGCTAAAAATGGAGAGTTCTACAGTCTTTCTAGGAGTGACCTTGGACTGTAAACTTCAGTGGAGCGCTCATATAGAGTCACTGACAGCTAAACTTAGCTCAGCAGCATTTGCAGTGAGAAAAATAAGACAGTTTACCGATGTAGAAACAGCTAGACTGGTTTATTTTGCTTACTTCCACAGTGTGATGTCTTATGGCATCTTGTTGTGGGGAAAGGCTGCTGACATAAAGTCTGTCTTTATACTTCAGAAACGAGCAATTCGGTCGATTTATAAACTTAAACCACGCGAGTCCCTTCGATTAAAATTTAAAGAAATAGGAATTCTTACAGTAGCCTGTCAATACATATTCAATAACCTAGTTTATGTTAAACAAAATATAAATATGTATAAACAGAAAAAGGATTTAAACGACCGTCTTCCTAGAAATGGACATAAGTTAGTCATATCAGCTTATCGCCTCCGAAAAGTACAAAAATCTTTCGTAGGATTGGGTGTACTCTTCTACAACAAGATGCCCAATTCAGTTTTGGATCTGCCATTGCATAAGTTTAAACAATGTATTAAAACTCACTTACTGAGTCAGGGTTATTATACTATCGATGAATTTTTAAATGACAAAGATGTTCAAAGGCAATTGGATAGCCTTTCAACTTCACACAGGAAGTAAAATAAATAACTTTATGTAACAACACACTTAATATTGTAAAATTGATAATATTATAAAAAGAGCAACTGTTGAGTTTCTTGCCGGCTCTTCTCAACAGGGCCTGCCTTCCGAGCCGGTGGTAGAGTCACTACAAATAGTCCAATTTGACGTTTCAAAAGTGCTTGTAATAAGCCTACTTGAAATAAACGATTTTGAATTTTGAATTTTTTTTTTTATAATTTAACAGCCATATTGTCCTACAAATTTCGTGGTATGTTATCCCGGTTCCTACGCTTAAAAGTAGTAGTACAGATCATTGATGTAAAAATAATTACTATCAAGCTGAATCTTCGTGAATAGCATCGTTTTAATGAGACGCCCAACAATTTCCTGTGCGAAAATTCTCGATAGTGGTAGCTAACAGAGGTAGCAATAATAAAATATGTCGATTTGATGATTCTCAAATATTAATTACTAACTGGATTGTTTTTCATTAAATCTTAAGATAATTATCTAAATTATTTGAAAAAATATTTGTCCTACAAAATCTATGGTTTGATCAAAAAGTCCTCCCCCTCCAACATGTATCGATAATGAGATCACCAAAAATGATTACTAACCAGCTGATTTTTTTTTTATTTAGTTAATAATTATATAATGTAACGGTCATATTGTCCTACAAATTCCGTGGTACGTTGTCCCGGTCCTACGGTCAAAAGTAGTAGTACAGATCCTTGATGTAAAAATAGCGTGGTACGCTATTGCGGTGCTCCAATTGAATGTATATTGGAAAGTCATGAAATTAAAAATCAATTTATTTCTCAAGCGTGCGAAAAAAAAATGTTGACTTTTTGGTAGATTTCACTCAACAATAAGTTAAAAAATTACTGAAAGTCAACTGAAATTAAACAAAACAATTACAAAGAAAACTTTGTGCCGCTTGGGTTTCTGTATTTTTCTACAACAGCTGAAAATGAAAATGAAGAAATTTTAAAACAAAAAATCGTAGGATATGATCCTTCCAGTTTGCCACTAACAAAAGAAGAATTGTTACAACAAATTAAAAGAACTGCATTTATCTGCAATGTATGGTGTAACGCACATATGCGGTGCCCCACGGAAAAATTGCCGGAAAATTTTGGATGGACAATAATTGATGGCAAATATGAATATTATTGGTTTGATGGTCCCCAAAGTCCATCTTTTGAAGAATTATCTTCTGAAATACAAGGTACCCTATTTATACTATTGTTATTTATTGATTGATTATTCATTATTTTATAATTTACTAAATTTTTTCATGTTATTACAGAGTCAGATATTACGAGTGAGGAAAGTGAAATAAATGAAGATGACAGCGATGTTAGTAGCGAAGATTATGAAGATTCATCAGATGAATATGATGAAGATTAATTTTTTTTTTTATCTATAAATACACCAATACACCAATTTTTGTACCTAATTTTCCTAAAAAATAAACTTATTTAAATTTTAAAAAAGATTTTTCACTGTATCTTATGTTAGAAATAGGAAAACGAAAAAATTACAATTCTTGTCGGACTAGTGATACATACCTGTTTTTTTGTAGGACATTGTTTTATTTGGGCACTGAACACACTAACCTATTATGTAATATTTTTGTCCTACAGTTAGTAATGAGAAAAATGGTCTTATGGTATTAACAATTTCTGAGCGTAGGACCGGGATAACATACCACGAAATTTGTAGGACAATATGGCTGTTAAGTTATATATATATTAACTAAGTAATAAAAAAAAATCAGCTGGTTAGTAATCATTTTTGGTGATCTCGTTATCAATACATGTTGGAGGGGGAGGACTCTTTGATGAAACCATAGATTTTGTAGGACAAGTATTTTTTCAAATAATTTATATAATTATCTTAAGATTTAATAAAAACAATTCAGTTAGTAATAAATATTGAAGAATCATCAAATCGACATATTTTATCATTGCTACCTCTGTTAGCTACCACAATCAAAAATTTTCGCACAGGAAATTGTTGGGCGTCTTATCAAAATGAAGCTACTCACGGAAAATTAGCTTGATCGTAATCAAGTGAAAAAATAGGCCACGGATCCTGTACTATAAGTGTGTTTAACTGTTAATAATTTATATTCATTTCTTGGTAATTTTTAGATATCTGTCCATCAGTGGCCTGGCTGTAACATTTTTTAATATTATTTTGATGTATTGACATCAGATCTGAACAAGTATGTACATTTTCAAAGTTTGAGATAAAGTTCAGAGAGAGTTGGTGTTTTGGCTACCAAGTTTGGACTCACTCATACATACTAATAAGGCAATTTAAATAAAACTTGTAAGTATAAGGACCAAGTAAAAGTTTATAGTTTTAAGTGTTGTAACCTTTAGATGTTATTTAATAATTTAAACGTTTTTCTAGCTACCAAAAATAGTTTAATTAAAAAAAGTTTTGTATTCACACAAATACATAAACGCACATACACTTATACAACTCGGCACTCATCTTTAGAAGCCGTTCCAGACTAATAATGTAATAAAACACTGAAATTCCAGCAATATTACAGTGTTTTGTTGAATGGTTTTGAAGTTGGTTAAAACAATTAAGTTGGTATATTTGTTCTATTCTATTGCGTGGGTAACTAAAGTGCAGTTTAGTTGTCAATCCCGGTGGAAAACGCGTTGGTAACTAAACTGTGATTTTGTTGCCAATTCTAGCGGAAAATTCTTTGTTCGTTTTATTCTCGAGAAAATCTATTTTAAAAGCGCTCCGTGACATTTTGGCATCAGCTGCAGAGTTTACGAAAGCAATACGGTAATGCGGCAGACAGCAGCGTTTAATTACTTATCATTAAAATAATATTCAACCTTGGACTCTCCGAGTGGAGGACGTGACATGGCGCAAAATTAAATCCGATTTAAATTTAACAAATCTCCACGTATTACAAAAAAAGATCCCCACCATGTCTGTCTGTCTGTTCACGATAAACTCGAATACTGCTGAATGGATTATCATGCGGTTAGCAATAGATAGAGTGATTCCTAAGGAAGGTTTAAGTATATAATTTGTAATTGTATTATAAATTAGCTCAAATATGACGATAATTGCTTGAGCAGTCATCTAGGAGCTTTCACTGAAAATGCTGCCTTTTGATATATAACATTATATGTTAGAATTAACCTATGCTCGCGGGTTCACCTGCAAAATTCTCATGCCCGTGGGAATATGGGTGGTTTAAATTTTTTTGGTGTTCTTGGTAGGTTACACACAATTCGGTTCGCGAGCGAAGTCGTGGGTCTCTGCTATATGAGATATATAAAATATAAAACATTTAAATTAATTAAAACATTATTTTTCTAATTATTTTTGATTATCCATGTATTCAAAATTATTGTTTTTGACTAATTATTATTATTAATTCAAGGCTTCAGTAGTAATTATTGCTTTGTTATAATAACAATTGAGTATCAAGCTTCGTCTGTTAAATAATAAATAATTAATTCAGACCGGATTTAGTTTTTCATTTAACCTGCCAATTAAATGTAGATGCGTTGATTAAATGTTCATAGCGGAAAATTACTTTATAAGCGATAAAAAAATGGTGGCTCATTATTTATACGCGAATTATTAATAAGCCAATTAAGTAGGTTAATTCAATACAGATATATATATATATATATATATATATATATATATATATATATATATATTATAATTTATTTATTCAAGTTATTATTGGCATTCAAACAATGCAACATGCATTGTTTGAATACTTTTAAGGAATAGAGAAAAGTTCAGAGGAAAATTCGGAGTCTCTAATCGGGCAATGGAGAGAGTTTGTACTTATTTACGTGATCGAATTGAAGTTAAGATCCTGAAGACCATATATTTAAAGTGAATAAATATGACCTTACTAATGAACGAACTAAAAATTACTATCTGGTTAGTTCATAGGCTGTAAAAGTGGGTACGAGAGGTATACCAGCAAAATCTCTCTGTTAACTGCTGTAAGACCTTGGCTTTACTAGAAATGCAACAAGCTCCATATTAGAACAAAAACCAAAGCTGCTCTAGTAGGATTATTCCAAATTTATCTAATTATTGTCATTTATTAGCTTATTTTTTGACACCTGTCCATAAACCTGCACTCGTGCTACAAGTCTCAGGCTCTGTTCGGGATTTTCTCTGGCACGTGATGGATTCGACACCCACACGGTGAACCCATGGAATGCAAAAATATTAGTGTCATTATTGCAAAGCTAAAGTTGTTGTCGTTGCGATCTTTATGGTCCCAAGTTAGAAAGGCGACGCGGTACCGTAAAGCACAGTGTTTGTTGACAGCATATGTCAACGACATGAAAAAATTGCTGGTTGTCGTTGGATGCAGGCAGCTACGTCAAGATATTTCTACAAAAGGTTCTAGTATGTAATTACTCCCATCGGATTATGCAATGATGATAATATAAAACATTATATTATAAGATGACTTGAAAGAGCAATTAATCTCGTATAAAATTTAAGTTAGCAAAAACATTGATTCCTCTAACTGCCTACTGGTTTACCAATTACGTCGTTATCGGAAAACGATTACCGATATCTAGGCTTAAGATTGTACCTATTGAGAATTCAAGGGACTTTGGACATCCAAAGTTTAAAATTACGAATAAATACGGCGACTTTGAGTTAAATACGGACGCTTTTTCGATTATTTTTGGCTCGCTATTTTGTGATGTGATTATGATTTTGTTTTCGTGTTATGAATTGTTTGTGATATTCGGCAGTCTTTCAGGTAAATGATTTTTGTATTGTTATGGACCGTTTGGTTTGTCAAAAAATTACTTTGTAAGAGTTAGGTTAGGCAGATGTATGTACATTTTGCTTTGTAATACGGCCAAAGTTCGATATCCAGCTTGAATAAATTCAGGTATTCGCAATGTCCAAAGATCTAAACTGAGGTTAGCCCAGGTGTACAGTAAGGCAGATAAAGCCTGTGCCTAAATTAAGACATTAAAACGCTGCTGATGATACTAAATAAGTTACCGTTATAGCACAACGACTTGCAAAGCTGAAATGAAAATGGGCAGGTTCCATAGTTTTAAGAGCTAATAATGGACATAGGGATCCCAGGTTGCTGAGTTGTCAACGCATCGGAAAGCACAGTGTTGTTTGTTGTTGAGAACTTCCAAAGGATTACAGCGAGCTGCTAGGTACATGCGGCTCGTGTCCGTGGTGTTAGAAAGCTTCACAAGATGTCTGTGGATGCACATCGGTAATGATGATAACAAAGACAACGATAATGCTACAGTATGGTTAGTTATAACATGAAGATCTTTCATTCAAGACGGATGACTGGAGGAATCAATACAAAGATTATTTATATCAGATGGGTGGAGCGATAAGATGGAGGACTACTATTTATTACGGGATAAGATAACGGACGCCTGTCATAACAATGTCTCCGTGAAAATTACGACCGACAACGACTACTTTGCTAGATGAGCCACTAAACTGACAGATGACGGTAGTGAGAGTTGATATTCGTTGTTGAGTCGGGTTGATATCCATTAAAATTGAATATAAAAAACAAGGATTTCTTAATAAGAAACATGTATTCTTACAAACTTAAAGAAAGAATAAATTAAACTTAGGCGAGTTTTCAACTGACTCTCTCAGATCAGAGTAGCCTAGTAAGATGGGGAAAAGCCTCGGAAAAATCTTGCTATACCTGCGGTGAGGCAGTGGGTACTGCAAGGCACTTATTGGTAGGATGCAAGGTGCTCCTGGACAGGGGTCTCTACTCACGCCGCCACGACAGAGTACTAGAAATCATACGTGAAGCTATAAGCCTTTCAGTAGCTAGAGCCCAAAAAGGGTTGACGACGAATAAAAGACAAACTAATTAAAATTGAATATAAAAAAACAAGGATTTCTTAATAAGAAAGATGTATTTTTACAAACTTAAAGAAAGAATAAATTTTTCCTTTTTTTATTTAAAAAAAAAAATAGAAGTAGTATATTCTGATGGTGTATACATTTTTAGGAATAAGTTATTGAATACAATCCACTCCAACGTCTTTAGATTACACATTATTTCGGCAAGATAAAATACAAATAAGATACCTAACATCGTACCTATTTTACTAACAATAGATTTCTCTCCCAGTATAATGTGGATCTCCATTGTTGCTCATAACAATAATAACACAAAGCATATCATAGCCAATTTAGGCGATAAGTAATTTTATACTACACGCAAGCTTATTACGTCATAACGAGCTCTATGGAATTCATTTTATATAATAAGATTTTCCCACACAAATCTGTGAAGAAAATGTGTTCACATTTTAGTATGATTGGCGATCGCCAAAGTAAATAAAATCTACTGTACAGAATGAACTTTGAAAATATACGAGTTGTTTGGTGGGGCTTACCAGTACATTTGTCATTCGTCGTCTAGACTTTTTATTATCCCAACAATGTCTCTTGAAGTTGATCCATCATTATTAAAACTCGCATCTGGTATAAGCCCTCTCTAATATACCCATTGCTTCCAGAAGCTTCTAATGAAAGTCTTTTACGATGATTTTGCCTACGGAATGGACTTATAGGTTTTCGTAATAAGATTAAGTGTTGTAGAAGTGAAAAATACCACGTTTTCATTCATTTTTTTTTATTGACTAAAAGTTAGTCCTTGATTGCTATCACACCTGATGTTAAGTGATGATGCAATCTAAAGTGGAAGCGGGCTAATTTGTTAGGAGTAGGATGAAATCTACACCCCTTTCGGTTTCTACGCGACATCGTACCGGAACGCTAAATCGCTTGGCGTCTTACGTCTTTGTCGGTAGGGTGGTAACTAGCCACGGCGAAAGCCTTCCATCAGCCAGACCAAGACAAATTAAGAAAAATCTCAATCTGCCCCGCCGGGAATCGAACCCGATTGAATCGAAGTGTTATGCGCGGTGGATTTATAAAACGGGGGTCCTCGTTTTATAAATCCACCGCTCATAACACTGCGCCACGGAGGCCGTCAAAATCATGGTATTGTCCAAGTATTTATATTTTTGACGAATTAAAACATAATAAAGTCGCAAATTAAGTTTGAAAGGGAAGACTCTCTAAGCTTTAATGTACCCATTACAGATAAATGATATACAACATCGGTACCAATTGACGCTCGATTATTTTTTTTATTTGACAAACTACATATCTTTACCAAGTCGTGCTCGGCACTCTCATAATTATATTGTCAAAAAAGTTTAACAAGGTTCCCTAAAGTTTATAAAAAGGCTTAACTTTTACATATTATTTCCTTAGAGGACAAGACTTAAGAAACTTCACCCCATTTACCACTTTATTGAAAAATTTATAATAAGAGGGCGGGGAATCTATTTTGTAAAACTTTGTCAATCTGTTTCCCACCTTTGACCTAGTCTAAGGTTCTCACTTACATATAGAACTGAAGCAACGTACCTGTAAAACTAGTGACTAAAAAATAACAATCAGATTCTCTGCATGTTTTCCTAAAGATGTACAGCAAATGGTATGAATAAACATAAATATATTGTTTTCCTAAACACTAATTTACTATTGCAAATTTTTCGTGTAAGTGTAAATTACATATTAGGTTCCTTGGTCTGCGAAATACGTCCTTAATCCGCTCAACCTTATGTCGAGCACCTACTCCGGGGCACTGACAGAGAGTTTACTCGTGTATGGCTAGTTCGCTTTGAGGATTTGAACACGCTTACGTAAATTTACGTATACAAGGACGTATCCCTTGATTGATTATACCATCTAATACATAAGATAAAACAACTCGTTAGGTTATGTTTGCGTATTCAATAGTAACTAAGAGTAGTACTCTGCGGTTTTGCCTGCGCAGTTCTCTACCTGTGAAGATAAGATAAGACGGCTTATAGTCATAAATGACTATTAGCCGTACCTGACTATAAGTCGTCTCTGTGTCATATATTCTCATACACATCCACTCAGCCGGTCAGCCGAGATTAAGTAACAAATAACTATGAAATAAATAAATTTTCTAATTTTGTGGGCAACTTTCAAATTCTTTTTCAAAATTCATTCTTATGACAATAACAAACACAACCATACATATCGAAATCGTTCCAGCCGTTCACGTGTTATGTTAGGTATGTCCAAGTAAGATAGGGATTAAATTTTATAAATACAGATAACAAAAATATAATGACTGGACATCTAAAAATAGAAATCATTTTCCCGGATATAAAGTATCCTTTTGTGAGCGCTCTCCACCGTGAGTGGGTGAAGGCATTTGCATTCCAATGCGGCCGATTGAATAGAACATTTTATTTAAAGAAAGATTATTTCAACAAGATTCATCCCCTGTTTATAATTCCATAAGATAAGTTATTTTTTTCTGTCCATTTCAGCAATCTAATTTCCGAATGTGATTAAATAAATTCTCGCAGATTCTAAGAAGCTTTTGCTGTTTTATTTCACAGAAAGATTTATTTAAATTCTGTAGCTGTAGTACATTTATGTATTTACTGTAGTACATAATCGTTAAGATTACGAGTTTGAAAAGTGTGACTTCGCATTACCTTTTTAATAAGTCAGTTGAAAGGCGTTAAGATAAAACTTCAATAAGGCAGGAGACCAATCGTACAGCAAGGCGCGCCACTTCAGAGCTAGGGGTATGGAGAACTCACCTAAGTTTAACCACTCATTTTGCATTTCTAAATTCATAGCATGCACTTTATAGTTGTCGTCTTCATATTTTGTAGATAATTTACGTGACATGAACTAACAATTGTAGAGTTAAGATAAAAAGATTTTAATTTCGACAATAACTCAATGCTATTGCGGCTGGAATTAAAAGACACTTAGTAGAGGTATTTTTTACTATATGACAAAAAAATAAATTATATTTCTTAATTACTATGAACTTTAAGAAGAAGTTAAACATGAGAAAACTAGGCCTATTGAAAAACTACGAGTGAACCAAAACAATCTTTAGAACTAGGTGACTAAATATACAATTTCACGGCAAATCAATCATTTCCTTATTGTATCGTATATTACATAGAAAAATTGAAACCGCGTGAGCGAAATCGCAGGTAGGGTGAAATACTATTCGGTTGATGAAAAAATGCCTTTTCTTATAACGTGAAGATTGAAATATTGCATGATTCATAAGTTATCAGAAGAATGTGTGAGGTGAAATCCCAGTGGAACATGTGGGGAAAAATATTGCGGAACAATCAATAAAACTATACCTATATAATTATACCTATATTTTGCGTATATTTATTTTATTTTCCTTTACTACATTATAGATAAATTATGAATGTATGAGTTAGTTATGAACATGTAAATAGTTAAATGTATGATGTGTAGAGTTAGAACGTGCAAACTGTAAAGGTAGTTTATTTCGGTAAGTGTCTACAGTTAAAACCTGACTCTTCAAGAGATCGGCATATCTTTACATGAAAATTTTTTATTGGGATCTGTATTAGTTTAACATGTAACATAATGGTCATTATTTTTACGTCATTTTTGACATTGACATTAACTGCACAAAATCACATCTTAAATAATGACATCCTTTTCCTTCCATCCTTTTTGATAATTGCCAATTTATTCTGGAGATTTTTAAATCCTATGCTATCTTCGTATTAGGTAAAAAATAGTGACTGCAAAATGTTTAGCGTAGATGCGGACAGAATTATAATTTGATTTCAATCAATTTTAACAAAATTTATTCATAATATCAAAAAAGTTACTATTGTTCGTAAGGGTCGCCCTATACCTCTCATTAATCTTTCATTCGGACCATTCTCCATAAACGGTGAATCGAGGACACTAAAATGCTCTATTTTATGTTGGTTTGGGTTTGACAATCTCTCTGGCGTCTTTAGGTACGGGTTGCTTTTATAGGTTGAATAAATTTAACAACAGGTGAAATAGCATGCGAGTTAACTTTTCTAATAAAAAATGTTGGGTATGTTTTTCTTGGATATTTTATTTATCTGACGTGACGTGGGAAAAAGCTTGATAAATTGTTTTGCGCAAATACGATGCTTTGTCTCGTAACATTCATAGTGGTTTTTTTAAGTTATATATTCTGACTATAATGTCATGTCGGATGTACATTTATTGAGCCATAATTAATTAACTATTGGAAATTCTTCCTGCATGAATTGTTATTATTAGAGCAAACACTAGCTAATCCCGTGCTAATTACGAAATTTAGAAGTGAGATTAGCAGATTAACATGTGTAGTACAGCACGAATCTATGTAAATGTACGAAAACATAATAATATGTAAATGGTACATTTCGTTGCGATTTCGTTGTATATATATTTCCATTCTCTATTTTTGTACTTTATAGTATTTTACCTTAGAATTAGGCTATTACCAGTAAAATAATGTATGCTTTTTCTAAAAAGAATGTTTTCGATTCGATCCATATGTAAGCGATTTTATCACAAAGAACTGCTCCGATTTAAATGGAGTGTTTGTTACTACATAGGCTAGGTTTCCTAATTTTTAAATAATATTGTAATATTGAATTCTGGTACTAATAATTTTGACGGGTGCATTCCAGTAGTACCCCCTAATTTTAGTTCTACAGCTTGTTGATACACCATATTAGTGCTTAGTGTCCCGTAGTTTTATATAGAACTAATGGGACAAAATTAAAGAAATTTCGATATCACCATCTTGTTCGTGCGTTACATATAAAATATCTATAGTTTTTATAAGTCTAATATGGAATCTCTTTTAATTGCAATAATAAATGTTCACTTAAATTTGAGAATATCAATAAACATACTATATCGAATACAGCTTTGCTGAAATTGCTCAAAACGTCTTTAAAATGGTATTGAGGTGTTTAATATTATTTTTTTCTAAACTGAATAGTTTGCGCTAAAGATACTTTCAAAGTGGTAAAATGTGTGTCCCCCTGTAACTTCTAAAATAAGAGAATATTTTTTTAGACACAACTACTACTTGGTTTTAACAACTCAGCTTTTGTCGCAAGGGAACGTCCCTTGCGAAAGATTCAAAATAATATAAAGTTTATAACTTATATCGTATAAGTAAAGTCAAGAGCAAAAACTATACTACAGTGCTATATAGAACTATTGGGATATAATTTGACAGCACGGAAAATATCCCAACAGAACTACGGTATGGGATACTACTGGGATGCACCCATTTTGACCAAGATACCTATTAAACTATTAAGTATGACTATTTTTGTACCTATATAAATAAACATATCTCAGCAACATTTTAGGGCCGCTGTTAAAAATAAAAGGAAAGAAAAGTACCTTCAACTCCAACTAACCTAAATGGTTGCTTCGTTTCACCAAATCCATTCGAGTAACGGTTCGGTTCGGCAGCTTTTATAACTGAATGACATTCGGAACGTAATCTCGAATTAAAATGGTTGTTGTACCCCGGATACTTTGTTACTTTATTTGAACTCTTTTAGTATTGTCATCAGCTTTGAAGCGAGAAACAATAAAGTCGACTGAATGCTAAGCACGGTCTATTCTATGTGAAACGATTTTGTTTACGCTTATCTACTCAATTTTCGTTTATTCCTTTATTTTAAAAACTCTAAGCTTTCTCTATGTTTAGTATTTGTAGCTTTTTTTAACAGAGCTTTATCCTTATGACGTCACACTGAAAAGTGGCCATAGTAGTTCAGTACAAATTATCGGTTTGCAAGAAAAGGTCAGAAGAATTCTAATCCAAGAATTTAAGTGCCTGTAACTTTGGTAGTCTTGTCCTATTTTAATTTTGTTTTCAGAGTACCGCATTACTTTTATCCTGGTTTATAACAAAATAATTTTTGACTAAAATATCCTACTACACCCGCAAACTTATCCCTTATTTAAGTCAAAGAAGATTTCATTACATACATATTTATTTAAATTTCGGTGTAGATCCTTGTAGCACTTCGAAGATATTTATACTAGATAAAAACTTTCAGAAACAGAATTTCAAATAGCTTTTCCTTGTTTGCTCAAAGATCTTATTTTGAACTTTACCCAAAGTTACTAGCACACACTTTAACAAACCTTTAAAGAAAATAAAATATGTGAAGTGTTATTAATGCAATGCTTTGTATTTTTGGAAATTTGTTACGTATGGATTTTGACGAAAATTGGCACAGTGGTAAATCATAATGGACCTAATACAAAAGAGTTAGTGAGCAATAGTAAAAAAATCCTAAATTCAAGTGAACGTAGTTGCGGGTAGTATTAAGAAATTGTTCTTGGAAGTCTAAAATAGTATTGTGCCTTGCACGAAATCAATAGTGAAAAATCAACACAGTTTTGCTCTTTTCAGTTTGCGCTGTTATAGTATATAGCGGGATAGCTTAAAATAAACAATGAC
Source organism: Mycalesis mineus (assembly GCA_034621355.1). Classification (NCBI taxonomy): domain Eukaryota; kingdom Metazoa; phylum Arthropoda; class Insecta; order Lepidoptera; family Nymphalidae; genus Mycalesis; species Mycalesis mineus. The sequence continues at coordinate 11,015,397 of CM067887.1, read as the reverse complement.
TTTGTGTTTACCTAATTATTTTATACACCAAGAAGCTACCTGTTTCCTCTCCTAAAACATTAAAAACACATAACTAGTGAAAATTCTATAACAGTTAAGCACTTATAAATAGGATGAGAATCTATACCGATATGAAGGTCTTCTTACGATGGTTTGAATTCTGAAATTAAAAGGCCAAATTGTGTCAGCGACTAAAACACCTGGCGGCTGAAAATATTAGGTACGCGGATAATATGTTCATGCAATTTGCATCTCTTTTCTATGAATTTCAGTATGCTACTTCCGCAAACACGATTAAAGCATTATTTCTTTTACAGTTAGGTAGATATTACGATAGCTTTTTAGAGTTTCGTTTCTAGAGCCAAATGTCATAACGGAACAAAAACTTGTACATTTTAACATACTCAGTTATTACAAGCCCTTATTTGTCGTTTTAGCACAAGTATTGAATGCACTTATGTGGGTCATGATATCTTAATCAAGATAGAAATATCTTGATACTGGTTACTATCGGCTCTTAATAATGATTGAAACCGAGATCGAAGTCTACGTGTTCTACAAATTACAAAGCTGTGATACTTTCAAAGGTCCAGTCAGAAACTTTTGTTTCAATTCTAAACCACATTTATCAGAATTTTAAGTTATCTATCCTTATTTAGTAGAAAAATACGAGTGCATAAACAAAAACTGTATATAAAAACATATTTTTTGTACATTAAAATCTTACGAAAATATATAAGGTAATTTCGGGTTTGTGCCTTTTGGTGTAGAGACTTTAGGGCCATGGGGACCAGAGGCTCATGCTCTTTTTGGCGATATCTCAAAAATAGTTATCGAGTCTACGGGTGACCAAAGAGCTGGCAGCTACCTTGGCCAACGGATTAGGTTCGCCTTCCAAATGGGAAATGCTGCTAGTATCCAGCACTATGCCTCATTGCATTGGAGTCGAGGAGGTTTTAGATTTAATTTAATTTAGTTTTAATTTTATTCTAATTAGCATATATTTTTAGCTTTTATATTTTAGCAGATATATAACTTTTTATGTTTTAATAAATATTATAGGTCAATTAAAATTTTCGCTGTATCTCATTTGATGTCTACTCATCTAGTACATAGTTACATGCTCGTACATTGTGCTCGCTCCCATACGTGGTGAGATTAGTCTAGACATTAAATTGTTGGAACGGCTAACTCACTGGTACGTGACATCATAAATTATATTTTAAATGTTATAGTTAATATTTATAAAGAACATGTTTTTGGCTTAATTTTACGTAATTAATAAAAAAGTTCGGGACTAAGCCGCTGTAATACAGCTAAATTCATGAGTGTCGAGGGATTTTAAATGTTTTAATTTTAACTTGTAAAACGTAGTGGCTAAACATTTCTACAAACACGCATTGAAACTGTAAACAGCACCCTGGCCATGTTCATTAGCTGTTGAGCCGTTGCCAAGTGAACAGTTTCAACATTGATTAGCCGTTGCTTAACTGTTCGAATTAAAGTTTTTATCGGTTGGATGACGATTTGTTTTTTTTTCAATTGACAGGTTTTGCGTGTCTGTACCACTACAGCTTGTAATGAATAAAAAAATATGTAGGAATACGAGTTTTATTCTAACATTACTGGTATGTTATAGTTTTTCAGAAGGTACAAATTCGAAAATCGATATATATATATAACAAAGTTTCTGAAGAAAGGCCTTAATCGATTTCGAAAGAAGGTTGCGTCCTTTATTGCTTCATTTTACTTAACTTGGCGGATTAACTGCTTTTATACCATTTACATATTAGAAATAAAATATGTTAGATATAACATCCCGAAACGTACCAATATATTTCGATCTTGTTAACACAATTCTGTGTAAAAAATAATTATTTTAAACGAAAAAAAATGCATACTAACATAACAAAAAGTTGAACCGACTCAAAACATACTAAAAAGTAAAAAACAACTGCGTCATTTAGTTGCTTTAATTTACTTAAGCATAATCTATGAGTTAAGTGCTAGCCTAATTTAAAGAACGTTTATTTAACGTGGTAATCTTGCAGTTTGTGGGTTTAAGTTAACGTCCTTAAAGTAGAAACCTTGGCTAGCACCGAATAGATTCTATCTAGAAAGCTTATTTTTTATTCTGGGCATGTATTCTCTCACCCTGACATCTGGTTGATGGCTTGGTAGGGTATTTACCTAACACGTATAATATGTAGACAATATAGTTATAATTACGTTGTCTTCAGGATCCTGAACAGAAGCATAAACCGTGTTTAAATAATTAATTTAAAATAATGCCTAAAAATGAATCGGCCATCGAAACGAAAGACAAGAAATGAATCATTCTCGAAAACTGACAATATTTTTGCTTACTAGAGCTTGAGTCTTGAGGCTTGAGAGCAAAATGCTCGTCCGCTTTTACATATCAGTCCTCCAGTCCGCTCTATTAATTGTCTAAGTTTTAAAAAAACACGGAAGCATTATAATCATCTTCACATCAGTCGATAGACGTTTATTACTTTTATGTTTTGTCACGTTGTGTAAGCGACATCTGTCGGCAGTGCAGCTAAGCTCGTGATCGATTTCCGCGTCAGCGTGGATCGTGAGCGGAGCACGGCAAAAAGTTGGAGATTAGCGCCAATAGAGGGCTCTGTCGTTAAACACAGCGGTGTCGTTTCTATTTCGTATTTCTTTTGGATTTAAAAAGGAAAAAAGAAAAAAAAAACAAATAGTTAGTATTTTGGGAAAATAAAGGTTTTGTGTTTAGAAAGTTTAGCTTATCCTCTATGTAAGCATAGAGGAAAGTCCCTTTCCTGACGTCTAACTTCATGATGGATGTCTATGGCGGAAGGTGGCCATTTTGAGAGAGGTCTTTCAATCAGTGACGCGATGGCGTGAGGACGAAATTTTGGCCGATTGAAAGGATTCGCTTCGCCCATGGGTTCAGGGCTTCCAATTTTGCAAAAACCCAGTATTAATGTTATAAACAAAATATAAGTTATGAAGTAACAACATTTCGGTGAGTTTGGCAAACTATTTCGTTCGACTACATGGCGTGCTCACGCGGAAAGTATTGTATAACCTTTTCCGTTTCGTTTCAGGTTCCCTAGCAAGTTAATTATGTTTATTTTCGTCATCGGGAGGGAATAAGCGAGTGCTACTTGGCTAGGTAAATATGGGTGAAGATCACCAAAGTATTTTTCGAAAGCGTGGCATGACGTCAGAGGTCAGCGAACTAATTATTGTTTCTTTGTTTCAGCGGGTTTATATTTATTCTACGTTTATGTCTATAGTTATCTACATTCATTATTTCATCGTTATTCGTCCAGTTAGACCATTCAGTTATTTGGGTTGTGGATTTGGAACATTCGAGAGGAGCCTTCGTGGGAAAGGATTTGGTGGATACCGGCGTGGAGGGCTCCAGTCCTTGTTTCCGTGCGACACGACAACGGAGAGGATTGGCTATCCCTGGTTTCGAGGAGCGCCTCAGATTCGCGACGTCGGAAAATCGGAGGAAGTGCCCTATCGCACCGTACCAATGGTGAGATGAGCTAACAGGTCAGTGAACTCACATATTGTCCTACGTAGAGGCCAACAATCTAGCGAGGTCAATGAACTCTAGGATTATGAAATAGTTTGTTCAAATAGACAGGAAATACAAATAGCTTAAAAGTATGGTGGTATTCTGTTCCATTACTAGTCGTTTATATTAAAAATTCTGTTCCATTATTATTCTGTTCTTTAATATTTTGTTACATCAATGTTCTGTTCCTATAATTTGTGATTCGGTGGTATAAACATAAATTTGATTAAGCTAGCACCTACTGTGTCTTGTAGACACCGGTAACCTGTCTCAGTAATGATGTGGTATTAACTTTGGGTTGGTTTTGGACTGACGGTTAGATTTGAACCCAAGCGCTCTGCCGCTAAGACTGTACTAGACCGGAGTTCCGGAAACCACAGTCAGTCCTGTTCATTAACTTAGATTGGTATGACACAGGAGACCGGTGAATACAATTAGGTTCTTTAATTTAGTATGCGGCTCTTTAATTTAGTATTTAAAATAATTTCTGTAAACAATTCAGCCCACCGAATAAACAGACTCAGGAAACGTTTTGAATCTTTTATTATTCTATTTCCTTGTACCAGACTATGTATATATTAACCTGTACCAAGACTCAACACTTATGAGTTGAATGTGTGACCAAGAGACCCCTTTTTTCCGATTCTTTGCGGCCGTTGGCTCCCAGCACCAACCCAGGGGGTTCACGGTGTCGCAGTTTAGAAGCCTCTAAAACATCGCGGAAATCACACGGTGTTACGAAATAATGGTACGTACAGCTAACTAAGTACCACACCTAATGAGACTGTTTTGGTCCTCACAAAACAGATTATACACAAAGACGGCATTTTCGTGGTAAGCCTTAAAAGGGTCGAACTGTATTTACAGTTTCCGCCTGTTACGAAGATAAGTTTACAATTGAAAATCTGCTTAATTCTACCCCGCTGCGGCGGTTCATCAATCAAACTTGTTGGATTAGGTTTAGCGAAGTTAAAGCCGTATATATCTACTTGTGAATCTGCTATAATGCAATTTACATACAAGATATTGTATATTAATATCAAATACAGCTGAAACTCTGTAACCTCTGTTAGTCGAACCTAAAGGGACTTACCAAAACAATCGTATAAATCTTGGTTTAACCTATCTATCCACCATCGTACGCTCCGTACTTTCAGTGAATGGGACAATAACAATATTAAAATTGATCATCTTTTCAACAGGACGATCGAGGTCTATAAACAGGATCACTTTTTGGGGATTGGGGGATACACGTCTTTTTCAGTGAACCACAGACGTTGGATCACTTGGAAGATTAAACTCGTTGCGTTGATATACGAGTACAGCCGTGATCCTATGCTAGTAAAATTATAAGCGTAGAAGTTTGTGAGGAGTGTGTAAGTATGTTTGTTGTTCATTTATGCAAAAACTACTGAATGAATTTTGATGAAACTGTACAATAATACAGCTTTTATACATCTGAATAACACATTTTTATTACAATTTTTTTACGGGAACGGGAGCTACATGGGTGGAACCGTAGTCGTTTTGTTTGACGACTTCCGTAGTGATAGCGCAGTGGTATGAGCGGTGAATTTATAAGACAGAGGTCTTAGGTTCGATTCCCGGCGGGGCAAATAATTGAGATTTTTCTTAATTTGTCTTGGTCTGGCTTGTGGGAGGCTTTCGCCATGGCTAGTTACCACCCTACTGATATAGACGTATCGCCAAGCGATTTAACGTTCCGGTACGATGTCGTGTAGAAACCGAGAGGGGTGTGGATTTTCGTCCCACTCCTAGCAAGTCAGCCCGCTTCCATCTTAGACTGCATCATCATTTAACATCAGGTGTGATAGCAGTCAAGGGCCAAGTTGAGGTCGGTAAAAAAAAAGTCGTTCTTTAGTTTCTTAATAAATTGATCGAAATTGGACTTGGTTTCAGAGTTTTTCGAGCCTATCATAGCCAATGTATGACTAAAATCGTATTTAAGCAATAATGGTAAAAAAATTTAAATAAAGCCACCTATATTGCAATTTACATTCATTCAAAGAATCACTTATTATCATGCAGGTAAATAAGTTAGTTATTAATACACCGATGAGAGTATTTTCTTGTCTTATACTTTTTAAGGCTCGGTTTTTAAGTAGCCAAGTTTTAGTGTTTGAACTAACTTTTTTTGACTTGAACAACTCAAAAGGTTTTATCCAGTTAGATTTTGTAAATTTCATTGAACTTACTGGCTTGCTTGCGTTGGCATGCCTTATTGGTGCAAAATTTGTAATCCACTTTCAAACACTTTGGAGTTCAAATTGACCTGAAATTAGGCAAATTTTGGTGGGAATGGATACTTTACCGTGTAGATCGCATAGTCTAAATTTTGTTTCCAGGAAATTCTTGATTGTACAAATAATATTATATATCATAATATTATACATAACGTATATAAACATAACAGTTAAGTTATGTAAAAGCTAATTATTCTTAAAAATATTTTTATTCAGAAACAAACGTCAGCGACGTAACGTCGCTCTGGGAAATCCGTAGAGACTGAAAATATAGTCTATATTTAAAGCATACCTAGACCTACATAGTATTTACGTAAAGGACTATCGTAGGAAGGGTATATCGTATTTTACACATACTATTGTATTGTACTAATTATATTATCATGTGATTAAACCTACTGGATAATGTTATAGACTAAATTAAAACTATAAAAACCTAAATGCATTTTTTGTATAGTCAATAAAACAACTAGGCAATTAAATTTTTTCCAATTTCAATACTGGAATAAAACCATGTTATAAAGATAGTACGAGACATTATGGGTAACATTGACTACACATCTCGTATCTTATGATTCAAATGACTGTGTAATAACTCAAGTGATGTAACGTTGATAACACTTTGATATGTTTGAAGTCACTAATAAAATCCATATTAGGCAAACTGTCGTCATGGACAGTTAACGGATAATATCCCAACCCACAACGTGACGTAACTGGTAAAATATCTACGCATTTTAAACGAGTTCGCGCTCCTCACAAGATGCTAATATCCTACGCGATCCCATTTCCATGCGGTGAGATTTATATTCTAATAGACCCATTGAATATGCTAAATTTAAAGATTTAATGCCTTCTCTCCTCTTTATATTGTTGGTAATAGAGATTTAGTCTGGGATTCTTCTTTCCTTACCATGGCTGCATTACAAATATATAGCGGGAATCTAATGTATAATAACTTATGTTCTAAATGCGTAAGTTTATATGGTAGGTTTAGTTACTCAATCAGACCAAAACAGTGAAATGAAACTGAACATTTGGCAATGAGTCTGTATATTCCCGCAGTAACGGGAGCTTTTTCTTCTCCATCAAGTTTCTAAAACCTTTGTGACATACAAAGGATTTAGAAACTAATGCTAGTCGACCCGTTCGTTAACATATGGTTCGTAACCATGACATCTATTAGCTTCCTACTCCCGTTTTCTCTTGATCCTGCTCATTATGATGGCAAGCGGCAGGTTTTTATTTCTGTTTGAGTATTTGCTGTAGACTCTATATGGGACTACAGCGGCACAGCACCGGTGGTTTAAGCGAGCATAAAAGCATCGTCAAAGGGCGCCCGAGGGCGAAAAGTATCTTTTGTCGTTTCTACATGTCTGAACATCATGGTCCTGGCAGGATCCAAGTCTTGAACGGGTCAATGTTTTCCACCGGCTTCTGTTGGTGGCCATCTTCGCTAGAGTATTGAACGTGGTATACTTGGACTCGCTCAGCTAGGCAGCCCATCGTGTGGGTGAACGGCTTCGAGTTTGGGTCTATGCTTATAACGAATGAACAACAATATAAAAGTACTCGTAACAAATGAGTACTTCTCGAGTTTAACAGACCTGCGCGGGTTAAATAACGAGGAATAGTAAGTTTATTATCATAGCGTTACTACAAACTTTATATGGTTGCCTGGTAAAGGTATACGCTTAGTCTGTAAAACATGCATATGGATGGATACAAATTACAACACTTGTACGAACTGGCTCTAATTTAAACGGTGGCGAAGCGATCCAATGCGCGCGTTGAGCTAAAATTTATATGCGTTGTTAAGTTTCGATTATATTTAGTAAGTAGGGGAGCGTACGAGAATTTATTACAAATGGATTTTTATATGAAAGCTCTATCTATGTATTTGATTTTCTACACATACATAAATTGTTAAACATGGCGTAGTTTCTTAAGCACATCATATTTTAATCTAAATTATTGACGTAACGTTTTCTTTCTGTAACGTTTTTATCGATGTAATTTAATCTTGTTTCTTAATGTTTACTTTAGTGTATTACATATCTTATGTAGTGTATTCTAAGTTATTACGTTCCCAGAAAAATGTAAAAAATTATTGAACAAAGATAATAGCTTACTTTCTATAAACAATAGGCACAGCATAAAATCAGTTTTAGGGAATAGAGTGTTACGTGTTTTTATGTTATATGTAATATTTGACAAACCAAGCAGATGGCCCAACTGATGTTGAGAAGAAAACCCTCGACATTAAACTTAAACATTATTTCATCGGGCATGCAAGAAAAGCTTTGTACTAAGTTTCGCCCAGTGTTTACTTAACTATGAGCGTGGCGATAAGCCTGTAATTAGATCCGTAATCACGCTTTTTCTAACCTGAATACAGAAATGGTACTATTGTACCCTAAGCTTGTATGACAGGTTATCGAGAATGGAAGAAGCTAAGGAGGTATGCAAAAATCGTAGCAAGTGGAAGGATATTGTCTCAGCTTACCACTATGCGGACGAGGCGTGATTTTATGTATATTTATGTAGGTATCTATTACCAAAGTAACATTAATTTTGTAATATCTTATTGAATGGGTAAAGATACTTATGTAAAATTGTGTATAACTTTTTATCTTGAGCAAACATTTCTGGAACGGAATATAGGTGACGTATAGAAGCGAAGATTTTGTACGTTGGTATAAACGAGGCCACGCTTTTACCACGTTTGTTTACATTAACGTCTTGTGGGTAATATTTATAAGTTACGTTGGCACGTTTATCTTGTATTTGTAATCTTTTATCTTCTTGTGTTTTTATCTTTCTACTGAAAGATCTGAGCTCAATCACATTAAACTTTCTTTTAAAAAAGAATATTAAATCTTTATTAATAGTCTTATCGACGAAGTTCGTATTCACTTACACAATTTTACATTTGAGTACTACCTTGCAATCGAATAGCTATTGCTATTTTTATGAGCTTCTTAGGAGGTTGATTTTTGTAAGAAAGTTTGATCATGTGCAGCATTTTCGATGGGAAGAGTTAGTTTAAGAGAGAGAATCAGGCTTAACGTTTATTGCTCTTGTTGTTGGATGTAGAACAGTAGATTGTGGATCATGTATCTAGTAATAGACGATTGTCTTTTACTTTAAATCAGATGGGTTATCTATATAAAAATCTATAGATATAAATATAATTGAACTGTATGGTTTGCAATTTAAAATTAACAGCTTTAAAAAATACAAATGAAAATGTATACGGTATCTACTTACGTCATAAAAAATTCGTTTTTGTTTACAGTTTTTAACTATCTGTATGTCTGTCTATTTACTCCAGTAAATGCTCCAAAACGGTTGGGCCGTTTTTAACGTGACTTTGCGTATTTCAACGTCGATATACATATTTATACCTATCCTTTTGTCTTTGGTGTAAACTGATAAAAATGCTTGGGATAAATTCGTTGTACCTAAGAGTACCTACCTAACATCGGAAGCACGGATCTTCCTTGCTGTCGTTCCAGAGTTCCCGACAAGATTAATGGTGGCTGCTAAACTGCGGCTAAAAATAGAACGCTGTATCATTGCACCAAATTGCGACATCAACAACTCTATTTACCAATAAGCTGGAGAAGACATTTATCAGAAAACACCAATTCACTTGCGAGCTACTTACGAGTAAGCTAACTTTGGGCCTGTATGGCGATGTGTGTAATTGTCCTATGATATTTATTTATTTATTTTCTTATATTGCGTGAACGGAATGCGTCCTACAAAGTGCAAGTGTAAGTCTTTCTGTTGTCCTTTTATTTCCATCGGCAACCATGCTCTTCTGACATGAAACACAACAATGCTTTTTTATAGCTGAAAAAGGCATGGCGCCATGGCAGTACTTCTTCGGATGACTTTTTGCACAAAAAGCTCTATTATTATTATTTTTTTACTCTGTAACAGTCATAATCAGATTTGATAATGGCTAAAATAGATTTGCGTTGCTTTCAATAGCGATAAGGCCGCTGTTTGTACCAGTTCTATTTAATGCTTTTCATGTCTCTGTTATGAGTTCTACTTCGTTGTGGTGTACAAATAAAGAATAAATAATAACGCTTCACGACTCTAAGTTATTACTAAAATTTAAAGACAGAAAAAGTCTGTAACCAAAATTCAATACACCATGATTCACAGAAGAATGATTCATAAGAATGTGAGGTTTGTTCCTCATTCAAAGGTTAACAATCAGGGTAAACAGAAGCAAAATAGGTATATTATATTTTATTTTTATATATTAAATATCTACAGTTCAGCTAAACAAAGACAATACGGTATCGATTATGAAAGCTAGGCACTTATTGCGATTTGTTAGCAATCCACCGTGGAGAGGTGGCCGCCAGCAAACCAATCATTTTAAAAGGTTATCATTATTTTCTTAGCTAACCGTGAATTGAAACGTACATAAAGAATGTAAATAATTCAGAAGCGGAGCTGAGGAAATATTTATATTCTGGGGAGCGCATTTCGAAATAAGTACCATCGTATTCTACAACAACAAAATTGTGTCCCGGTCGTGTGATTAGAGCGATGTAAAGGCGATGGCTTAAATATTCAGCAACATTTAAGGTTCTTTTTGCAACGTCAAACCCAACCACTTGACACGCTCAGAAGAATTTCTAACGAAGCATCGAAGCTATCTAGATTGTGATTTTGAAGGTTCTGTGATACTTTATAAAACGTCGTAAAAGTTTTCTTGAGATTGTCTGTGCGCATTTTAAGAATGTTTGAAAGTTCATTCTGCAGACTTTTCAGCCATTCCGTTTGAATCTACGTGTTCAACGATCTCGCTTTATGTTAAGTGTGGATATGACGTTCAATGAGAAGGGCTCTCAAATCCAGTCTTGAAAAATACTCAAGTTATAAGAAAATAACTGCTTCGGTAGCCAGACTATTAAGTCCTGGGTTTAAACCCTGGTCCGAGCTATGCAATATCTTCCTTTCTTTTCCTCCGACAAAATTCTCAGTTTTCTTGCGTACAAAATAAGTCATAAAGAAGCACTTTTTTTATTGACTAAAAGTTAGCCCTTGACCGCTATCACACCTGATGTTAAGTGATGATGCAATCTATGATGGAAGCCACGTAGCCAAGTAGGATGAAATCCACTCCACTTTCGGTTTCCACACGACATCGTACCGGAACGCTAAATCGCTTGGCGATACGTCTCTGTCGGTAGGGTGGTAATTAGCCACGGCGAAAGCCTCCCACCAGCCAGACCAAGATAAATTAAGAAAAACCTCAATCTGCCCCGCCGGGAATCGAACCCAGGACCTTCGTCTTATAAATCCACCGCGCATGCCACTGCGCCACGGAGGTCGTCAAAAGGTTAGGTTAGTAAATGTAATACGACAGTACGGAAACCACAATAAATTATTATTTGTCTGTTGTTTTAGCGGGCGTGTAGGTATTTGTCGGGGACACATGCCCAATAAACACAAGCCCAATAAACACATCGTACAACCGCACACGCTTGCCACCCAGCGATTAATTACAACAGATGCCGAAAAACATTATCTACATTTACCAGAATTGCAAATTCAGATATATTGAGTACACCCACGTATATACTGACGTAATTATATACCGGTACTAGCGTACTACCGCGATGGCAACCGCGTAGTTCCCGTTTTCGTGGAAATATCAGATTACAAATTAGCCTATGTCACTTCTCGTGTCCGGTTACGATGGACAAAATTAATCTTTCGTTTCAGAAATTAGCAGGAAGAAACAGACAGACAGCCAAAAATTGTAAAAAATATTTTTTTAATGTAAGTATCGTATATACTTTCATACACATTTGATATTACAAACATACACTTAAATTTTATTTGTTTGTATACATGCAAAACGATTAACAATAATTTCTGATAAAAAAATTAACACAGAAGTATGAACATAATTTTGTACCCTGATATTTCTACGAAAACAGAAACTACGCAAATGAACCCGCGGGCGTAAATTAGTGTGTCAATAATAACATCAAACATGAATTATTTTATTGAAAGTTGAATTGAACGAAAATAAACTTTTAAACGAAAATATTTTGTAAATAACTACTTAAAAGTTTATTAGCATGGAAATCTGTCATGGTTCTTTGAACGTTCCGCCCTTTCCACGACCTAAAGCCAGTGTTCTGGAAACAAGTCAGATGAGAACTTGTTTGACTCAACCCTTTGAATATTTCTATTTAGGGATTTTGTTATAAAAGACATTTCAATTCCTTGTCGACTGAATTTCAACTTGAATGAACCCTTTTATGGAATTGAAGTTTGAATCATTAGGAGCAACCATAGAATTAGTCTCGCTGGCAGAGCGAAACCAATCTATAATTTGTGGGACCACCAAAGACCGAATAAATAGTGTGTGTTAGTATATAATTACATTTGGTGGCAAGTAGTTTATCTACCTGCCTAAGTAGACCAGAGGTAAACCTATGTGTAGTTTCAAATTAATAGGTGCTGGGTTTCAGTTCTTGGTTGGATTATGAATTATTTATAATTTCTTTCTTCAAATAATTTCTTACCACCGAGCTGGGAAGTTGATGTTACAGAGTGGCTTGGACAGCGCCTTGTGTCATCATTAGCCAGCAATAACAACTCGGCTATGAATAACATTTGATAGTGATCGTTACAGAATTAAATAAAACAACGCAAAGTTAGTACTAGTTAGTAGTAGTAGTTAGTAGTAAGTACAAGACATCGTACCGGAACGCTAAATCGCTTGGCGATACGTCTTTGTCGGTAGGGTGGTAATTAGCCACGGCGAAAGCCTCCCACCAGGGTTGTCGGGACCAAAGGGAGGAGAAATTATGAAAACTCGTCAATCTGCCCTGCCGTGAATCGAACCCAGGACCTCAGTCTTATAAATCCACAGTGCATACCTCTGCGCCACGGAGGTCGTCAAAAAAGCTGACGTAGATATTTAGGGATTACCTATATGGTCATAAGATGAATATCATTGTCTATAACAGAATATTATTTTACAGATCACATACACTTTATAGGCGTGTATAGGTATGTAGGTTTATGTGTCATGTTGGAAATATAAGTGCTGTTTAGTGGCAGGAATAGCAGGTGCGGTAGTACTAGCTTCTAGAGCTGTACAACTAACCAGTTAAATGTTTTATCAATTCTTAGCATTACTTCCAAACTTACCAAAATTTATTTGTTGACAACGCTCTGAAAGTTGGGTCGCGTTGGCATTTCGCCATCCAACTGACCTATATAAGAGGTCAATGCACACCTTCTGTAAGGCTTTTAGTATTTTTGGCCATTAAAACCGACAGCGTTACCCTTGTTTAGTAGTTTACACGAAATAATTGTGTTGTATGCGCTTTTTGTGTGGGATGAAATCTATGACAGATGTCTCTGCTAAATTAGGGCTCTGCTGCTCGACATATTGGACTCGATAGATCGCCGAGCTAGAAGACTTATTGGTGATGAATCGATAACGCAGACTAGATTGCAGTCAAGGGCAAGCCTCGATTTAAGGATATGCATCTTTTTGTCTTGCTAAATAGTAGCTAATAAATTTCGGTGTAATAAACAAACCATATTTTCATCTCCTGCTTGAAATATAAAATCAACGACAATATTTATTTATGATGAGTAGATACAATTCAATTCAGAAGATTGTAGTTTTTGTTATACTATATTTCCTACTACTAATAATAATGTTACAAGCAGTCTTTAAATAAAACCAGCGGTCGCTAACGGATGGTATTAATATAATTTAAGTTTCCGTCAGGACATTAAAGTGGCATATAGAGGCCATAAACGAGTAGTAATAACAATAAATATTTTTTTAAACCTTTATCTACCCCTAACAACCTTGACAATACTTTTATGAAGAAATATAATTCTGAAAGACGTATGTAACCTATTACCGATGAAACCTGTTTTCAGATAAAACGCGCTTTGTTTCAGTTAGAACTCGTTTTTACGAAATGTATTTGTAAAAAACTACAATTAGCTAGTGATCTAAATTGGTTTTCGCGAGCTTTTGGCTTCGCGCTTTATAAGAACACTAGGGGTAAGCCAGATGAGATTGAATAGAGTCGAATTACTCAGATTTGATTTTATGGACAGCTAGCATTTAAAGTCGCTAAGCCAGACTTGCTCCATTGCCCCTTCATTGACCTTTACATTTTGCAATTTTTTTGTTCAGGATTTATTCCGTGAGGTTCTAGTTTCGAGCTTCACAAAAATACTCTAGGGATACGGCAGACAAGACTGCGTGGAGTCGATGTGCTTAGGTTTTGAATTATTTAAGGTTCGTATCTAACCTTAAGCTCACGGTCTTCACAGTAACATATCGATGTTATCGCTCAAGTAATATTACAGCTCTATTTATTTTATCGATAAAATGTACGTATAAATTGCATTAGACATCCCTGGGAATTTTAATGCGCAGTGCAGATATGAAAGTGACATACATTTATATAAAAATAGTCACGAAGTTAGTCAACCATTAAAAAAGTTGCTACTGAGGTGGTTGCGTAAAAATATTTACAGCTATAAATTTGTTCAGAGTCACTCTTAAAATTTAATGTCTTGTTATATAAAGAAGATGGCGAGATTTTTACAGGACTATAAATAAGTTTATGTCGGGCACCTACTTAAAGGACACCTGATTACACAAATCTTATTCGTTGAGTAAGCGTTTCTCTGTTGAAACGATTTGAGGTGAACATTTTATTCATTCATGAATCATGATATTTTGATTTCGTTTCAAATGATTCATTCAGTTGTAGGTACATATTGATGTTAAGTGCTATCACACCTGATGTTAAGTGATGATGCAATTTAAGATGGGCTAACTTGTTAGGAGTAGCATGAAACCCACACCCCAATCGATTTTCACACAACATTGTACCGGAACGTTAAATTATTTGGCGGTTCGTCTTTGTCGGTAGGGTGGTAACCCACCTTTCATCAGCCAGACCGAGACAAATTAAGAAAAATCTAAATCTGCCCAGCCGGGAATCGAACCCAGGACCTCCGTCTTATAAATCCATCGCACATACCACAGCGCCACGGAGGCTTTCAAATGTCCGAAATGCTACCTCCATGTCCTACTGACGTTACCTCCGGCAAAGGTGCGCAATTAGTTTTAAAGTTCATGTAAGAATTCATATGGAATACTATAAACAGTTTTAAAATCTTATTGGAAAACTTCAGTAAAGAAAAATAAATTGCTGAAGAAAAACCTAATGCAAATAAGTGTCATAAAAAATCATAAATTTGTTAAAATCAAGATTCGTAGTGACGGACAAGTTTTAAAAAATCTGCATCTTTGGACGCGAAAAAATCTGCATCCACAGCACCCCAAATATCTAGCAAGTTTTAAGTTCCTATAAATTGGTTACTTAAGCCGTCTTTGATAGCAGTTGTTCACTTAATACGTTAGGCTCGATATTGGATCGATGTTTACTTGGGACACTGTTTGCAGTTTGTTTAGGAGCTGGACTAGTCAGCAAAGTCAGAGGAGTTCGTAGCGAATGCTCTTTGTTATAAATTCACACCGAAGTGGAACTTCGATTAAGTGAAAATATATTGGGCATGAATATTGTAATGGAGAGTTAGTAATGGTCTAGAGGTTGGGTTTGCCAGACCTTGTTCGTTTTAAAAAATGTAATTGATTGTCAGCCTGTACTTACGATAGGTAACTATGAAATTTGGATCCAGGAGGCCAAGAAGATTCAAGTATAAATGGTTTTTTTATATTTTAGGATAGTATGAGAAGTCATATCTTCAATCAGCAGACGCTCAGCTTTGTGGCAACTCTTCTAAAATATTAAACTATGCTAAGGGTTACAGATATTTGTGTTTATTAATTTATAATAATATGAATTAGCTATTTTACTTTTGTTAGCGAAGTTCGCATTTTGTTAAAAAATATACCAAATATATAATTATTCCAAACGATCAGATAACTTTATTTCAATCCCAAATATAAATAGATCTCAAACAATCTTATAACTAGATATTTGTAGTCAATCTACTTGAAATAAAAGAATGATGTTATAATAAAAACAATGGAGCAAACAAATAAATCTAATCCAAATGTTTACCAAATCGTATTCTATTACGAAAATGATTCAACGAATATTGTAATGTATGAAGATTGAAAAAGCTATCCAAATATTATAGATACTCGTTATCTCTGATGAAAAAAATAACTTTCTTCTTAACTTGGGGCAAATTGGAATATTGCATGATTCATTACTCGCCTCGGAAATATGAGATTTTTTTACGGAACAGGAAGATGAATTCATTTAGACAAGGCTTGGATGTAACAATATTTTTTATTGCAAAATTTATTTTTACGATTCGATGTCGAGTTGAAGGGTCCGGAAGATATTTAGGAGTATTATGTCAAGATACAATGAATTCCCTCGACAGTACAGCAAGGCTTACTGTGATTATCTTTTTCACAACAAGAGATTCAAATGATAATACGTTTTATTTATTCTAGTAGAGGAAGCTATTGAAGCAAAATAATATTTGCTTATTTTCATCTATTTCCTAACAAGAAAAGACTATTACAGATCTACAGGTTTATTTTAAGCAGAAAACGCTTTTACTTTAGAGTACATCTTAGATATGTACATCTACACCAAGATATATAAGTAAATTAAATTAAATTCATTTATTTCTAGTACTTAGGCTTAATATAACTAAATTAGAAATGTCAAGGTTTTCCATTTTTAGTGTTTTTACTATCGTTTCTGATGGTATAGATTTGCCTAAAAAGAGTTGTTGCTCATTTAAACATGAGAAGAAAGTGAATGTCTTAATTATAAAAAAGAGCAACACTAACGAATGTTTTCATATTTCATTATTTATTGCGCAATATATCATGCAAATAGGTCATTCAATTTGCATGTATGATTTTTTTTAACGACTTCATTTTTTTACGAATAATATAATTTCCTACATTGCATGAAGAATGGTGGGCGATTTATTATTAAGAATTATATTATTTTATTGTTATCAGAATTGTTTGAAATAAAACATAAATAATATTCGCTTAATAAAGGACATCTATCATTTGTTTTACGATTGTTTGTTTGTTATGTTAATAAAATATTATTGTCATACGACCACTGAGTAATGTATAAGCTTTTAAGAATAAATGTACAAAAAGATACTTTTTACACCTCATCGAGATCTTATAAAATGGTAAGTCCAAATTCTAAACTATTACTTTTTACTATTAAAATCTTAGCCCTTTTTACGTTTTTACTATTTAATCACAGTCCAACGGCTAGCATGATCTGGATTTAACATAGAGATAGATTATAGTCTGGTAAAGTACATAGGTTACATTTTATACCGATATTGTCGCAGAAATGGGATCAACACAGATGAAATTGCGGGCCCCCCATAGTTTACAATAGTAGTAAAATATCTAAAGTGAACACTTTTTTCTAATGATTGAAGAGTCTAGAAGATGCAGCCTACTCATTCTTTCTTAGCGAAATCGTAAATAATAAAGACATAATTACTTTGTCTCCGTTAGTTGCGTAGCAGGCTATACAAAACACGGGAGCCACGTTTTACGTTCTTTGACCTCTGCATTTACCTAAAATAATAACGGTAAAGAATCTTGAAAGTTCTCTAAAATATAGCATTTGAAAGTACAAGCGAAGCGAGAAACCCCGTTTTACATTTAGCGAAATGAAGCCGAGTCTTAATTTAGGAAAATTTTATCTCCCACAATAATCACAAGAAGGCGTTTTACAGTTTTGTAAAATTCAGACCGGCTTTATTTTCTCCTTTCTCCTCCAACCTTGCCTGTAAGTAATCTTTTATGACGCTTTTGTTTCATTTGGGATTTAAAATATGTAAAATAATGAAAATTAATATTTTTTTTGGATATAGTTACTTAATATTTTATCTATTCATTATTTAGAAAGGTAGTTTAGTGGAAATGGCGATAAAAATGGAAAAAATATTCTTTCTTATTTTATCTCTAACACTCATGCCCACATAAGTTTTACTGGGCATTCTCCTGGGGAATACATAAATATATTCAACTCTTATGTAAGTTATGTTTGTAGATAAATATAAAAGAAACTTACGTAACTGGGTATAGCTTCGGAATAACGATGAAGTTGTGGCTTTGTTAAGGAATTTTATTGTAGATACTCGTACAATTAATTTTGCATCCCTCAGCGAATCGCCTGATTGAAAATAGTTTGGTTTGCTCTATACAAGAGTTACTTTAACGTTAATCTCACAACACCAAAACTAGTTAAAGTGTGAAGCCGATGAGAATTCTTCCTTGTATTTTCATCTGCAATTCTACACAGTTCGTGAAAGATTTCGCATGTGGCTAATTTAATCAGTGGCTGGGAAACACGCTCACTTTTCGTGACGACCGTTTTGTCCCTCGTCCTATAAATATTGGATGTTGCGCTAACAGGGAATTGTTCAGCTGAGTCACATTGAGAAAATATTTAAGTAGATGAATAGAACTGGAAGTGAGCATTTGTGTCTGAATAAAGATGAATGAAAACAATCAGGTTGCATTTCCATGCTAGCGCAAAACAGAAGATACATGCTTTTAAAGTGTAAAATGTTTTTTGGCTTGGTTTCGGTTCTTTAAATTATCGTACTCACTACCAGTACAGTTGTAAAAGACTTCCTTACATTACTCGATTTAATGTATGTATGAGGTGTAACCAGTCAGCCTCCTAAACTATCAATTTTATTTTTCGACTGTACTCTGCATGTTTATCAACAGAAATGGCCGTGTTATGGACAAGTTCCAACACTATTCAAGGCCCTTACTGACGATATCAAGTTGCAGGGAGTCACCGGATTCAAGTATTTGAAGGCTGTGGCATTTGAAAGTTTTTAGACCTTATACCTAGTCCTTACAAGTGTTCTATGTCTGCTTATCGGCGTGATGTTCATATCTAAAAAGTAAAAAAATATTTGATTTCATATTTTCAAGATGCGGACCCCTAAAAAGGAATAAGCGAATGGATGTTTGCTTTGCCATCCCGGCTTTTAGAATTTATTTCCTTAGCAGATATAAAGCAAAATGTAATAACTTAAATGTTTCTTTACATATTATGATATTAACTTTTATTCAAGATAAGAAACTTTATACTAAAAATATTTCACGTTTGAGAATTAAGTTACATTGGCAACATGAAATTCGAGGGTCACTTTTGATATTAGGCAGATAATTTGCAGTCCAAATATTTGATGTTACCCATGGAGTAATAATAAAATTTTTTAAATAAGAATAGAACCGACTCAAAACGCACTAAAAAGTAAAAAATAACTGTGTCATTTAGTTACTTTAATTTACTTAAGCATGTCTATGAAGTCGGTGCCAGCCAAGTTTAAGGAACATTTGTTTTACGTAGTAGAGCAGTTTGTGAGTTCTAGGTAACGTCCTTAAAGTAGAAACCTTGGCTGGCACCGACGCCTAAATATGCTTAAGTAAATTAAAGCAACTAAATGACACAGTTATTTTTTACTTTTTAGTGCGTTTTGAGTCGGTTCTATTTTTTTTTTAAATGTTTATTTCTTACTTTTTAGTGATTTCTCGCCACGTAACGTACTCGTACTATACTGTCATAGTGTGTTATATGGCACTAGTAGCCAAAAAGCACGATACGAACGAAAACCGAAATCGCTGAGAGTTCCATCAATTTCCCCAGGATATCATGATCGGATTCTAACATGATAACAATGAGTCCACCTTGGAAGTATGCCCTTTCTAATAAAAAAAGAATTATCAAAGACGGACAACTCTGTAAAAAGTTATGCGTCATACATAAAAAAAATATACGTGTCGAGTTGAGAACCTCCTCCGTTTTTTTTCGTCGGTTAAAAATAAGCCATCGTTTTATCTTTAATAATTGAACTGTTAAGTTTCTTGTTGACTCTAAACTGCAGACTGTGCAAAAAACCGGCACTAGGATCAGCATTTGACGTTTCAAAGGTTTTTGTAAACTGTAGGTTAGGTTTTGTGTTTTGTAAAATTTTCAAAGTGTACATAAAACAAACGAATTTTGAATTGGAACATACATTTCACTGTACAGCTATAAGTATGACGTTACGTTGTTCGTTACCAATTTAATATTATCACAACCACGCTGTCATAACACTTGCCAGAAAGGCGTCAAGAAAAATAAAAAGAAAAATAGATTTATTTTTATTGTATAATTGCTCCGTTATCAAAATAAAATCTAGGTTTAATCTTATTCCATTCTGTAGAATTTAATATCACAGGGCGTCCAATATACTTCTTAAATAAGTTTTTTTATATACAAGTTAGCCCTTGACTGCACTTACAACTAACTGATGATAAAATCTAATGATGATGATGGAAGCAGGCTTGTTAGGAGTAGGATGAAATTTACACCCCTTTCGGTTTCTTTACGACATCGTACCGGAACGCTAAATCGCTTCACGGTACGCCTTTGCCAGTAGGGTGTTAATTAGCCACGGTAGATCTAGCCTCCCACTAACCAGACCTTTTTTTTTTCCTCGGAGGGGGGAAAAATCCTCATGGACACCCTACTGGGTAGTGCCGGACTCTTATCGGCTAAAATACCCCTCCTACCTTCAGAGTGCTGGTGTACCTGCCTTGTGGCCTACCATCAACACCTCAGTCTGTTTTAATTACGTCTATTTCGTTTGTACTCTTCTTTAATCTTAATTATATCGTCAAGGTAATTTTTTATTCTATCCCATATCTCCGTACTTTCCAACATTACGTTAATTATGTTTTACACTTATATACTATATCCCTCCTTAATTTATGTCTATCTGTGGCAAAACGAGGACAGTGAAACATTGTATGTTCTGCATCGTCGATGGGGGCTACACAGTACATGCATTTAGCACAGTCTCTTTTTTTATACGTGCGGTGTACTCCATAAACATGCCATGTCCTGTAAAGCACTGAGTCATTCGAAAGGACATCAGACCATGTTTCCTGTTCACCCAGTTTGCTTGTCCATGTGTCCAGCGAGCTTTTATTGATTGGTCCCGTTCTTGTTGCCACATCTCAAGGGTCATATCTCTAGTTGTACTAACCATTAACCAGACCTGGACCAATTTAGAAAATTTTAATAGGCTTAGCCGGGAACCGAACCTAGGACCACTGTATTATATAACCCACGCGTATGCCACAGCGCCACGGAGATCATCGGAGGCCAAATCAATTTAATGTTGGGTGGAGTTCAGTTCTGAATTGTACGCGAATGAAGCCAAAAAAGTGACTGAATCAAGCTTTTTTCCTCAACTAGTATCTTTGTGGAAGTAAATATTGAGTTGCGTTCAAATATATTCTCCCTCGCTTTCCTATTCGGCACAGTATATATACGATGCTATGACTGTTATGTTGTTTATGTACCCGTCGGCTTGAGGTGAGCCAGAATTTACGAACCCTTTACGCAGGCCCATGAATCTCACGTAACTTGATAGCTTATAGCTATATCTCTTGGCAACATAACGAGCAGATTGCTTAACAAACACATTAAGTTATGTTTATGTCATATTTGTTTAATCTTCTTGAACAAATAAATTCGAGCAAATTTGAAAGCGTGATAAAAATATAACGGCATCCATATTTTTTACTTTCAGCTTTCGATGTTGGTAGTAAACCTACCCGGTTTTGGTTATTACAATACCAATAATTATAAATTTACATATTATTAATTATGATTTAAAAAATATGAATAATAATAATTATAACTATAAAGATTAGTTTAAAAATTAATTTGTTACGTTTTCACGCTTTAATTTCTCAAACAACTCCCTTTTTGTTTTTATTTGCAAATTTCCTTTAATTTTGAAAAAAAATGAACTGCCTTAAAAAAAGTTCCGTTAAAGATTGTATACTAAACCCAAAATCAACGTGGAAAGCATATCAAAAACAAATATAAATGAAGGTATAAAATGCAACACATTTTATGCCTAATAAATATAAAATTATGTTTATTTTTTATAAAATCTTATTTAAAAGATATTGAATTTATTAATTAGTTTTAAGCTTATTCATCTAATTTATTGTCACGAATTTGTCATTAACAACTTAATTAAAAAAATTAGGAGTAAAATGACTGGTGATTTCTACCTTCATTTTTAATTTGTTTGTTGATAAGCATTCTCCATCGCCATTGGCTTTAGTGTAGTACATACGAGCAAAGCCGCAGACAAAAGCGTATAATATAAAATCATCATCTTTGATACTTGTATCATAAAATATAACTAAGGTATATTTGTGGTATCGGAAAGAGTACAATAATAGTACGACTACAGACTTATTGGTGGAACTAATGTTACACTCAAACGAATTAGTGTCCGGCAAAGTAATACCTACCCACGAATTCTTTTACAAGGGAACTCTCGAGTAGGGACGGACAGTTGCCAATATCGGTCAACTATTTGTTTTTTCTATAAAACCGCAATCTAAGCACACTAGTTTGTACTCAAGACTAGGGAATTTTCCCCGAAATATAACTCTTAATTCTAACGACATAAGGGTCAAGTTTATATTTACATGTGACGTTGTTACTATTCCGTTTTATTATTCAACGTAACAAAGGACAAACGAATACGAAAGTGGAGAGGAACATTTTGTCAATTTATAGCGACTCGGAAAATAATCAACCAAGCTGTTTTAAGACTCTTTTTTAAATGCATACTTCTCCAAATAAAGGCAAGATATATATCATAATCTTGTCTTTATGACAATTAGAGTAAGATCAGGCTAAAGATTTATTCACAAAGCGGACTGGACGGGCCGGAGACTCATTGCTGGCGCAAGTGCTCGGGTTACTCGGTGACTTCTTCGACAGCAAATAGTAAAATAGATAATTTATTCGTGTTTTATAGTTAAAACAAATAAAATTTAAAATAAAACAAGATATTTACAAAAATAATAAGCCATTTAATTGTTCACATAAAGGTATGGTGCCCAACGCACTGGTATGGTGCCCAAGGCTTATTCTTTGTGGATAATGATCAAGCACCAGCACGTTGGTCACCAGACTCATGGATCATTTGTTTGAATAAGATGTCCAAAATTTTTTTGGTATCTGATGACCAGTGATCCATAGTCTTAAACGCAAGGGCCGCAAATATAAAGTCTTTAGAAAAGACTGAGTAGTTACGACGCTTGAGGGTTCGAGTATATTCAGCAGTGCTGCAGCATATTGAAGGCGCCATAAATGTGACATAGATTATTCAGTATTTGTAATGAATTTTCGCAAATATTTGATCTAATACGTTTTCTATTTACTTATAAAGCTTTTGTATTTATTAGTACAACACGCAAGTATAAATACGTTAAGTGAATCACTATTTAGGTCTTATATTGTCGTATCGATATCGACTTGACTGTTATATTAATTCAGTGAAGTAGTCTATTGGAATAATATTTCAGCAGACTGTAATTAATCAGTACAACGTTGACAGACACGCCACAAATTGATCTAATTATAATAATTACAGTATTATTATTAATTTCGCCGCATCGGAAATTTAATATTCAAAAACGTTATTTATTTTTGATCTCATCGTATACTCCCGGTATCAGTTTTCACACTTTTGGAAAAGCAAATTCGATTTTGGATTTCTCTACACGTGCAAGCCGGAATCGAGAAAGTTTAAAACTTTAAAACTTTAACTTCTACGTTAATTTTGTTCAAACCCTATAGCATGCAACGAGTATGTTATAAGCCACGAATATAGAAAGTTCGCCATTTATTTTACCTGCGAATATGTAGCTTATGTATGACAAAATTATACACCCAAATATTTTTGGAAATTATACGTTTTTAGGGTTCCGTACCTAAAAAGGAAAAAACGGAACCCTTATAGGATCACTTCGTTGTCCGTCGATTTGTCAAGACCCTTTTTCTCAGGAACGCATGGAAGTATCAAGCTGAAATTTATATCAAATACTCAGATCTGCTGTCCCTTATAGTCGTGAAAAAATCAAGCTTCTAGGCCAAGGCAATCAAAAGATACAGCCGTTTATACCAAAAATTTACCCAATTTTCGACACGATCAAGTAAATCAAAACCTAACGGGTAGTTCCCGTAAAGTTTGAATCTTGAAATTTGGTACGAAGCAACGTCATATAGCATAGATAATGTAAAAATTACGAAATCTGTAAATTTTTAGTTTTCATCTTGTAATAAAAATATTTTTAATTATTTACACTTACCCCCTTTTCTTACGAACGCTTAAAGGTAATAAATTGAAATTTATATCAAATACTTGGCAAATCTTTAAGCTGTAACAAAATAAAACTTCTAAGTCAACATAGTCAAAAGATATAGCATAAGCCGCATATTTAAATCTCTACTACTCGCAGCTAGTCCTAGAATCTTGAAATTTGGCATGAAGCAATGTTTAGGAATAATTCCGAAAACCTTAAAATTTACGAAACCCTCGGTGTGCGAGTCCGACTCGCACTTGGCCGGTTTTTTTTAAATGAAACCTAGCTAGATTGATTATTCGCCCCATCAACTCTCTGAATACAAAGTTTCATAAAAAAACAAAACTAATGAATTTGGAGCATATCCCCTCTTCTATGAGAAAGAAGGCCTGGCCCTGTAGTTGGGCTGATAATGATGATGATGATGAAGTTGGATTGGGCATAGGTATATCGGTATAAGCGATATCCCACTCACTGACTCATCATGAGATCTCTAAAACTATATCCCACCCCCACTCACTCGATAAACTTAAATTTTAGCCCTACTCTAAGTGAGCGTATTTAGACGCTCAATATTCTCATAGGAGCGGGATCTATGCGGGGAAACCCAAGGCATAGCTAGTTAAATATAAAAATAAAACCCAATTTTACTCGGGTATCCACTAATCTCTATATAAAACCAAAAAGTTTTCAAAATTTGCTCCACTCAACTGCAATGCAGATCAAAAACTTTTGCGTTAATTCATTTGTACATAAATCCGAAACTAGTCTAAATTGACTGATCTAAAAGTAGAACTACTTTTGCCGCAAAGCTCTCGTAGTAAAAGGATAGCTTTTAGAGGTGTTTGTTTAGTTTGCACTTTGTGTACAATACTGAATTGGCCCCTTTGCTTACTAAGCAGATCTTGACATCGTTAAGCGTCTGAAGTCGTGCAAGTTGTTTTTCCCTAAATAAAGGCAAGATATATTTCTCACGTACGTATCTCCCTTTGTGGTAATATAAGTAAGGCTTATTAGTGGAAATATTAAAAAAAATTAAAAGGCCTCGTCAGTTAAATAGAACTGAGTCAGAAGCGCTTGTTATTATAACAACGTTATACCTACTATTCTGCATTCTGCGTTAACTAAAAGTTTGGACTCGTTTCGGATTGGTTTAAATATTCTTTATACTAGGCTTTTTCTAACAACTCACTGTTAAACTATTAAAAAGCGTGTCCTGATCTTAGTGGAACAATTTTTTCCAAAGCCTTTAGTAACAAAAGGATGGCACTTTAGTGGTGTTTGTTTAGTTTTGTACACAATACTGAATAGGCCCGTTGCTTACTAAGCAGATCTTGACGTAGGAGCCGTGAAAGGGTTCAATAAAACATTTGTATTCGAAATACATTTCAAGGATACGTGGATAAGCATACGCTTGAAGTATGTACGCTTTAGTATTCTTTTACTGTTTTACCTACACGTATGAACTTTGCGTTCAAAGCTACGATGTTGTCTTTCACTCGATAGAGTGGTTATTTATTTATAGGTGAAATATATACTATGTAAATAACCTAATACTTGTTACTTCACTAAAGCTAACCTTACACTCCCAATAATATTGTCAATATTACTGACAATAGATATGCCATTGCGTAATTCGCACCATGGAAATATGGCAGTATTATTTCCTCAGGGGCAATATGCAATCTTACTTTACATAATATTGTAAATCATATTGACAACGAGTATTAGCTCCCTAATTCTAAGTAAGTTGTATATCGCCGTACACTAAAGTAATTAAGATTTGAAACCTAAAGCAACAGAATACATTTAATTCGGGCGATAAAAATCTGCAAAATATAATTTTTTTACATGGGACTTCTTTCCAATTCTTTATATGTTAATTTCTTCACGATAAGCCTTTTTCGTAGATCTCATTCTTGCAAGTACTGTCTGTTTATTATTGCTGACAAGGCACATTGGACAACACAACAGGGTATCGGTATCGTATTGTGTTCTTAGCATACGAGTAGTTGTACGAATCTTGTCTGTGTAAGTAATAATTTTATGTTTATGTTCGTAGCCGATTACAAAGACGACAGCAGCAGGCGACTTGTCATAGTGATACTACTGCTTTCTACGTATTTGCTTGAAAACTATGTGTCTCTAATCACGAAAGATATTTTATAGAATCACAAATACCAGCAATTTTTGTTTTTTTGGAAAGAGAGTGGATTTCATCCTACTCCTACCTAGTTAGCCCGTTTACTCTTCATCATCACATCACACATCAGGTATGATTGCAGTCAAGGGCATACTTATTATGAATAATAAAAAAGTGTCACCTGCAGTTGTCGTCCATAAACTTGCACCCTAACATGGCGCTTCTTCAAACTTTTACTAAAAAAAACATAGGTAAGAAATAGTCTTCGCGTAAATTAATTTGCAACTTTACGGTTTACTGTTCTCGGCAATGTTGAGTTCACTCTAATAAGGCTTACTGATTGAAGTTTATATTAATTAATGATATTGTACAAGGATTAAAACTTGATATAACTTGATAGGAGCTATAAATTATACGCGAATGACATTATTAATTATTATAATTTGACTGTCTCGCTGGTCTAGCGGTAAGCCTATATGGCTTCGATCACGAACGAGGTCTTGGGTTCGAATCCTGGGTCGGGTCGTGGAATTATTCTAAGCTTTTCTTTCTTTTTAGAAATTTTCAGTGTATTCGTAATTATTAAATGTTTAGAATATGTGTGTTGTTATATTTAAAGGATTAGTTAACAGACACAAAAAGAATTTAGTACCAAAAATCAAAATAGAAAAATTCTCTATTGGTATTGTAGTCTGTATGATCGTAATGCACGATTCGATTTCAATCGAAGGTATATCATGTTTCCTTTGAAAGGATATCTTCGTATACCTTCCAGCCGAGTGGAGCTCTCAATTCCCAAAGTAATTGTTACAGGCTCGCTGTAGCTTCGCCGTCTCGGATATGAAATTCAGTAGCTTCAAATATGATTCCTTTTATTCCACATATAATCTTATAAAAATCACAAACAGTACTGTTTATTTTTGTTTTTGAATATAAAAAAATATTGTAGTACTTATCTGTAGAGCGCTTTTGTTGCCTATTAAATTGTGGGTTCCATGTTTTTTATAATTCCTACCTAGTTAGCTTATGACCAGCCTACAATAATGTCGTATTGTTGCAGCCGTGCCTCTAATATTTGGATCCCTTTCTCACTAACAAAATATTCTAATAATTGAGCAATTTTCATGGCATTTCTCACTTATATTTTTTAAATTTTACTTTCAATCACAATCATATAATTAAGATTAAGCTCTCCGTATTCTATTTTTGGGGATAATAGATAATAATCAATTTCTTTGATTTCGCTAGCATAATCACTAAAATAATTACAAACCTGCGCATTTATCACATTTTGACTTCAAATCGGCGATTAAATACATTGAAATGAGAAATAATGTAGGCTTGAAATGGGAATAAATCAAATATTTTATGTAGATGAATTCCAGAAAAGGTTCTATCATAAATTTAACTTCATTTGCAGATTGTCAGGAGGGACATTCGTGCAGCTGGGTCCTCGGGGAACATCCGCGCTATACCCAATGAGGTAGTCGAGCGAATATACACTATACAGGCACACGAATTTATATCAAAGCTACTGTATTCTGAGAGTTATGGAGATCTATTTATATTGTTAACTCGAGTTGTTAACCAATGTTTGCAAGAAGGTTTGATGTTTGTGACTCTTTCGCGTAAAAAGGATTTCGACAAACTTTCACATTAATGTGTGCTGTGATAGAGTTTCATGATTTTATAAATTTTGGAAGGCTGTCAGATCATGTTTCTACCATAGGTAAGTACGGTAGGCAACGGATAGTGGAATGTGGTGAAAGAGTTGCCGCTATTTTACGCATAGAAAATGTTAAGAAATTACATTTTACAGTTGGGGATTTCAAAGGTCCATAATGTTTTCATAGTTCTGTCGAGTTCTATATATACTTATGTATAATGTAAGAGTACTTATATATGCCTATTTTATACGAGTAGTTATACAGGCTATACATTTTATGTATTTTAGAAGTCATGGTAATAGTTTATTACTCGTATTATGGTATAGATGTAGATATTTCATGCTAAAGATATTCCTAGAAATATGTTTAAAA
This sequence comes from Mycalesis mineus, assembly GCA_034621355.1. Taxonomy (NCBI): domain Eukaryota; kingdom Metazoa; phylum Arthropoda; class Insecta; order Lepidoptera; family Nymphalidae; genus Mycalesis; species Mycalesis mineus. The sequence continues at coordinate 10,987,133 of CM067887.1, read as the reverse complement.
TATTTTTCTGTAGTTGTTATTTAAAAAAATATCAAGTGTAAGGAATCGCATCGCCTTGAGTGAAAGCTCGAGGAGATTAAAACATACGAGTACGAGAGTATTTCCGAGAAAAAGCTGGAAAACTTTAACATATTTTACCGTAATCATCCAACGCTTGACAACGGGAAACCTCTGAAATATAGAATGTACGGTTATCTACAACTTTTCTTTGTCTTTTTCTTATTGTGAAAAATCAGGTTTTTAAAATTTAAATTGTATTGAGTTTCATGCGATTCTAGTAAAATGTGTTATAATCGTTGAACTCAGATAAATACTTACTTAATAACAACAATAGATACTTAATATTGTAACAGAAATTTTAATCTTTGACTTTATTATTATTTACCACGATTAATAAATATAAATCTCTGTTACTTATTTAACAGAGATTTATATTAAACATTCAAACTAACAAGTATTTTATTACAATTAACCATATTTTATTACAATAAAACCACAAGGATTTTATTAATATTTCGACCCTGTGTTCCATGGCACGTGGTCACGGGCAGGGTCAATTTTTTATTTGTTTCTGAAATTATATGTAAAAAACAATAATTATCTATTATTTATACATATTGCAAATTCACGTAAACAAAGTTGCGGGCTGATTCTCACATAAGTAATAGAAAACGGTCCTATTTGCTATCAAAAGTTTACATTAGAGCTCCTAACTGCAAGTTTAATTTTAATCACAAAACAAATGGGCTTAGCGAGTATTTTCGCCGGATGAACATCGAGGGCCCATTTAAAATGTTAAATCCCGTTGGTAGCATTATGTGGGAAACAAAGTATTAAACTAGCTATTTGCGAGACAATATTTACAGTTGTACTTTATGTATGACTTGTTTTTGCTTGCGGCTATGCTCGCGTTAATATATTTGGTCAATTAATTGAATTCAGTAGACCGAGTTATTTGTACTTGACGCGGAATGGAAGATACTTATAATTTAGTACAAGTAGATTCATTATAATCATCATCATCATTTTTCTATCATTTATTTATTTACATTTCTTTTTAAATTTTCTTCAATGCTTATAAAACAATTATAAAAACACTATTAAAAATTTAAAAAAAAATCCATTCCACCTGCTGTGGGGCCCGGGGGTTCAAGCAACCGGTGGTCAGGGCTCCAGAGTGAGGAACCTCCTCACAATACGCGCCGTTTCAAGAATTACTGCCTTCTGTATCCGACCCTAGATCCAACAATTAAGCGAAAGCTTTTTAAGATGTTCGTCAAAGCTTTTCGCTTTTCATCATCATCATTATTATCAGCCTATTAATTACACATTGTAATTATATAAGCAGAAGAAGAGGAAGAAGAGCAGGGATATAGGTCTTTAGACTCACCACGTTGTTTCAATATGGGCTAGCTGGCTTTGGGTTATTATTTTTGACTCATCATCATCATTATCACTATCAGATGTTCATGATAATACGGGTATAGTCCCTTTCCAACTCCGGGTTAAAAGGTTTAGAAAAAAGAAGGAAGAGTTTCAAAAAGCTTTACTTGTTTTCAATTTTTTTTTATTCAATACAATTTAGCCCTCGACTGATATCATGGTAAGTGATGATGCAATATAAGATGGAATAGAGTTAACTTATTAGGACTAGGATGGAATTTCTGTCGTTCAACACATAGAACTCAAGCTACTCTGGCTAACTCAGCTAGACCAAGCCATTCCAAACAACATAGACTAACGATTTTACTAGATTTGATTACTAAACGAACAAGGCGGATTTGGTTACAATTAAATGTCAAAACATCTAGCCAAGTTTGTTATATGTGAACAGACCTTTGAACTTCCGTAATGGTTGAGCTATACTAAACAAGGACAATAACCGTTAGTTACGCTTCATTACCCTCCGAGACATCAAGGCTGATGACGTCAGCTATAATTTAACAAATACAACTATACTAAGTAAACAGCCAAAGGCTGGATTAATTTATTTCCTTTTAATAATACAAGGGGGAAATAGTTGTATAATTGTAATAGTAACTAGTAGGAGCTCCCAACATCGTCCGTCTGGAAACCATGTATAGAATATATTTTCCCACGAAGTTCTCTTTCTATTCTATTTCAGAATGTCTGGCTATCCTTTCGCTCACGTATACAGCAGCGTAGGAAGGCAAGTTAATCTTCTCTCACCCAGTACCCGACTGCGTAGGAGGGCGAGGTATGTATGTATGTATGTCCATTTCTTCGGCACGCTCAGCCTAAACGCTAGCCGTATTTTGACAAAATTGTGGAAGTGACATAGGCTATATGAATTTTCAAAATGGCGGCTGTAAATGGGGGAAAAAAGGGGGGATGTGTGTAAGTTTTCTTTTATCTTAGCAGTCGGGCATCAACTGAAAGGACGCAGAAGACCATTTCAAAAATTTTTTTAATAAAATTCAAAAAGACCCAATAGTACTCTATTCATACCTCTAAAAAGTCTCTAATAAAATTATTATTTAACCACCAATCTCGCTACGTCGTAATCGTAGCCGTCTAAGCAGTCGGGTTTTTTGTTTATATAATAATTAATAAACTTAAAAGACAATAGTACCTATTCATACCTCAGTTTAACTACCAATCTCGCTACGTCGTAATCGTAGCCGTCGTAGGCCTATTATCTGTAGTACATATAAATATATAATTATATATAGAAGACACTCTTCTTGTAATATTGAGATAAACGTTTATTACTATATGTATATATTATACACGGTACATACACCAAAGTAACATTTCTTACAATTTATGTCTGTTTGTTTTGTTTGTTCCGACTAATCTCGGAAACTACCAGTCGGATTTTAAAAATTCTTTTCGTATATGATAGCCAGACTTATGAGGAGTAACATAGGCTAATTTGTATCGTGATATTCCTACAGGGACGGAGACTAAGAGCGCGAAACCGCGAGCATTCGCTAGTTTTAATCTAAGATTCATACATTAAATAAAATACAACCATAAATGTTACTTTCTTTATTTGTATATTTTAACATTGTTATTTTATTTGTTTTTGTTATAAGAACACATATATAAGTTTTACATTTTACCTCTTAGTCGTTTAGTTATTTATATTTTACACTTTGGTATATTTATTTACAACCCTTTTAACAAATCGATGTACATATTTTTATATAACTTTAGAAGGTATTAAGGTATTCAGAGTTCATGAAGTTGCAATTTCCAATGACTTGTGATCACAAAAAAATATTACACAATACCTATTTATAACTTTTTACTTATATATATTTGGCACTTTTAATATAAACTTGGCACACTTATGATCGGCACAGTTTAACTAAAAAAAAGTTATTCGCATATTAATACGCTAGTTACAATTTTTATTCATTAATATTTATTTTTTGATTCAGTTATTTGTCGAAAACACTCATAAGTACAGTCAGTAGACACATACATACAGCCGTAAAATAAATAAATATAATGTTATTGAAATGTTAATGGAGTGCATCACAATGAAATTTAAAGTTTATAAGTTATTACACTTAGATGTGGTTAAAATCTATTTACAATAGAATTCTACCTTAAAGATCGAATATTTTCAAAGATTTTTAGAAATAATTACATGTAATTTAACATACCGTGGGACGTCATATTACCCTTTTGTTATTTATTTCTTGTTATTAGTTCATTGATACTAAATAAAAATAATGAAATCAGTCTTTGCAGGATGTATTGAATACTCTATAAAAAGGCCCATCCAGAATGGATTGTAAAATATTAAATCATAGATTAACAATAATAACTACCTGGCCTTTTTAAGCTTTAGTATTTAAAATATTATTTGCTTCCTCTAAGTAAATGTTAGCTCTGTAGAAAATATCTTATAAACTCAGAGTAATAATTAAATATTTCAGTACAATATGGTTTAAGAGTGTGTGACAGCTATATCTTCGTCATTTAATAAATGACTAACTGCGTAACATAAGTTGATATTATTTGAAATGACGAAGATTTGGCAATCACATGCTCTCGGTCTAGTATATAAAAAATACAAAGTATACTATACTTACGCAAATTAAGAGCAATGTTTCGTAGTTGAAACCGACAATATAGAACGAAATACTTAAACAAAATACACTAGAAAACATATTCTCGGAAAAATAATATTGTAGAATAAAAGATTAAAAACTTTGGAGTAAGAGATCGGTCTCTTGCCCTTATAAAAATATTCTAATGTATAGGTATATAAAATTAATATATTTATTTATTTCATTTATTTATTTGAACATTATTAATTGAAGTTACATCTACTAACGAAAATTATTATAAATATGTAATGAATGGTGTTAACATCTGTACTATTTAAGTAATAACTTAGTTACGTTTATGAGAAATTACTAGCTAACAATTATTAAAATCCTATTTACAGACAATTACTGAAAAATATTCGGTTTCAAAAACTTCCTACAAAATAGGAGCTGATACCAACTTTTATAAAATTAAACTTTATGGAAGCTACGTCTTACAATTACAACTCGTTTTATAAACTTTTATCCTATTTATATTTGACGGGCTTACCCTTTGTTTGGTGTTATATGGTTATATTTAAATGATCGCAAAAATATTTCTTATTGTTAACTATATTAGTGAATATTTGTGTCCTGTCAGTTTAAAAATTTATTGCTACTCGTTATTTCTTTAGAATTGAGCTTTCCGTATTTTGTTTACATTTACAATACCTATCTATAAATAGGGACATTTACTTAATTACCATTTAATATGAATACTTAAATCTTCATAATATAGGTAATAATAATCTTTGATTATTCATTTATGATTACTTAATGACTAAAATTCAAAATTCAAAAGGTACGTCTACTTAACAACATTCATAAGACAGATTCTATAAATGCTAAAGATTGTAGAATATCCGATAGGTGAGTATCCGTAATACATCTACGAGTTCGCTCCAATGGTTATGGGCACGGCACGTTAGGTGGCAGGCACGCGGATATGTGTGGGCGCGGGCGGCGGGGCGAGGCGCGGGCGGCGGGCGGGCCGCTTCAGATGGCGGGCAGGAGCGGGCTCGGCGACCGCGGGCGGCGCACGCTGCCGCTCCACGGCTCCATCATATCCTCGTCTCCCTGTACACGCGCACTCGACATACTCTCTGCATCACACTCCTCAACCTCCCAACTCTGAGATCGAGATTTTGAGATTTTACCACAAATATGGGCGGCTAGGGGACACTACCACTGAATCAGCCAAAACAATACGCCATTGACACATAGATAATAATTTGAACTGAAAACATGCTTAATGCCTGTTAGTATCAAAAGTCAGTCCGTTGTAAAAACATAAAACACCCACAGCCTTAAAAGTAGAATTACAAACAGCTGAGAACGATTTCAAAATCCGGTAAGACACTGAAAGTAGCAAACACACGAATGTGTCTGTTTAGATTGTTCTAAAGTAGCAGAAAACTAAAAGGAGTTTTGAATACGCATAACATGAAACTCGCTAGGGTAGGGGTACGTGCGGGGCGTGCGAGTGATAAACCACGTATTACGGTGTCAACACTTACATATAAGAAGTAATTACCATCATCGTGTGTGGCGCGGGCGGCGCAGGGTGCGGCGGCGGCGCGGGGGGTGCCATGGGCGGCGGGGGTGCGGGCGGGGGCTCGGGCGACGCCGCGGCCGGAGAGAACGATGACGGCGCGAGAGGGGACTGGGCTATAATCAACCATTATACCTTTCACCCTTGCCTTTGTTTCTTTGTGATGATCTCGTATTTCAATATCTAAGAAATTGATACACAATACTCAAAGGGACTCAAATATTTCTTTTAGGTGTCATGTTGATAGATTATTTTTTGTATTCCCTAATTCCTATTCCCTATTCTTTGATTTCAGAACTTGAGTATATTATAATCGCCAAATCGTCGTCATTTTCGATACAGCTAAAAAAGTTATGCTTCTGCCATAGGCAATATTTGCTAGACACCCTCACAGGTTATTTATTACCTTCCTGTGTCAACAAAATAGCCAAGTTTATTTGTTTAAATTTAGTTCAATGTGTAAGTGTGTGGCGGCTGATGATTATCCATATTTTCCTAGAGATTATTAAATTTGCGTGCTTGGTTTTATAAAATGACAGATATTTACGCATGACTGGTTCTCAGACTATATTGTGTCAAATAAACTTATTTTCTTTCTAATCAAGCACTTGACTCACCAGCTGCCGTGAGAGCCAGCACGAACTGACTCCAGTGCACGCAGCATCCACAGCACAGCTGCAGCGCAGCGCGGCGCAGCGCGCGGTGCAGGGCCAGGAACAGCAGCGGATTCACCGCCGCGTGCACATACGATATGTGCAGCGTGATTTGGAAATACAGCTGTTGGACAATTTCTTTTAGTTTTTGAATTGAAAACTTCCTTAGGCTAAGGCAAAAGGGTGCAGCCTGGATGCAAAAGTTACGTCCTTTAAGTCCTGCCATCTAAGTCCATGTGCCTGTACTAAACCTGCAGCCATACCCTTCAAACAGTAACACAGCAATGTTGCTTGGCGGATTTTAACATTCCCCAATAGTTTTTGGACAAACTGGAAAATGCTCTACTACTAAAAGTAACTTTCAACAATTTTAGAAACAGAAGCATTCCAGTGAAACGTATTACTATTAAGCACTGACTGTGTTCTTCAAATATTAAAATATTTTTCGACGTAAGTTACATAGGTATTTGTATACCTATTCATATTTACGGCTATCATAGTTTCGTGCAGTAAATTAATACTTACAACATTCATAAATCCATTCAAACAATTATTTGTAAATACGACAATACATTTACTACAGCGGCAAGAAACGGCAGCTATAATTCTTTAGCACAATTTTTATAGCATTTTTTTTACTCTACCTTTAGTAAATGACTCAATTGATATTTATGATTCAATAATAATAAAACTTCCAAAAAGTGTTAATTTTCATTAGTGTTTCCATAAATAAAATGAAATGCTTTTTGTGGCAGATATATGATCCTACTACCTATGATTATTGAAACATCCACAAACCAACAGCGCAAGGGGTAGCTTTAGGGTTAAAGGCTATTCTCTCGGACCAACCTACGGAAGGGTTGGATGGTAAAGTTGTAGGTAATAAAAAGTCCAAACTGTCCTAACTTTCTCCCATAATTAAAAGTTACAAACTGGAAAACAGTTATTCGTTTTTTATTCTTATGTTACAGGTAAAATTAAATTTTCATAAAATTTGTTGAAAACTGTGTTCTACAAAACGATATAATTTTTTGAAAAGTTATTTTTTCACTTACTTTGAATGAATCGAAAACCTAACCAGTTTTCATAGAAAATTGCCTCAAATATTATTTGTGCATGGACTTTCTGTTCGTTGAAAGTCTACTTTCCGATGGCGAGAATAAATAATAAACCTTCTCATAAAAGGCAAAAACTAGGCTAACGGTTTTTACAGCTCGTCTACTAGGCAAGCGCGTTTAAACTTAAACCTCTTCTTTCCTTCACTGTTTTCCTTCAGATCATGCTATAAACTAAAAATTTTGAAGTACCTACGAACTTACTTCATAAGCTACGTGTGAGGTCAGCGCCGGGTGGTGCAGAAGCGTTATGATGAACAGTGGTCCCCAGAACAGAACGTATGCAGCGGTGATGACCAGGAACATGCGCACTCGACGGACCCCCTCGCGCTCCACTCTAGCTAGATACCCCCTCAGCCTACGCCCCCCTCCGAGGGGAAGGTTAGCGCTGCGGATTGGACGGCATTGCCCATCCGCCAAAGCTCCATCTACTGTCTGAAAAATATACTCCATTACAATCGTATTTTTTTACTCCAAACTAAAAGAAATGGATTGGAAGAATTTTGAGAAAAATATTTAAAAAGGATAGGTTTGCTAAGTTTAAGGTCTATGATGATCAAGAAAACTAGTTAAATTGTTTATTAATTCGTAGAACTTATTTATTTTAGAAATTTAAGTAAATTTTAAGTGAAAATTTAAGTTTATTTCAAGTTGAAACTAACGTAGGTTAGGGTAGCTTATACACACAAAATAATGCTGTCAATTTACTGTCAAAAAAGTAGGATATGATTTCTGAACTCAGGAAATATTGGATATATCGCAATATCTCCTCTAAGGAAATATTGCGTTACTATACGACTTACGCTTTGATGACTCTAGATAACCTTACCTCTCTTTATTGATAGTGAATTGACAATACTATTGTATGTACGGGAGGTTGTAAGATAAACCTTTTAAGAGTGAGGAAGCCTGAACACACGCAATAATAATTACGTTAATATTGTTGACAGTATGTAGAGTAAGGTCACTTAAGGGTATGACTTAAGGTATAACTATCTTGACTTAAGTGATACCCTGGTAATATAACGGTCTCTTTTTCCTAGGAGCACCTTATCTTACATATCACCAACGCTATTCTAATTATTATTGCGCCCGCGGGCTTTCTCAGATAGTGAAACATTCGCACTAGTCTACGACTATGATGCAAGAAGTCTACGCATGCGGTGCATGCGTACATACCCTCGGTCCGACGCTGTTGGGCAGCGAGTCCATGCGTCGGTTGTCACCTGCCATGCTGACTAGCGTGGTCACTAGACCAGCTACTCGAACAGCCTCTACGTTAGCCTGCATGCGATAAGATTTAAATTTTATCCAATTTATTTTAAAACGCATTCAATTCATTCATTCGATTTCGTAAACGGAATCTTCAGGGAAACAATTTATGGAATAGTCACCTCTATCTGTGATACTATTCCAAATAAGTTCGTGCGCGAAAATTTAAATCTTATACGTAAAGTTAGGTAAAGTATTGGCAATTTACCAACTGAACCTATATACAGCCTGCATCGGAACCACCGTAGCCTTGACGTGATTTGATTTACCTATCGGAGTGGTTCGTATGTGATTCATATTATATAATAATGATATTAATTATACGTACTACATATCATGTTGCTAATTGATCGACTATTAAGCAATGAATGAATGCGATACTAAGACGGACAAGTGGGACTATAACACTTATTACGATGAATGAAAGACGCATATATATCGGGTGGTAGATGGGCCTTGATGAAACATTTCGTTACATATGTTATAAGACAAAACACAAGTGAGTATACGAACCTTAGTAAGATCCCGATGGAGTTTCCGCAAGTGGAACAGTGTCAATCCAACGCAGACAGCGTTAACGCCTATCCACAAGGCATTAAGTACGTAATGTCTAAAAGGCCCTCGCACTAAGGGACAGGACGGTGATGGGCCGTATGAGCTGTAAGAGCCGGCGCTGGCCGCTAACGCTCCCGATAAGAAAGTGGGTCCAAGGTTTATTGTAATTGACGCGAACCATATCATAAATGTGCCGAAAAGGACGCACTGAAAACAAAGGAACGTGATTGTATTTGATCAACACTTGATTACCATGAACACAATAGTTGTTTCTGCATTTACATTTAAGTTAAGCTTACATTATTAAGTGTTGCTTCGAACGAATTAGAAAATTGATTAGGCCTTAGTCAATCTCATCTATCTACATTCACATCATCATGTCCTCCTAGTTCTTTGTTTCGTGATAGTCAACCATGTTTTTAACGGCAAAAACTTTAAGTCTTTTAAGTAAATAAAAAAAATCAAAGCAATCTTTGACCTGATCTGTGCTAATCACATTAATAACGATCAAATTAAGTAGATGTTTCAGAGATTAGTGCCAACAAACAAATAATCAAATAAAACTGGAATTATGTGTTATTCCAGGTCGTTAACTGTTTTTTTTCCCAAATTTAGGTACACTATTTGTGTGGTTACCAACATCTAAACAGAAGCAAAATAATATATGTTACCAGCAGAATCTATACTATACCTGATATATTTTAAAAATATTTTAATCGGGACAACAATGTTGTATAATAATAAAATGTAAAATATTTCCGTGAAATTTAATTTAGCCTTCCGATTTCCAAACAAAATTACGGCCGTACTCGTGCCTTATTACAGTACAGGCAAAGTTATTTCGTATTTCATAAATATAAAATATAATAATATAATTACTAAGTATTTCTTAACAGTAAAAAAAAAATTGTATTACAAAATGTGTATATGAGTTGATATATGAAAGATTTAAAAATCACAGCATTGTACTTATCATTTTCGTGTCTTTAATACGCCATTTTCTTAAAAAATATAAAAGGTATAAAAGTGCCTCAGTTTTCGGTCACGGTCATCTTTATTCTTTAGCGAGCGAATGTCGAACATTACAATGGCGTGTCATAAAAGACTTTTACTTTTTTTGATAGCGAACCTCTAAAACTGTATTAAAGAAAATTCTGAGAAAGAAAGTACCTGTGGACTATCCATTAGTAATGGAGCCGATAAATCTGCTTGCTCCTCCTCATTTTCAGGGAATATGGGACTATCGTTCAATACCGTTGTCAGCATGTTTACCGTGGAAACTGTTACCTGCCAAAGAGATAAATTTTTTAATATTATTTTTATTACTAAAATTAAAAGTAAATAATTAAATAAAGTTTGATACACTCAACAATTTTTTATTTTTTTCAAAATGGTTGGAATATTTTTGTTTAGACAAAAACCTGAAACTGATATATCGTTGCTGAAAACCTTCTAATGCAAATGTCTTGCTACGTTTAAGGGAGTTTACGGAGAGTAGAGAGTTACCTACGTTAAATCTATTTCAAATTGTAAGCTGTCACGCACAACCTAACTAGCCCCACTGCTAGGCAGTAGACCTCTATGCATATAGAAGAAAATTCAGTAGTTTATTCTTAGCATGCTGCTTTGATGGAGGTTGGTGAGTTTATTATCAAATGTTAGCAGTAATTACTTCGACTGGCGACGTAAATCACGGAAATCTCCACCTTCAACATTCAAACCTGACATACTACTAAAAGAAATACAAGGTACTTAATTAGATTTTTTTAATTGACCCAATATCCTCAAATCCATTCATGAACAATAAAAACCGAGGTCATGATCCCAACTGGATCATAACAATGGACATGAACATGAAATGGATGGACATTAATTAATGTCAGGCTACAGCAGAGTGTGGATAGCAACTATAAAGTGGTAAAAAAATAATTAGCTGCCTAATTAGAAACGCCGATACAATGTAGGTGAGAGCCTTTTTGTGCTAGTTTCGAACAATGGCTGTTATTTAAACTATCGCATCGTGAGAATTTTATAATAAAAAATCATCAGCTCTTGGAAAATGATTTTTGCGCAGTCAGGTGTTTTGGTATCACGGATACAAAAAATATTGTATAAAATACCCTATTTTTGTAGTAACCATTGCCAGATAAAGTAACTGGCTACTAGAACATTTTCTTCTCGATCACAAGACAAAACATCTTTTCTATAAAATCCTCACTAAGCCAGTAGTAATCTATGCATGTGGAACTAGTCATAGACACAAGTTAACAGTGTTTTTGGGAGAGGAAAGTGCTCCGCAAAATATTTGGGTTGCATACAGACGGAACCTATCGACACAGAATGAATTTTGAGCTAGATAATCCGGTGGAAGGCGAAACAATTATGAGACATTGTAAAACTCAACGTATTCAGTGGTTAGGGCACTTAGAGGGGATGTCGAGAAGCACAGGGGCAAAAGTAATGACAAAATGGAAACCACAGATAAAAATACCTTAAACGAGATGGACCTAAATGGCTAAAGGGACTGTGTAGAAGAAGATTTATAAAAAATTGGGACATTATCAGTGTGGGCTAAAAAGTTAAGAACAGACCCGAATGGAGAGAAGTTGTAAGGGAGGTCAAAACTCACATAGGGTTGTAGCACCAAAGGAAGTAAGTACTTCCTCCTATTAACTTTATCATAAAGAGCTCTACTACTATTCCAATGTTCTAACGTACTATTTTATACCCAGTTGCGAAAAATCCGCGGTCTTTAATAATATCATATCAACCTATTGTGCCCTTGTTTATGAATGACCCCGTAATAAAATTTATGATCCCGTAAATATTTCTTTTTAAATGTCTCCTAGTTCCAAATTTATTATTTCACTCTATGCTTTGCTAATATGTTATTGTTGGAGCTGTTATCGATCTCTTATCACAAGAGTTTTAATTCAACGTCGTTTTTTCAGATCAATGTTTATCAATAACCCAATAACAACCGTTAGTTATTATTTAATAAGATGTAGGCAGACTAGGAATACGAAGATTACATTAATTATGGTATAGTTTTGTGGGTCTAGTATGCTCTTATCCGGCGGCATGTATCGAAGTTCTTTGACCGTACAAAGTTGCTTATAATGCTAAATTGGCAACACGCCATGGTAGTGTGGTTTGATAATGATGGTAATTAAAATATTTCCTTGTTCCATGTACTTGTTGTAGCTGTTGTTCTTAGTGTTGTTGTTCGTAGCAGATAACACCATTTCCTTCGTTAATTATAAATAGTTTCTTGATGTTGTTGTCGTTTAGTTAAAGGATATTAAATAACGAGATATACATTTTGTTGCTTTCAATGTTCTTGCACGTCATCATTCACGAATAACTGACTTAGGAATAATACACCTATTGTTTTTAATCTCTGACGCAAAAAGAGAGCGGATATAGGTTTAACACGTCTGTCTTTGAATCCGTATGTCTATGGCGTTGTAGCTTTTAAATGAATGGACAGGTTTTGATGTGGTTTTTTGTGTGAAAGCTGATATGTCAATAAAAATATATCACTAGCTATGATGGGAATAAATTCTAGGTAATTTGATATTTAAGATAAATGAATTGAATCAAACTTAGGTCGTAGATTTTCATAAACTTAATTCTTGCAGGCAACACGTTTTACAAAATATCAGCACTGGATCTGAGTAATCCGTATGACAGTGCGCTTAACCACAGGCTACCCTCGGCTCATCTTAGACCGACCTTTGTTCAAATTGAAGCTTAAATAAGTAATGTCTTCGTTCTATTATAATTAGCACAAATCTCTGTGGTTTTATTGAACTCATATATATTTAAATATAGGAATTTGAATTTTCCATTAATAAATCAAAGATTTACAAGCCACTTCCCGGAATTAAAGTAATACACGTATTTTCCGAAATCTTCACGCACGAGTGTAATCTATTGTCAATAACTATTATTGTCACAAACAAAATATCAACTTTTTTACAACAGGATTTCGGATTGATTCCTCGATTGGGATAGTAATTATTTAGTTCTACTTTCTTCCCAGAAATTCTAGTCCTGGAAATTCTATGACTTGGATAGTTAAATATAAATAAATAAATATTATAGGACAATTACACACATCGCTATATAGCCCAAAGTAATCGTATTCGTAAGTAGCTTGTGTTATGGGTACTATGATAACTGTTGAATATTTGTATATATATTAAATATAAATACTTACAATATATAGATAAACACCCAGACACTGAAAAACATCCAAGTTCATCACACAAACATTTTCCAGATGTGGGAATCGAACCCACAGCCTTCAGGACGCAGAAGCAGGGTCACTACCCACTGTCTCGGAAATCACGTTATGCTGTCGGTTCTGGTCATTATTATTAACATACCACTAACCTGCAGCGTCCTTAGAAGAAGAGCGTCCAGAGAATCTAAGCTTAAAATCTTTCAAAAGCTTCTTTATAAGAGGGATCCTATAATGAGGAAGCCTGACCCTGTAGCTAGCTGATGATGTGATGATAATAATCTCTACTAGTATCATTCAATTTAAGGTTAGGCTAAAAATTTATTAATCGATCCTTAATGATTTATAACTAAGGATCTACAGATAGTAATAAAGTGAATTGAGAAACACTAAAGTTTTTAGACGGGATCGGACGAATCGTATGTATTTACTCGTATATTCAATATTATTTTGATCGACCTCGTACAGACATATACAAATTCCTTTTTTTACCCAGCCGTTATTTATTTTATCTTCCCCTGGTGTTTTTGTTAACGGAGACAAAATGTTCCAATTCGAACAAAATGGTAAACAAACAAAATTTCACGCCGGGGACCCAGCGATGCGCGCGTACTTTACCTACGTCAATACTTTTTATCATGCAAATAAATTCTGAAATCCAAACAAGTGATATTTAACTCTACAATTCCTTTATATTTAGTACTTGAAGTGGTAAATATACAAACAAACTATTTCACAAAGAATCTACTGTTTAAATATAGCAATTTATTTTTTATTTTCTTTCAAAGTAAAAGCCCATTTCAAAGGTAAGGTAAAATCTCTTTGTCTTGTCCGTCGCCAGCTTCATGGATTTTCAATTTTCTCAAAGAAATTGGATTTCTTTTATCAAAGAGGCTGCATGAACATTTGCCTCGGAACAACTGAGGGAAATGTTCATGCATCCATTATGTAGGAAAAATGCACTAAGTTCATTACGTTTTGTACTTTCCTACTCGCTAGTATACTAGAATGTTCCTTACTTCTAATGGCCGCAAGCGTACCAACAATAAAAATCTATTGCTTTTTCTTTTGTTCCTTGTATGTTGTCGTGTATATTGAAAAAAGTAGGTACAATTTAAAGCATTTACCAATCCTTACGATTTTACGGTTCTTATATACCGGAATTTATTGAGGTTACAAGTAAAGGAAACAATTTCGATTTTAGTTGAAATTATGCTCTGAATTAAATATAGTGTAGATAGATTCATAGCCAGTGCTCCGTTAACCAGTGCTCCAACCTAAATTACTTATTTAATGGAAACGTCTTTAAAGGTTTAAATCCTTTAAATACGTTTCGCGATAAATAAAAAAACAATTAAAAAATGGTTCATAGAATGCTGCTATTGGAAATAATGACCGATGTCGACATAACGGTCGTTACAAAATTTTTTATGAAATAAAATGCAGGTTCAAGTATAGAGGAAATGCTAGTTGTATATTTTGGACTTTTGAATTACGATATTTCTTTAACAAAATGATTTCCTTATGCATATTCACTCGTACAATATGCGGGTAGGAAATTTGACCTATAAAATAAAAAATAAGAGTTTCCCTCGCTCACTCCGGACATGTTAGAGGTAATGTTTACCGGACCGTCCAGCTTTCAGAATTTTTAAAATAAACGTAAAATTCGGTTCATCGGTTTCTTGTTTTATCGAAGGTTCGAAGATTTCATGGAAAAATATTAGTGGACATTTTGGTCAATGAACGAAACTAAAAGCAACAGCTGGTTAATAAGTAAAACCGAATCAAATGTTGAATCGACAAATATTGCAAACTCTTGAGCTTTATATTTTTGTAGGGTTGAATATGAATGGTTCATATCTTCTTTAGCAAATTTGTATCGTTTTTGTATTGTGTATGCATTTGACTTTGTATTGAAAACATTCTTTGATTAAACTATAAATTCCTACATTGAACTGAGTTGGGAATTACTGGTGACAGAAGGGCTGTTTCTTTGCGCCCATGCATCCACTATTTTCTCCACCATTCCACGTGGTATGATTTGTATATAGTTATTAGAATAAATAAGCTTAAGTATTTTATTTTATTCTAGGAATAGAACCAAGAAATATTCGCAAAAATCAAGTAGGTTTTTATTAACTATAATAATATTAACCATTTGTTACTGATTTTCTTCATTTTACATTCCGTAATAACCTTCTTAAGATAAGAAATAAGTACATGACTTACAGAAATATGGATTACTTTTTTATATTCTATAGAATAACTTACAAGTAATAGGAACGCAGTTTCCACCAGCGAACACTTATACACGGGCTGGCACCGGAACACGGCGATGCCCAGGGGGAGCAGTATGGCTGCACGCGCACAGTCCACAATCGCCTGGTGGAAGAGCAGGCCGTGGGACCACCTGATGAGAAAGTCAATTGTGAACAACGAATAATAAAAACTGTCTTGCTACTTTATTTTTCTTAAGACATTAGCACTGACGTAAAAAAATATATACGGTCGAATTGAGAAACTCCTTTTTTTTAAATAGTTTAAAAATACGTGACGTATGCGAAAAGTGTTAAGTATTAGTTTGACTTGTCTGTCTGTTTATCTATACCTGCTAAATGAATAAACCTTTTATAATGCGTTATACTAAGGACTTTATCGAGATAATGTTTGATACGATGAAAATCCGTTAAGCCAATTCAAATATTTTCTATCATGATGGTAAGAAATAACTAATAACAGAAAATATTCATGAGAGGATTTTCTAAATCCTTAATTTAGTTGTATAGTAAGAAGAATTCCCTTATTTGATCGATCGTAAGCCATGAGCAAACTCAGTCGGTATTTTTAGTTGACATTCGTGGGGCAGATAGCCGCGCCAGATACCGGCTCACGTACGAAACTTAAATTATATCTTACCCCAAAATTGTACGCAAATAACTTTGGATTAGAGACGTGTTTGTTAGCTTCGGTATAATAAATCTGAGTTATTATCAGATTAAGTATAGCAAATAAAATATCTGATAAAATTACGTTATAAAAATATGTCATATCATTAATTACTTTAAAGTGTTGCGTAAAAATAAAGTATTATTTATTTAATTTAATATTATTCAAAAGTGATATAATATTGTTGGCAGCATTGCGAACCATAGACTGTAGAGGTGCCGTTTTGTGTCGTTGTGGTAGACTGGTAAAGTAACGGTTACGGGCAGTTATATAAGCAAAGCCCTAATGGTGAAGTGATTATTATTTTGTGTGTTCTCTTTGTGTGCAGTTATGCTGCCAGTTAATTTTGTTAAAAGTTAAAGTGTAATAAAATGTAATGCTAGTTAAGTAAATTATGTGATTACCGTCATATTGTTTCATTTTGATTTGATTTAAGAAAGTTTGTAATTAAAATGTGTTAATATTTTGGTTAATGTTGTTTTCCTGCTCGTGCCTTTAAACCCCTTCTGATGATGTTTCTAATATCAGAAGTGGGATAAAGGACTTAACGCCTACAAAACGTTAACATAAATCAAAATGAAACAACCTAAAAGTAGTGCTTCGCGAGTGAAGTGTAATTTTATGTACGTCTGGTTCAATATTGGCACGCCTCTGCGGGCCTAAGTTTGGAACCAACCAGCGCTAACAGTACCTTACTGTTTGGCACTGTTCAGCACGATGCTGAAAGCATCGTGGTTCGCTGCCGCTGACATGTCCAGGCGGAAAGTAACCAGGAGTAAAAGTATGTAACGCTGACTACGATGTCTGGTAAGAAACAAATTCCATAAGACGACATTTCTGTGTACGATTTCATAATTTTATTAAAAGTCAATCGCTATTAAGAGTAATCTAACTGTTTGAGTTATTGCAATAAGAAAAGTTAATTACGTTAAACTTTTTGCAAATGTCGGTAGTTGAAGAACAAAGAACACTTTCATGTTACTATGCCAGTAATTTTCAGTAGTAGTAATCAGTGTCTGAAATAGTTGTGTGCAAATATTTTATTCAACGCAATGACACTAACTAAGTACTTACCTTAGTTACTATGCTCATTCAGCAAAAAACAAAGGACAGGTTTTGTGTACCTATCAAGTAGAAATGTTTTCCCGCTTGTTCTTACCGTCGTTGAAGTTTTTCCGTTGAGTAGTACTGTTTTTAAATAAAATCAAGTAACGATCTCAATGTCCACTATAGTCTGTCGGTTAAGAAGTACCTACCTACATCGCTGTGTAGTGTAATGGGAACATTTTCTAACATAGATTTTTAAAGGTTACAGAACTGTCACTTTGCCGCGTGTGTCTTGCGCGCCCTGTTCGGATGTGATGAGGAGACAAAGCCGTGTCACCTCTGTACATCAGAGTCACCTGTTCAACACAACCACCTTACTGTGAGAGGTGTTGCGAGTCTGTTGGACAATTTCGTCTTTCCGGTAAAGTTGAATTTGGAATTTAATTGTAAGAAAAATAGTTTTCTTATTAAATGAAAAGTAAAAAGTTATTAATAAAAGTACCCACAAATAACAGTTGTGAAGTAAAAATTAAAACTATAAGTTGAGGTCAGGGCTGACCGAGCTATAACGATCCGATTATCAATTTGAAAAGTACCTACCTATGTCTATGTT
Source organism: Mycalesis mineus (assembly GCA_034621355.1). Lineage (NCBI taxonomy): Eukaryota > Metazoa > Arthropoda > Insecta > Lepidoptera > Nymphalidae > Mycalesis > Mycalesis mineus. The sequence continues at coordinate 10,969,067 of CM067887.1, read as the reverse complement.
TAAAAAAAAAACAATATTTTGTCGATACGTAGATACCCATTTGTTAATTTTAACTACAAAGAATTGATAGCGGAAGTCAGACATGACCGAACGGTAACGATTGAGTTATCAATTTGCAATGTACATGCTATGTATACTTTTTGTCGATACCTTGCTACGCAGTTAAAAGTTGAACTTAAACTCGTTGTTGTTAAATAGTTAACAACTGTTTTCGTAGTAGAGTCATGATTTTCTTCACATAGTAGTACAAATACGCTAATTATGTGCTTTGCCTAGACAAGATACCATTTAATAGAAACGTGTAATTTCTAATGCTATTTTGTCGACTGTTGCTATAATATGCGACAGTGGTAGTCGCGTTCATTTTTCTGTTAGCAGGCTCGTATGTAAAGGCGTCCCAGGCTGCGGCGAAGTTCACAGTGCCGTGGCAAGGGGAGTGCCTGCTAGTGCATACACCACGCTCGAGTGCCTGAAGCGCGTACCCTATGCGTGCGCCTATGCTGGCGCATTCGTCGCTTCTGTGCTGGTGCTTCAGCGTTCTTGCTGAAGAGCATCTAGCGCTCACGCTAAAGCACACCTAGCACTCCTGCTGTGGTACATCTGCCACTCCTGCTGAGACGCATACGGCGCGCCTGTAAGAGCGTGTACTGCACGTCTTGTATCGGCGTGTACTGCCGGCCAGTGGCCGCGCATGCTACGTGGACTACGCGCTTACGGCAGCGTGATCTGCGTTCCTGCGGCAGCAAGCTGCGACGGCAGTAATCGCGCACTTATTGCCGAGATGTCTGCTTGGTGTGACGGTCTGCGCACTCCTGGCAGTGTTGCGTGCCTGAGGTGGCAGATGGTGCACCTTGGACGCAGCTGTGAGACGATAGCGGCAGGCCTGTTAGTGGCTGGTCGTACAGTACCTTGGTGAGAGTAAACGTTTAATTTTATTTGTGCTTAACCTTTAATTCTGCCTATTCTGATTAAGTTGTTCCGTAACAACTCGCATAGGATCAAAGAGATTGACAATAATAGTTACACCAAGAAATAAAGTTTGTCCTACAAAAAATATTTGAAAAGTAGCTCGCATTACTATGAAAATTCATAAATAGTTTTGTCAAGATTTTAATTCGATGATATTTCCACTAATTGTTTTATTTTTGCATTCTCTTCTGATACTTTGACGTACCACCAAGCAATTTAGCGTTTCGGTATGATGTCGTGTAAGTGTACGTTCACACGGCGTCGAGTGTTTCTCTACCGAATCGGTTTTTTGCAGGATTCGGTTTAGTGGCATAAGTATTTCAATGAAGGAGTTCACACATGCATTCGGTTTCAAGACACGACAAAAAAGCCGAATCTTGCTGAAGTTGACATTCGATTTTGCGACTACAAACCGATCCGGCGATACTGCAAAATGCAGATCCGATACAGTGGTATAGGGCATTCAATACATGCGTTCATACGATACACGCAGGGGTAGATTCGGTTTTTTGTCGGATCTTGAAACCGAATGCGTCGCACAAGCTGGGAAGGAGGGGTGGGCGGGAGGGACACACTGCACGTGCGCTTGCCAGTCGCCAGTTCTTTTCGCCCGCTTTGACTGACCGCTCGCTATGACGACGAAAAATATAAACGTTGAAAATTTAATTACTCTTGTCCAAAATCGGCCAGTTTTATGGGACAAAACTCTCGAAATATACAAGGATAAAAACTTGAGAACTGCTGGCTGGCGAGAAATATGTATAAATTTGAATGAAGATTTTGAAGAAATGGAGGAGAAAAACAGGCAGGATTATGGTAAGTTTGTAATTTTTTAAAGTAAACAGGTGTATTTGTACATTAGCAGTGTGTTACAAAATTAACGTTAGATTGATTCGTCTTGCCAAGGCACAGCTCCTGCTGTAGAAATAAAATAATTTGTGAATTCAGATCGTATAACATTAGCACATCGTCCACCTCGTGTACTATTTTGTTCATAGCCAATGAACACGTTAGCCACTGATGATACATTGCTTGTTGTTTCTATGTTCGACTGTACACCTTCCATATCTATTATAAAATTATGAAGTACAGTGCAAGCCTTTACAATCGATATTGCTGTGCTGGTATCAACATCCAGTGGACGATGAAATATTCGCCACTTGTTAGCTAATATCCCAAAGGCGCACTCAACATAGCGTCGAGCTCTGGTTAATCTGTAGTTATATATTCTTTTGTTTCTATCCAAATGGTTTCCGCCGTAAGGTCTCATCAAATGTTGATGCAAGCCAAAACCTTCATCGCCTATTACTACAAACGGAATCGATAAATCGGAATCGTTTGTCAGTGGACATGCTGCCGGTAATTGCAAATCACCATCTATTAGTTTTTTCCAAAAAGTACACTCCTTGAATATTGTCGAATCGCATTCTTTTCCATACGAGCCCACACAGATGTATGTAAATTTATAATATGAATCAACCACTGCTAATAATACGATGGAAAAGAAATCTTTGTAATTCATAAACATGGAACCACTGTTGTTTGGCTTTTTTATCCTAATATGTTTACCGTCCACTGCACCAATGCAATGGGGAAAGTTTGCTCTAGTATTAAATCCATTGGCGATATATTCCCAGTCAGATATTGTGTTGGGTAATGTCATAAACTCCCCATGCAAATTGTTCCAAATAGCATTCGTTACTTCCTTAATAATGTTACTGATCGTAGACACTCCGACTCGGTAGGCGTAATGTAAATCCTTGTATGAACACCCAGAAGCCATATATCTGCAAGTAAATTTAATTATATTTTTCAGCTAAATCGATCGTAAAGAAGTGGACTAATATTAGAGACAGCTGGATGAGGAGTATTAATGAGAAAAAGAAATCAAAAAAATCAGGATCGTCTGCGACATGTCCGAGAGCCTACGTTTATCATCGTCAAATGTTGTTCTTAAAAAAAATTGTGTCGCCAGCTGACACACATGATAGTGCAACTATTGTTACACCAAACCCAGCAGACGATAGTACAGCCGCTACAGTTACATCAGATGTTACCCATGACAGTGCGATGGCTCTGGACAATTTATTCGGTGAAGATGTCGCAAATAATCAAGATGCTACAGATGAAAGTCAACAAGAAAGTAATAATGAAAATTTAGTAGGTGGTTCGAAAAGAAAAAAAAGCAGACCATCGAGGCAGAATTTAAACGTGTTTGATAAGAAAATGAGTGAGTTTATAGATTATCAAATGGAATGCAAGAAGAAAGAAGAAATGAAAGAAGACCGTAATTTGTTTTTCTTTAAAAGTCTACTTCCATCATTGGCAACGCTAAACGATAATCAAACATTAGAATTTCAATCAGGCGTCTTAAATTTATTGCAAAATATAAAGAACCGAAATGAATGGTCTCCTGCACACTCATCAACATACAACTATCAACCAAATGTGGCACAATCACAAGGCTATTTTACATCGCAGTACCAAGCATCACCAGAGTCTCAAAGTATTCAATCGAATGCTTCTGATTTACCAGACTTTCATAATATGTAGTTGGGAAACTTCAAACTGTGTACCTACCAAGCGATTGTCTATAATATCTTAATCATATTTTTAATAAATAATTTAATTATAATAAAATACAGTATTTCAATCTTACCTTATACATATCGCTAATTTTTCTTCTGGTCTAATGCTTTTCCTCATATTTGTATCACGCTTTTTCAAATCTTTTTCCACTTTTTTCAAAAGATTATCAAATGTAGGTATAGTCATTCTAAAGTAGTTAAAAAATTTTTGTGGATCATTTCTTAACTGCTGCATTAGAGTTGTAAAGGCACCAACTGTTGATCTTCTTTGTACTATTGGGTTTAACCACAATCTTTTTCTACGACGCTGACGGCGATAATACCAGTATAGTATAGCAAGACTGTTCACGTCCATCGCTTCCAAATCAACGTGAGGAACTGTGCGCGCTCTTGCTAATAAAAGCCGGATGGTGAGTTCACACGAGATCCCGATACGAGGCCGTCGGATACGGCCAAGCAAGATGTGCTGTGTGAATACAACATTCGGTTTTTCCAGATCCGATGAAAATAAGATTCGGCAAATCGTGTCTCCGTGTGAACCAACTATAAGAGACCGAAAGGGGTGTGGATTTCCATCCTCCTCCTAACAAGTTAGGCCGCTCCGATCTTAGATTGCATTATCACTTAACATAAATAGTGATAGTAGTCAAGAACCAACTTGTAGTCGACCAAAATAAAAAAATATAATAGTCGTGGCATATCTTTGAAAAAGTAACTGTTGAGTTATTTACAACTCTTCTAGATTGAGACTGCCTCTCAATACATTGATACCGCAGATCTCTTTTAAAGCCAAGTACGTCATTGCAATTTATAAGCACTTTTTGGAAGTCTATTTAAAAGAAATAAATTTGAATTTTGAGTGCGAGTTAGGACACTAAATAATTGTAGACGGAAAAAACTTGTATTCTTTTAGTCTCTACCCTAACGATTCAGTTGTAAATTCATTAGTAGGTACACTTTGCTGAAAAGAGTAGTTTGACTAGTCAATGATTTAAGTTTGGTCCAAGCTTTACGTATAGTTCAAGAATAGGGCAAGAATTAGTAAAAAGGTCCTTGCAATATTAACAAACGCTTTGTACGCTTTGTAATTTTACATCTTGTAGATTACATTCCTGTTTAGATTACATATCGCCCATATGTTGTAACTGAATTTGTCAGTACAGATTGCTTTAACACAATAAGGTGTAAAGCTGACCCAACTTTACAACGTGTAAAGTGTTCGAGTTAGAGACGGTACTGATTAGTTAAAAACCTTATCGATTAACTTATTATGCACCTAAAAACTTATGAGGTCTTCATTAGTTCAGTCTTCAATAGTCAGTAGTCTAAAGGTACTTTCAACCAAATAAAAGAAACCTGTAGTGGTTCCTTCGAAGATTCTAATTTTTAAATTTAAAAATTAGAAACAGACGTTGGTTTTTAATTTTATGTTCGCACACAGCTTTTGCAGTAACTGTAATTTTTTATGGTGACATCATAGTTGGTTGACAATTAGTTGCCTTCGTCTATTGTTAGAGATAGCTCACGTTGAGTACCTATAGGTAGAGCGAAAGTAACGTGTGGGTAGGTGTCTTGAGTACCTGCCCACTGTAACCAATTTGAATCCAGTCCCATGTATTTGGTGTCATCAGGATGTTTAGAGCTGTGGTAGCGTAATGAATTTTATTCACTTGCAGATGGCAATGATTCACGCAGAGCACAGTCAACCGTGTCGTCGGCGGTGTTTGTCGGTGGACACAGTGACAGCCGAGTACATCGTCTCATAATGGTGATCAAGGACCCCTGACGTATGTGACTTATCTATTTTGGCGGGAGGCAGTTCATTGTTCCATCGGTTCCGTAGTTAGCTAGTTTGGATTGTGAAAATAACGTCCAGGGTTCAAGTCCCGGGTCAGACAAAATAAAAATCAGTTTGAATTTTTTTTGTTAAAATTTCAACATCACCTTTGTGCCTTAGAAGTTGTAGCACGTAGAGTCTTCAGTCCTGAGCTGTAGCTGTGAGCTGATCTTTTCTAAGTCGTTTTATAAGCCGTCCCTCTCGACATAAAGATAATCTGCCGTGATCGGGTAGATATTCTGAGTTGAGAAACACTTACTTACTTAAAGATTCCAAACTGCTTTTACGAAACTTAACCTTGTTGCAATTGTTAGTAAACTCAATTTCCTAACAATAAAGGCTAAATTGAGGGAACTCTGTGCCTATAAGAATGCCATATGTAAATAAGTTGCGTTGACTTGGTGATAGAAGTCATTTCAGTTTTTAACAACTGATTAATAGGGGGAATGATCCCAGTGTTGACCTTGAGTTAGGCTAACCTTGCGCTCAACTTATGAGACATAAGACAATGGTTGAACGTGTGTTTCTTTGACCTATAATGTGTTTCTGTTTGTGTTGTACAGATGCCCGATAGCAGCCAGGCAGAGCGACGCTGGCAGAGGCGTGCTCGGTACTGCCTTGAAGGGGCTTGCTGTGACGGCAGCACCAGTGTCGGTGCGGGCGGCGGCGCACACATCGTCGTGGCGCTAGCTGACAGCGCATCCCAAGCAGTGGCGCGGTTGATGGGCGCGGTGTATGCTTCGGTGGGACGTGCTGGGCCTGAGGTTGTTTCCGGGCACTCAATCGTTGTTATGTCAATCACATTAAACCATGCTTGTTTCACTGTTTGTTGCCATAAGGTTTAGTAAAATGGTCAAGCTCTATTAGACTCTATTGAGCTCTATCAGGCTCTATTGCCCTCTGTTGAGCTCTATTGCACTTTATCGAGCTGTATTGCTCCTTACCTAGCTCTATGAGCTCTATAAAGTTCTACTTACCTCTATCAAGCTCTGTTGCTCTCTAATGAGCTCTATCAAGCTCTACTGCCCTTTATTAAGCTCTTTGGCTTTTTATCAGATTCTTGACCACTATCAGTCTTGGTTAGGCTCTATTAGGCAAATGGCAATCGATGTTGTTATAAGTTGTGATTGAAATAACAGGGATTGGTACACCCTTCGGGAGCATGGCTCTGTTGGGTTTGGTGATAAGAGGGTTATCACTGACAGGTAAACGCACATTGCGTTGACCTTCAGTTCTGGTGTGAGCTGGTGTACCCTTGGCCGGGGAAACGCGTGGACTCGCGTGGGAAAAAGCCATTTTGGAGACACAAACGTAGTCGTGGGCGTCTGGTACAGACGCAGACGATGGCGTTTGCTTGCTGCTGACGGTTGGCCGGACTTCGAGAAGGAAAGAGTGATACGTATCAGGGCCCTATTTTTAATATTTTGAGACGTCTCAGAGGTGAAGCCTGTAAGATAGAGTATCTTAGATGACGTGTGTTGTGTGATGTATGAATTGATTGAGAGTTTTTATAAAAGAAGGATGGTCGAGCAGTGTGGTGAAAACGTCTAGGATATTTAGTTCTCCTTCTAACATATTGTTATTCGCAGATCACGGTGACGATGACGAATGTGCATTGAACTCCCTCAATGCAGGTGTCACACATTTCGAGCTCTACTGGCCTCTATAGTAGAGGCTGATGGTGCGGCTCCTGGTGCAGTCGTCAGTGACTGGTGTCGCTGATCCGTCACGTCTCCGGAGATGCCTGGGTCGAGGACGCCCCACTATCAGGAAGGCCGTGTTGGCAGCATTGCGAACCATAGACTGTAGAGGTGCCGTTTTGTGTCGTTGTGGTAGACTGGTAAAGTAACGGTTACGGGCAGTTATATAAGCAAAGCCCTAATGGTGAAGTGATTATTATTTTGTGTGTTCTCTTTGTGTGCAGTTATGCTGCCAGTTAATTTTGTTAAAAGTTAAAGTGTAATAAAATGTAATGCTAGTTAAGTAAATTATGTGATTACCGTCATATTGTTTCATTTTGATTTGATTTAAGAAAGTTTGTAATTAAAATGTGTTAATATTTTGGTTAATGTTGTTTTCCTGCTCGTGCCTTTAAACCCCTTCTGATGATGTTTCTAATAATATAATATCATTATATTTATCGTACTTTTCAGCAATCATTTTTATACTCTAAACATAAACGTGTTAATAATATTGATTGTTCTCCCATCTCTGAAAATTCACCGTATTCGATCTATTTATATTATAATTAGTTTTTTTGATAAAAAAAATAAATATATTAGATAAGTGTTAGATTAAGTTCATATGACAATCCTCTAAAATTTTAAATCTTAACTTACAAGTACATATACCTGTACAAAAGTTTCAGTCAGTTGTTGAAAGCTCTAAAATTCACCCACACGGTTTGACGTTAACAAACATTTATTGTTTGTTAAATCAAGTTGTTAATGAAAGTTAAATAAAAGCTTGTAAAAAATTAAAGCTTGCGAGCTCATTTGTCATTTAAGGAGCTCCAGTAACTTCGCCGTTGTGTAACCATTTATGTGTTTAGATTAAACTTTGGTTTTGCTACACTCAAGCGAGGCAAGACTTTTATTATTCTAACTTTATGTGAATGAGTAACAATTCAATGTTCTGCACTTAGCTTAAGATACACGTAATTGTTGCAAAAAAAAGAATATTCCTGAGTATTATGCTTTTATCTGTGTTTTATTTCTATTAAAACTGTTTTTATACAAACATTAAAATCGACGGTTTTATTATGTACATGGTAGAAGATCAGTCCTAAGCCGTGACTAGTTAATTATTACAATTCTAGTGAACATTTTGATGAAGTCTTGCTTCTATTTCGGGCCACAATCTCAGCCTCGTATTCAGTGGTGGTACATTCAACGTTATCTTTACCTTAGGTACCGACATTAATATAGCGACAGCTATACTGAACCTTGACACACTTTTACATTAATATCTCAAGAGACCTATGTAAAATGAACCGCAGTTTATTTTTACATCGTACATTATCTTTTAAATGCTACCTATTGTATCTAATAATAGTTTATAATGTCTACGAAAGTACGTAGCTAAGCTCCTAGGCTTTTCCGTGCGTAGATGATGTTTTCGTGGGAATATCGGGGTAAAACTAAAAAGTAGCCTTTTCCAGACTATAATCTATCTCTGTATAATCACACTGTGCGAAATTTAATTTTTCTAAAAAACGTACTAGCACTTATGACAACCTAGGCAAAATTAACTCTTAAATGAATTATTATGAGTCTAGAAGTCATGCTATGGGCAGAGTAAAACTGAGCGACAGAATTAAGAATAGTGTGATAAGAGAGCAGAGTGTGTGCAGTGGTATAAAAGAAGATGTAGTAGATGTATTCGGAAAGGTATGTTGAGATTTTTTGGTCATTTTTTTTTATCGACCACAAGTTGGCCCTTGACTGCTATTACACCTGGTGTTAAGTGATAATGCAGTCTAAGATGGAAGCGGGCTACCTTGTTAGGAGTGAGACGAAAATTCACACCCCTTTCGGTTTCTACACGACATCGTACCGGAACGCTAAATCACTTGGCGATACGTCTTTGTCGGTAGGGTGGTAACTAGCCACGACGAAAGCCTCCCACCAGCCAGACCAAGACAAATTAAGAAAAATCTCAATCTGCCCCGCCGAGAATTAAACCCAGGATCTCCGTCTTATAAATCCACCACGCATACCACTACGCCACGCAGGTCGTCAAAAAATGTAAAAATAATGAATGCAAAGTTACTTACGATATTGAATGGGAATGTTGGAAAGGGAAGATCATGGCAATGGTGCCTGGACCAAATGTAGACCATTCTGATTAAAGGCCAGATCAAAAGTACCCTAAACATGCGTACTACTATGAAAGTTTTAATGAAATTGGAATAAGCGAGAGAAATATGCAAGGATCGTGGCAAGTGGAAGGACGTAGTCTCTATCAACCCTTATGGTAATAAAGCATGATGTACTTATGTTGAAATCGCTTGGAGCGATCGATGAAGTGAAACCAACGATTAATATAAGCATTTACTATAATCGATATTCCACAGAATACTTTCAAATCCTAATGAGACACATTAACTCACTTCACAACTTTTCCGGGTTCCCACTAATATCAAGCACCTATTGAACAAAATACTGGGGATCATATTTCTTTTTATTCGCATATTTAAAAAGCTCAACCTTTCATATTTGGAGTAAAGAATACCATTAGCGAACAAAAATTCAATTTACCAAACCCAATAGATTTGTGCCAAATCGCTTGATGAAAATACGCAGTCATCCGAAAATATATTGACATGGGTATTGCACAATGGAGTTTTATATTATAGGTGCAAACAGGATTTGTTCACATTACCATATTGTAGAGACTGTGTAGATTATCTGCCGTAGAGTCGTAATATTACTCCTATTTACTATTCGTTGCATTAGCAAATTATTTTTCAGTACTCTTGCTTGTTCCACAGCAGAGTTTAAAATAGCATTTTAAGCTCTAGGAGCTAAGGTACTTTTATTTCTATCTGTTAATATACCACTAGTTAATATAATCATCTTATAATGTCCAAGATGTTTGATAAATTTAGAAATTGAACTGAAAGCGGCATTGTTGTGAAATGCCTGCAATTTTTTATTTTTATTGTATTGCAAGCTAGGTTTACAAAAATAATTAAAATAAACATTAGTGCACACTCTTTCAAAATTTCTAAACAATTAAAATTTAAAATTATTCAAGAAAATTAAATAATAAAATTTATTTTCTTGCAATCGTAGTAAAAAGTACAGTGCAACACGCGGCGGTTAAAAACCATATAACTAGGTTTCTATATTAGAACTACCTCTTGTATTTAGCTAAAATACCTCATTATAGTCCCTTGTATAACAATTTACTATAAAAAATCAATGTTTAGGAATGACATAGTTAGTTTATTTTCATTTTGATCCCTAGTACTTAGTCATTCTCATTTGATTCCCACATCATGTTAAAGGGTTTTCAATTCTTACTAATATTCTAAAGGCAAAGATTGGTACTATTATAAAGAAGGGTGGTGCTACTTAAAAGAGGCCTATGTCCAACAGTGGACGCATGATGGCTGATGATGATGATGATGATGAGAGGTTGGTATGTATGGATGGATGTTTGTTAGTCTTGCGCACAAAAACTACTCAATGGATTTTAATAAAACTTAACAATCTTATCAGAATACCACACATATACCACATTTTATCCCAAATACCCACTGGAACGAGAACTATTAGGATAAATCCGCGGGTGTTTATATATCCCAACTGGGTACGATGTGCAGCTGGTTATGACTACCACATCCTTGTATAAAATAATATAAAAGTGGGCCTCAGCTCGGCCGCACGACATTAGCGGCAAGCTGTTACTAGTGCAGCAAAACACTAATACGTTTGTTGGTACTCGGATGATTGTTCGTGGCTTATGAAAGGCGTTCCCCGTCCCTGGCTCAGAAAGCTCGTTAAACCGCTGTCGGTTCCCCGTTATTATCTCTTAATATAATAACTTCTGATGATAACAATCGTTAGGCACAGATGCTGTGAAATTGTTTTGACTTTAAGTGCTAACGTAATTTGTTATAATTACCTTGAATAATACGCATATTAATAGACATAATCAGGCTATAATAAATCATATTAATCGTTCACACCTTCCTCGTTGGTCTAGTGGTTAGCATTTGCTTCGATCACGAGATTCTAGGTTCGAATCCTGGGTCGGGTCACGAAATAATTTTTTCATTATTTTCACAGGTTTTTATTCTTCTATGAAATTTTCCACTCATTCAAGCCAAGAAGTTGAGGGTCATACACACCCGTGCCTCGAAGAGCACATTAAGCCGTCTGTCCTGTCATTATCATCAACATTAGATCGTTATCGTTAATAAACGAAACATCATCGTTATAAGCCCGCCAACCCGCATTGGAGCAGCATGGTGGGTCTCATCATGTCGCCTCCAAGAAGAAGGTCTGGCCCTGTAATGGGCCGTTAATATGTTTTGACGACCTCCGTGGCGCAGTGGTATGCGTGGTGGATTCATAAGACGGAGGTCCTGGGTTCGATTCCCGGTGGGGCAGATTGGGAGTTTTCTTAATTTGTCTTGGTCTGGCTGGTGGGAGGCTTTCGTCGTGGCTAGTTATCATCCTACCGACAAAGACGTACCGCCAAGTGACTTAGCGTTCCGGTACGATGTCGTGTAGAAACCGATAGGAGTGTGGATTTCATCCCACTCCTAACAAGTTAGCCGGCTTCCATCTTAGATTGCATCATCACTTAACATCAGGTGTGATAGCAGTCAAGGACCAACTTGTAGTCGATAAAAAAAAATGTGATGACGATTATGATGAATCATTCGCAGTCACAGTTTCCAATATAACTAAAAAACATTATCTCTATTTCCCTAGTCATATAAAAAATAAATTTGATTGATGTGCCTCGTGCTCTATTTGAACGTATCTCTCGATTTTATTTGTTGGAAAGTAATGGACATTCCATTTGGAATAGCTCTATAGGGATCTGTGTGGTACTCTGATTGAATTCTGATAGTCGTAGGATAATCCCATAATCCTCCTGCACTACAGAGTGGCGTACGCGGCGCAGTTAAAAATTTTTCTAGCGTTCGTTCGCTCGGAACAGATAAAGTTCTCGGGTATGTATTCTGATTTAAGTTACGTCATTCATAGGCACATATTTCTCGACGAAATACATGTAAGGCGACGCTGAAAATAACCGCGCTTTTAGATTTTGAACTATTCTATACTGTGCGGGTCGGAGAGGTAAAGCTAGAAATGGCAAGACGTTCAAAATATAATGCAGGAATTTCGTTAAAAGTTTTCTCGCAGAAATTCCCGTCTCTTTCTACGAGAAGTGCTAAAATAAACTCATGGCAATGAGATTATGTAAATGTAAAGTGGGTAATATCCGGTAGGCTTTAAACTGTCAGAAGTCACGATAATGAATTTACCACCGGCTGGGAATTTTCTCTTTGCTTTTTACAGTTTTAGCCAATCCTTTTCCTTAAAGTTAATTCAAATTTAACTACTTTAGTTCTCATATAACTATGCATTAATAGGTAAGGCACCAGCATTCTGTTTTAGAATTTATGTAGTATAGTTGAATGAATCTGGTTGAAAATTTACACTGTTTTAGATTATAGTTTGGAATAGCGTAAATAATAATTTTTATCCAAACACTCCTTGTTTTCTTATTTAAGCACTACTGTAAGCGACTCATTGTTTGTTTGTAAGGAGTAATAATTGTAAAACGTTATCGTAATAAATAAATATGATGTACGGGAGAGAAAATGCTTTGCACAGCTTATCAATTACAAGCAGAAGTAACGCATGCTTACCTCCTCAACTGCTTTTTACTAAGTATGACCGCCATGAGGGCGATGTTGGCCGATATACCAAGTCCAGATAGCGCCAACAGTGCGGCCGCGCTCGCAGCTCCGCCGGGGGGACACAGCCTGGTGTTGTTGACGACCGAAGAGTTGGTTGCGCCCGCCGAGCCGAAGCGCAGGTTGGCCCCGATCATAGCCACAGCCGACCCCGCTGGTAACAGATATGTCTTGTTGAAGAATTTTTTATATACAAAACCTAATTTAATTTAAAACTTGTCAGATATATTCGTGTGTTCATTACAAGTTAGGGCTCTGTTCGGAGTTTTTCTCTCAGCCACGCGATGGACCCGGCACCCGCACGGTGAATCCATGGAATGTTAAGATATTCGTCTCTCTTGTCTGCTATCACCTGATGGTTCAATCCAAGCTGGAAGCAGGCTAAATTGTTAGTACTAGATGAAATTCACACCATTTGGTTTCTACACGACATCGTACCAGAACTCTAACTCGCTTGGCTGTACATCTTTGCCGGCAGGGCAAATAGCCACGGTTGAAGTCTCCCGCCAGCCAGTCTTAGACAAATTAAGAAAACCTCAATCGACCCAGCCGGGAATCGAACCCAGGAGTTTCGTTATAAACCCACCGCGCATACCACTGCGCCACGGAGGCTACGGACCATAGAAAAAGCTACTGATGGCTGCTAACAAACACAGCTACTTAAAGATATAATATATATTACTTTACATCGTGTTTGACGCACTCGTTAGTAACAAGTAATGTAATATTATGTTGCCTTGCACCAAGCACAGCACGTAGGTGTGAAGAGCCTTAAGTACCAACATCGTCGGCAACTATATAGCATTAAAATTGCAGTAACATCCATGGGTTGCGGATGTTAAGTGATAAGAGTGAGAGTGTTGTCCGTACAGAGTTACTTCCGGGAATCACTAAGCCGATGCTAAGGCTTAGTGTTTCCCCGGAGGATCTTTACAGTAACACTCTCACTCTACTACCTACATCTACATTTAAAAATTTATTTACATGCAACTTATATTGTCGTCTGACAAAATAAGTAGGAAAGAGGCGGTGCTGGTTAGGTAAAAAAAATTTCATCTCATTGGATTTTTGTTGTAGGCTCCTTGATTAGATTGCAACTGCGTCACCGAGAATTTGTGCCCGCTAACCATACGTAGTAGAATCAAAAGGCTAGGCTAGATGAATGTGGAACGGATCTCTAAAGACTGCTCCTATTATTCTCGAACCTCGACGTTGAAACTGGAACGCTAGCCTTGTATTAGCCCGTTAAAAATACGATACGAATTACGATAATAACTCCGAAAACGTAGTATTGTACATACATTACATACAATCTGCATAGGTAAAATACGTCATTTTCTGCTATGCATTTTATAATCTCCAGAGCCCCGCATATAATTTTAGTTTCAGTTATTTTTTTGTATTCTTAATTGCTTGTTACTGTACAGTCAACGAGATTAAAGAAAAAATTAAGGCGTGACACTTTTCTAACGAACCTTAAATTCAATTACGGAACTAAGTTTCCGTGTAATTTGCCGGCAATATTTGCGCGGCGTCTTATTAAAGGCTACAAGAGCTTTGCTTTTATCGTTAAGAAAATTATTCAACAAAGTAGAAAGCAGGAAGTACTTATTTTTAACATCTTTTATTTTGAATTTGCAACTAAGGCCTCTAACGCTAGTGATTATTTCATTAAATTAAAATATAATAAACATACTTACATAATGAAATATAAATAATAACAGTTCTGTAATTTTGATTACTTGATGCGGCGACTACAGGGTCAGTTCTCCCTTTTAGTAGGAAAGGGGGTATGGAGATCCATCACGCTGCTCGAATACGAGTTGACAGGCTTAAGGTGATAATGTGTGATCCATTAACGATCATGAACATCCGATGGTGATGATAATAACCAGGACCGGCTGCTTAACGTATTTTCCGAGGCACGGGGATTCCACCAACTTCCATCAGGTTAATCGACGATGAGCAGCACAATATACGGTATGATCCTAACATACTCCACGACTGTTGCTTTTGCTGTTGTGGTGGTACGAGCAGCGTCGCCTCCTCCGCCAGGCTTTTGCATTTTCACACATAACATATACAGTATAAAAGAAATGTTGAATTGTATATTTACCCACCGACATTTTCGAGCTTCTCAGTTCTGATATCAATGACAACATGAGTCAACACGCTGCGAGTCGGTGGTATGAGCGAGCGTCGCCTCTCCTCCGCCAGCCCATTGCATTTTCACACATAACATATACAGTATAAAAGAAATGTAATTGTATATTTACCCGCCGACATTTTCGAGCTTCTCAGTTCTGATATCAATGACAACATGAGTCAACACGCTGCGAGTCGGTGGTACGAGCGAGCGTCGCCTCCCCTCCGCCAGCCCATTGCATTATCACACATAACATATACAGTATAAAAGAAATGTAATTGTATATTTACCCGCCGACATTTTCGAGCTTCTCAGTTCTGATATCAATGACAACATGAGTCAACACGCTGCGAGTCGGTGGTACGAGCGAGCGTCGCCTCCCCTCCGCCAGCCCATTGCATTTTTACACATAACATACACAGTATAAAAGAAATGTAATTGTATATTTACCCGCCGACATTTTCGAGCTTCTCAGTTCTGATATCAATGACAACATGAGTCAACACGCTGCGAGTCGGTGGTACGAGCGAGCGTCGCCTCCCCTCCGCCAGCCCATTGCATTTTCACACAGATCACGTTGTTCCTCACCGACATCACACCGACACACTATCTTGAGCACTGTATTCTGATGCACTTTCAGACACTGTTAGTTAATTTGTAATTGATAGTCATCGATTTCATTGTTGATTGTTCAATAACTAGAAAACAAATATCTATAATAGATAAAGATGAATTTTTGTTTGTTAGTCTCGCGAAATTCAACATTTGACTATTTTTGTACTTTTTTTACATACTATTTATTTAAATATTAGGGAATAAATAATATATGTTGTTATTAATAATTATGATTTAAATGTAATGATATTTATATAAATCATAATTAGTCATACAATTGTAGTATAAATCATAAATGTATCTATAAAGATTCATTGTTCTGTGATCCGTGGCGAATGCATCTATATTCGTGGATAGAACCATAATCTAGTATTTGATGCTGATATAAGCTACAGTATACTGATGTAAAATTGTGGACTGCATAATGAGTACCGGAGACCTTCGTTTATCTTCTCGTTCGCCAACTCCTATTACAGTGATTAACTGTTTGTAATTAGTACAGTTTTTATGTGCGTCGGCTAAAACACCGTTCGGAACCGCATGGTGCTTTACGAGTATATGAGTCGGAGTGATGAGTTTATTTCGTTATAATTACATGTTACCCCACTACTACATATTACGTAATAAAGTCCCCCGCCGTGTCTGTCTCTCTGTTCGCTACTGAACGGACTGTTATACTGTACAGTTGTAGATACATCATCATTATCATCATTATCAGCCTTTTAACTACACTACCGGGCCAGGTCTCCCTCTTTACAGGAGAGGGGATATGGAGCGTACACCCACCACGATGCTCCAATGCGGGTTGGCGGGCTTAGGGTGATAATATTTCATTTGTTAACGACCACTACCAGATGTTGATGATAGTGACTGGGACGGCTTAACGTGCTCTCCGTGGAACGGGGTTGTAACATCACCAATTTCCAAACTCCGGGCTTGGAATGTTCTGAACATTTCATAGAAGAATGAAAAAGCTCAGAATTATTCCATGACCCGACCCAGGAATCGAACCCAGGGCCTCGTGATCGAAGCCACATAGGCTAACCACTAGACCAACGAGGCAGTCTGTACATACATACATACATTACATACATGAATTTTCACATATTCATAGAGTAATTCCTGACGAAGATTTTAGTATATAAATTGTCTGAAATATGCCGATAATGGTTGACGGAAAAATTTAAGTTGCCTTGGAGTTTACATCGAAAACGCTGCTGTGTAGTTTTGAGATATAACAAAACAGTTTATGGTGGGATTGTTCCTCTTTAGTAGGAGTACCAAAAGTTCGCAATGACATATATCTATCTTTTAAGGATAGCTCGCTATTCCCAAAGTCACGGGCGTCTGCTACTAAAATATAATAAATAATTAATAAAGAATATCGGCGTTGTTTTTGTGTGAGTATCTACAACTGTGACAACAAGGAAAATCCATTTTATGACAAATCATATTCTGGAGACCAACTTATCGTATAATAATTGAAATGAAATGAAATGAAAATGAAATGAAAATATACTTTATTGCACACACCAAGACAGAAAACATACAAAACAACAGGCGATTTCTTCCAGACAACCTAGTTAAGAAGCTACAATTAATATTTAAAGAGAGGGTGAGGGTGTACAAAACAAGGAACATAAAAAGAAATTAAAAACTTAATTCACAAATAAATTGAGAAAACATAGAAAACTAAAACCTTAATAACAAAAATAAATAACTTAATAAAAATAACTTAAATATATAATACTTATAAATAATAAACACTATAATAATTATACAAATTATAACTCTACAGTCATGAATATTAATCTCGTATATAAAAAATCTGACAAATGTAAGTATATATCAGATTATATTTTTTTGGATTTTTCAATTAGTTCAGCAATTAGACAAAAACACCGCATCATAATCGGTCCATTCGTTAACATCGGGTGTTAAAAATAATGTATTGTATTAGTTTTAACGTTTTCTGTTTATACTACTAACCAATACAACCTTACCTATTCTATATAAAGCATTCTAAATACTTCGAACTCCGGCTGGTGTGAACAGGATGCTAAAAGTGAATAATCACCAAACTGCATTAGGATAGCTGATACTTGTACGTGTCAAAGGAAATGTGCACCGACGCTAACGATTCTTCGCGGCGACACTTTTAAAAGCAACTCTAAATTCAACTCAAATTGAAATAGATGAATCCTTGAATAACGAATCATGTTCCAGCATTGTGATTAGAGTGAGTTAATTGATATATACAATATCTTCAAAATTTATAGAGCAAAGCATATTTTTGCAAGAGCCGGTTATTGAATATCTCATTGGTTCAGTCGTTAGCTTGCGTGGTTACGCAACGTTTTAAAAGATTCTTTGTTCCAGTCCTAGTTGAAGTATGAAATATAGAGTTTTACTTTATTGCAAGTTTTGATTGGAGTCGAAAAGTTGGTGGGGTTATAATCCTGTGTCCCAAAAAGCTAACCCGTCTTGGTCTAGATCGATTAGCAAATGATAGTAATTGTTATAGAGTTAAATATTATCAACTATAACTCGCAACAGAGCCATTAGATCAGCACGGTAGATTTACATATATAGATGGGAGATAAAGTCTTTATTGTACACATCAGAAAAGATACAAGGACTTAAAATCGAAAACAAATGAGACTTAAACTCAAAATATCCTTCCTCTTATAAAGAGAGAGAGTTAGCCCTGAAGTGGAACAATAAAAAACGTGATGATGGTTGGATATAGAGTATCTCCCTAGATCCGGAAATGAGCGCCTGAAACAAAACGTCTTTGTTATGTGAACGCCGAACATTAAATCACAATACGAAAAGGAGGTTTTACGATATCTCGTATTGGCTATAACTCGTGCGGTAACGACGCGAAAAAACATTACGTACGTAGATCTTCTTTATATAAGATTTTGACGACCTCCGTGGCGCAGTGGTATGCGCGGTGGATTTATAAGACGGAGGTCTTGGGTTCGATTCCCTGCGGGGCAGATTGAGATTTTTCTTAATTTGTCGTGGTCTGGCTGGTGGGAGGCTTTCGCGGTGGCTAGTTACCACCCTACCGACAAAGACGTACCGCCAAGCGATTTAGCGTTCCGGTACGATGTCGTGTAGAAACCGAAAGGGATTTTCGTCCCATTCCTTATAAGTTAGCCGGTTTCCATCTTAGACTGCATCATCACTTAACATCAGGTGTGATAGCAGTCAAGGGCCAACTTGTAGTCGATAAAAAAATAAATATAAACTACAGATTTTGAGTTATTTTATATTGGGGACATGAGATTGAGTGAAAGATCATAACGTAACGAGAAGTACCTGTATTTTGTTTTGGAAATTATAGTTTACTAAAAATTAAACCTGGCTAGATCGAATAATCGCCTAATATGAAATGTTTACAAAAAATCATGAAAATGATTCAATCGTCCGAGATTACGTAATATAATTTTACGAAAATTGTTCGTTTAAAGATATAGATGTAGATAGATAAGTGTAGGCAGTACAAATTACGACATCACACATTATAAATTTTTTCTGAAGTCAATTCTTAAATTCCACATGAATAGTAAATATTAAATATAAAATCAAAAATTTCTAAACTTTCCTACATGAAATCGTCGTCACGCTATGGAGACACGTCTAAAACTTTTGACGCGTGTTTTGTTTTACTTATATATAGATTTTGGAGATAGTATGTTTTTTTATCGACTACAAGTTGGCCATTGACTGCTATCACACCTGATGTTAAGTGACGATGCAATCTAAGATGGAAGCGGGTTAACTTGTTAGGAGTAGGATGAAATCCCCCCTTTCGGTTTCTACACGACATCGTACTGAAACGCTAAATCGCTTGGCGGTACGTCTTTGTCGGTAGGGTGGTAACTAGCCACCGCGAAAGCCTCCCACCAGCCAGACCAAGACAAATAAAGAAAAATCTCAATCTTCCTCGCCGGAAATCGAACCCAGAAATTCAAAATTTCAGGCGTGATTGTATAGAGTTTTTGATATCTATGAATATTTTTTCAATAAGTATAAGTAGCGTCTTGTTTCCACTTGATTGTAAACGAGACGCGTCAACACGAGCGGGCATTAAATCAAAATACCTAAGGAGCCGTGCCTCCTCACGAGGGAGAATTTACGATACCCCTATCAGCTATAACTCTTGCGGTGAAGATGTGGATAACCCTAAATCGTTCGCAGAACGCTCCGTGGTTATGTACCTATATTTATCCTTGAACACCTAACATTGGTCACAGTGACAGCAAATTTATTTTAGGAATGAAATATTCGGTCTGAGGAAAAGTTTTTAAAAGTGAAGTTTACTACATGATGCAAAAATATATACACCTATTTAAAATGAATACTCGTAAATTGGTGTGCACATTGTAATACAAGACGCCTTATTTAATATCAACAACTAATAAACTCCTTATAACTGTTATAATTAAATAAAAAAATTAAATTACCTATAAATAATAAATATTATTTATTAACTAATATTTATTAGTTAATAAATAATTTAAAAACAGGAACAGTCAACGTTTGGAAAGAGGTTAGGTTAAATATAAAAATTAATTCCGTTCTTGACCTACGTCTTTGTTGTAAAATCTAGTTACGCAAAAACTAAAAAAACAGTAACTTTCTCGCTATAACTTACGACTATTTTATTTGCTGTAAATATTAGTGGCTTATGCGAAACGTACTACAAAACGTATCTACTACTAACGTAATGCGAAATGTACGGAAAATTCAAAAGAGTAGCCGAGGAAGCTTAAAGATAAAAATTAGCAATATTAATAGCATATGTTCTAAATACAAATTACACTGGGTCATGTAGTTCGTAATATTGATTGAAAAAGGGCTACCAATTAACTATTTTATTAAAGAATCAGATTATAATAAAAGGTTTCAGCTTCGAACCCTTAAAGTTATAAGCTTTGTTTAATTTTCGATTTTACCTGGTTAAAATGAAATTTGGATTATGACAAGGGTAGACCTTTTTAGAGTTCGTTAAGCCTCAGAGGAATATTCTGTATATTATAATCAAATATATTAACATTTGAATTAGACCTTTAGCATGTAACGTAATTAATTTCGACGGTTTGTATATTTTAGATTATTTTCTTAGTATTAATAATGATATTGATAATGGCTTTATCAATTACATTAAAAAATGTAATTGATAATGGCAAAACTCTGTGCGTTGGGTCGTCTGACAGGGTTCCGTACCAGGAAAGTAAGTGGATAATGGCGACTTAACATTTTTGTTGAATTTAAGCCTCAATTATCTGAAATGAAGAAAATATTTTACCGATAATCTTAGAAACAATGGTTTTGATGATGATGATGATTTACTTTCAAATGTTAAGTCTAAGAGCATAGTTAGCATTCTTTATGTGGATCTATCTTAGGAACAATGTTCAAAAAAAGTAAATTTTTACTGACTGACTTACTTTCAAATGTTAAGTCTAAGAGCATAGTTAGCATCCCGATTTATTTTCAACGAAAAGCTCAAGTTTTTATCGATATCTCCATACCAAAATCGTCAGAAATCGTAACTGACATACAGAGAAAGTTACTGTCGCATTTTAGTACGGATACTCATTATTTGTTGTGTAGCTAACTACACACTATTTGTTAAATACGTACAGCTCATTAGGTGTAAGCAACGTACAATGCTAAGTGCTTTCCTCGACTGAGAAAACAAGCAGGATATTTTAAAACAAAGCGGCTTCTTTCTACCAAAAATGTTCCCACTTGCCATTGACATTTTTTGCAAGAAAAAAAGAAAAGCTTTTAAATTTTCCGCCATACAAATTGATTGCAAAATAAATGTACTAAACGTAGTCATGTAGACTGTGTCCTTATTAAAATAAAACGATTTTTCTATATATCCGGGAAATTCAATGAAACTCAAGATACGACGATGAAACGAGTAAAATTGCGTTTCATTTTTTCATGGAAATTCATGGAAATTTGCAAGAGATAACGTTCAAACCATAAATATGAGTAGCTATCATTTCTGCAGTCTTTCAATTTCGAAAAATATACGTTTGTTCTACTAGTTTTATCATTTGACGTAGTAGAAAATACTATTGAATCATGTTATGGAAAAATTCAACATAAATTATTAAAAATCTATGTTCCTATTATAAATGTGATCATTAGATAGATAGATTAATTGAATTTATTTACGTTAAGTGTTACCAATATTTGAAAAAAAGAATGAAGTTTTTTTTTGTCGACTACAAGTTGGCCCTTGACTGCTATCACACCTGATGTTAAGTGATGATGCAGTCTAAGATGGAAGCGGGCTAACTTGTTCGGAGTGGGACGAAAATCCACACCCCTTCCGGTTTCTATACGACACCGTACCGGAACGCTAAATCGCTTGGCGATACGTCTTTGTCGTTAGGGTGGTAACTAGCCACGGCGAAAGCCTCCCACCAGCCAGACCAAGACAAATTAAGAAAAATCTCAATCTGCCCCGCCGGGAATCGAACCCAGGACCTCCGTCTTACAAATCCACCGCGCATATCTTTGCGCCACGGAGGTGGTCAATTACTCTTTGTTCGATTAGAACTTCTCTCTCTTTTCGTATTGAAATATTCAAGCATTTCTACTCAAATAAAGTAGAAAAACTAAATAAATATTTTATTTCAAAACTATGCAATTGTGATATGTTAAAACAAAGTTAATAAAGTCAAATTAAACATGCTCTTTTACAAACAGCTACAGGCTACTTAATGCTACGAACATTGCATGCACCATATATTCAGGTAATTTTGAGGCCGTTACATTCGTATTCGCTTTCTACCCACAAATGAAAGTCCTGGGCTATTGTTGTGAGGAAACTTTTCATATAAAACAGAACGCTTCATTTTAACAAAGGAAGGATAATTCAGCGTAGAACTATCCTACATATGTTGACGTAGCGTGATGGGTTTAAGCTTTACATTACTTTTTTCTGGCCG
Source organism: Mycalesis mineus (assembly GCA_034621355.1). Classification (NCBI taxonomy): domain Eukaryota; kingdom Metazoa; phylum Arthropoda; class Insecta; order Lepidoptera; family Nymphalidae; genus Mycalesis; species Mycalesis mineus. The sequence continues at coordinate 10,946,488 of CM067887.1, read as the reverse complement.
AGTGGCGCAGTAGGCGGTGACCCTGCTTCTGCGGCCTAGGCTGTGGGTTCGATTCCCACATCTTGAAAATGTTTGTGTGATGAGCATAGATGTTTTCATTGTCTGGGTGTTTATCTATATAATATAAGTATTTATGTGTAATATATATATAAATATTCATCAGTTATCAAAGTACCCATAACACAAGCTACCTAAGCTTACTTTGGGGCTATATAGCGATGTGTGTAATTGTCCTATAATATTTATTTATTTATTCCTTAATTCAAAAGCGTGATGCTTAGAAGTGGGACTGTAATTTATAATTAACCTGACTAAAATTATGCCAAAATCACAATTTTAATTAATACCAATACGGCCAAAATTAATAGAAATGTTAAACTTTTTTCAACAAATATTTTCAACGTTTTTACTCATTACATACTGGAATTCATTCTGTTACTCATATCAGTCAAATTAGCCATTAATAATTTGAAAGTGAATTTGTTTGACGTGTTTCACGCTTTAATTAGATACCTAATCTTGTATTTTATCCGAAAAAGCATATTATAAAATAAATGACTTTCTAAATGATAAAAAATAAGTCCGCCTCTCTACAAGTTACGACACCCTCACAGGGTTCCATTATAAATTATTTATATATAAGTCTAATTGTAATGGAAATGTAACTTAAAATAAATAAATAAATAAATAATCAAAATTTGTGGACGAATCAAAGAACTTTGCTGACACGTTGTCAGAGGTACAGAAAAACATAAAGTAAATTTCATTTACAATTAAGGACGGTTCCTAAGATATCAAAAATAAATTCTATTTTAAAAAATTCTCCATGCGAACCGAAACGCAACTAAAGTTACCATTTGTTTGAACGAATTAATCTTCAGAAATGTCATAAAATGATACACGCATAGATAAAAGTGTTAAATTACAACCCCTCGCTAAGATTTCCTGCAGAGTTAATAAACTTTGTGGTGATAATATATCATTAAGATTTATCGGACGCAGGACATTTACCCGCCTTATCTGCGAATATCTGTCTCTTGGCGAGTGATGTATCGGGGACTTGTTTGTACCCTACATTATCGAATATTCTTTTATAACGATAAGGAAATAAAATTACTTGATTACTTTTTTAATAGATCTGTAGAACTGTGAACTGTAATAAATTTTATTTTATTTTAATATCGGAGTTAAGGAACATGGTTGAAATATATTCTAACGTAAAACGAACGTAAAACTAAAACACTTTTCGTTGCCAAAAAATTGGGTCGGCTAGAGCTACATAAGCATTAAATACCCGCCCGCGACTTCGTCCGCTCAGTAAACCCTGACCTTTCTAACTTTAAATAATGGACTTTTATACAAACTTCAATTGCCTCGTTTGTACAGTGATTGGACTCTGTGAACCCTGGAACGATTCAAGAAATATTGAACTTCTTTCATCTACGAAATTCTATTCTAAGTAAAATTTTGAACCTATACTAAAGCCCAAGTAGGTTGAGAATGCTTGTCAACAAACAAATTAAAAATGAAGGTAGAAATTACTGGTAATTTTACAACTATTTTTTTTAATTAACTAGTTAATGACGAATAACAATAAATTAGATTAGTAAACTTAAAACTAATTAATATATTCAATATCTTTTAAATAAGATTTTATAAAAAAACAAAAGATAATTTTAAATTGATTAGACATAAAATGTGTTGCATTTTCTACCTTCACTTTAAATTTGTTTGTTGACAAGCATTCTCCATCGAGTTTGGCTTTAGTATAGGTAATTTTAAAAAACCTGTGTTTTGAGTACCACGCTGAACGTTCGTTTTCGGTCATTATCATAATATTCAAGGCGAAATAGGCTAACAACTGTTCCTACGAGTGCTTAGACCTTATTATATTTTAAAAGCTTATGACAAGTATAATATCACTTTGAATGAATCTGAATTACTCGTATCAGACGAATCTTAACTCGTCAGTGTAAATAATGATTGTCATTTTAACTCTACTAATTGATATCGTAATAGCCAGCTTTAGCTAAATCGCCGCGACGTCACTCCACCTTGAAAGACATTTCTAATTTGTAATCACGAGATAAATTCGTTTCCCTTCCTCTTGCCTGAAAATAACTTTATAATATATTATACAGTTACTAAAAATAAAGCTAGAATTCGTATGTAAAATTTATTTAAGATTCAAATTTTACTGTATGATAATATAGTAAATATGGCGGTTTTAAATAACGTTACCAATATTAATAGCGAACGTTACTTTTAAAAAAACAATTCTTTGTATTTTATGCTGATGGCTATTAAAATAAACTTTTCTTTATTATTCAATATATAAATATTATTCAATTCTATTTATTGACACAAATATCATTCAATTCCATACGATATTTATGTAAATAATTCTATTCCCGTCAAGTTATTTAGATATATATAAAACAGTCGGACCAGTTACTCCGTTTATAATTCCAGAACGGCTGAATGGATCTGGCAAAAATTAGACACAGGAATATGTTATATTCTAGAATAGTACGTAGGTCTATGCAAATTAATACATCGGCTACGGTATTAAATAAAGCTTAAAAAATATTAATTTCACATAGATCTTATTTAATAATTTAACACTTCAAACTCTTCTCTTACGAGCGCCTTGTTAAGTGATTCTTTACGAAAACTTCATATCGCCTATATACCTACCTGTGAGAGTACTGTAATAGCTAAGATGTTGTCTACCAGTATAAGACTCGTCAACTAACTTACAAGTAAAGGAATTGAAACCGCAACGCGTTTATATCTTGCATTTTCATGTGAAAAAGATAAAATCTCTTTATTGATTGCCTCATGTCTATGACCAATTACATGATACTGTTTGTTGTCCAGTTTATCGCCATCTGCCATTTATTAGCAGCATTAAAGCAGGTAGTTTAAAGATGTCAAGGATTGAATATAAAACATTTAACTTTAGCGTCTTGTGACATAATAATGAACTTTACTACAAGGACTGGGAAGAATTTCGCTCACTATTCACGCTCAGCATCGATTCCTTGGATTCTTGCTGAATAAAACATGAGTATGAATGAATAGTGTGGTCTTTAGCGTTTTGGAGTTAAAATCGAATAAAACCGGTACGTGTTCGAGGTAATGGCATAGAATCTTTAATGATCGTTAGAAGCAGATTTAATTTTATAGTATAATAATAGATTCAAAATTAATGCTTACTTTTATTCTTGCAAGCGCTGCCTAAGATATTGGATTATACAGTGTACTTAGTGCAATAATGTAAAGAAGGCGAAAGTTGCTTATTGATCATACTCTACTTGGTATTGTAGAGTTTGACTCCTGAAAGTAGAGCCTGAAATCTCTCGGCCAATTTAAGAAAGAAATCGGAAACCATTCCCAAAATTAAAATGCAAATATTGGAATCATTTAATTTAATACTTACAGTTTATTTTATATATATGTAGTATCATGTTTTCTAAACAATGGTTTTATAAAAAAAAAGGCTTTTTTTAATTTGCCAGGAGATTTCATTCTCTACTTTTAAAAATCAATACAGTACAAACGAAACTAAGCTTTTTTGTTTGTTACATTTCCTCTTCTTAAAATTCTGGATATTATACGTTGCCAGGGGCACAGAGAACATAAAAAATTTACTGCGATCAATAGCAAGTAATAAGTGAATTTGGAAAATTCAATTTATTAATACTGCTATAACGAATATTTATTGATATTAAATTATCAATTTTCAAAACATTATGCTTGCATGCATGATTAATAGACATTATTTGTTCACTGAATACTGAATGAACAACAATAAACCAATTTAATATGGAACCAATTGATGCTAAATCTTTTATAAACGAATTTGATTCCGGTATGTTCTTTATATTTTCTACAGTGGCTAGCAACGCTTTGAAAATGTATTCAAGAAGTAAAAGTAAGTAAAGTATTTTAAACACACTCATTTTTACGCTGTTACAAATATTTACATTTTTAAAAAACGGCATTTTAATCATAAATCTCTCTTAAAGATAAAAATCAAATAATAAACGGTTAAAAATTTAAACATATCGCTTTTATTTGACTTTAAATTTCACTGGAGAAGCTTTTTTTAAAAAAAATTATAATTCGGCCAAGTGCTTTTGGCCCCACGCACCGACGGTTTTGTGCTTTTAACACAAATAAGTGACATTATTAAATCTCATTTTTACCATCTGCAAATTTTAAATAAAATATATTTTATGTTTTCGAATATTTTGAGCTACAAGCTATTAGTTCTTGCTATATTTCTGGGATTCTAGGTCAAGGGTAAAAATGTTTTGACAAAAATATGATACGCGGCCGTATCTTTTAAACTTTTTTCACCACACCAAAAGATTGTAAATGATATATATATGAATATAATTTAAATTACATGAATTCCTTCACATATTTTTTGTCAGAAAGGGTCTTGACAGACAAACAACAAAAATTAGGATTCTTTCCATTTTAGTAATTATAAAAACATTGTACACGACACCCCAGTGAGCCGTTAAGTAGAGTAGCTGACAGGAAATCCACTAAGTAACTTTGAAATAATTACAATTATTTGAAAGTTACCGACCCGTTAGTATCAACGTATTATGTATAATATTTTTATATATATTATACATAAATACTTATAATATATAAATGAACACCCAGACACTGGAAAACATCCATGCTCATCACACAAATATTTTCCAGATGTGGGAATCGAACTCTCGGCCTAGGACGCAGAAGTAGGGTCACTACCCACTGCGCCACTCGGCCGTCAAAACTTAAAACTAGATTACCACGAAATATACCCATTAAAATGACTCGATTTTTTCAATCCTATATCAAATCGAGTGTTCAGTTTTACATTCTTTTGAGATTTTCCTGTTATTAAAACTAGAGTAGCTTAAAAAACAGGGAAATCTCAATCTGCATGTATAATTTTAGCAAAACTAGGAATAACTGGTTTATAAATTGAATAGCGGACGCCCGTGAGAAAAATCAGTCAGTGTATTGCAACCCCCCAACATCACTATTTTTATCTTATATTCAGCAAATTATAAAAGACCATTTTTGTGAAAATAGAGTGGGTACAGATAGCTATATTTGAAGATTTTATTTCATCGCGGATTTTTTTGTAGTTCTAATAAAGAAGAAAAATTACAATTAATTTTTCGATATTTCAGATTCAAATAAGGTTTTTATGGGGAACATATTTATGTTGTGATTTAGGGAATAGGCGACATGCAAAATTGAGAAGTGTGCCAATCCTGACGTATTGTGTTTCGGGTACGGAAAAAGTTAAATCCATTTTATGAGCTGTCAGTCATCATTTTGGATCAGTAATTTTCAATTTTGTTGGGAGCATTGCAGCGTGAATACAACGTCAGTCTTCCGAATGTCAAAAGATCGGATAGCATTGGCTGATACCGGGGCATGCTCCGGAATATTGAAGACCCGGGTAGCCCTGACACGTGCCAGTACATAAGTGTTTATGCAATTTTTAAGGTATTTTTTTCCGTCTCTGACAGGTCGTTCTTCTTTCGGATATAATCTTATTTCAAATTTTATTTTTCTTTTTCAAGCCAAAAATAAAACATTTCGATTGCGAGAAATTTCTTTTGGATGTACGGTTAAGAGTTTTTATACGTCTGCGGGACCACTCAATGTAAATTTTATTTATTTTTTAATAATTATTTAAAATTAATTTTTTTAGTGGAGTAATTTAAAAAAATATTTCGTTTTGCTTATTACAAGTAACAATCAAATATTGAATTCAAATTAGTTTTTTGCTAAGATTGTGAGAGCGTATAAAAATTTACAATATTCCTTAAAGGTCTGAGAATGATAATAAAATTAGAATTAACCTGTCGCGAATATTATCCATATTATTAAAATCCTTAAATGTTTAAGTTGCAATAATAAAATTTGTAGATAGACACTATAAGAAAAATTGTAATAATATATATGTGCATATACTGGAGATAACATGTAATACATGTAGATATGTTGTTAAATTAAAACTATTTCATAAATTTCAAATCTATCAGAACGAAAGCATAAACTTTAGTGATAAGTTAGACTAAAGTTATTAAAATTAGTGTGTAAAACAATACCTTAAGAGTCCTTTAACGAAAAATAAACCATTTGTTAATAAACTCAACAGTAGTCCAACGTAACATCCCAAAAATTATTATCGAAATCAAAATAAATTTTCAATCATTTATTTCGTGTGAAATGTCACGCCATTTCTCTCAACTTTATTAATAAGTATCCCGAAATTAACGGCCGCACTTTATTAATGGTAATAAATGAAAGAAAATTTATTTAATATTTTAGATTTGCTTAGGTTAAGCTGTGTACTGTAAAAACTAAGTCACTTTTATTTTAGGAAATATGGTATCAAATCGAGCGCGATTGCCGTTTACGTCAATGACGAACAGGCAACACGAGCGACCGCGTCCGAGGTTGGGCGGATACTGACGATTCTGGCATTTTGCCTCTGCAGGAGCCTGCGTCACTGGACCTACACCTTGCGGGACCCTAATTAATTACGCAGCGTCATTGAGACCGGCTTGATGTCAAATCCCTTCCAATGGAGTTTATGTTTTGGGGTTGATGGAACAAATTATAAATGACGCTGCGAAATGATTTATTAGTTAACTTAGCCATACTGGCGCAACATAATCTTAATTATAATTACCTACTAATATAGGTATTATATTATGTATAAAAAATTTTTTAAATATCATATTTTGGTAAAAATATTACCAAATTTGATTTTAATAAGTAAGATATTATCTGGATAAGATTAATTTACTTCGGTTGAAAACACAGCCAATTGTTATTTTCGGAAAAATAGTTGAATATAAGTTTTCATTTAATGCCAAATCTATACGGTTCAATACATCAATTTTTTTTATTAATTTATTCGCATTATTAGAACATTTCTTGCTTGCGCTAATGATGGTACATGACGATGACGCCACTATAAAATACATTAGTGTCCTTACATTAGTGAATAAAAGTAAATTAAAGTAAAAACCAAAATAAATAAAATGAACCTAAAATTAAGAAAATTTAAATGCAAGTAACATGTAAGGCCTACGACGTAGGCACCACGTAGGCATTGCTACGATAAAGCTACGAGAGTAGACTATTTATCAATGTCCCTGTTCACAGTAATATACTTGGAGAGCACCGAAAAAGATACGAGTGTTGGACGTGTTTGATCTTCGCCTTTTTCCTTATATATCGAACCACAGTTATATTCTTGAAACTACAAATTTAGTACGATATAGATATGTATCAAAGAGAAAGAATTTAAGCATTTATTCTAAAAGAATATACTCGGAGTAGAGCGTGCATTTAAAAATTTTATTTAAATACTTCTCTGCTATTCCGTCACAAGATTTTTTTTTATCGACTACAAGTTGGCCCTTGACTGCTATTACACCTGATGTTATGTGATAATGCAGTCTAAGATGGAAGCGCGCTAACTTGTTAGGAGTGGGACGAAAATCCACACCCCTTTCGGTTTCTACACGACATCCTACCGGAACGCTAAATCGCTTGGCGATACGTGTTTGTCGGTAGGGTGGTAACTAGCCACGGCGAATGCCTCCCACCAGCCAGACCAAGACAAATTAAGAAAAATCTCAATGTGCCCCGCCGGGAATCGAAACCAGGACCTCCGTCTTATAAATCCACCGCGTATACCACTGCGCCACGGAGGTCGTCAAAAACTCGAAAGTGTGAGTTTCGAATATGGCTCTATCTATAAAATAGATATATAAGACAGCGTCGTTAAATAGTCAACCATTATCGGCCTAAGACCCATAATCTCCTAGCTCTAAATTCTTTAAACTATAAGGACAATCTAAGGGTCATTAAAACTAGACTGCTGATGATGAAAAGAAAGATAATAGTTTTAGATAATTTAGAGATAATTTAGAAATGAGGTTAGTTAAAAAGAATAGCCATTTTGTATAATATAATGAAAAATATATTCGTAATTAAATAATAATTATTAATTTCATTTGTAGTCTGATCATTAAGTAGCTCTTATTTTAAGAGGACAGCTACAACTGTAGGACATAACGAACAATAAGGGTTTCTTGTTTCATTAGGAGTATCGTGAACAACAATCAACAAAGTAATAAAAATGAAATTGCTTGTAATGCCACTGTAGCCTCAAAGATAAAATTATATTCGTACAAAATCAATGAGTAAAGATATGACACTAAAGGACTAAAACAATGTAACTCGATTCTCAAAATTTTAGCCTATTAATTATTTCGCTGCAATGGTTACCACTAACAATTTTTACGTTAAAATGTAATAAAGACTAGCTAGCTTCTTCACTCGTTATTAACTTACGCATGGAAAAATTTAAATTTTGACACATTTTTTTGTCAAAATTTTATTTTAGTATCATCATCACCATTTATTTATTTATTTATTTATTTTAATATTACATTTATACAATGGTAACATCCGCATATGTTCAGCTTATTACAGGAATCCAACGTTCACAATATAATGTAAAATACAGTTGTCTATATACACTATGTCTACAATATTAATCTAGGCAAAATACAATTATAACAACAATACAAATTATATAAAATAAATGTAAAGTAAAAACTAAAAGCTAAAACCTAAGAAACACTAAATAACAAAACAAAGTAAGAGTAAACAATATTAATTACAACAAATAGGCAAATGTCAAAAATAAGAATTCATTCATTAGGAATTCATTCATCATTGTCAGCATATTACCGGCTCACTACAGGGTTAAGCCTCCCTCCTTATAGAAGAGGGCATATGGTGCGTAGAACCATCAAGCTGTTTCAATGCGGATGACAGACTTAGGGTGATCATGTTTCATATTAGTGTGTACACTTACATGTATACATGCTAATATGAAACATGACATAACATGTTTCATATTAGTGTGTACACTTACGTGTATACATGCTAATATGAAACATGACATAACATGTTTCATATTAGTGTGTATACTTACATGACGTATACATGCTAATATGAAACATGACATAACATGTTTCATGTTAGTTTGTATACTTACATGTATACATGCTAATATGAAACATGACATAACATGTTTCATGTTAGTTTGTATACTTACATGTATACATGCTAATATGAAACATGACATAACATGTTTCATGTTAGATATTAGTGTGTATACTTACATGTATACATGCTAATATGAAACATACCCACTCACTCATCGTATTCAACGCTGTGGAGTAGTTGTGTCATTACACATCAATTGCCTGTCTACTTTTCTAGCTTATAAAGCTTGCAGAGTTCTTTTCAATCATATTTGCATTATTGCCGTATAATTTACAAGCGTGGAACTCTGTCGTTTTTAAACCATCATCAAATATTTTTGATGAAAACAGTTTGGAGCAGATCAGTTGGATGCTTTTTATCTATTGCAAATACAGATTTTTTTTATATAAACAACCTACCGGCTAACTTTTTTAAATATATCAACGCAAAGTCTATTCTACTGTCGTGGTTAAGCCATAAATAGCTTGTAAAGAATAATTTTTAAAATTTAACTTCAAAAGTAGTGAAAATTTTATAACTAAATTGATTGTATATTCTAGCAAATTAGTTCATATCAACCAACTGGTTAATGTTTAATAAAGGGCACCTTAACTGACAAACTTGTATGAATGGATTAATGAGAGTGGAAGGAGCTAAGTGCGTATGCAAGGACCGTGGAAATGGAAGGATGTAGTCTCTGCCTACCCCTGTGGGAATGAGGCGTGATGTTATGTGTGTACATGTTTAATGAAGAAAAGAGACAGCGAAAAGGTTAGAGATAGAATTAAATGTATGTGTTATTTGATATACGTGTTATGTACTATGTATAGTAAGTATATCACTGTTTATCGTACAACGGAGAGACGACCATTGGCACCAACACAAGTCTGACGATTAATGTCATACTGTCTACGAACTTCGGCATGAAAGTACTCGTAACTTGACATATTCTTACGACTGGGTACAAACTGGGAGTAGAGTATGCGCACGTTTTGAATTTCGGTTTTTTTATCTTCAAGCATCATCATTGATTTTTGAATTTGAACTGAACGTTTTCTTGTAGAAGGCTTATCAAAAACAATTTAAAAATGAAGGTATATTTATACCTTAAATTTTTAAATATTAACCATCTATAAAACTAATTTTTCATGTAAGTACCGTATATACTTTCATATGTATTCCATAAAAGCTTTTAATTTGAAATTACAAACGGACACTTCAAATTTATTTATTTTTATAGGTATATAAGTTACCAAAATATAATTGGATTTATGACAAGCAAAGATTCGCAAGTGTGCGCACCGGAATCTCCAAACCAACCTAACAATCTCGTCTCCCCAACGTTTACTACCTTCTTCCCGCCATTTGCCACACAGATTTGACAACTTTGTTTCTTTTATTTTATTGGTATAACCATAAGGGTGCAGCCCCACAAAGCGTTTTATGACATCAGTTTCAATTAAGGCATTTATTTTAGAATACGATGCCAAAGAAGCGACGGCAAAAAATGTGTTATATTTACTATCTGAATACCGATTTAATTATGACGATAAGATTCTAATTATCAATCATCTGTAAAATAAAATTATATTGTCAATTGTTTTTTATATTTTTGGTAGGAGACGGACCCGCAGGTACTCAGATACCTACTTTAAACAAAACATAAAAAAGAAATACTTATTAACCTTGAAATACAAAATAAATCACATTAAAGCAAACAATATAAGCTACAACAGAATTGAACAGAACGTTTGTTATTAACCGACTTAAAAAAAGGTGGTTATGTTATTAGTAAATTAAATAAAAAATGTCATTTTGACTAAAATTCGCAACACATTTGTGTGTGTACATGAAAAATTGTAAGTAGCGTATGCTAGTTGTGCCCCGTGATTTCAGTATCAGTTCCTTTCTTAGTGAGCGTCTACAAAATGATATTAGTGAAATGTTATTCTAGTCAGACGAGTTTTCAGTCTTAGATATTAGATTCCATTGTAGTTTTGTTGCGACGCAACGTTTTGGCCGCTATATCGCTGCATGTGCATGCACCTTTAAGTAAAGCGCTGTAGGCAACTCATAAAATTTATTTGATATATTTCACGAATTCCACCAGCAAAATATTTGTGTAGCGTTACTTTGCTCGCAAGCAATTTTGAAGTTTATTAGAATGACCTAAAGGTTACATTGCCGTGACAATATCGCTAGAGCTTTTGAAATTTTCGTACGACCAGTAAATAGGAAAAGCTTTGCGTAAAATTTTAATTGTAAAAATGTTGCACTGTTTATTACATCATCTGCTTCATTTTCTGTCCAAAACTTTAAGTTTCGATGAACTTATTTTATTAAATTTTTAAGCGGACGCCCGCTACTGCGTTTGCGTGAAATTCTGTTTTAATTTTTTATACCATCTTCTTCGCATTGCTTTTCTAATGAAACTGTTGGATAATTTTGAACTTTATATGGAGTATGGACATAGAAACTTCATTTTGAAATGAACGTGTTTGTTTATTTGTTTTTTTTAATAAACAAATACTCAGCAGGTGCGCTAAATGATAATATTTTAATTTGCCCAATGTTAAGAATTGTGACCTTCAGTAAATAAATATGTATACACACTTATTCATTATATTATAAATTAGCATACAAGTTGCATACAGTAAATTTTTTTTTGAAAAATAGCGTCATAAAAAAGTTTCACTTCTTACGAGTGTACGCTAGTACACGCACAATTTTTTTTTAAATAAACAAATACACTGATCTAAATGATAATATTTTAATTAGCTCAACGTTAAGAATTGTGACCTTCAGTAAATAAATATGTATATACACTTATTCATTATATTATAAATATATAAATTAGTATATACCCTGATTAATGTAGTCAGACCAACTCAAAATAATTAATTGATTTTTTAATTTGTAACTAACTAACAGCTTGGAGTTGTATACTGCAACCCGTGCCTCGAAAAGCACGTAAAGTTGTCTGTATTGCGCCTGATCTCTCTCTAATTGCGTCGATGTGCCGTCCCATCGGCGTATTACAATAAAGGACCAGAATGCATCCGTGTTTGCACTATAATATATTCTGTGTAGATGGCTAGCTTCGAATGGTTATCTGTGTTCAGAATTCAGTTGGGAGGATTTTATTGTTATTATCTACTGGGAGACGCCTGAGACTTCTACGGTAGTGCAAAATTCAATGATCATCAAAATTAAATTGAACGTGGCCCGATTTTTTAGGGAAATTAAGTTATTTCTAAAAAAACATTTATACAAGTATGTCATTTTGGACGTTTTGTAGTCCTAATAAGAAACACCTAAAAAAGCACTGTTTGAGCTATACGCATAAAAGGGAACAATCCTATTGTTTTGTTACTTCAACAAATTTTTGTCGTCCTTTTCAACCAATTTGCACAAACCTAGGTAAATATTATACTTACTTAAATTTTCTTCAGAAATCACTCAATCTATTGGTAAAATCACGTGAATATCAGCTTAGTACTTTGGATTTCATTGCGAACAAACAAACAGACGCAGTGGAGGACATTTTTTTATTGACTACAAGTTGGCCTTTGACTGCTATCACACCTGATGTTAAGTGATGATGCCATCTAAAATGGAAACGGGCTAACTTGTCAGGAGTAGGATGAAATCCACTTTTTATGTTTGATATTTTATATTGACTATTCTATGATCCAATTAAGAAAAATCACAATCTGGCACGACTTTACACTTAAATCCACTGCGCATACCACTGCGCCACGGAGACCGTAATATTGTTTTATTCATAACATGTAGTGATAATTACTTGATATTATAAATAGGCAGATAGCCTTAAAAATAATAAAAAGTATTCAAATTAAATTAAATTCATATTGAATTCTGAAATGGAACCTACTGTTCAGAAAGAAAATCGCAGTAGGATGAAAATCCGTTTTTGCAAATGATATTCATTTCATAAGAAATTTTTTATGTTTGATATTTTATATTGACTATTCTATGATCCAATTAAGGACCTACCCTAAACCCTCACTTAACCTCTAAATAGGCCCTTCCCGACTAAAAATTTCAGGAAAATCCTAATTTATTTTTCCCTTCATTTTTATCATATTCCCTTCTTTTTGCAATGGGTTTCATCCTACTGCGATTTTTTTGGTTTCAAAAATTATCGGCACTGGTCTAAAAGGCGTTAAAGTTTGTATGTATGTATGGATTGATGTTTATAAGAAAAGTACTGAATGGATTTTGATAAAACTTTACAATAATATAGCTTAATATAACTTATAGTGAAGTTAAGAAGTCTGATATGTATATCAGAATAGTATCATCATCATCATTATCAGCCTATTAACGGCCCACTACAGGACCAGGCCTCCCTCCTTATAGGAGAGGGGATATGGAGCGTATACCCACCACGCTGCTCCAATGCGGATTGGCGGGCTTAGGGTGATAATGTTTCATTTATTAACGATCACTATCAGATGTTGATGATAGTGGACCGACGGCTTAACGTGCTCTCCGAGGCACGGGGGTGTAACACCACCAACTTCCCGACTCCGGGCTTGGAATGTACTGAGAATTTCATAGAAGAATGAAAAAGCTCAGAATTATTCCGTGACCCGACCCAGGATTCGAACCCAGGACCTCGTGATCGAAGCCCAATAGGCTAACCACTAGACCAACGAGGCAGTCAGAATAGTATATATATAACATATTATCCCGAAATTCCCAACGAGACGATAACTACGCCGCTGAAACCGTGGGCGTACTCTAGTAATCTTTATAAAAGTACTATTATTAAAGTAAATGTAAATAACACTAACACCATGTTTATTTAGTACAAGCATGCGAGTTCGTAGCTAACTGCTGGTGATAGCAAATAAATACCTATAGTAAAGCCAAACTCGATTGAGAATGCTTGTCAACAAACAAATTAAAAATGAAGGTAGAAATCACTAGTCATTTTACACCTAATTTTTTTAGTTAACTGGTTAATAATGAATTCATGACAATAAATTAGATTAGGAAGCTTAAAACTAATTAATATATTCGATATGTTTTAAACAAAACATAATATATTAAATTTATTAGGCATAAAATGTGTTGCATTTTCTTTCTTCATTTTAAATTTGTTTGTTGACAAGCATTCTCAATCAAGTTTGGCTTTAGTATACACTATTCTATTCTATAACAGCAGTCCACTTGTCGCAGCAATACTACTGGTTTGTATCAATTTGTATGGAAACATCTTGTCGCTAGCCATAAATGGTATTTCCATAGATAGCGGAGTGAAGCCAACGTCTATTCTGAGGGAATTTCATAGAAATACATATAAAACAGTAGTGTCGTTACAACACGTCGCCAATTATCGCCTGCAGCAGCGAGCTCGCACCATAACTGACTAACTGACTAGCGTACCAACGACCGTGAAACTACTGAAGCTTAGGTGTTTGGTACTTTGGACAGTTGTTTGCAAAATGAGTCATATATTTTTTTTTATTTGACTTAATTTGCATTAACCTGCATTAATTATATATGTTGTTATTTGCATTAACGTTCTCTTCTTTAAAGTTTCAGGATTATCCAGGTGGATGTAGTCGCAGGCGTTTGCTAGTATACACATTGAAATATAAAAAGTGCTCTACTAGGTAAGGAAAATATTTCTTTTTATACTCTACTGCAAATGAGCCCGCAGCGGATATTTTATTTGCAATGAAACAATAGCTAATGGCTTCTTTATTCCGGGCACGCCCTTGCCTTAATGCACTTCTCAATATTTATGAAGCACTTGTTGTACGGGAGATTATCAAACGATACTCGAATGAAACAATATTTTATTGTCACAGATATACCTAATATATAAAATCTTCGGTAATAAAACTACGAGTTGGTAACATTATTTTGCCTAATTTAGAACTTCTCCGATAAAGTAAGTAATGAAGAGAATAGATAGATTCGTTTGAACGAGGTGCATCGCATAAACTTTAATTGTATAATGCTATTTAATATTTATTGAAAATGAAAGTGTAAACTTTGATAGAGTCCTATGAAATAGATTAAAAATGCATGCCATTGACTTTATTGAAGTGAAACTTCTTTATCGGGGTTGGAAAAAAATTTAGTGTAACATTTTTTCGTTACGCGCTATCTTTGACTTATGGAAGTGACGTGATAAATATATATATGCATGTTATATTGAAGTGATGAGCAAAATCAAAGGATTTATTTTAATTCTAATTCCAGTGAATTTCTAAAAAAAGTAAGTAATAATACTTAGGTGTAATTATGGTATTTATTTTTCCACGTTATTTAAAATGAACCTCAGTTTTTGATTGTATTTTTCAATACACTAACACGTGGGTGTAATTATGGTATCAATTTTTTCTAATACTTGAATGTTGATAAGTTAGTTAGTTAGTTTCAGTTCTTACGAGTGTACGCTAGTACACGCACACATTTTTTTAGTCAACAATACAATACAATAATGACTGCCTAGATGTTGGTCTAGTGGTTAGCCCATGTGGCTTCGATCACGAGGTCCTGTGTTCGATTCCTGGGTCGGGTCACGGAATAATTCTGAGCTTTTTCATTCTTCTATGAAATGTTCAGTACATTCCAAGCCTGGAGTCGGGAAGTTGGTGGTGTTACACCCCCGTGCCTCGGAGAGCACGTTAAGCCGTCGGTCCCGGTCACTGTTATCAACATCTGATAGTGATCGTTAATAAATGATACATTATCACCCTAAGCCCGCCAACCCGCATTGGAGCAGCGTGGTGAGTGTACGCTCTATATCCCCTCTCCCGTGAGGAGGGAAGCCTGGCCCTGTAGTGGGCCATTAATAGACTGATATTGATGATGATGATGATGATGACAATAATACACGCCATTCCGCCCTTTAGGTTGAGACTAAGTCTCATATACTTGTAATTGTTGTAGGCAATCACACTTTTATATCGGAGCAAACCAGTGCTGCTTGGCAACGCCGCTAAATCGCTTGGCGGTTAATATTTGAATATGAACCGACGCGATTCCTATTACGAACGATTTAGCACTCAGGTACGATGTCGTGTAGTAACCAAAAGAGGTGTGAATTTTAATCTACTCCTAACAAGTTAGCCCGCTCCCATCTTAGAGCACATCATCACTTACCACCAGGTGTAATTAAAGTTAAGAGTAACTTGTAGTTAAAAATAATACTACTATTATATTTACACACGTAATTAGGAGCTATAACATATATTTTTTATTTTTTTTAATGATTACAAGATGGCCCTTGACTGCTATTATACCTGATGTTAAGTGATGATGCAATCTAAGATGGAAGCGGGCTAACTTGTTGGGAGTAGGATGAAAATCCACACCCCTATCGATTTCTACACGACATCGTACCGGAACGCTAAATCGCTGGGCGGTACGTCTTTCCCGGTAGGGTGGTAACTAGCCACGGCGAAAGCCTCCCACCAGCCAGACCAAGACAGATTAAGAAAAATCTAAATTTGCCCGCCGGGAATCGAACCCAGGACCTCCGCTTTATATATCCACCGCGCAAACCACTGCACCACGGAGGTCGTCAAAAACAACGTAGCACGTAGCAAACGTAGCACTGTAGCACTGCTTCGAGAACTTTACGGGCATCTTCATAAAACATATTATCTGCTCCGCTACACCACTTAGCTTAAGTTGAAATAGTCTAATAGTTTCGTAACTTAGCTGCAACCTTACCCACCACTTACATCGCCATCTTTGATGCAGAGGCACCTTGTACTCGCAGCTATGTCAAGTACAACGTTGTCTTGTGAGTTAAATACAAAGTTCGTAAATCCCCTCGAGATAGAACGTTAAACTGAAAGCAGTATCGAACTGTCGATGCCGATACAAAAGTTTACCCTAAGCCTTCGGCCACAACCGAAATAGATTAGTTTGAGAGTTATAACTTTCAAGCACTCTTAGGAATACACTGTACCAAAACCGTACAACATATATTATATGAAAATGAAATTCCCTTGCATTAATATTCATGACTTCCAAACACAACGTTGTGTTTGTTAGTCCCTAAAAAGGCCTATATCCAGCAGTGGACGTCCAACGGCTGTTAATGATTATTATGATCATGAATATTCATGAATGCTCTACGTCAGGATTGTAATATACTAATTTACTTTTTATTATTTAATCTCATAAAATTATCTTTCAAATTCAAATTCATTTATTGCTAGAATGTGGTAACACAAAGTTGTTCATACAATTAAAGAGGCTTAGCACATTCTGCCAAATAGGCATGCAAACAATCATTTTATTACAATTATGATTATTTTATAAAAAAATTACAATAATTTAATTTCATGATTATTATATAAATGTCAGTTAATAAATTAAATTATGTCAATAACAAAATATTTATCCTTAACAAAATATTTATATTTACATCTATATCTAATATATAAAATTTCCCTGTCACATGTTAGTTACCGTACTTTTATAAAGTTTTATATGCATATTCAGTAAGTCTGAAAATCGGCATACCCCTAAGTGATAAGGGTTGTCCACCCCTAACATTTTATTTAAATTTTCGTAATTCATAATATATAATTATTAATTATTAACTTAAGTAATACTTTATTATACAAGATAGGAAACAAAACCAATATAAAATACAAATTAAAACTAAATTAAATTAAATCTAAAACCTCCTCGACTCCACTGCAATGAGGCATAGTGCCCAGGATACTGGCAGCATTTCTCCTTTGGATGGCCAAACTAATCCGTTCGCCAAGGTAGCTGCCAGCTCTTTGGTCACCCGTAGACTCTTAATTTTTTGGACAATTTTTTTTATAATGTAACATTAAAAAATACATACAACCTTAAATTTTCACACCTACACGATGAACCCATATGTAAAAAAATGTTTCCTAGAAATTATATACATGGCAAAACGTTTGCCGGGTAAAGCTAGTCTAATATATAAAATTTCCCTATCACAATGTTAGTTACCGTACTCCTCCGAAACGGCTTTACCGATTTTTACCAAATTTTGTATGCGTATTCAGCAGATCGGCTACTATCTAATTTTCATCTAATTTTTTTTTAAATTTTATTGCAAAACAATGTTTGCCGGTTCAGCTAGTAGATGAATAAAATTGAAGTGTCTGTTATTTTAAATTAATAACTTTTACAAAATGCACATGGATTTATAGGACGGTACTTACATGAAAAATCAATTTTTTTCTATTTTTGGCTGCTTATATGTTTGGTCTGGCCATTTTTTAAACGGCAGGAATGATTTTGACGGGTTTTTCACTCGCAGTTACCTAATTTTTTAAAAAGTTATGTAAGCTACTTTTATTCTCTATTCTCAAAGCGGGCGTTCGCTGGTTTCATTATATTATCATTAAATATACAGTTTTTTTACATACTCAATAAATTAATTGTTAATTAATAATTGCTAGTTTGTTACCTCTGACAATTAGTATATTTTTATCTTAAGTATAATTTTACATTATTTTAATTTTATGTGTGCTTGTAATTTTCTTTAATTTAAAAGCAATTACCCAACGTGTACATACTTAAATGGATACGTTTAAATCGCATATATTAGAGCCGTTGCATGTTCTACTTTAATCCCCTTGCCAACATCTTGTGACGATTTATAAGTTGTTCGATTGAAGTAAGGAATACATTATGTCATTCTTTTCTCGTTAACAGAAAACCCGACTCGGGGCCTGACCTACTTTAACCACTTTCTAAATATTAATTCAAAAACTTTATATAACATCTAGCTTCCGCCCTTATCTTATTCCGCAAACAACTTTTAACTTTTTTTTTAAATAATAACGTAATTTGTTGTTTCATGTATTTTCAACATTTTAAATTAATATTTAAACCGATGAGAGTTATTTAGAAATTTAAAAAAATAAGGTAAATTTTATTTTTTTAAGAATGCATTTCCTACACGATGTTCTAAATAACCGGAGGCTACGACGTCGTGGCTTCCTAAAAAGAAAACATGCATGCACTAAACGGGTCACGAGAATATTTAAAATGCGGTCTCTAAGATGTCAGTACATGTGCATACAATCTATATGTAAATATATGGATATATTCTGAATATAAAGTCACGAAGTAGATGTTTATTATTATTAGAATGATCTATAATCATTTATGCAGGTACAACATGAAACTTATTTAATATGTAAGTTAAAACTTTTGAAAATTCCCGACGTTTTTGACTTTAGTCTAGAAATAAATAACTCATAGATGTTAGAACGGTTGGCGTGCTATTAGTGAGAGTAGAGTCTCAATATATGAGTACTTCTGTAAGGGCCAATGCACATTATGATTTTGAATAAGCTGTTAACTCGCATTTTCCGCTGTTAAGGCGCTAAACCTTTATATTTGTAACTAATAATACGCGCTCATAACGCGCGTCATCACCTATTTTATTAAACGTGGTGTGTATAAACCCTAAGGTGGACAAGACATGACTTGATACATGTATCTCTTTCAATAATAATCCGACAGTATAAAGAGTGGTTATAGAGTTCGACGATACATAATTTGCTACTTAGTTGTGGCATAGGTGAATTGGAATCGCTTTACATATTTGGAAATGCCATTAAATCGTATTATTAAACGACAAAAAAAACGGAGCAGGTTCTCAAATCGACACGTATATATATTTTTTTATGTATGACCACGCATAACTTTTTACAGAATTGTCCGATTTTGATAATTCTTTTATTAGAAAGGACACACTTTCAAGGTGGTCCGATTGTCATCATGTTAGGATCTGATGATGATATCCTGGGAAAATTGAAGGAACTCTAAATTGTATAGGCACACTTGCAGCGATTTCGGCTTTTGTGTAAGTATAGCTAGGTAGCTTTTTGGCTACAAGTGCCGAATAATATACTATGACAGTATAGTATGAGTTCGTTACGTGGCGATAAATCACTAAAAAGTAAGAATAGAGAACTTATATTTAGATGGGCTATGACTGTCATTAAGGGTCTGGCGATGAAGATGAAGGACAGCTAAGGGAGCTCTTTAACGGTTTACAGTAGATACCTTGTGATTGGGCTCGTTTAATATGTCTCAATGAGAAGTTTGAAAGGTTATAGTTTCCAGTTGGTTTAATGTTTACTAAGTCATGATCCGATGATGAGATCTACGAAAACTCGAGGAAACTCTTCAAACTTTATAGGCACATTTGCAGGGATGTCGGAATGTTATAACTAGCTAGTAAATACTTATGGTTTAGTTCGTGTAGGTTCTTTAGTATGTTCGTTGTTGATAAATCACTAAAAAGTATGAAATAAAAAACTTCATAGATGACTTCATAGATGTGATTAAGTAAATCAAAGTAAGTAAATGAGGTAGTTATTTTTTACTTTTTAGTGCGTTTTGAAGGCGTTTTTATTTTTTGTTAAAATTTTTTGTATTTGACACACTAAAGATGACTTTATCTGTTCATATTTTCTTATGACATGTTAACATAAATTAGTTTATTTTATGACATATAAAATTTTTATTGCTATTATTTGAGTAGTCTAGGTTTATGTATTAGTGTGTAATTTTTTGAAAGTATGTATATTTTATAGGTACACCATCTGCAGTCTCTTATTTTATTGTTTTCCTAAGCCTAGGGTTGCCTTGCAGAGTTCGCTGATTAGCGATAAGGCCGCCTTTCGTGCCCTACTTATATTTTAAGACATTTGTATGTTGTATTTTTATTATGTGTGTTAAATACAAATAAACAGTAATAATTCCACTTTAGGCCAGATCATTGCAGCACTAGGAAGAGCTAAAGATCGTGAAGCAGCAAGGTTTAAGAAAAGGTAATTTTATATATTCTATTTAATATACTCACTCTCTAGAGCAGTGATTCTCAATCACTGTGCCGCGGCACTTTTGTGTTCCGCCAAATTTCAAAAGTGTGCCGCCAAATTTTGCAAATATATAATAATGTTAATATTATTAAATTATATCATTTAAAAAGAAAAATATTTTTAACATGAATATATATTTAAATCCACAAAAAAATAAATTATTTTATTATTTGCTTTCAAAATTTGTGATTCACTTTGCGTCGCTTTTTTCAGGAATACATTAGCGACGCAAAGCGGGGTCTTGGTGTATTTAAAATTTTTGTCATAAACTATTTATGCAGTGTGTTGTAGTAAGTAAATAATTTTTATCTTTTTTTTTGTGTGCCGCCAAATTTTGAAATGTGTGCCGCAACAAAAAAAGGTTGAGAATCACTGCTCTAGAGTCTTAAAATGAATAAAATGCATTGTAATTAAAATAATAATGGAAGTATTTGCAAACAAAAGCACAAAAGGATTATAATGAATAGGCAACTAAAGAGCTTACCTACGCAGCGTAATGGTACCACCATGTGGGTTGCGTGACTTTCACAGCTTTCGCTTATGTACCGTAGCGAGCTAGAAATGTTTTATCATTTTGAAAGTTTGAAGAAAATGTTTAATTTAACAATGTTATTTAGATTTTAGTATTCTCCATATTTCTCCAAATTCTTTACTTTGGATTTAGGTGTTATTAGATACTCTTAAAGATTTCGCAAACTAGTAGTACAGTGATTTTCTAATTTGCCGTTCTTGTTTAGTTCTTAAAGAACAAAAGTTTTTTTAAATAAAAACGAGGGGCCCCCCAAAAGAAGATTTTTGAGATAATATTTTGACTCAATTCAATTACCAGTACTCTTTTAATGAAATAAATAATTGAAGCAAATTTTTTATAGATTCTTTAGCCTACAAAACTAATTAATCAAAAAGCAATTTTCAGTATTGTTTATTGTTTAATATTATTGGTAAGCAAAGAAGCATAAAATTATAATAGAAGACTAAATAATGCTGGAAATAGAAATTTTAATTGATAATAAGCAGCCTTGAGTGCCCCGTAAGGAACCTCTTGCTATATTCTTTCATATTTTTTTTAATTCGAAAATATTCTCATCACACAAGGAAATGAGACATCGAGGGATTGAAATAGCATCTTGACTGTTGTATGCTGTTGGCTATTAATGATCTAAGGAAATCGTTGAGTGCTGAATTCCTCCCAGATCTATCATTGTGTAACAAACACCCAATCATTTTAAAATTTTACTATTTTTAAACGACTTCAAAAAAAAAGGAGTTTCTCAATTCGACCGTATATATATATATATATATATATATATTATGTGTGTTGAAGTTATGCGCGTAACTTCGTCGTTTATGAACCGATTTTGATAATTATCTGACTACAGTAACAAACTTTTAAACAAACTTTTATTTGAATACAGTAAAACAAGTAACTTTAAAAAAATTGATTTTATTTAGTTCAGTCTTTTCCAGACATGGTGATTACGAAAAATAGACGTTCGTATTTATACATAAAGAAAAATATGTAATGTTTTTTTGTATAAATAAATTATCATCTACAAATTGTCACATGAACGTAAAAAAACCACTTAGTAAAATTTTCCTCGTGACAGCGTGATCCAATTTTTACTCTCCTTCAACGAACTTTTCCAACGTTTCCTTGAGAGAGTTCCCAAATTACGGTTCCTGTCTGTGACATAGAGAAATTAGGTTTCAGCCGTTCGACTAATCTGATTTTATTTGACACGATCTCTTTGGAGTAATAAAAAGAAATTGAGACGGGTCGAATCAGATACCATCGTAAATATTTGCTCCAATTAAAAAGCTTTTTTTTATCGACTACAAGTTGGCCCTTGACTACACTTGGGCTAACTTGTTAGGAGTGGGACGAAAATCCACACCCCTTTCGGTTTCTACACATCGTACGGGAACGCTAAATCGCTTGGCGATACGTCTTTGTCGGCAGGGTGGTAACTAGCCACGGCGATAGCCTCCCACCAGCCACACCAAGACAAATTAAGAAAAATCTCAATCTGCCCCGCCGGGAATCGAACCCAGGACCTCCGTCATATAAATCCACCGCGCATACCACTGCGCCACGGAGGTCGTCAAAATTTCTCAGTCAGCTTTCATAAATCAGCATGTTTAAATGTAATAAAACTTTTAAGTTTTACGAGCATATTTACTCTAACCGCTTAATGTTTAACCACAATCTAATTAAGAAGTTTAAATTAGAATCTTTAAACAGCAGGAGAAAATTATACAACTTAAATTAAAAGTCTAAACACTTTTCCACCCTCGTTTTACATTTTTTATTTTTATATTAGGCACGGCGAATTAAAAATGTACGTGAGTTTAATAGAATACAGATTTTAATTAACCTAATTTAAAGTCGTTAGCATCTTTCCACAGTGCACCTAAAATTAAAAAGAACAATATCTATTAGAATTTAAATTATCGCGAGTGTTATCCATATTATTAAAATATAATGGCTGACACTGACGTCACAGTTGTCGGAGCATACCCGACTTGTTTCGAACCTATACGGTGTAACGTAGGGGGTTTGGGTAGAAAGGAAACCGCCTTAGTTAACACGAAAGAAATTATATTCGTAAAAAATTATGGGCCGTGGGTGTAAGGCCCGCCTAATTTAAGCCTCGCGCAGTCCGGTACTTCCCTGGAGCCGGGCGCGACTCGGCGACAGCTGATGGCCGGTCACGGGATGGGACGGCCGAATGATGCCACGACGCCGGTGATGAAACGACCACGGTGACGTCACGGGTACGGCGGCAGTTGTTAAGTGCACCGGGATCGTAGATGGTGACTTGGGACCTGGAATTCACGTCCAGAAAGTTTTACAACCGTGCTTCCCATCTTTTCTGGTTGTGACCACCACAAGCAAAGCTACAGGGGAAGCCCGAAAGTGTAGGTAGTGAGGTGGCCGTGAAGACAATCAGAAAGGAGAGAGAAAGAATACATGAACGATAAGAAAATGGTATTTAAACAATGAAATAACAATTTATTAAGTACGTAATGAAAATAATTAGAAATAGTTAGCAATAGGAAAGAAAGTTAACAAAAATTATACGAGAGGTAGGTAGGTAGGTACATATATAAAAAAAGAAAGCCTATTATAAATGCAATGATTCAGCACTTACCTAATATGTGGGAATTATAATAAGGAACACGAGCACGTCGTATTTGTATTTTTAAATATGAATTAAGCACTAAGTGCAGCTCAATTTTGTTAAATTAAATAAATAAAAAATTGGTAACTATTATGAGTAGTGACGGCCACTAGGTCGTTGATCGTGAATGAACTGTCACCGTCCTAGTTGTCCGATCAAAAGCGCCCGTTTAAAAAACAATTAGCACGGCCGGTTAATACGAACCTTCCGTATTTGGGAGTATTATAAACAATTTACGAGAAACTAATGTTTCTACGTTACAACGGGAACCTTAGTCATGAGCTTGCTTGTCCCGGTAACGCGGTGTAAAGCAAACTGGAACAAGAACAATTTCAATAAGTGTACTGATTCTTGAATTATTTAATAAAGCTAGGTTTTTAGAAATTATACCGAATGGCTTGACGAGGCGAGCAACAATAATAATGGCGAGCCATACCTACAGTTTCAGAAAATATTATTTTGTAAATAACTATTTCATCTATACTAATATTATAAGGAGGAAGCATTTGTGAGTTTGTGATCTTGTGACGTTGTAAGGGGTAATCTCTGGATTTCCAGGACCAATTTTCAAAATTATTTCACCAATAGAAAGCTACGTTATTGTGGAGTGTCATAGGCTATAAAAAATTCCAAAATTAATTACGCATCTTTACTTAAATATGAATTAAGTAATCCAAGTTGTTAAAAAATCACTTTAGTTGCGTTCGCTGCGTATCAAAATCTGTAAAAAAGTCTGCAATAACTGTTTTTAAAATTGTGGATTAAATAATTAATTTGATAAAACTAATTAATTTTTGTGAAGCTTATTTAGGTATTAATTACACACCTGATGATAAGTAACAATGGATACAATAGAATAGATAGGATTTAAGGGAACTATCCTGATGGGTTTATCGCGGGTAAAATACTCTGCAATAATTAGGATTGATAAATGTACTTAATATTTATCTTGTACTATAATATATATTCTGTAGTAGACACTTGATAAAAGGTAATCACGCTGATATCTATAGCCATCATCATCATTGTCAGCCTATTAACGGCCCACTACAGGGCCAGGTCTCCCTCCTTACAGGAGAGGGAATATTGAGTTGAGCTGGAGAGGATATCTTGGTTATAAGCAAAAGACCACCGCCAGATCAGACATTACTTAGAAATTGTAAATACCTAAAATCATCCGGAATCAAAACTAAATACACTATCCAATTATAATAAAGCGTACATAACTGTGTACCATAAAGACTTTCATTACACTAATGTCCCAGTTTAGATTTTTGCGGAATATAGTAAAAGACAAATAAATATAGCGACGTTAATAAAAATGTCAAAGTAGACAGTAAATAAAAATGACGTAGGTCCACAATGTTCGCCTTTTAAGATAAAGTAATACGTATATCCAACTTAAATTCGTAAGAAAAAGTTTTACCTATTGGAGCTCTCAAAGTGCAAAGATAAACACAGTCTTATATCAATCATTGTCAACCGATGTCGAAGTGAAGTAATCTTCGTTTTAGATACAACGATCTATCATGCCATCTACAAAATAAGCCTCGGTTTTCTTGAGAGAGAAAATTCTAGGGATATCAAGTATCGATAGATGAATACAATCATTATTATTACTACACAAATACTTTAACGTGTACATTATCTTTATTTCATTTCCAAAATTACTATGAACAAACAAACTGACAAACATTTTATAGATTTATTTTTTGACATAAGTACCATAATATTTATACCTTTAAATGTATTTATTGAAAAGCTGTTAATTTGAAATCACTCGAATTTCATTTATTTAATAGCTATTTAATAATTTAAAATATTTATTTTAAGAAATTGTTATGCCACAAACAAACATGCAACACAGAAATAGAGATTAATATCATGTTTATCTGTAATGTTAAAACTAAAACGTCCCTTTTTTATTTACGTCGGGGTTTAAGACGGTCGGCATTATGTGATTCTTCGAAAAAGTACATAGAAATCCAACTGAAAAGCAGGTTTTTCTTTAACGTCAGTCAAAGTATAAAGGCCGGGTATCAGATTTAGATATCCCTCAGGGAAAAAACAAAGTTCTTTCTGAGAATAAACGCCTGAAATATTACACTGTGTTTTTAGAACTTTCCCGTCGGTCTAAAATTAAAAAGATTTTGTTTTCAATGCCTTTTATGTTCAGAACCTTCTCTTCTATCTTCATCGTTTTATAAAAGCGATCTACTGAAAGACAATCATCTATCTATCTAAATAAAATTGAAATAATATATATTCTTACAAAGAGATTGTTATAGTAATGACTTTTTTTCTTTATTATTAAAATATTTAAATCTTACTATATTATAAAACAAAGTGTCTCGCCACGTCTGTGTGTTTGTTCGCGATGAACTCAAAGATCACTGAACGAATTTTCGATTGCAGCTTTCACCAATAGACAGCTATGGTGAAAGCCGAAATATATTACTCCATAGTGATTAATGAGGAACGTTTTAATATAATTTATTAAGATTTTGTAATCAAATCTTGTTGTAAGAGTCGCTTCGCCTAGAGCTTCCAAAACGCTCATCTATTTAAGATAAAAACAAAACAACTTATGGAAATATTGTTCCTCTCTATATTAGACTACAAAAAGTCCTTGTGTTAGTGTCTGTGTGTCTGCTTGTGGCATCGTAGCTTCTAATCAAATGAACTTTTTAATTGAAGCTGATCGAGATGGTTTTAGCTATAAAGGATGAAGATCCCACACTTAGGCCAATTCAAATATATTGGAGCTTTCCATGATGTAAAGATTTTAGCTTGGTAGACTTTTGAAGCAGCGAGAAGAAAGGAAGGAAAACTTGCTTTCTTTTTATTTCACAATTAATAAGTGTACCGTTTAAGCAGTTTCAATTATAAAACAATACTAAACTGCCACGCTTTCCCTCGGATTCATTCATTACGCTTTGTATTTACTGTAGTACTTGTATCCCACAGTGGAGTGTACGGCGAGCAAACTAACATTGTTTATTTAACTCAGACGTTTGTCGAACTACTGAAGTTCCATGATTGATAATTCGATTTGTATTGTCAACGTATTTGGCTGTTGTAGTTGTAGGTACATTTTCTTGTATAGAGTGTTATTTATAAAGAACATTTCCAATACATTTTATATACACTCATAGGTGTTTTATTTTATTGTGTAGGCTATACGAGTTCCTTGATACTGATTTTTTAGTTTTTTTCTCTTCTACTTTCGTGCAAGAACACTTTAGTATTGCGAAATAAAAAGCCTACATTTTATTCTAAAAATTTCAAATTTCATCAAACTCCACTGTTTTTGCGTTAAAAAGTACAATCCCAAAAAACTCACATTTACAGCATCAGAAGTTGAATCGAATTGGTGAAAATGATGTTGAAGGTTATAACTGAAACTACTTAAATGATGATGATAATATTACATTAAAATCATTACGTATTGGTTGGGATTTTTGTTTAGCTACATTTACAGCTAATTTTAGCTGGAAAAGTAAAAAACATGGATTAAGGGTTCCGTACGTACTTTTTAACTAAAAATAAAACATAAAATTGAAAATACAACTATAAGAAATAAGACAAAAATCATAGACGCGACAAAACTAGCATGTATTCTCAAATGGCGCTGGGCCGGACACATCGCGAGGACAACCGACGGACGGTGGACGGAGAAAGTGCTGCACTGGTACCCACGAGACGAACGCTGGTCGAGAGGTCGGCCGAGACGGCGCTGGCGCGATGACATCGCCGAGGCTGCGGGGAACACCTGGACGAGGTTGGCGAGAGATAGATGGATATGGAAAAGAATGGAGGAGGCCTACGCCCAAAGATGGGTAATCCAATGAAAAAGTGACAGAAAAAGAATATGACGCAATAATATATTTAGGAATTAAAAATTACATGTTTATTAAATTAATTATTAAAATCAATGAAATGTATTGTATAATTTTAAATTTGGAAATAAAGGCTTTATTATTATTATTATATATTATGTACTTTTTAGCAGTCTGTGCATCCAATTGATTTATTCTAGTAGAAATAATTAGTTCCTTTATTGCACAATGACGAATTTTATGGTCAGGCGATACAACCAATACAATTATTACGACTAACACACACTTCGTTTATTAAGCTTCGATATACAAACCACAAAAGTTAACTATTGGCCTTTTAATAACTATACAAATCCTGCCCACGTGATATAGTGGCAAGAATACTGGCAGCATTTCCGCGTTGGTTAGCCAGGCTAATCCTTTGCGCAAAGCACGAGCCAGTCTTACTGTCACCAGTTGAGGCAAATAGGCGCAGTGAAATATTACGGAAAGTTAACTAAGTTTACTGACTGCCTCGTTGGTCTATGTGGCTTCGATCACGATGTCCTGGGTTCGATTCCTGGGTCGGGTCACGGAATAAACCTGAACTTTTTCATTCTTCTATGAAATGTTCAATACATTCCAAGCCCGGAGTCTGGAAGTTCGCGGTGATACACCCCCGTGCCTCGGAGAGCACGTTAAGCCGTTAGGCCCGTTCACTGTCATCAACATCTGATTTTGATTGTTAATAAATGAAACATTATCATCCTAAGCCCGCCAACCCGCATTGGAGCAGCGTGGTGGGTGTACGCTCCATATCCCCTCTCCTATAAGGAGGGAGGCCTGGCCCTGTAGTGGACCGTTAATAGGCTGATAGTGATGAACTAAGTTCACAATAATTTTAGACGAACTTTAAAAAAAAATGACGACCTACCCACTTGCAGCTAAAAGTATTAAACAGCTGAACATATGTTTACTCCGAAAAACATTTGTTACGTTGCTTGTTATCCCTTGCTCTAAAACATTTACGAGAACAGTACCAGTATTTTACAACACGACTTTAATACTTTTTACTTTTCCTTAATAAATCTAGATACTTATTCTCTAAGCCGTAGTAGATATGTGCTGTAAATGTATCTTTATTAATAACTTTTCCCGTACCGCGTGTGGTGTGATAACGTATAGAAGTCGTAAAAGGGGCGGTAGGTACTTAATTAACTTAACAGGAATGCGGCTCTTACGTTGTCATAAAGGTATATTTCCATTACACAAAGTCCTTATTATCCTTTTATAATTAGTTTTAAACTGAATTGCATTTATTTTATTGTAACAGTCGAGTTTCTTTCCGGCTCGTCTCAACAGAGCCGGCTGTCTGATGGTAAAGTCACTAGAAATACACATGACATTTCAGTGTTTTAAATATGCCTATTTAAAATACAAGGAATTTTGAATTGGAATTTATATAATACCTCGCCACAGACATGACGTATCATCATCATCATTATCAGCCTATTAACGACCCACTACAGGGCCAGGCCTCCCTCCTTATAGGAGAGGAGATATGGAGCGTACACCCACCGCGCTGCTCTAATGCGGGTTGGCGGGCTTAGGGTGATAATGTTTCATTTGTTGACGATCACTATCAGATGTTGATGACAGTGACCGGGGCCGACGGCTTAACGTGCTCTCCGAGGCACGAGGGTGTAACACCACCAACTTCCAGACTCCGGGCTTGGAATGTACTGAACATTTCATAGAATAATGAAAAACCTCAGAAATATTCCGTGACCCGACCCAGGAATCGAACCCAGGACCTCGTGATCGAAGCCACATAGGCTAACTACTAGACCAACGAGGCAGTTTAGACAGACCCACAGACATGCGTACCACGCGGTAATGTCGGTTCAAAAGTTTTGGTAGTTATAATATAATATTAACTGTATATAAGAGGAAATGCGGCAGTATTTTTCGTTGCAGTGGAGTTTAGGTGATTTAAGATTTAATGTAGTAATTAGCAGTACTTTGTAATATAGATTCTGTATTATTTAATTTCACGAATAAATAATAATCAATAGATATTAAAAGCAACCAAATACATATTTTTTTTTATTGACTACAAGTTGGCACTTGACTGCTATCACACCTGATGTTAAGTGATGATGCAGTCTAAGATGGAAGCGGGCTAACTTGTTAGGAGTGGGACGAAAATCCACACCCCTTTCGGTTTGTACACGATAGCGTACCGGAACCCTAAATCGCTTGGCGATACGTCTTTGTCTGTAGGATGGTAACTAGCCACGGCGAAAGCCTCCCACCAGCCAGACCAAGACAAATTAAGAAAAATCTCAATCTGCCCCGTCGGGAATCGAACCCAGGACATCCGTCTTATAAATCCACCGCGCGTACCACTGCGCCACGGAGGTCGTCGAATCAATAGATATTAAAAGCATCCAAATACATATTTTAACAGTCATTAAAATTTTATGTAATTTATTGATAAATTAAGTTACTGTTGTGTGCAAAGGGCGAGAACCTTAAATAAAACGGAGCCCTATATGGGTCGCATGACGTCATCCGTTAACTTGGACACCGGCTGACTAATTTAGTTTCCAAGACTGCCGCTACTTCGAAGTTCGCCCGTATAGTATAACGAGCCTGATAATGGATATTATTAACTAAACATACTTTATTAATGAATTAAAAATAACATTCCCCTTTACTTTACAACTAAGCGTAAAGGAAACTTTAGAAAGTACAAAGTTACCTACTCTTATACAATATACACTTGCTGAATACTGAATTAATAAAATATTCTTTATTGCACATTAAATCAATAAAACTTATAAAGAGAAAATAACTTAAAAGCCAATGTATAATTGGCGGTCTTATTGCTAATGAGCGATGTCTTCCAGACGACCAATTAATATATATTGAAGAGAACAAGTGGAAGGAGTAGGTTCGCGTGTACGTACACAATTATAGAAACAAAAAACCCGACTGCTTCGAAGTAATGAACTGAAAAGAGAAAAATAACTTCGAAGCAGTCGGGTTTTTTGTTTTTATAATAATATTTTTTTGAGACTTTGTAGTTTTAGTTTGTGGTATAGAAATGAGACGGTACACTTTTTGACATTTTTTTGTTAAAACTGTAATATAAACATGATATGATATATATATTTTTGCAATGGTCTTTTTACAACCTTCCATATGATACCCATATTGTTAAGGTAAGAAAAAAAATATACACATCCCCCTCTGTTTTCCCCACTTACAGCCGCCATTTTGAAAATTTATATTGACATACATACATACCCACATACATACATACGCTCGAAAACATTACCCTCCTTCTGACGCAGCCGGGTAAAAATAAAGAAAGTACTGTATCAAATTATCTAATACAAAATATACTCACATAATTTATTCATGTTGTACATGAAATAATAAATGCACTATATGCATACATACTTATATACAATATAAATAAACTAAACAAGCATCGGACAAAAGCAAATCATTTGTAGTTAGATTTGTCAACGTCAAATATATATTGGTTGTTCAATTAAAAGTATTGAAATTTAATTTACATTCCTTTAATTTCAACTTGCGATTAATCTGGTCATCGTTTCACTTTTTACCATTCGGAAAAGCATTTTCGCACTTTTGTGAATTTATTATTTATTGGATTGGTTTTAATTCTGAATAGTCTTTCGCATGAAATAAACATTCCCAAATATCAATAGCACTTGTTATATATTAACTTTCCTTTATAACATTTCCTTTTCAATTACGGACATTAATTTAATGGTCCCTTAAAAAAGTAGGTTACCGAGTTTCTGTATTATTTATTAGAAGGTTTATTATATTAGAAGTATTTATAATTATTGCACGACATCAAAATCTGACGAAATTGTCGATTTAATTGTGTTCAGGAGAGTAATTTAGTTCAGGATAACATATTGTTTTATTTCATTTTCTACTATTGTCTATTTTATTTTGCATGGTAGTTAAATAATTATTATAACTTTCGTTAGTTTTTGTTTAAAAAAAGTCCATTGTCACTGAATCCCCGGTTTCTGCTTTTCTTTACTATAATTTAAATCGTCGTATTTACTGTTTTATGATATTTTCCTTGCCTTATAAAATACGGAAAAATTTACACAAAAATAAAATTTAATTAAATTTGGTAATTTACAAAAAACACATTTATATCAATTTTTATTATTTCAATGAACATAAAAGATTTAATTTAGTTTTAAATGCGATTAATAAACGTTTTTTTCGCACTGATTTCATTCTATTTTAATAACTAATAATCCTTTAGCTTTGATAACTTCCGTCAAAGCATTTTTCATAAGCCGATAAAATTAAAACTAAAGAAAATTCATGTTAAGTATTACCAGTTCAGTGAAAATATTTTCAGATCTCATAAAAAACTAACCTACTACCTTTACACGGCCTTGGCTAACACTAAATTTGTCAAACTTAACGTATAGTATTTTCCGTGAATTGTGAAATTCTCATTGAAGCAAGCATGTATCTCTACAAACTCAACTAAAAATATGTGACTTCGCCGTATCTCCAATTTCTGACTCGTTACACCTCCACAAATGTTGAGTTTTATGAACATATATTTATTAACGTCGTAATATACATTACCATACCATTAGTAAGAGTTTGCAAAGCTCGTTATTGTACATCATCCAATAACGAAACAGCAGCACGCGTAATGGTTCTTGTTTTTTGAAGCTTGACTTTTGCCATAAATCAACGGCTATCGGCCTAGCGGGAACTTTATAAAATGAAACCTAACATTCTAGAACAGATATACACAACGCTTTAAACTTTATAGACTTTTGGTGATTTTTCATGAAGGCTTTTTTATAGTTTAAAAGTACAGAATTCGATTGCTTTTTTACATGTCAGGCCCAATATTACGTGTCACGTCTATTTGTTTCAACGGCGTCAGCATACCGGCTAATTGATATGATGTTACTGCATTGTATACGGACTACAATTAATTTCAAGCATGCCAAAGTACCAATTAAATTTTAGGAAGTGGCTTATCTTAGTTTTATTATACATTAATAAATTGCAGTTCAATATTAACAAGCTCTATATTATATGTAATCAGAAGAGTATACAGCGCTTACTTGATATTATAATATTACCAAATGATCCGGTAAACGTTGTTTTGTATATTATTTCAAATATAAAATAGAGGTTGATCATAGAGGGGTGAAAATTTTGTATGTTGTATCATAAAAAAAAATTATAAAATTATCTTAAAATGAAAAAAAATAGGCGGATATTTAGGGGGATGAAAAATAGATGTTTTCCGATTCACAGACCTAACCGCACACAAAATTTCACAAAAATCGTTCGAACCATTTTGGAGGACTTTAATTACAAACACCGTGACAAGAGAATTTTTTAACTATATTAGATAACAAAAATAAACAATGTTTGAAAGAAAAGGCCAATGGAGAACATAATGCAACAAAGTTGCAACACGAGTGTAGTTTATACGCTTACTAATCGCGCGCTTAGCTAGACACGTTGGCATTAGTCTTGCTATGACGTGTCAGTATTTACTGTTCGTGTGAAGCATAATAACACACTTTAGAACTGGGAATAATGGCAGAGTTCTGCGATAAGCTGCTACGAACAGAAGACAAAATTAATTTCAGTACTGTAGTATATCGATTGATTATCCGAATTCTGTGGTTTATTCGCGTTGATCCCGATTCTGTGGGAATATGTGCTATACTAGAATATAAGCAGTTCGACCCTCATTAAGCAACAAATATATGTCGAAAGAGGGTAGGACATTGTGAATAAATTAGGAGTTTGTATTCCAAGTAAATATAACTAAACCACAAATAGATAACTGAAAGAATAATTAACAGCAACTTAATTAACAGTGAATTACTACAGGCAAATTATAGTATTGCAATGATGCGTAACGTCTCGTGTTAATTAATGCAACCCCAAGACACCGCGACTCAAGCTGAGAATAATTTGAGATAATTAATGCGTTTGCACAAATTAATTATCCGAGTTGTCTAGGTTAAGCGATAAGCAAAGTACAACGTCTGCACCGCACCACGCCAGAGCCTAGACTGCCCACCAGTTGTAGACCCGCTCCTTTTATACAACTTAGAATAACTCAAGTAGTGGGGTGAGTGGGGGTATCGAACGATGCGTCGCCACAAGAGGGCGTAGCTGGTGCACGTGCAGTTCACAGACTTCTCTCTAGTCGCGTACGATGACGCAGGCGCCGTCATATACATAAATACTCGTGAAGTTTCCTAAAATTTTTAACTGATATAATTAAAGTTTCACAGCCCCGAGGGGTCCCCTGGCAACCGTCAGGCAAATAATGACAGCTGTCATTATAGCTCCGTCGCTACCCGGGTAGCCGCGGGCCTCAAAGAAGGTTTGAATGTCAGGCCCACAGGGGTTAATAATGAAAACACGTTTTGAAGCTTTTGTTTAGCTGTTAGGTCACGAGTCCAATACATAAGGCGGTAGTTTATGTGACGGCGCGTATTGTGAGGAGATTTCTCACTCGGAGCCCTATCCACCAGTTGTCTGAGTCCTTGATCCTAGAAGAGGATTGGATTGGTAAACTTAAATTTTTATCTGAAATGTTAGACGAAAGAAGATAAAAAAGTGTAAATAAATAAATGAGAAATAAATTATAATTGTGTCTTCTTACCACCCCATATAGTACCTATAATAATATCCATATATCAATTAGGTGACTCGTAACTCAATTATTGTCCTAATCTACGAAGCTGCCAAAGCTCTATATTCAAACTGGATATTATGTAAATTCATCAATTGATCTAATAATCACATATTACCGACAAAAGCATACATTATCACGGTAACGAGGGCCAAGGGAGTAATTGTATTTGTGTTGATCATCATGGTGTTTAAGCAATTACCTACTCTACATTTATACACTGTTTATTTAAATATTTAGGTAATATGTAAAGCATGCTGGTATGCTTTGTTGTAGAGGAACCTGTGTAAGAGTGAAACATTAACATAATTATATTATATATTTAATAAAACTTATCTACCTATTACAATTTCATAAGAAAAGGATCCTTTTAGTCATTCGTGTCTTTGGTACGAGTGTAAGCTCTCAAACATAACAAACAACTAACAAGACAAACAAGTTATGCAATAATAACCACCAGTAAACCATTTTTTATCATAGGTATATAAAGAAAACTAATAATGTTAAACTTCTGTGGTTGTTCTACATTTTAAAAGTAGATAGTTTAGTTAATCTTTTGATTCATGTTATGTCTACGCAACAAATATTGGTTAAAAATATTAAATATTTTTAGAAACATCATCAGAAAGGGGTTAAAAGGCACGAACAGGAAAACCACATTAATCAAAATATCAACACATTTTAATTACAAACTTTCTTAAATCAAATCAAAATGAAACAATCTTTCCTTAAACACTAATCTAATTAATTATAATATTATTGAGGCAGCATAACTGTCTATGCTAGAACTGGAATTGATAATGTCCGCTATTTAATAAACCGTCCTTTTATATAAGCCAGAAATGCCGCAGAGTACATTCTTTTTTTTAATGATTCTCGTCTAATCGTCGTAGACTCTAGCTGTTTGAAGCGCAGTATTCAATATTGCTAGCAATATTATATAGAATAATAAAAGTGCATATTACACCCAAACGAAATACTCTTAAACAAACAACCCACCAAATATTTCAATAATATGTTAGCAAACGTACAATAAACAGCGTAACATTAAAAAAATCCTTCCATCCCGCAAAACATAGCTTTGTTCTGTTAATTTATTGCAACTCATATCTCTCATGGGCTGTAGAAAATACCCGACGCTCTGAGCAGCTGACGTTATTGTGCCAGGCCAGTACTTTTATATGGATGGGCTAGATTATTTCTGCACATTTTTCTGCGTAACATATAAAATAATTTATATCCTATGCAGCCATTTTATAAATTTAAGGCTCTTGAACCGTACCGGCGTGCTATTTTCAGTGAAAAATTGCGCATGGAAACGCGATTCTTGTAAAATTCGGTAACTGTTTGTTTTTTTTTCAGGAGTTCTTTTTTCCGAACTTTGATTTATTTTACAGTAACGGGTCAGGTGCTTTGCCTTTATGCTGATATCTTCTATAAAAAAAACGAGAGGACGGTTTGGCCGCCTAGTTTCCATGCCCTTAAAAATTTAGGGATAAAAAGTAGCCTACGTGTTATTCTAATATATAAGCTATATTATTGTAATGTTTCATCCATTCAGTATTTTTTGCGTGAAAGAGCAACAAACATTCATACCTTCTCACACACTTTAGGGCTAATAATATTAATAGGATCAATTGCTGTTCGTATCTCTCGCCAAAACGTAGTCTAGGAAAGGTTTAAAACTGCCACATGACTGGGGTATATCGAATGTTTAACTTTTTAAGATATGAACAAAAAGCTTCAACAAGAACAAACAATGACCATTCACTTAAAAACTACGATACCAAAACAGACACGCAGCAACACGTCAAACTTATAACAACTCCCTTTTTCACATCGAGGGTTAAAAAAGTACAAATTTCTTATATGCATTCGACCAGGGATTCCATCTCAGTGCTTCACGATCCGCAACCAAACAAATTAACCACTGTACCAATAAGGTTCACATTGGCATGCTTATGTAAGCTTATCTCACTTTGTGCATCATCCCCTGTCCCTTTTGTATTCAGCTCGCTTTTGCTTATATAAGATCATTTTAGATGATAAGATTTCAGTAACACACCAACACTATTTTCTTCTTTTGTTCTTTGTGTTCTTTGTAATATTTCTATTGTATTTGTCGAAATAACTTCTATCTATAAAACCATATTTCCAATACTCAGTGCCATTAAAAATAACAGCTTTGAAGATACAGAATGATTAGTTGATCTAGTTGTTAGCATGGGTGGCTTCGATCGCGAGGCACCTGGATTCGAATCCTGGGTCGCATCTTGGAATAATTTTGGGTTTCTTTTTCTTTTAAAAACTTTTTCAGAAACCGGAGTCAGTGCTACGAGTATATCCCCGTGCCTCGGAGAGTATATTATATTAAATTGTCTAGATCACTATCCTCAAACATCTGATAGCATGCCAACATGCATTCGAAGTAATGTGGTGGATTTACGCCCCAAATAAGCACTCACTCCCTCACCCCTCACCCTATAGTGAACCGTTAATGAACTGATATTGATAATGATAAAACTATATTGTATGGATTTTATCCTACTCCTAAGGGACCGTTCAAGTATTACGTAAGCACTATAGGGGGTTGGGGGGGGTCTTTGTTTGGCTAATTTTTGATGACATGAAGGGTGGGGGTCTAGATCATGATTACGTTATCGGTAGTTATTTATTTTTTTTACACGAATAGCAAAAATTCGTGAATTATCTATGTTGAATCAGTAAAATCCAATCTCTACCCTAAAATAATTTTCTTAATTTTAAAATTATAATTATGACAATTATCTTTTGTATGTATTTTATTAAATTACACCACCTGCAGCTTAGTACTGATATTTTCCTAAGCCCAAGGTTGCCTGGAAGAAATCGCTATTAAGCGATAAGGCCGCCTTTTGTACCTCTACTTCCTCCATAATATTGTTTCTGTCTGTTTTTATGTTATCTAATGTGGTGTATAAATAAAGAATAAATAAATAAAATAAATAAATAAAGAAATACATTTATAATTGAAAAATGTTTACGTAATGTGTAAGAACTTTGCTTACTTTTGCTGACAAGGGGGGTTGGGGGTAAATCATTGTATAAATCTGCTTACGTAATATTTGAACGGCCCCTAGCAAATTAGCCCACTTCCATCTAAAAATTCATCGTCACTTATCACCAGGTGAGTGTGAGGCAGTCAAGGGCTTACTTGTAGTGAATAAATAACACTATATTTTCAATACAGGATGCCATTAAAAATAACAGCTGTGAAGATACAGATAGAGTGTAATTATTTTACCGCTGGTACTTTGTTTAAGGCGACAGGGATAAAGCTGTCGTTCGGCCTTGTTTCGTCTCAAAGTAAACGTAGTTTCGCCTCACCAAGTTCCTTCGTAAATAATCGTTTTACCTTTTTCCAGTACGAATATTGCATCTCAAGCTGTACTTAGTTTAGTTAATGATGCAATTCATAAATAATGAAGTCGATAATGAACTATTATAATTATATAATTAATACCTATCTATGTAGAGGATTATTGTAAGTCACGACAACGCTTAGGCTCGTCGCTTTGGCGAATAGCAAAAAAAAATCACTGTATTAAAAAAACCATTATATATATATATAAATAGTAGCTGACCCGGAAAACGTATTTTTGCATTAAAAATTAAAAAAAAATTTAGATGAAAATTAGATAGTAGCCGATTCTCAGACCTGCTGAATACGCATACAAAATTTGGTGATTTTTACCAAAAAGCCGTTTCGGAGGAGTTCGGTAACTAACATTGTGACAGGGATATTTTATATATTAGATTATGTTGAAAAATTATTTAAGGATTTATTTTCTAAAATGGTACGTACTAAGTGTTGTAATAATTTTTTTTGTATTAAATAACATAAATGATAAGTCCGCCTTGGATCAGCGTGGTGGTTGTACGCTTCATGTACCAGCTGTAACGATAATATTACATAATCTAATACCTTTAAACAAGCAATTCATGTATACCAGGGGATGCCTGCGTAGTTCTCGTTACCGTGAGAGTTTCGTGATAAAATGTGGTCTATGTGTTAGTCTGATATGTAAGCTATATAATTGTGAAGTTTCAACAAAATCCATTCAGCAGTTTTTGTGTGAAAGAGTAACAAATATCCAAACATACATACAAATCTTCCCGCTTATGTAAGGATCAATAATCTGAATCTCCGCTCCAATGATTTTCATAAAATTTTGAATAATGAGGTTTTCGGGGGCGACTAATTTATCTAGTAGCCAGGTTTAAATAATCTCTCATTAATTTTTATTTACGTATTTTTTTTAATTTTTAAAAATGTTATAGGTATATGATACAAACATATATAAAAAAACACTATTAAAAATTTATACAAAAAAATCTTCTCCTCCATTTGCGGGGCCTTTGCGGGCCCAAGCAACTGGTGATCAGGGCTCCAGAGTGAGGTATCTCCTCACAATACGCGCCGTTTCAAGGACTACTGCCTTCTGTATCCGACCCTTGATCCAACAATTAAGCGAAAGCTTCTTAAGGTGTTGGTCGAAGCTTTTCGCAAAAAGACCATGGACTGAAACGACTATCGGAACAATAATAGTTGACTCAACATTCCACATGGCGGTAATCTCGTGAGCAAGGTCCAAGTATTTTGATACTTTTTCCTTTTCGGCTATCACGAGGTTATCGTCATGAGGAACAGTAATATCAACAATTATTGCACGGCGTACTGATCGATCGACTATCACTATATCAGGTCTATTGGCTACAATATACCTGTCAATGATAATCGTTTATTCTTAGAAACCGTATAATTTACAAAAAATATACCGAGCAAAGCTCGGTCAACCAGGTACTTGTTCATTATGTGCTAATTATGCAGTTCATGAAAATTTTTCGGTGTTGGTCTAAAACTAAAATTAATTAGTTGACAGAAAACCACTACAACGTGTAATTAAAAAGTATGTGTTTTAAAAAATCCTTCAGTGCTCGATTCGCCTGATGCTAAGAAAAACAAAATAAAATAAATAATTTACATTCCATAATTATACAAATTCAAGAATCCCTTTGTACAACGTTTCGCACGAAGCTGAAGGCTTTGTTTCTCTTTTAGACGACTAAGTGATGAAGACGAACGTAATACAATTTGGGAGGACATAACTCAGTTCAAGAGCACAAGTTATACGGAATGGACATTCGACCTCGGGCTAAATTATAAAGTTCGCAGCCTTGAACATGCAAAACTATATTCTTCTGAATCGGAGAGATTTTATTTATTTTGTGAAAGTAAAATAAATCTACGTCTAGAGCCAATTATAAGAACACTGGCTAGCGCTTTTCTGTTATGATGTTTTTATAACTCGTATGTATGAGTTTTGTTATCGCCTCTATTTATTTTTATCCCCCGCCGCAAAAAGATGAGTGTTATAAGTTTGACGTCGATGTCTGTAGCTTTTTAATTTGAAAGCCTATTTCCTGGCGGTGGTTATTAGTATTAGCAGTCTGAGAGTCAATTGTCTTGGCACTTCGATCTGACGCTGCTGATTTTCAGCGAACCCAACACTTCAAAGACTGAAAAAATCGAAATCCAAGATGGCCGCCACAAAAAATGGATGGACATTGTCGTCGAACATTTTTATATTTTTTTTAAATAATCTTGTTAATAGTTTGGCATTAACTAAATTTATGAGAACACCAAATTAAACAGTTAATAACCCTCCTTCTGACGCAGTCGGGTAAAAATAACTCGCGTACGTACCTAAAATAACAAATTTGAATATTCACTTTCCTATTACATTGGTAGTAGCGATTTTTAACACTAGTAGCAACAGCTACTAGTGTTATAAATCGCAGATACGTATAATTTAAACAGCCTTTTCTTACTAAGTATTCTTTATAAAATAATAAAGCAATTTCTGAGCAAGTGGGGGAAAAGCTTATTATTATAAACGACTACTGCGGCAAGAAAGGCGCACGCCTTGCTCTCTAATTTCAATAATAGATCAATTTATACGCACCAACTCCGGGAAATTCCAACCGCTCATTACGCTCGTGCCGAATTTATTAATTACGAACCCTTTCATATGGCAAGTGTGTTAATTGAGAACAGTATTAAAGCTTACAAAATGCTTGTTTACGCCGATAAGTTGGAAAACAACAAGAACAATTTGCTACCAAACCAAACCAACTTGCTTCATTAAATTGCCTCAATGTCAACTTGAAATCCGATGAAATAATGTTTTTGTGAACCCTCGTTTAGTACGTAAATAATTACTATGTTAACGGTTCATATTATTATATCTTTAGCAATAATAATTACTATGTTAACGGTTTATATTATTATATCATTAGCAATAATAATTACTATGTTAACGGTTCCCATTATTATATCTTTAGCAATAATAACTACTATGTTAACGGTTCATATTATTATATCTTTAGCCATAATAATTACTATGTTAACGGTTCATATTATTATATCACTAGCAATAATAATTACTATGTTAACGGTTCATATTATTATATCTTTAGCAATAATAATAAGGCGAAAGTTTGTATGTAAGGATGGATGGTTGGATGTTACTCTTTCATTCAAAAAGCTACTGAATGGATTTTGATGATACTTCACAAACTATCTTCACAATACTAGCTTCACAATACTACCTTCATCGAAATAGCAGATAGGCCACATTTTATCCCTAAATTCCCAAGGGAACTACGCCAGTAAAACGCCAGTACGTCCTCTAGTTTAAAGTAAATAAACGTATCTATTATTTTAGACTCTCATTTATTTTTATTTACATATATTTTTTTTAATTTTTAACAATGTTAAATATTTAAAAAAACACTATTATAATTTTATAAAAAAAATCTGCTCCTCCACTTACGGGGCCTTTGCGGGCCCAAGCAACCGGTGGTCAGGACTCCAGAGTGAGGAACCTCCTCACAATACGCGCCGTTTCAAGGACTACTGCCTTCTGTATCCGACCCTTGATCTAACAATTAAGCGAAAGCTTTTTAAGGTGTTGGTCGAAGCTTTTCGCAAAAAGACCATTGACTGAAATGACTATCGGAACAATAATAGTTGACTCAAAATTCCACATGGCGGTAATCTCGTGAGCAAGGTCCAAGTATTTTGTCTATCTATTATCATTAATATGGCCGTTTGTTCTATTGCCAAGCATTTTGTGCAGTTGAATACACTTCCAATGTGAATATGAGACTCGTAGCGAAATACTACCACTTTCTCTAGTACGTATATAAATAATATATATATATATATATATATAATATCTATATACATCTATGTATAGTACACACATAATCTCAATTTAATAATTAACACTAATGTGTTAATCTACTCTGTAAAAGCGTCATTT
This sequence comes from Mycalesis mineus, assembly GCA_034621355.1. Lineage (NCBI taxonomy): Eukaryota > Metazoa > Arthropoda > Insecta > Lepidoptera > Nymphalidae > Mycalesis > Mycalesis mineus. The sequence continues at coordinate 10,904,392 of CM067887.1, read as the reverse complement.
CATGTACCGGACTTCAGTAGTACCTACAAGATTAACTGTATTTAATAAATAACTACGTATCTTACTTTACGACTTTTATACTTTAGTAAGTTTTAGTAATGCAAATTGTTAGATACATCACAGTAATATATCTTTCTGTATTTCAACTGAATCAGTATCAAGTTAAGTTCGTCCATAATGTGCGATCAATACAAAAAATGAACTTTCAAAATCTTCTATACATTAGGGAGATACTTCTCGTCAAACTTGTGTTCAATTGTTTTTTTCTTCGCAGCTCCCTTTGATTCCCGATAGCATTAATCACTCCTTCGAAAAGACATAAAGATTGATGATGTTTCGCAAGAGTGACACTTCGCGGTTTCATCATCCATCAAAATCTATTTAGAGACTGCGATTACAGTACGCGTCGACCAAACCAAAGCGAGACTCCGAGATAGCATGTCCGTGCATATTGTCATGGATTAATATCACCCATAGGCCCCATAGCGTAGCGTATACCTACATACAATATATACCTATCGAGATATCGGTAGGTCGTGTATCGGACTTTGAGAGTGGAAAATGCACCTGCCAAACTGCTGAAAACCAGCTGCAGTTTTCTGTAGCATTATGTTGAGTGGGAAACCTTTATTTGTTCAGTTTTGTGTTTTTTTTATTGCTATTCTTATTTAGTATAAGTTAACTGATCAAATAAAAATATTTTTCTTTCTTTCACTATAAAATTTACTACGTAGATATTTGTTATGACTGCCTCGATGTTGTACTAGTTAGTATATATGGCTTCGATCACTAGATTCTGGGTTCGATTCCTGGGTCAGGTTGTGGAATAATTCTGCATTTTTCTTTCTTTCCTTAAAAGAAAGAAAATTTTTTAGTAAATCCTGAACCAGGGTTCAGCAATGGTGTTACACATTCGGAGCTCGGAGAGCACGTTAAGTCGTCGGCTCGGGTCTCTATCATCAACAAAATTTCTACTTGACAAATCAGTCAGTTATATTATTTATTTCAAGTAAAATACAACAGCTTGGAGACGGAAAGATGTTAGTATTGATCCACCTTCATGCCTATGATTTTCTGGTAGAATATCTATGTAGAGCCGCCGGTCTCTCATTAGTCGGTCATATCGGTAGGCTGTCTTATTGGTCTTTGAGAGTTAAAGATTTGTAAATTTCTTTCACTAAAATATTTTCTAGTTAAGATGAGATTGGCTGTTGTTGTTAAAATTTGTAAGTTCGTTTTTATCTCGGAAAGGTTACAGCTTCAAATTGTGTCGTTTAGTATAATTTATATGAACATTTACATTAATCATCGTAAAGACCTATCTGCAAGTGTTGCGTGGGCAACAGCCGCTTGTCACAGCTATTTCGTGCCATTTCATAACTTGTTTAAAACTTCATACATATATGACTGTTACAGCGTGTTGATTCGAGGTTTTAATCTGGTTATAACTTGCATCCGGTCCTCGCCCGGTTGATTGTGAGGTGATAACTAACGAGTTAGTAATTTTACAAGTTTACTTAGACCTTAATTTATCTGTCTACTACACCCAAATTAAGGTCAGCGTTAACTTGCAAAAAACTTCATTTTGTTTGTAAACGTGACCTTATTGAGATTTAGGGTATGAATCTAAAATCAATTTTTAGGTCGACGTTGTTTTCAAAAATGTTTAAAGTTATATCAAAGTAGCGTAACAATCAAAAATCTGCTGACACAAATCACACAAAATTAAAACTATTAAAGAGAAAAAGATCCAGGACATTAGTTATGGTTTATCTGCACAATTTATCTACTTAATAACATATTGAATCCAATATCTAATAATACTTTATCTTTATCTTAAGCCAACTAGTCATGGCATTTAGGTCTATTTCCGTTCTTATTAAGAATCAGTCAAGCGAAAAGCAATCGGTCTTATAGTATGCGCTGTACTAAAGTTAAGTTCTCGAAAATATAGAAAACCAATACATATAGAAAATCTTACAGAGGACGGAGATAATATTCGTCCACTTTCATATATCGTTTCTTTGTTTATGTATGTTGATTTGATGTTCCAACTACTTGTACATAATTTTTAACCGACGAAAAAAAACGGAGGAGGTTCTCAATTCGACACGTATATTATTTTTTTATGTATGACCACGCATAACTTTTTACAGAGTTGTCCGATTTTGATAATTCTTTTTTTATTAGAAAGGGCATACATCCAAGGTGGTCCCATTGTCATCATGTCAGTATCTGATGATGATATCCTGGGGAAATTGAAGGAACTCTTCAAATTTTGGAGGCACACTTACAGCGATTTCGGTTTCTTTTTAGGTTACATATATTCAAGCATACATATTTTTGAAATAAATTCTTTGTTCGAAGTGATTCATAATAGTTGTTACCTATTTTTTTACAGGCTGTGCTCAGCGATTATACCTGTGGGAGTGTAAAGTAATGCATTCTTAGTTCTTTATAAACGTATCATGAATTTAAGCTAAACTTCAAGTCCATTGAGTGTATAGTTATAGCGACCTAATGATAAGTCTCGCTTATTAAGTACAGACAGAAGATTACAACACAGACGATGTTTAATTGATGTAAATTTCATGCTTAAGAATTTGAAAAAGTGGAACCGTATGGTTATAAGCCACTGAAATAAACACACCCTCAGAGTTAAAATAACACATAGCGCCGGGCGATCGCCTATAAATATATCTTCCGAATCGATATGAAACTGTCTGTTTCCTTTACATGTTGTAAGGTAAACCGCATAAAATCGACTATGACCGACTAATACGTGCTTCGATATTTTGATCTTTATTGTTTCAATATTAAGAACTAAAGTTGTATGACAGATACATGAATTATGTTTAGTGGCATAGAAAATTTTGCTACGCCTGAACCCAGCAGCTAACATAAAAAATTGCGATCACAAGTCTCATATCTATAAAAAAAAACTGCTTTATAATAAGGTGCTATAATAAAGAGAGCACGTTAAGCCGTCGGTCCCGGTCACTATCATCAACATCTGACAGTGATCGTTAATAAATGAAACATTGTCACCCTAAGCCCGCCAACCCGCATTGAATCAGCGTGGTGGGTGTACGCTCCATATCCCCTCTCCTATAAAAGAGGGAGGCCTGGCTGACAGAGTGGGCAGTAAAAAGAAATACTTAATTACTTAGTGTTTATTACAATTATATATATTCAATCCGGTGCGTGAAGCGCAGAGCAGCCGGAAGAAGAGAGATTACAGAAAAGACACCACAGACTATGTAAAAAGTCATAGATACAAAATATAAGGGCGAAAACATACGGTTTACATTTCACAACACTCTCCCTTAAACCTATGTTTAACCTTTTTACATAGTTACCTCCAACAAAATATGAACTCTAGGACCTATACGTACATAATAATACAAAACAAACTTAAAGATTAAACTTATTACATAGTTACCTCTAACATAATTGAATGAATGAATTAGGACCTATACATATATAATACCTATACATATATAAACCTTAGCTAAACAAAATCAAAAACAAGTATTATTTAAAACAACACTCTTAAGTTAATCTCAAATTTATCAAAAATCTATGATGTAATTGTTTAGACAAAGGCTTAGTTAAGATATCTGCCAACATCTCATTGGTTGGTAAATACTTAATATCTACTGAACCTTTACAAATATTTTCTCTAATAAAGTGATATCTTATATCTATGTGTTTAGTTCTAGCATGAAGCATCGAGTTGTGACAAATTTTCTGTGCAGACTGATTATCATTGAAAATAGTTACTTTTACAATTAAACCACATAATGCTTTTATAAATGCACGTAAAAAGAGTGCTTCTTTACAAGTGTCTGACAGTGACATGTACTCCGCTTCTGTGCTAGATAAGGCAACTGTACGTTGCTTCCTGCTCTCCCACGAAACAACAGACTTGCCTACAGTAAATACATACCCAGTGTAGGAGCGTCGATCTGGTTCATTCCGGCCCCAATCTGCATCTGCATATGCTGTCACGGCCAGCCCGCTCTTGTTGAAAGTTAAACATAAATGCTTAGTACCTTTAAGATAGCGTAGAACTCGCTTAGCTGCTTTCCAATGTGACTCATCGTGACAATCGTTAAACTGGCTCAGATAACTCACTGCATGTGCAATGTCAGGTCGCGTTCCTACTGCAATATACATAAGAGATCCAATTAAACCTCTATAATCATAATTACTATTTTTTGACTTTCCCCCTTTAGTTAACTTTATTCCTGTTTCCATTGGAGTTTCAGAAGACTTACAATCAGACATTTTAAATTTTTCTAATATTTTCTCAATATAGTTTGATTGATCGAGAGTTATTTTACTTTCGTATTTGCTTATTCTCATACCTAAGATGTGGCTTGCAGAACCTAGATCAGTGATCTCAAATTCACACTCAAGTTTTTCCTTAATCAAATCCTTTTCATTACAATTGGGAGTAGAAAACAGAATTATGTCATCAACATAAAGAGCTATTATTATTAATTTATCATGCTCATTTTTATAATATACACATGGTTCTGAAGAACACTTTGAGAACATCAATTTTTCACATAAAACTTGGTTGATCTTCTCATACCAAGCCTTTGCTGCTTGCTTTAATCCATATATGGCTTTATTTAGTTTGTAGACTTTATCTTCTTTACCTTTTATAAGAAAAGCTTCAGGCTGCTCCATGTAAACTGTCTCTTGAAGATCTCCATTCAAAAAGGCAGTTTTTACATCAAAATGCTCAATGCTCATGTTGTATTCAGCAGCAATAGCTAGTAAAGTGCGAATACTCGAGTATCTTACAACGGGAGAGAATGTCTCATTGTAATCAATGCCATATCTCTGAGTAAACCCTTTTGCCACTAGTCTGGCTTTATATTTCAAAAGTTCACCATTTAAACCTCGTTTTTTCTTAAAGACCCATTTACATTTTATAGGTTTATGATCTTTAACCCTGTCTGTGAGAGTCCAGCACTTATTGGTAATAAAAGATTGGTACTCATCTTGCATAGCCTGTGTCCAGCTTTTGGCATCAGCACTACCCAGTGCCTCTTGCACCGTTGCAGGTTACTCAGTGCTGCTCGTAGCATTGGCTAGAAGATTTTGTAATGAATCGTTGTAGTCCGAATCATCCGTGGAGCTTTCCTCCGATGATTCATCTGGAATATATGTTTCATCGGCAATATCATTAGAGCTAAAACTCTCCTCACCCTCTGTATCAACTACTGTGGCTGTACTGTTTCTCTGATTATGCTGTGTTAAATTTGTGTCATCAGAACGGTTCTCACTAGGTGTAGTCTCAGTAGATGCTTCTGTGAGAGGTTCAGAGTTACAACTAAATTTTGGGAATAGTTCTCTACACAAATTGTCATCATGTGACACATTATTGTAAAATTTATTTTCTAAAAATGTTACATCACGAGCCTTCCTACATTCTGTAGGGTACTCAGGATTTATTAACCTGTAACCCTTCGAATTTTCACAATAGCCCACAAATATATATTTGTCAGCTTTCGGTTCCAACTTAGACCTTTTTAGCCTTTGAGCATACGCTATGCAGCCAAATATACGTAAATGAGAAATTGATACCTTTTTATTTGTCCATTTCTCCTCTGGAGTAACTCCTTTGACAGCTATTGTTGGTGACCGATTCTTTATATATACAGCTGTATTCACAGCCTCGGCCCAATATTGTGGTTTAAGGCCTGCATCTTGCAGCATACAACGTGCCTTCTCCATAATACTTCTATTAGCTCGTTCAGCAACTCCATTTTGCTGAGGCGAGTAGGGCAGCGTGGTTTGATGTTGGACTCCTTGGTCCTTCAGGAAATTCTGAAATTTAGAACTCATGTATTCACCACCGTTATCACTACGAATTGATTTTAACCTTTTATTAGTTTGATTTTCAACCAAAACTTTCCATCTTTTAAATATATCAAATACTTCATCCTTTTTCCTTAAAAAATAACAAAAAGTCTTTCTAGAAAAATCATCAATGAATGTCAAAAAGTATTTGTATCCACTAAATGATGCACATGGTAATGGACCACACAAATCAGAGTGGACCAACTCTAGTAAATCACTAGCTCGATGAAAAGATTTCTTCGGGAACGGTGATCGAGTTTGTTTACCTTCTATACAAGAAACACACTGCTGAAACTGTACATTATCAAAAGAAATACCTGTAACCATACCTTGTTTAAGTAGTTGCATGCTCCTGTGGTTTAGGTGCGCTAAACGTCGATGCCAAACCTCTTGAGTGACCTTGCAGCCATCAGACACATGTGTGATGCCAGACTCACACTCCACAGGCTTCTCTTGACTTACCAGGTTTGCTGATTTTAAATTCACCATGGTACCTAAATTGTTAGTTAACATGTCAAGGATATATACCCCATGATGATAAGTAGCAGTCGCTATCAATTCACTACCATCAAGTATCCTACACCCTTTCGGACTAAACAATACAGTAAATCCTTTTCTATTTAGTTCACTGACTGACAATAAATTTGCTGAAAGCTTAGGAATATAGTAAACATTACTTATTGTCTTTAAGCCATTGCATAAATTGACTCTAACACAACCATTTCCTTCAGTTTTCACTATGTCACCATTTGCAATATTCACTTCTAATGACTTTGTACACTGAAAGTCTAACATCATTTCCTTGTTGTTAGTCATATGGTTGGTAGCGCCCGAGTCCACAATCCAGACATCGCTCTTCACACACACCGACAGAGCTGCTAACAAAGATTTATCTTGCTTCGTTGACAATGTTGGGTGTTTGTCAGTCTTCCTTGACTTATTATTTAAATTTACTCTGCAATCCTTCCGAAAATGTCCAGTCAATTTACACCGGAAACATCTGGGAGCCTTCTTCACCGCCAAGGCATTTTCACAGGACTCAATCTTATCATCTCTTCGAATATTTTCTTGTAATAATTTTCCTTTCACTATTTCACTGGAAAGTTTAAGATTTGAATTTTCCATAGCCATTATAAGTGGATCATAATCCGATGAAAGACCGCTTAACATAATGACAGCTATGAAGTCGTCCTCTAGTCCTGAACCTATTTCATTCAATTGTTGAGAAATTTCGGTGATTTTATTTATATAGGCTTCCATGCTCGCGCTCTCTTGTAACTTGATTGAAAATAATGTGCGTAATAATCCCAATCGGCGACATAAGCCTTTATCTTCGTAAGCCTTTTGTAGATTACACCATGCTTGATGCGCTGTGAAGCATTCCGGATGTGGGGAATGGCTGCCGGCTGTATTGACAACGCGATTCTCGCCAACGCCTTCTGTTGTCGTTTTGCATCACCGCCATCACTCTCCACAAAATCCCAAAGGTCTTCGTGAATTAATATCATTTTCATGTGGAATTTCCAAGTATTGTAATTCTCAATACCTTTGAGTTTATCTATAGAGATCGTATTCGAAGCCGCCATCTTGCACAAACTTGTAAGTTGTAACTGCGTAGTACGCCGCACGGCCACACATCAAAATACGTGATTTTATTATGGAATTTATTTTAATTTTGAATATCTGGGCCCATAACCTGACAGAGTGGGCAGTAAAAAGAAATACTTAATTACTTAGTGTTTATTACAATTATATATATTCAATCCGGTGCGTGAAGCGCAGAGCAGCCGGAAGAAGAGAGATTACAGAAAAGACACCACAGACTATGTAAAAAGTCATAGATACAAAATATAAGGGCGAAAACATACGGTTTACATTTCACAACACTGGCCGTGTAGTGGGCCTTTAATAGACTGATATTGATGAATAAGCTGCTTACTCCCTAAACTTAATATTAAATTAATGTGAACTTTTTAACAAGTGTTGATAATTATATCCCTCGACCAGTAAATTTTTAACTTGAAAAGTACCCTATTCCTCTCTGTACTCCGACTATGATGATTTTTTGAGTAGTTAGGGTAACAAACAAATAGGTCGCCAGGATATTAGTATGGAGGAGCCTAGTTAACTTTAGATCAGGAGATGCTGTGCTCGACTTCTGAATCAGGTTACTTATCTCAAAAGTAAGCTGATGAAGCTCTTTTATGGCATTGCGCTCAAAATAAGTAGGAAACGTAATCATTTTTTAAACTAGATACACAACTAAAAAGTTATCTGCAATAAAGTTTTTCAGAATTCATGAACTTTATAGTTCTTAGCGGGTGTATTTCACGTTATTTCGTTTTTATCTTTCAAAAGCGTTTTATTAAAAATACTTCAGCGCAAAAATTAAATCGCTCAGGTAGGGCAGGTCTTCAAGAAATTCGTTATGATCTCGTAAAAATTCACCCTCTTCATTTAACAAACAAGGCAAAAAATAAGCGATCTTTTTAAGAAGTAACCTCTGAATAAAAGTACCTACGGGATGCTAAAGTATAGAATTAAAATGAAGTTGCTTTTACAATTTATAGCTTGACCTTTTCATGAAACATTTAATGTACTTAAGTAATAAAAAAGTCATACTGAAATAACAAATCTCCATATAAATTCTAATATAACAATCTCATATAAAACATGTCGGTCAATATGAAAGGTTTCATAAATATTTATAAACTTCAACGTTGACATCCAATATTGAGAGTTTCACATATGCTCATATAATATTATGGACCCTCAAATATGGTCCGATATATTTTTATTCGCGCCAATGTAGCACATTCGACTACAGGACTGTTATGACTTTAGCTAGATAATAAATGCAATTAAACACAATTAATTCCTTATAATACAAGAGCAAGGTGAAAAGTTCCCGGCCTGACAATGAAAGATTGCGATTTTCTGCTAAAAATGATTTTATTATATTTGTAACTTCGGTAAACTTCGTCTAGCGTTTTTCCAAAGTCAGTATTTTTTTTCAGAAGTGAGAGTCGCAGAGGTGGTGAAAATAGCCATTTACAGCGCTCTCAACTTTTTATTCGATGTGAATCGTTTCCCAGATATAAATTTCTTCAAGATTGGGAACAGATAGAATTCTAATGGTCCCAAACCATGAAAATGTGGAGCGATGTTTTATTATCGTCAACACGCATTATCCTGGTGAAAGACGATTTTCCCATTCATTAAGTCAGGCCTTTTCAGGCCTCAAATTACTGTATAAATGTTTAGTATATGTATTTATAGCCAAAGATCGCGAAATTTCGAGAAATACTCGTGAAATTTTCTTATACAACCAATGTTTTCGGTAACATACCGTACTTAATGAAATACCCTTAAAATTGTTTCACGCATATTTGTTCTATCTTTAATAACTTTATATTTCGATAATTTTACAAAAGTGGTTTATCAAAAGAAAATAAACATATAATAATACAATTTCAGCTTTCATATAAAATATTTTAAGATACGAGTATAACGTTTTGCAATTGCAAAAGAAATAAACTAAAACGACCGAGTTGTATTTTTTCGTTAAAATATCGTCAAAGCATTTTTCAAAACCACAAGGTTGAAGCTATTTTATATTAAAGATGAAAGACTTCTGTTAAGGCTCGATGACACTGGGCTAGCTTACGTACGTTCGACCTCCTATTCGACGAGTTTAAAAGCTAGCGTGTGAGCGAGTGTCGATAACACTCAAAAAGTTCCACTCGCTCAGTGGCCAAGTTATTCTATTACTTGGTCTATTAGTCAACTAACCAGCGTCGGCTTAGGGTTGGAAATACGTGTTGTGACGTAGTTGCTCGCAATTTGTTCACTAGCAGTGATAACATGTATGCAATAGTGAATAACAATAGTGAACACATGACAAGTTATCTAGCTTACAAGCCAACATGCCCGCGAATGACGAGAAAATTAACCCGACTTTCTATTTTACAATCGCATAATCAAAAGCAGATTGTAAAAAAGCTCAAAAGACAGACAGCGAGTTTACAAGCTGCAAGTGAACTCGCAGGCTTGTATCTTATACACTCGCCCCGTGTGATCGAGGCTTTAGATTACACAATCCGCTTGCTAGCTCTTACTCCACATTTCTTTACACGTGGATTTGCAAAGAAGCTTACACATTTTTTTATAAAGCTTTCCCCTTCACCCTATGGGCTGAGAATTGTTGAGCTCTAAACCTTTGTGAGAGCGGAAGTGATTCCTGAAAGGAGTTTCACTTTGTTGAAGTACATCATTACATTGGAAAATGTATCTTTTCATTTTAACTTTGCTTATTTTGTTCGCCACCATTACGATACTGTGTGAAATTTATTTTATTGCGTTGTATTGTGAAAAGAAATAATAATAAATTTACTCTTACTAAGTTCAGAAAGAATATAATTGAATGGAAAATAAGACCGCCTACTTATTTTCCATTCAAGTAAGCTACATTAAGTTACTGTAGGGACATTGGTATAAAAATAGTGAATGCGCTATTTTAGACTATAATTCGCGCCAAGTTTTTTTGAAATCTATCCAGAAGTTTTTAATTTAAATGTAATTAACTATTTGCCTTTGCTGTTTCCTATTAAGTGTTTAGGTTTAATGACAAGTTATGAAGCTAGTTAAGTAAGGTCAAAAAATAAGTTATTGGATTTTTCATACTTAGGTACATCACGCGGCACCCTCATTCCCATTGGGATAGGCAGAGACCACGTCCTTACACTTACTTTTCATTAAAACTTTCGATTTTATTCATTAGATCTTCAGATATTGTAAGAGAGCAGTGTGATAAAAGAGATTTTTCATTCTACAATATTTTCAGTAGCAGTCCGACATTACTAAGTTACTCCCATGCCTTATACGACGTTGATTTCAAAGAGAAATACATTTTGGTTTTGAAATGCCGCGCAAATAACATTTTCCCGAGTTATGTGTATAAAAATTTAATGTGACTGCCTGATTGGTCTAGTGCTTAACCGATGTGGATTCCATCACGAGGTCCTAGGTGGAAATGCTGTTTCGAGTTGTGGAATAATTCTGGTTTTTTTTCTTCTACACACACACATATACACATACACTATCTCGCATGGTTGCATGGTACAATTATAAGTAAATATAATTTAATTTAAGGTTAATTTTAATTATTATTTATGAAAATTTGTTAATATGTAAGGTAAACGTCCCAATAGTCGTCAGTTTCTGAACTTCGCTACCTTTACAGCCTTGCCAGATTACTACTAGTCATTGTAGAGAAAAACTAATTACACGACAAGAGAGCAAATTTAATAAATTTTTTAGAAATATAATTTTGGTATTAATTAGTTAATATAATGTAACTATATATTTTAAAAAAATTTAAAATGAGCGATTTGTACCAGTATCCGTCAGGTTTGTCCTAATTATCGTCAAAATGTCCCAGAACTCGTCAATTTTTAAAAAGAATTTTAACTTTATTGACTTAGACATAAAGTTCATTTTATTAATTACTTTTTTAGTTCAATACATATGATTGTTTTATTATTAGCACTCGAGCTTTGAAAATCTGTAGTCATAATGGAATAGTATGCAGTCGATCTGGTGGTACTTGTTAATGGTAAATTTCCGAGCACCGTGTCTTGCCAATCGATCGAAATATAACCAAATCCTACAGAGATTTTGCAATGTGACGTACTAGTTATGGAAAGAGACAAAATCAAACATAATAAGATTGACTGTGAGTTGTTATGTTTCATCGAGTTCGATGCTAATTTGTTTGTGAAGCATTTGTTATAGGCAACATTATTTGGTCTAGTTCCCATCCGTTCAGAACGCACAATAAGAAATTGCCCTCCGAAACAAAGTTATTAAACTAAAATCAGCGACCGACTTGAACCTGTTTAGGTTCAAGTCACATGTGTGACCAAGCGTGGAACACTGCATTTAACAAAAAGATCCAAATGCAGGACACTTAAAGAAAACTTTTAACGTTGCCTCCAAATCCTACAAAAGTACTACTGCCAGGGCAAAGTGCAAGTTCATCAACGAATTGGTCAGAAGTTGCTTAAAATGTCACCTGGATCTCGTGCTTTTTGGTCTCTTTCCAAAGCCACTCAAGGCAACTTCTGCCGTTCTTCTTTTCCATCACTCTGCAAATTAGACGAAACACTGGCCTATTCTGCTAGGCTATATAAAGAGAAAGCAGAAATTCTTGGTACTCTCTTTGACAATAATTTTACCTACCATCCCGCGGTGTAATAGCTCTTTGCGTGACATACTTTTCACCTAGCGTGAAGTGCACAAAGCGCTTTTGTCCCTAGACATCAACAAGGCAAGTGGGCCGGATGGTATCCCAGCGGTTGTGTTGAGAACTTGTGCACCAGAGCAGACTCCAGTCCTGACACGTCTGTTTCAACTATCCTACTCCTCCAGTACTGTTTCGACTACTTGGAAGACTGCCTTGGTACACCCAGTACCCAAAAAAGGCGATAAGTCGATTCCATCCAACTAATTATAGGCCTATTTCTAAAAACTCCCTGCACTCCAAAGTGATGGAACAAATTATCAACGCGCAACTTCTTGGATACCAAGAAGAACGTCAACTCCTCAGTGATTCTCAATATGGCTTTCGCCATGGCCGATCAGCTGGCGACCTCCTAGTTTACCTCACTCACCGTCGGGCACAAGTCTTAGAGAGTGAAGGAGAAGCTCTCGCGGCGAGTTTAGATATTGCGAAGAAGTTTGATCGAGTATGGCATAAGGCACTTCTGCCCAAACTACCTTCTTATGGACCCCCGGAGAAGATATGCGATTGGATCGCCAGCTTTCTAAATGAACGGAGCATTAAATTTGTAGTCGACGGTTTGTGCTCGCTTCCCAAATCAATTAACACTGGTGTTCCACAAGATTCAGTGCTGTCGCCCACGTTATTCATACTGCACATAAATGACATGCTTTCCAGAAACAACATGCGTTGCTATACGAATGATAGCACGGGCGACGCCCTTTACAATGATCGCGTACAGCTTTCTCCTAAACTGCTGGAGGAGTGTAGGTCCAGAATTGTGTCTGAAATTGAGACTTCCCTGAATCATCGTTACTTTCAGCCTCAACATAGGCTCTTGCCGTATAAAGCCCAAGTACGTCCGCACATGGAGTACTGCTCACATCTATGGGCTGGAGCACCTTAATACCAACTTCTTCCACTTGATCGCATTCAAAGGCAGGCAGTTCGCTTTGTTGACAATTCCAAACTCACCAGCAAGTTGGAGACCTCCGTAGGGACGTTAGCTCTCTGTGTGTTCTATAGTCTTTATTATGGCGAGTGATCTGAGGAGCTGTTCGAAATTATACTACCCGCTGTCTTCACTCAGCGGAACTTGCGGCGTAGAAACCAGTTTCACCTACATCATCTGGATGGCTGACTATCTACAACCTCTAGATTTTCTAGATCGTTTCTGCCACGCATATGCAGACTCTGGAACCAACTTCCTGCTGCGGTATTTTCTGCCAATTATATCATAGGGGTATTTAAGGGGCAAATAAATCAATTCCTCAAAGGCTGGCAACGCATAACCAGTATTTCTGGTGTTGCAAATGTACATAGGCAGCGGTAATCACTTAACATCAGGTGACCCGCAGGTGTGCTGGTCTGCCCGCTTTGATAGCTATGAAAAAAATACATATCTAACGATATGTTTAAACAAAGCAGCATAACGAGCTAGTAAAGCTGATATTTATATATAACACGTTAACGTAAAATCATATTTAACTTCAGTTTTGACTTATGTTAAAAATGAAGGCATTGTAACTATCAAGCGGATATATTATCATCTTGACATTTAAAGCTAAGTTAAAGACTTAACACTACCAGGCCGTGCCTACTGCAACTTTCACCCTTATCCCCACGCAATAAAGCTGAAACTAGAAACGGTGTAGAATGTTGCAAATGTTACATCGTATACAAGCATGGAGAGCTGCGATTCAGTGCCTAAACTTGTAAAAAAATACAAATATTCAAAAACGCAAACTTTCGTTTATTTTTTCTCAAACACCAATAAAGTGCTGATTAAAACTTTGCATACAAATTATCGTGTATAATACCACAAATATGTTAGCATAAAAAATTTTTACTTAGTTTTTATAAGAAATAAATAACAGGCCTTTTTCCATATTATGACGGCTACTGGGACACTGTCGACTTTACCAGCGTTTACCTTAGCTACTTATGGGAAGAGCGGGACCTTCTGACACAGGTCTAGTACTTACTAGAAGGTCTCAGCCCTATCAGTTATGTATCACTGTGAAACAATAAATTTTCATTTCATTTCATTCATTTCATTCTAAGAATTTTTAAGTAAATTTAACATGGAGTTAAAAAATGTGTGCGTGTACTAGCGTACACTCGTAAGAAGTGAAACTAACTAACTACTTACTTATCAACATTCAAGTATTAGAAAAAATTGATACCATAATTACACCCACGTGTTAGTGTATTGAAAAATACAATCAAAAACTGAGGTTCATTTTAAATAATGTGGAAAAATAAATACCATAATTACACCTAAGTATTAGAAAAAGAGATGTAATTACTTACTTCTTTTAGAAATTCACTGGTATTAGAATTAAAATAAACCCTTTGATTTTGCTGATCACTTCAATATAACATATATATATATATATATATATATCTTCGACTTATGGAAGTGACGTGATAAATATATATATATATATATATATATATATATATGATATATATTTATCACGTCACTTCCATCACTAACCTCAACAAATAGTGATTTTTAATGAGTTGAACAATATCACCTTGAGCCCAGAAAACCATATTGAAGCAGCGTGTAGGGTCTACGCTCTATATGCCTTTTTCTATAATGAGGGAGGCCTGGTGCTGATAATTTAAAAATAAAGATAAAATTGGAGTATCTATCTGTAATATTGAAATAACTGTTTTTTCCAATTTTGTCTGTCTGTTTATTCCAGGTGATCTCTGAAACTACCAGTCGTATTTTAAAAAACCTTTTGTGTATGATATCCAGACTCATATAGAGTGACATATGGTAATTTGTATCTAGATCTTCCCACAAAAACAGGAACTACACGAGTGAAACCGCGGGCGACCGCTAGTGATATATCAAATCGATAATGCTGAAGAGAATTGCGACATGCAGTTGAATCAGTGCAGGATTATGGAATCCAATTACCTTCTCGTCTAACTGTGAAATACTAATTGCTGACATAGTCTGAAGCCAAACTTGATTTGCAGTTCGCTAAAGCAGCTTCAATAAGCTGAATACTATTTATGTTGTTTGTGTTAGGTATACTCGCAAAGTCAAGTTCATGGAAAATCAAATTAGGCTGCTTCTACAAATTAAAGCACATAGAGATTCTGAATCGTTTGCAAAGTGAGAGGCACGAATATTTAAATTTAGGGATATATTTTGATTTTGCAGCTGCTTATTCATAATCTGACTCTGGCTTATTTTGGACACATCATGAGGCGGGAAGACAGTAATTTGGAAAAGCTAGTAATAACGAGCAGCACGGACGGAAAAAGAGCTAGAGGCCGTTCCCCAACACGATGGGCTGATCAGCTGAGTGAGTCCAAGCAGTCATTCTATTCGCTAGTAAAGATGGCCACCAACAGGAGCAGGTGGAAGGCGTGGACTCGTTCGAGACTTGGATTGTACCAGGACCACGATCTTCAGTCATGAAGAAACGACTGCAGAGAGAGAGATTCATAATCTGGTTTGAAGAACTGATGGACATTTGGGGCCCAAGGAGCTAGATGGCGACCCCGCACTGGAAAGCGCAGTGTTGGTCGAGCCCCCACTAGGACTAGGGTAGTAGGTGGACTGCCGACATCAAAGTAGTCGCAGGCAGTCGCTGGCCACAAGTGGATCGCAGTATCTGGAAAGCCCTAAAAATTATCTATTTCCAGCAGTGGACGTCCTTAGGCTGTCAATTATCATGATGATAATGATTTGTCATCTCTATCTAATATTTCATTACATGATTAATACATCAAATAAACGGTAAGTGAAAACTATAACGCATTTAACGCACTGTAATTTTGAAGTTATCTTGTTGCGTTTCGAGTTATTAGATTTGGCAACATTCGTCAGATCTTGTTAAAGTAATCGTGCACATACAAATAATAATGTAAAAGAATTGCAGTGTATATTATATATCGTTAAATTTAAAAATATAATCAAAGATATATAGCCAGTCTATAAGCGTCAACAAGCGAAGTCTAATACAGAGATCGTAAACGGTTGGGTAAGTCTTCGCAAGAGCGAGCGAATGATACTAATAAAACACCATATATGAACGAATGAAGTAGTGCCAGGAACGTTAAAGAATAAAATCCACCTAACGTATCAACGTACTCAAGAAATTAAATGTTTTAAAAAAGATTTAATAAAGAATTTAACAGACTTCAAAACGCACTAAAAAGTAAAAAAAAAATAAGTGCATCATTTAGTTTAATTTACTTAAGCATATCTATGAAGTTGGTGCCATCCAATGTCAATGAAGTTATGCGTGGGCAAATATACAGACATACGTAGAAACATAATTACATACACTTCTGAAATTTGACACACATAAACGTGTGTCAAATTGAAGGTGATCTTACTAACATATATGAAAACTGCAAAAACTATCTTACAGTATTACAAGCATACGTGTCGAATTGCCTTTTTTTAAGTCGGTTAAAAACACAGCCATAAATCCATGATACAGCCACACCCTTTCACAAGTTACGTACTTATGTCACCCATGTTTAAAAACGTCGCTTTGCCTTCAGGGCAAGGGGCAAACACAATGTGTCGTCGCTTTGACCGATCGGGCGATGCGTCTACCGCACTTTAATCGTCTCCATGTTTATTTCGGCCTTCCGATCCTTCGCTTTTATTGCGGGTTTATTCGAGAACATTTCTCAGCAGACTGTGCAGCACGTTGTAATATGTACAGTCATTTCATGTGAGACAACATAACGATTTTTGTGTCACAAATTTTTTTTGACACGACGGAACAATGCTAAATATCTTTGGATTAATTTATCCCGACTTCATTGCAGAAAGTTGAATCTTTTACTAGCTTTATAATTACGCTTTCTAAACTAAATAAGCGGCAAAGATGAGAGGTGAAAAATTAGAAAAGAGCACATAAAAAATATGAAATGATAAAGAAGCTCTAGATGAAGTCTGAAGAACGCGAGGCTTAACTGCAGCTTACCTTCTACAAAATTCCGCGAGTGAAGGTACAATATATCATATTGGGAATATACCTGAACTGACACTTTGCGGAATTTCGGAAAAAATAGCGATTTTAAGATGTGGGTAATATCTGAAGCTTTAAAATTATTTGAGTGAAGCTTTATTTGAATGAAGACTACAAAAATCTTATTAGTATTTTGCCCTAAGCTTAAACTTACATGTGTTGTAGATTTTAGCGCACGTTTATACAAATCGTTTTTTTTATTTCGTGTCGAAAAGGCGCAGGCAATTGCAGACAATTTCAGCAGTACATGTATGACATTCTAACTTCCAATCAAACGTTTGAAATTCACGCGTGAATCCCGTTCGTATACGTACGAGCACTACCAGACGCCCGCAATTCCGTCTGCACGGAAATCTAACTTTATATTTTTAAGAATATTTCTTTCCTATTTTCCACCCTTGAAGCTGAAAGTACTGAGTTTCAGCATAGTGGCATTAGTATTTTACGTATATTTGTGTCTAAATCAGTCGGAAAACCATTTTTAATTTTCTCCCTTTTCTAAGGACCCATGTATATGACCAAGCACTTTTTACAGTAGAGGGGAAATTAAGCTTGAACTCACCACGCAGCTCCAATGTGGGTTTGCGGATTTAGGCTAATAATGTTTGTATCTGTAACAGATATTAAAGACAATGAGGCAGGAGGGTGTAACACCTCCGATTTTCCAACTTCAGGCTGAGACCTTTTACGTTAATTTCACCTATCCTCAAATCTTCGCGTCTTAATATTAGTAAACTGAAATTTTCATCTAACGACGAGTATTAATACCCACAGATTGACATTGGAACCATATAAAAGAGCACGCAATTTACTACGGCTCCCGTGACCTGTGAATAGGTACGGTTTAGCACAAAGATTACCCATCTCGTCGAATATTGCAGCTGTTTTCATACGATGCCTTTTACGTATATATCGTCGAGTGCATAGAGAAAAAGTCAGCGTGAAAATGTTTGTATCCGTGAATAGGTTGTTGAATTTTGACTAGGCAATCGTGATTTATTGGGGACTTTTTCAAATTGGAATTCGAGCTTCAAAAGTTCGTAATTTTTAGCAAATATAGTTGACAAAAAATTGGTTCGAACAATCTAACAAGATTGAATTGTAATTAAAAAAAATATCAGAAACCTTCTAGGTATTTTAACCATTCGGAAAAAAAGAAAGAAAAAAATACCTAGAAGGTTTTTGATACTTTGAAAATAGTATCGCGAAACGCTAGGGTAACCATTCATATATAATAATTTTAAAAAATTAAAATTCGCAATTTTTCGTTGCATCTTGGATTTGAAGCTTTTCATAGTGTATTATTCTACTCGTCCCTTTAATTTCATATTATATTGAGAGAGTTATGAAAAAATATGTGATCCACCATTTGGTTCGGTAGTAGCGGCCGATTACCATTAATCATAGCTAAGAACCAACAAAGCCGCATAGAAGTCGCTCCATCCGTTTGAGTGCTACGATGCCATACATTTTTTGAATTTATGTACCTTGAAAAATAAATATTAACAACAGCATATCTGCTTCAGAGCAACCATTTAGTTTGCAGGCGGCTTTTGAAACTGAGCAGTAGCGTTTTAAAAAATGTAAGATATACCAAATTACTTGGTGAACTTATTTTTCAACTCACTATAAAAGATTTACCAACCTAAAAAAATTCAAAGATAAAATGTTAGTAGCATAAACAGACACAAAAATTTCGCGGCTGTCATTTCAAATTTCCTTTTATCTATGTGCAATGAAACGGAAGAGAGAAGGGACCACGATGCCACGTCTGAAGCAGGCCCATGAATAAATATAGAACTTAAACAAAAGGATTCTAACTCACGACATTTCATAAATCAAGACGATTGATAAAGGTTCAAAGAATTTGTGTTTTCGTTCTTCATGTTGTCGTCTGTGAAATCATCTATGGAAAATGTGCGTTATCTGTGGTCGCACAGTTGGCTACATTGAACTGATGACGCCCCACTACGCGATTGGTTGGCAGAACTGCAGAAAATGCTGCATTGCACCATTATCTCCCACTTAACCGACTTCATAAAAGTGATTGTAAAAATACATTTAACACAGTCAACAGTGAGAGAGCAAGCGATCATAATCTACGAAAACAAAGTTAAGAAGTGAAGGGATTATAAGTATTGGAATTGCTGGCTTGTAATATCAGAAGTGTGTTAGAAACCACGACGCCGACGCTCGAGAGTGCCTGGAAAAGAAAAACGAAAGCGTAGGTCAACTCACAGACGGTCATTCCTGACATGGTAACATCTTTTACTTGGTAACAACAGTGCTTACCTTCGTAACATCGAAAGTATTCAACCTCGCCGCCGTTCAGAGTGAGTCAGAATGTTTTATTATTATCTGTTATACCTGAATTTGATCCGATTGATATGTGACTTTGATGACGTTGATATGTAAAACGTGCCAATGTGATAGACGCACATAGCTTTTTGGTTAGTTACGTGATGCGATTGAATATCAGGCTTTACAAAAATTAAGAAATACAAACAAATACCTGAAATGGAAAAATTGGCGGAATGAACTATCCGACACCTTCCAGATAAAACGAAATACTTTTCCTTAAAAAGAGATTTAGATTCTAAACCAAGTGACGGTGCATACGAGTTTTTACTTCAAAAAAAAAAAAATAAAGCAAAATTACGTATAATGAACATGAATAAGAAACACAATTTTATAATAGGGTAGAAGCGGGTAGTTTGAAATATTGCCTTGATCTAATTGTTTTAACCAGATCTTTAATTGTATCCAGTTAAGTTGATAAACTTGGTTTGTTAATACGTGATTCTGATAAACCAATTTGTTCAACAGGGTGTACAAATTCTTAAATTACACACTTAAGGTAGATAAAGTTGAACTAAGAAATACAACGCCTTGTCAAGTTGCGAACTGGTAGGAATTTTACTGAAAATAAAACGAATATGTATAGTTATATCAGTGATACTCTTTTTTTTTTGATTTTGTCACATTACAAACATTAATGATTTGAAAAGTATTGCATGTTCGGAAGCTGTAGTGAAAAATATATTTAAAAAAATAAATGTTAAATAAAATTACGGTAAAAAAAAAAATTCAAAACACAACTAACGATCTTACCGACAGTTTTTGCGATTTTACTTCCTTTCACCATAACATTCTAATTACAGAACAAGATATCTACAAAACGTCTCTTATTACGACAGGCTTTTTGATTTTGTTAATAAACCAGCAATGTTTCAGCGATTGATACAGTTTTAGAAAACCACCGTTTTGGTAAATATGATACTTATTGCATTAGATAATTTAGCAGTAAAAAAATATTTCGTGCCTAGAAGAAGTGCTCAATATTATTTTTCTGAGTTTGAGTTTTTAACATACGATTTATTTTATTTGGCTCAAATATGGGGCTTATAAATATACTCATAGTTACATATTTCATCTTAACAATATGCATATTTTGCCATTTGGGCGTACATTTGTAAACCTACCTTTTACATTGTAACTTATTGTTTTACGACAAATTAATATTATTTGTAAAGCATTATACATAGCAATTATATTTCATAACTCTACTCTTTAATTGTACATGTCAAATAATTAAAAATTAAATTCAATGTAACATTGACAAATAATAGTAACAATAAAATACATATAAATCAATCAACATAATGTGGTATTTAGAATTTGTCATTAAAAAAAAAACCCTTAAAATATTAATGTTCATCTTAAAAGTTAGTGATATTAACATTAGCATGAATACAATAAGTAACGTAAGCTGACTTATTCTGATAACTGTAAAAATCGTGCCCACCTAGAAGGGAGTCAAGAATACTAGCTGAATTTCCGGAAGTGCACAAGTTTTATTATTAAATAATATAGGTTATGGTTTATTAGGGTATTAGATTTTTAATTACGGCCATTTCAATAAAGATTAATAGAGTTAACAGTTATCCAACACCAGTAGGAAGGCCATTTTTTAGGTCTTATTAGTTATTTAGAAAATAGATTGAAGATTGTGTATTTCTAACCTCTTCATTTGACAAAGAGAGGCGCTTTTATTGGAATACAAAAAAAAAACACATGCAGCTAAAAAAAAACTCTAACAATACAATTAACATATTTGATCTAAGTTACTCATAAGATTATATACGGACGCAAATTGGTCGAGAAATTGGTAAAAAAAAATTCTATTAAGTACAAAATCTAGTAGGTGTTGAAAGAAAGTAAAGTTGTAAGCATAAGTCTTTAAAGTTGTTACACTTCATATGAAGAAAAAGCGTATCAGTCATTTGAATTAGAGTTACTAGCTGTGGGTGGGGCTAAGACAAATGCAGACATTATTTACGGAGATCTAATTTTAATATAATTAAACTGTAATGCCATTGAATATATATTAATAAAGACTACTCGTATAAGTAGCCAGGTTACCAGAATTTTCAATTGAGGTAGTTAACAGGGCAAATACGCAAATTCAACATGTCAATGCATTATGTAGAAATTAGATAATCATGGTAACTCCTTTTGCAAATAATATTATTGTTGGTTACTCTCCGTAAATTTTCAAAATCAAAGCATTTGTAGTATTCATTATAATTATATTACAATCAGGAGAGGCCGAACGACAAACAATTATTTGATAATTCGTTAACGTCTTGGTAACAAAGTTAAGCACTAGATATGGCCAACGATTTTTATCATGAAAGTTCACTTGACAGATTATTACATTAAGTCATTACAGTACATTAAGTCCTGATGACGTCAAACATTTTGCAATGGACAAAAATTTTCTCATGGTTACATCTGCGTTTAAAAACACAGTAAATGAATATATAACATTGTTTAAATCTCTTTTATTAGGTCAATTACTTAAAATTGTTTTCCAAATATTGCAATAATAGTGCAACGCAGTCATGTAACAGCAACCGCGAGACCACTGTTGTACTGGCTAAGTGGAACGGTATAAGAAAATAAATGTAGAGGCTCTTCGTAACATGGGAGCAGATACAGATTTTATTAAATGGGACCAATATATCGATCAAGTTCAACTATGTATTAACGGCATAACGGCAGTACCAAGAGAGTATTTATATATGTAACTATTTTTTTTAGTTAATCTGATTACGAATGAGCATCGATATTTATGGCAATAACGATGAACAGCTATTAGACTTTTTAGAACAGTTGATAAGCCGGCTGTTGTCGGTGATGGTACTTTATTATGTGAGCATTAAAATATTTGTTGAGTCATAACTGAATAATGTGTCTGAATAATGTCTGATGTATTTGCTTCAAACAAAAGATTTACAATGCAGTACAACATTGTATCAGGCATCCGATGTGAACGCTGTATACAATGATGACGTGAGCCATACACAACCCTATATAACAGGTTTATACACACTCGTCTGATAAACGAGTCATACACGACCTTAGATAATGGATAAAATGTTTGTTGAGTCATAACTGATTAATGTGTCTGAATAATGTCTGATGTATTTGCTTCAAACAAAAGATTTACAA
Organism: Mycalesis mineus; assembly: GCA_034621355.1. NCBI lineage: Eukaryota > Metazoa > Arthropoda > Insecta > Lepidoptera > Nymphalidae > Mycalesis > Mycalesis mineus. The sequence goes on along the minus strand of CM067887.1, from coordinate 10,881,706 downwards.
TGCAGTACAACATTGTATCAGGCATCCGATGTGAACGCTGTATACAATGATGACGTGAGCCATACACAACCCTATATAACAGGTTCATACACACTCGTCTGATAAACGAGTCATACACGACCTTAGATAGTGGTTTATACACGCTCAAGTTGTCAGTTTAAACGTTTACGCATTGTAATATCTTGTGTTCTGATAGTCAATGTAAAATTATTGTTCTGAATCCGAATGTATACATTCAGAATAACATCTTGACATTTGATTCGCGTTTAACTAATTCTTTTGTTCTCAGCAATTACACCAGACTAGCACGCGATTCGGGACGAACGCGTCAACAGGAGGGCCGGATGTTGTCGTCTGTGAAATCATCTATGGAAAATGTGCGTTATCTGTGGTCGCACAGTTGGCTACATTGAACTGATGACGCCCCACTACGCGATTGGTTGGCAGAACTGCAGAAAATGCTGCATTGCACCATTATCTCCCACTTAACCGACTTCATAAAAGTGATTGTAAAAATACATTTAACACAGTCAACAGTGAGAGAGCAAGCGATCATAATCTACGAAAACAAAGTTAAGAAGTGAAGGGATTATAAGTATTGGAATTGCTGGCTTGTAATATTCATGATAATTTATAATATCGGTTTCGCCTTCGTTTACGTTTTGCATAATATTTTTTGAACGTTGTAGGTCACATTCACACATTCAAATTATTCAGTCTCCTTGCTTAATATTAACGAAGAAACTGAATGGTCCTTCATTGGTTGCCAGTGTACCTTGATTTATTGCTTTTTGGTATTTGACTTCTCAGTCAGTCACCTAATTCTCGAACTATTACACATTACTATAACACAACACCTCTAATATCGATAATAATTACCAACTGTTGGCAATAAGTACAATTTATTCTCTTTAAACGCAAAGCATAAATCTTACACAGTTTTCTCCAAAACGTTTTCCAAACGGGAGCAGGTTGTTAGTTCTTAATGAAACATTCTAAAACTATATCTTTCAAAACCGTAGTAGTGAATGATATATCTACGACAAGTTATGAATTACTTATAAAGTAGTAAGTGCTACGAAGTAACTTAGTAAAATACTTGTGTACCACGCTAATACCATTCCCAAACCTACCTGAGATTATTAAAAAACTTTGATTTAATTTTGCTCGACTTCAGGAGAAAACTAATTTCATAGAAAGCCCCCAGATAACTTTTAGCTCCGCAAAAACTGGCTACATGATTGTAATCGTGATTTAATCCGCACTGCGTCATTTTGACTCTACGTATCGAAGCTGAATAGGAGCGGTAATATTACAGCGACCGCTAGCCATCAAATTTAAATTAGCACCTTCACTGTTTAGGTCGCGATTTGTTTAGAATACCTCAATGGCCGTACGTTTTAAATTACGAATTCACCAAAAATTTTTAGATGGTGATTATTGACGAATAAAGCAAATATAGAATACCCTTTCAGCTTCGGTTTCTCTACAGTGTACAATTTGGGTATCTTCCAGTCGAGATTGAATAGACATCTTCTAGGCAAGCGCGTTCCACTGTTGGCTGCATCTTCATCTACAATTAGGCGTGATTGTTGTCTAGCGCTAATATAAAGATTGCTCACACGGTATGTATGCGAGGAACACGTCCCACAAAATACCGCGCAGTGTCCATCAATCAGAGGTGTTAAACTTGTAATTGCATCGGACGTAGCTGTAGCTTTCTCAGTGGGAAAGTTTAAAGGCTAAAAATGATGTACAGCTTCGTCGAAATGATCGTTGGGGTGATATAAGGGTCCAAATATGATAAATAAGGTAGCTTTTGAAACAGAATTCTTAATGAAAATATTTTAGTTGCTATGCGTAAACGTAATGTATTTTTTTCATATCCATCCGATTCTCGCTTTTTATTGCATGAGTACGTTCTGTACTAAGGGGGATTTCAGACCCCCTAAACCTCCCTTATATACGTCCAAGCTGCTCGCTGTCACCACGCTTATTCCAAATAAACATGGTGGTAATACTTACTTGAACGTGCTCTTGCAGGAAAAGCTCTACTACTCTTTAAATATTAAAAACTAGCGGAAGCCCGCGATTCTATATCTGCGAGAAAATTTGCTTGTGTTAATTCTACAAAGTAGCCGATGTCTTTTCTCAGGCTCTAAACTATTTCTGTATTAAATTTCATTTGAATCGGTTCAGTAGTTTAGGCGTGATTGAGTAACAAACAGATAAAATTCCTTTAGCATTTATATTATTAGTATAGATAAGATTTTGTATATTGATAAAGTGCTTCAGTAAAAGCAAGTTCCAGAACTGGCTCGTTGGTTCAGTGGTTAGTTTGCTTAGTTTTTGGAGGTTACTTTTACAAATCATTAGATAAATAATGTTCCCATTTATATTATACAAAGAATGTGTGCGTGTACTAGCGTACACTCGTAAGAAGTGAAACTTTTTTATGACGTTATTTTTCAAAAAATAATTTACTATATGAAACTTTACAGAAATTGGTTAAATAAAGTTAAATTAGATAAAGTTTAATAAAAGGCTTTTATTATCATAGTCATAAATACAAATTCTACAATAATTTCATTTTAGCTTATTACTACAAAGATTATTATTGAATTTCATTAATTGTAATAGAATTATTACTATCATTGATGTCGTAATTACTTACTTTTTTTAGAAATTCACTGGAATTAGAATTAAAATAAACCCTTTGATTTTGCTGATCACTTCAATATAACATATATATATATTTATCACGTCACTTCCATAAGTCGAAGATGGCGCGTAACGGAAAAATGTTACACTAAATTTTTTTCCAACCCCGATAAAGAAGTTTCACTTCAAAAAAAGTGTTTTTAAAGTCTTGTCAGCTGTTACATAATAGAAAGAAGAAAAAATAGAGTTATTACTTTACACAATTTCATGAAGTAAAAGTATATTTGTAAAATGCGAAAAGTTTCTGTTAAAGTTGAACTCGTTTCACTAAATGAAGCCGGCCCGCTGCAAGCTATGAGTTTTTTAACTCGTTTTTCTTGCTGTTCGAATTGTTTGTGGTTCTGTTCAATTGTGTTCTAGTTTTGTCATATTACACAATGTGATTGGGTATTCAAAATCTTAACAGACCAAAGAATTTCACAACAATTTATCGTTTTCAAAAACGTGGCATCTGTTTTAATCGACTAAAAAATTTATTAATAATGTCTTTTCGACAATATTCTATTTTCGGAAGACAGATTGGTTTTGGTTGTAAAATGTACAGACAGAAGTCACTGGCTGACAGGAACACAGTGCTGTAGCTTAGCGACAGTGATAAGCAGTATCATGCAACAAAAAGTGCAACTACTCCTAAATAATTTCAAGCATTTACTCCATGCGTCATCAACAAAAGTGCGTACTTACTTTAAGTTGAGTAACGCTTCTTCTTCTTCTTTATTTGGAATTTGTTTTTAATTTTCAACAATGCTTATAAAAAACAACACTATTAAACATTTATAAACCCATCCAGTCCGCTTACTGCGGGGCCTGGGGGCGCAAGCAACCGGTGGTCAGGGCTCCAGAGTGAGGAACCTTCTCGCAATAGGCGCCGTCTCAAGAATTACCGCCTTCTGTATCGGACCTTTGATTCAGTAACCAAGCTTAACCTTCTTAAGATCTTGGTCGAAGCTCTTCACTATTCGACTATAGACTGAACGACTATCGGAACGATGTCAGATGACTCGACATTACACATGGCTGTTATCTCGTGGGAGAGGTCCAAGTATTTATTTTTGATACTATTTCCTTTTCGGCTGGATAAGATTATTAATATGAGTAGGACTTCATCAAAAGCGCAGAATGTGAACTTGTTTTATTTTTAAACAGACTCACTACAGTAGAATAATTTTGTAAAACATGCAAATACGATTTGTGACATACATGAAAGCAAAGCAAATTACGCACGACTGAGGTAGTTGCAAGCTCTCGCAACGACATACAACTCAATTTTCATATTTTCCTCTTGTGCACGTTTTCACGAATTCCATTGACATTTACACAGTATATTTGTACAATAGAAATATTCTTTTGTAATCAAAAAACGTCTGGACATAAATCTTTAACGTTAAATCTTTCCAACAAAAATAAACTTCAAAATCGGTGCATAAACTTCGAAGTGTCCGCAACATAAAAAGAAAAAAATATATATAAATATATATATATATATATATATATATATATATATATATAGGAGGAGGAGATTTTTCAATTCGAACATATATATATATATTTTTCGTAAAATAACAAAATATATTAATAAACAAATATTTTTAGGAAAACAATTTAACAAAAACTAAGTTTTTTAATAACAACTAAGGTTGTCATTTAAAAAAACTATTTGCCTTTTAATGCTTTTCATATACCTAAAGTCATTTTCTGACCTCATACGACTATCGAATTATAAATGAACTGCTTCATTGGTACATTAAAGATAGAATTCCTGGATTTGAGTCCTGTAATCGAGGTATAAAATATAGAGATTTTTGCAAGAAATTCTCAATAATAATTCTCTGGAGCACGTTAAGCCCTCGATACCGGTCATTAATATCTGATAGTGATTTTTACGGTTGTAATATTATCACTGTATGCCATCAAGGCTCAAACCTGTAGGTCTGAAAGAGCGTGATGTGTCCAAGCTCCATATCTCTCCTTCAATAATATTGAAGACATTTTCTTAAAATATACTCTCAATATTTCCCTGCTACAATATCTTCACCTTCTCGTACAATAATACTCGTATGTTGAGAGGATTCTTGAATTAGCTTTTGATCTCGTGGGATAAGAAGCCTATACAAGTGCATAAACCGCTAGCGAAGCTGTGTAAGGCGAATATAAGATGAAATTAAAAAGATAAAAACACGATAGCGGCCCAGTACAAAGTGTTTCTAAACATCACGCCGGGCCACGAATAACTTACAACAAAGGCCGCAGGTTCCGCTTATGAATATGGATAGGTAGATAGAGTCACTACACTGCCAAAGAAATTTTTGAATGAGTCGCAATCTACAATTTTTCTTTGTACTACCTTTTTTTATTCTGTACAGGCTAGCGCTTGGCTACGATCATGACTGATAGTTTTTTTTTTATCGACTACAAGTTGACCCTTGACTACTATCACACCTGATGTTAAGTGTTGATGCAGTCTAAGATGGAAGCGGGCTAACTTGCCACACCCCTTTCGCTTTCTACACGACATCGTACCAAAACGCTAAATCGCTTGGCGATACGTCTTTGTCGGTAGGGTGGTAACTACCCACGGCGAAAGCCTCCCACTAGCCAGACCAAGACAAATTAAGAAAAATCTCAACCTGCCCCGCTGGGAATCGAACCCAGGACCTCCGTCTTATAAATCCACCCCGCATACCACTGCGCCACGGAGGTCGTCATAGTAAGCGAAGTTGCAGCCTATGTTGGAATGCGCTTGCCTAGAATGTGCTTATTTATTCTTGGCTTGAAGATTAGAGAAGAGTAGGGAAAACAATTGCTGGAAAGGCTTTCAACAATTCCGCAGTGCGATTTATTAAAAATATTGTTTATTAACATAATTATCAGTCGATAGACTCAGCTGCTGAAGACCTCTTGTAAGAATATATCGACGCTTTTGAACCACCTGCATCCAGTGACTCCCAGGATAATCCGCCTAATGTGGTCAGTCCAACTAGTCAAGACACTGCGCATTCCGGTGCGAGGTCCTCGTTCCAATACTTTGGTACCTTAACGCCCTCTATCATTTATCTAACTACCTGTATCTCGCTTAATAATCTAACTACAAGTAAGAGACAGCTAAAAGAAATGGTATAAGTATGTGTCCTAGTAGATATTATACTGGAAATATCGCAAAATTCCCATATCATTTTTATAGATATAGATAGGTAAGTACGAGCCTCTCGTCTCGAGGGGTGTTATGATGAGCTCTCGGGTGAGGTTTATTAATTCAATTACGTAAGTGGCGGCTTTCAAGTAAGTTGAAATGTTCGCCGCCCTTAAGTATTCCCAAAGACGTGTATCCATATATATGCGTACTCGTGTTAATGAACAATTTTTCCTTGATTTTTCAATGTGACTATTATGTAGATATGATAATAATATTGTTTACAAATAAGTCATTATGTAACATTACAGTAAAAGAACATGATTGTGTATACAGAATTACAGACCATCTTAAATCTTGTGATAATAAAATTTAAAATGTGCATATCAATGCACATAATCCATAAACAAAAGAATCAGTTTTAATCATTTATTTCTTTGAATACATCTATTGTGACATTGACATCACACACACACAACATCGTCAATTCGTCGGATTTTCCCGGAAAATAGCAAAATAAATAAAATATTAATTATTATTTAGAAGTAATTTCCGCAAAGTAGATATCTCCCGTTTCTATTAAATATTTCAAAACTAAATCATTTTTTAGATTACTTATAGTGTTAAACTATTTTTTTTGCTTTTATTTGTAACTAAAAACGCAGGGAATATTGCACGTTAGTTTTTATTGGTACCATTACCTGACGATTTCCATTATATTGCAATTCTAATTCAAAACATTACGCGCCATTCAATATAACGAATTTATTTTTATTTGTCAATAGTAGCATAGAACACATAACAGTAATTACAAGTATAGTATTTAGTAGTAATAGTAGAAATTTCGAGATAAAATGTGGTCTATTTGTTATTCTGATATGTAAAGCTAAATTATTGTGAAATTTCATGAAAACCATTCTTTTAGTTTTTGTGTGAAAGAATAACAAATATACAGTAGCCCATGAAAATACACTTAATTTTCAAACGTATACTAAATAAATACACTTAATTTTCCAACGTATACTAAATAAATACACTTAATTTTCCAACATATACTAAATAAATACACGTAATTTTTTGTGTACGCATTAATTTCAGAAAACTACTTTCTATGAAGTACAATAAAGACGTACTAGCGTGTGGTTTATTAAACATTTCGACAAGAATTCCTTCAACCATTATTTAGCTATCAAGTTGGAAGAGGTCATCAGGCAAAATTCATCAGTATTCGGTTGGCAATTTGAAAAGGATAATAGTGCGACTCTTTTGCTTGCTCACAAGGAACAAAGGATTATTGCTGTTTCAAATTGCGGGGTGTTTTGTTTGTAGAATGTGAACTATATAAGGGGTTCTCACAGGCTCTCCATTAATCGTACTCCTAAATCAGAATTTTTATTTCAGAATCTTAAAGAAGAAATACTACATACTTTAATGATTGAAACGCATTCCAAGTAGATTAGATAGTTAAAATACATACTTTTCACGAAAGTAATTAGTAATATTGTTATGATAAGAGTTAGCCTGCCTCGTTGGTCTAGTGGCTAGCCTATCTGGCTTCGATCACGAGGTCCTGGGTTCGAATCCTGGGTCGGGTCACGGAATATTTCTGAGTTTTTCATTCTTCTATGAAATTCTCAGTACATTCAAAGCCCGGAGTCGGGAAGTTGGTGGTGTTACACCTCCGTACCTCGGAGAGCACGTTAAGCCGTCGGTCCCGGTCACTGTCATCAACATCTGATAGAATTTAATTAGAAGAATGAAGATTAGTAAATTTCTTATTATTTTTTTATTCGATCATCTTCAATAAAAAATGTATGAAAATGACAAAAAAACGAATTTTTGTCTATAACTTAGCCCAGAGCAATCCTACGATGTTTGTGACATATTTAAATTTTTATTGCTTTAAACGGATTTTCGGTGCCTTCCCACTTTGCTACAAGTGGCTTTGTTTTAACGATATGTACCATTGTTTTCTGTAGGCCGGCACTTTCAGAAAGAGCCCAAAACTGTATGATCCTTTAGACACGAAAATTCTTGCTTTATAACTTTACCAATTGGAGTTTTCATTCTGATATAAATAAAAAACAAAAAGCTATAATCACCTTCTCATAGATAGCACGTAGAGGTAAACTCGATTCTCGCTCTGGTATAGCCCATAAAGTGCATCATAAAACCAACCACTCGTGTTACACGTAGAATTTTCTCCTTTATGACCAGTTTACGAGTTAAGCAGATATTTTGATTGCATTCTCAACGACGGCTTTTTTGCGCACTAATCTTTTCTTCGGCATTTTATCTTGTTGAGATTCCTTCATCCTGGGCACACTAGTGTTTCTGCAGCGTAAAGGTTTTTTAGTTTCTACTAAACTTATGGATGCCCATAAGTTAAGTAGAAATTAAAAAAACGTCTACATATAATAGTTATTGTGACGATTAAAGTAAGATGACAACATAAACATTTGAGTGTATAAACTAAAGAAAAGTCAGCACAGTGGAAATCATATTTAAATTATTTTGAATGCTACTAAATTAGGCAGGACCTGTAACATTGTAACACGATTACGAACAAGCCGTCGCCTCCATCGATGTTTCTCCCACTGACATATGATAAAATATAAACGTGTATCTGCTTTGTTGACATTCTTTCGGCCCCACAGTGAAATGCGCCGGCTTTTCAACTAGCAATTTAAAGAACAGAAAAATTTAATAAGTAATACAAAGAACTTGGATACTAGAACCATGTTTTAGAAAGATTAGAGCCCGAATGAATACCTATAAATTATAATTTATTTCATAGAAACTTTGTGTTGATTAAATTATTATTATAAGTAACGTAAGGCTTAATATTATTATCTCAGACATCCATCCCCCATTACGTGTATATCATTATAAATATTCTCGAAACACGAGCAAGCTTATAGAGGCTTTGATACCGACGCCGCGCATATTGCCGGTTAATTACATGGAAACTTAAGTTTCGTAATTGATTTAAGGCTTCGCTTGGAATATAATGCTCTTTTCAATTACTGAGTAATTAATAAATTTATAATAATATTCTGAAACATTTTATATTTTGTAAAATGTAGACACTGTCTACACGGTTCAAAGAGTCAAGGCACGTATAGAATTTGATTGTACGTCATAGTACGTACTATCAAATTCTACACAAACTCTATCGACCAATGCCATGGGTATATAATTATTAGAGGGGCTTTAGGTAGTCTGAGCCCTAAAAGCTTCCTAGTATCATTTTTGGACCCTAAAACCCCCAATAAGAAAACTATTGATGATTTTTGAATCTTTGGACCAGACTGAAGTTTTAACATACTGAATGACTGAATGAATGAAATATTCTTTATTGTACACGAAATAGTAAAAAACAAAGTTACAATATCTTAAAAAAAACTAATGTACAATTGGCGGTCTTATCGCTAATCAGCGATCTCTTCCAGACAACCAATTATATTTTAGTGGAAAAGTGTAAACATTGGAGTAGGTCCCGAACCTACTCCAATACGTGTACATGTACGTACACAAAAATGAAGAATGATTCTTACTGTCTAAAATAAAAAAATATACTTACATAAAATACTTATCTACATAAAAACACATATACATATGTATGTATATGTGTTTTACACAGTATGTTACAGTATGTATGTACATAGATACATACATACGTGTAAACATAAATATACATACCTGTCTACACGAAAATAAATAAATAAATGAAAATAACAGAGACTGCACTATTAAGTAATTGTAATATTGAGTATGCCCATCAACTTGCCAACTTTAGCTTGATAATGAGAATAGAAAAAGCCTACAGGAGATATGAGTACCTGTATTTAGTTGATATTTAAGCCAATTGTGATTGTTTTTTAACCGAAACCGAAAAAAAACGGTGGAGGTTCTCAATTCAGACACGTATATTTTTTTTATTTTTTTTTTATGTATGACCACGCATAACGTTTTTCAGAGTTGTCCCATTTTTTTTAATAGCATACTTCCATTTTACATTTAGGGCATACTTCCAAGATGGTCCCATTGTCATCATGTTAGGATCTGATGATGGTATCCTGGGAAAATTGAAGGAACTCTTAAAATTTTATAGGCACACTTGCAGCGATTTCGGTTTTTTTTGTGTAAGTATCGGTAGTTTTTTGGCTACAAGTGCCATATAATATACTATGACAGTATCGTACAAGTACGTTACGTAGCGATAAGTCACTAAAAAGTAAGAAATAAAATTTTTTTTAACAAAAAATAGAACCGACTCAAAACGCACTAAAAAGTAAATAATAACTGTGTCATTTAGTTGCTTTAATTTACTTAAGCATATCTAGGAGTCGGTGCCAACCAAGGTTTCTACTTTAAGGACATTACCTAGAACCCACAAACTGCTTTACTACGTTAAATAAATGTTCCTAAAGCTTGGCTGGCATCGACTTCATAGATATGCTTAAGTAAATTAAAGCAACTAAATGACACAGTTATTTTTTACTTTTTAGTGCGTTTTGAGACGGTTCTATTTTTCGTTAAAAATTTTTGTTCTTGATAAAGCTTATGGCTTAGTTACAAGTACTTACTTCGTTTTAGGTATAAACTTACACATTATATAATTTTACGCTTCATTGAAAAAGTTTTTCAAATTATATTGTCTTAGGACAACAAAAGAAAGCTTATTCTACTCGTGAATTTAGAGTGTATTTACTTAATGTTATAAAGGAAAAAGGGGAACATTATTAAAAAGGTTTTCACTCGTTGAATATTTTATTTTACTCGATTCTAACTTTTTTATGGTAAAGTTCAACATTATCAACTGATTTTGTTTATTGAAACGTTGTACTTTTCCTAGCTTATACAACTACTCCTTTTCCTCTCTCTCGTTCTTTGGATGTGAGTTTATAAGTATCGCAAAAACGGGTAAACGAATTGTGAGGAATAGAGAATTATAATTTCATTTATCATTCATTTATTTACATTTCTTTTTAAATTTTCAACAATGCTATATAAAAGAATTATAAAAACACTATTAAAAATTTATAAAAAAAATCATTCCGCCTGCTGCGGGGCCCGGGGGTCCAAGCAACCGGTGGTCAGGGCTCCAGAGTGAGGAACCTCCTCACAATACGCGCCGTTTCAAGAATTACTGCCTTCTGTATCCGACCCTTGATCCAACAATTAAGCGAAAGCTTTTTAAGATGTTGGTCAAAGCTTTTCGCTATAAGACCGTTGACTGAAACGACTATAGGAACAATCATTGTTGAATCAACATTCCACATGGCGGTAATCTCATGAGCAAGGTCCAAGTATTTTGATACTTTTTCCTTTTCAGCTTTCACCAGATTATCATCATGTGGAACAGTAATATCAACAATCATTGCACGGCGCGTTAATCGATCAATTATCACTATATCAGGTCTATTGGCTACAATATACCTATCAGTGATAATTGTTCGATCCCAGTAGAGCAACGCACTGCTATTTTCAAGAACTGACGCTGGGTCGTACCTATAGTAAGGCACCTCAGAATCGACAAGGCCATACTGAAGAGCAAGTTGTTGGTGGATTATCTTGGCTACTTGATTATGTCTGTGCAAGTATTCGCCATTAGCAAGATGAGAACACCCGGAAACTATATGTCTGAGGGATTCCCCAGGTTGATGACACGCTCGACATATGTCTAGAGTGCCATCTTTCATAATATGTTTCCGGTAGTTTCTCGTCTTGATAACCTCGTCCATAATTGCACAGACAAAACCCTCGGTTTCCCCGAAGAGGTCACCGAATTGCAACCAAGATACAGATGTTATTTGATCTACATCCGGTCCCGTGAGGGCCTTGTAGAAACGTCCATGCAACTCCTTACTCTTCCATATCGCCACACGATCTGAGTTACTAATTACTTTAGGCTTACGCCAGTTCTCTTTGCCAAGGGATAGTGGGGTAAAACCCTTGTCCACTGCAACGACATCCTTATGCATACCCACATTTATCTTGAGAAAATAATCTCTGAGATTGCACACCTCACGATTATGGAGGTTCTTGGCATTCAAGAAACCACGTCCCCCACACTTGCGTGGGAGGTACAATCTCATTACAAATGAACGTGGATGGTGCATCCGATATGACGTCAGCAGTTTGCGGACTTTACAGTCCAGGGAGTCCAGTTCAGTTTGAATTATAATAATTTATAAACAGCGGAGACAAACGTAGTTTTTGTAGATCTTTCCTTGCCCGCGGATAGCAAAGTATGTTTTGTCTCCGTCTGGCGCTATGTTAAAATTCATTAATTCTAAACAGTCAGGTTTTTAGATTTTCATTATAAATAATTTTATTTATTCATTACAAATTATCTCTTAATTGCAATGACACCTTATGGTAAGTGATGTGAAATCTAAGATGAAAGCGTGCTTACTGGTTAGGAGCAGGATAAAAGCTACAGCAAAGCTAAGCTTTCTACTGGTGTAGAAACCGAATGGAAAATGAAAACCGAAATGAAGTGGTCTTCATACCGGAATGCTTAATTGCTTAGTGATGTCTTTGTCGATAGGGTGGTAACTAGCCATGACCGAAGCCTCCCACCAGCCGGACCTGGACCAATTAAAAAAATCTTGATCAGCCTAGGCGGGAAACTAGACCATGATCTCCGTCTTAAATCCACTGCGCTGCGGAAGCCGTCAAAACATTAAATAATTTATTAAATCTAATTCAACAAATTATTGCAATTTTGAAATACAATCCAAACGGTTGCTCCGACTATTACATGTTACACGATATACACCGCTATTTACTATTTATTTCAATAATTTAGGTTTAAGATCCGGAAAAAAATTCCTCGCGGAATAAGTAGGTACACTAGCTAGACGGTAGTTGGTATATATAAGAATATAAAACGGTTTACAAACTGCTTAGAATATAAATGACTTGAAGAAGGAGCAAGTAGGTAAAATACATGCAAAATGTAAATATGAAGAAAAGAGATTACAGTACAAACTGTGACGATCATAATCGTACATACTAACATATATAATAACACTAAAAATAATTAAAATATATATATACATGTAAAATATATAAATGTGTTTTATTAAAGAATAGTAAAACGATAAACAACAGTGGTTTATATTAAACGAGTAATTAGAAGTATTTTCTAATTGAACGCAAAATCGTGAAGCGTCCATAGTGTATGTTATATACGCCCCGACGGCTGCCGGAGACGAGAAGTGGCGTTTGAACGAGTTTGATTGCAGTGCGCTGCGTGATCAGCGTTCTCCGCGTGTGATGCGCTAAGCGTGCGCCGTCACTAGTGTGGGAATGTGATGTGAGGTGTCGTCCTCTGTGTTTTCATCGAGCGATGAATATAATACATAGAGGTCGGTTATAAATAGTGAGCGATGGCATATATGGAAAGAGATTTATAAGCAATAATCCATCAAGTAAGGTTATGCGCCCTTACTTAACAAATATAGAATTTAATAAAATAAATTATGAATTATGTGATAGCAAGACACAATTATATAAATATATTAACAAATTTTCATATAAATATGCCTTGACAGCTTGGGCATTTACACAATAAAATACGACTGTTGTATTTATATCTCTGTTAAAGCTTTTTGAACGCATAACACCTCGTATTGAGGTATACTCATCTGATTGTTTGAGGAGTGAGATACTGTCGCTTACATATGGTTCAGCTCTGAATCTTCATCTGACGAGGTGTATGAAACGGATGTCTGAGCTCTATGTTGACTTACTGAGTGCCTTATTCTCTTTTAACTTCTTACAATTAGAATCCAATATAAAGAGGAACACACCTCTATAAAATGTGCTGTTTTCGAACGCCTTACACCTCGGTATCGAGGTATGAAATTAAAGAGTAACACACCTCTATAACTTGTGCCGATTTCATTTATTATTTCTTTATTGATTTGATTATACATTTCTCTCACAAAGAAATGATTTAAGGGGGGGGGGGGGAGCTCCGGTTTCTCTGATAAGAGATTCGATTATTAGATTCTTTCCACAGAATCGTGCCTGTTCTTTGAACGGTTCGGAGAGCTGTGCGACGTGGTCAGCGCAGAATGTTCTAGCAACTAGCGAAGTTTATAGAGACATTAACGGAGGCTGCATTCACGAAGTGTGGCTATCATATTATATATTAAGTTAGACGTTTTGCGGTAACCCTCACTCGACCCGGGCATCATAGAACTAGCATTTCCGGTAGCGGGCCACCGTTATATGCGGGATGGAGCATATGACCATCTTTCAATAGAAAGATGCCATCGATGTAAAGTTTGTCTGAGGACTTACTTACTCGGATCGCTCTGTGTGCGTATCTGTATTACCACAATGTGGAGCAATAGTATGTCCATCTTTCAATAGAAGGATGCCATCGATCTAAAGTTTGTCTGAGGACTTACTTACTCGGATCGCTCTGTGTGCGTATCTGTAATACCATTCTAATATTGAACGGAATTGACCATCTTTCAATAGAAAGATGCCATCGATCTAAAGTTTGTCTGAGGACTTACTTACTCGGATCGCTCTGTGGACATAACATTGATAATAGGGTCCTAATCGAAAGACGATCACGTGTCAATCTAATACTTTTAAATTAAAAGTATAATAACCTTTAGAAAGATCTAAAACATGATGTAAATTGTGTTTGTATTTTTATGTGAAGAATGTTTACCTTTGTATGGGACTTCGAAACAGTTACAAAACTTATCGAGTTCAACGACGGCTCTTATAATATGTAGTAGAATTTTACTAGGTTACAGTTTGTCTACACTAACACAGGCCTGCCTCCTAATAGAAGAGAGGATTTGGAGCTTGGACTATCGCGTTGCTTTAATGTGAATTAGTGGAGTTACGGCGTTGTAACAATCACTTTCACTGCATACTTCGACTTCGAGGTCCTAGGTTCGAATCCTGGGTCGGGTCAATAATTCTCTCCAAGCCCGGAGTCGGGAAATTAGTGGTGTTACACCCCCGTGCCTCGGAGAGCACGTTAAGCCGTCGGTCCCGGTCACTGTAATCAACATCTAATAGTGATCGTTAATAAATGAAACATTATCACCCTAAGCCCGCCAACCCGCATTGGAGCAGCGTGGTGGGTCTACGCTCCATATCCCCTCTCCTATAAGGAGGGAGGCCTGGCCCTGTAGTGGACCGTCAATAGGCTGATAATGATGAACAATCACTTTCAGATGTTCACATCAGAATCACAACAAGAAAGACGGCTATACGTTTTCTTCGAATCTCGAGGTTTAATGCAACCAGTTTCCCAACTCTAAACTGAGAATTTTAATTAAGTTTTTCAGAAGTAAGAAAATTTTGTAACTCGAAACAGGACCACATTCAACAAAAATCAGTAGGTAAAGCATTGTTTGTACCAATAAATAACCAGATCTCTAGTAAGTATGTAGTAAATGGTCTACAATATGAAATGATACGTATTTTATTACTACTTTTGTAAATTAACGCCTGGACTGGTACGCTATTCATATTAATATCAACATAAAGTAAACATACATACATAACATACCACGGTCCATAGCTTCTTCCACTCTCATTAATCCTTTCAAACAAGATCGTCAGTTTAGGGTACTTTTGACCTGATCATTCTTTAAAATGTCCTGATAAGTAAAGATGTCCTAAAACCAATACACTCTGGTACAAAACACAAAAAGTGCATTTAACCAGTCATGTAGTAGAAGAAAAGTTAATAAAAAATTGAATGAAAGAGAAATTTGAAGTACGCAGAGCACTGTTAGCTCGGAATTCGGTCTAGTTGAATTTCCAAAGCTTCAAGTTCTGTATTATTTCGCAGTTGCTAAGTATCGTGCCGGCGTAAAGTTAAATTGTTATTGACTTTATAATTTTGAAATATAATACTTTCATCCGAAATATTCAATAACCTAATTTAAAACGCTCAATTTCACTCGGTGACCTATTTGAATAATGGTACCTTATTGTATTAAAGGTTGTTTGTGTTCAAATCACGAGGTCTAGAGTTCGAGTCCCCAATAAATATAATTTTTTGACAAATTGACTTTAAATTTAAAATAAATAAATATTATAGGACAATACACATATCGATATCATGCCCCAAAGTTAGCTTAACGGCTTTCACAACTAGATTAAGCTTAGCTCGGGCAGGCTTTAGGCTTTTTTTCAAGGAGATCGGACGTAGGAAAATTTTTTTTCCAAAAAAACTGAATTTGACTAAAGACGTAGCCGCGACTAAAGGTCTGAAATCAAATGAAACTTGGCACGATTAGAGTACATACTACGAGGCAGTATCCTTCCTCGTAGTATGAACTCTAAGGTATTCCGAATATCAGTACTGATCCCTTAAGAGAAGGGTTAAAAGTCCACGCGGACGAAGTCGCGGGCGTCCACTCGTATTTTATAAGACGAACTGTTACTACCCCCGTGCCTAAGAGAACAGCACAGAATACGTGAAAAATTTTACTATTCAAGTCCAGGATCAAATCCAAGACCTCATAAGCCGCACACAAAAATATTGAAGCAATTTTGTAACAATATGAGTGAATAAAGAAAAAAACAAAAGTACACGTTAACTCAAGAAATCGTTGCTAAGAAATAATCCTACTTTGCGCACGCTATAGCTACACGTATATTCTAAGCCTGGAGCACTTACGGCTCGACGGTGACGAAGGATCATCCAAAGCCATTAACGAGCGGCGGAAAGGTATGAAACTCGGGCGGAAAGCTCCGTTAACAGCTATTTTGTTTTATGTTTTATATTCTGTTTTAGATTTCATGTCATCTGTGTTTTGTTATACAATAGCTGAGTCTAGTAAAATTATATTGAAACGTTGTTAAATAAAGTAAACTATTGTTATTTAAAAATTAATGACTTTATTAACGACAAAGATTGGAAGCAATCAACTTTTCTTTCTACACAAAAGACGGGTTAACCAAAATTTTATATTATAAAATACAAATTGGTTAAATTTTTAAAAGAGCAACTGCTCAGCTTTCTGCCTCTTCTCAGCAGGATCTGCCATCCGAACCGGTGATAGAAATAAAGGATTATAAGATTAGGACACATCACGCTGCTCCAGTGTAGATTAGTGGATTTAGGGTGATAAAGTTTGACCATATCATTCCGTAACTAGTTATGATAACTAGTATCACGAAGTTTCTTAACTGCGGGCTGTCAAATTTTTGATACAAAGAATAGGCTGAATATTTCAGGATTCGTACCTAGGGTCTCAAAATTAGAAAGACTGGACTAACGAGGCAGTTGGGTTTGATGATATTTATGCAATCATTAGGTACTAAAATTATCGTCATTAAAATGCATTTAAATTTCACATTAAGCGCGTAAAGAAATTGCGATAGATGGAAATAAGTGGAACACTTAAAGGAACGCTTTTCTTTCTTTGCAGCAGTTTATGTTGTTGGTACAATGGATAGCAATTTTATGTTGGTATTTTCCGAGGAAACCTGACTGGTAACAAAATATTTTCAACGCACGTTTTACTGCGACAACGTAGTACCCTCAAAAAATGTTGACAATACTCAATCGTAAAGAATGTTTGCAATATTTATATTATAATATAAAAAAATATATTGAAATCGCAAATCAAAATTAAATGTGCTAATATGTAAGAATACATTTTGTATTATATCAATTATTGAAAATTTTTAGTATGTGTCACACAAAAAATATCATCCATGTAACATCTTGTTATTAGGTTTATTCTTAATAAATACATTTTTATCTACGCACAAACTATTTCATGCTACATTATCAACCCAAAGTTATGATGACTTGAAAATTAATTCAACACTGAAGTATACAGATTTTTCATACATTAAATCGAAGACTAATCTCAATCACGTCACTTTTTAACCAAAAAATCGCATCATAATGGATACATTCGTTTAAAAACTAAGTCGGATGATACAGACACATATCCAGACAGGCGCACAAAACAATATCTTTTACATCGGTGACTTAAGTTAGTTACATTTAGATTTAGCGAGATAGCTATTTATTATTAAAATTGCATATTATGTGTGGCTTGTAATCTACTCGTACTTATATAGGTTGCATTGTCATCGCTGCCTGCAGAATTCAGTTCCGTAGCAGTCATAATACACCCCGATATTAGGTACGCGTAATATTACGGCAGTCGCACAACAAAGCTGCTGGATAATAAGCTTTGAGAACGATGTCAGGCATTCTCGTGATAGCACGGTACTCAAACAGAATGGTAATGTGCTCACGACAGCACCAGTGAGCTTTGCACGTAAGTCAGTAAGGTTCATTCTGTTACCTGCTGATAGAATTGTATATGAAATTATACATTCTTTCAGCAACATGATGTGTATTATTCTTCGTCTTAATTAATTGCTTAAAGTTTGAACGAAAAGAACGCATATTTGGTGTAGTTAAAACACATATTGCCAACAACCATAAATGTTATTTATGTCATGTATGTATATTGTTCTTACATTTATTCATCCAGGGCAAGATATATAAAAGGATCGTGGTCAGGATAAAAATTTTCTGGCTGAAAAACCTTCACCAGTGGTTCAACAAAACATTCGGTCACTACTCTCTCGGCAACTGTGTTAAAAATTCAAATTGCCAAAATGATCGCCGACCTTCTTTAGAAGAATTATTTCAAGAAGAGTTTGACATTGATTGTTTTTAGCAGTTTATATAGTAATTTATGTTGGTCTACTCTCTACTTTTAATAGTCAAACTAGTGCTGATTTTTAAATGACGAATAAATACTTTAGAAAGTTCTTAATTCGACACGTATATATTTTTTTTATGTATGACTTTACAGAGTTGTCCGATTTTGATAATTCTTTTTTTAAAGTAGGGCACACATAAGTGGTCATTTAGTTGCTTTCCAAATAGTTGGCACTTTTTAGCGATTTCGGTTTTGTGATAGTATCGGTAGCTTTTTGGCTACAAGTCCCCTACTCGAACTATACTGTCATAGCAATTTTAAGGAACATTTATTTAACATACTAAAGCAGTTTGTGGGTTCTAGGTAATGTCCTTAAAGTAGAAACCTTGGCTAGCACCGACTCCTAGATATGCTTAAGTAAATTAAAGCAACTGAATGACACGGTTATTTTTACTTTTCAGTGCATTTTGAGTCGGTTCTATTCTTTGTTAACTTTTTTTTTGTACCTACTCCTATCATAGTTTTTAAGACAAATTGTAGAGAAAGGGGAATATCAGCCATAATTAAAAAGTACAGTTAATATTCCTTTAAAAAGTTGAAAGGACGACGTAGTAAATAGAATTTTACATTTACATAAAGTACGAAAGTCACCGGCTATTAGTATATTTTATTCGCTTCGACGCCATGTTCGGCTGGGACGTGCTGCGGTGTAGCAATATGAGTACTTACATATTATTTATTCGGCTGGCGTGTTCCCGCACATTTGCCCCGCACTCGTGGGTAATATTCAACGCAATTTAAACCGCATTTGTGATTACGCTGCGTCTTGAAATACTTGAAGTGTCGAAGAATGGATACGTTTTAGACGCTTTATTGTTAAACCATTAAAATAATGGACCTGTTTAAAAACTGTACAGCAGCATAGAAATAATCATTCGTTTAATAATTAGTAAACGTTGTGAAACTGTTGATGGCTTAAAGATAAAATATTCTGACCTCCCACTATTTCTAATCTTGAGTTCTGAACCCTAGCTGAGGAATCTTCTACCTTTGACATGTAAATAAAACATAGAAAATGAAACTGCAAATGGCCAAACAACTGGCGTCACACGGGAATCCTTTCAGGTGTCCTAGAGGTGTAAGAGAAGACGTGGCAAACCAAAAGCAACTACGAAATGGTCCATAGAAATGGAAATGAAAGCAGCCGATTTGCGCTGGATCACACTCGAGACCGCAGCCTGAGATAGATCCAACTAGAATAAAATGCGAGAAAGGCAGTGAAAACGCGTACGGTAACTATGACGAGTTTCACGCTTTATATGGACCCAAAAAGTATACATCACACTAAAAGTAAAAAGTAAAATATATACAAAAGTATGCACACACAGTATATACTCGTACTTGGAAAGTGTTTGGTGACGATGACGCGAGTTCCATGATTTATGTTCACGCAAAAAATGTTTAACACGCTTAAAGAAATTTTCATTTGAGAAATGTATTTCGGTACTAAAGCACACCCGCAGTGTCACCCTTGTAGTCCTCGTTCCCGATCCCGAGGGGAATTTCGGTTAAATGTTGTCTATATGTTATTCTGATATTAATATACATATATTTTTGAAGATTCATCAAAATCCATTCAGTATTTTGTGCCTGAACGAGTAACAAACATCCATCGATACATACAAGCTTTCGCCTTTATATCACGAAGAAATAGCAATGTCGGGTAAATAAATATACTTGCTACTCGACACCACGAACAAAGTGAATCACTTTTCCTTCACCAAGCTACAGTGAAAGACGAAGAATAGTCGCCTCTCTTCTATAAATATTCCGCGAAATCGATACTGTGTTTCCCTAACATTATCCTTACAGGATATTGTTACATCCAACGTTTTATTTGTCTTGTTATTTATGTATTGTAGACTTATTTTCAATGCGATTTTGAACATCACACATATGAGCATTTGTGATTATTGTCTTAGAATAATTTTTTTTACTACATTTAAATAAGGAGTTGGTAATTATAAAAACTACTTTACTGCAGTTATTCAACTAATAATTATTATTTTTTGTAAATAAATCAAAAATGCGATAATGAATAGAAATTGTGTAAGAAATATATCATAATATCTAACTCATCCTAATTAATAATTAAGACCATGCCTCTGGAATGGTGACATATTTTTTCTAGATCAGCCCAATCATCGTCATAATATTATCATATATCAATATGTACAATATGCATATATTATTTATTTTTATAAACATATATCTGCACATATATACTAACTAATCTTTGGGTAATACATAACTAGTAATTTGTTTCTTGAGTTTTCTATATTTTATTTTATGTCTTAAAGTACATATAAAGGAAAAGTTCTAAACCCCATAAATTTTACGGAGCCCTCGATGCACGACTCTGACTTGCACTTGGCTGGTTTTTTATTTCAATATAGTATACCGTTATATAACCTGCAAAGGCGTTATCTTTACAAAGATTGATAGTGAGTATGTGGATCCTTCGTAAATCTTGGTTGGCCTCAACGGTGGTTTACATAAAACAACTAGAAGCCTGAAATATGTACGAGGTGGTGCGAGGTACATCGGTTTCACTTTAGATATAGCTTTTAGTTAAACATGACTTACTACAGATACATATCTATGCTAGTAGATACTAGAAGAAGCTTTTTAAATTTATTTCTGTTTTTTTTAACACCTTTAACTTATTGTATTTTTAAGACGCCTATCCACATTTCGGCCTATTCTAATGGATGAATATTTACAAAACCAGACCTCCCTTTTTAACCGACGAAAAAAACGTAGGAGGTTTTCAATTCGACACGTATATATATATATATATATATTTTATGTGTGACCACGCATAACTTTGATAATTCTTTTTTTATTAGAACGGGCATACTTCCAAGGTGGTCCCATTGTCATCATGTTAGGATTGATGACGACGATATCCTGGGGAAATTAAAGGAACTCTTCAAATTTTGGAGGCACGCTTATAGCGATTTCGGTTTTTGTCTCGGTATCGGTACCTTTTTGGCTACTAGTGCCGTATAATATACAATGACAGTATAGTACGAGTACGATACGTGGCGATAAATCACTAAAAAGTAAGAAACAAAAATTTTCAAATAAAAATCTAGATCCAAAGCCCTTACTTGTCCTTTTAAAATTTTTTTAAATAAAAACAGAACCGACTCAAATCGCACTATAAAGTAAAAAATAACTGTGTCATTTAGTTGCTTTAAATTACTTAAGCATATCGAATAGTCGGTGCCAGCTAAGGTTTCTACTTTAAGGACGGGCTACACGGACGGACGGGCTAACTTGGCTGACACGGACTCCATAGATATGCTTAAGTAAATTAAAGCAACTAAATGACACGGTTATTTTTTACTTTTTAGTGCGTTTTGTGTCAATTTCATTTTTTATTAAAATTTTTTATTAAAAGGACAAGCAAGGGCTTTGGACCTAGATCCACTGCGGAAACTGTTTAATTTTTCACGTAAAAGTAGCCTGTGTGATTCCACATTATAAACGGTCTCTGTGATAAATGACATTAACGGCCTTGAAGTTTTTTGCGTTATTGAATAACAAATCTTCCAAATTGTATTTGTAAAATTAATGGATCGATACAATGAAAGGATAGGTAAGATAATAAAAAAGTTTATATACCTTTACTTTCATTCAAACTTTCTGACGATAAAAGTCCAGGTTACGGAAGTCATGAAAAAATCGTAAAACTCTTATAAAGTAATATAATCGATTTTTAAACTATATAAAATGTTTTTTATTATTAAAATTTTTACAATTTGGTTGCGGTAACAAAGCATACAACACCGACTATGGGATTAACAAAAACTCACAACATGGTAAACTGAAATTAAACTTATAATTCCTACTCAACGCTATTCCCTTTGCCCATGTCAGGCACGATAACAAGATTGGCTGGTTAATTAGCTACACAAACTTTTAGCTTCCTCTGGGAAAATTCAGCATATGAATTTTAAAGGAGCTGACTAACTTCCATTCGCTGCACACGTAAGCACAAAATGTTAAAGATAAATCTTTTTTTTGAAGTGACAACTTCTGGGATCTTGATAACCTCTTCGTTACGTAACACTGTACGGCGCCAGTCTGTCTAGCTTCCCTATCATTCACGCATATGGCACCGGTAGTTCCTCTCTCACTGTGACCCACAACGTATAACCGTATTTAAGTTATCATTTCTGTCGGGCGCCCTAAGACGCAATTTTTTTATTTAAAACAATATAAGAAAAATATAAGAGGAAAGAAATTTTTATGTAATTATTATGAGGTCTTTATATCAAACAAAAATTATAACTTATTTAATTAAAATTACTAAGGTAAAAAAACCAAAGTCGTGTTAATTTAGAATTAACAAATCTGTTAAATAAGAACTTCAGAAAAGCTCGTATGTATACCTAGATATACACACCTAGATATAGAATACCTAGATTTCATCTAAACTATAAGTACCAACAAATTATCGAAAAAAATATTTTATCAATAAATATATTTGTTACTACTTAACAAAGTATCTCGATTGCAATATATTTAAATGTAACCAAGCTATAATTTCTGAAATACGAGTAAGTAGGAATTTTACATCACTAATAAAATTTTATAACACTTTTTACACATTTTGTACACGGTAAAAGTACACATTGTGGACGTATGGATATGTTTAAACATCGTATAATCGAATAACGTCCGACCAAATATTTTCCGATTTCATTCGATTCCATTACCCACCCATGTTATGTACTCAAAACAAACTGGTATAAATCAAATGACGAAAGGCTTGTTTTAACTTTTTGTGAAAATACAATTTCAGACTACACATGTAGTAGAACTTTTTGTGGTACTACCGCCATACTTACTTCCTTCCGTAAACAACATTGTTATTACTGTTTGAAAAGTATGTTAGTCAGGTTGACATGGAGCAGCATTTTCTAGGACGTGTTTTTGCATGCCCTACTAAGGTCTGTGTGCACCAAGATTTCGGTTATCATAACCAACGGTTTACATAAGCTAAACGTAAAATTTACTGTTCACGACAACCCGTACGCCGGTTAAGGACGTAAACCGGGCGGTTATCTTAACCGAGCTTACGTCCGAAGCTTACGTCGTCCGAGCTTACGTTTACGAACAGTAAATTTTACGTTTAGCTTATGTTAACCGTTGGTTATGATAACCGTAATCTTGATGCACACAGGCCTAAGTGTTCCTGTTACGTTACAAGAATTCAAGCGGCAGTCGGATGCCGCTTTCCAACCATTTCAGTCACATGTAATCCGTGATAGACAAATAGACAATAGTATTTCACTAACCAACATATGACCTATACTACAGCCAAACTCGATTGAGAATGCTTGTCAACAAACAAATTAAAAACGAAGGTAGATCACTAGTCATTTTTCATCTAATTTTTTTAATTAACTAGTTAATGACGAATTCATTACAATAAATTAGATTAGTAAGTTTAAAACTAATTAATATGTTCAATACCTTTTAAATAAAATGTTTTAATATAACAAAACATAATTTTAAATTTATTAGGCATAAAGTGTGTTGCATTTTCTACCTTCATTTTAAATTTGTTTGTTGACAAGCGTTCTCAATCGAGTTTGACTTTAGTATCTATAGGTACTTGGTTCATCAATAATAATTAATATGTTAGCCAACTCATAATGCTAGCCAGCAAGCCATTGATAATAAAAATAATTAACATCCAAATTACAGTTCTCACTTAATTCAACCTAAAGTCTTATAGGACCTAAAGTCTTGTAACGATTAATATAAGATTTCAACACCTTTCTGCCAAGCAAATATAAAAGTGACGTGTGAGTTCTTGACGAATTTGCGGTTAACCGTAGGTACCTACACACCTTACATTTTTCAGATGAAATACTTGTGTAACTTTTCGTACATTTTCTTTGAGGACTTCTCATACACATATTTCCTATTATGTCTAGAAGGCTTTACTATTTGAAAACCTCAAAATACTCAAAATAAAATTATATCTATGTTTTTGATAACAAGTAATCAAAATAACCAAAACAGGCGTACATACTATTATATTATAATATACATATATCGTCTTGTCATTTAGGGGAAGGCAGAGAGCTCATCCTTCCACTTGCTATGGCCCTTGCATATTTCCCTTGCCTCTACACTCTCATTAACCCTTGCATGAGTATGTATAAGTCCGGCAGTTTAGAGTTCTCTTAGCCTGGCCTCTATTTGAAATGTACCGAATTTTGGTTTAGAAACATTTACCTTGCCTCTCCACTGCTAACATTTCTGTTCACCCTTACCTTGTAGAACTATATTATACATTTATTAATTTAATATAGATGTTAAAAAAGCACACTACAATATTTTTGCACGTTAAGGAATTTTTAACCAACGAAGAGTGAAACTACGTGAAGTGTAAATATACATAGTGGGAACGCTAAAGAAAATCCACCACAATGGCTTCAGGGAGTCGTTACGTCAATACCGAGGATGGCCTGTGTAATTGGTTCGTGGGTGAACGGCCTTATTTTCATCTTGCGTAAACGCGACCGCTCGTATAATTTTCTCATATCCCATTAACCTCTGGGTTGATGGTGATAAGCAGCCGAGATAAATTACTTTCAATTTAATATTCCATGGCTCTGGCTATTTCATTTGTTTTTATTCTAGATTTTTCCAAACAATACCCAGACACAGAGGTAGTTACAAGACAAACAATATAAATTCTACTGACGTATTAAACTACATCAGCTGAATAAATAAAGTACCATTAATTCTTATTTAATATTGCACGTGGAATACCTAATTGGATACGAAATACAAGTGGCGCTTAAATAAAGTAAAACGCTTTGAAGATGTAAAAATTAAATTATTTAGAAATAGAAAAAAATATTATACAAATAAAAACATAAAGAAATATGAATAAATTCATTTTTGAATCGTAGATTATATGAAAAACTGATATCTTCACAGTACATTAATGCTCCTTTGTCTAAAAAAATAAATTGCTAGTCATAATAACTTCAGATTTTTACAATGCTACGCTCAATTGCCGATTAAACTTGGCAATCTAAAGACGCCATTTCAATTTTTTATTAATAGCTTTGCCATCAATCACAGTCAATAGTACAAGTTTTACACAACAATAAAACTTGTATTATTGAAGCAGATATGATGCACAGCATTATGAGATTACGTCATACTTCCCGCCATTTTGTTGACCAATCCGAGCCGTCTAGCAACCAATCCGCCAATCAGATGCGTTCCCGCGTGGTATCTTTGTGGCGTGATCGATCACGTGGTCTCCAGTTGTAGGCGCTTGCCGCGTTTTAACTCATAGAAGTCTCTCACCAGGAGACCTTATTAGGATGCTGTGCATCATATCTGCTCCAATAATACAAGTTTTATTGTTGTGTAAAACTTGTACTATTATTCGGCATGTTATGATGCACAGCATTATGAGAGATGTGTCTATTACCTCCTGGTGACCACGAACGACGCTATGTGAATAAATTTAATAAATCGTTGTGTAAATAAAAAATAATACTTGTTAATCAAGCAGGAATAAAAAACATAACTTCTATTGGATTTTGTTATTCCAAAAAATAGTTTATTAATGACAGTATTAAATCGACGGTATTTATCCTACAGCATTTATCTCTTTAATTTAAGAATTAAACTGGTTCAAAATTTGTTACTAGATTGGTAGATTGATTATGATTTGATCGTCCAATAATTTGCTTACAATAAAATTTAGCAAAGGTGTTCTCTCTACGCCAATTACCACGAGAGAGAATGTCTTCAATAGGATGGTTCTCAAACCAACTCAAAGATGCTACAGCTGAGCGCACACTTCCAGGTGAAGCCTGTATGTTAGCATCTTTTAACACAGATTTGACCCAATTACCAATGACTGTTTTTGATGCTGCGCGGGTTTCCCCTTTTATTGAAATAAATAATGAATTGGGACCATGGGATACCCTTCTATGCTCACTCAACTGTAGCAGTTTTTTACACCAATAAACGGGACAAACATTTATATTAGTATGTTGAAAAAGTTTCCAACCTGATTGCCTGTAGGTTGCAGTATCGGTTTTTAAATAACTCGGGATAGAAAATTATATGATCACCACCATCAATGTAGTGATGTTCTGAAACTTTTAAAAGTGTAAGATCGTGTATACGTCTACCCGATGCTAGTAGTAAGATGCATGCTAGTCTACGTGATGCTTCAAACAAAGTTACCCTACTTGGAGGATTACTCTGTAACCAGGCAATCAAGTTGCTTGGGTCCCAAATCGGAGGTTTTTCTATTCGGGGACTCTGAAGAGAGATTGCTTTTAGCATATGTTTAACAAGAAAATGTGAACTCAAGTTTGTCTCAATATTACTATGACTAAAAGTAGTCACCACAGATTTGTGTAGTAAAATCGTAGGATAGGATAATCTCTCTTCAAGGAATAGGAATGCTAAAAATTTTGCTAAAATATTTCCATTAGGATACTTATGATCGAAATTATTATTCATACACCATTTTACCCAACGTGACCAGGCTGGTTTGTAAGTTTTTAATGTTGATTCTCTCCAACTTAGTTTTAACAACTTTCTTTCAGATTCCGACCAATCTTTGGTTTCTTGGCCCCAGCTCCAATTTTCCAAACAAAAAGCTGCATTTCCTTCACTCGAGGCGGTGCACGACCAGTCGTCTGGTCTATTAGAACGTGCTCCAGATCCTGAATTTTCACTGGTCTGCTCAACGCCCGTCTGCGAAGGTCCGGCAGCCAAAATGCTCTGCTCCACATCGGCGCTACTATCAAAAATGTTCCTTGTGCCGAGTTTAGATGATGAAGTACCCGGGGTATCAAGCTCGGTGGTGGAAATACCCAAGCCAGCTGGTAATCCCATATCCGGCTGAAGGCGTTGCAAAAAATTGCCGATGAGTCCAAACAATCTTTGCTGACGTAATGTTTCACTACTTTCGTTTGGCTGGAAGCGAAAAGGTCTATTTGTGGCACTCCGAACCTTTTGAATATCTTTCTCAGCGCCGAATCTTTCAGGTGCCACTCCGACGCTTTCTTGCCCCGAGATAGTCCATCGGCGATGTCGTTGAATTTTCCTGGCAGATATTCGGCAGTGATTGATATATTCCATCGGTCTAATATCCTCATCAGCTGATGTGTTAAATTGAGAAGGGCCGTCGAACGCGTTCCGCCTTCGTTCCTGATATACGAGACTACCGTTCGATTGTCTGTCTGGAATACGAGATGTTGACCCTTTAGTCGGTGCTTGTAATAATTTACAGCCGCTACGATAGCAAACATTTCCTTTCGGTTGCAATGCCATTTGATCTGATCTCTTCTCCATTTGCCCGACGTCGTGAAGTCGTCCATTTGAGCACCCCACCCGAAGTCGGCTGCATCTGTAGTGAGGAAGTGAGATATTTGTTGGGGATGTAGGGTGCTCTTCACTTGCGAAAGTTCTAGTATCTTGTTCCACCATTGGAGATCTACAATTACGGAAGTAGGTAAACTCACTGATTTGCACGGGGGAAGGTGTTTCAAAGTGCGTGCGTGTCGTTGCAGTTGCCGACAATGTAAGCGTCCCCTGGGAACGACAAAACTGGCAAAGTTCATCATGCCTAAAATAGTTTGAATGCTTTTCAGTGACAGTTTGCTCTTGGTCAAGGCCTGTTTTACACTGATTTTGATCGCTTGCACTTTTTTCAGAGGTAAACACTTGAGATTTAGGCTCGTATTCCACTTTATCCCCAAATACTCTATTTCTTGAGTGGGTTCCAGCACTGACTTTGCATAGTTTATTGTCCACCCTAACCTTTCTAATATGTTGATTGTTGCTTTTGTATGTTCCTGAAGCTGAAACTCCGATTGGCTGGCGAGAAGAAAGTCGTCCAAGTACACAATCGCTCTCATTCCTTTGTTCCTTAGGACTTGTACAACCCAATTGGTTAGGGTAGCAAAATTCTTTGGTGCACATGACAGTCCGAAAGGTAAGCTCGTCATTTGTAGAACCTGACCCCTGTAATACAGTCGGAGGAATCGACGATGACTTTCTGTGATGCTCAGATGAAAGTATGCTGAAGAAAGGTCTAGTTTTACCATCCAGTCGTTCGCTTGAAGAAAATGAGGTAGTTGAAAATGGGATATCAATTTGAACGGCGTGGCCACTATATGCTCGTTGAGACGCTTCAGATTGAAAATCGGCCTGTTCGAACCGTCGCTCTTTTTGGTGAGGAACATTTTCGAAATGAAACTGGAACCTAAAGCATTCTGATCCGGGGCTTCTAGAACGCCTTGCTTCAGTAACATTTGTATTTCTTCTGTCATCTGTGGAGATTCCGGGGTTTGGAAGCGACGCAGAGTTCGAGGGCATGATCGGACAAGTGTAGGCTTGGAGGTAAATGGCAGTCGCATTCCCATAATCATTTTGAGAAGGGCCTTCGGAGCCCGAAGCAACTGCCACTGCTTCCGATACGCTCGGAGGCAGCCCCCGTAAAACTCGGGCTGGAATGGCCGCGAGTCATTTGCCGAGATGTTTTTTAGTGGGTTTATTGTTATCCTTTTTAAAAGACCTTTTTGCCTTGTACGTGAACTGATTTGAGGTACTGGCGGAAACAGGATTGGATTTGCCGCCTCTCTCCTTTGATTGGATGCCCTTGACGCGAAAGGACTGATTAGAGGAAGATGGTTCACGTGATCCATTAGATCTA
Organism: Mycalesis mineus; assembly: GCA_034621355.1. Lineage (NCBI taxonomy): Eukaryota > Metazoa > Arthropoda > Insecta > Lepidoptera > Nymphalidae > Mycalesis > Mycalesis mineus. Next base: position 10,852,383 of record CM067887.1, on the reverse strand, counting down.
GAAGTTTGCTTTTGATTTTTGTTTCCGTCCTTATCTGATGAGAACCAAGGTCGAACCCACTTGTCCATGCCACCAGTATGCTGCACGTATAACTGTAATTGATCCTCAGAAAAGAGGTATTTGCAACTCGGAGGTATCTTACGCAGACCCTCCCGCAAATTTTTATTAGGTAACTCGTTCAATATGCGGTCACGGCGATATTCAATAAATTCGGCTCGCTTACCGCATACTATTTGCATTATTTCCTCACTAATTTTATGAAACTTCGAAGTAGGTTGAAAGAGATCGGACAGTTTCTCAAAAGCGGAGACAGCGCTGAGCACTGTATCGGGCGAGGCAGCCCAGTCGACAAATTGTTGCAAATTATGTTTTAAAAGCTCTCGTTGTGCAAGCAAACCATTACAAATAGCTGCCAGAGCCCGTTCGGATCCAGCGACATTGTCTTTGCCCCTAATAAACTGCCTAAGTTCGTCATTCACCTCGAGTTCAATAAAACCAGGAGAAGCGTTATGCATTTTTAACGCTTCTGAATAACGAATGTCTTTCCAAGTTTGATCACCAAATCTTTGTAAATCCCCTAGCCGCAACAAGCGATCCGAGTCGGCACGAGGTACTTTGGGATCTTTTATTGAGGTATTAATCTGGGCTAAATTTAAGCGAAACAGATCACCGTGATTGTCTATGTTTGCAGGACGTGTCAAAAAATTTTCATTAGCCTCAGTCGAAGTAGGTTGCAACCGATCTGGCATAGAAACAGGTGCCGTTGTTAGAGGCGTAAAATGCGACATCAATGGAGCGTGCGCAGTTACTAAGGGCGTCGGCACGGGGCGCGCGACATGCGTGAGGGTAGGTCTAAAAACATTTGCCGCGGTCTGATCCGCGGTTTCCTGCGTAGAAAAAGAGGGTAGCGGGCGTGTTGTCTCCGGCGTGGCCGAGATAGAATTTTGCATGCCGAAACTACACAATTGCGATGTTACGGGTTGTGCGGCATGGGAATAAACATTGCTTTTTAAAATGTTATTCAAAGTGTTAAGTTCTTTAACCAGATTCGTAATATAAAAATCTGACTCACCGCGCTTCCGCCGTTTTACCTCACAGACCCGCTGGGATGAGCTGCTCTCACTCGATTCCGTATTGGACTCATCAGAATCTTCCTCACGCTGGCGCTTATTCCGTGTTGCGGCCCCGGCCTCAGCCTCAACGGTGACACTTTCACTGTTACACTCTTCGGAATTGTCCATGGTGGGATTCCGATAATAACACCAATAACTAATAATGACACACACAAGATAGTCTTTTCGTTAAACGTGTTGACGCAACGAGAAGTAACGACGCTATGAGTTAAAACGCGGCAAGCGCCTACAACTGGAGACCACGTGATCGATCACGCCACAAAGATACCACGCGGGAACGCATCTGATTGGCGGATTGGTTGCTAGACGGCTCGGATTGGTCAACAAAATGGCGGGAAGTATGACGTAATCTCATAATGCTGTGCATCATAACATGCCGAATAATAATAAGTTTTTATACTCTGTTTATTTGTAAAATTATTTGTGAAAGTAAATTATCGAGGCTAAAAAATGAAAAGTTGAAGCTGAGCCTTCAATGTTCTATGACTTGTAGGTACCTACCTATATGTAACGGTATTGTAATACTAATTGACATATTACATTATTATCCATATACCTTTGACTTTTTCGGGCCTATACTCTTTTATGCGTCATCTAAATAATTCACAGCTTCTTCTGGATTCTTTTAACTGTTTTTAACCGACGAAAAAACGGAGGAGGTTCTCAATTCGACACGTATATTTTTATTTTTTTTTTATGTATGACCACGCATAACTTTTTACGATTTTGATAATTGTTTTTTTATTAGAAAGGGCCATACATCCAAGGTGGTCTCATTATCATCATGTTAGGACCTGATGATGATATCCTGGGGAAATTGAAGGAACTCTTCAAATTTTAGAGGTACCCTTACAGCAATTTCGGTTTTTGTCTTGGTATCGGTAGCTTTTTGGCTACTAGTACCGTATAATATACTATGACAGTATAGTACGAATACGTTACGTGGCGATAAATCACTAAAAAGTAAGAAATAAAATTTTTTAACAAAAAATAGAACCGACTCAAAACGCACTAAAAAGCAAAAAATAACTGTGTCATTTAGTTGCCTTAATTTAATTGAGCATACCTAGGAGTCGGAGCCAGCCAAGGTTTTTACTTTCAGGACGTTACCTAGAACCCACAAACTACTTGACTACGTAAATTAAATGTTCCTTAAACTTGGCTGGCACCGATTTCATAGATATGCTTAAGTAAATTAAAGCAACTAAATAAAAAAAAATTTAACAAAATTTTTTTAACAAAGAATAGAAAATTTTTTCATTGTCTATTTGTAAATTCGTACTTTAATATTGATTCCAAACTTTAACAATACAACTGCCTTTACCAGCTGCCAAGTCTCTAGGGATATTCTTACACCTCGAAAATAAATTATGAATCGTGCCATATTACAATTCGATTGTAGGTAGTTAGTTACTCGGAGATAGGTAAGGAGAAAATACTTCTACTACAAAGGGAAGCGAAAGATTTTTATTTTAAATGACTTATTTGTTGCGACTTTTTTTTGACTCGTCATGTTCAAAATATTCCTACCACAGAATTTTAATGAGTGAAACAAACTACTGCATTTTATGCCGTCTGACATACTAGCTAAAATTATCGTCGTCGCCGGGATCTGCACGTACTTTCACTTCTGTACTGTGTACTATTTAATAAAAGCTCTCCACCATATCTAAAGGAGAAGTTCACATTTTGGGAGAGCAATCCGATTTAAGATCATGTCGTGCCCTTACTTTGCGCATGCCGGTACATAGGAGTAAGTTCTATAAACATTTGTTTGCTGTGCATACAATTCAGCTATGGAACGCTCTCCCACTGGACATACGACGGTCAAAATCACTGGACACTTTTAAAAAAGCTGTTAAGTCATACTATCTTAAGTGCGAGTAAGTACTTTTGATGACTTATTGGTTTGTATTTCCTGTGTGTCTTATTATGTATGTATTAGTTTATCTTATGATATTTATTTTAATGTTTATTGTGTTATTTATGTAATTTATTGTGTATTAGGATGTAATTATTTGAATGTATGTATCTTATTAAATTACACCACCTGCAGCTTAGTACTGATATTTTCCTAAGCCCAAGGTTGCCTGGAAGAAATCGCTATTAAGCGATAAGGCCGCCTTTTGTACCTACTTCCTCCATAATATTGTTTCTGTATGTTTTTTTTATGTTATCTTATGTGGTGTACAAATAAAGAATAAATAAATAATTATTAAAATTATGGTAATTTAGTTTAGTTTAATTTTATTCCCTATACAAAAATCAATAATATGTCATGATGATGATGATGATGATGACCGCGACCCGACCTCCAAGCTCAGCTAGGAATTTCTAAAAGCTTTATTAGATTTCATAACCCAACTCAGAAACCGAACCTTGGACCTCACGATCTAAAGTCACAAAGAGTAACCTCTGGACGAACAGGGGGTGGATCCGATCGACTAATCGAAAATAGAAAAGTTTAATAGCTACCAACTGAAATCGTCTCTTTTCACAGAGAACATTGTTAAAACTTTCAAAGAGTTTCGTAGGTGGATACTATTAGTTCAGTCGATCTTTTTTAACAAAGTAACAAGCGGATGCCCGCTGGTTCGGCTTGAATTAAGTATACTATATATATAGACAGTACACTATCCCATGTATTAATAAAAGTAGCCTATGTGTTAATCTATGATATAATCTATCTTATTTCCTAATTTCATCCATGTCTGTTCTGTAGTTGCGGCGTAAAGACGTTACAACAGTGTTATAAAACTTAAGCAAAATTGACAGATGGAAAGTGAAAAACTATCGCCTGTATTCAGGGAACCAAAACGTGTTTTTATTCATAGATTTGACCTGTAGCTTTGATAAAATTATAGAATTATTTTTTGTAAACTTTTATTACTCTTCCGTTCCAAATTAGATTTATGTAATTTTAATAAATGTAATCGATTGCACTCAACGGTAGAGATTTATTATTCTTCTTCTGATACGAAAAGAAATGAAATGAAATTCATTGCTAAAATGAGTAATTTTACAATTGTGCTGGGGATCCTGAAGTAATATTTAAAGACCTTTGTCCCAGGATACCCGCTCTTCCTCCTTAGATACATCTGTATTATTTTAGCAATGTCTTAGAATAAAATATAGAACAAACTTATTTTTTATGAATTAGAATTACTGTTGACTTCAAAAGAAATATACAAATCTCGATAGAAACACATTTTAAAGAGCTTGTTTAGATAAAGAGGCAGCCAATTCCGTAGCTCGTTGAAATCACTTCCGAGGGATGAGGCGTCAGCAGAATGTTTCTGGACCGTGAATTGCTTTATTTCCGGCCTCGGCCTAATGTACTATTAATTCAAATGGTCCTTCCTTTACTAGGTCTTTCGAAAGCAGATTCTAGCAAAAAAGAAATTGGCAAGCAATTGATGAATAATTTGAAGGAAACAAATTAGGAGTAACAAAAAATTCGACATGGCAATAAACATTCTTACTCGTATAATAATAAGTAAGAGAACTTATAGGTTCATCATTAACAGCCTATTAACGGCCCACTACAGGGCCAGGCCTCCATCCTTACAGGATAGGGGATACGGAGCGCATACCCACCACGCTGCTCCAATGCGGGTTGGCGGGCTTAGGGTATAATATATATATGTTATAATATACATATGTTTCATTTATTAACGATTACTATCGATGTTGATGATAGTGACCGGGACCGACGGCTTAACGTGCTCTCCGAGGCACGGGGGTGTAACACCGCCAACTTCCGGACTACGGGCTTGGAATGTACTGAACATTTCATAGAAGAATGAAAAGGCTCAGAATTACTCCATGACCCGACCCAGGGATCGAACCCAGGACCTCGTGATCTACACACATAAGTTAACCACTAGACCAACAAGGCAGTCACTAGACCAACGAGGCAGTCTTAATTAATAACTTATAGGTTATTAATTGCTTACTAGGTCAATTACTCGACGGCCAAGTGGCGCAGTGGGTAAGGACCACGCTTCTGCGTCTTAGGCTGTGGGTTCCATTCCCAAATGTGTAAAAATGTTTGTGTGATAAACGTGGATGTTTTCCAGTTTGTGGGTGTTTATCTATATATTATAAATATTTATCTATAATATATATAAAAATATTAATTAGTCATTATAGTACCTATAACACTTACGCCTATTTTATTACATAACTGTTTTTACTGTTTTCCAAATTAGCCCTGGACTGCAATCTCACCTGTGGTAAATGATGATGCAATCTATGATGAAAATGGGCTAACTTGTTAGGAGTAATATGAAATCCATACTCCTTTCGGTTTCTAGACGAGATCCATATCGATTGGCGATACATTTTCGTCGGCAGGACTAACAGGTGACTAACCACGACCGAAGCCTCCCAACCGCCAGACCTAGACGAATTCAAAAAATTTCAATCGGCCCAGCTGAGAATCTATCTCAGGACCTCGGTCTTAAAATCCATCGCATTTAGCACAGCGCAAAAATTAATTAAGCAGTGAAGTATGACAACAGTAAAAAAACTGGTTAGTAACAAATAATGTTTGATGAGCTCGTTATCGATATAATTGGAGGAGCGAATGAAATAAATCTGTCAATATTAAGTACCAGTCGCAATTACTATCGACTGATTTATTTGATTATTATGATAATATTGGAACATTCTACGTAACAGGAGTATAAAAACAAGTGGCTCTATTACTCTCCTAGATCTAAATTGCCACTAATGATACTGTTTACACAGAACGCCGAAAATGTTTAAGCAAACGGGCCTCGTTACGTTAACGATTTAATCGCCCTCATTGACCGTGCAAACTGTTATCTATTGACCGGTTTCCAAGTCAATATAGACTTATTGTAATATATGTTCAGCTTAAGTCCTTTCAGATAATAATATAAACTAGGTTTGGCACAACGGCGTTCTCGTAGCATAAGGCTGCTTTTCTACCAAAGATGTTATAAGTTATACAGTGAGTATGTAAAGGCCACAAACTGTAATCTATAGTTTAAAATATATGACAGTTTTTACCAGTGGCCGAGCTATGTAGAGCTGGAGCATAGCACATCTTTCTTAAATATATATACCAAATCTTTAATTTGACGGCAGAGCGTCGCAGTGGGTACTGACTCTGCTTCTGCGTACTAGGCTGTGGGTTCGATTCCCACATCTCGAAAAAATTTTGTGTGATGAGAATGGATACATGCAGTGCCTGGGTGTTTATCTATATATTATAAGTATTTATGTACAATATATATAAAATATTCATCAGTTATCATAGTACCCATAACGCAAGCTACGGTTACTTATATTTATTTACAGTATTTTAAATAGCCTACTGCAGAGCTTGACTTCTTCTGATTCTGATCTCATAGAAGAGGAGACTTAGAGCTCATAACCATCGTGTTACTTCTGAATCGATTCCGAAAATATCGATTCCACTCCGCGCAGCGAGACTTCACTAATCTAAGAAATCATCTATGTTGACGCAGTCACTTTTGCCACGTATTTTATAGTCGCAAGGAAATTGGATCATAGGTACTTCCTGTAGATCTAGAATCAGGAAATTTAACAAGCAAGCAACGGCTTATAGCATCGGTAAAGGAAAATCGGTTGAAATTCGGATGTAACAGGAATCAGAATTCTCCAGTGGCATTTTGTCATAATGGCCTGACAGTCGAATTGAAGGTGGGATGATCTACGAAATATTTGTACGATACATTTTTTCAAGAATCGACATACTGTATTTTACAAAAAGCATCAGTCACTTTCTAAAAAACTTACTAAAATCTTTTAAATAAAAAAAATTTTAGTTAAAAACATTGAACCGACTCAAAACGCATAAAAAAGTAATAAATAACTGCGTCATTTAGTTGCTTTAATTTACTTAAGCATATCTATGAAGTCGGTGCCAGCCAAGGTTATTTCTGTTCTTTTAAATTAGTTCGATTCTGGCTTCGGCCATGACTTTACCATCCTACCGACAAAATCGTATCACCAAGCAAAATGTCGTGTAGAAACAGATTTGGTGTGGACATTATTCTACCCGTAACTAGTTAACCCTTTTTCATTTTAGGTTGTATCATCACTTGCCATCCAGATGTGATTGCAGTCAAGAGCTAATTTGTAATGAATAAAAAAAATATAAACATCTGCACGTAATATACTCAAACAGGGGCCCCGAATTAATAATATAAACTATTAAGTTAAAATAAGTTTACAATTCGTAATTGTTAATTTAAGAATTCAACCTCTTTGAAGAGTTCATAAATGTTTACAGTTTTGATAGATGTATTCACAAAGGGCATTTTGTGAATTCACAAACTTTACCCAGTACCTAAGTTTTGTTAATGCTGAGTAATCCTCTTTGACCGCAGTTGGGTGTACTGCTTTGACCGAGTTATAACGGCAACCAATTTGAAACGCTGCTACAAACTAGTTCCACTATACATTTTAAAGGTCATACACGTTGTTAGGTAAATTGCTTGATATTTTACAAGTAGCATATTGATCCAGTGGTTAGCTTATTTGGCTTTGGATCATCAGGTTCTTGGTTCGAGTCCTGAATTTTTAAAAACGTTACGAGAATAGTACCTCAGACTGGTAGTCTTCGGTCGTGGCTAGTTACCACCCTACCAACATAGACGTACTGCTAAGCTATTTAGCGTAGGTACGATGTCGCGTAGAAATCGAAAGAGGTATCTTATATCGAATCATCACTCACCATCAGGTGGGATTGCAGTCAAGGACTAATTTATAATAAATAAATTTTTAAATAAAAATAGAACTGACTCAAAACGCACTAAAAATTAAAAAATAACTGTGTCATTTAGTTGCTTTAAATTACTTAAGCATATCTATGAAGTCGGTGCCAGCCACGTTTAAGGAACCTTTATTTTACGTAGTAAAGCAGTTTGTGGGTTCTAGGTAACGTCCTTAAAGTAGAAACCTTGGCTGGCACCGACTCCTAGACATGCATAAATTAAAGCAACTAAATGACACAGTTATTTTTTACTTTTTAGTGCGTTTTGAGTCGGTTCTATTTTTATTTAAAAAATTTTATTTCTTACTTTTGGGTGATTTAACGCCACGTATCGTACTCGTATTATACTGTCATAGTATATTATACGGCACTAGAAAGTTATGCGTGGTCATACATAAAAAAAAAATACGTGTCGAATTGAGAACCTTCTCCGTTTTTTTTCGTCGGTTTATAAAAAAATATCCCCTCCGACGATAGTCAGCCGTCAGTCCACAAGGCCTATTATACAACTTAGCCTTCTTATATAGTTAACGTAGAATCAATGACCACCGCATTTTTGGTATGACGTAAAGCTCATTATTAAGAAAAACAAGGTCATCACAATGACTAATTAGTGAACATGAAACCATGTAACTTGAAAATTGCAAATAAAAGCTAATAAGTAATGTTCGTGTCTATACGCTAAAGATAGCGAATAGGTCAGCTGGTCACTGTCATTCACACCTGATAGTCATCGTTACACAGCCAAAACATTAACAACCTAAGCTTACTACCCCGCCTTGGGTAGGCCAATCAATCCGCACTATTAAATTGAGAAATGCTTTCTAGCTTCCTTTCTCCCTACAACCTACAATAAAGATATCTTTAAGTCTAGAGTGAATAGGCATTTTTTAGGCAAGCGCCGTAGGCTGCATCATCGGTTACCATCTGGTGTATGTCAAGCGAGAGCATTAAAAAATCCCTAACACTGCTTACCCCTTTGTCTCAAAAACGTGACAATATTAAAAGCACAATTGTCGACAAAAACGACTCATGCGGGGAACGTCGCTTAGCGGTAAGGCTTGAAGTGCAAGCGAGAGCGCGGACGAGCGACAAAGAAGCACAACGGGTTCGATCCCGTTCGTTCCGAAATTTTTTTTTCAAGCGTGATATTTCAAAAAGTAATTTTTTTCTTTAAATATATTAATTTTAAATTAAAAATTAATATATTTATAAATTAATATATTTATTATAAATTTAAAATATAAATTTATAAAATCAAAATCAATTATTTTATTAATTTAAATTAATATTAATAAAAATATACTTAAATTTAAATATTTTAATAACCAATTAAATGCTACCATTCCATCAGTATTTTCTTAAGACATTGTCACGTTCAACTATCGTCAGTAAACCGACTTTACAGACAACCAATTGTTTTTTATTTAGTTACGTATGCTTACTTTTCTTAAATATAGACACAGACTACACCTGCTAAAATAATGAGTGATGAGTCACCGAAATACAAAATTCCGCACATTGCGACGAAAAATAAATATTTCAGCTACAATATTTTTAAATATTTTATTTTATGGTTGTGTTGCTATGAAATATCAGACAATTTTGCCATCATCAGCCTACTTCTAATATCCCACTGGGCCTCTTAATAGGAGTAAATTCATTCGCAACGATTACTATGATGAGATGATAATGCACGGCTTAACCTAATCTATGAGGTAGAACTTTGAACTACAACAATTACAATATTATGGAAGAAAGAATAATTTAATATTCTGGATTTAAAGAAAACAAACTTGGCTTAACACTGGTCCAACGAAGCTATTTATTAAAAGTAAACATAACAACTTAAGTAGAAAATAAACCAATCTATTCCTAAAGAGGATTTCATCAGGGCCAGGGAGTTTCTTAAAACCCTTCAAGAAAAACAAGGGATAAATGCAAGATTAATGAACGTTGGAGATGAAAAACAAAGATAAATGTTTGAAGCGTTTTCTCTTTAACATGTTTTGTCGAGATTTCTTCTACTCTTAGTATCTAGACGCACTCTTGAGCAGACACAAAAGATATGTCATTAAATACAAGATGTGCTTATGTAACTGTATTTTTCGTTATGCTCACACCTTTGTTGCTTTATGTGTCGACTTAGAAGTGAATTGTTGAGCTTTCTCGCATAGTTCTCTACAATGTCCTATAACTTGATAGTAAGGTAGGGGAGACCGGGGCTGAAAGTTCCGATTTTCAAATAACATGAAATTTTATGATGAAAATGATAAAATTTCAATTTTGATATTTGATTTAATTAAAAGTTCTTAATCGGTATTTGAAATAGTAAAGTCATTTCTGCTAGTTTCTCAATATATTTTTTTGTACAGGCAAATTTTCGCAAAATTTCGGAAGGGAACATTCAACCCCGCTTTGGGGCGAGTTGTTCCATGCGTGGGGCAAATTGTGCCAGTTGGAGAACATAAATAAAGTATTAGGATAATGTATGGTTTCTTTTAAATATAACAATAATTTCTATACTTACATTTATTTAGTTATTATGTAATGCTATAAACTTTAAAAAACAATGAAAAACATTATTAGCTACATCTAGATTAACGTTTTGTATTGGTTAACAGAAATTGAGTTCTATTAGCTTATAGATCTTACAACCTACATACTTAAGGATACAAAAAATCAAACGTACCTACTGGAAAGAATACTCGATATAAACACTTTTTTATAATTAAGAAATATTGGCACTTCCATAACAGAACCTAAAAAAAGAAAACAAAATATAACTGAAAACCTTCAGATAAATGTTTTTTTTATCAATTTAACTATAATAGAGATGCATGAAGTCAATAACCTTATCACAAACGTAACTGCACTGTTTTTTACTATATAAAACAACAGGTAACCTTCATGCAAATGCTTCATTCAATGAAAAGTGAGATCAAAACTTACAATTATAATCAAATAACAAAACAAAACTACTAACGTCAATATTATTTATCATCTTTAAGTTATCAAATTATTTTTATAAAGTAAAATAAAATTACAATGCAGACAGATCAGCCTTGTTTTTCAGTCGTAATCAACTTTGGCATATTTTATTGTTATTCATCGTTAAATTCTTCATCTGAATTACAGTTAGGACACACATAATTATGTAATATTATCAGTTTCAATTATACATTGCACAATTTTTAGACATGCTACATTCTATCCACTGTTCCCTCGGAAGAGAATTTGAATATGAATCACAACAAATTATGCAGTACCGTTCCAGATCCTCATCAGCACTATCACTTTCGCTTTCTAGTAACACTCTTCGTTTAGCTCCTTTTTGAGCTTTTCCCTTGCCTTTACCATTTTCTTTATTATTGCTGTTTTCCTATCCCTTGTCATGATTCTTATGCCACGTAGGAGGAATGTTTCCCAAACAAAATTTAACTGCACGTTCATACGCAAGTTTTCGCACTTCTCCTGGCAGCAAACCGAAGTATATTGATGAACACTTTAAAATGTAGTTAGCTAGCTCTTTTTCCTGTTCCGTGGTAAACACTGATCTGCTTTTATAACCTACGGTAGGATCTTTACCAGCTCTAATTTTTTTTACAAAGCGATGTAATGTCATGTGGCAAATTTCCAGTTATCTGGCTACCGTTTTTACTTTTCTTCCATCTTGTATGACAGCATTTGCAGCTTGGCGTAATAACGTTTCGGATGTTTTCCCTCTCTCAGTTTTGCGTTTGTAGGTACGTACCATCCTAAAAAAATGAAAAATATACCGTAATAATGGAAAGAAAATTTAAGGATCGATCGACTGGGGTAAGTTGTTCCGCGGAACAATCAGCCCCTTTGGGAGGGAACTTGTAGCCCCAAATCACACTCTTTTATAAAAACTGTTATGCTAGCAAATTAACAAATTCAATTGAAAAAACATTCAAGCTATAGGATACCTAATTAATGCCACTCTAAATTTGGAAAGATACACATAAATCGGTCAATAATAAAGAAAAATAGACCAAAAAGTTTAAATACGAAAAAATGTACTCACGAGGTGTTCTAATAGCATGGTGCACACAGCCACTCGTCCGCCGCTGTTGGAGCAACTAAGATGACCGCCAAATCGGCGCGTCACCTGATGCTTGAACGATGCACTTCACGTGTATTGCTATCTCTTTTCTTTACAAAGTTATTACTGTCGGAACAACGTGCCCCGGGAACTTTCAGCCCCGGCCTCCCCTACATGAGCTCTTATACAATGGTGTTACTGGCATGTGACGCTCATAAGACGGCCTCAATTCAATCAATTAATCAAATATATTAAAATGCACATAAGTCGTAACTAATTTTATTTGATCAATTAAATCAGTTTCATAAAATAATTTTAAGCAACATTTTGATTTGAGTCAAATACCCTATTACCACCTATTAAAATTCAATATTTTTTGCATCAGTAATTTGTTTGTTATTGCTTTTTCATAAGACGCACCGTGTTGCATCATGTTATAGGAATTTATAATATCAACACGTACAAAATAACTAGCCGCTTACATTTAAGGAGAGAAACAGAATGTACATTTTCGTTTTAAAAATATACATTTCTCGAATTATTTTTGAAGAAGCTGGCAGCTACCTTGGCCAACGAATTAGTTTAGCGATTCAAGCGAGTAATGCAGCCAGTATCTTGGACACTGCTTCACTGCGGAGGAGTCGAGGAGATTTGAGTTTCTGTTTAAAACTATTATACTATTTCGTTATTTTTGGGTATAAAAATGTATTTCAGTTGGTAATTCATTTAATCTTCTTAGTTTAAATTAGGTACATTATCAATTTCCTACTTGGCCCTACTGGTTACTTCTAATTTGGTCGAGATTTAGACTAGTCTCCTCTCCTTTTCTGTGAGAAATAGAGTGTCACAGCGGACCTGTACTTGCAGTATCTCTACGTAATGGTATCAGAAATGAGATCCGCAGACCTAAAGTTACCGATACAACTCAACCAGTTGCATAGCAACGGGCCGGTCACATAGTTTGAAAAGACTATGACGTCCGCATCCCACTGTTTATCGATCCCCATCTAAGTAGACTAACGACATGTGTCGCAGGGTGTCGCTGGTTGCTGCTACTGAGGACTATAATTGTGTCTCATCATTATAATCATTATGAGCCTAATCAGACTTGAAGTGGACTGAAAATTTTATAGAAGAATGAATCTCAGAATTATGTTATCGAGCCGACCTAGGATTCGAACCCAGGACCACAGGATCTGAGTCACATAGCCCAACCACTAGAGCAACGAGGCCTTATCGTGTTTAATCCCTTCTAATATATCGGCGGAGTAGTATCATGACAGCTACTCGGCCAAGTTCGGCGGTGACGGGGATGACCGATCGATGCCGATATAAGGCAGCGGTCTGGAGAGACTAGGCTGATTCTCTTCGTGGCGTTCATTGCGACCACATCTCTCAGTCGTAACTCGGATCACGCCAGATTTATTAATCATTATTATTGATAGCTCAATTAGTTAATATTTTATTGATTTGGTTATTATTGGTCATCGTTGTGATTATTCCTTAGTTAATTTGTCGGATTACTGATCATTGATTGATTGGTTGTTGTAGCAAACAAACATCCCTAAATTTGGATGGTCAGGGAGAATAACTTGAACAGAGGAGGTGAGTGTTGACGCGTCATAAGACCTATTTAAACCTATACCCGTGTCAGTTGGCTTGTTCGAAGTTATTCTCTCAGCCACGTTCCGAGTTATTCTGTATTTCTCAATTTGAATAAGATTCCAGTCTTTGTACCTGCGTCGAAAAGATGTCGCCGCCATCCGACAAATATTATTATAAAAGCATTTGTATTTTACATTAATTTCCCGATAGAGTTTTTGAGTTTTAGTACAGTACAGAGTTACAAACTCCCCACAGATATCAAATTAAAAAGTTAATCCAATTACTGGCGAACTCAACATGCGACTAACAAGGTGCAGTTACAGGTTTACGAATGCTATGTTATGTCGTGTTCCAGATAATGATGCTAACCCTGGGAAATATCCTGAGTTTAGAGCATAATATATCGTCGAAATTTTTGTAACTATTACTATTATTAACTTTTTAAGTTTTGCTATGTTTTATTTCTTACCGGCTCTTCTCAGTAGAAATGTAAATTCTCCAAGGCAGTGGTAGAGTTTGCAACAGTCAAAATTGACATGATTATGTGCATATAAACAAAGACTAATTACTAATTATTAACTAATTTTCAATTTTTTTAATCATCATTATCATTATCAGCTTTTATATTATTAACGGCTTAATACAGAGTCAGGCCTCCCTCCTTATAGCAGAGGGAACGTAGAGCATAGATCCACCAAGCTACTCAATAAAAGTTGACGGCCTTGGGGTGATAATGTTCCATTTATTAATGATCGTGCTCTCCAAAGCGCGGGGTTGTAACACTACCAACTCCGTACTTGAAGTGTAATGAAAATTTCATAGAAAAATGAAAAATTCTGAATTATTCCGTGACCCGACCTAGGATTCGAACTCAGGGCCTCGTGATCGAAGTCACATAAGCTAACTACTAGTAAAACAAAAAATAGTGCTTAATACGTGTAATTTTTAAAGTTAGAGTATTCCCAAAAATACCTACTCTTTAAATAAAAATTCAGTTCTTACAGTTCCTCCGTTTTAACACAGTCGAAAAATCTGAATTTTTGGTAAAAACGAATGTTTCCAAGAAAAAGCTTTGTTTTGAATTCCCTTTTGTACCTTGACTTCAACTAGAAACGTTACATTACCTTAATGTTTTACTGTTTCTATTTCGGAAAAAACTTTATACAAGGTAAAACTTTGTTTTTATGTTACCTACCTACATAAAAAGAAAGCTTCACCTTGTATATACTAGAATTCTAACTTTAATGTAAAATTTTGATACATTGCGTACGCTTTTGATTTGCCTCAAATAAATCCACCGCGCATATCACTGCGCCACGTAGGCCGTCAAAAATACCTTATACATATATACTAGAATTCTAACTTTATCGTAAAATTTTGATACTTTGTATTTTGATTTGACTCTAAACAATGTAAACTATTATCGCCCGCCAACCTGCATAGGAGCAACTTGGTGGGTCTCAACTCTAAATCCTCTATATGTACCTCTAAGGAAGATAGGCCCAGTAGTGGACTGTTAAAATAGGCAGATAATGATAATAGCTATATTCATTCAATCGGCTATAATTGTTTTCGTGCAACAAATGAAATCCAATTACTCGTCGACGGCACAAGCTGTACCGGGCACAACGACTCGCAACTGCGCCGAACTTTTCGTCATTATAACGCAAAAACGATTCCGTACTGTGTTTTACACGCTTTTATTAAACTTGCCCAGTTGGTATGTATGTATTTTATTAAACGTGCCCAGTAGGTATGTATGTATTTTATTTAACATGCCCAGTTGGTATGTATGTATTTTATTAAACGTGCCCAGTTGGTATGTATGTATTTTATTAAACGTGCCCAGTTGGTATGTATGTATTTTATTTTCTATTCATTACACTTTAGCCCTTGACTGCAATCACACCCGATGGTAATGATACAATCTAAGAAGCGGGCTAACTTGTCAGGAAAAGGATAATATCTACACCTCTTACCGAAACGCTAAATCGCTACGTTTGCCCGCACAGTGGGAACTAGCCACGACCAAGGCCAATTAAAGAAATCTCAATCGGCCCCGCCCGGAATCGAACCTCCGTCTTGTAAATCCACTGTACATATCACTGCGCTGCTGAGATTGTCAAAAAAGTCTCATAGATCTGTGTGCACCAAGATTTCGGTTATCATAACCAACGGTATACATAAGCTAAACGTAAAATTTACTGTTCACGACAACCCGTACGTTAAGGACGTAAGCTCGGTTAAGATAACCGCCCGGTTTACGTCCTTAACCAGCGTCCGGGTTGTCGTGAACAGTAAATTTTACGTTTAGCTCATGTTAACCTATGGTTATGATAACCGAAATCTTGGTGCAGACAGGCCTTAGCCGTGTCAACATTGAGGCGACTACTTAAAAACAGACACTTGTCAATGTTACAACAAAAGCCATAAACATTTCACCCAACAATAGTATAAAAGACATTTTACTAAAGCATACTCCGCTGTTAGGTCTATAAAACGCGAGCTGTCTTCCGTCGTGTAGCACAGTTCCGCCTTTATGACTGAATTATTATAATCACAGGCCCAGATGTATGCCCGTGCCTCACATAGCTTCAAACATTTGAACATTCAAATGACAGAATTTGCTTATTTACCGAAACAACCTGCCAAAAAAAAATTTGAAAATTTATATTTATTTATTGTTTCACAAGCACTCTTGAAACGCCAAGTCTGACAGTAGGAAGTGACTCTACCACCGGTTCGGAAGGCAGAACTTGGCGACAACTTTCTATTATACGTTGACTAACCACAAAAAACATGATGGGTGATGATACAAAGAAATGCACTTTGCATTTGTTTGTACACTTGAACAAAGATCGAAATCCAGTGTCAGATCAAATGTATGAAACTACGTCTAGTGCCGGTATAAAAATAATTTAGTTCGGTAGGTAGGTAAAAGTTTTCTGTAAAGTAGATTAGAAAGAAAATAATTTTACTTTAATTTTTTAATTAAGAAAATAATAAGTAATAGTAAGTAACTGTCACTATAATATTTATTATATATATACATCAGCAGTCCGCTTAGTTTGAGAAAAATAAAAATAATACTTAATTACCATAATCAACAATAATATTATTAATCCAAAAATAATATAACCGATGTTATATAATTAAGTAAAATAGAGGTCCATAAATTTTAAAGATCTTGAATTAATCACTACCCCGAGCCTTTGATCACAAAAAAATAAATCCAAAAGTCCACGCTCGAATAAAATATGTTACCAAGGGTTTCAGTAAAATAAATTATAAGGCTCATGCTCGTTGAATAGACATTTAAGGTAACAAGATGTGGGTGGGCTTAAACTGCCACGTCACGATAAATAATCAGGAGCTTTTTGTGAGAGAATCAGCAGATTCGTTTAACCATTTCGTATAGGTACTCAAATTAGGGAAGTTAGTATATACGACGTAATATTCTTTGAAAATTTCAGTAAACTAACTAACTGAAACTGAAATGGTACATTTACTCTTTATGCTCATATCCCGATCTAAAAACAGAAACGAGATTGCGGGGCACAGTTAGTAATAAACACAAATTTTTATCAAAATTTCAACTAGAATAACAAAATATTTTATGAATTATATAGTTATTTAAGTCAAGACTGAATTCAAATTAATACTATAAAATGTGCAATTATCGTTACATGATTGCATCTGAGTGTGTAACTTTCGTAGTCTTTGTGGCTGTAGGAATACCATCTGTAAACAATAAAAAGTAATATTTTACAATAATTAAGTATAGTAGTGTGTAATTTAAAGGTGTAGACAAATAGCGGGCGGCGCGGAACGGCGTCATAAAGCTGGCACCAGTTATTGAGTTATAATCTCTCTACAAGATTCAATACATTAACTACACGCACCAAGGCCGCGTCGCCATCCCGCTCCGTGTTTATAAAACTTTTATGTCCATTAAAACAAAATTATTAATAATATTCTACCTTCATTGTCAACTATTTCAGTTACTTCCTCAACGGTAGTACCATTCGCAAATATTGTAGTCTTCGTCTCCTTTTTCACCTGTGGCGTAGAAGGGACGAACAGAAAGTAGAAGACATTGCGTGCGTCACTTTTTAACTTCTCCCAGAAGTCTTTATCTTGGAACCAAAGACCAGAATGTTCTGTGTTTCCTAAATTTGATACTTGAGAGATAGGTGAGCCTGAAAATTACCAGTATGGTATAAAAGATAGTCATTTATTCAGTTCGATGAGAGGTTGTATGTTGCTATTGTATGGTACGGTAAATATATGGTCAAATAAATCAAAGTTGCGAGCTAATAGTTATAGTATGCATCATCATTATGAATATTATCGGCACGACCTATTAGCGGCACACTACCGCATAGGTCTCCCTCCTTCTAGGAGAATTTGGAGCCATCCATCCACCCCATCGTGCTTTTCCAATGCAGGTTGACGCACTAGGTTAATATTCGCCTGAATAAGCCTGAATAAAGGTCATAGCTCATTACATACACCTGGGACCCGACCCACACCGCCTCGTCGCTACGCGTCCAATAGTTGTCGACAGGTGGACGCCGCGTTGTCATCGGGTGGACCTCGCGCGGTCAACAAGTGGACCTCGCGAGGTCAACGAGTGGACCTCGCGTGATCAGTGAATTTAAACATTTAGACTACATAGTCTACCAGCGTTTGGCCCTAGAAGTGCTTTGAGTTGTTTGAATGTGTTTTTAGTCGGTTCAATTTTTTACTAAAAAGTCTTATTTATGTTTGCTTGGAGTAGAGTAAAGTTAAGTGTGTAAAAACTAAAAATTAGTTATTTTCGTAAATTATGAACCTACCAATATAAAACTGTAAAATCTCGCCGTGCACGCGGGGCAAGCATGCCAACAGCGAGCTATCATAGAGCGGTCCACCCGCGGCCCGCGCATTGGCGCCACCAAATCCATACAAAGAATACTAACCACTCGTGGCGAGGCTGTGCGGGTCGGGTCCCAGGGGTATGTAATAATAATAATCTTAAGAGTTTTAGAATTCCTATATCTCTGCCATGTCGCTTGAGATACACTACCACGCGACGTAAAAATGCGATTTTGTAAAAAAAAATTAAATTAGTTGTAAAGTTCATTCTGAAAAATATAATAGGGCTTGTCCTAATAGCAACTTGATATTTAAACGTGTGGTACGTGATTCGAAGACCTGATGTACGTTGAAAATAAAAATGAAAGGAAAAATAAATTAATTACGGGCGGTCTGAGGTTGGGAAGGGGAAGAAGGTTTACTATGGTAACATATATATATATTTAACCATCGGAAAGTAGAGATTTCAACGAACAGAAAGCACACCAACTTTTGGAAAAAGTTGATAAGTATTTTGACGGCCGAATTTTCGATTGAAAATTAGGTTATTTTTCCGATATTCATTCAAAATTAGGTGAAAAAATAAACATTTCAAATCAAATAAATTATAGTGTGTTTAGGACATAAAAAGGTAGGTTTTCACCAAATTTCGTAAAAATAAAAATTTATTTGGAAAAGATAAAAATAAAAAACAAAAAGGTTTTTTGAATTTTTTACATAAATTTTGAGGTTATGTGAAAAAAGTGTAAGAACAAAAGTTTTAGATCTTTTTAGTACCTACAACTTTGCCATTCAACTTTTTTCCATAGGACTTATAGTTTTCCCGGAAATCGAGAAAAATCGTTTTTCTCCCCTATAACCTGACGCTCTACCCCTTCCCGACCTCAGATCGCCCATCATTTATTTTTCCTTTTATTTTTATGATCTTTCTTTCTTTTGCAATGGGTTTCATCCTACTGCGATTTTTTTGGTTTCAAAAATTATCTGCACTGGTCTATAAAGGCCTATGTAAGACATCCGTCGGCTGATAATGATGAGGATGACACTAAAATGTCAGTTGTGTTTGAAACTGAATTATTGAAAATACTTACTAAATTTATTATCAAAGTTATCCGGTTTGTTATTTTTTACATAGACTGGGAGTGTATTCAATAGTTTGATGTAAGGCGAAATATTAACATTCGTTTTTATAAGAGGTTTTTCAGCACGATCCTGTTGACTTTGACTAGGTATCGCTTTTGTTGAATCTTGTGCCGGCAGTATTTCTGCCTGATTAGTAGGATGTGGTACATTTGACACGTTTGGCAAGGTTTCATCGCTATTTTTCACATTTACGGTATCGGTAACCTTAGTTTTTGAATTTGAAAGTTTATCAATATGCACATCATCTCTTACTGAATTTTCTTTTGGAAGAGATGGTGGTAATTTTGTATGTTTAATAGGTTTTATCGTATCAACATTTATATTTTTCGCAGTTGTAGGAACGGAATCTTCAGCACTTGCTTGCTGTGGTATTCTTATATTGGATTGTTTAGGCAGATTCAAAACATATTTTCCTAAATCTGCAGATTTCACCGCAACATAATTAGGATTTTTTTTTAAAACATCATCTAAGTTGTCGAGATGTTCCACTGTTCCATCAGGGTGAACTATCATGTAACGTTTTAACTCTTTTGCTGAAGAGCGGATATTCAGCAGTTTTTTCGCTTTATTTATTATATATTGTAAGTAATTATAGCTATCTGAAATAAAAATCATTCCATTGATACAAATATAATTGTAACTTATATCAATAAATCACAAAATAAATTACTAAGTTCTCAACTAAATGCACAAAGTAAGTATATTCCTACAATACAAAATATCACTTATGAAGTTATTCAAATTTCAAAATTATAGTAAGTAATTGATTAATATAGTCTAATAGTTAATACTACAGCAGCCTGTATGGCAATGCTCGGTTAATTTTGTACATTATTTCTGCTGATGGATTTTGAAAACAAGCTTTTATAGACTTTTTATGAGAGAAATTACGATATGCGTAATGGATACCTTTATCCAAGTTTGAATTTGTTAGTGAAGCTAATTGTTCGTCCGTAAGACGGCCTTGTGATAATTTTAATAAATTCTTTATCTTCTCTAAAGTAATAGCTTCTAATTCCAATCTGATCTGTTCTTTCGATTTCAATGGTGCGATAGGTCGTTGTAAGGTTGGTTGAGGTTGAGAAGGTTCTAAGATAACCTTGTCTGAATCTCGATAATCGGGCTTCCAATACGTATTTGGTAATATAAGCTTTTCAATGTCGTCTTTAGATAAGTTTTTTTTTTCATTTTCCAAGTCTTGAAGCAACGTATGCGATAATATCGATTCTGTTGGTTGAGGTTCAATTTTTTCTTTATCGGTCGGTATTTCAGTGAACCCTTGTAATTGTGTCATATCTCCTGATCTAAGATATTGATCGTTAGAGCCATTTTGTACAATTTCGCCTCCTGAATAGTCAGTTTTTATATTTTGTGGGTTTAATCCAACAGGACTTTCATTTGAATTATATTGATTATTTATAGATCCGCCACTTTTTTGGAAGTCTAAGTTGTTTGAGCTCGCAGGTACATTTTGCGCATTGTTTATGTTAGACGTTACTGAAATAAACATGGTTTAGGAAATACGATGGTAAATAATCTAATAATTTATCTCTATTTATAGATGTTATAGGGAAGAATTCAGTTATGTATTATTAGAATACTTAAATATTATTATTACACTTTCAAACAAAGTTTACACGAAGTACTTACCGCCAGTATGCAAATATAAAACAACACAGAATACACTTAAAAACTTCATTCTCGTCTACCGTAAATTCAATTCACCCTATTCTAAAGACTACAAAGACAGTAATGTTATTATAAATTCGCGAAAAGCAAGTAGACCCGAAAAAGCTGTTCATACATCTTTTGTTCAACACAGTTGTTCGTAATCAGCATACAAACACTATAATTCATTACCTGAATTTCAATGTTTGCACATACCTACGTAAGTTGGAAATATACATACCTACAGACGTTGAATAAATTAAATTACAAGTATAATATATCTATTTACCTAATATTATTCTTGCAACAAGACTGTTATATCAATATTAGGTTTTAGAACAAATAAATAATGTATAAGTGACTGATCACACTGGTATAAATTATTAGGAAATGCTTATTTTCCTTTAAATTTATAGTAGAACTAGCGGACGCTAATAAGTTTATTCGCATGAAAACAATAGACCAGTGCCGATAATTTTTGAAACCAAAATAAATCGCAGTAGGATGAAACCCATTGCAAACAGAAGAGAATATCATAAAAATGAAAGGAAAAATAAATTACGGGCGATCTGAGGTCGGGAAGGGGTAGAGGGTGAGGGTTATGACTTTTTTATATGTGTTTAAACAGATTATTGTAACATGTTAGACAGGTATACCGGTGCGTTCTTTTCAGGCACTCTAGAAAGTCTAAAATAAAAGAATTCGATTTTTTATGAAATTATTAATTTTAATTTCTTTTACTTTACAATTCAATTTTATTACAATAGAGTTTTACAATTTTACACCTATTTATTTATTTTACTCACCTTGTACTACTTTCAATTAGACATCACATACCTACATTAGTTTTTAGTTCAAAGTCAATTTCGTAAATGTGTTTCTACGATACAAATAAGATGCCATATCCTAAAATTTAAATAATTCTACACGTCTTTAACAATTAATCACCGTTTAGTTAGTTACCTATAACAGGACTAGAAAAATTAAAAAAAACTATTTAATAATTTACTATTTATTTTGCTATCTTCCCCAAAAACGGAATTCAAACGACAATGTCACCCAGATCCAGCGGGTTTTCTGTCGGATAAGTTTGTCGTGTTTGTGTTTGGGTAAGTTTGTCGTTCGAATTTCTGGATTTTACGCGGAAAATAGCATAAATAACTTACAGTCACATGCATATCTCCATCTAGTACAACGTTTAAGAACTACGTAGATTACACAATATTAAGATTGGAAAGATTCCTAGTCTCCAGTTGCTTACGTAGCAGTAGCTACGTTCGCTAACAGATGGCGCGAATTGGTAAAACCATTAAAACTAATAAACCTGTCAAGCGTACTTTTAAAATAAGTATAGGTTCTGTATATTTTTTTTCTTATAATTTCTTATTAGTGGTCTAGCTTTTAATTGATGATTACGAGGTTCATCAGGAAAGTACTATTGACTTATTATTTCTGTTTAATGAAATGCACTTGAGGCTTAACAGTATAATACCTATACCTCAGGTTGATGGATTTTGAAGCAAGTGTACGCCCTACTAAGTGCTATTCTTTTTTTCGTTTTTCCACTAACATCGGGAAGGTCATCTGCTAGATCTACTACTTACTAAAGTAAAACAATTATTTTATAAAAACCTTTAATATGGTTTATACTTGCTCAAAAAATCTCTTATAGAATTTTATCAAGTAAGTAGTGTGATGGACATACATACGAGTACATCAACAGACATTCAAATGAAATAAAATATAATACATAAGTATATTTATTTTCTCTGCATTATTTCGCAATAGTTTATATTATAGGTACCTACAATAAAATGTTAAGTAGTTACTATAAATGACATTATAATGGAGTCTTAAATGTTATTAGTCTATGGATCACTAAACCAAATAAAAACATGTTTGAATCACGGCAATTCGTTACCTACGTAGTATATCAACAATATACAATAGTCATTCAGTATTGACACTTAGCATCAACATGTTGTACCTACACGTGATTAGTGTTTTATCACTAACTGTTGGTTCTATTTTAACATGTAAGTCATATTTGTTATTCTATTTTATTATTTTTAGACGCATTTCCACTCTTCAAGTATTTTTAACTTTGCTTATCTTTATGTTTACTAATCATTCTAAGCATAAGTAATTAACTTATTCTTAAAAAATACAATAATATAAAGTCTATGTTGTGTTCACTGAAGCAAATTGGTGATATCCCTTTAGAGAGATGATTAGCTGTATGGATATATCTAATTGTATTTAATTCTATGGGAACGAGGCAAATTGCTATGTATGCAATATACCTATGTAGAGACCAAAAGGTTTCCACAGAGAGAGCTTATATTAAAAGATGCACTCTAAGCAACATGTATTCCTTTCGTAATATACTTTTGTTTATTTTTTTTTATCAACTACAAGTTGGCAAACTGCCATCATACCTGATGTTAAGTGATGATGCAATCTAAGATGGAAGCGGGCTAACTTGTTAGGAGTAGGATGAAATCCACACCCCTAATGGTTTCTACACAACATCGTATCGGAACGCTAAATCGCTTGGCGGTACGTTTTTGTCAGTAGGGTGGTAACTAGCCACGGCGAATCCTCCCATCAGCCAGACCAAGACAAATTAAGAAAAATCTCAATTTGCCCCGCCGGGAATCGAACCCACGACCTTCCCCTTGTAAATCTACCGCGCATACCACTGCGCCACGGAGGTCGTCAAATATTCCCGTATAGATACTTAGGCAGAGACCACATCGTTCCACTAGCTTCGGTACTTGCATACTTCCCTACCTATCCCCACTGTCAAACCTAACCTAACTTGTAATGGATAAAAAATATATATTAACATTAATTTTTTTAATAAAATATAATATGTAACTACCTGCCCATTGCCGTAACTAGGACAGTGCCAGGCACAAGACGCAGATCCAGAAGAAATGACCAGACCATATACAAACAATACCTAATTCAGAGTCAGTTACAAGTCTGTAGGGCGTAGTTTCGCACGCTGGCACAGGGGCAGGGCACATAAATGACTGGTTAATTTTTTTAACAAAATTTAATATGTAACTACCTGCCCATTGCCGTAACTAGGGCAGTGCCAGGCACAGGGCGCAGATCCTGGAGGGGCGTAGAAATGACCAGACCATATACAAACAATACCTAATTCAAAGACCGTTACAAGTCTGTAGGGCACGCTGGCACAGGGCGCATAAATTGCTGGTTACGGCTCTGAACCTGCCTAAATTATTGCATAAAGAATTGAGGTAAACGAACATCGAAGAATATTGGAAATCACATGCGTCATGGCATACGTGAAAAGTAAATACCGATGTCTCATAGAAACTACTGAATACAGGAAATAGTTAATGTGGAATATTCCTTTTCATATTTTTGCTTTAGAAATCCCGTAAACGTAAAATAAGGAAACTCAATGAACACTTTTTTAAGTTCTAGTGGGTAGGAAGACTTACATTTATAGTTATTAAATACTTATAAATTAGATACTCAGATATTTAAGTTAAGGCACACTATAACAATAACGAGACGCAGGACTGTGAATACCACAAGAGACACAAAAGTATGTGTACCTACTTACTAATTCATGACTTGACATGACAGGATCTCGGACATAGTTTGGAATTTGGAATTATCGACTAAAAACTTATTATATAGGTAATCCGTATTGAAAATCCTGCCAGAGGTTACAAATGTAATAGTTAATTAGTTTATATGTAATACTTATTTAGGTATAAACACAACACAATTCGTGACTCTAGGCTGGTCAATAAAAATATTTGAATTATAATAAAACTCAAAAATACCTCGACGTAAAACTAAAACCGAGGTTAAAGTGACCGAAGAAATACCTACAACCTTCTTTCTTTATTTTTTATTGAAGTGAGACTTCTTATGGGAGAATAAACTGCTTCGTTGCGTAACGCTATGTGGCGCTAGCTTCCTTTCTCTCACGCACATGGTAGCGATAGACAGGCTCCTTCTTTCTCACTCTAACCTACGCTGGCCGTATTTGTCACTTCTGTCAGGTTTTTGTGGAACACTTGGCGCCAGTTTGACTAGCTTCCTTTCTCTCACGCACATGGTAGCGATAGACAGGCTCCTTTTTTCTCACTCTAACCTACAGCGCTGGCCGTATTTGTCACTTCTGTCAGTGTCTGTGGACGCAAACGTTTTAACAAAATATCTGAACATTTTTTTCCAATAAGTACCTAGGAATGTACTAGTACTTGGTGTGCTAGTAATCAAAGTTTTTTATTACTTTTTAGCAGAACTAACATGCGGTAAAAATGAAGTGATAGAGAATTGTCCAGCAGACTGCCCCTACGACTACTGTCCTAAGGATGAGCACCACGACACAAAACCGTGTGATAAGCCTGAGGAATATGCGCCAACAAAGTGCAAGTGCCGCTTTAACCATAGAAGGGCTGAAAATGGCACTTGCATCCCAACAACTGATTGTCGTAAGCATTTTTATATTGTGCATTTTCTATTTTCTTTAGGCTCAAGAGGGCTTTACAAAGCCGCATCGCGTTACAGGGCGATTTGGACGATCTTTTTATTTTTTTCGGACGAAAAAAACGGAGGAGGTTCTCAATTCGACACGTATATATTTCTTTTTTATGTATGACCACGCATAAATTTTTACAGAGTTGTCCGATTTTGATAATTCTTTTTTTATTAGAAAGGGCATACATCCAAGGTGGTCCCATTGTCCTCATGTTAGGATCTGATGATGATATCCTGGGGAAATTGAAGGAACTCTTCAAATTTTGGAGGCACGCTTACAGCGATTTCGGTTTTTGTCTCGGTATCGGTAGCTTTTTGGCTACTAGTGCCGTATAATATACTATGACAGTATAGTACGAGTACGTTACGTGGCGATAAATCACTAAAAAGTAAGAAATAAAAATTTTTAACAAAAAATTGAACCGACTCAAAACGCACTAAACAGTAAAAAATAACTGTGTCATTTAGTTGCTTTAATTTACTTAAGCATATCTAGGAGTCGGTGCCAGCCAAGGTTTCTACTTTCAAGGACGTTACCTAGAACCCACAAACTTCTTTACTACGTAAAATAAATGTTCCTTAAACTTGCTGGCACCGACTTCATAGATATGCTTAAGTAAATTAAAGCAACTAAGTGACACAGTTATTTTTTACTTTTTAGTGCGTTTTGAGTCGGTTCAATATTTTGTTAAAAAATTTTTTATTTTTAACCCACGAAAAAAAACGGAGGAGGTTCTCAATTCGTATATATTTCTTTTTTATGTATGACCACGCATAAATTTTTACAGAGTTGTCCGATTTTGATAATTCTTTTTTTATTAGAAAGGGCATACTTCCAAGGTGGTCCCATTGTCATCATGTTAGGATCTGATGATGATATCCTGGGGAAATTAAAGGAACTCTTCAAATTTTGGAGGCACGCTTACAGCGATTTCGGTCTTTGTCTCGGTATCGGAGGCATTTTGGCTACTAGTACCGTATAATATACTATGACAGTATAGTTCAAGTATATTGCGTGGCGATAAATCAGTAATAAGTAAGAAATAAAAAATATTAACAAAAAATAGAACCGACTCAAAACGCACTAAAAAGTAAAAAATAACTGTGTCATTTAGTTTCTTTAATTTACTTAAGCATATCTAGGAGTCGATGCCAGCAAGGTTTCTACTTTAAGAACATTACTTAGAACCCACAAACTGCTTTGCTACGTTAAATGAATGTTTCTTAAACTTGCTGGCACCGACTTCATAGATATGCTTAAGTAAATTAAAGCAACTAAATGACACAGTTATTTTTTACTTTTTAGTGCGTTTTGAGTCGGTTCTATTTTTTATTATTATTATCATTGTTGGAATCCATGTCCGAGTGACGTAAAAAATCGGGCACCTCGTCTTCGCCGGCGAAAATGCAAAAGTATACGGCCTTTTGATTGAACTACAGGTGCTCTGAAAATTATTTCATCTGTTATTATGAATCGCCTCAATGTGCCATAACCCCGGTCGTCTTTAATGAATAAATTAATACACAAATAAAATATTTTGTTTTATTTTACTTTAATTGACATTAAAAATATTTGAAAATTATAAGAAGACTAATGAGTATTATGTGGTTCGCATCTTTTATTATATTTTCTTATTTTTTGTAGCTCCCTTCGAATGCTCTCGACCAAACGAAATCTACAATTCATGTCCATCGTACTGTCCGTCAGAAAATTGTAGCGATGCATCTGAATCGGGCGAATGCCCTTACTGGCTTCTGATTGTGGTCAGCTGCAGTCCTCGTTGCAAATGTATTGAACATTACTGGAGGGATGGAAAAGGAGTGTGTGTGCCTTATGACCAATGCCGTAAGTATAAATATACCTACCTACTCGGGAGCAATGAAATCGTGTCACCCGCATCTTCAATGTTTCGACGTTAATTGTTTTTAGTATCAAGTATAAGTTTTATTAACTTTAACAAATACTGTGTAAAAGGTTTATTCAAATTAGTTAGTTAATATTTTTAAAGAACAGAAATGGTTTTTTTTTTTGCTGACTCGATTTCATTGCTCCCGAGTGTACATTACACGATGGTGGTGGTTGGATACGTTAATTCAGATCATGAGAATCAATGTTAATGAGACTGCTGTTTTTCTAATAGGTACGGGTTTGTGGTAGGGTTATTATCTTGTTTTTGTCACTTTAACTCTTTTAACAGTCAAAGTAATAACCGATGACGACGGCTTCACATGCTCTTCAAGACAATTTTATTGAGATTTATTAGGAATAAACAAAAGTTCAATATTTCATTGAAAATACTTACTCACAACTATAACAGTCCAGTATAAATTATAAGATTCTTATTTGAATAACAATTGTTTAGATACATAATATTTAAAAAATATCATAAATATGTTTGTCTCTTTTCAGCGAATATTATAGAGCGAAGAGAAAATGAAGCTGATAAAATATTATTGCAACACTGATAGAATACCAGCAAGCAGTGCCGGAATAATAAGGGTGCAAATTCATAGCCGAGCGTAAGCGACGTGACGCAACGACACTTGTGATTTATAGTTATCTATACTACACAGGCTACTCACTTTTTTCCCAACTGTATTCCTTCCAAATTAGATTTAATGCTAACATCGTCCCCTGATTTAGTTTCCACTCACGGCCAATTTGGTGCGGAAGGCTTTTCATATCATGATCTTATTTATTTATCATTCAACATTCGTCCACCTAAACTTAAACCCTCTGTTGTTATGAGACGCAGCTTCAAAAATTTCAATAACGATTTGTTTATGTCTGACCTTAGTAACATTGATTGGGACTGTATACTTAATGCTGATTCGGTTCATGACAAAATATCCCTTTTTAACTCTATTTTAATTCAGCTTTTTGACAGGCATGCTCCTCTTCGTCCCATCAAACTTAAACATCTTCCGGCTCCTTGTTTGACGCAGGATATTAGAGCACTAATGGCGAAGCGCAATTCAGCCAAATCTAAATATAAACGTAATCCCTCGTAAAATAATCTTTCAAAATATAAGCGCCTTCGTAATCGTTGCAATAAAATCTGCAGGGATGCCCAACGTAATCATATTCACTCCTCAGTGTTGAACAAAGGGTGCTCTGAGGTTTGGAGATTTTTGGGGACTCTCGGTATTGGGCGGCAGCGTTCTGATATCTTGTTTAACTTGGATATTGACGCCCTTAACTGTCACTTCACCAATCTAACGCCGATGGATCATCTAACAAAAGCTAGCACATTGACCTTTCTTAACTCTCTATCACCTCTTCATTCGGATCCCTTTGATTTTTGTCCTGTAACTCCTTCTGAAGTAAAAAAGCATTTGTTAGCAATAAAATCCGATGCTACTGGTTGCGATGGTATAAACAGGAAAATGGTTTTATTAATGTCAGATACTGTGGTTCCAATTATCTCACATATTTTTAATGTTTCTCTATCTTCCGGTGAATTCCCTACAATCTGGCGTAAAGCTCACATCATTCCAATACCTAAGGCCAAAAATCCTTCTTCCTTCTCTCAGTTTCGCCCAATCTCAATTCTACCCTTCTTGTCCAAAGTCCTGGAGCGTATTGTGCACCATCAACTGAATCTTTACCTGACTAAATATTCCATCCTCAGCCCTTTCCAGTCAGGTTTTAGACGTGGTCATAGCACTACTAGTGCTCTTGTTGAGGTTTGTGATAACATCCGTGCCAATATGGACAACCAACTTCTTACTATTCTTACTCTCTTAGATTTTAGTAATGCCTTTAATACTGTCGACTTTGATATTCTCCTTGCTATACTAAAATCTCTTAATATTTCTCAAGTTCCCTTAAATTGGTTCCATAGCTACTTGAATGGGCGTCAGCAATGTGTACTTTACAATAATAATCTCTCCTCTTATTCGTCACTAATTGCTGGGGTCCCTCAAGGTGGCGTTCTCTCCCCACTCCTCTTTGCGGTTTTTATTAACACAGTATCTGCACACCTGTCTTCTTCCTTTCATCTCTATGCTGATGATCTACAACTTTTTGTCTCTGCTCCAGCTGTTTGTATTTCTGACGCCATTAAGAAGCTCAATAAAGACTTGGAAAGGATCTACACGTGGTGTCATTCATTTGGTTTGTGTGTTAATCCAAATAAGTCTCAAGTCATTGTGCTTGGCAGCCGTCCCCAAATAGCCAAACTAACTTTCAGCACACTGCCTGCTGTTCGTTTTAACACATCTGATTTGAGCTTTAGCACATGTGTCAAAAATCTTGGCCTCCTCATTGATGACACACTATCTTGGTCTTCACAAGTGGGTGAAGTAAGTCGCAAAGTTTTTGCCTCGGTTAGATCCTTAAATAGGTTAAAAAATTTTCTTCCAAATAAAACCAAAATCTCTTTAGCACAGTCTCTTCTATTACCATTATTGGATTATGCTGATTGTTGTTGCCCCGATCTAACCGAAGTACAACTCGACAAACTCGAGCGTCTTCAAAACTTGTGCATTCGTTTTATTTTTGATTTACGCAAGTTTGATCACGTTTCGGAGTACCGTGATCGTCTAAAGTGGTTGCCAATTAGATTGCGCCGTCAGCATCGCCTACTTTGCTTCTTATATTCTATCCTTTATAATCCTTTCTTTCCTTCTTATCTGAAAGACCGTTTCCGTTTCATTCGCGATGTTGATTCTCATAATCTCCGTTCTCGTAATGAGAATCGATTATTATTACCTTTCTCTAATTCGAAATTTTACAGTAACTCTTTCACTTCCAAATCTATTAAGCTGTGGAACAATCTGCCATCCGAGGTCCGCACGAGTAATTCGCTGCCCATTTTTAAGTCTCGCTTGAAAAGCTACTATTTGTCGTTAAATAGAAAATAATTATATGTATTTTTTTATGTATATTGATATTGTTTATATACACTTATATATTATGTTTACATTTTTATGTAGTTTATTTATTTATTTATTTATTTTTAAATATTATATTTATAATAAATTTAAGTATTTTTTTTTAAATAATAAATTTTCTCATTGCACCACCCCGCTTACGATACTCAAATGTCTTTTCAATAGGTTGCCTGTAAGAGATTGCTTCTAGCAATAAGGCCGCCTTTCCATGTTTATTTTAATTCTTTTTTCATGTTTCTGTTATATCTATTTTTATGTGCAATAAAGTATTTCTTCTTCTTCTTCTTCTTCTAATATTATAAAGAGGAAAACTTTGTTTGTTTGTTTGTTTGTAATGAATAGGCTCAAAAACTACTGGACCGTTTTTAAAAGTTCTTTCACCATTCGAAAGCATTATCCACGAGTAACATAGGCTAAATTTTATTTTGGAAAAAAATAGGGTTCCGTAAAATATTTGGGTTTTTCGGACACAAGGTGTAGAAAATCAACCAGAAAAGTTACTTATTTTACGTACGCTGCCTAAACTATAAAAGATAGAACCATAAAATGTTCTAATTAATTGGAGATATTATAAATATCTACAAAAAAGTCCGCGACACACTATACCTATCTATGTCGAGTGAGGCACAACAACCATTTTTTAATTTAAAAATCTTAAATTATTTTTGGACTACATTTAAACGCATATATTTTACTCATGCTATTAATCCTTATCAAAATAAATTATTTCATCACTAAGTACAGTTTATGTAGATAATATTTGGTAGGTATTTCAAAGATTAAAATTGGACTTTTGGTTTTGAAGTTATGGCGAAATTAAAATATTACTATTTCTGCGTTGCGAAGTGAGCGTCACCAAGGCGGGGGCGCGCGTGCGGGAGGGGAGTTTAGATCTGTTATATATACGATGATGAATTTAGAATTCGATCTTTGTTCAAATATCTATTTAGTACACGGAAGAGTTTGTTCGTTTGTTTAAACGGGCTAATCTCTATCTGCGTGTCGTATTGTAAAATTATTTTTGTTTATTCTGAAGGCTAGACTCAAGAGTGAAATATACTATTTAATATCAATTTATACCCATCAGCTTGCCATAAATATATATTTTTAATGTTAATGTACTGAAATGTCATACAATGTTTAACAAAAATGTAGACCTTTAGTACACGGGACGGGACGGAGAATATTGCTTCACGGGAAACTATAAAAAAATTAAATTGAGAGGGGGAGCGGGGAATGAGCACACTATATGTGCCTTTACACATTTTGTATGTAAGTCTGTCTTTAAAATTAGAAGGGTACCTAAGAGGTTTTCACGCGGACGAAGTCGCGGGCGACTGCTAGTTTATAATATGTGAACGACGTGTCGCTCACTGCGAGTCTTGTTAAGCAGAATACACACAAACCAGTAGTTTCGCTGCGACACGTCGTCTGCAGTTGTTGGTTACAGGTTGTAACCTGAAAAATCCATTTAATACAAAATCTTAGCGGGACATATATGCGCAGTTTAACCTGTTTAAACTTCAGAGCGGACTATAAGTTTGACGCAGACTGTAGGTACGAGGTACCTGCCAAGGAATATTAGTGCCAATATTTTTATAAATAGCTTTTAAAGGTCTTTTGTTTGACCTAACTGTATTTAAGGGTTGAATTTCCTAATAAAGATAAATAATTACAAAAATTGCTTATTTATTTAAAATATATTAATTATATATTTATAATTTATTAATTTTTATCATTTATTAATTTATCATAGATTTCATGTACATACACAGGATGGTTCTCCTGTTTGGACGTTAGTACATGCATATTAAATTATTTAAACTATTATTGATTGATTTATACATTAATCAATATATTTTACCATATCTATAAATTATCTCCTAATTTGAAAAAAATTAAATCTAAACTTATAGATCGATTAATCGCCCCCAAAACCCCCTGCATACAATGTCATAGAAATCTTAAATTAATGAATAGGTACCATTCTGAGTATAGTGCTACAAACTTATCTGGCCCGGTGAGGGTGTCGCTGTGGTCACTGTTTCTGTCAACAGAGTTGACAGAATCCAAAAGAGTGACAGCTGCATTTATTGGCAACAAAACAATATACATCAATTACAGAAAGTGTCATTCTTTCACTGTTAATAATTCCAATAAAGTTGTCTAATGAAGAGTGTCAGCACACGAGGAAGCAGATACCAAGATAGTATATCATGCATGTAACATCAACTTTCCAGCAGAAATAGTAACCTTAAAAGTGATTCGGTTGTTTGGATGCTTACAGGCACTGGCAATAATTTAAGGTATGTGGACCTAACCAAAATACATGCAGAGTTGGGACTGTTAATTTGTCAGAGCTTACCTGGATTACATGCCATCACAGGTTGTGATGTTAATCCTGTGCTCTTCAGAAAAGGAGAGTACCAGGAAGCTTTCAAGAACTTCGGTAACAACGAATTAATTGAAAATTTAAATGATTAACAAAACATCTTTAATATCAGATATTTATATGCAATGTCTACAATGTCCCTAATGTAATTGATATTGATGCCGCTAGAGTTCAAGTGTTCATCGACTCGTACACAGTCTCCTATAAAAAAAATGTATGTATGTAAATGAAGCTTTTGACCGAAAGAAGTTGCTAAATTTTGACACATACCAGTTCAAATGGTTTGAAGGGGATCAACTACCGAGTTATGTTAGTGATTGGCACAAAACTCAATCAGGTATACAATAATTAATATGACAAATTATGATACAAATTTTTTTAACTATTCATAACTGTATAAACTTGCTTATTTTTCTTTCAGAAACTGACGATGATGGTGATGTTGAGGACGATCATGCCATCGACTGGAGTAGTAGTGATGAAGAAAATGAAAACACCGACGACAATGTTTAAATTAATAAACAAGTTTAAATATTTTTTTTACCTGTATTCATACTTTTTATTATATTTTAATGATGTTAAACTAATATTTTTTACGTTATGAACGTAATAATAAATTTTTTATTAGATATTTTAAAAAATAGTAATCGACTAAGCATTCGTGCTCGCACCTACAGTGCACTTTCGATGTGTCTGGCGAGATGTAAAAACCATGAAAACTGTCCGGCTATTGAGGTAACATCTTTTTATAGGCCCCCTAGTAACATATATAAAATTCGGCTTTTATACTATAACGAAAGTATAATTGTAATTTATCAAAATTTAGGGGTGTCTGGCAAGGGATAGCAACTGTCATAAGTGTCCATAAGAAAATATAAAAAAATTGAGCTTTATACTCTAACAAATTTTAAGTACTATTTTATACACCTTTACTACCTGTTAC
Source organism: Mycalesis mineus (assembly GCA_034621355.1). Classification (NCBI taxonomy): domain Eukaryota; kingdom Metazoa; phylum Arthropoda; class Insecta; order Lepidoptera; family Nymphalidae; genus Mycalesis; species Mycalesis mineus. Next base: position 10,818,381 of record CM067887.1, on the reverse strand, counting down.
CTGCCCAAGTAACCACAACCCAAACTCTATAGTCGCAGGTCGTTCTTACCTGTATAGGAGGAATGTACAGAGAAAATTTCAACTTTTATAAAATAAGGAAGGTCTGGCTGTCGCAGGCTCTTAGGCCACTAGGTATTGTTCAAATTTTAAACTACATATATTTTAAGAAATAAATTGAACCAACTTCAAAACGCACTAAAAAGTGAAAAAAATTGCATCATTTAGTTGTTTTAATTTGGGAAGAAAAGAAAAACGAATATGAACTAGACACTCGGCTCAAAGAGTCAAGGGAAGAAGAACCTTTTATTTTATCGACTACAAGCTCAACTGAAAGAACTGCGTCGTAATAGACTTCGAGACAAAAAACTTCGCTCCAGGAAACTGAAAACACGAATGACGTTCATAATTAGCATATATTATGGGCTTCTCCGGGTTTGGTGCTTCTAAGAAGTAGTAGCACTGAAACAGGGCAAAGTTATATTTACTACTCGTTATTGTAACATCTATGTGAATAGCCTATAATGCAAATAGTAGTTAATGTATTATGTAGGTACATCTCAATAAATTACAATATGACAATTTGTGATGTATTTAATATTTATTGCCTCCATCTATTGTAAAAGAACAGAAAGATATACCAATGAAAGTGATTAGCAAGCACATTCCATCATAGATAGCATCTTCGGATACCAACAGGCATGAATACAACCAAGCGCAAGCCTATACGTACCTACAATGAAAAGAAAATACATAGGTACAAGAACTGAACAGAATCTGATTCCTGCAACTTCGTCTGCATGAAATTCGTGTGATAAGTAATTTTGATTCCAAACCATTTAACTTGTTATACTGTATTCTTCTTTTTTTAATTATCTATGTGTAATCTTATTTGGCCTTATTTTTCTACCTATTTGTAACTGTATGTATTTCTAACTGTACGCTGTTGATTACAATAAAATAAAAATAAAAATAAAATAACATTTCTTTAATTTGTGTCTGTCTGTCTGTTTGTTCCGGTTAATCTCTGCAACTAGCAGTCGCATTGTAAAAACACCTTTTGTATATGACAGCCAGAGTCATGAGGAGTGACATATGCTAATCTGTGTCCAGATATTCCTACGAGAATAGGAAATACGCGGGCAACAGCTACGGTAGGGGAGAGCGGGGCTGAAAGTGCCGATTTTGACAAATCTCAATTTTTTCGGGTAAAACAAATACTGAAAATCTAAAAGTAGTCGTTCATCCTACGTAAAATTTATTCAATAATATGAATTAACCTATACATTTTGCACATGTTTTATAGTTTGTTAGAAAAAGTGATTTTTATATACTGCGGCGGAAAGGCACAACCAACCCCACCTTCGAGGCAAGTTGTGCCGTAGCTGAGTTCGGTTGTGCCGGTAATAAAGCTAGGTGTTTTGCATTAATGAAAATTAATTTAAAATGTAAAAGACATTAATTTGGTATTAATATATTTATTTGTTATTATTTCTACTATAAATCAACCTTATTAGTAGATAATATTTATAATACGTTATAATAAAAAAGAACTAAACGCTCTTTATTATATAATCAAAACATAAAACTTTGTTTTAATCGAAAGTTTGTACTTATTTTAATGCGAATATGATAAATTATTAAAAATATCAGTCTTTTAGTACTATTAATAAAAAATAATGATAACATCAGTCTCTTGACTCTTTAACAAATCAAAACTAGTTATTCCCTAGAAGAATGATCAGAACAACAATGAGGACATACACATTCCAGGTTTTCTTGATCTTCAATACATTGCAAATGGGCCCATTCCTTACACTATCTGCATTCAATCCACTTTTCTTTAGGGGCAGAGTTAGAATAGGCATCACAACATATGATGCAGTACCATTCTTGTTCGTTATCAGAACTGTCGTCATCTTACAAAACTCTTCTCTGAGCGGGGATCTTAGTCGGTTTTTTGTTTGTTTACCATTTTCCTTGCCTTTTCCTTAAACCTTTTATATATTTTCACTTTCTTCCTTCTTCTTTTTATTAGCCTGTTCTTCGGCCAAAGCATTTTTCTCTGGAATGTCTGTAAGAATAGCTGTCTTTCTTTTCGTGTTCTTTATTACCTGATGGTTCGCTCGTACAATCAACACTGCAGTCACTTTGCCCACGAACATTAAGCTTTAATAATGATGGACTAGTCTCATCTCAACATTGCTGCCCACGTAATTTGATCGAGATATTCAAGAGTTTTTTCTCGATTATTTTGAGGGACAAGCAAGTTTCTTGTACCTTGTGAAGGTTGATTGTCTGGCATCGGGCGATCTGTTACAAAAGACACTGCATGATCTTTGTCTGTAAATACGTTCGAATCATAAGGCTTTTTATATGCATTGCATATGTTAGCGGGTATTGCTGCCAAAGGTAAAGCGTATTTTACTACACCAGGTATAGTAAAAAAATCACAAATTGCCAGTTATTTTGAGCTTTAAAGCAGAATGTTTGATAAGAGCCATGTGCAACATTTTTTAGTTTACGTCCATCCTTGATGTCTGCATCAGCAGCCCTTTTTTGAGTTTGCCCACCTAAGATGTTGTACCCCTTTGTGTTTTCGTTTGAAACATACAATTTTGTCGATTTCATTCTGTCAACGGCAATAAATGCATCATTCATCATCATTTATTATGTCAAAAAGTAACTATTTTCTTTCTTTCATAAGTGTTCTCGTAAACATAAGCAATGTATAAAGAATATTGACTGCTTAAGAGTTGGTTGTGCCGCGGCACAAATAACCCCGGTTGAACGGCACATTTTACCCCAAATAATAGAGTCTGATATTTTGGCTCATATATAAAAATCACCCTGCTCGAAGCATTCAAATTATACTGCATAGCAAACTAGGATAAATAACAAACATTTTAATAAAACTCTCATATAAAAAAAACAAAAAACGCTAGCTTGTGACCAAAACATAGTGAAGCGAAAATATTTACTAACGTGACGTTTGAGATGAAAATATTTTCTAACATGCACTGCCCCTCGGTCCGCGTCGCTGGCGCAACTAAAATGACAGCCGCGTGTGCTCGTCTGTTAAGCATTACGCAACACAATACGATCGTATTCTATCTCTTACTGTTTTCGAGATATTCGCATCGGCACAATTTACCCCCGGCACTTTCAACCCCGCTCTCCCCTACTGAAGGACTAGGCATCGGGATAGAAACTATAATCTCCATTACAAATTCTAGCCAAATCGGGTCAATAGACGTAGCGTGAAGGGGTAACAAACAAACAAATAAAGTATTGTTTACATAAATGAAACCTCAAAAAATAAACAAAGCGATATTTATACCTAGTACCTTATAGATTACCTTACCTACAAAAAAGTCATATAAAAACATTCTTTTATAGGTAGTCACCGTTTGATACACTGATAAGGAACAAAGCGGCAAATCCATTAAACGCTTGACGGTTTCGGTCGTGCCTGGCTATACATAGAAGGTACATTTGAATGGAGAGTAGTTGTGTAGATAGTATGTATCTCCGCGTATTGTGTGCCATCAAGCATAACAAAGGTTACCATTGTGTGATGCACAAACACGCCACATCTGCTATATCCGCTACATGCATTCGTACGTACAATCACTAACAAAACTCGTCTCATCGCTAATGCGATTTTTCTAAAAGGTACAACAAGTAGTTACAGGTCCAGGATAAGGCAAGGTCCAAATGACGTATAGGAATTCAGAGCTTCCCACCACGCTGCTCCAATGCGAGTGAGCAGGCCTAAAGGTGATAATGTTTTAATCTTGTAACGATCATTATTATTATCATATACTAGGTAGGTACTCATAATGATATTATTAGCCTAATAATTTAAATATTAGGAGTGTAAGAGGAGGCTTACGCCATGGTTACAAGTTCATAATGTATCGCTATGATTAAACCGAGTAGGTTGGTATCTACCTAAATAGATTTAGACGCAAGACGCAACAAACACACACGCACATTTATTTCCATTTTCTTCGCATGTTGCATGGTAAATGTAAATTTTAAATAGGTAATAATTTTTTTTATGATTAATAGCTATAGGTACTAATTGAAAGAGCGGGACCTTCTGATACAGGTCTAGTGTACGTACCAGAAGTTTTCAGCCCTATCACTGATGTATCTACCACTGAGAACCAATACATTTTTATTTCACTTTCAATTATAATGACTTCTTTGCGCGATTTCTGAGATATTGAGGCATCAAGGGGGCTAAGGACTTTTACTGATAATATCTTGGAAGAAACAAAGGCCAAATATTTATTAAATTTTTTATCATGGGGAAATCGTCATGAATACCCCCGCACCACGAGGAGTCACGGAGGTTATCTCGGACTCATACTGACTAAATCCCCACGAAGTTCCACCTTACGGCATGGCAACGGAGACACAGGAATTAGCGACAATACCACGAACTCCGCCAGCGGATGTCCGCCGAAGCAGACCGACCTCGAGTACTAAATGCCAAACACGTTAGAGGCGTACTCGAGGGCAGGTCTTAACAGGTCAAAGGACAGGCCCTCTGAAGGAAACGTAGACAGATGCCTCGTTCATCCTCTTGCCCTTGACCTTCAAACGCCAGTAGCAAACATTCGCCGACGTAACCGCGAAATGGTCGGATGCAGCTAGCACGAGCTGCATCCGACCATGGGGCCATCCACACTGGTCCTCCACCTTGTCGAGCATTAGCCATCTGCTAACAAATATTCTATATCTTGCTAACTATTTCATAGCCTAACTCAGAAATCGAATGTAGAATCTCGTGATCCGTATCGTCCGCAGCCGGACACGTTTAACACGTAGAGCAAGCAGTTAATTTACTGTTTATGGATTTATTTATTATTGGCACGTTAAAATACAAAAGGAATTTTTAAAAGATAACTAAGTACCTACTTAGGTACCTAATTAGTATGTCGGTAACTACCTACTATAAGACAATTAGTACCCACCTACTTTCTTGAGAACTTCTTTCTTAAGAACCTTTACGTATCTGTAAAATTTCAAAAGGTTAGTAGCTAAGTAGCTACCTTTGCATCCATCTCTCCAGATATATTGTTATGTTAAAAAATCTCATTGGGTACTTAATTATATAAATACATTTTCCGATTGTCAGTAGGCAGTTACGTGTAACGAATTATAGCAAAATTGAGCAAAAAAGGGACAATTCGCTTTGTTGGTACTATCAATGATTACTAGTCATGATTTTCCGGTAAGCCACGCCTTCCTATATAAAATGCAAGTTCAAAGTCATGCCATCCTTAATGTGACAATTGTAGCCGGCGACATGCGACGAAATAACTTTTACCTCTTAATAACTGTTGCTTTATGCTTATTTGTTACATTCAGTTTTGGATATCAGGTGGGTACCCACATTAAAATTCATGTAAAGAGTAAATGGGCACTAGTCTAGTCATCTATATTCCACCTAAGTTTTCTGTCTTTTCATCAAATGTGATTACAGCCAAGCTTTATTAAAGAAAATTCAAATCCATTTCAAGCCCAGAGTCAAGAAATAGGTGGCGACTGGCGATACACCCCTGTTCCTCGAAAAGCTTGTTAAATTTTCCTCGTGGAGCAGCATGGTGGATCTATGCTCCATATCCCCTCTTCTATAAGGAGGCCTGGCCCAGAAGTGGGCCTTTAGCAGACTGATAATGATGATGATAAAAGAATTACTTATTAATATTATTTAAAATGTCCCTAGGTATGAATTTAAAATTTTGTTTTTGTGTTTCATGTTTCAGGTCACATTTGAAGACTCAAGTAAGCATTATTATACATTTATTTTGGTGATTATTTCATTTAATAAGTAAAAATATAAATACACTCCTTAGTAGGTAAAGATCATAATAACAGATAATGAAAATTATTACCAACTTCTTCTTCTTAACATTATTCATGTTAAGAAACTGTACTTAATAATTAGGTATTCATTGTTTGTAAATATTTTATAAGGGTAACTAACAAAAATGGTTTTTTCTAGATGCCTCGCATCAGGCCAATAATATATTAAGGGAGAAACGTCAACTAGAGGACTTGGAGAATGAATACCCCACACCTTCAGCTCAGGATGCAGAAGAAGAGCCAAGTTTTTGGGATAGAGTAGTAAAAGTAGCACTCAAGTTGTTTAATAAGTTTATTGAATGGTTGAACTCTTCATAATGAGTATATCTTATTAGGTATTTTTAGTACTTATTTTAAGTTATATAATAAATGGTCATGATAACTACCTTGCTTTGATTAATATAATCACATTAATTGTTAATGTAATTAAATTAATAGCTACATAAATGTACAAACTCAGTTTAAAGTAGAAAAAATAATTTAACATGTTTCGAAATATATGTATTATTAAACTTACTTTACTACCATAATATATGAGTATCAGAATAAAAAGTAGCTTATCTACTAGTTCTACGCCCAACTTATCTACATCAAATATAATTATACCATTATTTTTATAATTCACAATGTTTTTTTTTAATTTTCAACAATGCTTGTAAAAATAAACACTAAAAAATGTATAAAAAAAACCAGTCTATCTCGAGGGACCAAGCAACCGGTGGTCAGGGCTCCAGAATGAGGAACCTCTTCATAATATGCACCATCTTAAGGACCACCTTCTGTATCCAATTTTTATACTTATTCCTTTTTCTTTCCTTTTTTCATGAGATTGTCATGTGGAACAGTTATATAAACAATAATGATTATTATTATTCACCTAAATAGTTTAATTCCCAAAAAAATTACATTCATTAAATTTTTCATTCCTTTACAGGATTCCTTTTATCTATCAGATTGTCATCAGAGATATTTAATGGGTTGTAATTCTTCTTTAATGACAAAGCTCGGAGACTTAACTGCTGACTATCTTCAGTAGGTTTAAAGAATGTATTAGCATCTGCCCTGGAGTCACACAGAGCCTGAAGAAAATTTAAATTGTTTTTATGAAAGTTCTTGCTTTTGTGTGCTATTTCCACAATAGCTTTGTCAAAAATTGCAAAGATTTTCGGATCGTCCGCCAATGGTTTGCCTTCCAGAGCATCGGCTAGCATGTGGTATGCTTTTTTAAAATCATAGCCCCCGGTGCATGCGGCAGTTGGTTTGTCTTCGAACTCAGCGATTAGACGTAGTGCAGCCGCTGTTTCCGTTTCGAGCTCTTCGAAGTCATGCGATTCAATCAAAAAATTGGCCCACCCTATTAAAGGCTCCGTCGGCATTTTCATTTTGCGTTCCTTTTTGTTTACTGGCGGTTGTATAGACGACGACACATCGCGTATGTAAAAATCTAATACTTTTTTAATTTCATCTTCAGTTTTGTTGGGAAGACATTCTTTGAGGCCCTTGATGTCAAAAAGTCCAACTTCTTTTAGAGCTTCTAACAAATCAAACATATCATCTTTGGTCCAACCTTCTACTTTATTTTCAGACGAAGTCGACGTACTTGCCATTTTTCCAAATATATGGTTATTTGCTTATAAAAAGTATATATGGAGTAACAAGGCTTTGAATTTTTAATTCCGTGGAGTTCTGACTTCTGAGTTCTGATGTATGAACTATGAGTATGACACTTACGAGTTCCGATCAATAAGACTGCGCACGACTGATGGCGTACTAAATGTTGCCAGAATTGTACAGACTTTATGACGCGCCTTTTTTGGGGTTATGATGTTTTTTTTAGGATACATAGGTAGGGAGGTAAGGGAGCATTGGGCAGTCAGGAGGTTTGGTCACCCCCTCATTCCTCAAAATCTTTTGTCTTTTTAACCACTATACTATAGTTTAATAACTGGCAAAACCGCTTATCAAAAGTTTCAGCTGTCATTTGAATTAGTTGTCAAGTTACATGCTCTTAACGGTTTGTTGCGTACAGAAGTAAATATTTTAATTATGATTTGAAGAAACATAACAAAGAAATCTGCAAGAAAGTGTAAGTATCTGTGTTAACTTCTTCTATTGTATTTAAAGAAGATTATATTTACCTGTCAATTAGGATTCAACATATTTTGATTAAAATAAACTTATTCAAATTTATTTGAAAAGTGAGGGTATAACATTGGGCACGTTGGTAGGAGGGACGTTTGGACATGTCCAATACTCCCTCTGTTTATAGTGTATTTTGCTGTCATACATTTGTGCTTTTATGATATGCCTATTAAATTGAATGGTTAATCATTTATTTTCAGGTCAATGCCGTTTTCACCAGAAGCTACAAGTTTATCATGGGCCACAAGTTTCAATAAGATTTTGAGCAGTATTGATTCTAAGTTACAGGTCAATAACTGGCAGGAAAACAAAAGATGACTTTGACATAATTATACTTGTGGGTAGACAGGTACTAGCGCCAATTTGCGAACAAAACAGCAAGTAGCCAATACCTTATAATAGGCCCACATATGTAGCACTTAAGACTGTCAACGTCAGATCATTCGTTAACAGTATTAGGTGTCTTTACAGTACAAATAATTTCCCGAATGATTCGTTCTGAATGGTCAAATTACCTAGAAGGTTTTTGATATTTTGAAATTAGTATCGCGAAACGCTTGAGTAACCTTTCATATCTCCAAAACTACAAGTCCGATTTGACTAATTATTTTTTTGTTAGACTGCAAGTACACTGCAAGTTTCATCAAAATCGGTTCAGTAGTTTTTGAGATAGAGAATTTTTATGTTTGTGTCGCATATCTCCGGAACTACAAGTTCTATTTAAGTAATTCTCTTTTTATAGTACTAGGTATTATTCAGCTTAGGGAACACTGGAAGTTTCATCAAAATCGCTTCAGTAGACGATCGATTTTTCGAAGTAGCAATGGTCCTGCAATGCCTTCCATTCAATATTCACTAGAATCATCTGAAGATTCGGATGTGTCTCCCGTAACATAATAAAGTTGTCCATTTCTACATCCAGTAGTCTATCTAATTCAAAGTGTTTACCTTCGATTTTTTCCACATGTTGACAGACATTGACCTATTCTGCTATCGTTTTTGTATTAAATGCATCTTCTGTAAAAGAAGCAATTCCTTTAGAAGCGGCACATTTTTCTCGGCAATGCGCCTCTTCAGAATAGCTCATATTTTTTCAATAGGATTTAAGTCACACTCACAGTGATAGGGAAGTGAGCGCAGAAGTTCATAACCATATTGATTTAACAATTTGTTCTTCTTTATATTGTAGGTCCCTTTTTATGCGTTTTGATTAGCCCATTGTGGGAGCCTTATTTATTTGTGTGCAACGCAAACATTGTGTGTATTACGCATTATCCATAACCATAATACAGTTAGATGGCCAACTTGGAACAATTTTTTCTTTCATCCATCGTACCTATGAAGTTTGCAGAGTTCATGTCATCATGATTTTAATCACTCGACTTTGACTTTGAATTAAATATTAGAGGTCCATTTTCAACGAATACAGTTTTACCACCTTCATGAGCTATAAACCATCTTGCGGCATCGCTATCTGAAGAAAGAATATGTATCGGGCTCCTCCTCTTGAAACATTTATCACTGCGACAGCATTGCTTTGAAACCTTTACTTTCGTTGATATCGAAGTTTAAAAATGCAGACTTTACTTATCCAAGTTATTAGCGGTTATGGTTAAAAAAACAAAACACCGTCCGTTTATCACTGCGGCACAACCGAGACCCAGTATGCATTATCGATGGCCGAGACTGTCTATATGTCGAGCGCATACCGAGATCGAAGCGCGCGCAGGTATATCTCGTGATTCGTCCGCTTATATGAAGAACGGCTGAACGAATTTGTCTTATCGTGGTCTTGAAATGTTCGTGGAGGTCTATGGAGGGTTTAAAAGGTGAAAAAAAATTCGAATAATTGCCGGGAAAATTTATAAAAAGCGCGAAACTGCCGCTATGGCGTGCAAATTAAGTTGACCTCCTCCGTGTTACATTTTATATACTGAATAGAAGTCAGTATTTTGGAACTGGTATTTTTCATATTATCAAGCTATACCCATCAGTATCCATAAATATATTTTGTTAATGTTAATGTACTGTACAACTGTTGGACAATGTTTGACAAAAATGTAAATCTTTAGTAGGTACACGGTACAGGACGATATTGCTTGATGGGTAAATACAAAAAAAATGAAATTGAGATGACGAATGTGGAATGGTAACACTTCATATGAGTCTGTCTTTAAAATTAGAAGGGTACCTAAGAGGGTTTCACGCGATTGAAGTCGCGGGCGACTGCTAGTAATTACAACAATTACATTATATGTTCTAAGTATAATATGTCATTGTCTGGTCTATGCTCCTTGGTCTATGATTGTCAGTGTCGACCTGTAATGTCATTTGTCAGGTACATAGTACATACTTAATTGTCATTTGTGATATCATATGTCAATGCATTGCGTGCGTCTGTTTAATGTTTATGTTTTCCGGGTTTTAAACATTATTAACTCTTATTCCAAGGCAAATATTTTTATAGCTAAAGTAGCAAATTAACATTAATACCGAATCCACAATGAGTATGAGACCTGACGACCATCGGCGGAAATGGGACAAAGACGAATTCGAAAGAATCGCAGAGGAACGAATAAGAGCAGAGCTAGACGAAGAGGAAAAATTAAAAAAGAAAGGTAAGTGTTTGGTTTACGTATTTTAACATACTTTCAAAATTATAACTGATAATTGCTTACTGTAAACATCTATAAAAGATTGTACAGCTTCTTGCATGTTTTGCATAGAATTGCCACCCCTCTCGACCCCTCCCCTTGACGATATGCCCAGGTGTAGATGTCCATTGGCTACGGTGATAGATCCCTGGTTCAGAGCACTTACTGTTGTATGATCAAAAGCTACACTTTGATTTATATATATCTAGATCTAGATAAAATTGTTAACTCTTGTCAAATTGAAAGTTGTGATATTATTAGACACAATATTTTTTCTCTTTATGCACAGCTCCTGCGGTAAAAAGAGAATTGTTAAAACAACGAGAATACAAAGTTGATTTGGACTCTAAGTTGGGCAAAAGTGTTGTGATAACAAAAAACACACCCACCTCACAATCTGGTGGATACTACTGCAATGTATGCGACTGTGTTGTCAAGGATTCCATTAACTTCTTGGATCATATCAATGGCAAAAAACACCAAAGGAATCTTGGTATGTCCATGAAAATTGAAAGGAGTACCTTGGATCAGGTAATATTTTAAGCTACAATTATTATTAATATAAGGATCAAAATCTTGTTTGCGATGCATCAGTGAGGAAAAACAGAAACTGAATTGCAACTCAGTCACAGTTATTACATTGGGTTATACAATTTATATAATATAAATGTAGCATGAAACCTCTACATTTATAGCTTGTTATTCCACTGGTTTTTGTTTGTGGATTTAGATATCAGGCTTTGAATTATTCTTTCTACCAAGAAATATCACCATTATAGGTTGATAATTATGCATTTAGCTAAATGCTGATACCAATTACCATAATCTGTCATTTGCATTAACAAATTGATATTGGTCTAATCAAGCTAGCACCTTTTCCAAGGATCATGGCAACCTTATGTTTGAATCTTGAAACAGATTTATTAGGCCTTCCCTTCAGAAAACTAAAAATTTCATAGTAGAACGAATAACTTTTCTAGATTTTTTAAAGAATTTTTCCATGCCTCAACCCAGCGTTCAAACTCAAGACCTCATGATCAAAGCCACATAGGCTAACCACTAGACCAAAGAGGCAGAGGCAACAGGATTAATTTTCTAATGTTTTCTTTAGTATTAGAAGTAAGATTCAGTATTAGTATAAGTAGATGTAGTATTATAAGAAGGGCTGTGCACTACTTTTTATTATACTACTCTATAATCCCATCAAAATTTTAAATACCCTTGAATATATTTATATATGTAGTAATAGGAAACTTAACATAGTTATTATATAGAGATGAATATCTTAGCCTTGCATAGATTAACTATGCAGGTGCAGAGTCTCTCAAGTGACCTAGAGAAAAATGCTAAACAAATGTAGGCATGCTTAAGGGTACCCTTTGTAACTGGTCAACATTTGCCTTCTATGCTCAAATTATTCTCCCTGTCTAACCAAATCTGGTAGGATCGCTCTAGCAGGTTCCTACTAGATTTGGTTTGGCTTCATTCTAGAATGGAGCTTACTGCAGGTCTAGTCAGGCCAAGGTCTTTGAGTAGGTTGTAGAGATTTTGCTGGTATACCTCTCGCACCCATTTCTACTACAAATGAACCAAATAGCCATTTTTTATTAGTTTTATTAGTATGATGTTTAGGGATATTTGTGTCTCATGGCTTAGTGCCACAACAAGTAGTTACTATATATTTAATTTTTTTTTTATCGCCTACAAGTTAGCCCTTGACTGCTATCACACCTGATGTTAAGTGATGATGCAATCTAAGATGAAGGCGGGCTAACTCGTGAGGACTAGGATGTAAATCCACACCCCTATTCGGTTTTTACACGACATCGTACCGGAACGATAAATCGCTTGGCGGTAGGTCTTTGTCGGTAGGATGGTAACTAGCCACGGCGAAAGCCTCCCACCAGCCAGACCGAGACAAATTAAGAAAAATCTCAATCTGCCCCGCCGGGAATCGAACCCAGGACCTCCTTCATATAAATCCACCGCGCATACCACTGCACCACGGAGGTCGTCAAAATTTATTTGTTTTATAAAAGGAAAAAGTCTGGTCCAGATGTCGAAATAGCTACATCTTCTGAGATTTTATGTGTCCATTAAAACGGTCCAATCAGGTGCAGTGTCTATTTTTCATTGAATAGGGCTTGCTTGTGGAGATATTTAATATGTAATTGATTTTTAAAGGTTAAAGCAAGATTTGCACATAACAAAAGAAAGTTGGAAGAAAAGAAAGATGAATATGAACTTGACACTCGGCTCAAAGAGGCAGCAGAAGAAGAAGCTCGACTGAAAGAACTGCGTCGCGAAAGACGTCGAGACAAGAAACGTAAGCTCCAGGAAACCGAAGACACGGATGATGTTCCCGCTCAATCAGAATTAGCACAGATTATGGGCTTCTCTGGATTTGGCGCTTCTAAGAAGTAGTAGCACTGAAACAGGGCAAAGTTATATTTACTACTCGTTATTGTAACATCTATGTGAATAGCTTATAATGCAAATAGTAAGTTAATGTATTGTGTAGGTACATCTCAATAAATAATTTCCAATGACAATTTGTGATGTATTTATTGCCTCCATTTATTTATTCATACCTATAAAAGTAATTATGCACCTTCCACCATAGACAGCATCTTCCTATACCAACAGGCATAATTACAACCAAGCGCAGCCCTATACAGTGAAAAGAAATTCGTGTACTACCTGATTCTCGCTTCGTCTACATAAAATTAGGGGTGATGGTGATTATACTTATAAAACATATAATTTAAAATATATTATAATAACTAGCAGAGCTCGCGGACTCTGTTGTTAGAAATATTTTTGCCCAAGCCCGTTTGTCCGTAGTACTTACAATATGCGGCCGGCCTTAGTGTTCATTAATTTTTATTGTGTGAGTGCAAAGGCAATTCGTGGTAATATATATATTTTTCACTATCGAAAAGTAGAGATTACAACGAACAGAAATCACATTAACTTTTTGAAAAAAGCCGATATTTTGACGGTGAATTTTCGATTTTAGTTTTTCAACGGTTACTTTTTCCATGTTAATTCAAAATAAGTTGAGAAATAAATATTGCAAATCAAACAAATTGCAGCGTATTAAAAAAGTGAGTATTCAGTTCACCAAATTTCGTGAAAAAAAAAATTTGTAACAAAAACGTACAAAATAGAATATAAAGTGATTTTACTAAGAAAACGTGCTTGCAATAAATTCGACTAAGCTAGATTACTGCGTATTGAATTCTGATGTTCTAGAAGTGCTGCAGTACGGGAGCAATGGCAACGGGTTGTGGAGCTTGCCACCACTGCTGATGTGACGACCACGTCCGCTCTGTCAAGAGAGTGACGACGAAGGTTTCTGTGTTGCTATAAAAAAAATTGCAAATTTTTGAAATATATGTCTTATAGCTGTAGGAAGTATGTTTTTAAGAAGGTGTTATGTCATCATTTGTAATAAATACAATAATCTTTTTTTTAAATAAAAATAAAATGTCCATGATTGTTACGCTTTTAACCGACAAAAAAACACGGAGAAGGTTATCAATTCGACACGTAGGTATATTTTTTTATTTTTATGTATGACCACGCATAACTTTTTACAGAGTTGTCCGATTTTGATAATTCTAAAAAGAAAAATAACTGCGTCATTTAGCCCTGTGTGCACCAAGATTTCGGTTATCATAACCAACGGTTAACATAAGCTAACGAAATTTAGTTGCTAATTTACTTAAGCATATTCTATTTTTTATTATTTTTTTTTAAATTAGGTAATGTATACCTAATACCGAGCAAAGCTCATCCAGGTACTGTAATGTGACATGGAAAACAGGTGATTAGTAAAACAATATGAATAGTATAAAATTATATAATGATGTACTGTATAATGAATGCGAAATATCTGCTACAATAATGTTAATAATGAAGATTTAATAAGTGTATTTGTTTTAAGGAACCGGCGCAATGGCACTTCATTATGTTTATTTAGTTGTATCATTAGATACATATTATTTTCAAAAACAATATTTAGGTACATAAGAAATGAGAAAAGGTTTTCATAAACACTATATTGCAACTTTAAGAAGATCTGCATACTATTCACTTATTTACATTGTTTTTAATGTCTTTAAATTATTCGCGGCATCGTATACCTTATAGACTAGCCTTAACGACGGAACAACTGGTTCAAAAGTAGTTGAAACAATATCTATGCTATCAAGTACGGACCGCACATTTACTAATATCGGATACTTCTATCGAAAAATCAATCAACATAATGATATAGCAACAAGAACCAAAATAGTTGCGCAGGCATATAAAACTGTTTCAATTTACTTAAATCTTTCTGTGATATCTCTTATTTTATAATTTTTTATTAGCAAGGACATTAGGTAGGGTTGCCATTTCTAAAATTTGTAAAACAGGACAAGACGCGTGAAAACCCCGGATTTTATCCGAAAGCCGGACATGTCAACAAGATCTTTTAGGCCTGTGTGCACCAAGATTTCGGTTATCTTATGTTAACCAACGGTTAATATAAGCTAAACGTAAAATTTACTGTTCACGACAACCCGTACGCCGGTTAAGGACGTAAACCGGTTGCTTATCTTAACCGAGCTTACGTTCTTAACCGGCGTACGGATTTTCGTGAACAGTAAATTTATAGTTAGCTTATGTTACGTAACCGTTGGTTATGATAACCGAAATCTTGGTGCACACAGGCCTCATGTAATAAAAAATAGTTGAAAATGTCATAAATCACCTTTTTTTATTTGGAACTGTGAATATACTTGGTTCATCGGTTGATCGTGGTGTGGTGCGAGCATAGTGCGTGTCTCGCGGGCGGCCCAAATTTTTTAAAACCCGGTCTACAAATGAAACCTTCCCCGGATGCCCTCTAAACTAGGACAAATGCGGGAAAACCCGGACGGATGGCAACCCTAACATTAAGACACACAGTAGGTATGTAATTTCATAACATTTTGTGTTTTTTAAATCTCAATTTCACACAATTTTCTCTACCAAATTATCGAACAACAAAATTAAAACTGATGAATGGTAATACGAAAATTGATCCGATTCTAGTTAATATGCGTCTGAACTAAAAGAAACAACTTAACACTAAATATTTAAATATAAATGCAGATTTCGAGAAATCTAATTACAACTTCAATAGGGACTACATGCTTTTAGGAATACTGCATTATATCTTTGAGAACATTCAAGTCCTTAGTTAAACAAGTACAACTTAATAAGAAAGGATAACTTAACCTAATATTTTTATATTGAGACATCAACAAGGCGCTACTCAACGGTATATATAGATAGGCGTTGTAACCGAGTCAGTGTAAACATTCTCAATCCTAATTTAACAACAATAGAAAGATAACTGAATCGTTTAAATGCAAGTTTCCAAGCAAATCGTTAAGTATTTTGAACACAATGGTGTAACTCTCACTTAGAACTGTAGGTAGGTACATAGCACAGGGAGACTTCTATATCAATGCTATAAGAGTAGGTGGGATATATCACTAGAACGGAGTAAGAAGGAGGTCAGAAATGGACTGAGACAGGTGTCGTATTCGCTCAACAAACAATGCTGCAGTCAGAAGCTCTGCGATCAGAGATGTACCAGAAAAAAAAGGAAAATTAATTAGGCAAATCATTAACAGAAAAGTTGTCACGACACTTTTTGATTAAAGGATTTTCGGTGTACAACAACAAACGCGTGTGTGGTATTTAGGCAAATCACTTAACTTTATGTATTATTTTTTTATTCATTGCAAGTTAGCCCTTGACTCCAGTACTATCTAACATGCGCGCTAACCTGTTAGGAGTAGGATGAAATCCACACCCCTTCGGTTTCTACACGACAACGTATCGCAACGCTAAATCGCATAGCGGTACGTGTTTGTCGGTAGGGTGGTAACTAGCCACGGTCGAAGCTTTCCACCAGCCAATTACTGGACCAATTTAGAAAACTTAAATCAAACCAGCTGAAAAACTAACCCAGGAGCTCGAAAACAAGCTCGAACTTGTCTAATAAATCTACTGCGCATACCACTGAGTCACGGAAGGCGACAAACTAATTCAAATTTCTTTACTAAGTATATAGCTGGGTTCTCCGCGCGGTACAGACGTTCGCCAAAGGGAAAGGCGCAACCATTGACGCGCGTCTGTCATAGAAATGAAAAATGTTCCAGCCACTCGCTGCTTTGTCATCACATCCCCGCTATATATACATATATGTGTACGCACTATACCCACACTCGATTGACTTGAAGTTCAGCAGAGTTACTTAATTTCGTGAGGTGAACGTTCATTAAGAACAGGCTTGTCGATCCTGTAAGAGAGCGGTATAAAAGAAGTAGTGACTAAAATCGAAAAAGGTATGCCGAGATGGTGGAATCGCACAGCTAGTGTTTGTATAACGTAGATCGGCTTATATTATTATTATTGCATGCATAACAGTCCTCTTGTTCAAAGGTTTCTAAAAATATTTCCAATGTCGCACTCTGAGAGCTATTCTGGCTTCTGACTACAGGCTTTGGTCATTGAAACATCGCAATAAAATTACAAGCAAGTATTGAGACCTACTCTATTGCACACAAAACTTATCTACATAGATAGCCCAAAGGTTAAGCGAGTGAAGTGAACTGACATTTGCTGTCAGTTAGTCAGGCCATTAATTAAAAAGAACGACTATTATGCGAAAACCTATAGCGCACTCACACGCTAAAATTATTAGATCAAAGCGTTGGATCAATTTGAAATACCAAAATTTGTATTTCTTTGTGCCATTTGAAAATTCATTATATTTGAACAAAGTTTGAAACAGTCCGTTTAATACAATTACTTGAATGTTGGCCCACATTACTTTTGGAATTGTGAAATTGGTTTCATATAATATTTAATTGAAGCAGTCGTTACTCTGCGCCTTTTATATAATAAAAAGGCGCGGTAAAAAGCTTAATAAATAAAATGTATCGGAGCCCTGGAAATATCTAGTCATTCTCTGAAGATGTTTACAATATACGTAGCAGAAGACATTGACGCCAGAATGGATTTGAAACTGAAGCTTTTCGAATTAGAAGTTCAAAGAAGTTCGAAGAATTTAAAATGATTAAATGATAAGAAATGTTAAATGATTTGACAATATCATTTAACATTTGACTGTTATATTAATTGCAAATCTTCGTGTCAAAGTGAATTCATATCTATATTATATTATTTCTGGTATGTTTCTTGCTGGTTGTTTTTCTTACTAACTACGTAGTCTTACTATATTTACAAATAAAAACAGTATGAGTCGATTCTTGAAATAAATACATCGTACAAACATCTCGCTTGCATCTCATCGATCATGCCACCTTCAGTTCGACTGTCAGTCTAATATGGCAAAATGTCATTCAAGAATACCGATTTCTGTTACATCCGCGTTGCAACCGTTGTACATCGGCTTCAAAACTGATGTTTTTTTCAAGAATTGACATACAGTGCTCTACTTGTCTTGTTAACTCAGTTTGAGTTTTGTGTGCATAAGAATAAGCATCATTATAGTAATATATCTATATAATACAAATACAATATAAAATAAAGGTACAACGTTGGATAATAGAAGGTAGGCGTCTAACTTAGTAACACTTACTCAAATGAATAAGTAATATTAAACGAATATTTACTTTCCATTAAATCTTTGAATAAATGAATCATACAGCTTGTAACAATAATTTATAACACCGAGTATGTAAGCCTTATACAGTCGTTATTAACAAAAGCTCAATTACATATTTTACAATTAAACATCTCCAAGATACGAGTTAATTGTCGTTACAAAATACTCATTAAAAAATAATGTTTCATTTACAAGCAAAGTAGCCATCGCTGATATAAAATATACCTACAAGAAACTTTCACTGAGTGCGAAATTGCTTTTGGAACGAAGTTTGCCGCGCGTTGTGAAAGCTGTCGTCGCCTCGACAGAACTCCAAAACATACAGCGCGGGGGAACACAAACAACAAACACGTACGTCTCCCCGAACACGAAATATATAAATACAACAAAACCAATAATTTTTTTGTCGACCTCCGTGGTGCAGTGGTATGCGCGGTGGATTTATAAGGCGGAGGTCCTGGGTTCGATTCCCGGCGGAGCAGATTGAGATATTTCTTAATTTGTCTTGGTCTGGCTGGTGGGAGGCTTTCGCCGTGGTTAGTTACCACCGACAAAGACGTACCGCCAAGCGATTTAGCGTTCCGGTACGACGTCGTGTAGAAACCGATAGGGGTGTGGATTTTCATCCCACTCCTAACAAGTTAGCCCGTTTCCATTTTAGATAGCATCATCACTTAACATCAGGTGTGATAGCAGTCAAGGGCCAACTTGTAGGCATTAAAAAAAAATTATGAAAAAGCAAATTATATCTCAATATTACAATATCAGAACATACGCTGTTGTGTTTACGAAGTCGAGAGAGTATAATATTTATAACTTCGTTCCATCCGGGTATCCCTTGACACCTCTCAACTTTTTTTACTATACTTATATAAAAACTATTCCAAATATTGAAAGGATTTTTAATCTAATCTATAGTTTTTTATGGTACGTAATACAGTATCAATTCTATAAATATTATACATTTTGCTTGTTAAAGTTTCATGTGTATGTATGTGTATATTTTATATCAACGTAGCTCTAAAAATATTTACGTAACTTAAACTGTATAATATCGATTATGTGCATTCATATGGAAAAAGCTGCTACATCGGTAAAACTTATTGTATATACAGGCAGTGAGTACAAAATTATTCATATACTTATTCAGTTTACGGGCAGTGGTTCATTACAACAAGACACGAAATCAAAACATATAGTTTCAAACTTGCAGCATCCACATCTGGCGTAAAATCAACCGACAATGTGCTTTTTAGTTATGCTTAGCACATCTAGACGGCGCATCACTATAGGTAATAAGTAGTATGAAAATAAAAAAAATAATAAAAAATTGAACTGACTCAAAACGCACTAAAAATTAAATAATAACTGCGTCATTTAGTTGCTTTAATTTATTTAAGCATATCTATGAAGTCGGTGCCAGCCCAGTTTAAGGAACGTTTATTTAACGAAGCAGCAAAGTACTTTGTGGTTTCAGGGTAACATCCTTAAAGTAGAAATAAAGTTCATAGTTCATTATAACCACTCAGCACCGCATCGCCTCATATAAATAGTATTATTTTTTAACCGAAAAAATGGAGGAGGTTCTCGATTCGACGCGTATATTTTTTATGTATGATCACGCATAACCACCTCCACCGGTGTACGGACAAACTCATTTGAGTTTTTGTTGCACCGCTTTAGCAATGTCTTAATGTTATATTAAAATGAATATATTTTAGTTGTTAATAATAAAAATAAATAATCTGATGAAAGCCGAAAAGGAAAAAGTATCAAAATACTTGGACCTTGCTCATGAGATTACCGCCATGTGGAATGTTGAGTCGACGGTTCCTCACTCTGGAGTCCTGACCACCGGTTGCTTGGGCCTTCAAAGGCCCCGTAAGTGGAGCAGTAAATTTTTTTTTATAAATTTTTAGGTGGACTGACGACATCAAACGTGTCGCAGGGGGCCGCTGGCAACAGCGACTCGGGATCGTTGTTTGGAAGTCCCTAAAAAAAGGCCTATGTCCAGCAGTGGACGTCCACCGGCTGGTAATGATGATGATGATAATGATGAAATTTTTAAAAGTGTTTTTATATGTTTTTGTATGACATTGTTAAAAATTTAAATAAAAATTAACTTTTTACAGAGTAGTCTGATGAAGTCGGTGCCACCCAAGCTTTACTTTAAAACTTAAGCCACTTAGAATCCACAAAGTGCTTTGCGACTTCGTTGAATATACGTTCCTTAAATGGCAACGACTATGTTTAAGTAAATTATATAATATATTTAATATATAACGATATAAATATGTTTAGGTAAATTAAAGTAACTAAATGACACAATTATTTTTTACTTGTTAGTACGTTCTGAAATCGCTTAATTTTTCAATGTAGATTCCTACAGACACACTTACGTCAAATCGATTTGTTTGCAGGCTGTCCTAAGGCAAGGTGGTAAGGAGGGGGTGGTTACCTCTAATAAGCCAAGACCTTTACAACAAGATGTCTTTACCTCAGATGTGAACAAATGTATAGCTAAACATAAAATTAGATTAAATTATGTATCTTTACAAGTACCAGCGTGGCTCAATAATTTATTTTAATTTATAAGTTCTTTTCTGTATAATCTATTATTAATAAAGAAATATTACTCTTAAGTAGATCAAACGCTTATCGCAACACCAATGCTAACAATACCCGCAGGTAGAACTGCATCGCAAAACAAAAACACACAAAAAATAACATTATATTATTTACAGGGCATTACGTGGCATATAACGCCTTAATACATGCGGGAATCTGCGCCGATCTATGATATTTTGAATTCTATCTATATAATTATTATTTTATCGAAAAACAAATTCATATACAGAATCAAACATTTTCATAATCAACGTGCATGCAATATTTATATATATTAATCTAGTTCTAATAGGCCACATTTGGCATTAGCCAATCAGTATTGTGAACTAACTTTGTATGAATGTTTTTATACGAAATCATGATGTCTAATACTTTAGGACAAATAATTATGACGATATTTGTAAATAAATCAATTACGTGCAATTTGAAAATAGTTTTAAACATTTTATCGTTGTTTTAATTTCCTTGAAGAAGCAGAATTCTACGTATAATAATTTCTTCGACATTCTACATTGAGCCAATTTACTTTAAAATCAACCAATTATATATTAAAATCTTCAGGAACAAGTCTACCTATTGGTGAAACCCCCATTTTTTTTATCGACTACAAGTTGGCCCTTGACACACACACCTGATGTTAAGTGATGATGCAATCTAAGATGGAAGCGGGCTAATATGTTAGGAGTGGGACGAAAATCCACACCCCTTTCGGTTTCTACACGACATCGTACCGGAACGCTAAATCACTTGGCGGTACGTCTTTGTCGGTAGGGTCGCATGAAAATCCGTTCATATTCTTTGAGCTTATCGTGAACAGACAGACGGGACGGGCAAATTTATTTATTAATATGTAGTGATTGTAATTAAAAAAAATATTAGCTCAAAAATATCGATTACTCAATTTTAATGATTTTTGAATATCTTATGCTGTCCCGGCTCAGTGGAACTTATCATCCGGCATAATATTGTAAAGACCTCCAACAGTATTCAATGAAGAATTTTGTTTATTGAAGGCATTTTAACAAAGAAAATGTTGAAAACTGTTTTTTAATTATACGTAATTTATTTTCTCATAATTATTTATCTAAAATTATTTAGATTCCCGATTTAGTTTTCGATCATATTCATACAAAGTTAGTCCATGTTTAATATAGCATATATGCCAAATGTGGCCTCATTGGAATGAGATTACTTTAAATCAGTTTATCAAAAGTGCAAATATTAAAATTATAATGCAAAATATAATTTAAAGCCCCTATCATACACTTAAAACATTTAATTAACAGTATGTTAATTCTGACAAAGTAAATTAAGTAGTAAAATCTCGCAAGTCTGCATAAAGTAACAGGAAGTATGTAGTTTAATTAGCTTTAAACAAGCAATTCTTGTATATATATAATCTCGGAAACGGCTTCAACGATTTTCACGAAATTTTGTATACAGAGGCGAGTTTTTTTTATTAAATTCCACGGTATCAAGTATCAACTATATTGTAACAAATACAGAAACAGCTAGTAGTTTAATTAGTTACAATATATAATTTTATTATAGCATTATAAATGTGTGTTGTAATACGTTAACAGTTGATTTATAGGTTGTAATATGTATGCATGTTTATTATGTGACTACAGATCGACAAATTAGAATATATTGCATAGTAAAATTCCATATAAATTTGCGTTACGTTTTTAATTAGAATATTTGCTAAATCTATTGTTATTTGTAATTATTAAAATTTGACTGGAAATTTTGGTTGCATAAGGGAATGTAAGTAATAAATTAATACAACATTATGTAATAAAAAATAATAACATAAATAGGAAAACAAACAATTATATTTTATTATAAATTATATACAAAAAAGTGACCCTTTGAAATGTGGAAGCAAATTTTATTCCTGGGTCGCACTATGTACCTTCGTTGCTTTAATTTGAAGTTTCCGACTTTAAATAATTATAACTTTACAATATAATTCTACAAAATCTAAAAATAAATAAATATTTCACTGATTAACGATATTTTGACTTTATGCAGAGATACTTTGTAAAATCGGTATTATTACGGGTACAAGATCCACGAATGTGAAAAAACAGGGCACAGCTAGTTGACGAAAGCCATTTTATTATACTCTTTTAAAGGACTGTTGACCTTAAATTGGACTTTAAAACGTAATCTAATAAAATTTGCTACCACATGTGAATTCGACCCAAGACAATAACAACAAGACCCAAATGACAGACTAAATAAACGATACGATACTATAAATCTTATTGATATCATTATTACTGATACAGTCAGCAGCTAAAAGGCAAACATATAATTATGTATTTTATAAATCAATTAACTATCTATTAATCACTATAAATAAAAGGAAAGTATATCTATACAAATAACATAATAGAGAGAGAGAGAGAAAACTAGTATGATCCCTGTTTCAGATTGAACGATTTGACTTAGGACAATGTAATAATAATTCGGCACCAACATCGTTTATACAACAATAATTAAATAGATATAATTTAATTGATTTAAAAATAACATTACTGAATTGCATCTTTTGTTGCTGACGATACCCTATACGATAACAAGCGAAATAAAATATACACAAATACTATTGCGTCGTCTCGTACGTCGGTGACAGCGTCGGCACGGGCGCGTGACGAGACAAGATGGCGGCCGGCTCGTTGAGGAAACACTCGAAGTTGGTGTCTATGAACAGTTCCTGCAGGAAGCGCCGCGCGCACAGCATGTACGTGTCCCGGGATATGAGCGCGCACACGTCGGAATACACGCACGGGCTGCGGAACACGTCCGGGTGACGCTGTTTCAGTGTTAGGAGAGCGGAGCGCGCCTGGAAATGTTACAACTATTCTCAATATTCATTCACCTAAATACATAGCTCCATAGAAAGTAAATGTCTTTATGTATATGACGGCGCCTGCGTCATCGTACGCGACTGGAAAGAAGTCTGTGAACTGCACGTGCACCAGCTACGCCCTCTTGCGGCGACGCATCGTTCGATACCCCCACTCACCCCACTACTTGAGTTATTCTAACTTGTATAAAAGGAGCGGGTCTACAACTGGTGGGCAGTCTTGGCTCTGGCATGGCACGGTGCAGACGTTGTACTTTGCTTATCGCTTAACCTAGACAACTCTGATAATTAATTTGTGCAACCGAATTAATTATTACTCTCAGCTTGAGTCGCGGTGTCTTGGGGTTGCATTATTAACACGAGACGTTACGCATCATTGTAATACCATAATTTGCTAGTAGTAATTCACTGTTAATTAAGTTGCTGTTAATTATTCTTTCAGTTATCTATTTGTGGTTTAGTTAATTTACTCTAAATACAAAGGATTACCCTATTATTTTATTCACTATGTCCGACCCACTTTCGACATATACATTATGCCACACATTACATTAGTTGCTTTTAGTAGGTACTCTACAACTCAGCATTCTTGCTACAATCATCTAAAAGATCATGCAGCGCTGATGAAAGATGAGAAATTTGAAGCGTAAAGCACTCGCAGACAGCGGGCGGTTCATTCGATATAGTGAGCTCATACCCTTAGTACTCCATACATACAATATTAACTGCTCGAGATGAGGCAACGCGATCGGATGCCTGGTAGCTCTAGTGTGATATGATATAATTATGTTTCGATGTGAAACTGTCTAATTGCAAACCATCGTTCGTTATGCAGATGTTCGTCAAATTAAAAAATGATTAAAAAGTATTGAAATTTCTAAACTTTTTTTACAAACAATATGACAAAATACCGAAATTTTACCTACCATAATCGAAAGTTAGGTTAGATTAGAACATTTACTAAAATGGTGTTAAAAGCACCGACCTGCCGCAAGTGTATGGGGTTAGACATAAAAAGCACGTGGTGCAGCAACTGCGCCTGCGGGGCCGCGGCCGGACTCGTGCGCCCCTCCGCTCTACTACTGCTCGGACTTTCCAACTCTGAAAAAGGAAGACATATTTTTTTAAATTTTGTAAATAAACAAAAGGACATAGGTAAAAAATGTATGGAAGTCTGCCCCAGAGATGACCGGAGATAATATATATGTCATTAAATAGTACAGATGTTCTATTTAAATATTAAGTAATAAAGTTACTTGTAGCTAAGCAGTCGCTGATAAAAGTTATGAAGGTTGATAAAAGTTGACTTTTCATACTACGACGACGGTCACGTGATTCAGAACACAAAATATCTATTTAAATTCATATACTTTTGGTATATTTTCAAGTGATTGCTATGAAACATGGATAGTTGTTTAAAATTCATTGTGTATTTAAATAAAATAGTTAAATATGTGCATACGTTTCGACAGCCTGGGGCAAATTATGGCAATGTCCTTTAAGAATGAGATTTTTTTTTAATTTACTTATAAACAGTATTTGACGGTCACTTTATTACTATATATGTACTGTATATCGTGGTAATTTAGCAATTCCATAACCCTGAGCACATTTTTATTAAATTGCCGTGAATTTCGTTGATGGGCAATGGGTTAGGCGAACTCTCATACAAAAATCGATGTTCGCCTTTAACTTGCAAGATTTGATTACAAACACCAGGAAAAGTGAAATTAAATAAAAGCTTGTAGTTGACATACCAGCAAAGAAAGCCTCGCGCAGCTCGTGAGAGGACGGCGGCCTAGTCCTGACGCACGCCAAGCACTCCGCCGCCGCGTGCCTCCACACCGCCGCCTTGATCCCCGACATGCGGTTCGTATTCAACACGTTGCTGACCGAACTGTCATCTCTTGCTATCACATCGGCCTTCTTGTCCACAGATTCCGTTAAAGCTGCCTTATCCATCTCACTTTCTTTAATATTGCTGTCTCCTTCACTTGTATCCTGTTTGCATTCGCTGTCGCTTTTCACGTCAGTGCTTAATTTGCTCGTTAGAGCCTCTATTCGAGAGGTTTCGGAAATGTTTGCGACCGCAGACGCGCTCGGTGTCGCGGTACGAATGCTACCTATAGTAGACGCTGCAGGTACATCAGTGGCTAAAAACAAATACTATATTAATAACAACAAAAATCTCATAAAGTCTCTTATTGGATTAATGTTATAAACTTTACTATCTTTAACGATGTTTTGGCGCAAAATTGCCATGAAGCTATGGCGACTGTGGACATGATTATTAAGCTTCGGATTGGACTATTTGAGGTTACGTACTACCTCCCAATGATAGAAATTCCGTACTTGCCTACAATACTTATTTTAATGTCAAGCCAGCTATAACAAAAACAACTAACTAAAAATTATATAAAAAACTTTAAAACGTACGAAAAAGTAAAAACAACCATTTATACTAAAGCCAAACTGGATTGAGAATGCTTGTCAACAAACAAATTTTATAGTGAAGGTAGAAAATGCAACACACTTTATGCCTAATAAATTTAAAATTATGTATTGTTATGTTAAAAAATCTTATTTAAAAGATATTGAATATATTAATTAGTTTTAAACTTACTTATCTTATTAATTATCATGAATTCGTCATTAACCTAGTTAATTAAAACAATAGGTGTAAAATGACTAGTGATTTCTGCCTTCATATTTAATTTGTTTGTTGACAAGTATTCTCAATCGAATTTGGCTTTAGTATAGTTACCTTGATTTACTTAAGTTTCTATTAAGTCAGTGACATCTAAGTTTAAGAAAAGTTTATTTAATGAAGTAGAAAAGAAGTTTGTGGCATTTAGGTAACATCCTCAAAGTAGAACGCTTTGGTGGCACTGAATTCACCCATTCAAACAAAAAAGAAAATATCAAAATCGAACTACTCTGTAAAAAGTTATATGTGGTCAATACATCAAAAAAATCAAAAAATATACGAATTGGGAACCGTCGCCGTTTTTTCATCGATTAAAAATGGGCTGACAAAATTTTGTTTTTTCTTAATGGCAAAGATTTTTAGCACATGTCCATTGTTTACTCACTTTTAGTAAATGCTAAATTGTGATCTGGCGTAGTGGAGTCGGCCAAGAGAGACGTCACTCTGGTGATTCCCTTGTCGCCCTCCGCAACACTTTCTTTTGGTTCGTCCTCCCTGAATAATATAACGAATAATTAATTATCCTTACATATTATAAAACAAAATCCCCCGCCGCCTCAATCTGTCTGTCTGTTCGCGATAAACTCAAAACTACAGATTATCATGCGGTTTTCAACAATCGATAGAGTGATTCCTGAGGAAGGTTTATGTACTTATTGTTAAGATTTCGCGCAAATTGAATCAAATATAAAGATAATTGTTAGAAAAGTCGGTAAAATTAAGCCGCGTGGGAGCTTTCTTCGAAAACGCTGCTATTTGAGATATAACGAAACAATGACGACATCCGTGGTGCAGTGGTATGCGCAGTGGATTCATAAGATGGAGGTTCTGGGTTCGATTCTCGGTGGGACAGATTGGGGATTTTCTTAATTTGTCTTGGTCTGGCTGGTGGGAGGCTTTCGCCGTGGCTAGTTACCACCCTACCGACAAAGACGTACCGCCAAGAGATTTAGCGTTCCGGTACGATGTCGTGTAGAAACCGATAGGAGTGTGGAATTTCATGGTACTCCTAACAAGTTAGCCCGTTTCCATCTTAGATTGCATCATCACTTAACATCAGGTGTGATAGCAGTTACGGGCCAACTTGTAATCGATAAAAAAAATGCATGGCAGCATTATTCGTCTTTATTAGGAGTACAAATAAGTCCACGATGGCAAATATCTAATAAGGACATCTTGCTAAACCCATACTTTCTTAAAAAAATATCACATATTTTTTTAGTATTCTTAGAAGGTCGCAATATACTATTTTAAATATGAAAAAAAATGAACTTGAATGAATTATAATCATTAACATTTTTGATGGTGATCGTTACAACATTGGTAGTGCATGGTGGGTTCTGGCTCAATACTCACGCTGGAAACAGCTCCATAAGGTTGCGCGGCAAACATATCCCTATGTAGTAAGGCGAGCGCGGTCCGGACGGCGCGACTTGTATCGTCGCACAACTCGGTGCGAACACCCGCTGGGAACTTTCACCTTGCGTTCAATACTCACGCTGGAAACAGCTCCATAAGGTTGCGCGGCAAACATATCCCTATGTAGTAAGGCGAGCGCGGTCCGGACGGCGCGACTTGTATTGTCGCACAACTCGGTGCGAACACCCGCTGGGAACTTTCACCTTGCGTTCAATACTCACGCTGGAAACAGCTCCATAAGGTTGCGCGGCAAACATATCCCTATGTAGTAAGGCGAGCGCGGTCCGGACGGCGCGACTTGTATCGTCGCACAACTCGGTGCGAACACCCGCTGGGAACTTTCACCTTGCGTTCAATACTCACGCTGGAAACAGCTCCATAAGGTTGCGCGGCAAACATATCCCTATGTAGTAAGGCGAGCGCGGTCCGGACGGCGCGACTTGTATTGTCGCACAACTCGGTGCGAACACCCGCTGGGAACTTTCACCTTGCGTTCAATACTCACGCTGGAAACAGCTCCATAAGGTTGCGCGGCAAACATATCCCTATGTAGTAAGGCGAGCGCGGTCCGGACGGCGCGACTTGTATCGTCGCACAACTCGGTGCGAACACCCGCTGGGAACTTTCACCTTGCGTTAGAGGTTTCCAGTCATATTCTAACAGACTGCAACAAAAAAATATTATTGAAATTCACGACTACCCTCAACTAATAGTTATACCTATACTAAAGCCAAACTCGATTGAGTATGCTTGTCAACAAACAAATTAAAAATGAAGGTAGAAATCACTGGTCATTTTACACCTATTTTTTTAAATTAACTATTTAATAACGAATTCATGACAATAAATTAGATTAGTAAGCTTAAAACTAATTAATATGTTCAATATCTTTTAATTAGATTTTTTTAAATAACAAAACATAATTTTAAATTTATTAGGCATAAAATGTGTTGCATTTTCTACCTTCATTTTAAATTTGTTTGTTGACAAGCCTTCTCAATCGAGTTTGGCTTTAGTATAGTTGACTGGTTAAATTATATTTAGATGTGCTGTAGTGTCGCTTATTAACGCCATCTATTGTTAAGTTCAAGTGACACAGCAATATTTGAGCAACTTAACAATACAGTTTTTCATTGCCTGAAAACACTATGATATAATCATTGACATATTAATACTATGGACTTCGGGTCTAATGCAAAATTTACGTCAAAAGTGTCCCAAGATATTTTATACACACTAGGATGTATTTATGTTTTTATACACAAAATAACATTGTAATGTATGTCTTATCGTATTGTTATACAGTCTAATTTGCAACGGTCTAATTGCATGCAAACCAAATCCACTAATGTACAAAATGATATGCCACTCGACATAGTTCTTTACTTTGAAATTTTAAGTTCTCGATATTTTCCTCTTTTTAATTAAACTGAAAATATATTTTTTTTACTTCAATGACGTTAGATCACTTTTTAAATAACTGTTCCTAATTTCATGTAGATAATTCTTATAGTTATCAAATTAATATACCATTATGGTAAAAGTTATTTGATTAATATTCATGACATAAAAAATAAAAGTTGACATAAAAAATAAAAATTTTTGAATTGAAAATAATCAAATTATTTTCATTCAAAAATTAAGTAATTAAATAATTCAAATGTTTAACAACAAAATAACTCTATGCAGTCGTTGTTTTAAAACATTCTATTGCTCACGGCAGATCTGAACTAAATGTGGTTAATTAGATAAACATATTGCACTCCTTCTATCCTATACGCGGGTAGCGTATGGGAAAAAGACATAGATACTTTTGTTCATTTTGGTTGGTTATGCAATTCGTTTCTATAGTTTATTAAAATTTTAATAAAATAGCCTGTTTCTAAACAAAATAATACTTTAAAATCATCAGTAAATATTTAATTACTGAAAATATGGTACACCGTCTTCTTTTCTCACCTTACTCGGGTAGTTCTTACAAGTTTTTTATAACACATTACGGCATTATTGACGTGTATTCTGTCAGTCAGCTAATATGAGACTGAATTGCGATTGGAAATCATTTCGCGTTTTGGCTTACTTTTGGTTCGGACACTTTTTATCGCTGACCCGAAGTCCATAGTATTAATATGTCAATGGATATAATACTATTTTCTAATAAAATAAATAAAATGACACCTGGCTGGATCGATGAATCACATATATAGAATTTGTATCTCGAAAACGGCTATCTAGCTAGGTTTCATTTTTAGAAAACATAATTTTCAAAAAATACCGAGCAATGCTTTGTCAAGGTACTTTATATTAAAAAGCGTATCATATGTCAACCTAATAAAAAATATTTTGATGTTTTTTTTATATCCCTTTAAAAGAAAAATAAGTAAAAATACCTAAGTTTGGCCATTCGTTCTCTGGTGGACTTGGCTCGGTCTCGCAGAGAGGAGAAAGGTTTGGGCCTCTGGTTGGAGTCGTAGGGCAACCACGTCAGGACGTCGATGTCACTCGCTCCGCTCTCCGACACGTAGTGAGGCCTGTTGCATAAAATACTGATGTTGAAAGTTTCTTCATTTCGAAAATTTAATTTTTTTTTAATAAAAAATAAAACTGACTTCAAAACCCACTAAAATAATTGCGTAATTTAGTTTCTTTAATTAACTTAACAAAATCTATAAAATCTGTGCAAAGGAGAATGCCAGACAATGTATAGGACTTTAACCCACTAATAAAAACATATTGTACAACAATGTATTATGCATCATTTTATTGCATTTTTTTTACTATTTAATATAAATTACATTTAAAAGCTCTAGAACTCGGAGTATTCAACAAGAGCCTAACGTTGGTTGTCGTCCATTTCCGTATTGTTGTTCCGGTTGTCACACTTACATGACAGTCGCAAAGCTTCATTTTTAAACAGGCTTAACGCCTATTAATACTAGCCTTTTAAAGCCCTCATTTGATGAAAACACAATAAAAACGATTTAAAAGGTTAGAACCCAGTGCAACAATAAAGATTTTAAAATGCGTAAAGAGTGTAAATTAAAAGGCAATAGTTTAATCACTTTTTTTAAGGGAATTTTATTCCGAAGTCCAACAGTAAAAATGGCTTATTGTAAAACATTTATATAATAATATTTTTAGTATATTTACAATTTGTGTTCTTTCTGGGTTAGGATCTGGCATTCTCCTTTAAGGAAAGTAAAACCTAGCACTTTGTAGGTTTAAACTTTAAAGTAACATCTTAAAGTAGCTTGGATGGCACCGAATTGACTCAAGTTAAGTAAAGTAACTAAATGGCGCAATATTTTTTTACTTTTAGTGCGTTTTGATGTATTTTTTATCACAAAATAAATACAATATTTGTTCATACTTCTCATACGTAGTAAACTATGAGTACCATTACACGCCAGCCACATAAAAAGTACCGAAATCACCGCAAGTGAGCTCATAACATTTTAAGAGTAGGCAGAATATTGAAATATTCTTAACGTTAAAGGTTTGTACACATACCTTCTGTGTTTGTTGAGCGACTGTATCGTGGCGTATCCACTCATATCCTTTTGAGTTGGAGGCGAACTGCCTATATCTGGCGTTGTGTAACCTGATAAAAAAATACAAAATAAATAAATAAATATTATAGGACAATTACACACATCACTATATAGCCCCAAAGTAAGCGTACTCGTAAGTAGCTTGTGTTATGGGTGCTATGATAACTGATGAATATTTTTATATATATTATACACAAATACTTATAATATATAGATAAACACCCAGACACTGGAAAATATTCATGCTCATCACACAAACATTTGTCCAGATGTGGGAATCGTACCCACAGCCTAGGACGCAGAAGCAGGGTCACTACCCACTGCGCTACTCGGCCGTCAAATATTTATTATTTGCGAGTATAAATTGTTTATTGTCATCATCATCATAATTATCAGCTCTACAAGATCAAGGCACATAGAGTAGGATGTATATAGGGTATAGAGTCGTCACTCTCTATGTAGAACAGGAACAAGGAAAGCAGCGCCTCTGGTGAAAGGTGGCGAAACTACTTTTCTGATATATATAACTATAACAGCTATAGGACGTATAGTAGGTACCTACATATACAGCTCTTCTAATTTTTTTCATTTTAGATATTTACAGGATAATAATTTGACACAAGTTTTATAACCCTTTCATAATATTAACTTTTTAGTAAGTATAATAAAATAATGCTAGTTGAGTGAAAGAGCTTAAAACTTGTCAAAGTGAAAATAAGAAACAACCATTGACATAACAACGAATGAACGACAGAAATGGCGGTTTGTTTCACAAACTTTGAACTGACGTTTGACTGATGCAATTTGAAATGATCATAGATTAAAGACTACTAGATGGAGTCATAACGCGGCTGTAGGTTCAAGAGCGTGACAGACTTATTTCATTCGGCCTTTATTAGAAAGTGACACAAGATTATTTTTTGTCCCTTTCAGCGTGTTCGTTTTTATTGTTTGTCAAGAGTGGAGTTTGTGACAAGCAAGGGACATATCTGAGCAATTATTAGCTTTTTATTAAATTTGCTGATAAATAATATAACTTTGCGGTTACGATATTAATTTAAACGTTATCGTGATATGGTGGGTTGTAATATTTTCGGCTGCAACAGTCGCAGCGAACAGAAAATCGAAGGAATTACGTTTCATACGTAAGTAGGCATAAACTTCATTGATTGATGATTTAAAGCTTAGATATGTTATTTTTTAGCAAATTTCATGTATTATGCGTTTACTAAACTATCTTATATAAAGTAATATTTCGTATTTTACGATATTTTAAAACATAACGTTTTATGATGTACTTTAAATGTTGGCATGTCATGTCAATAAGGCTGATTTGCTGTCTCACGAGTGGACACGCTATGGGCTCTATCTAGTTGTCTTTAATCTATGGAAATGATGTAAAATGGAACGTAAATTTAAAATTAATGTAAATGTATATTTAAAAGATAGAATTGTTTTTGTTAAATACGTATCCTAAGTACATAAATTACAATAAAAATCCAAAATAAATTAATTTTTGTATTTTTATATTCAAGTTTATTTAATATTAATCAATACATAAATCTATATTAATTGCAAATCTGCATGAAACTAAATGAAAAATATCGCGAAAGAAAAGAAATACCAACACAAAAAATATTTAGTGTGGCTGCCACAAAATATATTACCGCCATCTAGTAAACAGTGGCGGAACTATACCAAGTATATGCTTCTACAAAAATACTCTAAGTGATATCACCGTGGTCCGGCCACCTTCTATCTATTACGTACAATGTTATATGTCTTAAATGAACTTACTAGATGTGGAGGTGCGTCGTTGGGGCTCGGGTATTCTGGGCCGGTGGGAACTGCTGTTGCTCTTCATACCGTACAGACTCGACGAACTCGGTATCGGGCTCAGTTTTAGCACTCTGTCGCTGTAAATATTAGCTTTATATTACTTGAAATAGAGAAACAGCTTAAGGAGATGGTCCTAAATTGTATGGAGCAACTCTCTGTACATAAATTGAAAAAGACTACATGTATTAGTAATCTAGTTTTGATTAGCAAAATCTCCGAATTCACTTTTATTTGGGCGAAATATTATTTATTCTCTCCAAAACACTATACGTATAATCATGGCGGATTTTAGATATAATTAGTTATATTATCTATGGTAGACATTCTCCAGGTGGCGGATTGATGTTGTTTTGCTGTCAGTGTTAATTGACGTATGGTCCACTTGATTTGATGGTTACTGGTTAGGTATAGGTACCCAACGGATTATTGAATAATCAGATTAATATATTGACTTATGTTCTTATTATAGCTAAGATGTATTAAAGCTAAAAACAAAGCTCGGAACACGGAAGAAAAGACTTGTCAAAAATGACATATTTTGAATTTGACAAATCAATGTCACATCTTTATCACCTACTAATATTAAAAAGACGCCATCTTTTAATACCTCAAAAACTAGGAATTTAATTTTTTAGCCAACGTTTTATTTAGTTCGTTTCGTTCACTTATTTTATTTTTGATAAAATCCTTGTATTTTTTTCCATTTTAATGGTATTTGGAACATGAGTGAAGCTGAAATGAACCATCTTCTATACAAGATTATATGGAGCATGCCCGACTATACTAAGGCCAAACTCGATTGAGAATACTTGTCAACAAACAAATTAAAAATGAAGGTAGAAATCACTAGTCATTTTACACCTATTTATTTTAATTAACTAGTTAATGACGAATTCATGACAATAAATTAGATTAGTAAGCTTAAAACTAATTAATATATTCAGTATCTTTTATATAAGATTTTTTAGAGTAACAAAACATAATTTTAAATATATTAGGCATAAATTGTGTGGCATTTTCTACCTTCATTTTAAATTTGTTTGTTGACAAGCATTCTCAATCGAGTTGGGCTTTAGTATAGTTTCGAACCTACTCAAGGTCCTAATATGTCAATATTTGTACCCACATAGTTAACTCACTTCGTATTATAAAATACACTAGAACTATTTTATCTTAACGCTTTTCAACTGACTCTCCCGGATCAGAGCAACTTAGTAAGGTGCGGGAAAAGCCTAGGCTATTTGGTTACTTTATATGGGTGCAAGGGACTTTGGCCTGACTATACTAAAGCCAAACTCGATTGAGAATGCTTGTCAACAAACAAATTAAAAATGAAGGTAGAAATCACTAGTCATTTTTCACCTCATTTTTTTAGTTAACTTGTTAATGACGAGTTCATGACAATAAATTAGATTAGTAAGCTTAAAACTAATTAATATATTCAATTTCTTTTAAATAAGATTTTTTAAAATGACAAAAGATAATTTTAAATTTATAAGACATAAAATGTGTTGCATTTTCTACCTTCATTTTAAATTTGTTTGTTGACAAGCATTCTCAATCGAGTTTGGCTTTAGTATAGAAGCAGTAAGCTCCATTCTAGAACGTGTCCTAAGCTCCTATAGCTCTTCCTGCTCGACGAGATTTGGTTGGGCAGGGAGAATAATTCGAGCAGTGAAGGTGAGTGTAGACCGGTCACAAAGGGTCACCCATAAGCCCAAATCTGTGCCGCAAGTTCAGGGCTCTGTTCGGCGTTTTTTTCTGCCGCACATCGGACCCGGCACCGCACGATGAATTCATCCAATGCTAAGATATTCGTCAACCGTACATAATTTACTATAATAACATTAAACTTACGGTATAGCATATTTCCCAAGGAAAGAATCGCAACTGCTCACGCCACTAGTGCTGGACTCGCTGGTGTTCCTCACGCGTGCTTCACGCGCGTGATCAAGCGAGTTCATCCTTCCCAAACGATTCTCGATGTGCACTCGATGCGGCGCGCGCTCGTAACTCAATATATCGACCGTTCTCGATTCAGTCAACGAACGTTCGTGCGAACTCGTCCCTTGCGTGGGCAGCGTGTGGGACTTTCGCTTGTCGTCCCGCCTGTCGACGAAACCGATTTTGTGATCGACCACGTCTTGATCTTTGTCTGTGTTGTCTATGCCCAATGTTCTGTTCAGTTTCACGTTCTCTGAGTGTAGGCTCTCTGCCGTGCTCTGGTCTGTGTGGTCGGATTGCTCGCTCAGGTCGATGTCGAGTGCGTTGTACCGTCTGTCGGGCGATGTAATGCAGCTGTGCGACGTGTCCGGGTCAAGTACTTGTGGTAGCGTGTCGTCTGGTATCACGGGGAATTGATCGTGTCTGGTATGTCGTACGCATAGCCAGCCTGTAATATAAATATCATTTTTAGTACTTTTTGAAGTGAAACTTCATTATCGGGGTTGGAAAAAAAATTTTGTGTAACATTTTTTCGTTACGCGTCACATTATTCCGTTACGCGCCATCTTGGACTTATGGAAGTGACGTGATAAATATATATATATGTTATATTGAAGTGATCAAATCATTTGTTATATTGAATTCTAATTCCAGTGAATTTCTAAAAAAAGTAAGTGATTACATCTCTTTTTCTAATATTTAGGTGTAATTATGGTATTTATTTTTCCACGTTATTTAAAATTAACCTCAGTTTTTGATTGTATTTTTCAATACACTAACACGTGGGTGTAATTATGGTATCAACTTTTACTAATACTTGAATGTTGATAAGTTAGTTAGTTAGTTTCACTTCTTACGAGTGTACGCTAGTACACGCACACTTTTTTTTTTATGTATTACAAGTCTCTCTTGACTGCAATCATACTTGATGGTAAGTGATGATGCGATCTAGGATGGAAGCGCGCTTAGTTGTTAAGAGTAGAATGAAATCCACACCCCTTTTGGTTTCTACATGACATCGTACCCGAATTATAAATCGCTTGGCGGTATGTTTTTGTCGGTGGATGGTTAACTAAGCCACGACCAAAACCTCCCACCAGCTAGACCAGGACCAATTCAGAAAACCTTAATCGGCCTAGCAGAGAATCGAACCCAGGATCTTCGTCTTATAAATTCAGTATTAAAACGACAGTTCGGTCATAGTCTATGGGTTTATCGCAACAGACGGACGCGGCGGAGGGCTTTAATTTATAATATGTAACGATAACAAAAGTGCGTTAATGAGCTTACCTAAATCTGCAAGTAAGTTGGCACCGTCATAAGTACTTCCAATCAGTCCCAGCACGTAGAAAGCGGTTGCTCGTACAGAGTACACCGGGCTATATCTAGCCAGCCGCACTATGTGGACGGGTACAGAGTCTTCCAAGAAACCATTGCTCAGGTTGATTAATTGCTGCAAGCCTTGCGGAGTCACTCCGGTGTTGCCCACCGCCCATAATGATGCCTTCAGATCTGCGATCTCTTGTTCCGTGATACATTTCTTTTTCTGTAGAATCTGTGTAAAAAGTTAGCATTGATAAAGGAGAATGTCGAAATCTGCCCACTTTGTTAAGTATTTATTTATTAATATTAATTTCGATAAAGCCTTTGAATCTTAAAATCTTAATAGGCCAGGGAATCGAACCCAGGGCCTTTGTTATATAAATCAACTGCGCATGGTGGTCATATGAGGAAGAACGACGTTTTGGTTGAGCATTTCGGATGATAGCCATTTTGAATAATTTAATGAGGTGATCTGAATGTGCTCTCCTATATAAAAGGTCCTCTCCTACTATTATTTTTTACTCCTCTATTATTATTTCTACCCTCCATAACCAGATGGTCTCACCTTATAGTGCGCGGGCAGGGTCGCAGCGAGCAACCCTTTGGTGAAGGGCGGCGGCGCGTTGTTCCGGGGCGCGCACAGGGCGGCGAGCGCGGCGAACAGGTGCGGCGGCGGGCGCGCCAGGCGCCGGGCGTTGCGCGGCCGGCGAGACTCCTCCGACAGGGTCAGCGCCTCGTGCACCACCGCCTCCACCAGGCGCACGTATCTGTTGCATATCATTACATCGTATAACAAAGTCGCTCTCATTTGTCTGTCCCTATGTATGCTTAAATATTATATTAATAAATATTAATATATATATATCTAAATAATGTACCACAATATTGCACACTTTATAAAAAGGTCAACAAAAAATGCGCGATGGTATGTCTATCTCTTAGGGATAACCTACAATAACCTTTATTTATCTTTTACGTTCAACCAAAAGTAATCCTTATAAAATTAAGTATCTTAAATACTTTGTGCATTCAATATAGATTTTATATTGTCCTGTACAGTTTGTAATTTAAGTGAATATTTTCCAAGATATTAAGAT
This sequence comes from Mycalesis mineus, assembly GCA_034621355.1. Classification (NCBI taxonomy): domain Eukaryota; kingdom Metazoa; phylum Arthropoda; class Insecta; order Lepidoptera; family Nymphalidae; genus Mycalesis; species Mycalesis mineus. The sequence continues at coordinate 10,780,653 of CM067887.1, read as the reverse complement.
TCAAAATGCAGGAACATACTTTTAGTACCAGCATTGCACCCGTGCGAAGCTGTGACGCTTGTATTATGTGAGCAGTGTACAGAGTGCCGAGTGTGAGTTTGTTACCGAGCGACTGCGTAAAAACGTAACGCAAACTTGTATGAAATTTTAGTAGCGCCATCTAGTTATAGCGAGAGTAAACGCTTTTTTTGCTATATAATTTGACATTATGAGTGACGACGTTTTTACGCAGTCGCTTGGTGAAAAACTCACACTTGCCTCACTGTACTTGGGTGAGCGAACTTTGCTAGTTACTACAACTAACCTGTAATTGATATTAATAAAACTTGTTCTAGAAGTCCAGATGTTTTTTCACAGTGCTGATGGCGTTTAAGTCGACCTTCTGTCCAGCCAACATTTCTGGTATGTTTTTTTTTATTTTCAAGAATACCCCATAAAGTGCTATGCTTTTTCACCCACTTCATAGATATGCTTAAATTAAAGCAACTAAATAACGCAGTTATTTTTTATTTTTTAGTGTATTCTGAAGTCAATTCATTATTTTTATTAATTTTCTTAATTCACTGATTGAGGAATACCTTGTTATTTGGGACACTAGTAAAGAATAGTTACCCTTGAAGTAAAAGGAAGACGCCTTGCCGCACGAAATAGTATCACAAATTTCTGTGTTGCGAATTCGCATCGCATCGCATCGCAATTATGTGTACAGGCCCTTACTACAACTCACCTGTAGTTGTATGACTTGTTCCAAAAGTCCAAATGTTTCTTCACGAAGCTGATAGCGTTGGAGTCGACGTTCTGCGCAGCGGCGGCCACCTCCAGGCCGAGCCACAGCAGGTAGCCGCGGTCCCCCACCGCGGACAGGTCCAGGGACGACGGCTCGGCCGCTCTGTCCAACCGACAGTTCTGGCACAGCGCGTCCCTCATTGACATCAACTTTTCAAAGTATGGCTGTAACAAAATGTTAATAGATTACGCCTGTAACTTCACTCGCGTGGTAAATAGTGTGTTCAAAAACACCAAGACAATCAAATCCTCAAAATATAAATAATTGCCATCGCGGAGCTTTTGTCGATGTCGATCGATCGAAATGATTCCTCGATTTATTGTTGCGGTGTATGTCAAATAGATCAGCAACAGCAGCATTTCCGGTGAGCTTATATTTCTTCGACTTTTGTAACAATTATCGTCATATTTCATCAAATTTATATAAAACCTTGACAAATTACACTCAGGAAACACTCTATGTAATGATGTAAACCGCACGACAGTCCGTTCAGCAGTCTTCGAGTTTATCGCGAATAGACCGACATACAGACGCAGTGGAGGACTGTTTTATAATACGTAAGGATGAGAGTTAACTATAATTGTCTTTGGACCTTGGATGCGTCAATAAACATAATAAATCTCGTGTACTTGTCGTTGAAAAATATCGTTTTCTCTTCTCGCACAAGAGATATCTGTATTGACGCACCCGAGGAATTCTGCACTGATTTGGGGACCTTTCAATTATCTATTGTTTTGAATTAATGTAGCCATTTAACAAACTTAATCTTAATCAATTAAACTTTTGACGACCTCCGTGGCGCAGTGGTATGCGCGGTGGATTTATAAGACGGAGGTCCTGGGTTCGACAGATGAGATTTTTCTTATTGGTGGTTAGTTACCACCCTACCGACAAAGACGTATCGCCAAGCATTTTAGCGTTCCGGTACGATGTCGTGTAGAAACCGAAAGGGGTGTGGATTTTCGTCTCACTCCTAACAAGTTAGCCCGCTTCCATCTTAGACTGCATCATCACTTAACATCAGGTGTGATAGTAGTTAAATGCCAACTTGAAGTCGATAAAAAAAAATAAAGTAACTAAATGGCGCAATATTTTTTTACTTTTAGTGCGTTTTGATGTATTTTTAATCACAAAATAAATACAATATTTGTTCATACTTTTTAGTGATTTATTGACAACTACTCGTGTGAGTCTTACACGCCAACCACATAAAATCGAAATCACCGCAAGTGAGGTCATAACATTTTAAGAGTAGGCAGAATATTGAAACTTTCTTAACGTTAAAGATTTGTATACAATACCTTCTGTGTTTGTTGAGCGACTGTATCGTGGCGTATCCACTTTCGCCGTGGCTAGTTACCACTTCCACTGTAGAGTCGTGTAGAAACCGATAGGGGTGTGGATTTTCAAACAAGTTAGCCCGCATCTTAGACTGCATCATCACTTAACATCAGGTGTGATAGCAGTCAAGGACCATCTTGTAACTACTATACAATACAATACTTGGGCGGAAAAAAATAACCACTAACCGGCACACTGTAGGCTTCTTCAAGAATGTTCAGAGCGCATTTCACAACTGCCTTCGATTCATCCTTCACTTGTCCGACCAACATTTGTAGCACCCAAGTGTCCATATCAACACCGCCTGTCACTTCCATCTCATCCCTCTGTAGCTTTGTCTGCTCTTGTACTACATTCTTCTTAAGCTTGGACTTCTTTCTCACCAAGTCCTTGGACTTTCTTGAAGCTCGTAAAAGCACGTTTAGGAACTGGGTTGCGTATAGTCTTGAGGCTAGTATGTTGCAGGTCAACGTTTTGGCAAGTATGTCTCGTGGACTCGAATCCATGGAGTAATCTAAGCTTGATATAACTAATTTAACGTAACAACTATGATGAGTCTTTGTGGATAGTTCTAGGAGACTGCAAACAAAAAGTTTTATTAAAATGGGTGCAATGCAAAGATCTCCAAACTTATTGTAGTATATGAACCAACATTTATAACTAGAGCTCTGAGAAATGATTTTGAGCATGTTTTAAAATCAAATTTTTTGACGTGACAACGTCTTATAATTCGATAGAGCCGGCTGCACGCACGAAAAAACATGACTCATGCGGCGTTACCTCGCTTTGAGGCGTTCCATGTAAGGCTTGAAGTGCAAGCGAGAGCGCGGAACGAGCGACAAAGAAGCACAATCGGCCTTTGCGTTCGGCAGCGGTTGACATCCGTCTATTAAATATAATTATTAAATATATTAATTTTAAATTAAAAATTAATATATTTTTTATAAATTTAAAATATAAATTTAAAATCAAAATCAATTATTTTATTAATTTAAATTAATATTTATAAAAATATACTTAAATTAAAAATTTTACTAACTAATTAAATGCTACCATTCCATCAGTATTTTCTTAAGACATTGTCACGTTCAACTATCGTCAGTAAACCGACTTTACAGACAACCAATTTTTTAAAAATAAAAATACGTAAATAAATTATACATCACAGACGTGGCTGAAAAGACATTTATGTCCAATTATCCTGGACACTTTTCGCAATGGAAATTTTCACACCAAAAACATTCTTGCCTATTTTGGATTTTGGTTTAGTTGCTGTCTATTAACAAATCCCAGTAATTCGATACCACGCAATCATGTCTGCCTTACCGTACCATACTCGTATGTACTCACTTTTCATAGAGGCCAGTCTGTTTGAACAGCCGCAGCCCGGTGTGCGAGTGGCACAGCTGGCCGATGAACAGGAAGTACATCTGGCACATGGTGTTGCACATGTGCTGCGGGCTGAACAGGCACTCGTGCGCCTTGCGGCCCGTCTCTATCGCCTCGATCTGCCGACTCACGTCCGTGAACAGCTCCTTCAGCATGCGCTGGGTGTCCACCTACACACAGATACCCGTTATCATCAAATCAATTTTTTTTTTATCGACTACAAGTTGGCCCTTAACTGCTATCACACCTGATGTTAAGTGATTATGCAGTCTAAGATGGAAGCGGGCTAACTTGTTAGGGGTAGGATAAAATCCACACCCCTATCGGTTTCTACACGACATCGCACCGGAACGCTAAATCGCTTGGCGGTACGTCTTTGTCGGTAGGGTGGCAACTAGCGAAAGCCTCCCACCAGCCAGACCAAGACAAATTAAGAAAAATCACAATCTGCCCCGCCGGGAATCGAACTCAGGACCTCCGGCTTATAAATCCACCGCGCTTACCACTGCGCCATGCGTCAAAATTTAAGAGTAGTAAACTTTTTATGATCGACCTCGGCCGAGGAAGTACTTATCGACAGGCTTATATCTGCAAGCCCGCTAGGCATCCTTTCTGTGTTCCGGTTATTCAGCTGGGCTGGACAGCATTTGGGAAATTGCGTCGTCTTTGATTCGTCGATACCCTTAAGACTAAAGTCTTCAACGAGTGTGTCCTGCCTGTAAGGACTTATGGCGCAAACGTGGACACTAACAGTTGGCACATACGAAAATTGAAGGTCATTTAGCGGGCTATGTTGATATATCTCTAAAGGATGGAATCCTTAATGAGGAAATCCTAAAGAGAACTCAAGTAGTGGACGTAGCTCAGAGGATCAAAGAAGGAACGAAAGGACGTTGAAGTGGATGTAGGCAAGTCATATAATTCGCAGAACAGGTGGTAGCTGGGACCACCGGCGTGTTAATGATGATAATGAACGGTTGATGAATACGTGGCGGAACTTCACTGTATAGAACGAGTTTTTTGTACGACACACATAGTATTGCTTTGTTTATAGGCAGTGATTTCTGGCCATCTGATTGTTCATCAAATATTACTATAGTAAAAAATTTTGCCAAAAAATAGAACCGACTCAAAACGCACAAAAAAGTAAAAAATAACTGTGTCATTTAGTTGCTTTAATTTACTTAAGCATATCTATGAAGTCGGTGCCAGCCAAGTTTAAGTTTTTGTTAAAAAATTTTATTACTTACTTTTTAGTGATTTATCACTGCTACTGTAATTGTATTTTACATGTAAGATACTTGCCAATAAAGATATTATTATATTATACTGTCATAGTATATTATACGGCACTAGTAGCCAAAAAGCTACCGATACCGAGACAAAAACCGAAATCGCTGTAAGCGTGCCTCCAAAATTTGAAGAACTCCTTCAATTTCCCCAGGATATCATCATCCGATCTTAACATGACAATGGGACTACCTTGGAAGTATGCCCTTTCTAATAAAAAAAGAATTATCAAAATCGGACAACTCTGTAAAAAGTTATGCGTGGTCATACATAAACAAAATACGTGTCGAATTGAGAACCTCCTCCGTTTTTTTCCGTCGGTTAAAAATATATCAAGTAGGCTTCTGGAGAATTACAGAAGTTCGAGTAGCCTGCAAGTAAAGAAGTAGTACTCACATCGTTGTGTCGTAACAGATGTCGTATCAGCTGGCAGCCGGCGCGGGTGGGGGAATGTCCATTGCACGTGGTCGACAGGTCGGTGTGCGAGTACTTGTTCGACGAGGGTTTCAAGTAATTAATAATCCTACTGGCCCAGTCTCTGTGCCCGCTATCGTTCAAATTCAACAGAGTCGAGCTATCTGTTTCCTAAAAAGACAAATATTATTATTCATACTAAGTAGGTACAGCACATATATACTAAAGCCAAACTCGATTGAGAATGCTTGTCAACAAACAAATTAAAAATGAGGGTAGAAATCACTTGTCATTTTACACTTAATTTTTTTAATGACGAATTAATGACAATAAATTGGATTAGTAAGATTAAAACTAATTAATATATTCAATATCTTTTAAATAAGATTTTATAAAAAAACAAAACATAATTTTAAATTTATTAGCATTGACATATTAATACTATGGACTTCGGGTCAGCGATAAAAAGTGTCCGAACCAAAAGTAAGCCAAAACGCGAAATGATTTCCAATCGCAATTCAGTCTCATATTAGCTGACTGACAGAATACACGTCAATAATGCCGTAATGTGTTATAAAAAACTTGTAAGAACTACCCGAGTAAGGTGAGAAAAGAAGAAAGTGTACCATATTTCCAGTAAGTAAATATTTACTGATGATTTTAAAGTACTATTTTGCTTAGAAACAGGCTATTTTATTAAAATTTTAATAAACTATAGAAACGAATTGCATAACCAACCAAAATGAACAAAAGTATCTATCTGTCCTTTTCCCATACGCTACCCACGTATAGGATAGAAGGAGTGTAATATGTTTATCTAATTAACCACATTTAGTTCGGATCTGCCGTGAGTAATAGAATGTTTTAGAACAACGACTGCATAGAGTTATTTTGTTGTTTAACATTTGAATTATTTAATTACTTAATTTTTGAATGAAAATAATTTGATAATTTTCAATTCAAAATTTTTTATTTTTTATGTCAACTTTTATTTTTTATGTCATGAATATTAATCAAATAACTTTTACCATAATGATATATTAATTTGATAACTATAAGAATTATCTACATGAAATTAGGAACAGTTATTTAAAAAAGTGATCTAACGTCATTGAAATAAAAAATATATTTTCAGTTTAATTAAAAAGAGGAAAATATCGAGAACTTAAAATTTCAAAGTAAAGAACTATGTCGAGTGGCATATCATTTTGTACATTAGTGGATTTGGTTTGTAATTAATTATTATTATAACTAATTATTATTTTATACAAGATAATTACAACAATTATTATTTGGTACAAGATTTATCCCAGCATATAGAGGTCAGGGATATGTAAATATAAATTAGAATTTGCTGTAAATATAACATATAAATATAAGATGCCAAAAAAATTTGAAAGCTACTGACTCCACACCATTTATGTTGTCCTATTTTCACGAGAAGCTGTCATGTCAAAAAAAGGCTGCCATGGTAACCGTCAATCGAAGCTGATTACTTATTGCATGCAATTAGACCGTTGCAAATTAGACTGTATAACAATACGATAAGACATGCATTACAATGTTATTTTGTTTATAAATACATCCTAGTGTGTATAAAATATCTTGGGACACTTTTGACGTAAATTTTACATTAGACCCGAAGTCCATAGTATTAATATGTCAATGTTTATTAGGCATAAAATGTGTTGCATTTTCTACCTTCATTTTAAATTTGTTTGTCGACAAACATTCTCAATCGAGTTTGGCTTTAGTATAGTGTGTGAATTGTTTTTGTTCTCAGAAAAAAATGGGTATAACAGGTAAATTAGTTGTTACGAATAAGGTGAAAAGTTCACAGCCTGACTTAGAGGTAACACTCCAATCAATAAAATCTTCTACAGCTGGGTGCGTTTTTTATTTGTTCGTTTTAGAAATTTTTAATTGCTCTCTCAAGTAGTTTGTGAATAGTAAACGTCATGCGTGTTATTTGTGAAAATGGATAAACTTGAACATCGAATGGTAAACGCTTCGATTTGTGTGGATACCACTTCGAAAATTTATCCAATGTTGACAAAAGCTTGCAGGGACTCTGCTCCTTCTATGTCATCAGTGGGCATTTGACTTAAAACTTAATTGCACATCTATTAACGGCGACCCACGGGAAGCATGGCCGGAAGCAATTGATAAAGTGCATGATATCGTGTTGGACCACAGGCGAAAAAAGGTGTGTGTGGTAAAAACATAGGTGAGCGTGGTCAAACCAGATATAGTGCGAAACATCTTACACAAAGAACAAGAGATACGAAAGCTCTTCGCGAAATGGATGCCGCGTTTGCTGAATTTGGGCAAAACTTAATTCTAAAACAATTTTCAGAGCCATCCATGGACCGATTTAACGGGATCCGATAGATTTAGTGCGATAATTTGTGACAGTAGGTCCACTACTACACTCCAAAAATGGAACAATAGGCCAAGCAATCTGGGGAAACCAGTGGTGCAGCACCACAGAAAAAGATGAGAACAAATTGCTAGAAAAGTCATGGCCAGTGTATTTTCGGATGCGAAAGGGATCTTGTCAATTAAAATACTTTGCAAAAGTAATCAATCTATTTTAGGGGAATATTACTACAATCTATTTGACCAGCAAGATGGGAATGCTCACGAGACAAGACCTGGCTTAAAGAACAGGAAATCTTCCACCAGGACAAATGCTGCACACAAGGTTGCAGTCGCAAGGCGATATAAAAATGCGGGATTTCAAGTTTGATTTGCGCAATCGTAGCATATTTTTATGGTTTGGGACCAACACAAGCTAGACAAAATGTTCCCAATTTTTTAAGAAATTTCTTTCTGGGAAGCAATTTGATGTGCGAAAGAAAAAGACGAGAGCGCCGTGAATGACTATTATCACCACCCTTTCGACTCTTAACTTGTGGAGAAACGCTAAACAAAGCATATCGAAGTTATGGGAAAACAAGCAAAAAAATAAAATATTTTTTAACTGAAACTCAGTTTTTTATTGTCAGGCCGAAAACTTTTTACCCCGCCCTTGTATGTCCTATGAGAAAAATCTCGTAATTTCCGCGAATAAGGAGATTTTACTGTATTAAGGCCGTATCTCAATTAGTACAATACAATTTCACCTTTAAAATGGTCCGTATGATTTCCCAATTCCACGTATTGCCATCCTTATTTTGCATGACGAGGGATGATTTAATTAAACTATCACTGTCCCCTCGTTCGAAAAAACTAAGTAATTTCGCGGTTTTAGTCACTTTGCTCACTGCGGTACTAGTCCGTGATCCGACACTTGTACTTTTCACTAGGGCACTAACATTTCTTCTTTTGGGTACATCGGCTCTGGAACCGATGCTGTGTCTTTTTGGCTCGCATTCCGTGTCGGATTCGTTCAAAAACTCTATACTGTTGTCTTTGTGTAAGTCCAGTGAACACATTGGTTTGGCTTTGTTCGCTCTATTGTCTTTCTCCTTTTTACTCTTCGAGGTGTCTTCTATCTTTGTTTTGAAAGCACCACTGCAGTATTGCAATATGTGGTCTAGGAACAGGCTGTTACTAGCTGGTCTGGATTCAAACATAGAGTGTAATCTTCTCAATGCAGCTACAGCAGCCAAAGCTTGAGGCTTTCCCGCAGACGCTTGAGATATGAGGGAAGGCAGCGCAGGCGTTAGGTTACATATTTGCGGAGGTAGGAACAGGTGCACTAAATGCAACAGTTGGCCCAACAACACTGTGGCTCTGACTGATATAAATGTATCACTTGTCACTATCACTTCGGCTAATCCTTCAAGAAGTCCAGCCTGGAAATATAATTAATAGAATTATATCAACTTTTTTTTTTTTTATCGACTACAAGTTGGCCCTTGACTGCTATCACACCTGATGTTAAGTGATGATGCAATCTAAGATGGAAGCGGGCTAACTTATTAGGAGTAGGATGAAAACACCCCTTTCGGCTTCTACACGATATCGTCTTTGTCGGTAGGGTGGTAACTAGCCACGGCGAAAGCCTCCCACCAGCCAGACCAAGACAAATTAAGAAAAATCTCAATCTGCCCCGCCGGAAATCGAACCCAAATCTTATGAATCCACCGCGCATACCACTGCGATACGGAGGTCGTCAAAAATATATTATATCCCTCATATCATTTCTCAGCTGTTAAAAGAGAATGCAGATATCTCTCTATTTTCTTCACCTATTAAGCACATTCTTTAGCACAAAATTAAAACATTATTTTTAACACAAATAGGGGTTTAAAAGTCTTTTTTTTTAACAACAAATGCTCTTTATAATATTAGTAATAAATAACAGACAGTAAAAACCAAAGGTAACCTCTAAGAAACACTGAAGTAGAAGTGCAAGATGAATTTCAATTATATCAGGGCCAGTAGCACTCAGGTGGGGTAAAATGGCAACTCCTTCCGCCGCCACGAAACCTTCGTTCAGTCGCCAGGAATCCTGTCATAAATTGATACTTTTATTCATTTATTTGCATTCCAATTTATATATATATCAAATTAGTATAATAAATAGTATGTCAAATTGGAATCCCAAATGTAAATGTGCAAATGGCTTAGAAGGGAGACGGCGCCATGGTATCATTTAGGAAATCGTCAACTGTGTAATATGCTTTATTTAGTAAGTAGTCTTTGGCAGTTTTAATAAATATTTCATCGTTTAATAATTGTTTTTATTCTTTAATAATAATAATAATAATAAAAACTATTTATTACACCAAAAATATGGATATAAAAATGAGGACATAAAAAGGTATAAACAATAGTTTATCGGTGTAACGGCGGCCTTATTACTTAAAGCAATCTCTTCCAGGCAACCGTCATACGAATATAGAATAGCGAATACAGAGGTGGTTGGTGCACAAATGACAATTCAATAAAAACAAGCATATTTATAATATACATACATACGATAACATATTATATTACACATTAAGATACACAAATATGAATATAATATACATATATAAACTAAATAAAATATAAATATATATATTACTAGCTGACCCGGCAAACGTTGTTTTGCATTAAAATTTAAAAAAAATGTAGATGTTGGCCGATTCTCATAGATACTGGATAAGCACAAAAAATTTCATCAAAATCGGTCAAGCCGTTTCGGAGGAATATGGCAACGAAAACTGTGACACGAGAATTTTATATATTAGATTATAAATAATATACATATATAAACGAAATAAAATATAAATATATAAATTATTATAAACATACTTAAACAGAGCATACACACATACTTAATACAATACTTACATAGACAGGTAGTGGTTTTTAAGACGACGTTTAAATATAAAGAGAGATTTTTAATGCCTGATCTCCCGTGGCACGGCATTCCTTAATTCGGCCTTAACAGTGAATGATTCACTACATCGATGAGTCCGACTGAGAGGAATTGATAGTTTATTATCGTTGCGGGATCGATGGTTGAGAAGATGGCCAGAACCAAGAAACTGAAACCTTTCTTTTAGATAAGGAGGAGAGTTCTTTGTGGTATTTTATTATATAGCTTTGCACACATTGGATTAGGGCCGGTACTATGTATTTTGAGGTTTGATCCCTGTAGTTGTAAATCAAATTTGCGCGCTTGTCGTAAGTTATAGCGCCGCGGAATATCTTCTAATTTTTGAAAGCTATTTGGCTGCTTACACACAAATTTGATTGATTCTAGTATGTATATACAAAGTTAATGATTCAATTTCATTCAAAGTTAATGTTTTTAGGGATTTAAAATGTGGTACACAAGTTTCCCTTCTTTTTAAGTTTTTTATAATGCATATCATATACTTAAATTTTGAGTGTGTTATCTTCATAGTTTTATGAAGATAACAGACTGTAATGAAATTTGTGTCGCCATATTTGCCTTGGCTGCTCTACCCAGCGCATTTCATTTTACTCCTGCTCCGCGACTGGCTGTAATACGACATGCAATAGATGGACGAAAATTTTTAGACAATACTTCAAGTTGCAACTCGCCGAACTGCGTAGGTACAGTGGCTGTGCCAAGAACTGTTTTGTACTGCAAAGTCAATTTGTACATTTCGCAGTTATATGCCTTGGGTCCAAAGCGGACTTAATAAATGGATAATTTATATTATGTTTAAGGAAACAAATTGTTATAACAGAAGGTTTCAAGCGCTATCAGATATTCTAAAAGTATGGATAGACAAATGAATTGCTAAAGTGTTAGTGGTTTTTCGTATATTTGTTCAAACTTACTTGAAAATCGGAGGGATCTACAGCGTCGATTGCAACCGAAATTTCATCAGTCCAGTCAGGTTGGGGCAATCCAACTAACTCATACAGCAAATCCAAAATTGCTTTCTAAAAATAGTTAAGTTAGCATTAATATATCAATGAATAAAACATTAATATTTTTTTTTAATTTATTACAAGTTAGCCCGTGACTGCAATTACACTTGATGATAAGTGATAATGCAGTCTAAGATGGAAGCTGGCTAACTTGTTTGTTCTAAGGAGAATTTGAAATAAAAAAATGCGTAAGACTCGTTCACAGGATACTATACACTAAACTGCACTAGAGGAACAATAAAACGAAACTTTAAATAAAAAAGCTTATTGACAGGTTTTGTAACCGGTGGTATACTCACTCGGACCTCTAGCCGCGGCAAGTAGAGCGCGGCGACGAGCGCGTGCAGGCCGCCCGTACTGCACGGGTGGCAGAAGTGCAGCAGCCCCGGCCAGCTGCGCAGCACGCACAGCAGCGCTAGCCGGCTGCAGGTGAAGCGCATCTCACGTTCATCACTACAAACAAGTTACAAGTTACAAGTTAGAAACTTGCATGTCAAGATGAAGAAGAGGAAGAAGACGAATAGGTAGAGGAAGAGGATGAAGAAGTGGAAGAGGAAAATGAAGAGACAGAAGATAATGGGAAAAGAGAAGAATGAAGAAGGGGAAGAAGGAAAAGAAAAGGAAAAGATAAAATGATGAAAAGGGTGGGTTAGAAAAGTAAGATGAAGTAGGAGAACAAGATGATAGAAAGAAGAAGAAACCGCGTTAACGCCGTACGCTGTTGGTTGTATAATATTACAAAGACCTTGACCAGATTAGAAGTGCAGTAACCTCCATGCTAGAACATGTCCAAAGCTGCTCTAGCAGGGACCTAACAGATTTGGTTGGACAGGGAGAATAATTCGAGCAGAGAGGGCAAGAGTTAACAGGTCTCAAAGAGTATCCTTAAGCCTACATCCGTGCCGCAAGTCTCGAACTCTGCGCGACGTTTTACTCTCTGCCACACGATATACCGGGCCAATCCAAGGTGAATCCATGGAATGCTAAGATATTCGTCTCTTACCGGCTGGTGTCGGTGCCCGCGGGCCTGAAGTGGAAGTCGCAGTACGGCGAGTTGAGGCACGTTAGGTCTATGCGCGCTGCGCTGCGCGACTTTGGGTCGTTAAGCGTATGCAGCAACACGCCGCAAAGCGCCTCCGCCATGCGCGGCGTCGCGCACTCCGCTAACTGCCGCGTCACTGCAGTCACGCCACCGCACGATATGAATAGATCCGGGTTTAGGACACCTGGAATAAATACGCACTCTATGTTTTCACTTCTAGAAATACAAAACAAACTTTTTGAAATTATTATTAGTGTATCAGAAAAAATGATAAAACTTACATATCTCTGCTAGAGTGGCAATGGCAGGTCTAGACAATCTATCGCCACTGCCGTCGCCCGCACTTCCAGCCCGGGCCACTGCCGCTAGACATCGTAACAGACCTACAATAATTTAATGATTATGTGTTATATTGCAACTTGGGATTAAAATTATTTGAACTATTAAGGATTATTCATGATACTGAAATTACATATTTTAAAAAGCACACATTGTACAGTTACAAAACATTCTATTTCAACATGAGTTAACTTTAGCCATATGAATGTTTTAGACACAAATTACTACTAAATAGTAGTAATTTGTTAGTTTTATAACATGCAATAAACAATAAATAAATGCCTTGATCGATGTAAGAGGCGCGTAGCCGCCTGTGGCCTTGTTCTACAGCACCAACCACTGCAATCACTCGGCGTACAACTTTCAAAGCCTGCGCACGCTCTTCTTCATTACGCAGCATCAAGTCCATTGACCTGAATAATGGAATATTTATATACTTAAAACTGTAGAACCTAAAGTCAAGAAAACAGTGGACCAACAATACATGAACTAACATACTGCAAGATGGAAGATATAGCATAGTAAGTAAGCATTTGGCCAAACCCTTTTTAGCATATCTCATCATCATTATTATCACAAAACAATATGAGCATGGTGGGCCATGTTTTGCTTGCAAAAGTAGCAAGAAATGGCTTACTAAAAACCTTTACCGTTTATTTATATAACAAAAAAAAATATTATAAAATAAGTAGAGGTACAAAAGGCAGCCTTTTTGCGATAACTCCTTATCCATATGTATTCTGTGATTTTTGACAAAATCACTGTAAAGTATAATGATACTATTATAAGTAATAGGAGGAAGATTACCCCATTAACCCTTGAGATGAGACCTGCCAACAATGATTGCTTTGGACTTGGCCAGATAAACCTTAAGCCCATACTCCATACTTTACAAAGAAACTGTGTATCAAGATTAATTGCAGTAATAGCAGAACCTAGGTTCCCAAGACCAATGTATTACTGATAAAAGTCGAAAAACGGTTTAGTTGAATATTACCTGCAAACATGTGGTAAAGAGAAGTGACACAATGATTGCATTAATGAAAACAGCAAATAGCAAAGGAGATAACAAGCCACCCTGAGGTACCCCAGCCATAACATCACATCAAGAAAATGAGTCATCAACCCAAATACACTATCAACAGCCATTCTCTGAAACCAGTCAATAACTGATGGAGATATTATAATAGTGTAACAAGCTGCACAAAATATCATAGTCAACAGTGTTTAAAGCGTTGCTAAAGTCAAGTAAAACTAAAACAGTTGACTGTTTTCCATTTTCCAGCAACATCATCAGTAACTTTAACCAATGCTAAAGCTATACCATTGTGAAAACTGTAATTTAAAATTTGTGATGTGTATGGAATCATTTTATTATCATTATCTACACATTTGTCTAAATCAAATAACAGTCTTAACTTAACATATTTTTCTGTAACTCCTAAAAAAAGTTGGGTCAAATGGCCTTTTGCTTACTAGACTAATTGTTTCTTCCTGACAAATGATTACCATATTATAAAAATAAAAAAGTAATTTTTATTTAATTATCTTACCTTATTACAAGATATGGTAGTTTTAAATTATTAAAAGTTGCAACATCACTTTCTGTCCTTATCAAATATCTTAAGACTCTTAATGCTGCTGCTCTTATGACCATAGATTCATCAATTAGACTAATGCGGATACTGAAATAAAATTACATGTTAAAAAACTAATTTATTATTGACTACTTATTTATACTCTCATTTTCTAAGCCCGCAATCACATCACCATAGTTTTTATTCCCATGGGAATTTCAAAATAAAACATGGCCTATGTGTTAATCCAAGGTGTCCGCTATAATTACTCCAGCTTTTTAGTCATGAAAATGTTTTCCTTTTACAATCGAAGTATGCTCTAAATTCATAACCCTACTAATTGGAACACTAGAAACTAACCCTTACATCTTTATCCATGCCATAAATTGTTACTATTGGTTAAAAATATATGTCTAAACATGGCCAAGAGTAGTTGTCTACTCTGATAGAAGTACAAACAAAAAGTATATTACATCTATAATAATCAATGATGCTAAAGATATTAATGTATTAAAGAATAAGATTAAAAATAGGCATACATTTAAAATAATTGTGATGACTGTCTAGTTTCATCAGTTATCAATTTATATTTAAAAAAATTTATATTTAAATAGATTTTTAAAAAATTCCTTAAATCTGTTTTTTGCTTTGCTGTTTTCCCTTATACAAATTTCAAATTTATCTTTCTTAGCTCATTATCACATCAGATCAAGGACATCCATGGCAAGATATTATCTTTTTTAGGGTCTACCAAACACAGCAGTTCTACAATAGTTGCAATCAATCTCATATAGCACTTTTTTCTTAAGAATCTCTAATGGGCCTGTCACATACTAGACAAGTGACATGAGAAGTAATGAGGAAGAAAGGCAGAGATCTAGAGTGGCAACATTACTCGTCATTCCGCATGTTATGCCCATTTCACACTATTTTATGGGTTTTCTGAGCAAGTCTAGGACTGATAAATAACAATTGCAAAGTGTCATGATTAGTAGCATAGGTAGAGCAGTGTGGGCAGAGAAGGTAACATCACAGCAACGCTAGAAGCATCATGTGACAGACCTATAAGATTTTATGATATCTACCAGAATCAAACAGATCATGTACAAAGTTATACTATTTGAAAAGTAATTTCAGACTTACAAATTCAAACTTCTATATCTATTATAGGTTAGATGTATTATACATGTACTACATATTTATTAACTTAAGTACATATTTATTACATTTGAGGGATATGATAGACTACTCAAAATATTTACTGACATAAAATATATATTAATACAGTTCATGTTGTCTTAGTAATTGAGCCTTATTTGGTATACTTACCATGTCATCAACTCATCAGGAGAAAATCCTAAATTGTTCCTGTCCTCTTTATGCAGTAAAGTGACTAATGCCTCTAAGTAGGACCATCTGTAGCTGTCAGAATTACTTTTTTGAGGTCTTAATCCTAATCTCTCATTAGGCACATTTCTGTTGGTGGGTGAAGTGGAACTATCACTCAGGAAAGGCTTTTTTGAATACAGACCTCTTATAATTTCAATTATATTCTCTTCTGGCGACTTCTTAGTGTCTAACCTATAAGTATCGCCATCATGTTTACCTGGAATTTTATTTATTCTATGAATAAATTAATTCAATGAATTGATTTGCAATGTTTACGAAGTGACATGGATATCACATTTTTTATTAAAATTGCACTACGCGCTTGTATAAATATATACAAGGCGGACCACTTAAGAATATTTACCTTTTCTACGACTCAACCTATTTTCCAAAGTGGCCATTATATCATGTTTTACACCGCTGAATGATCTGTATTCAATAACATAAATAAATTCGTAAAATGCAATGATAACATCTAAAATTTATATAAAATAATTTTAGAAAATAATCACAGACTACACACCACTGAATAGGCCAGTCAAGACTTAGACAATACCCTATAATTACAGACTATAAGCGTTGTTCATAAAGAACACAAAAACACCTTTCCAAAATCTTTCAAAAACTTCTCTTTCTTTCCAAAACACTCGTGTTGTTATGGTGATTTAAACTAATGAATGTCACTAATTTGTGATAACTGATAAAGACTTGCAAAATTTCATAGTGTTAAAGTATAAATCTATATGTTGTCTGAATTACTTATGCGTGAAGTGTGTATGCTCCTTTATATAACAAACCTATTTCTGTAGTCTCTGCTTTATTTTTAATCTTTTTTACTTCATAACTGTCAGAATTATGTCAAAATGGCTTCGATTTTCGATTTATAGAGTTGGACTAAAATTATAGTGGTGTCCAACTATCCATTGTCGAAAACTATAATTCATCGTGGTTTATAACTTTATAACCGTCATCAAAGATATTTGTGTTTACGTTCGATTGTTACGGATTTTGTTTATCACTTAACATTTATAGTTAATGTTTTTTGAAAATGTTAGAACCTGGCAGGGTAAATATGTCAACTTGTCGGATATGTTTGTCGAATAAGAGGCCACTGTGCCCCCTTTTCAGATACGAATTGTCTGGGAACTATGCAGAAATGCTTACTGCAATTGCAGATGTAAAGGTGAGCAAAACTAATAAAAGTACTGCAGCAGTAATAATACCAGCTCAAAACTTAAATTTAATCTAAAAAACATAACCATGATACCCGACTAAATGTATTTTCCGAGTTTAACGAAACTTTCAGATATAAAAACTGAATTTTTTGCAGTTATGTGCAAGAATTCAAAATATTTCTAGTTTAATTTTTTTGTATACAGTTAATCTTTTGATAGTTTCTTCTACTATAAGTTAAAATAATAATTGCCAGGTTGCATCAAATGATGGTTTGCCAGAAAAGATTTGCAACAAATGCTGTACCTCATTGGAAAAGGCTTATCTTCTCAAAACCGTCGCAGAAAGGTATGCTATAATATAAAAATTTCCTAACACTTTGTACTCACTTTAAAATCATAGCTATAAATGGCAACAATTCCATTTAGTTACTTTGTACCCACTTGGCCATGCCTGAAAAATTTTTTCTACATTGCATCTAACCTGAATCTGAAATTAATGCATTTTGAAATTTTTTTTACACTAATTGTAGAATTAGTAACTCTAATTTTATTAATATATAACTAATTAATAAATTTTATTAAACCCAATCTCAATGTCGAACTTGTTGATTACAAATTAATAAAAATATAAGCTATATTTAAGAATAAACATAATATCAAAAATTATGGAACCAACAGGATTCTACAATTTTATTAGTAAAGGAGCTCAGAGAGCCTGGTTTTGTCGCAGAGCCACAGGTTCTAATCCCGTCGGTTCCACAATTTTTATTATTATATTTATTTTTAAATATAAATAATCCCAAAAGTGTGGGTAACACTTCTCAATAAAAACTATAAAAGAATAAATATAAGCTAATATCTTCTTATTCTTTATTTTATAAAAAAACAAAACAGAATTTTATTTTTATTAAGTATGAAATGACTAGCATTTCCTATATTATATATTTTCATTTCTTTGTTTGGTAGACATTCTGCATTAAGCTTGGCTTTAGTATAGCCAATAATTATATATTCTAACATTTTATTATAGAATTAAAATTAATTTAAATTAATTAATCATAATGATTTTAATTTTAGATCCGACCGTGAGCTTAGAAAACTACGTATGCGGGCTACCAAAAATGTAGCCACTAAAAAGATTGCCTTTGATTCATTTACCGATATAAAAAGTGAAATTGGCCCTCTGGCTATAAAGAATGAACCAAAATGGGAAATGGAAATAGATACATCAAGAACACATACAGCCATTGAAACTGTGGATGCTAAGGACATAGTTATTGCTGACACTGTTATAAGGAAGGTAGAATCAAATGAATCAAAAAGCAATAGTAGTTTTGATACTGATGTGAGTATTTATAAATCTGTTGAACGACAAATACAAACTGGTCTTCATATTATCTAAAATCATGTTTGAAAATATTTTTACTTGCAAAATAAACATTCAACTTCTAATAATGAATAATATAATTAGTTAGCTATTTTCAACAACAAACTGACTAATCCAAGCAATAAAGTTGACTATTATACTACTATAGTAAGCAATATTATAAACTTGACCAGTTTTGCAGGTTTAGTGTAAAAAAAATCTGCAATAATATATTTAAAAAAAAAAGAAATATTCCAAATAACTATCTACCAATTTTTTATAAGATTGGCCTTTCTACTTTATGCTTTTAATTTTATGTCTATGTTTTAGAATGACTTTTTCGATGATGATGTATATTTTGATGATGACGATGATGATTATGTGCCACCGACAGAGAAACCCAAGACAAAGTTCAAGAAACCTAAATTGTCTGAGATAAAAGTTTTCAAAGGCAAGAAACCAATTGTAAGAAAAGTGAAGGTTATAAAACAATTTAAGCAAGAACCATATGAGCAGTCAAGTGCTATTGTCATTGATGACAAAAAATCAACAACTATAACGTGTTGTGAGTTTTTGTAATGGTTGTATTTTCTATTGTTTAAGAATGTCTTAAAGGCTCTTTTAAATAAGATCTGTAGGGCTATGATGCCACTGAAGAGATATCTTGTCTAAGAGATAATTAGAAATTCATTGCAAATGACTATGACAAAACTATAGATCACTTTTGATTTATAAAAATACCGATTCGCCGCGATGTCTTTTATTTTTTTTCAAGAGATGTCTCTATGTGCGCTTCTTAGTTCTACTGTCTTTTAAAGACATAGTTAAAATTGGTCTACAAATCAACAAATGTTTAAACTATATTATTATTATATACTTATAAAACAAAAATAAGTGTATATTTTTACAAACTGATAATAATCACTTTATAACAGTTGATTAAGCCTTAGGTCAACTTTGCTGAGCATTATCCTTTTTTTTAATTTTTGTATTATAACTTTTAACAGTTTCAACATCACTTTCTAACATTATTGTATAAGGACTATAATAATTTTTAAAATCATGCATTCCTCTAGATCCAATAATGAAAAATGGCACAAAAGGTCCTGCAATCCTTTTGAGGAGACCCAAAGATGCAACCATTTTGAAGGTTCATCCAAATTACAAAAACCGCGCTGCGTCAAAATCTGATTACAGAGGAATCAAACGAGAAAATATACGAAGAGTGAAGAACGCAAAACCTATATCAAAGGAAAGAGAGAAACTTGTGTGCCCTGTGTGTGGTATATTGACATATACTCTTGGAAACCATATAGCTACTCATGAAGGTTGGTTATTTTTCGTTATTCATAGGTGTTTATCAGCAGAATTATCTATTTTATTAAATCCTGAATCTAGAATAGGCTTAAGATGGAATAACCTGGAATAATATGGCCTAATGTATGACGGTGAAAATAAAAAATAAATGACCTGGCTGAGTATGTTATGTGCTCTTCTCGGACCAAGGCCCTTTTAGGAAACCTCCTAGATTTAATTTTAAGTTCCGAACTTAATAATCACCTATACTTTTACATAATCTAAAAATGACATATTGACGATTCATAATCATCAAAATCAAACAAATTTTACTGAATAATGATATTTTGACTTTTGATGTCTCATTACAGCATAATATCTTGTGTAGAGAAAGAAAATTATTGTTGACAAAAGGGGCGATATCGAAAATTTTTAACAAAAATTAGAACCGACTCAAAACGCACTAATAAGTAAAAAATAACAGTGTCATTTAGTTGCTTTAATTTACTTAAACATATCTATGAAGTCGGTGCCAGCAAGTTTAAGAAACATTTATTTAATATAGTAAAGCAGTTTGTGGGTTCTAGGTAATGTCCTTAAAGTAGAAACCTTGGCTGGCACCGACTCCTAGATATGCTTAAGAAAATTAAAGCAACTAAATGACACTGTTATTTTTTACTTTTTAGTGCGTTTTGAGTCAGTTCTATTTTTTGTTAAAAAATTTTATTTCTTACTTTTTAGTGATTTATCGCCACGTAACGTACTTGTACTATACTGTCATAGTATATTTTATACAGCACTTGTAGCCAAAAAGCTACCAATACTTACACTAAAACTATAATCGCTGCAAGTGAGCCTATAAAATTTGAAGAGTTCCTTAAATTTTCCCAGGATATCATCATCAGACCCTAACATGATGACAATGGGACCACCTTAGAAGTGTGCT
The DNA here is from genome assembly GCA_034621355.1 of Mycalesis mineus. Taxonomy (NCBI): domain Eukaryota; kingdom Metazoa; phylum Arthropoda; class Insecta; order Lepidoptera; family Nymphalidae; genus Mycalesis; species Mycalesis mineus. The sequence continues at coordinate 10,759,960 of CM067887.1, read as the reverse complement.
CTTTCTAATAAAAAATAATTATCAAAATCGGACAATTCTGTAAAAAGTCATACAAAAAAAAATATACATGTCGAATTGAGAACCTCCTCCGTTTTTTTCCATCGGATAAAAAATAGCTCTCTCTTTCATACAATCGAATCGATACAGTAGCATTTCACTGTTTTTGATCGACAAAATGGCTCTATACACGAGAAGTCTATTGATGTATATATTTACATAAAATATTAACTTGTTAAGTACAAACCATTATTGAAACTCCATTCATTTATAAATGTCTGTATTGTTCTCATATTTATTACTTATACATGTTTATTACAGAAAAGAAGAAATACACCTGTTCTCAATGCCCAAGATCTTTTGTACAAAAAAGCAATCTGCTCATTCACATCAAGCAACATACAGGAATTAAAGATCACATTTGTGAAGTTTGTGGTGCAGGATTTTATACACAGAAGTCTTTGGTTAGGTAATGACACTTCAATTAATCATCACAGACAAAAAAATTATAGGAGAGGAGATGTGGAGCGTAAACCCACCACGCTGCTCCAATGCGGGTGGCGAGCTTAGGGTGATGATTTTTCATTTATTAACGATTACTATCAGATGTTGATGATAGTGACCGGGACAGCTGAACATGCTCTCCGAGGCACGGGAGTGTAACACCACCAACTTCCCGACTCCGGGCGTGGAAAGTACTGAGAATTTCATAGAAGAATGGAAACCTCAGAACTATTCTGTGACCCGACCCAGGATTTAAACCCAGGACCTCGTGATCGAAGCCAGATAGGCTAACCACTAGACCAACGAGGCCGTCACATATATGGTACTTGCGTAAAAATATCAATTATTAAAATATATGCCTGTCTGTTCTATCTAATCTCTGAAACTACCATTCGGATTTTAAAAATTCTGTTTGTATATAATAGTCCGATCATTAGGAGTGAGATGGGCTTACTTGTATGCAGAGGGCGTTGGCTAGTGTGAAACGTTTTTAACTGGCAACACAGTAATATGTAAATAAAAAATAAAGTAAAACGCGATTTCTTACATAAATTATTGTTACAGACATAATCTCATTCACAAAGGAGAGCGTCCATTTCAATGCAACTTGTGCTCGAAGAAATTCATTGCAGTAAGTTATAATTATTATTATTATTTATTTGTTCATGTTCATGTGATGTTAAGTAATAAAGATGGAAGCGGGCTAACTTGCTAGGAGAAGGATGAAATCCACACCCCTTTTGGTTTCTACACGAAATCGTACCGGAACGCTTAATCGCTTGGCGGTACGTTATTGTTGGTAGGGTGGTAACTAGCCACGGCGAAAGCCTCCCACCAGCCAGACCAAGACAAATCAAGAATAATCTTAATCTGCCCCGCCGGGAATCGAACCCAAGATCTACGTCTTATAAATCCACCGCGCATACCACTGCGTTACGCCAGTTTTTTCAATTTCTTACTCAAAAATTACAATACGATGGACACATTATTATCAAACAAACCGCGCATTAGTTCACTGAGCGTCGGCACATTTGTACGACGCCGACGGCGTGATAGCGTGACCAACAATTTCTGATTAAAAGTTCTTCTTAAAGAATCTTTAGTAAATAAATTTCGTTATTTTTTATTAAAAAAAAAGAAAAATACGTCATAAAAATATTATTACAAAAACGACTGCTTAGAAGTTATGAACTGAAAAGAGAAAAACAAGGATCACTATATGTCAAAAAATTCTAAATACTTTGTGGTGCTGCAAACAGGGACAAAATCTTAAATATAAAAATAAAAACGTTTGTCCCCGCCTGCAGCACCATAGAATTTTATACAGATATAGTGATCCTTGTTTTTCTCTTCAGTTCATAACTTCTAAGCAGTCGGGTTTGTTTATAATAATAATTTTATTTGAGACTTTTTAGTTTATGGTATAGAAATAAGGTAAATTTTTTGCCATTTTTTGTTAAAAAAGTAATATGAACGTGATATGATATTTATATTTTTGAAATGGTCTTTTTAAAACCTACTCATATCGCTAAGATAATCCAAACGCTGAAAAGTAAAAAATAACTGTGTTATTTAGTTGCTTTAATTTACGGAAGCATATCTATGAAGTCGGTGCCAGCCAAGTTTAAGGAACATTTATTTAATGTAGTAAAGCAGTTTGTGGGTTCTAGGTAACGTCCCTAAAGTAGAAACCTTGGCTGACACCGACTCCTAGATATGCTTAAGTAAATTAGAGCAACTAAATGACACAGTTATTTTTTACTTTTCAGTGCGTTTTGAGTCGGTTCTATTTTTATTTAAAAATTTTTATTTCTTACTTTTTACGATTTATCGGTACTAGTAGCCAAAAAACTACCGATACCGAGACAAAAATCGAAATCACTGTAAGCGTGCCTCCAAAATTTGAAGAGTTCCTTCAATTTCCCCAGGACATCATCAGATCCTAACATGATGACAATGGGACCACTTTGGAAGTATGCCCTTTCTAATAAAAAAAGAATTATCAAAATCGGACAACTCTGTAAAAAGTTATGGGTGGTCTATACATAAAAAAAATATATATATATACGTGTCGAAATGAGAACCTGCTCCGTTTTTTTTCGTCGGTTAAAAAATTGTGTACTGTCTTCCTATATATAGTAATTGCGAATTTTCAGCGGTGCGATCTGAACCGTCACTTGCGTATCCACGCGGGCTACAAGCCGTACAAGTGCGCCACTTGCGCGATGTCCTTCAACGCGAAGCATCAGCTGCAGAACCACGAGCGGATGCACACGGGAGAACGGCCCTACACTTGTGAGGTTAGTGCCCACTACTGCACTGGGAACAGTGACGTGCACTTCATAAACGTATAGTCACTGCCTACCCTGAGGACACGTTACGAACTAGTATTGGATAAGGAATTTTCTATTTCTTGTAGTTAGTACCTATAGTGCCTACCCTAGTTATAAACCGTGTGCACGACATGTTAAACTTCATGAAGAGGCTACAATTGAGTAGATTGATACTAGTGTTTTAATGTTTTTTATAACTTGATTAAATAACATAAATTTTTTTATGAAAAAAATAATTAATTTGATTGATCAAAATTATTCTTAATAATTAGTCTTAAAACTAAAAGTTATAAGACTAAATATTAAGAATTAGGCAGACACTACAATAGCGTAACGTCATACTTAAGTAACGCCCTAGTAGCTAGTTAAGTATTTAGTTAAAAAAACAAAACATTGTATTACAGGTGTGCAGTGTAGCGTTCAGTTACAAAGTGAACCTTAACAACCACGTCTTTAAGGTTCACGGTATAAACTTGAAGTTCAAATCCATACACACAGTGACGGAGGACATTCTGCGGAAGGAAATGGGCCTGATGACGGAGGCTGGGGAGGCCATTGCTCATATAATGCCGCAGCTGAGTGACGTACCTACTCCCGGAGCGCACGAAACTGTGCATCACACCTCGGACTACAACGCTTGAACCATCACCAGCTGCTGATTTGACACTTATTCAATAGACTCGCGCGCCTTATGATCCGTTTTTATTGCCTCTTTATGGCGACACATAATCGATTTATGAGCAAAGCCGTAACCAGTGATTCATTAACTGCGCTCTACAGACTTGTAACTGACTCTAAATAAGGTATTGTTGGAACGAAGTTCCTTATCGCGCGTTGTGAAAGGGGGCTAGACGGAAAAAAATCGTACGAAAAGTTGTCACGACACTTTTTGATCAAAGGATCTTGCCGCGGCCTTTGATGTGTGTGCGCGTGAGCGGCGGGGGCGCCCGCGCTGTATGCTGTCTCGCGCTCTCGTGGCGCCCTCTGGTGTTTCGGTGTACAACAACAAATATTATTATTACTTAAAAAAAATAAAATTTTATTACAATTCCTTCACTAATTAATCGAAAAGAACTTCGTTCCATCCGGGTGTCCCTTGACACCTCTCAACTTTTTTTGTATATGGTCTGGTAATTTCTGCGCCCTATGCGTGGGCATCGCTGACCCTGCCCTAGTTACGGCACTGCTTATGAGTATATTGATGGCTCAGTACAGGGCCTTTATGAAGATGGATATATGGAGCAGCACCCACCACGCTGTTTTATGAGGGTTAGGGTGTTAATGTTTGAATCTGAACAATTACTATACTTTTTGCAATTCACGAAGGCGAGTGAGCTTTACATGCTGAATTTGTATATTTACAACGATGTAGTGTGCGTGTCTGACGGAGCGATGAGTTGCGACCGAGCCGTCGCAACAGTCACTTGTGCTTATTGACAGTACACGTTCGTGGCACACAGTGTATATACACGTTCAACCACTAGTAAAGCTCGCTCGTCTTCGTGAATCGCAAAAAGTATATCAGATGTTATAACATGCTCTGCGAGGCACAGGGGTGAAATTCCGGACATTAACAATCTATTCTATAATACAACTTGGCTGGTGCCAAGTTCATCGTCAGGTCTACTTCCTTTTTAGGGAATATGAAGGTTGGTCCCACTGCGTTGTTCTAAGGCAAGTTAGCGGGCTAGGGTTATGTTTGAATTTTTTTTTTATTTTTATCGACTACAAGTTGACCCTTGACTGCTATCACACCTGGTGTTAAGTGATGATACAGTCTAAGATGGAAGCGGGCTAACTTGTTGGGAGTGGGACGAAAATCCACACCCCTTTCGGTTTCTACACGACCTAGTACCGGAACGCTAAATCGCTTGGCGATACGTCTTTGTCGGTAGGGTGGTAACTAGCCACGGCGAAAGCCTCCCACCAGCCAGACCAAGACAAATTAAGAAAAATCTTAATCTGCCCCGCCGGGAATCGAACCCAGGACCTCCGTCTTATAAATCCACTGCGCATACCACTGCGCCACGGAGGTGGTCAAAAATCTGAATTGAATCTAATAATAATTCCCTATGGATTGTTGATAATGACTGTGACTGATGGCTTAACATGCTTTTTAAAACACGGGCGTATAACACCTCAACTTTCCTTCTCCAAGCTAAAAATGTTTACTGCAAAGAACTTTTACTTTCGAAAAAAAAAGTTCAGTATTCCATAGCCCTATTTACATTCGAATTTGAACGCAGGACTTCAGGACTCAAAGCAACGAGGCAGTTGAAATCGTTATGCGTACTATAAAAATGTGAACGTATTTTTTTAATTATTTGTCGCGCACCTTTGGGTGAACCTAATTATTAAAACCCGTGATACTTAGTGCATAATATTAAAACTACATACTTAATTATTATTTTTTTGGTTCAATTTTAGTTATTCAATCATGAAAGATGATATTTTTGTTAAATAAGCTATAAATTCGCTTTTCACTCGTGTTACATTTCATTACTATTTTTTTTGTTTCCTCGTATTGTGTAAAATTAGACAACTGTTTCGGTATTCAAATATTAAAAAGTTGGTTTATTTTTAAATTGAATAAAAATGTCTAGTACCTATGTGTTATGTTGCGCAACTTTCTTAATTATTTTGTATACAAACATAAAAAGCATAATTCTCTTGTTTTATTCAATAAGTTGTAAATATAGTTTTAGTTTTTAAAGTTAAATAAATGATTTTACTTAATTTCGTTTTTCTTTATCGAAACTGATAAGATCGACAAGACTGTTATTTGTTTTTTATATTATACTAAATACAAAAGTTCATAACAATAGTATAGGAGCCCCAGAGAAGATTTTTGTAGTTATGACTGCATGTTTTTAAGCACCTCCACCAAGTATGAGACCTCTATAATAGAGGTCCACGTTTAGGCAAATCTTTCATTGGATATCTACCCGTGTTGAGGGAGTCGTAAAAAAATATGTAACTTGCCATTTTGCGGTAGGGACATCTTGGATTTTAAATTTATCATATTGTATTAGTATTTTACTAGTCAAACCATCCTAATTTTATATATTTATAACTTGTGAAAAATATATGATCCAAAATTATGTCGGAGTGGATGCCAGTTTGAACCTATTTTCATCAAACTTAGCTGAAAACAACCGCCAGAGAACTGGCTTTCAAATTTAAAAAAATATTGGATCGAAGTCGGTTCATCCGTTTGAGCGCTACGATGCCACAGAGACGCAGACAAACTTATGACACCCCTCTTTTTGCTTCGCAGGTTAATAAAACAGAGTCCATGTTAAATATGTAGTTATATTAAATATTCATATACATTTTTAATTAAGTTGGGAATATAAGTAAAGCGTTTTGCCCCTTAGCAATCTTAAGGAGTGTTCACAATGATTCGCGATTAACCGCGAAATTTTACACTTCATGTTTTTAATAATAATATTATTTTTACTTATAGGTACACCTAATATAATAACACATCGAGATTTAAACATAATTTTGAAGAAAACATTGTTTATTGTACTTGCAGCTTTTGCTATATTTGCACTTTACTACGCCTTTATATGATGGCAATTGTAGGCATATTATGCTAAGACATAATACTCTATACAAGATATCTATAATAAATATAAGTTATAACTTTCATAATTAACGCAAATAAAAACTACCCTAACCCTTAAAAATAAAAATATTATGACTATAAACAGCTGTCTATATATATTGCCTTAATTTACGCTACATATATGAAGTCTGTACCTCTCCTGTAATCTTTTTACCTGACTAGTTCAAATACTTTAATTGGTATAAATAGACATCAATTAATTAGATAAGCTTTATCAAAATATCAAATAATACTTGTCATTAATACCTAGTTATTTAAATAATGAAATAGAAATAGGAACAATAATATTAATTCTTAACATAAGTAGGTACAGCATTAAAATAATTTTACATTCATATAATTATATCTATAAGTTACAAAGAAATAAAGCATCCCGCTCGGGCTCTTGGCGGGGCGACTTTATTTACCTACACAAGCGAAGCTGTAATTGTTAATACTTGGCGTTTTTAAAATTACGTACATTAACGCGAAATTAAAAGTAAAGAGTACTTCATCATTATCATTATCAGCCGGTGGACGTCCATTACTGGACATAGGCCTTTTTTAGGGACTTCAAAACACTTCCCATAAAAAGATTTGCCTTATAGTGACCACGCTGGGCAGGCGGGTTGGTCACCGCAGTAAGTACTTAATTCATCCTAATAAATATGTTATAGTTACAAATATTTAAACATTCAATTATTTTATATAGAGAGGTAGATATATTATAGGTATCTCAGAGCTTTTAATTATCAATCCATCGATTTTATGAAACATACGATACGATGTATAACTTAACTTCTTTCATTGTAATTTTTTAAGCAGAAACAGCCAACCACTACCGGTTTTTTGATCGCTACCCAATGCTTTGCGATATCATCCGGTAAGTACTCCTCTGACAGCTCGTCAGCCGCAGTGATGCGTCTAAGCCGCTTCAACACCGTTATCTGTATAAAAAATCGAACACTAAAACAGAAAAATCAGCAACACAAAATGAAAAATAGTATAAATAAATACATTAATATGTATAACGTCCATTATTATTAAAAGGTATAACGGATTTTGTATGACAATAATTTAATTGCTAACAATTTTCAAACTAGTTCTATTTCGTATTAAAAAAAAATACGCAACGCTAAGAAGCAGTTAGCAATTTACCCATCACTAGCGATGCGTATTCGCGAAAAGTTAGTGGGAACGATTATAATTTTAATATTAATAAATGGTTCTCTTTTAAATATTATGTTAATAAAATAAAAATCCCCAGAAACTGATACGTATAATATAAAAATATTCACATATATTGTAAAAGAAAATTACAATAAAATTTAAATTCTAATACATACATTATGTACCCGAGGATGGCATTTGTATGGCGTAGGACAGAGGCTGGTGTTGCACTTTCTGGTCTCAATAGAACGAGGGAAATGGTCGTTATCCAGAAACATAGGCTCTTTCTAAAAAACATATTATGTATCTTTTAATAAAACGTATTTAAATATTTATATTAAGTAATTATGATATTTCGATAATATGCTAACCGTTTCAGATTCACAAATGCACGGTATCTCGTTGACAAGTCCATCTTGCTGTAACAAAAAAACAATATTAAAATTTTATAAAATGTAAGTAATTATACCGTCAAGGATATCAACTACAGCTTTCCTTGACGTCATTGATCGTGAAACAGTATCTAGTAGGTCTCTCGTGATCTCGCCTAAAGTGCTTAAGTTTAATAAAAAGACTAACCGCATGTCACGGCAAAATAAATGGGCTATCAAGTTCCAGGCACCTCTTTTCTCTAGGCCCCAAAATTATTGCCAGATGACCCAGCAACCACCTAACTATGGCCATTCATCCATGACCCGGTGAGCTAATCGTACAACGCTCGATCTTCATTTGCCACCTAGGAATAAAAGAAAAAAAGAAATTCACAGGCCCAACAGAGTCTGTTTCTCAAAGTTGCTTCCTCTCTGCACTAATTAATATACAGGTGGCTTACAAATAAAGCTAAGAACAGACATGTCAAACTCAATGATCGCCGGTCAAGAAGACAGCGCCTAAACTCACATTGTACTTTTCAACAACATTTCCCCTTTTCCTGGTACGCGTTTCAACAGACTTGTCTAACAATATAATATCGTTTCGTATCATGTTAGCGTAGTCCACTATAAGTGCCGGCAGTTCCTCAGGATCGGAGCTGGGGTTGAGCGGTTCGTTGTAAGTGATGCCGACTTTGTTTCTATCCATGTTGTTATTCAAAGCGCTCTGTAAAAAGTAATTTTGTCGCGTCCTTTGATTCTCTACCATGTACTCGTCCATTTTGGATCTCTTTTTGAACGCCATAGTTGGAGTCATCAGGTGCATGCTCAGCAGCAGCGCGGTTAGAACGTGCGTGAACTTTATCTGTAAAATACCAATTTACTTTTAAGGTACGAGTTCGGAGCTTACTGCAGATAATAGCCGCAGGTGACGTGTCTCCGTTACACTATTGGTTTCCATCAATTTCTCTGAAATGCACGTGTCGCTATGAAACGTATTTCAAAAAAATGCAAACAGAGTACAGACCAGTAGTGTCGCTGCGACACGTTGTATGCAACTGTCGTCTGCACTCGGCTACGAACTCTTACTCTTAAATTCTAATAATCATAACATGACTGTTACTTGCGTATATCTAATTACCGACATACAAGAGTCTGACACGTCCTCACAACAATAGATATTATCTGTCTGTATCCGATCTTTGGTTCAAGCAAAATGAAAGCTCCTTACGATATTAGTCAAAGAAATAATTATGGTAACACGTAGCCTTCCTTAATAAGAAATTACTCTTCAGCTATACTTAATAGGTAGGTAAATACGTCTATGATTTAAAATAAAATACAAGTAATTAATTATGATCCAAATTCCACATTTTCTGAATGTCGCTGCAATCGTAAACCGAGAGCCCTCTGACGAAATGCCCACCTCACAGCTCATGGTAACTGCGAGCTAGCAAGCCGTAGGTGCACTACGCATTGCTCTCAATTACCATGTACTACGAGGAGTAGCATCTGCTCTCCTCCACTATCAAGCGATAATTAATCTATACACAAAAAAAAATTCAATATAAAAAAATAAAATAGAAGGTTATGTCTATAATTTTACATTGACAGCTTTCACTAAATGCATATGAACATATGTACGGTACTTAAGTCAAGAAACAGTTTTTAAAATTTTTATTTGTCTGTTTGTTTGGACTCATATCTGAAACTGTCAGTCGGATTGTCAAATCTATTTTTGTGTATGATAGTCTGATTCAGATGTTCTGATATGGGCTAATTTGTATCATGATGCTGACGATCACAATGATAACGGATGGAGAACCACCGGCGTCCGGTAGAGTATAAATAAAAGTCACCATTTCCGAGTAATCTTGATATTATATCTAAACACACCTTATATAAACATGAAATCAGTTATAGGTACCTCTACAAAAGTGAAATCATAACATGACTTGAAATTCACAGTTGGGAAAACCATATCTAGTGTGCTTAACTTTTTTTGCAGTCATAAGCCCGTTTACCTACCCGTTTTCGGCCCTCCCTCCCTCTGGGAAAACTAAAGTACCTAATTATTGGTTTTACAGTTCCGCTCACAAAATAATCAGCGCTGACTTATTTGCAGAAAACATTTTTTTATTTATCAGTACTTTCCTTAATTGTTTGCTATCTGTAGATTTTCTTTTATTTATCCCCTACCAAATGACATTTTACACTTATTTTTCCGTTATAATTACAGTTAAATAATGTCAACGAAAAAAAAATGTGTTACTAGACTTCAAACACAAGGCTTCTTGTATTTGTTACTGTAATATGTTGATGTTACATAAGGCTTCGTAAATACTGATATTTGTACGTGGGTAATAAATGGGGAAGTACCTACTTCAAGGTAAAATTTGTATACGACTATGTGCCTAAGTGGTTAATATATTGACCCATTTGGAAGGAAAATTACTTTATGACTTGATGGGATGCTGTGTGATTTCTATCTAAGACTTGTTTTAACCGCAAACACCTACCGGATGGTTTTTTGATCTTTTCCGAGAATCATTTTGATGGTATGCGTATGAATATCCTTATTGTTAGGATGTTTACTAACACAATACGTCAAATACCTATAATTAAAACTGATACATAAACTTGTATAAAAGAAGGTAACTGTAAAAAATAATGTAGGCACTCCATTAACTGCGTAGTTATCCACGTGAAAACCCAAACAAACGTCATTTTAACGATAAACTTCATCAACAATCTTTTTACAACAATATTAGTATCATTTTTTGTCTACACAGCTGAGCAAGTCTCTGCTTCTCAAACACCTATACTAAAACCAAACTTGATTGAAAATGCTTGTCAACAAACAAATTAAAAATGAAGGTAGAGGTAGAGGAAGTTAATGACGAATTAATGACAATAAACTAGACCAGTAAGCTTAAATTCAAATTCAAATTCAAAATCGTTTATTTCAAGTAGGCTTATTACAAGCACTTTTGAAACGTCAAATTGGACTATTTGTAGTGACTCTACCACCGGCTCGGAAGGCAGGCCCTGTTGAGAAGAGCCGGCAAGAAACTCAACAGTTGCTCTTTTTATAATATTATCAATTTTACAATATTAAGTGTGTTGTTACATAAAGTTATTTATTTTACTTCCTGTGTGAAGTTGAAAGCCTATCCAATTGCCTTTGAACATCTTTGCCATTTAAAAATTCATCGATAGTATAATAACCCTGACTCAGTAAGTGAGTTTTAATACATTGTTTAAACGTATGCAATGGCAGATCTAAAACTGAATTGGGCATCTTGTTGTAGAAGAGTACACCCAATCCTACGAAAGATTTTTGTACTTTTCGGAGGCGATAAGCTGATATGACTAACTTATGTCCGTTTCTAGGAAGACGATCGTTTAAATCCTTTTTCTGTTTATACATATTTATATTTTGTTTAACAAAGACTAGGTTATTGAATATGTATTGACAGGCTACTGTAAGAATTCCTATTTCTTTAAATTTGACGCGAAGGGACTCGCGTGGTTTAAGTTTATAAATCGACCGAATTGCTCGTTTCTGAAGTATAAAGACAGAATTTATGTCAGCAGCCTTTCCCCACAACAAGATGCCATAAGACATCACACTGTGGATGTCTTATCCAGCTTAAAACCAATTAATATCTCTTAAATAAGATTTTTTAAAATAATAAAACATAATTTTAAATGTATTAGGTATTAAAATGTGTTGCATTTTCTACCTTCATTTTAAATTTGTTTATTGACAAGCGTTCTCAATCGAGTTTGGTTTAGTATAGTGGTGTTAACGTTATACATTTTCACTACGATAGTTCAAAAAGCTTCATGTCTTTATACGACTGTAACACATTTAAATGGGTAAAAAACAAATGAGCAATGCGAAATTTTCAAACAATTTTGTGATTCATATAATAAGTAGATATAGTAGCTAGAGCTAGAGCAAACTGTCCAAACCTGTGCACCCAACAATTTGAATGCAGGCTTTGTTGAGCGTAAAAGCTCGAATAGTCAAAATAATTTTGAATTTCTGTAATGCACAGGTAAACGCTGTGTTGTGTTCCAAGCATAATTTTAAAAATTCATAAAACTATCGTACCTACTTATACTATATCCTAAAATGTATGAACTATCTCCGTAATATAGCTTCGAGCCCCAGATCCCGGATCTAGGAGGCAAATCGGGGCATTTTCCGAAATAAATGACCATCAAAGACTCTTTTTGTAAAAGTTTTGATCTATGCTAAAGCACTGTAAAAAGGGTCTTATAGGGAACTATTAAGTTTCAACCCCGGTCCGGAAGGCCGTCGAATGAAGGCTGGTCTCTAGTTCAATAATTAATGCACTAATCACACCCTACTTTACAGTTTTATAAAATTGCTAAAACACTTAACTCAATACATCTAGCACATAAATACAATTTTTTCTATCGATACAGTGTGCAAAAAGCTTGTTAAGTAAAATTATACTTAGCTAATTGAGATCCCATGTTAAATTCAACACTGAACGAGAGCCACCTACCATGATGTCAAATTTTCTCCGCTTTTAGAATGAGAATGACCATAGATTTATTGGTCCGCCTCTTATATATTGGAGTTTGATTGAAGGGCGCATGAATAGCTCCATTAGCGTGAAAGAAAACTGTCTCCCCAAGATTGTAACCGATCCGCGTTTTCTTTATCAGGTATCAGGTGATGTTTCAACGTGGACGTTAGACAATGACCAAGACGTTATTGTTTAACCCACGTGTATATAAACAATGGAGGGTGGCGGGATTGATTTCTATAAACTATTTTTATACTTATTTCTACCCTTAAGAGCGTCGTGGGCGTTTATTCTTTGCGTAAGTACATACAACAACAATCAGCTCTACCTATCTGTGTATAGGCTGGCTGTACCCGCCCGCGTAAGTAAATCCTGTTCACGGGAATATCGAGAAATCCGTTTTTAGTAAGCATGTACTACTCCACACTGCATTGGGAAGTTGGTGGTGTTACACCCGAGACACCCCCGTGCCTTCGGTCCCCGACGCTATGATTAACATCTTATAGTGATCCTAACTTAATATTATAAATGCGAAAGTAACTCTGTCTGTCTGTCTGTCTGTCTTGCTTTCACTCTATAACTACTGAACCGATTTAAATGAAATTTGCTACACAGTAAGTCTAGAGCCTGAAAAAGGACATAGGCTACTTTTAGTTGCGAAAAAAGGGTTGTAAGGGGGTAAAGGGGGGATGAAATGCTGTATGAAAGTGTCGTCATTTTAAAAGCTTAAGACCTATTTCTTAGACAGTTGATTAGATATTAATAAATATGACATTCAAAGCTTAGAAAAATTAGGCTGCCGTAATAACTAATTCCACGCGGACGAAGTCGCAGGCAAAAGCTAGTTGTTTATAAATGAAACATTATCACCCTGCGCCCGCGAACCAGCATTAGAGCAGCGTGGTGAGCCTACATTTCATATCCCCTCTCCATAAAGGGGGCCTGGACCTGTATTGGGCAAATCATGATGATAATTTATTATTAGGTAGATAAAATATATTACGTAGAAATAGGTGGGTATAGAATTTACTGAAAATTTCTTAGACGAAAGAAAAACTTAGATTTATCGACCCGACCCAGGACCTCGCGACAGACCTTATCTACCACCTATCAAATAATCATTGTAACTGTTTCGATGTCCCATACAAAGGTAAACATTCGTCACATACAAATATAAACACAATTTACATCATGTTTTAGATCTTTCTAAAGGTTATTATACTTTTAATTTAAAAGTATTAGATTGGCACGTGATCGTCTTTCGATTAGGACCCTATTATCAATGTTATGTCCATAAATAACTCAAGTACTTTTAGAGTATCGGAAGATAAAATTCATGCAACCATAAACAAATCTTGACTATCCCTAAACTCACACTTTCTCACTGTATTTATTACATGAACTGATTCTCATATATGTGGCCCCATTCATGTTTTATAAATTAATTGCTTTATATTTTTCAATACACGAAGTGTTTCCCATTTATGGGACCTCTTCGTGTATTATATAGTTCCAAAAATGTGATTAGAATCAAATTCTCTTAAGAACTTAAAATTCCAATCAATAATAGAGTGGTATCACAGATACACACAGAGCGATCCGAGTAAGTCCTCAGACAAACCTTTGATCAATGGCATCTTTCTATTGAAAGATGTACATACTATTGCTCCACATTGTGGTGACACAGATACGTACGCGGAGCAATCCGAGTAAGTCCTCAGACAAACTTTAGATCGATGGCATCTTTCTATTGAAAGATGGTCAATTCTGTTCAATGGCATCTTTCTATTGAAAGATGGTCAATTCTGTTCAATGGCATCTTTCTATTGAAAGATGGTCAATTCTGTTCAATGGCATCTTCCTATTGAAAGATGGTCATATGCTCCATCCCGCAATATGACGGTGCCCCGCTACCAGAAATGCTAGTTCTATGATGCCCGGGCCGAGTGAGGGTTACCGCAAAACGTCTAACTTAATAATTATAATATGATAGCCACACTTCGTGAATGCAGCCTCCGTTAATGTCTCTATGAACTTCGCTAGTTGCCAGAACATTCTGCGCCGACCACATCGCACAGCTCAACGAACCGTTCAAAGAACCGGCACGATTCTGTGGAAAGAATCTAATAATCGAATCTCTTATTAGAGAAACCGGAGCCCCCCCCATATCATTTCTTTGTGAGAGAAATGTATACGGCACAAGTTATAGAGGTGTGTTCCTCTTTAATTTCATACCTCGATACCGAGGTGTAAGGCGTTCGAAAACAGCACATTTTATAGAGGTGTGTTCCTCTTTATATTGGATTCTAATTGTGAGGAGTTAGAAGAGAATAAGGCACTCAGTAAGTCAACATACAGCTCAGACATCCGTTTCAAACATCTCGTCAGATGCAGATTCAGAGCTGAACCAAATGTAAGTGGCTAGTATCTCACTCCTCAACCAATCAGATGAGTATACCTCGTTACGAGGTGTTATGCGTTCAAAAAGCTTTAACATAGATATAAATACAACAGTCGTATTTTATTGTGTAAATGCCCAAGCTGTCAAGGCATATTTATATGAAGATGTTAATATATTTATATTATTATGTGTCTTGCTATCACATAATTCATATTTTATTTTATTAAATTCTATATTTGTTAAGTGAGGGCGCATAGCCTTACTTGATGGTTTATTGCTTATAAATCTCTTTCCATATATGCCTTCGCACACTATTTATAACCGACCTCTATGTATTATATACATCGCTCGATGAAAACATAAAGGACGACACAACAGATTCCCACACTAGTGGCGGCGCTCGCACCGCGCTCTCGCATCACGCGGAGAACGCTGATCACGCAGCGCACTGCAATCAAACTCGTTCAAACGCCACTTCTCTATTCGTCTCCGGCAGCCGTCGGGGCGTATATAACATACACTATGGACGCTTCACGATTTTGCGTTCAATTAGAAAATACTTCTAATTACTCGTTTAATATAAACCACTGTTGTTTATCGTTTTACTATTCTTTAATAAAACACATTTATATATTTTACATGTATATATATATTTTAATTATTTTTAGTGTTATTATATATATTAGTATGTACGATTATGATCGTCACATCATGTAGTAATGAAAGGTACCCTGTAGTTGTTTTCATTTAAAATCCACGAACAGAGAATATGAATATGGCTCAATAGTTTTGCAGTAATGGACCTGGAAATGAATGAGAGAGCTACTAAATACTTTCTTTACTGGGGTTTTCCGATATGCATGCTTATAACAGAAATACCTTAGAGAATATAAGTACCTAGGTATATATTTATCTAATATAGAACGGTCGAGTGGCGTAGGGAGAAGTGACTCTGCCTTCTCAATTCAAGTTCGTGGGTTCGATTAACAAGGTTACCTAGCCAAGGTATGGGCGGTGATAAAGAGTGGTTGATCAATGTATGGATGGATTGATGTTGATGATGAACTTTACCGGGGAACCATAGACTCCTCCTCCTCTCGTCGATTTCCTCATTGATGAGGGTCGTGACCACCTCCATCTTTAATGTTCAAAATGTGGCGCCACTTTGCTCTATCCTCCGCTATTCGGAGAGCATCGTAGACCGTGGAGTCGAGTGTGGCGCGGATCTGATCAGACCAACGCATGGGGCTGCGGCCACGCGGCCTTTTTCCTTCCACTTTGCCAGTAACTATTAGTTTTTCGAGATTATCTCCGTGTTTCCTGGCAATGTGTCCGAAGTACTCCAGGATTCGCTTCAGGCAGATGGTCGACAGTCTTGTTTTAATTTTAAGCTTAGACAATATAGATGCGTTGGTCCGAAATGCTGTCCACGGGATCCGAAGCATTTTTCTCCAGCACCACATCTCGAAGGCGTCAATTCGTTTGCGGTCAGCAGATCTTAAGGTCCAGGTTTCAGCTCCATATAAGAATATGGAGAAGACCAGAGCTCTTACCAGTCTCATCTTTGTCGTTAGAGAAATTCTCCTGTCCTTCCATGTTTTATGGAGCTGAGACATGGCATTCTTGGCCATTCCGATTCTTCTGCGGACGTCTGGCTCACATGAGCCATTGTTAGTTATTGTGGATCCGAGGTAAACGAACTCTGTTACTGTTTGTAATTTGAGGACGCCAGTGAAGTTTAAGGTACTTGTTCTATCTATGACCATAATTTTCGTCTTCTGCTTGTTAATAGATAGACCCAAGTTGCTGCTGATTCGTTCCATTCTCTCCAATAGTGTGGACATTTCAGTTTCATCTGCAGCCAGGAGTGTTGTATCATCGGCATAACGGAGATTACTTAGTTTTAATCCACCGATGCGTACGCCACCCTCCCACTGATCGCAGGTTTGTCTCATGATATATTCACCGTATGCGTTAAATAAAATTGGAGAGAGAATGCAGCCCTGGCGCACTCCTTTGCCAAATTTGAAAGGGCGAGACATCATCTCCTCGACTCTGACTATTCCCTGGCTGTTGCAGTAAAGAGATTGGATTAATGCGATTAGATGGTTTGGCACGCCAAGCTCTCTCAACACCTTCCACAGAGAATTCCAGTTGACACAGTCAAAGGCCTTACTGTAATCAACAAAGCACATGACGACTGGTGTGTTGAACTCATAGGCTTTCTCTATGACCTGCCTGACATTTAATATTTGTTCACGCGCTCCCCTCCCTTTGACAAAGCCTGCCTGTTCCTGCGGAATCTGCCAGTCTAAATAGTGGCGTATACGTCTATTTAGAATGTTGAGCAGAATTTTGCTTGCTTGAGATATAAGAGCTAAGGTGCGGTAGTTGTCACATTCTTTAGTGGAACCCTTTTTGTGAATTGGTAGTATGATTGAGTTCGTCCAATCTTCCGGCCATTCTCCAGTAGTCCATACCTTACTGCAGATTTCATGGAGAATTTTTATACCAGTGTCACCGAGAGACTTTAGATGTTCTGCAATGATTCCATCCCCACCTGGTGCTTTTCTTGATTTTAGTAAGCTAAGAGCGGCAAGTACTTCGGATCGCAAAATGTCTGGTTCCTTTTCTAGCGTATTCCAGTAATCTGCTGATATTTTAGTGCTTACAGGCGCGCCGTCTTTGTACAGATCCTCGCAATAGCTGCGCCATCTTTCAGCAACCTCATGTAGTTGGTGAAGAGGTAATCCGTTGTCAGCATTGATTGCCCACGTCTTAGGCTTAAACTTCCTTGTTAGCAATCGGACTTTTTTAAAGAGGTCTGCCGTTTGGTACTTTAGGGAGTGGTCTTCAATTTCCGCACAGATGTATTCAACGTATTTATTTTTATCACGTCTGCAGGATTCATCTATTAGTTGGCATATTTCTTCGTATTCCTTTCTAACTTCTGGATTTTGAAGTCCTTTTATTTTTATGTCCTTCCTAAGACGCGTTAGTTCCCAAGTCTGTTCAGAGATCCATGGTGATTTCTTGGGCTCAGGAGCATTGTTCTTACTTAAATAGACACCTCTCGTGTTTTTTATCTAGGTACGTGTGATGGATATGGATACCTACAATGCGCTGCTCTGTGCGCGTCAATCTGAGGCATAAGTAGGTATCTAGTAAGCCTTCAGACCGTAATAAACTAATGCTGTGAAGCAGCTCTAGGTAAGATTCCGTTTTTGTCTTTGTGAAAACCCCAGAGTTATACCTGTATAGTTAGCACAGAATACATAATAGATACTATTTTTAACCGACGAAAAAAAACGGAGAAGGTTCTCAATTCGACACGTATATTTTTTTATATATATGACCACGCATAACTTTTTATTAGAATTTTTTTTATTAGAAAGGGAACACTTCCAAGGTGGTTCCATTGTTATGTTAGGATCTGATGATGATATCCTAGCAAAATTGAAGGAACTCTTCAAATTGTATAGGCACACTTACAGCAATTTGGGTTTTTGTGTAAGTATCGGTAGCTTTTTGGCTACAAGTGTCGTATATGACAGTATAGTAGGTACGAGTTATGTGGCGATAAATCACTAAAAAGCAAGAAATAAAAATTTTTAACAAAAAATAGAACCGACTCTAAACGCACTAAAAAGTAAAAAATAACTGTGCCATCTAGTTGCTTTAATTTGCTTAAGCATATCTAGGAGTCGGTGCCAGCCAAGGTTGCTACTTTAAGGACATTACCTAGAACCCACAAACTGCTTTACTACGTAAATAAATGTTCCTTAAACTTGCTGGCACCGACTTCATAGATATACTTAAGTAAATTAAAGTAACTAAATGACACAGTTATTTTTTACTTTTTAGTGCGTTTTGAGTCGGTTCTATTTTTTTTGAGACGTTTTGACATCGGATGTTGGGTACCTACCTAAGGTAAGGTACCCACCTATAACATAAACGCTCTTGTTTTTATTTTCTTCGCTGCAATTGCGCTTGGTGGTAAATTAAGATGCAATATAAGATAGAAGCGGGTTAACTTGTTACGAGTAGGATGACATCCAGATTCCTTTCGGTTCCTAAATATCTTACCTGCTACCTGCTAAATCACTGGGCGTTACATCTCTGTCGGCAGAGTGGCAATTAGCCACGGCCAAAGCCAGTCAGACCAGGACCAAAATAAGAAAATCTCAATGGCCCCGTCAGAATCGACACCAGGATCTTCGTCTTAAAAATCCACTGTGCCACGTATGCCGTCGAGTTTGCTAGTGGAATTTTGATAGGGGCCAGTACTGAACGTATCGCCATCAATTTCGATGAAGCCCCCTATGCGGTTATTATTTACTTATGTAGGAATATCTATCATGCGGTTTACCTTTCCTCTGTTATTCCTTTAGTGTAGGAAATACTATGCCAGAAAATAGTTCAACAACGAAAGGTGTCCTCCCTTATGTTCATTTGCCGCGCTTGAGTATTTCCAGAAATCCCCTCTTGGGCTCCCCTACCAAAAGCACGGCCCACCTTATAAGATACAAGCAGTGCCCCCAGTACTCATGATATAGATAATATATTTTTTTTTACTATTCATCACAAGTTGGCCTTTGATTGCAATCACACCTGATGGTAAGTGATGATGCAATCTTAGGGCTAACGCTAAAACTCGCGCGGGCGCACGCTCGCTTGTGTATAATGAAAAATAGTATGGACAGCGCAGGCGCGTGCGACGGAGCGCGGTCGCGGGTGGCGGCGGGCACACGCGAGCGGGTTTGTTTCTACAAATCAGACGAGCGCCACGGTCACACGCGTCGGAGGCTAGGTACAATCTTGAACATCGATACAAAGCGCGTAATAATTGAGGTGCAATTTCGGCCAATATTACGGAATATGTCGAATGAATTATCGAATTCTCCGCTGAGTAACCTACTTGTCAAGAACAGGTTATGCAGTCATGCCAAATAATATAGAGCAAGAGCCCACGACAGCCAGACCTTCGTTATTTTATAAAAGTTGAAATTTTCTCTGCACATGTCTCCTATAAAGGTAAGAACGACCAGCGACTATAGAGTTTGGGTTGTGGTTACTTGGGCAGGTAACAGGTAGTAAAGGTGTATAAAATAGTACTGAAAATTTGTTAGAGTATAAAGCTCAATTTTTTTATATTTTCTTCGGGATAACTGTAGAAATCTCGTCATCCATTGCCGGTTATGCAGTTGACGTTTTTTTCCATTTATTATATAATAATCCATATAATCCAATAAATTAGTAAATAATCCATGGTAATCTACTCCACACAACTGTACACGCTCGACATCAAAATAATACTAACAGCGCTAACTGAGACTGGCGCACGCGACGGGTGCCCGCTCGCGGATTTGTGGCCCGCGGCGGTCGTCCGGCGCGTGCGCCCGCGCTCGCACCCGCCCGTGTTAGCGTTAGCTCTAAGATGGAAGATATAGATGGATAATATCCATACCCTTCCGGTTATACACATCGAACCGGAACGCTTAATCGCTTGCCAATAATAACTAGCCACGAGAGCCCCCACCAGCGAGAACTAGACAATAAAACACAACATAGCGTATAACATAAATAATTTATTTAATAACAAAATTACAATATATATACATCGATTGGTATTTGCCCGTTTTGCATAACTTTGACAGCTTTAGCGAAGGCGAGCGCCTTCTGAGGTCCGTGGAAAGAGTCCAAGGGCTCGCTGGCCGTCGGCATGCCGTGCAGACTCAACATCAGGTCCTTCATGAGCGCCTTCTCCCTCTTCAGCACTTCGTCGTTCATCACGTAAACTTGCCTGCGATCTATTACTACGCCGTGTTTCTTGAGACAGTGTCTGTTGAAGTCGCGTTTGTAGCTATAAGGTTGTGAGCAAAGCTGAAACAATAATATTACTTTTATTTTTCAACCAACCTACTTCCAAAAAAGGAGGTTCTTAGGATCATCATTATCAGGCTAGGCCTTCCTCCTTATAGGAGAGGGATATGGAGACCCACCACGCTGCTCCAATGCGGGTTGGCGGGCTTAGGTTCGTTTATTAGCGATCACTATCAGATGTTGAAGTCTTAACGTGCTCTCCGAGGCACGGAAGTGTAACACCACCAACTTCCTTGGAATGTACTGAGAATTTCATTGAAGAATGAAAAACTCAGGATTCGAACCCGGGACCTCGTGATCGAAGCCAGATAGGCTAACCACTAGACGAACGAGGCAGTCAGTTCTTAGGCCCGTGTGCACCAAGATTTCGGGTATCATAACCAACGGTTACCATAAGCTAACTATAAATTTACTGTTCACGACATCCCGTACACCGGTTAAGGACGTAAACCGGGTGGTTATCTTAACCGAGCTTACGTCTTTAACCGGCGTACGTACGGTTGTCGTGAACAGTAAATTTATAGTTAGCTTATGTTAACCGTTGGTTATGATAACCGAAATCTTGGTGCACACAGACCTTAGGATAATAATGTTTAATTTATTAACAATCACTATCCGATGTTGTGGATAGTGACCGGGACCGACAATTTAACGTACTCTGTGAGGCACGAGGATACAACACTATCAACTTCCCTTAACTTTGCAATAAAAACACAACCCCATCGTGTTTGGGCTCCTTTGATTCGTCTTGATACTTTAGTTCACTCCTGCATTTCTGCTGCGCCCGATATTGAACCCAAAGTTTTATTTGGTTTTTCTTCTTTTGTTTTGAAAATTTCCAAATAATCGTTTCTAATATAAAAACGTACCTCGCATTTATAAGGTCGTTCTCCCGTATGGACTCTAGAATGCGCTTTCAAGTTACTGCGGCTGGTAAACAACATATTACATGTGCCACAGGGAATTGACCTGGCCGCCATGTCGTGAATGACCATATGCCGCTTTAATCCTGATTTCTTAAAAAAAATAAAAAGTCCTTTTAAAAAAAAATCTTTTCTGAAACTTTAACTTCACGATAACATCTCAGCCTGCTATTATTTATTTACCTACTAGACTGACTCCTTTAGAGCCTAGTTATCACGTATAAAAACATTTTTAACAATCCGACTAGCAGTTTCAGAGATTAGCTGGAACAAACAGACAGACGACACGACAGAAAAAAATTCTAAAAATTGATATTTTGGTATAAAACTACTTTCATAATTATGCATTTAGTAAAAAGCTTTCAATTTTTAAAACTATAAACTGATTTATTTATTTGAATAGATGATTTACGTCACTCTAGGACGGAATGTCTTTTTGTGGAAGGGATTTCTACGTTTTGTGACGTCACATTTTAATTATAAATGTTTCTTTAATATGAGTAGTGTTCTTAATTTAAGTAGGTTCCCTTCAATTAAGTGAAGTTACAGACTCACAAGACAAGCGAACTTTTGAAATAAATAATAACATAAATAAGCTTTGCTCCCGTATAGCCCAGTGCAGATAGCCTCAAACATAATAAAAAGTAAAAGAAAATCAGAGTAGAATGAAACCCATTTCAAAAGGAAGAGAATGCCATAAAAATTAATGGAAAAATAAATTACGGGCGATCTGAGGTCGGGAAGGGGTAGAGGGTGAGGGTTTAGGGGTAAAAAACGGATTTTCTCGATTTCTGGCAAAACTAAAAGTCCTATGGGAAAGAATTATATGGCAAAGTTGTAGGTAATAAAAAGATCTAAAACTTTTGTTCTTACACTTTTTTCACATAACCTCAAAATTTATGTGAAAAAATTAAAAAAACCAAGTTTTTGGTTTTTTATGTTTATCTTTTACAAAAATTTTTTTTTTAACGAAATTTTGTGAAAATTTACCTTTTTATGTCCCAAATACGCTGTAATTTATTTGATTAAAAATATTTATTTTTTCACCTTATTTTGAATTAATATCGAAAAAACACCCTAATTTTCAATCGAAAATTCACCCGTCAAAATATCAGCTTTTTTCAAAAAGTTGGTATGGTTTCTGTTTGTTGAAATCTCTACTTTCTGAAGGTGAAAAAATATATACATGTTACTATAGTAAACCTTCTCAGAAAAGGCAAAACCTAGGCTAACGGTTTTTACAGCTGCAATGAAAATGCAGGCGTAGATGCCTATTTATCACTATTTTAAGATAATGTAGGTCGCTCAGGTATATACCTGAGTGACCTACGAAACATTTTAGCCCACTAAAAGGTCACATTACAATGTCAACATAGAAAAGTGGAGACGGGGCTAGGCGGATCTGAGCTTTGTTGGGTCTACATACTTTTTTTTTAACACTGAGAAATGTGTTTATGCAAAGATATAGGGCAGCTAACTTCTCAGAGGGTATGTAGGACTCATCGGCTGAGAACCAACCGGAATACCCGCTAAAACCAAGCGATGTTCCTTCCAATCGTCTGGTGATTGGGTGCCGGGAGCATCGTAAATCTTCCGTAACCTAATTAGCAGAGTCCACCGAGCCAGACCCTCAACTGGGCCTTACTACATACCTGCTATTACGTAGCAGCAGTAAAAACCGTTAGCCAAGTTTTTGCCTTTTCTGAGAAGGTTTACTATGGTAACATATATATATTATTTCCCCATCGGAAAGTAGAGATTTTAACGAACAGAAAGCACAATAATTTTTTGAAAAAAAAAAATATTTTGACGGACAATTTTTCGGTTGAAAATTAGGTTATTTTTTCGATATTCATTCAAAATAAGGTGTAAAAATAAATATTTCAAATCAAATAAATAATAGCGTGTTTGGGACATAAGAAGGCAAGGTTTCACCAAATTTTATGAAAATAAAACTTTATTTGTAAAAGATAAAAATATAAAACCAAAAACTTGGTTTTTGTATTTTTCACACAAATTTTGAGGTTATGTGAAAAAAGTGTAGAAACAAAAGTTTTAGATCTTTTTATTATCTACAACTTTGCCATTCAAGTCTTTTCCATAGGACTTTTAGTTTTGCCGGAAATCGAGAAAATCCGTGTTTTACCCCTAAACACTCAACCCCTACCCCTTCCCGACCTCAGATCGCCCGTAATTTATTTTTCCTTTCATTTTTATGGCATTCTCTTCCTTTTGAAATGGGTTTCATCCTACTATGAATTTTTTTGGTTTTAAAAATTATCGACCCTGGACTAGTACGAAACTTACCCATTTAAATTCCCTTTTACATATTGCACAGGAAAACTGTTTTAGTTCCATATGTACTGCCATGTGCCTGAAATAAACAAACACTTTGTAGAATTTTTGCGATTCATTTAACAAGGATCCTGTTTTATACATCGTGTTAGGTAAATACCCTATCAAGCGGACAACCGGGAGTTAGGAGAATAAGTACATACCTAGAAAAAAAAATCCTAGGCAGAATCCTGAGGGAGACATGGGGACATGAATTTGATTAACTCTTTAACATAACCGGGAGTTAGGAGAATAAGTACATAACTAGAAAAAAAAACTTCGGTTTAAAGACATTTATTTCTCCAAAGAACGTACAGTTAAGATAGAGAATAACAAATTATTATCATTTTGCAGACAGCATGCATTATTGGTAGATAAATTTTAAATACAATAGTTTAATAATATTTTATCCAAATTTGTAGAAACATGGGACTTAAGAGATACCTTAAATGCGTTAATATTATTTAACTCCTTCAAGGAGTTGGGCAGATTGTTGTATAACTGAGCACCTTCACATAATATATTTTTGTTGCCAAATGTTTTTGTCCGTGGATACCTTACATTTATTTTGTGCTTGTTTCTAAGATTGTGTTTATTTGTGCTGATATTAAATGTTATATTGGAATGTAGGGTTTTGGTCATAATTTTTTTTATTAGAAGACAGGTATTGTATGTGTATAGTTGTGTGATGTTAAATAGTTTTGTTTTATTGTATATATCTCTTGTTGGTGTCAGGGAATTATAACGAAATAGTGTCTTAATTAATTTGTTTTGTATGCGTTGTAATTTATTTATATGTGTCTTTGCAGCAGTCCCCCAGACTTCTATGAGGTATTCCAAGTGAGGCTTAGCTAATACGTTGTAAATAGTTGTCCTAACCTTGTATGGAATGCAATTTGATATTTTCCGTAACCTCCCTGTTAGTGAAGTTAATTTTGAAATTTGTTGATCTATATGAGGGTACCAAATCAATTTGTCATCTAATATTAAGCCTAAATATTTTTCTGTGTGGGACCTTTGGATTTTAGTGTTATATATCATAAGTGGGTTGTAATTTGGAATTTTTTTGTTTTTAGCTTTAAATATCATGTAAGATGTTTTTGTAGTATTAATTGTGAGAAGATTATACAAAAAGAATTCGTTTAATTTATCTCAGTCATTTTGCGCTTGCGCTACCGCTTCATGAATATTATGTGCAAAGTAAAATAGGCAGGTATCGTCGGCATACAGGGTTAAATGTCCTGACAGGTTCAAGTTAATTATGTTATTGACATAAATAAGGAAAAGCAATGGTCCTAAAATAGAGCCTTGGGGAATTCCACATGTGACTATTTGGGACCTGCTTTTATTTTTGGATATTTGTACGATTTGTTTCCGATTGCTTAGGTACGAAGTTAATAAATTCAGTGCGGTTCCAGTAATTCCGATGTTATCTAGTTTTTGTAACAGTTTTGAGTGACTAATGGTATCAAATGCTTTTTTTAAATCGATAAACACTCCTAAACATACACGATTACGGTCAATATTGGATTTTATTTTTGTAACTACATCAATTGTTGCGCCAACTGTATTAGATTTAGGTCTAAACCCATATTGTTGTTCAATAAAAATTTTTTTGTCATTTAAGTATTTATTAAGTCTGCGATATATCACTTTTTCAAAAACCTTAGAGATTACGGGTAGTACTGATATGGGTCTGTAGTTGCTCGGGTCGGACTTTGGTCCAGTTTTATAAATTGGACTGACTTTCGCAATTTTTAACCTATCTGGAAATACCCCATCTGAGAGACACTTGTTAATACAATTTGCTAGATTTACGGAAATTACATTTTTGAGACATTTTAGTGCTTTAGAAGTAATTGTATCGAGGCCGGCGCTTGTATTGCTATCTAAGTTGTTAATAATCTTAAGCACTTCTTCAGGGCAACATGGCTGAAATTCACTTAGAGTTATATTATGATGATAAGATTCCTTGTACATAAGAGTATGAGTTGAATTTGTATGATATTTTAGAGGTATGTTATGGGCTAGGTCTTTACCTATCATTAAGAAAAAATCATTAAATGTTTGGCAAATTTTATCACCATCTGTGATAGTACCAGATGATATAATTAACTTAGGGGGTGCTGAGTTTGAAACTTCATAGGCAGAATCCTGATTGAGACATGTGGACATGAATTTGATTAACTCTGTAACATAACCGGGAGTTAGGAGAATGAGTACATAACTAGAAAAAAAAAAACTTCCTAGCCAGAATCCTGAGGGAGACATGTGGACATGAATTTGATTAACTCTAACATAACCGGGAGTTAGGAGAATAAGTACATACCTAGAAAAAAATAAACTTTCTAGGCAGAATCCTGAGGGAGACATGTGGACATGAATTTGCTTAACTCTTTAACATAACCGGGAGTTAGGAGAATAAGTACATACCTAGAAAAAAATAAACTTTCTAGGCAGAATCCTGAGGGAGACATGTGGACATGAATTTGCTTAACTCTTTAACATAACCGGGAGTTAGGAGAATAAGTACATACCTAGAAAAAAATAAACTTTCTAGGCAGAATCCTGAGGGAGACATGTGGACATGAATTTGCTTAACTCTTTAACATAACCGGGAGTTAGGAGAATAAGTACATACCTAGAAAAACAAAATAAACTTCCTAGGCAGAATCCTGAGGGAGACATGTGGACATGCAATTTGTTTAACTCTTTAACATAACCGGAAGTTAGGAGAATAAGTACATACCTAGAAAAACAAAATTAACTTCCTAGGCAGAATCCTGAGGGAGACATGTGGACATGAATTTGCTTCACACTTTAACATAACCGGAAGTTAGGAGAATAAGTACATACCTAGAAAAACAAAATAAACTTCCTAGGCAGAATCCTGAGGGAGACATGTGGACATGAATTTGCTTAACTCTTTAACATAACCGGAAGTTAGGAGAATAAGTACATACCTAGAAAAACAAAATAAACTTCCTAGGCAGAATTCTGAAGGAGACATGTGGACATGAATTTGATTAACTTATTAACATATCTATTATAGTCATACATAGATGTAACATCAATGGCAGATGACTTAAATGAGCATAGGTAGAAATAGAAAAAATATCATTATTTTCTTTTATTATTTATAATCATCAGTCGTATTATATGTTGTCAGTTTTCTATCATCAGATGATAGAACGCTTTAAAAACTATGTTTAACTAACCTAAAAAAGGAGTCAATAATTCATCCTATATATATTATGGGTATTATGTATGTACCTAATATTGTTAGAATTGCACTTTTTGAATATATATTAGTCTATAATAGCTTTTAAGCAAGACTAAGTTTGATTACAGAAATTTCTTTTAAGTTAATCTAGGTATACTACAACTACACTACAACAGGAATTGTTCAACTTTCATCAAAATCTCTCATCATTCATTAGTTTTGGAGGCATAGACTTAGATTTCGTCGCATACACATAAATTTAAAATTTTTGGGAATGAGAAGTCCTGTATTTTGTTAGACATTTTGGAGTCTTTAATAAGACAGGGATGGGGGGCAAGCTATGTAATATAGTTAATAGCTGCGCGACTTGTTCATATTTACCTCATAACAGACCCTCGGGTAGAAAATGTTGAGATACAGTGTTCACATTTAAATGTTTCTCTTACGATTGAATGCAATTTCTTTATGTGATACTGCAAATTCGTTTTGGTATAAAATGATTTTGGACACTTGTGACATTTGAATTTCTTCTCACCTGGAAATAATATATTCTTTTGTATATATTTGGATTTAACCAAATGTGACACTAGACTATAGTATAGCCATTTTATTAAAGCAATAAATGTAAGCAAACAACCGCTAAGCAAAAGCAGAGAGCATAGAGCAGAGAGAGCATTGTCTCATGATCAACACAAGTAACAGTTGACGAGCAATTTTTTTAAAAAGATAATAACAGATAAGTTATGAAAAAGGTTATAAAATTGATCAAGCAACATGAGATTTATGACTTAAAATATTAATAATTAGACAGAGATAGCTATATACTCCTATGTCATTGTTTATAACGCCGTAGTAGCTCAGCACAAATTTCCATTTTGTAAGAAAGGGACAAAAGAGCCCTACTTCAAGATTCAAGTTTTTTACTTACTTACCTTACATTACAATTACTATTTATTCTACTTTATAATAAAGAAATACAAAAAAATTGTTCATTTATTTTACAATTTATGAATATATTACCTATATGGATCAGCATGTGCGTTTTTAATCTTTGACTTATTTTACCACAAAAGGGACACAATGTGTCTTTTCTGTTAGATAAACATTTGGATTTCTTCTTTTTAAAAACATATTGTGTGGTAAAATGTTCTTGCAACCTCTAATTTAACAGAATATGTTTTAGGACAACTTACTTGGTTTTAATAACTTATCTTTACAAGGCTCTTTTGTTGTTAAAAACAATCTGAAAATAAATATTTATTGTATCAATTGTTAGTAGTTGCATATACTACAGTCTAAACAGAACATTGTAAATTTTATACTGATATCCCGTTCTATATCACTACAAATTAGCCCATGCACTGCAAACTCACACTTCTGGTGATTCAATAATTATTCTACTTTATAAAAAGAAATGGAAGCAAATAAATCTATGTTAGAATTACGATATATATTAAATCCGCATTCAGTTTTACACAATTTTCCACAAAAGGGACACAATGTGTCTTTTCTGTTAGACAAACATTTGGCTTTCTTCTTTTTAAAAACATATTGTGTGCTAGTTCTTAGCAACCTCACATCATTTAACAGAATCGGTTTTATGGGACAATTATTCTTATCTTTACATGGCTCTCCTATGTTTTTATCTGAAAATAAAAATTTATTATATCAATTGTTAGTAGTTACCTGCATATACTACAGTCAGAAACAGACAGTGTAAATTTTATCCGAAATGTACAGACAATGCGTGTGCAAAATGATGCCAATAGTAATGGATTACAACTATGATATTGCAGTTCCAAATTTAAAACAAAGGCAAGAATCAATATCTTACTTTTATGCGTTATCAGAACACGCATGGCCGCTTTCTGGCAGACTTCTACAAGTAACAATGAAATTTTAAAAACAGTATCTGACGGAATGCCCACTAAATTTACGTATTGGCTTCTGTGCAAATCATAAAAATAAAATAGATGTTATATTGATGAAAAGTTTTCATAACTTCTCGGGCTTAGCACGTAAGATTTTATTTATTTATTAATTATTTTTATAAAAACTATTGTTATTATTTATCTTTTTTTTATTTACAACAAATTAGCCCATGACTGCAATCTCACACCTGGTGATTCAGGTAATTGATGTTGCGACCTAAGATGGAAGCAGAATAAATTGTTATATATAGGAGTATGATAAAATCCAAACCCCTTCAGTTTACACATAACTTCGTACTGGAATGCTAAATCGCTTGGCTTCGTACGTCTAAAGTACGTCTTTGTCGGCAGGGTGGTAACTAGTAACGGCTGAAGCCTCCTACCAGCCGAAACCAGCCAGCTGTTTTGGCAACTTTTCTAAATCTAATATCAATGTCACAAATTAATAGATATTGTAATATATAAAATCACTGGACAAGAAAAGCAGTTTCTAGCAAAGATTTTTTGATGTACATAAAACTGAACCAAAAACATACAATAGTAATAAAACGATTATGTCTGCACTATCTTAAACTTTTAAAACAAAGACAAAAATCAATACTTACTTAATGTTTTGTCAATTTTATGTTTTTTCTTCTTTCTCTTGTAATTATATTCTTCATCTTTATTCGCGTCCACTAAATTATTGACCTAAAAATGTAAATATTATGCATGTTACATTTATCAATTCCTAATTCACTGGGCTTCATGACATTTTTGTCTGCCTATTAATACTAGCACCCAGTTACCCAAGCTTTTTATATTGAGAAATATATGTTTTCTAAAATTTCAATCAATCAAATGAAATCAATTAATTGCCCCTGAAACCCCCAGCATACTTACATACATACACAAACATCACGCCTTATTCCCATAGGGGTAGGCAGAGACCACATCCTTCCATTTGCCACGGTCCTTGCATGATATTTATATTATTTATTTATACAAGTTCGTCGGCTTAGGGTACTCTTGACCTGGCCATTATTTAAAATGTCCTGAATTTGGTCCAGGAACATTTGTTCAAAGGAACAAAAATGTTCCTGGACCAATGTTCCTGGCATACATATAATATAATAAATTTCATAGCCTTTGAAGCCATTTCCTAAATTCAGATTAAGAAAAGTCATATACTTATAAATACATATACACAAGAATTAATCATTTAACACATTCACGGACAGTACGCTCCACGACGTCTAAGTTTCATTACTCAATAAATCACTACTGGAAAATTCCATGAGAAAAAATATTGAGACATAATTTTCTCAGCAATTGTAAGGAAAGTCTATCACCAAAGGTTTAATTCAGACTTTCTGCTGTCACCACATAATATTACCAAGTATTATAATAATACTAGCTGACCCGGCAAACATTTTTTTTGCATTAAAAATTAAAAAAAAATTAGATGAAAATTAGATAGTAGCCGATTCTCAGACCTGCAGAATATGCATACAAAATTTGGTAAAAATCGGTAAAGCTCTTTTGGAGGAGTGCGGTAACTAACATTGTGACAGGAAATTTTATATATTAGATTATAACATATGTATGTAATGTAACACTACATCCACCAGCATTGAATGTATTGCAAAAAGTACTGTTACAGCACACACAATCTGTGACATAGTTCTGTCTGTCAATGTGTTGAGGGTATTAGGTAATACATCAAATTCTTTCCACCTTTTTAAAATAAAAATAAATTAAATTATAAATCTTACATAATTCTCTTTCAAACCTTCAGACTTTATTGTGTCGAGAAAATCTTCCATAGAAATATTTTTCTTTTCTTCTTCATTTAATCTTTTAATCAATGTGTTATTGTAATAAATACAATTATTTTCATTTTTAAACAAATAATTGTAACCTGAAGCATCACTTCTAGCTTCCTTATAATTTAAATCTGAGATGAATTCCGCTTTAATATCATCTATTGTGTTGAATTTAAATACCTTTGAATGTTTACTTAATTCTTGATCAGATCTGAAAATAGAAACATACAAGTGTTAAAAATTTTAAACTTAAATAGTATAGCTTATAATCCTACATTAATTTAATTAGCTCCTTTGTTCACAGTTAGTAGGGAAATAACTATGTTTCTTTTATTAGTACTAGAAAATTTAATTTCAGCTGAATTCTTTACTGTTCTGTTTATCCAAATAAGAGATCGATATACTAATTACCACAAAATTATACTGTAATAGTAAGCTTTTTGGTTATAAATGCTACCAAGTTAATAGTCTTACATTAGGCAAAAAGATAACAAACCTTTCAATCAAAAGTTTAAACTCATAGAAGTCAGCAAGTTTTCTGCGACAGCGCAAGCAGATTTCATCATTTTGATCTTTTATTAACTGGAACAGAAAAAGTTAAGGGTGTAAGTAAAGAAAGTAATTTTGAAATGTTTACTAAGGTTAAATGCCTTCTGCCACCTTGTCATTGAAATAACAGCTACCAGCCTACAGGCAAAAACATTTTTACAGTAATACAGCATTTTATTATGGTGCTGGAAACTTATTATTTGTTTTGTATACCATTTTGACCAACTGGTCCCCTTCAATGTTCACAGGGAGTCATGTTAAAAACAATACATTTAGTTCTTAATATTTTAATTTAAGTATAATAAAGACAACAATAGTGTGCTTTGGACTATTATTAGTGTCAGTCTTATTTTAAGGGCATTGCAGATTTATAATTGCCTTTGCAAGAGAATGGATTTGAGGTACAGACTCACCATTTCACTTTATTGTGCTAAGATAATAACATTCGGCTCCATAACAATGATCAAAACCGATGTCTTAACTTAATGTGCTCTAAAGATTAAATTCCATTGAGAAGGCTTATTAGCCTACTTTATATTAATTAAATTACCCTACCTTGATTTCAGTAATTAAGGTGATTATTGAAGCATAGGATAATCCATTATCCGTCTCGAAAATTGAACATAAATTTCTTTTGCTTTCTAAACATATTCTGCAGGTTTTGTTCATTCCTAAAGTAATATATTTTTCTGATATATATCGTTACGATAGAAATCGTTAATATAATAAATAAAGTGTAAAATTATAATTTGTAGACAAAACAATAAATATTAAATAATAATAGTATCCTTAGTTTTTAATTCAGATTTTTAATTTCCGGTTAGAATTCTGACATTTGTAGTTTGTCAATGACAATTTGTCATTGTCATTTTTTGACTTTTTTGTTAGTAATAGGCAAATTATGGTCTTATTGTACCGTATAACATGGCAACTTTCCCAATTTTACAGTAACTTTACCATATCATAGGTATTTTACAAAAACACAAATTGCTAAATCTATGGTAAGATGGAATTTTGACTCGATTATTGATGAATATTTCGATGTTTTGTGGTACCATTTTCATATATTTTTATCAATAAAAACACTGATTTTTCAATATGGCGATTGCAAATCTGCAGCTAAAAATACGAGTTTTTCTTTAAGTGTAAAAATAAGATTGCAGTGGCTTACCTTTAATTCGCAGGTTAGTAAAAATTTCATACCATTCATTGTGTCATTCTTGTAAAATATCCTTAGAATTGCTGTCACAAAAACATTATTTGCTATCAACTCGATTTATAGCAATATTTCATAATTATTTATTATGTAGGTTTGGTAAAGATACCGATAATTATATTGTGGCAACTTTACCTACTGGTAGGGTTGACAAAAATCAAGTATGTGTCCATTTTTGTGTTTGTTATTGTTTTAAAATATTTTGTCAAAGTATTTATGTAAAGAGGAAACTCATGTCCACTATCATGCAAAGAAAGCTAAGTTTCTTTAGACACCTTCAAAGATGAGCTCAGTTTTCCTTTCCAAGGGTAATTTTAGAAGGAAAGCTATAGGGCAAGAGGGCACCTGGTCGTCAAAGGGGAGGAAAATTTCGGGGAAATGGTTGGACGACAAGAGAGTTGACCGGGCTCAATTACCCGCAACTAAAGAAAGTTGTAGGAAATAGGAAAGCTTTTCGCATAATGACCGCCGAACTTCGTTTAGAGGATGGCACCACGTGATGATGAATGATGATGATTTATGTAAAAAATAAATGAGTATTATAATATATAAACATAAATAAAATTGAAGAGTTTGTACATAATATCAATTTACAGATTTTTATTAAATGCATATAATTATATGACAGTATATACGGTGCCTAGGAAATAATTTTTTAAATTTTTTTCTGTTTCGGGTAATTGATTGAAACTCATATGTCGAACATTTTTACAATATGACTTTTATATATGATAGCCAGACTCATAAGGAATGTCATGGACATGATTTCAATAATTTGAATTCACAACAATACAAACTTTTTATTAATGTCGTTATAAATTAAATAATATAGAAAATACTAATTTTAATTAGATTAAAAAAAATTATACTCTCTTTTTTCCTGTTGTAGCCAACTCTATACGTAATACAACAATTTATATGTAAATAGCTATGAATCCTCTGGTAACTTTACCTACAGTATTTTTTTTATAAATGCCCAATAATTTTAACCTCACATGCTATTTGATAATAAATAGTCTATAGAAAAAGATATTTTAAAATAAATTAGGACTTATTATGCAATAGTTTATGAATAAAGTTGCGTAGGTAAAGTTGTCAATTTTGTGTCAAGTTTACCAGTACCCTTTAGTTAATGTTTCAGGTAATAACTATTACAGAATACTATACCCAAAGTTCTAATTAATATTTACAAACAGTTTGTTTTAGCACTTAATTTATAGTTAAAAAATAAAATGATAATTTGTGGAAAATCATGGTAAAGCTGCCATGTTTTACCAGTACCAAATCTAAGGGTTTTACATGGACTTAATGGGGCTGGTTTTATAACATAACATGGAGCATAATTTAAAAGCTTTAGGAACTAAAGTTAAGTGATGTCTAGTTTATAAAGCAGAAAGTATTAGTGCGTATTGAGTGGGTTAAATGTTTTTGCTAAAATTTTTTATATTAGATGACATTGTGAATTTGTTATTTGTCTCTACAACTCTTTATCTATAGTATCGCGCTAGACCTTAGCGCTAGACGGAGAGCTGAGAGATGGCTGAGAGACAGACGAATGCGTTAATCACACAGTTGAGTCAAAAACATCCTTACACTTCTTTAAAGAATAGCACTTCTGGAAGTAAGTAAATACACAATAGTGGATAAGTTACTTTTTTATTCTGTGATAACAATATCATCTGTTAACGTCACTGTGACGTCAATCGCCTATTTAATATTTATGTCATTGTCAATCGAAACGCGAGATTTTTGAAAAATTCAAAACAAAGTTCTTTTTGTATGTATTTAATTTGTTTAAGTTGAATATAATTCAATTTATTTGCTAAAACTCAAACATACTTTTATTTTGCAAACGCTTCTTAAATATTCTAGGTTCTAGGTGGTTTTAAACAGCAATATTCGTGGAGTCAGATTTTATTTCAGTTAGTGCTTTGAATTATAGACGATTAATGGTAAATATTTTAAATAATTTATTACTAATGTAAAATAATCATGAAATGTATCTGTATAAAAATACGTTGTTAAACATCTATTCCATTGCAGACATGATGAGAATTACTTGTATGAACTGTGGATTTAATTTACAACGGGATCAGCGCTACATGCTAGCAGACTTTGGAATTGAAATAATTCAGCGATGACAACAGTGGATACCACAAGAACAGGTAACCAAGCTGAACATACACACTTCTTAAAAAATAATATTTTTTGCCTTGATGTAAACCAATGAGATCTAAGACTTGCAAGTGCCTAGAATAAAAATTTTATCTGTACATTACAGTACTATGCCTGTGGTGATACTCGCATAGTATCCATGAGAATATCAAAATATAAATGAGCCCATGTCACTCGTCATAAGTCTGTCTATCATAAAACAAAATAATTTTCACAATTCAACTAATAGTTTCAGAGATTAGCTAAAAGAATAGACAGACATTCCAAAATTTTAAAAAGTAATCTTATATGCATGTACTGTAGGTATACCTACAGTACTGAGTTTTTGCTAAGTGGCTAAAGATGTGTCAAGTCTACCATTATCATGATGAAACACCACATTATTCTGTTGATTAATTCCGGCTGCTTTCTCTTAACTTCTTGCTTTAATCTCATCAGTTGTTTGCAGCAGAGTTCAGAATTGATGGTACTGCCTAGTGGTAACAGCTAATAATGAGTAATGTCCTTTCAATTCCACCACACACACAGCATCATCTTGTTGCAAGTTTTCACCACAGCCTGTGAAGCGTAACCGACCTATGACCATGACCTTTTTCGCCCATTCTTATTAGCTTTAGCTTCTTTAAAAATGGTTCTGTTTCATTATGTTGTAATAAAGAATCACAAACAAGTACATGGTTTATTGGGTTTGTGTTAGTGAGCTTGTGAGGTACCCAAATGTCGAGATCAAGACCCAGTTTTTTTCAAATGTGCCAAAACTGTTTTGTGGTCAAATTCCAGTTCTTCAGCAACATTGTAACTTCTGATATGCTATGCCAATCTTGCTCCACTTTTCAAAAATGGCATCCATTTTATCCGTAATAGGGCAACCAGAGCTACATGCATCTTTGACATCAAAATTTCCAGATTGAAACACTTGAAACCAAATTTGTGCTACTCTTACAGAAACAGCACTAGGTCTATAAACATCGCAATTTTTTTTCACTGCTTTCATTGTATTTTTAAATTTTTTGTAATGACATTTTAAAATATATCAAATTTCTTCATTAGATTCACTCATCTTGACAGTACGAAAACAAATGAAAATTACACATTTTCCTAATTTGTATTTGGAATGTTCTTTAAAATTTAAAGTTTTATTGATACCAAACCAGCCAGATTCAAATTGTACCTATAGCCAAAGAGATTTTATTATAACTTCATACATACTATAATGCGAAAAGACTAATTCTCCAACCTATTATAATATCTGAAAATAGATGATGTATACAAATCTTGAACTTTTATATTTTCTAATAGAGAGAGACCATCGCGTGGCTGAGAGAAAAACTCTGAACAGAAACAAATGAAAATTACACACTTTCCTAATTTGAATTTTTTGACTTCTATAAAATTTAAAGTTTTACTGCTAATATATAAAACTAACAACACTATAACATATAAAACTAATAAAATATTAAATACCAACACCAGCCAATAGATTCAAATAGTGCCTATAGCCAAAGAGATTTTATTACAAGTTAATACAAGTCTATAATGCTTTTCATATGTGTCCATTAATATAGTCCAATCAGGAGCAGAGCCCAGAATTAAATAAGACTTGCTGGTGGAATTTGTACTTGAGCCTGCTTAATGAAGTTAGTAGACTTAATTCGCCGTTAATCCTATCTGAGCCTATTCCCCAATATATATCTGAAAATAGATGATGTATACAATATCTCAAATTTTTATATTTTCCAATAAAAATGATCACTGACTTTTTAACGAAAATCTTATTTTTATTATTGATAGGAGCACAGATGTGGTTATGGTAATTTTGTCTATATACAATTTGCTATTTTCTAAGCAGGAACTTAATAGATGTAAAAATGCGCTCCCTAACCTGACGATTTGTTATGGTTCATTATAAATCCCTCGCCTAAAAAGAATGTTTTAGAGAAGGAATTTTCCATTTCTTATAATTTGTATTCATACGTATAGTGCCTACCTGAGTTAAAAATCTTGTGCACGTCATTGCACGTAGAACAAACACTGTACGCTATGATATTCAGAATGTTTTTTGCCGTCGCAATAAGTTGTAATACACTGATCCTCGCAGACCAAGTCGCGGGCGTCAGCTAGATAGGTCTAAGTTTACTTCATCAGTTTATTTTTACTACGGTGTGAAGCAATACTGTTTACGTATGTCGAAATAAATATTTGGACGTCTCAATTTACTAGCTAAATGCAAGAAAGTTTAATCTCAACGTCAACTATTTTTAAAATTAAATTCGTGGGTAATTTTTCTTAGTAGCGGAACGCTAAATCACTTTGCGAGACGTCTTTGCCAGCAGTGTAGCAACTAACGCCGGCCGAAGTCTCCAACCGGCCAGACCTAGACTAATTAAGAAAATTATAATCGGCTTAGTCAGGAATCGAACCCAGGGCCTCCACATTATAAATTCGCCCATAGCATTGTAGCTTAGTGCACGAAGCACATCAGGTTATATCATATCCTGAAAATGTGGACTTTCTATCAGTATCAAGACCGAATACAATGAAACGCTTCGAGAAAATGTAGCAGTGCCTCTGTAGTTGTACGTGTCGCGAGATCTAATTGCAACACATTTTATACAATTTTTTTTTGCTCTAATAACATTTTATAAATTAAGTAATTGTTTATGCTCAGTAGCTGAATTTAAAATGTTTACCTTCAACGAAGAAAACATTCATAATTAGATATGAAAATATAAGATCGTTTCCCAAAACAAATTAATTTTAATCAATTTTATCCAGTATGAAATTAAGTCAAATCAGTTAATATCTTTAAGTAAATAAATATTAGGTCATTACTATATTATGTACTTTTTAATTCTGTTTGCTTAGAAATAAGAAAACGCACGTTGAAGGGTGGCAGCCGCAGCTTTCGATGGCTCGGTTAGAAGGGCTCGCATTTTCCCGTTTTCCGTTGCGCGGCGGCGTGCGTCACTGCGTGGGGGCGGCAGGGCGGCGGGCGGCTGCAGCGGGCGCGCGCGCTCGCGGCGCAGTGTCGCACGCGCCGCCCGCGGTCGCACACCGCTCCTCGCCGCCGAGCCGCCCGCGCCGCCTCCCCGCTCTGCCGCACCACGCGTGCGCTGGGCGCGTCGCGCGGGCCGCGGGCCAGGCCCGCGAGCCTGCTGCTGTTCGCCGCGTGGCTGGCGGCCGTCGCCGCCGACCTGCCGTGCCCCCAGGAGACCCCGCCGGCGCACGTGCTGTGCACCTCCTGCCGCTCGTACGAGAACGCGCGCGAGCACAGCCTGCGGGTGATCCGCGAGAGCTTGCTGGCCAAGCTCGGCTTCGCGCAGGCGCCCAACACCACCGGCCGGCAGCTGCCGCGCGTGCCGGCAGATCTCATGGAGCGCTTCGAGCGGCGCCCGCCGCCGGCCGGCGTGCAGGCCGACGCGCCCGCGCTGGCGCGCACCTTCGTCACTCACACCGAGCAGGACGACTTCCTCGCCCGCACCGATAACGTCCTCGTATTTGCCCGTTAGTACGATCATCGAATACCGCAAATTCTTTCTTTCATTTAATTCAGTACGAATATGATTCTAATCGAGCCAAGTTCGATGCCCCTCGATATACTAATGTATATGTACTTCTCTATTAATTAGTAAGTGTCTCGGTTTAAGTAGGTTATAAAGATTTGCTTGCGTAGTGACAGCTTTATCTGCTCTGAGTACCTAATTGTGCATTTAATTTGATGACCGGTAAAATCATTAAAAATTTAGAACATTAGGTAGTGGCACCGATATCGGGCGACGCGGAGTAGCAACAGGCGACGGCTGAAAGACTCGCGCCAGGAAGTTGGTGGACTACACGTGCGAGTAAACTATTCGCACGACATGGTCTACAAAGTTCATTGACAGGCACGTGTGCAGCTTGTAAGTGGGTAAGGCACTCCATGATCGCCTTACGCACTGCCAATTTTAATTAGCAAAAGATCGTTTCTATTCGGACATGTCTTAGGCAGTTCGCCATTGTCTCCACTTAAGATTTCTATCGCGGTCGCCTGGAACAGCTACAGAATATTAATATGGGAGAGTTTACTGAACACGTTAAATTAAATTCAACGGTCTTAATCCAACTCGTCTATTAATACTTGGCATGCCATTATTAAAAATTCAAATTACTTGTTCAAGGAATTCAACGCGTAACGAGATACTCGTAGAAGTAAAAGGTGAACTAGGATCATCGCACTTATTACTAGATTATCGTTAAATATCAAATACAACTCTTAATTCTGCTCATCTATAAATAGCTAACATGCGGCTATTAATAATTCGATTTATTTATTAGAGAATAATGGTTAACTTTGACATAGAAGCACTAAAGGTGAACTGGAATCATCACAACATATTAATAAGGTTATCAGCTAAGAGCATGTAAATAAGTGATCTAGTCTAATAAAGCAAAGGGGCTTCGACCGCTATTGATAACGACCACATAACGACGTTTAACATCACCGACATTGCGAACAGATTCGTTACCTAATTACACAGCTGTGATACAATACAAGTTACAACTGGGGTAATTAGCCCTTGTCTTGACGCTTCTGATAGCTTATAATAGCTTGGTTACGGATCATCTTTGAAATTTTTGATTGGGTTGAGAAGTATTGCGACTTTCTTCTTTCCTAGAAATCATTAGCCAGTTGGAAAGTTAATGTTATAGACACTCCGTGATTTCAAGTGATTGTTCTCAGACGACCGGTTAGGATAAATAAACATTAGTCACAACATTGTCATCTTTAATCTGCCAACGCGCGTTATAGCAGCGTGGTGTGTCTGAGCTCTAAATCTTTCTACAAGAGAAGGCCTCTATCCTGCTGTTGGCTTAAAAACGCTGATCTTGACAATTATTTCTACTTTTAATAATATTGGGATATTTAATACAGCAAGATTTCCCAAAATTTTACATTGATTAAGGTGTTTCACGACCCCAAATTAAGTATAAATTGACTGTAATATTAAGGGAATAAACAAAATCGTTTTAATATAAATTATTTTGTTTGACACTTATTAATTTTTTTTTTAAATTTCCATACCCTTGTGGGTAGATAATAATTATTAGGGTTGCATTTTTGTAGCATTCTGTATCTTTAATTAAAATTTTTTTGCAATGAATTGCATTTTATTCCTTATACAAAATGTCCATTTTCCTTATACTAGATCAAATTGTGCCATTTGTATAGCTATATTAACCATTTAGTCTCTCTCCTTTTCCATCATTCCAGATTTTATCTCGAAAATAGATAAAAACCAATGAATTGAATATACTTATTTACTATTTACCTTAAATGTTAAACAATTAACGTATTTATAAGAGACATAGCCCTTGAACGTTAATCATAAAATTCTTAATTAATTTTACTTATCTTTATAGTGAAAAAAAAACGTATCTAATATAAAGTACTTTTTATATGTCGTATTGGATAGGTATGTACGTAATATTACGTTGAATTTGAAATGCTGGACGAAGCTACATGAGTAAATGTTCATTATTTTTAGAATACTTATCAATGTCGATAATGTGGTTTGTATTCACGAGTTCTTTCGATAGGTCATCCGTACCGAATGACAGGCCTCAGTGCAGATATCGCCACTCAGACTTGTTTGTCCATATTACACTCGTAATACCTATAATTGTATCTTCTGTATAGTAATCTTTTATTATAATAACAATTGTTGCAAGGTGCTCGTTTCAAGATTGATTACGTCTTTGTAAGCTTATAACTGTTATACAGATTTATTTATTACCTATTATTTTATTTATAAATGTTATTTAGTTTGTAAATTCAAATTTATAGCTGCTGAATGTATGCTATAGATAATAGTTAGAGGGATGAACAGATTTTGATTGTGGATGCCTGTCTGTGATCACTTAGTCCACAATTTTAACGATTGTGCTAGAGGGTGCGTGTCCGCCAACACAAAACCTTTTGCCGATTCGCATAAAATTGCTGGATTATAGAACTGTGTGGTAAAATAACTATTACAATAAAATATTATTCAGCGGCTATATACCTACTATGTCTGTACATAGTATGCAATAATATATACAGTTGGTTAAAGATCATTAGCAAATGACATTGCCAACATTTGCCCCAGGCTGTCCAAACTTACACAATGAGTTTTAATGAAATGAAATGAAATAATGAATTTTAAACAACTACTCATGTTTCATAGCAATAACTTGAAAATATATCAAAAAAATTAAAAAAAAATCTTCTGAATCACGTGACCGTCGTCGTAGTATGAAAAGTCAACTTTTTCAACCTTCATAACTTTTTCCTGCGACTGCATAACTACATACAACTTTGTTTTTATGTAAATAGAAAATCTGCACTATTTAATGACATATATATCATTACTGGGCAGCCTGGGGTACACTTCCATACAATTTTTGGCAATGTCCTTTCAAAATAACATGTACTTACATAATATTATTGACCAAAAGATAAATAGTGTTAAATATGTATGTAAGTAATTACAATTATAGACTCAACATAGCTTAGCTAATATTGCATAAGTTAATGAAGAATAAAGAAAACTAATTAGATGTTGGATGAATTGTTGAAGAATGAGGAAACGGAAGTAATAAGATATTAGACTAGATGTTGCCGGAAAAGTGGTGGCAGTTAGTATAATGTACCGTCTGCCGTCTTTCAGTCTGTCTCCGATTTACCAATGGTCAAGAATATCGTCAAGTCTGCAGCGGAATTGAAGCGCCGTGCCTATCAGGGTGCATAACAAGTATATTTGAAGCAAAAATTGAATTTCCATTCTGCCGACTTGATCAAGTTCGCCTGCAAAATTGACCGTGTGTTGGAGCTATAATCGACGTGCAAACGCACCGCCTCCGTACTGGGTGACACAATTCCTGACACATTACCTAATAATCTACATACGGTCCCTCGATTTCGGCCGTATCCGATTTTTTTCGTGGACACGGTCTTCATTGCTAGCCTCAATTCTTGCGACGTACTCTGCGGACAAGAGGAGTAGGCCTATTGGGGATACCTCTATAAAAAAAGCGCACCCGCGGTTCCTACCTCATGGTGGTGTGGAAAAGGAACCAAATTATTTTTCCTGCAATTTTCTTCTATGTAGTGAAAATTAAAGTAAATAGATTAAAAATGAAGGTAGACATCTCTAGTCATTTTACATCTTTTTTATAATTAACTAGTTAATGAAACTAATTAATATATTCAATATCTTTTAAATAAGAATTTGTAAAATAACAAAACATAATTATAAATTTATTAGGCATAAAATGTGTTGCATTGTCTACCTTCATTTTAAAATTGTTTGTTGACAAGCATTCTCAATCGAATTTGGCTTTAGTATAGATTCGAAATCTCACATTTCATCATTCATTTATTTGAAAATATTAAAAGGTTAATTGTACAAGCAGGCAAATTATATCATGTTACCCTGTTACTATAGGAATGACACAATCTTCATAATGCCGTTGTCAACAATTGCAGGTAGGTAAGTTATTTTAATTTCAACTTACATTTTCCCCTTTACTTCTATTAAACATATGCCTAGACCTTCAGATCTCAAGTGGAAAACCATCGCATACCTGCGGAATAACCTGAGGTATAAGGTCGAATCTCTAATGACTATTAGCAAACCCATTCAGCCATGCTGATTTGCAGAGATAAGCAGGACCGTAGCGCTTCCCTGAACGAGCTCTATAACAAAGAGCTCTAGAGCTTAGTAGAGTTCTTTGTGATAGTAAGCAAGAGGTTTATAGGTATAATTATTTGTATAATTAAATTATTGAATTTTAAGATAACCCGTTTGGGTTATCTTCAAATAATTGAATCACTGTATACAGAAATATATAAATATTCTTTGAAACTGAATACTGCTGTATTCTATTAGGCGATAAACATAAACTAACAGAATTTTTTGATTACAGATTTCTCCGAAGCTACGTGTATTCCAAATTACATGATACGTATGTACCTACTTGTCATTTTATAAATAACGTATTCTTATCATCCGAAACAAGGACGTAAGTATTATGCGCAGATTAGTCTACCAAGATACATTTCTAAAAGTAAATTTTGCTACGTAGGTATTTATATAGCTCAGCAATATTATTTCTACACAACTCTGAAATTATTAGTTGCAAAATTTCCACTCTGGTGTTACGTTTCCATCTCCCAATCCTAAAGAATACTTTATGGTGTCAATTAAATCAACGTCCGTGAATTTTGCTGACCCTAGATTATGTACTTTTAGTAGTTAGGCCGTGCTATGCTTTTTTCTTTTGCAAGTAGTTCTTGTTTCAATTTATGTTGTATGGTTTTGGGTCAAATTATAGACATAGGCTTACTGTTAAATTAATTTTTAAGGGCACAGTCTTGTGTGCAGGAAGAGATGCACTTGGTCTTGTTATAAGGAGATTCTGATCGCGTTCACCAGCACTTTTTAAACTAATTATATGTTTTTGCCTTCAATCAAATAAAATCAAGGAACTCGAGAGATACCGTCTCCAAAACTCAACATTAAATACTGTACGTACCTACGTTTCACAACCGCAGAATTCTGAATTTGACGAATGTTCCTCCCCGCTCTCCTAATGCTGCTTCGATATGTTCGATCGATCGATGTTCTTCGGTTGTGATGCTTGGCTCGGAAACATCGTTGTAATTTATATGATGGATACCAAATTTTTTCGCTGGTTAAAATTTGGTACCCATTTAACAAGATAAAGTCGCAAATGTTTTTTAAATAACTGTAGTTTTCAGTTTGGATTTACTGTCGATACTTTTTGAGATTAGCGCGTACGTACAAGTCTTCAGCTTCAAACACAAAAGTAAAGATATGAGTAAGAAGTCGGTAGTGTCGATGTGCGTGTGCGGCGCGTGACGCGGCGGCCGCCATTGGGAGCGATCGATTGTTTGGGCTGCTCGCAGTCGCCTTAATTGCTTGGAATCAAGCCGTCTAGTACTCTTGCATAGAGAATAGAGGAATAGATGTAGATGTACATAATAAGTCAATATCATCATCATCAGACCATTTTAATGGCGTACTACAGGACACGAGTCTCTTTTTTGTATTGGAGTGCAGGATAATTATTCATCGTCAACATCGTTTTTTAATGCCCTACAAGGCACGGCTATAGAGTGCGGGTTTTGAAGCTCAGGGTGTAAACTAGAGCACTCAACCGAGTAGTTCTCGTTGCCGACGGAATTTCGAGATAAAATGGCATATGTTTTAATCCGGGACGTCAGCCAATTCCATACCAAATTTTATTAAAATCGCTCCAACTGTTTAGTTGTGAAGCAGTAACAAACACATCAACTTTCGCCTATATAATAGTAGTATGACAGTAACTGTAAGTAGTAACAAAATGTAGGTAGGCACATAATTTATGTCAGTTGCTTTTTACAATAAAGGTACACAGCTTCTAACGTGTTTTAATTACGAATATCTATATAACTCTCCAAATTACCTTCCGTATCAGAATTGTCGGAGTAAGGTATCCTTGGTGACTTTGTTGTTTCATTCATTTCGTTTTCATCATCGACGAGTCATTTCTGTAAAGAAGCGGTCAGATGCAAAGCTGGACTAACCACATTCGAAAAATACTGGATTCTAAAACACTTATCAAAGCAAGCTTTAACGAAATGTCGATCATACTGTTTGAGTATAACTTTTTAACCG
The DNA here is from genome assembly GCA_034621355.1 of Mycalesis mineus. Taxonomy (NCBI): domain Eukaryota; kingdom Metazoa; phylum Arthropoda; class Insecta; order Lepidoptera; family Nymphalidae; genus Mycalesis; species Mycalesis mineus. The sequence goes on along the minus strand of CM067887.1, from coordinate 10,715,272 downwards.
TGCTAACAATTTTATGCAGGCTGACACCATAACTCTTTTACGTTGTAAACATGAAAATAAGTCAAACCCATATCTGGCTCTTTTCGAATTACATTTGATCGCGGTTTCTTCGCTAATACCCCTCATGTCAATATATATAATAGTATATGTGATGATAAAAATATAATGAAATAAAAACAAAAACTTGACACAAACTTAACAAGCCGCAATTTGCAACGTGACCAAATACAATATTTAATATGAATACAGAGCAAACAGGAAATGGTCAAATAATGATCACGAACATCATACAATATAATCACTTATATTATAGCATCGTACAAATCGTATTCACATATATTGTACAAAATACTTATATTTTAGCATTACTGCCCGGCCGCGACTTCGTCCGCGTGGATTTTCCACCCTTCTCTCAAGGGAACAGTACCTACTGATTTTCGAGATACACAGTCCCATTATCATCATGTTAGGATCTGATGATGATATCCTGGGAAATCATCATTTATTGAAGGAACTCTTCAAATTTTGTAGGCACACTTGCAGCGATTTCGGTTTTTGTGTAAGTATCGGTAGCTTTTTGGCTACAAGTGCCGTATTATAGTATATATTAGTAATATATTATGAAAGTATATTACGAGTACGTTACGTGGCGATAAATCACTAAAAAGTAAGAAATAAAATTTTTTAACAAGAAATAGAACTGACTCAAAACGCACTAAAAAGTAAAAAATAACTGTGTCATTTAGTTCCTTTAGTTTACATAAGCATATCTAGGAGTCGGTGCCAGCCAAAGTTTCTACTTTAAGTAGTACATTACCTAGAACCCACGAACTGCTTTACTACGTTAAATAAATTTTTCTTAAATCTGCTGGCACCGACTTCATAGATATGCTAAAGTAAATTATTTAAAGCAACTAAATGACAGTAATTTTTTACGTTTTAGTGCGTTTTGAGACAATTCTATTTTTTGTTAAAAAATTTTATGGAATAAGTAACTTGTTTTCCTACGTCGGTTTCGATTTTCGCGGCATCACATACTTTAATAGATATAGGTAAGTACAGTTTATAAATGATTGTGTATTGATGAGCCAAAAAAAGATAATAATGAACTTAAAATGAAGACCTATCCATAGATACTCCACTCGTATAGGTTTAAAAAAAAAATCAATTTTCATTATAAGGATCGCCAAACATTAATGTTTTTTTTAATTTTGAAAATCTTAAAGTGGTTTACAGAATACATTTACTTACCAAGTTTCAACAGTATGTTCTTGTAGTTTCAGAAAAAAGTGGCCGTGATATACAGACGGGCAGACAGACATGACGAATCCATTAGAGTTCCGTTTCTTGACATTTGGCTATGGAACCTTAAAAATGGCGTCAAATAGAGATTTTTGGACAATACATCTCTTTTCGATGAATTTTACACTTAAAACTTTTATACACTAAGTAATTTGATTTTTACCTTTTAGGTATAGATATCATAGTTATCAAATTCACGATATATATAGAAAGTAGGTGATTTCTTATAATTCTACTATATAATGAACAATGGCAACGTATAGTTAAAAATTTCTCAAGTATTATTATACTAATAGGAATTAGTAGGTCCAGGAGGCAGCAACCAATTAATGATTTATTTTTGTCACACTTTGGCTGACAGTTTTTTATGACACCATATAAAAGTTTGCGGAAATCCTAAGCACTTAAGCTGAGCGCATCCGCCGAACACAAAGGATTCGCAATTATCTATAGAACATAAAACTTTTATTGCTAATCTCGGTTGCAGCTGAAGGCGAAGCCCGCATGCATTGGCCACCCTTGAACTTCGCAAAAAAGATTACGCTACTGCAATATAATATGCCACAATTAGATCGACGGTTATTGAAATCGGCACAGTAATAAAACGAAAGCTCAAAACTGTTTACTCGAATAGATAGTTAAAATGTTATTATACCCTATTAACGATTTAGCGTTCTAGTACGATGTCGTGTAGAAACAGAAAGTGGTTTGGATTTCATCCTACTCCTAGTAACTTTAGTAAGTTAGCCTGCTTTAACCTTTGATTGCATTATCACTTACCATCAAAAGTTTATGATTACAAGGGCTGACTTGTAACTAATAAGAAGAAATATGTTTATGTCTCACCTACGAAATCAAGAAACAACCAAAGACCGTTGACAATTTATTGAAATCCATTTAAATGTGAAATGTGAGCTGAGAGTAGCTTTCGTTAACAACCAGCTCTCACGTAGATATAGAATTTTCCCCAGGGGCACGAAGGTCAGAACATACAGCTTTATCACTATGGTTTTAAGAGTATGTGGACAGATAAGCAATTGCTCGTTTAATGTAAACGCACTTTTACATTTTAGAGTTATTTTTGTTGGTTCTTATATTTGGTCGTTGATGTTCTTTGGATACTGACGATATGCTTTCATTTACCGACACTGAAAGGTCTAGAAGTAATGCAAAGCTTGTTCTAGCTCTTCTGTATACCTAGCTCTAGTTTTTTGTTCGTTAAATTTAAATCGAACTCAAGTCGAATTCTCTAAGAAATATATCTAGTTTTAAATTCAATCCTCTCTTTACAATGTCTCTTCGCACGATATTTTTAGAAGACCTTGATTTAATTCTAAATAGTACAAAAAATATCTGAATTCAAGTAAAAGTTCATTTTATTTTACAGGAGTGAGTGACCTTTCTTTGTTGAAAAAACCAGAAATGAGTTGGAAAGAAAAAAGTGGTAAACGCAGGACTCGAAATTGAATTTTTTGTTCTCTGGTTTTTGAGCTCGCTTAAATGGAGTCCTTTGAATGCATTCAGTGAAAAGACTGCCACAAAAGACTGCAAACAACAACAGGCACCTTGGCAGCAGAGGTTGTTAACCGAGACATTAGATGGGGCACAATTGAGGCCAGTGTGCGAGCGAGTTCAAGAGCAATTTAGGTTCCGTAGGTCAGTTCGGCGAAGGTAACCTTGACATTGACGACAATAATGCACCTGTTTGCTCTGCCTTTGACCTCTTGTAGGAAATTCCATAAGACTTTGAACTAATGTAGATAGGCGTTGCACTGCAGCTAAGCTTCTCGGTATTGGTATGGCTCACTGGGTTATTGTTCGTGGTACTTTTACGATATAATATTATTGTGTTGTATCTTATTCTCATACATACAGCTTCTGCTTTATACACCAAGGTGTCTTTATTTTAAGTTTGGTAATAAAATCAATACCTACCTTAATAATTTTGATAAGGTTATGTAAGAAGCAGCTGTTTCGCAAATAAAGAAATTTAGATAGTGAGAATTTTTATCCTCATTTCAGAATACCCATTGTAGGAACTCGTACTTAAGTAAACAAATAGGCCTAGTTACCTATTTTTGTGTCGATGATCGACATAAGTATTAGGATAGATACTATATTAACATTTAACGTACAACTATTGAGAAAAGTACCTAGAATTAGGTATAAGTACATACTGTGGTTAGGTAGGTACATGTTTAATTGCGTATAAATAACTTCCTACGAGCGATGTAAACATTAAAATATAGAAAGCGCGCAGATTGCAGACAGACAGATACACGTACCTAAATTTTACGGGCATCTTTATGGTTAAGGCGAATTTAATGGGCAATATATTGTTGAAAATAGCACGCCTGCAAGACTGTCGCGATGAGCTTCCAGGAGACATAACATAACAGGACCCCCTGGTCAGACAGAAAAAAAGAAGTTGTTTGTAAATTAAGCGGACAGAGACGCCAGGACGATGGCTCTTTTTGTTTATCCTGCTGCTCCTTAGGGCTGTTTTCGACTCGTAAAAAACGATTTTCCTTTTGCAGAAATATTGTGAAGTTAACAAAATACGTAATCTCTATTTATGCCCCACTTGATGTTTAACAAATGTTAGTGAAGTATCGGCCTCGAAAGTCTAAATTATCAGCAAATCTGACGGTTTGTTTGAATCTAGTATTAGAATGAAATGAAACAGTTGAGTTTTATATACGGTTTTTTATAAAACATACCTACATCTAATGGATTGCTAGAATATTAGAAAAGAACTACAAAGTGCTATGATACCTAGATCATTTATTGAGGAATCTTATAAATGCCATTAACTTGTTAAAAATATTACATCACATTTAACATCACAGCTCTAGTTTGTAGTATGATGCGAATTGTGGAAAGTAGAAATGATTTTCGTCTATCACCAATCATCGTTTCAAGGATAGCACCAAATGATGATGATGTATAATTGTGAAGCTTTAATGAAACACAAGGCAACTTTTGCTACATAAACTGTAAATAACCGACCTAAATTAATTAAAGAGGGTATTTTTCAGATTTCGTTTGTACGTAGGTAACATCCCTGCCAAAACGAAATAAAAAGAGGATGTCACGATAATGCGAGATCGCTGATTGCAATATATTATGCACTTACCGCTTGAATGCATTCAGGATGTCGATTTCAATTTGACTGCATCCTTCTTTCTCAAGATATTTTTGTTATTGTCCCAAAGTGGGGTAATTTGCTTAAACCACTTTGCAATAATACTTTTTGTATATGGAGGTATGATCTCGTTTATGTCAATCTAAATCGGAAATTCCCACTTTCGTTGCTCTCATAAATAAAGTGATGATTGTTTTTGGTTTTAAATTAATTCAATCTTCTAAAGTACTTTTAAAATTTATGAATGTCGATGAAAGATGTGGAAAAGGTTGCTATGGTTTACTCATTACCTAGTACACCTTTAAAAAAATACTAAATCACCCAAAATTTCAGCCCCAATAACTTCAGAGTTCATTTGATTGAAATTTCAGAAAATAGTAATTTTCTCTATGTATGGTAGGTACCTATAGCCTCTTTGATTTAATTCTAGTGGTGGTCTGTGGCTTACGGTAACGGAATAATTAAGTTTTTCATTTTTTTATGAAATTTTCAGTATATTCCAAACTGGAGGTGGGAAGTTGTTACACCCCCGTGCCTCGGGAAGCACGTTAACCCGTCGGTTACGGTCACTGTCATCAACATTTGTTAGGGATCTTTAATAAATGAAACATTTTCACCGTCAAGCCGCATTGGAACAGCGTGGTGGAAACGCTACGCTCCATATCCCCTCTCCTATAAGGAGGGAGGCCTGATAATGATGATCATGGTTAGTACTTACGTCTTATCTATTAAAAATACAGTTAATATTATAATTTCGGATTTTATTAGCGGTAAAACAAGATACGGCATTTATTTAATTTGGTATTCATATGCGATACAATACTTAGTTCATTGTTGAAGCGGCATCCATTGTTCATTGTTCGATAGCATCGGCTCGAACGCCGTCGATACTATCTACGTTTTTTGGGGGTTTTGCAAATTATAATTCGTGATAAACAAGCGGACGCTCGCGGTTTCACCCGCATTGCTTATCACATAGAATCCAAATTAGACTATTATACTTCTGATAAGCTTGACAAAAAGAAACAAGCTCTTGATTAAGGGCCTCGTATGAGTTTGAAACTAATGTAGCAACACGTACATACTTCAATAATGATAACGTGAGTTTCAGCAATTTCTACTTTAACAATAGGTACATATTTACGTACCTATGTACACATTTAATTATTGAGTTGCCTGAGATATTTGAATCTTTGGCTACTCTATAATTAAAAGTGAATATGTGTGTAATATGTTAAACTTGGAAAATATAAAAAAATAGAGAATCACTTCTTCTTCACAGCTTCTTTTTAAAGCTAAAGAACAAGTTTCTGCCTTTATGCATATGTGAGGGTTGATGATGATGTTAGGTTTTATTTTCTTTTTCTTTTTTAAAAAAACTTTATTGCAAATTAAAAAGATAAACAAAGCAAAAAAACAGAGTAACATTAACTGGCAAAAGGCGGCCTTATCACTAAGAGCAATCTCTTCTATGTTAGTGATACTCTTTCTGTTTATTTGAAATGATTCGATTTTCTTTCCTCTTCTTCTTTTCTTCTTTGAGAATGTAGAGCCTAGAGTAGATGTAGAACAAAGGCACCGCTAAAACGTAACAAATTGAAAGATTTAAGTGAGCGCCTGCAATGAAAGAATAGACATATTTACGTTATGCTACATAACATCGACAACTTCTTTATATCTAATCTAAGATCGGCCACAACGTACCACCATTGCTGTAACTAGGGCAGTGCCAGCGGTGCCCAAGCACAGAGCACAGACCCTTGAGAGGGCACAGAAATTACCAGACTATGTACAAACAATATCTTATTTAGAGTTAATAAGGAGTTACAAGTCTGTAAGGCGCTGTTGTCATGCTGGCACAGAGCGCTATAAAAGCTGTTTACGCTTCTGCTTACCACTATTGTGCTTCGTGCTAATAAGAAAAATATATACCTAAGTAGTAGTAGCACGGAATAATTAATAGTACAGAACATGTAGAAAGACTGCTAGTTACAAGTGATTCTATAATTATAATATCTAATTAACTATATTATAAAGGCTAGCGATGTATAATCCGATTTAAAAGTATGCTATTACTTTAATAACAATTCAATATAATGAGATTAAAATGAAATAGGTACTTATATACTTTTTATAATATTTAATAAGTTTACGTCTATTTAAACCTACTTACATACATGATAATCATTAAAAAGCAAAGTTAACCTCACTACGTAGTATTCGTTACTGTACTGCAGATATCTCTATCCTACCTACCTGTACCTACTGCGTAAGATGGTCATTAGTAGTAATAGGTATTTTTATAAATAAAGCACAATGGTGCAGTAATTAACCTGTGCGGCTAAAGAGTACGAGGCTCGGGTTTGAGTTCTAGGACGGACTATGAAATATTAGGATTTTCGTTCTTTCCTACAATTAATTTTCAATAGCAGTCTAGAGTTAAAAAGTTAGTGGTGATAAACACCTCGGTTTGATGTCTATCTATACAGAGTCAAACACTAAGCTAAGCTGGCCAGCCTATATTGGAGCAACTAATGATGAAGTTTGCAGCTTTAAAGTTAGTACCAACTTCAGAGTTGTGTATATAGTGTGTAGTACCTACTCAGGAAATTAAAATAAAAAGCTGCTCGGAAAGTTAGATGACTCGAAGTTATTTATAATTAGGTACGAGTAAGCGCGCTTAGACGATGTACAATAGTATAAGGTAAATACCCGCTTGCATTTAAGTATGCCGAAGTGAATGTACAAAAGCTCGGACATGGACTACGTGACGCATCCGGCGTAAGCACCACTCAGTAAGTACCCTGTCTACGTGAGGTCTACGAAGTCCACACCACAACACACTGTGAGACCCAGTTTTTGTAATTTGTATACATATTTTTTTATTGAGAGGTGTTGCCATGTTGAGAATGATTCCCAATTTCTAGGCATTTACATACTTGTTGAATCCATATCAATACCTATCTATCTAAAAACTATTTTTGCTGATTCTAGTTTAAATTTTTTTTAATCGACTTAAGGTTCCGTAGCCAAATGGCATATCTATCCGTCCGTATCACATCACATCGGAAACTATACTGTGGGAACTTCGTAAATAGAAGTATTCTGTAAATCGTATTAAAATTTATACACAAAATAGAAAAAATCCAATAAATTTTGGGGGTTGCCCTTACTTAGAACTGAAACTCATATAGGTGTAATGAAAATTTTTTTTTCATCAAACCTATATATGTGAGGTATCAAAATGGTAAAATATGTCCCCCTGCTGAAATTTTATCATTCTCTAAAATAAAAAAATGATAAAACTAAAAAGTCTATGATGTAAATCACCTGCAAGCTTTCACTGAAAATTGGTTTGAAAGAGATCTATTAAGTAGTTTATTTTAATACGTCATACATCGTACACATTTGTCACGATAATTCACTTTTATTAAAACATCAATCAGTTACAACGAATAGTAAAGCAATGACTAGACTTTAGATCAATTACTGTTTCAGGTACTCAATTTCATATGAAATTTTAAAACCTTATATCGAGTATATTATTTAACCATTGTGAATCAGTTATTGCACAAACATCATATTGATTGTTATTGTGTTGGTCTAGAGATACATATTAAAGTAAATAACTTGACTAGCACTGTGGGTTTTAGTGCGAGAGAAGGAGCTTGCTTACTGTTGCTGCTGCAGAAAAGAGAAGCAAGGCAAAATGGCGTGTAATGGTACAGTGTTACGAAGTGGTTTACCCTCCTATAAGAAGTTATCACTTCACTATACGATTTAATATAACAAACGAATTCCTTAAAAATCGTAGAAAGTTCGAGGTCTTTGATTATGTTCACATGAAAATCTATTATCTACTAAAGTTCAGCCCTAATGAATAATGGTTTTATAAAATAGGAAAGCACGATTTAATAAATCATGACAATTTTCAATAATTTATGGGCGAATTACAAAATCGACATATGGCAACTCAGTATGACAGGTGACAATTTGACTTTGCTTTGACATTAGATCTGACAGTTGCTCTTTGCAATTTTAATAAAACAGCTGTAGTTTTTATTTTGACTTAGTTTTAAACTTTTACTTGCGACATTCATATTTATTTGTACGTAAAATGATAGTAAGACATAGTTATTTATAAACCTGCATGTTAATTTTAACTTTACACTTATGTAATAAAAAATTTTCCTCATCGAAGTGAATCACTGAAATCAGTAAAAATGTTTTCACGGAATTCCTGTGTTCAAGTGTTATTTTTGGCAAAACGTTCTTGGCAGTGCTGTTATCGTTGTGCTAAGCTCTTATCGTCGCAAGTCAAGGAGAAACCTCTTGCGAATGAAGGTCCATGGAGTTTGTATTCCCAGAAAGTCGCTGAAGGCGCACTGAGCAAGGATTCCCACCAAGAAATGGTTGTGAAACATTTGCAGGACATATATCAAGAGGTCTCTATGTACCAACGTCCTGTCATTCAACCGAGGATTGGTGAATCATTATTCAGCATATTTAGAAGGAAGGAACCGGAGAAAATTATAGCGCCAAAAGGCTTGTACATTTACGGCAGTGTTGGCGGCGGGAAAACCATGTTAATGGATTTGTTATATGAAACAGTACCAGTAAGTTTATTATCCATCAAAATGCTATTTGAACACAGTTAATAAAAATGTGTTGTTGATAAAATTTGTACTAGAAATTGTTGATACTTATTAATTTCTGTTCACACCAAGGATGGTTATAATGTTTGAGTAAACTGACAGCATCACTGCATACTGTGTGAGGACTAAGGCCCAAAGCCAATTTATATATCCCTTAGTTGTCACACCTTATAAGTAAAAATGTAGAAAATAGTATATTTTAGTATCTACTGAAGGCATAACAATTGCCTGGTGCAGTATTGATAAAATATTTACTTTATAAATAAAATTTGTTAACTAATCTAATCTAAAATTTTTAAATAAAATTATTATTAAACTAAATATTTATAATAATCTTAATATATATTGATAAAATAGGTATCATCATTACACTTAAATTAAAGCAATATCAATTCTTGCATTAGTCATTCTAATAAGAATTCTAATATGAATTGGTTCATCTACACTACATCAACCTGTTCCATTGTTACTTGGTGGGTTGATGTTACATCTTCTATTAACTAACCAAATGTTACTTATGTTTGTAGATAAAAGAAAAGCTAAGAGTTCATTTTAACTCTTTCATGTTAAATATTCATGCAAGAATACATGAGCTCAAAATCAAGTCAGGAAAAGGCGCCAGTTCCTTCAGAGATGAGGGCTCCAAACCTTTTGATCCCATCCCTCCTGTGGCAGCTGATATTACTCAGGAATCATGGCTTATTTGCTTTGATGAATTTCAAGTAAGTTACATTTAATTATCCTTTCCAAAAATTTTGTTAAGTTGTATATTTAAAAATTATTAGAATGTTATGTAAGTTCTGTAAAACTTCTTTCGAATTAATACATATGTACAATTATAATGAACTTATTATTTTTAAACACATAAACATCTTTTGAGCATTGCTAGTTTCGTTTGAGTCTTTGCTTTAAACTTTACTCTTGTAAAGTCAACAAATTAAATCAGATTTTATGCCATATATGTACATATCATAGTAATAATGTTATAGTAGTAAATTATGCAACAATCTATACTACTATTATAAAGAGGTAAAGTTTGTATGTTTGTAAGTTTGTAAATAAAGTTCTGCCGGGGCTAATCTTCTAATTCTTCTTTAATAAGATTTGCCTTTTACAGTATGTTAATTAGTTATATAGTTTCGGAGATATTACAAAATTTCTAAAAAACAACATTGCCGCTATATTGTCTAAATTAAGTTGACCTCCTTCGCATTATGCTATATGTACTGAATAGGGGTCAACATTTTGGTACTGATATTTTTTGAGAATTCGATCTTTGATCTTTTCATTAAATTTATTTGGCATGGCAGACCATATTTATATAATATGCGATAAAGTTTGTTCGTTTGTTTAAACGGGCTAATCTCTAGATTCGCGTGTCGGATTGTAAATTATTTTGTTTATTATTAAAGCAAGACTCAAAAGTGAAATAGACTATTTAATACAAGCTATACACATCAGCTTGCCATAAATATATATTGTTAATGTTAATGTACTGTAATATCGTACAATGCTTAACGAAAATATAGACCTTTAGTACATGGGACGGGACGGAGGAATGCTTTACGGGAAACTGTAAAAAAATTAAATTGAGAAGAAAGAACACACTTTATATGAAAGTCTGTCTTTAAAATTAAAAGGGTACCTAAGAGGTTTTCACGCGGACGAAGTCGCGGGCTGCTAGTTATTGTTACATTCACAAATTCTACACTTGTGGCATTCTTCTTCTTGCTCCAGGCTTATCTGCATTTGGCCATTTGGCTATTTGGCTGGCCATTGTACATACTTATGGCATATTTACAGAATACATCCTAAGTGAATAAGTAGCTTTGACTGTATAAGAATTGATATATTATTTATAGGTTACAGATATTGGAGATGCGATGGTGCTAAAACGATTGTTTACACAATTGTTTGACAATGGATGTGTGGTGGTAGCCACCAGCAACCGGAAGCCCGATGATTTGTACAAGAACGGCTTACAACGATCCAACTTCTTGCCTTTCATACCAGTACTTAAAGCTCATTGTGATGTTATACAACTAGATTCTGGCATTGACTACAGAATACGTGGCTCAAGTAACAAATATGGAAAATATTTTATGTAAGTATAACATCTACTATAATCGTTTTTAACCCCTTATATACTAACTCTGCTAACTGTAACTATACTAAAGCCAAACTCGATTGAGAATGCTTGTCAACAAACAAATTAAAAATGAAGGTAGAAATCACTAGTCATTTTACACCTATTTTTTAAAACTAACTAGTTAATGACGAATTCATGACAATAAATTAGATTAGTAAGCATAAAACTAATTAATATATTCAACATCTTTTAAATAAGATTTTTTAAATAACAAAACATAATTTTAAATTATTTACATATCGAGGGGTGAAAGGCTATTTGGTTTAAGTTAGAGATGAAGCGTATATACTAGAACAGATCCAGAGACTAGGTATTTGACAATACTAGGTTGCACCTATTCCAACATTTAAAATACTCTATGGTACTTGATACCACAGACTATGAAATACGCGGCGACGTCCGAGTCCGACACTAGAAGCAATGACTAATTTTCTATAGGTAATCAAAGGACAGAAGTCGCCCGCCAAGAATAGTGAGTGCACGTCGCATTTATTTCTGTAGACATATGGTTCAAATTCAAATGACTGATTCCGCATGGTTCAGGCAAATACAATTGCACGTTGTGTTGGTTTCAATTGCGTTGAAATATGGTTCAAATTCAAATGACAATTTTTAAGCCGTCACGCTGCCGTGTTGTACAAAAATATATTCTGTGCTTTTCAAACCCCGACGCAAAAACGACAGGGTTTAAGTTAAATGCAATGGCCACAAAGTGTCTCTTGTGAGAGATTATTTCCCTCTTGTGGCTTATTATTAAATGACAAGAGAACGAGGCTGGGGATTCGAAAAGTCCAACAACTGATGTTTTTAACTCAAAATTCTATAGGATGACATGCGTTCGTGTGCTTCTTTATTGTTAATTATAAAAAATATTCTAGATATGTATGTGATAAGGAAAATAAAAAAAAATTAAAAATTAAAAAAAAAAACCATAAATTGGATTACCATGAAAAAACCTTTAAAAAAGGCAAGAATCGGATTACTTACTTTAAAAAATGAATTGAAATCTTTTAAATACGCCAACAATATACATAAATGTTTACGTTGACAGTCCTAAGCCTGTATAAATATGAAGGAAAGCTTACAGTTCAGTACTACTAGTATACCATAGTACGTACGTAACTCTATGGTACGTACGTACTATGATACTTATATTACTAGGTGGAACAGGTATTTGGATGAAGTATTTGTACGGAACTGGACTAGGTACACCTAGTATAGAATTTACCTAGTACGACTCATCTCTAGTTTAAGTGACACTTTGGGCGATATACACTTTTATACATATTCGGAATCAGCGAATTTTTCTGCGTCATTCCAGCCGGGTTTCATGCAAATCTGAGCACTTTTGTGGCGCTTGATACATCTCATTTTTTGAGTCCATTTCAGAAAAGTGATGAATGAAACGCCATAGAATTTATCAAATTTCAGCTTGTTGGCACTTGAACTTAGGTTTGACATTTTTTTTTCCCGCTTAAACAGTTTGTAGTTTCCTTAATTTAGCATTAAAAGGCAGTTAAAACATTTATCTTGCTGCTAAATTTCATAGATATTGCCGTTTAATACATTTTACCTGGCGCGAAATTCTAAGGGAGATGTCGCTTAAAACATTTATTCTCCTACCGAATCAAATACAATATGTCGCTGCAACGGCTTTGCCAGACTCAGCTTTAAGTATCTCCGTGTATTTAAATCATTTACTTTGAAACTAAATTCGAACAAAGGCGTCGCTTTAACTTTTTATATCATATTAAGTTTTCCTAGGCTCCTTGATTGAATCGTGTGAAAAAATAGTTTGTGACATATAGACTATGTAGCTTCATTCAGAATTATAACACATAGGTTCCATAAACACTTCAAGTTTTGTATGAAACAATTTTGACGTGACGGTATAAACAACGCTGTTCGGCGTCCGCGCCTTTGAACAACTTGAGTGAACAAAGCCCGCTCCCGCGTAGGCGCTTCATTCGCACGCAAGTCATGCAAGAGGACAGACTGCGTGGAGTGTAGTGAAAATATTGAGTGAGTGAGCGTAGAAAAATATTTGAACTGACTTATAAATCCAAGTAAATGATCACACGGAAATGACGGTTGATAGTATTCATTTAACTATAGAAAATTCAGTACGAAACACCATCGTATGGGTTCCATCACAATGGCTCACAATATGCCAATTAGCCAGAAAAGAACCAGCCCTTTATCATGTAGAAGGAAAATTCTTGAAGTCTTCGTGAGCTAATCACGAAGACTTCAAGAATTTTGACGACATAATTGAAAATTATTTTAAAGGTCCTCTCTGGAAAAATAGCAAAATTCGCATTGCAACTTTTAAGAAATCTTCACCTAATATAATATAATGAAAGTCAAATACACCATGAAAGATAATGCTAAAGAAGAAACAATTCAATTAATTTCTAGACCTTGATTTGAAAATATAAAACATCTCTGCCAATCACTAAAAACAAGTATAATGATTTTAAAAAACTATGTGACACTGGTGTCATACCTAGAGTATTTAATAAGGAATATCTCGATTTACCCATACATAGTAGACAAGATGTACTGGTTGACACAGATATATCTAGAAGATCAGGTTGAAGATTCAGAATAGAAAAGAGAAGTTGAAGATTAAATGCCTGGACAATTAAATATGATAGCTTAATAATTATTTTTGGATTTGGATCGCCGGGGCCTGGGTTTGAGTCCTGGGCTCTGAAATATTGAACTTATTTCTTCCAAGAAATGTATTGAAAAGTTGGTTTTGTTTCACCCCGTGCTTTGGAGAGCACATTAAACTGTCGGTCCCGGTCATAATCTGTAACATCTGATAGTGATCGTTCCAAAACCTTCATCACCATCAACCCACACTGGAGGAGGGGGCCTGGCTCTTTAGTAAGCCGCTATATTTTACAGAACTACGCCTCAGCTTATTAAGAAAATGCAGATTTTTTGGTTTTTGTTCTTAATTATTCAGTTTGAAGAATGATTGTCAATCAGAAGTATTTTTGTTTATTTACTTAATTATTTAAGATCAATAAAAATTAAACGTTTTTCTATAAATCGTTATTTTATTTTTCTAACCTTTACTGTAGTTTAGTTTTGAAGTAACCAATTTCACAAACATATGACATCTTAACTACCAAGTGACAAAATACTATCAACATTTGCCTCGTTATTCAAGAGATAAATTTGAATGAATAAGTCCTTAAAGCCAATTAGCTTACTGTTGGTTATATATTGCCTTAGATCTTAAAGCATTTAGCTTCAGTCTATTGAATTAGTAACATAGCGGTTGATATGTTTACGCTTACTCTATGACATGTTGCACGATGCACTTAAACCTTTTTCCTTGCTCTCCAAAGCCGACTGCTCTGTCAGTTAACTCATTTAGCTTGACCCTTAAAACTGGGCGTTTTAGTTTAAGCAACAGTTATTTTTATTGAATATTTACTATTAATCGCGGTTAGTAAAGCTAACTTCGGGTCTTTATAAATAAAAGCACTTAGACGAAGAATATTTTACTAATATGCAATCATTTAATTTTTATGATTTTTTTTCGGAAAATAAAAACTTTAAATGGCTCTCCTGTAAACTTTACAAAATGTCGCTTAACACAGTTAGCCTTTCACCCCTCGATATAACATAATTAGGCACAAAATGTGTTGCATTTTCTACCTTCATTTTAAATTTGTTTGTTGACAAGCATTCTCAATCGAGTTTGGCTTTAGTATAGGACAGTAGGCACAGACTCTGGAGGGGCACAAAACTTACCAGACCATATAAAAACAATACCTTATTTAGAGTAAGTTACAAGTCTGTAGGGCGCAGTTACGCAAGCTGGCACAGGGCACATAAATTGTTGGTTACGGCTCCGCTTATATAACCCAAGGATTATAATGAGAGGTGCTATAGTTATTGATGGAAACAATATTTGGCATTAACAAACATGTTAAGTAAATTTTATATGTAAATATTTAATCTTATTAAGTTCTCAGTAGGTTCCTGTTACCATTCAAATATTTGTACGACTAGGTAGGTAACTGCTTGTTTCTATGTACAGGATTGGATGTAATTATTTATTGAAGATACTTGTAATGGGTACATAAGGTCCGCTTATAACTGCATATTTAGTGTTTATGGGATCAATACTATACTCCAAACCATATAGATTATTAACCATATTTATTTCCTTTATAGGGCATTGACCCCTCAAATATATATATAGGTAAGGGACAGATAGATAATAGTTTATCTACTCTTTTGTTCTCTAAGCAACTTTCGGAGGTTCAATGCTCTTTATTGCCAAGTATAGTACATTGTAAATTAGTCAACTGATTAATCCTTAAAAAAGATGAGAGTTATCATTATAATCTAAATGATACGAAACAATGATTCTTTTTTATAGATAAAATTAATATGATATTAGATATTATGGAATCAATTTTTCCATTTCTCTCCAGCTGATGTGGCTTGAGACTTTCTGAAATGCATGGTATGACCAAAACCCATTGAAAATTATAGAAAAGTATAGGCTTACACTATTTGACAAAAAACTAAGAATTAATAAAATTATGTCTTTTCAGAAATAGTGAAATGACACCAGGCAATAATGATGTAGATAATTTATTCAAATTTCTCATATCAAAGGAGACTGACACAGTGAGAGTTAGAGTAATTAATATACTTGGACGAAATGTCAAGTTTGCCAAAACATGCGGCCGCGTTTTGGATTCCACATTTGAAGAATTATGTGATAGGGTATGTTTGATTGATTTTATTTTGATTTGAAACTCCTATGGTCCCCATGCTAGGAATAGTTTTTCATGGCCACTACCTTCCTGGCCACAAAGTAGCGCTTGACAGTGTTTGTTTCCTCAACTTACCATCATAGTTGCAGCTGACTATTTTGGTTTTTTTTATTGACTACAAGTTGGCCCTTGACTGCTATCACACCTGATGTTAAGTGATGATGAAATCTAAGATGAAAGCGGGCTAATTTGTTTAGGAGCAGGATGAAATCCACACCCCTTTCTGTTTCTACACGACATCGTACCGGAACGCTAAATCGATTAGCGGTACGTCTTTGTCGGTAGGGTGGTAGCTAGCCACGGCGAAAGCCGCCAAAAATAACTGTTAATCAATCACTGTACAAGTTTGGCGTTTGTTCCTCAGTCGGGTACCAATATCGCTGCGCCTTGGTTGTAAATTCGACTCGTATGTCGTGATGGCAAACAGTGTGACGTTATTTTGTTGCGCCATTTATGTATAAGCAATAAAAGCTACATTACATGACTATTTAATGTCGTGCCACCTATAAGGATTTTAGCAAATCTGATTGCTTTTTTTAAAATAGCAAAATGTATTTGCTATATATTGTATTTGAAGTTGTTATTCTTAATTGTGAATTCTAACATTTACATAGATGTTTTAAAACATCCTGTGATGGCTAATTGGTATTTGCTTTTTTTGTATCTTTTCAAATTAAAATTATGTTGTTTAATTATAATTAATTGAAAATATTTGTTTTACAGCCATTAGGTGCTAGCGACTACCTCGTAATATCTAAAACGTTCCACACTGTGTTCATAAGAGATTTACCTCAGTTATCGATCGTTAAACATAGATCGCAAATAAGAAGATTCATCACTCTAATTGACACGTTGTATGACAACAGAGTGCGGGTAAGAACCTTTTTCTCAATAAATAAACTTATTTTACTGGCTTTTCAGAATTACCTCATTGTTTTGCTTAAATGCGTCACTATGTCATTTTTATAAATTGTGATCTAGCTAATATACCTAATTGTTCAAGTTTTATGTAATTGTTCTGAATTTTAAAAGAACATATTTACATAATGTTTATAAAACAATGCTTAATAAAGAATCTTTTATTGTATTGGGCAGCTGTTGGGGAGGGAAGAACTAGATGGATCTAGTGGACTGTATATTGTTCAATAATCACTACGACAATTATTGCGTTCTTGAGGTTCAGAGTTTCGGGGTTCTTGTGGTTCTTTAGGGTTCACTGTTCTTCTTGGTACTTGTCGCTAGAGTTCTTGAGATCTTGAGGTTCGTAGCGCAAGTGATTTGCGGTAGTTTTTTTTTTTTTTTTTTTTTCTGATTGTGTAAGTGCCGTAGGCTCCATACGGGACCGCAGCAGCGTCACCGGGGGGGTTGGGCGAGCGCAGAAGCATCGCCGGAGAGTGCCCGAAGGCGAAGAAAAAGTAAGAGGGCGTAACGTCTCTCTAAGGGCGTCTCCTGTGAGACTCGGGCCTCGGCTTAGAGGGACGTTTGGAATGGGCATGTGGTTTTGGCGTGACTGTTACATCAGGCCAAAGCGTCCCCTTAATGGACGTGGGTGAGTTCCACGTCCGGGTGACGTTAGGAAACGGGGACCTCGTCTTCGCCGGCGAAGACGCTGTGTTTGTGTGTAAGTGTGTTGAGAGGCGTTGTCCGTAGTCGTGTCGTCGTCTGGGTCGTAAAGGACGTTTTTAGGGCGTCTGCGTGTGCAGTCGGCCTCTATATCGGGCGTGTAAGAGCACGTTTGAACCACAAGTGGATTTGGGTGTGTGGTAGCTTTCGAAAAGTAATTTTTCGATAGCTGTTTCATGTGTTGTGTAATGGTTGGTAGATCCAGGTCTCGGTGGAGGTCGTTATTGCGAACGAACCACGGGGAGCCCGTGGCAAGGCGCATAAACTTATTTTGTACCGATTGTAAGCGCTGTATTGCGCTTACAAGGTGGGCGAACACTACGCTAGCGTAGGTCATAATGGGGCGGATGCACACCTTGTAAAGGGTGACTTTTAGTCTGAGTGACAGTTTGCTTGAAGAGCAAAGGAGTGGGTAGAAACGACCTAACACCCATCTGGCTCTATTTGTGACCTTCCGGATGTGTGACGAGAAGCTCATGCGGGAATCAAAGGTTACTCCGAGATATTTGGCCTCGGATTGCCAGGGAATGGGTTTTCCATAGAGGGAAACCTCTTGATAAATTCTGTTTCTGCACTTAGGTTTGCCCGTGAATAGTACGCCTCGATGCGCCAGAGACGGAACCATTGTCCTAGGAGCATGACCGCTTTTTGAAGCCTCGGTATTACTACTCGATGGCTTTTATATGTGGAGAATAGTGCGGTGTCATCCGCGAACTGTGCCACGTGGACGTCGGGGGGAGGTTTGCGGTAGCTTGGGAGCCGGTATTTATGCGTTTCCCTCGCCGGGCACTGGGATCAAGTTTGCCGAGCGGGAGCGGGCGACCAATCAGCGTTAGTCACCGCTGACGCCGCGTGGGGTTGTAGCTCCTATCCATAACAGCAGCCTTTATATAACCGAATAAGCATATAGGCATATATTTCTAATAATTTCCTATAATATTTATTTATAGTAGAAATTGCTCAGCACTACTCTTACTTCAATGTGAAAACCATTCTATGTAAATAACAGTTTGGTAGTAACCAATGTGTAATAAAAGGCGGCGAAAGACCGTTGTGTTTCGAAGTCCTATTTCTAGCTATGGACCTCCATTGGCTAGTAATGATAAATAAATAATAGTAACAAACGTGTCAAATATGCAGCATCCCATACATCTCGTTTCCAATTTTCGGGTGTCAGATTTTAATCGGATTTTCCAGAGGTTTTTTTTGACGGCCTCCGTGGCGCAGTGTTATGCGCGGTGGATTTATAACACGGAGGTCCTGGGTTCGATTCCCGGCGGGACAGATTGAGACTTTTCTTAATTTGTCTTGGTCTGGCTGGTGGGAGCCCGCTTCCATCTTAGACTGCATCATCACTTAACATCAGGTGTGATAGCAGTCAAGGGCCAACTTGTAGTCGATAAAAAAAATAATGCAGTAGAGATGTGAGCATTGAGGGTTGTTACCACCCTACCGACAAAGACGTACCGCTAAGCGATTTAGCGTTCCGGTACGATGTCGTATAGAAACCGAAAGGGGTGTGGATTTCATCCTACTTCTAACAAGTTAGCTCGCTTCCATCTTAGATTGTATCATCACTTAACATCAGGTGTGATAGCAGTCAAGGGCCAACTTGTAGTTAATAATAAAAATAAAAAAAAAAGGTACAACATTTTATATGAAGCCTTTCACACTTATCGAAAACCTATTTAGTGTCGGCGATGACATACGACAAATGTAAACGAGAACACAGTATTTTTGACATGTCAGCATTGCTGACAACATTCCTTAGAAACCATTACCAAACCAGTATCTTACAATGGTTGCTGAATTTGTACTTAGATATTAAATTAATAAATAATAATTATTGCAGGTTGTCATTGCAGCTGACTGCGAGCCTAAGGATCTATTTTATTTAGACGAAGTCAAAGATGGCTACGGAGATGCAGACAGAGCTCTAATGGATGATTTGAGTATTACGAAAGACTCGGTGCGTATGACTGTCACATTTTTATGAGACACTGCTAAATACATTTACACTTTTATTTCTGTTTAGAATTTAGAAGGCCAAAGGTTTGTTCAAAATCAAAGTTCAAAATTTATTAATTTCAGGTAGGTAGAGTTAGTTTACAAGCTTCATGTTTGACTAATATTGTAGTATTCTTGGAGTTACTACAATAATAAAAGGGTTTTTAAAAAAACAATTTTTGAAAATCTAAATTTTCGTCAGAATGTAGGTAGATAGAAATACTTGTCCACTGATTTCACCCACGTAGACCGTTCCTATAAGATTCAAAAAATTTAAAATTCAAAATCGTTTATTTCAAGTAGGCTTATTACAAGCATTTGTAGTGACTCTACCACCGGCTCGGAAGGCAGGCCCTGTGGAGAAGAGCCGGCAAGAAACTCAACAGTTGCTTTTTTTATAATATTATCAATTTTACAATATCAAGCGTGTTGTTACATAAAGTTATTTATTTTACTTCCTGTGTGAAGTTGAAAGCCGATCCAATTACCTTTGAATATCTTTCTAAGAAGATCAATATATCGTTTTTTAGTAAGCGTTGTGAAATGAGTAACTAGTTTTAGAGTTCTTGTGACGAGTCAACAAGTCAGTAGTGTGTCGCTTAATACTTTCATACAGTTATTTAAAAATAGTTATCTTAAACAAAAACGTCATGGTTTCGTAAATATGAATAGGTGACGCTCATTTACCTAAGAGGAAACTATACATTATAAAATTTCCTCATAGACTTTACGTAATTGTGGTCGGAGCAGATACTAAAACTTTATGAATGACAATACATTTGAGTTAAATTTCAATTTGGTTTCTACGTCACAATGACGTACACGCAAAACCCTGTCCAGGAAAATCCCCAATTAGCATTATCAATATTCTGTATTATCACTACATATTATAACAAATTCTTTCGCCGGGTTTGTGTGTTTGTCTGTCCGTTAGCAATAAACTAAGACTTCTGAACGGATTTTCATGCGGTTTTCACTAATTGATAAAGAGAATCCTGAGGAAGGTTCTTAATATATGATTTGTAAAATAAATTATCCTTATTATTATTAAGGCGAAAGTTTGTTAGTATGAATGTATGTTTGTTACGTATTCACGCAAAAATACTAAATACCAGATATATCAGAATAAAACATAGGTCAAATTTTATCTCCAAATTCCAACGGAAACTAATCGCGAAATCGCGGGCGTCCTCTAGTAAAAAATTTGTAAAGGAGAATGCCAGACAATGTATAGGACTTTGACCCACTTATAAAAATATATTGTACAACAATGTATTATGCATCATTTTATTGTATTTTTTTTACTATTTAATAAAAATAAAATTTAAAAGAAAAAGAAAACACGAACCTAACGTTGGTTATCGTCCATTTCCGTATTGTTGTTCCATATAGCTGTCACACTAACATGACAGTCGAAAAGCTAAATTCATATTTAAACAGGCTTAACGACTCTGTATACTAGCCTTGTAAAGCCTACTTTTGATGAAAATACAATAAAAATGATTTAAAAAGCTAGAACCCAGTGCAACAATAAAGAACTTTATTTTATTTAACAGAATTTTATTCCGATGACCAACAGTAAAAATGGCTTATTGTAAAATATTTATATAATAATAGGATATTTTTAGTATATTTACAATTTGTGTTCTTTCTGGGTTAGGATCTGGCATTTTCCTTTGACTATTATTATAGGCACTGTTGAGCCGCCTGGAATATAATTCCTTAGATATATAACAAAACAATGTATGGCGGATTTAGGAATTGAAATGTAGTAATTGATGCTTGTCAACAAACAAATTTAAAATGAAGGTAGAAAATGCAACACAAAAATAAGTATCAAATGTTCAAAAAAACTGCTAGCTATTGACAAGTAGCAATGTGTGTGTGTGTTTTATTGCACACTTGCACTGTAAGCGTTTGAAAAAAAACGACAAGCCTTCGTGGATTGAACAATCTGTAATAAATTTTTAAATTATGTTTTGTTATTAAATAAAATCTTATTTAAAAGATATTGAATATATTGCTTAGTTTTAAGCTTACTAATCTAATTTATTGTAATAAAATCGTCATTAACAACTTAATAAAAAAAATTATACCTAATTTTTTATTACTAGTGATTTCTACCTTCATTTTTAATTTGTTTGTTGACAAGCATTCTCAATCGAGTTTGGCTTTAGTATAGATTAGTTAACGCCCCCGAAATCACCTACACAAAATTGCTGAAATAAACACTTGTTCGTTTAAAGGTATAAGATAAACTAATAATTTTGGATTTTTTTAACATTGGATCGTTTAGGAGGACGCCAAAGCAGCTATATTCACCGGCGAAGAGGAAATGTTCGCGTGCGACCGATGTCACTCCCGCATTATGGAAATGCAGACTGACGAATATTGGGAGAAGTGGGGGAAACATCTCAACTGATCAGCATTTGAAATGTATGGATGGGCATAATACTAAGGTTAACATCTCACTGCTTGGTTCTGCAGGTTTTTAGGATTTTTGATAAAATTAATTTTAAATGAATGTGCTAGTATGCTATGGATTCGTCTTTTACGATCCCTAGCAAATAATTAGTTGCAATTACCTGTAATTAAATATTGAAAAACTAATTTGCGGATATTAACTGTGATTAAATGTTTTTTTAATAAATTATATTTATTTATCATTTTTAAAGAAATGATTTAAAGAATTAAAAAAAATAGTGGTTGTCAGCTCTAACACAGCCGTAACATTAGGGTTGGCAGGTGTATTGTGTAACATATTTTCATTCTGTCATTTACTTATAAATAACTTTAAAATGATTAATATGTCATACAATTGCCTTTAATATAAATAAATTAACTTAATAATAGGTAACTAATTTTTAATAGGCAACCTATCACTAAACCATTACATGCCCCCTTAAAAGTTATTTAAAATTAATTTTATCAAAAAAACGAACACCTGCAGACTAGAAGCAGTGGGTCCACACTAAGGCTTGTGTGCACCAAGATTTCGGTTATCATAACCAACGGTTAACATATGCTAAACGTAAAATTTACTGTTCACGACAACCCGTACACCGGTTAAGGACGTAAGCTCGGTTAAGATAACCGCCCGGTTTATGTCCTTAACCGGCGTACGGGTTTATTATAAATAGTAAATTTATAGTAAAGTTATGTTAACCGTTGGTTATGATAACCGAAATCTTGGTGCACACAGGCCTAAAATGTTATTTTTTTTGTAGTCGTAAGTGCATATCATGTTAAATCTTACCTCTGAAATTGACATAATGATTGGATACCTGTTGGTACCAAGAGTTTATATAAATATACATCAAATGTTGAGCTAAATGTAATAGTGTCACATTAGAACGGCTGGACCGATATTTATGAAATTTTGTGCGTGTGTTAGTGGCCAAGTTCATTGTTAAGAACGACGATTAAAACAGGATTAATTTTTTTTAGATTTATCGCATATCAGAAAGTATGTGTATGTACAGTTTACATTACGAACCCCCAATTTAAAATTCAAAATCCTTTATTTCAAGTAGGCTGTTTTACAAGCACTTTTGAAAAGTCGAGTCTATCAGGAGGTAGTGACTCTACCACCGGTAAGGAAGAATAGCCGGCAAGAAACCCAGCAGTTGCTCTTTTCAATATCAATTTTACAATTTATATTTTATAATTTACAATTTTGGTTATCTTGTTAAATTCATAAAATTTTGACTACCTCCGTGTATTTTGTATTTATAAAACGGAGGTCCTGGGTTCGATTCCCGGCGGGGCAGATTGAGATTTTTCTTAATTTGTCTTGGTCTGGCTGGTGGGAGACTTTCGTCGTGGCTAGTTACCAACCTACCGACAAAGACGTACCGCCAAATGATTTAGAGTTCCGGTACGATGTCGTGTAGAAACCGATAGAGGTGTGGATTTTCATCCTACTCCTAACAAATTAGTCCATTTCCATCTTAGATTGCATCATCACTTAACATCAGGTGCGATAGCAGTCAAGGGCCAACTTGTAGTTGATAAAAAAAAAATATAAATTAACTTTCGGGTCTTCTAGTGAAATATGAACTTTAATACAGTACAATAACCCGTATTTGATAGCAAAGTCTTTTTAATATAGTCAGCATAATTATATCGGTAGCTTTACATTATTATTAACATCAATATTATTTACATTGTTGTAAAATAATGGTGAAAATATATTTAGGGATAAAGTATTAGAATTCCAAACGCGCCTTAATATTATAATTGTATATTTAATAAGTATTTATTGATAATTGAAGGTTATCCTTTATTATATAATATTGTCGACAAAAAATGAGTTTGAGATTGTTCAGCCGTGAGCTTCTGGACGTGTAGATTTATGTGGAACAAAACTGGACACTGGTTTATAAATTGTATTTACAATCAAAGGCGGAAATGGTTGGACGACATAAGAGAGTGGACCGGACTCAGTTACTCGCAACTAAAGAGAGTTGTACAAAATAGAAAAGCTTTTCGCATAATGACCGCCAAACTTCGTTTTGAGGATGGCACCACGTGATGATGATGATTTACAATGAAACCAGTAACTAATGATATTATGTACAAGTAGTAAGTATTGTGTGAAGAATTGCGTGGCGAATGCCGCTCCTGCGCCGCCGCGCCGTTCGTCCCCGCTCGGTCCGTCCGCCGCCCCCGCGCGTCTCCCCCCGTGCGTAAGAGAAGTGATGTAGGTACGAACAGAGATGCTACTACTTGCAGCTAAAGAAAATTTCTAAAGATTTTCGATTTAGACATTTGCGGCTCTAGAGTGGGGAAAAGATTAAATTTTATGTTCCCATTATATTCTCTGACTATATATAAATATAAATAGTCTTTCCTTTCGTCATAGCGTGGCCACAAGGGAAAGATAATACACAATCAGCGATCAAAAAACTTCCTCGCTAAATGAGCGCCAAAACTTTTAGCGATTTTGGGTGGACTTTTTAAGTATTTTCGCATTGCAAATTTAACCTTAAACGCATATTTTCCCTTTCTTTCCAACCTTTCAATCCTGGTTTTCAGCTGGGTTCGAATTATTGTAATTTGACTGGGTCAAGACAGAATACATTCGATAGCGAAATCATAATGATAAGCAATCATTAAAGGTCAATTATATTTTACAATAATAGAGGCTAAGCTGTACGTTTGTGATATTTACTATTATCTTAAATGTTTGAGAACGACACGAAACGATATGAATAGGCGATATTGAATGGATAGTCTAACTAATGGATACTTGCGAAAAGTCAAAAAGATAAGTTACACAAGTAGACGTAAGATGCTGCCGAAGATACATTTTGGAGAGAAAACGACATCGCCCAATAGAGGCTAATTAGGTAAATGACTATTTACATATTTACATTTAATAACAAATAAAATTACGAAAAAGCTAATTAAATTGAACAAACAATAAAAATATTTTTTTTATGTTAGTTTATAATAATGTAATGAATTTTTCATGTCTACCCTATTAGAAAATTGGAATCGCTGTTTCGTCCCAGCGCATCGATATTACGAGCGCACACTACAAGGCGACTGTATGTTTTTGTCTACACGATAATTCTTCCGTGTGTATGTTAGGCCTACTGCTGTGACAGTGTCTGTCCAAAAGCGGTAAATTGCGCCACGTTAGCATGTGGTATAATATAAAACAGCACCAAATAATCGCTTCCTTCGAATCAACATTAAAAATATACAGAAAACACGCTACATACGTACGTAATGTTACAATACAATAACTGAAAAATGACCCTCCTGATGAAGTTGGATAAAAATCAGAAACCCTGTTCGACACTACTTTCATTTTGACTCCCATATGATAAAATAATTGTAAATGTATTGTGATTAGTGAGTCCTTTTTACCTAACCTTTGATTTAGTTCAAATTTTGATCGCAGAAAAGTAGGTATTTAATTTAGGGTATAGATTGTACATCATATTTATTACTTTACAAGACTATAAGGCTTGATTTACTTTATTTTACTTTAGATATGATCAGAATAAGAATTCATCTACAAACTGACACGAAAATGTAGTTTTCAAATTTTTCAAATAAATTTTCAATCCTTTATCCTAAGGCCGGGCGCCCACTGTGACTTTTTGTCGCCGTGACTTAAGTCACCTAATCGAGTGCAATGAAGATATTAGATAGTGCGCTCACTAAAGTGACGTGACATACGGTGACAAATAGTTTCGTCTGTTGGCGACGTGACTGTCACTCGACTTATGCATCGGTATGCGAGTGTGCTCACTGGGCGACTTTTCGCCATTGGGCTGCTGAAAGTTCCGATTAGACGTATGCTACACATAAAAATTAATCACTTTTTGTTTGAAAGGAGATGCCTCAAAATGTTATAAAATTATTAATTTTTTTAAGCAGACTAAAAGTAATTTGTATAGATAAAGGAAACAAATTATTGTATGAAAATTTATAATTTTCAGTTTTTTTGGGTGTCCCATTAATTAGTTGAATATTTTTTTTTCGCTTCTTATGTAATCCCTAGCCTACAATAAACAATATATAATTAAAAAAATGTATGTATAAATTTAAAGTGTTCATTATCAAAATAAAAAAATATATTTTAGTAATCTTTCAGTGTACAATATAGGATGCACCCTTTAGCGTCTTTTTCGTTTAATTTATTTTTGTGTATTCTGCGAGAACATGTTACAGCAACCTAATTGAAATCGATCTAGAACTCAAATAAGCTCACTTTGTCACCCGGTGACAGTTACCTACAGTGGGCGCCTTGATGGTGACAGAGGGTGACGGCAACAAAATGTTACAGTGACAAAAAATCACAATGGGCGCCCGGCCTAAAACATAGTTAAATTATACATAGGTAAACCTATTACTATTTGTTACTATAGTTTATCATCATTATTTATTTGGCATTAAGTTAATTTAAGTGCCATTTTTATTTTTGCCTGTACATTACGTGACTAATTTATTTCCTGCATAGAACTTCCACACAAATGACGGGCACATAATTAAGTTTAAGTCTTTATAGTTAAGTTTTAATTTATTAATAGTGCTCATAATTTTCCGTCATCTTTGGGTACTTTAGTCTTGCATTCTAAGTTTGTATATAAACATAATTTACTTACACATTACCGTGCCTATTATATGTCTTCTTTAAATTAAATAAACAAATATTTATGTATGTAAGAAGTTTATATACAACACTAGAGATAGCAATACCAAAAACAAAAAACCCGACTGCTTAGAAGTAATGAACTGAAAAGAGAAAAACAAGTATCACTATGTATATAAAATTTTATATACTTTATGGTGCTGAAGGCGGGAACAAACAATACTTTGTACTACAGGCAAAGAAAGATCTAATAAAACTACGTTTGTTGCCGCCTTTTACACTTTTTGACATTTTTTTGTTGAAACAATAACAAACATAATATGATATTGATTTTTGAAATGGTCTTTTTGCCTTTCATATGATACCCATATTGTTGTTCAGATAAGAAAAAAATGTACACACATCATCCCCCTCTTTTTTCCTCACTTACAGCCGCCATTTTAAAAATTTATCTAGCCTATGTCACTTCCACAAATCTGACGAATTGAACGACATTTCATTTGTCAAAATCCGTCCAGCCGTTTAGGCTGTGGCGCGTGCCAAAGAAATGGACATACATACATACATACATACGCTCGAAAAACATTACCCTCCTTCTGACGCAGTCAGGTAATAAGGCCTAGAATAAATAAGTGATACTTAAAAATGGCATTTGTTTTGTATTTTGTCCCTTTACTATCGTAAGCAATGTAAAAGATAAAAAGCATAAGATCTTAAAGATCACTTATCCATTCTAGGGGGATTATTATCTATGATGTTGTATATAAACTTCCCAATAATAATTATGTATAAAATTAATATAGTAGCCAAGTAATTATTCAACTTTGTTGTACCTAGTTAATTTGTAGAAAAATAATGTTTGTATAAAATAGTACAAATGAATGCACTTAGTACAGTATTAAACGACATTCTCGATACAAAGAGGCGTTCCTTATGTTAATGTAAATTATTTCGCCACGTTTGTAGCTATGCGTAATATATAATAGTTGCTATTTGTCGTATTTATATTACGATTAGAGAATTATTTTGTTAAATTATTTAAAAAATAAATATTATTTTGCTTAAATTTTGTTTATTTATTTATCTTGATATCCTCGTTCTTGGAGTGCTCTCAAATTTTTTAAATTTGATTGTAGTGTTGAATTTATTTAACAGGGAGGTTTGGGCTTTGTGGAACTCACGAGGGGACTTGTGTCCATAAATCATTAGGGCTATCGCTAAAACTCGCGCGAGCGCACGCTCGCGTGTGTATAATGAAAAATAGTATGGACAGCGCAGGCGTGTGCGACGGAGCGCGGGCGCGGGTGGCGGGCTCACGGCGCGGGCGTCCGCGACGGGCACACGCGAGCGGGTTTGTTTCTACAAATCAGACGAGCGCCGCTAGATGCCACGGTCACACGCGTCGGAGGCTAGGTACTATGATGAACATCGATACAAAGCACGTAATAATTGAGGTACAATTTCGGTCAGTATTATGGGATATGGCGAATGAATTATCGAATTCTCCGCTAAGTAACCTACTTGTCAAGAACGGGTTATGCAGTCGACGTTGTTTCCGTTGACGTCTTTTTGCCAAATAATAAATTATTAAATAATCCATGGTAATCTATTCCACACAACAGTACACGCTCGACATCAAAATGATACTAGCAGCGCTAACTGAGATGGGGGCACGCGACGGGTGCTCG
Organism: Mycalesis mineus; assembly: GCA_034621355.1. Taxonomy (NCBI): domain Eukaryota; kingdom Metazoa; phylum Arthropoda; class Insecta; order Lepidoptera; family Nymphalidae; genus Mycalesis; species Mycalesis mineus. The sequence continues at coordinate 10,686,787 of CM067887.1, read as the reverse complement.
CGGATTTGTGGCCCGCGGCGGTCGTCCGACGCATGCGCCCGCGCCCGCTCCCGCCCGTGTTTTAGCGTTAGCCCTAAGGATTGGGCCCTAATTTTACAAAAACTCCCTAATTCCTAAATAGATGATAGATGTTATATAAAGAAAAAAATTTAGGAAAGAGATAAAGTCTTTGGCAATAAGGGCAGGAAAACAACCAAATGTCCGAAACATTTATTGTAACTTATAACTACAATTAGTCGTACATATGGCTGTAGTACTCCTGATACACTTGTATGTAGGTCTCCTTCTCGGTGGGCGACATGAGTGCGATGACGTCATCGTCCACGCTCGTCAGCGGCACCGGCTTGCCGTTCACCAGCACCGTGGGAGCGTTGTCTTCCACGTCCGAGTCATCGCTTTCCATTTCAGCTGCAAGACATGTTACCACTGGTAGAACTCGATATCAGTAAGCCTTAAAAGCGCTCAAAGAGATACTTGTTTTGGAGAAAATGGCATATCGCCGCCCAGTGGCGGCTAATTCGGGAATATAGATCTCTTTCGCGCCAACTCGACAAAAAAAAGCGCGATTTTTGATTATGCGGTTTTGTATATCGTTTTCTCTACGTAAGATATCCCTTCAGGCGCATCTTAGGCCTACTGTAGAGTTGTTAGACATTTTTGGGTAGATATTAAAATAAAGCTAAACTTGTTCTATGACTCTGCATATTACCCTGACACAGAACTTAAACCCAACTCGGGCAATATCAACCTAAAAAGTGGGGATTTTTTTTGTGAAAAAAATAACTTTCAAAACAATCAGAAAAATTTGACACATTTAAGAGAAAACATAAATAAACAAGGTCTGTAGATATGTTAAGGTAATTTTTTATGTTAGGGTAGTTTGAACGGCCTCCGTGGGTCAGTGGTATGCGCGGTGGAATTATAAGTTGAAGTACTAAAAAAATTTTTTTAAATTTATTAAAACATCGTTTTAGAAACAATATTTTAACAACATCATATGCCATCATTATATTCTCACCAACAGCAGCCAGCTCGTCTTTGAGTTTGTACGGGTCTTTGGATTCATTGTCGCTGGAATCCGAACTGTCTGGCTCCACGCCTTTCAGTGCATTAGCTGCGTTACTACCTGAAATTTAAATAAAAATGCATAAATAATAAAATAAGATAAAGGAGCGAAAAAGAAACAAGCAGATATAAATAAATAAGCTGATTCAAAATGGCGATCGTCCGCGCTCGTATAATTATGAACAAACGCGTAACAGGAATGTTCTGTAGAAACCCGGGAAAAAATATCTTGTAGCCCAAAATATCTATATATATCGGCACACGCGTTGCTAAAATCGGTCAGCCTAGTCTGTTGGTGTATGAAGCATGCTTTTAAATAAGCTAATTTAAGTATCGCCAGATTAAGAAAATGAAACACCTGACATGAGGGCGCTACAAGTACTTTTTTAACCGCCAAAAAAAAACTGAGCAGGTTCTCAGTTCGACACGTATATATATATTTTTTTATATGTATGACCACGCATAACTTTTTACAGAGTTGTCCGATTTTGATAATTGTTTTTTTATTAGAAAGGGCATGCATCCAAGGTGGTCCCATTGTCGTCATGTTAGGATCTGTTTATGATATCCTAGGGAAATTGAAGGAACTCTGTTTTTGTCTCGGTATCGGTAGCTTTTTGGCTACTAGTGCCGTATAATACGACAGTATAGTACGAGTACGTTACGTGGCGATAAATCACTAAAAAGTAAGAAATAAAAATTTTTAACAAAAAATAGAACCGCCTCAAAACGCATTAAAAAGTAAAAAATAACTGTGTCATTTAGTTGCTTTAATTTTCTTAAGCATACATAGGAGTCGGTGCCAGCCAAGGTTTCTACTTTAAGGACGTTACCTAGAACCCACAAACTGCTTTACTACGTTAAATAAATGTTGCTGGCACCGACTTCGTAGATATGCTTAAGTAAATTAAAGCAACTAAATGACAGTTATTTTTTACTTTTTAGTGCGTTGTGGTCGCTTCTATTTTTTGTTAAAAATTTTTTAGTATGTGCACAGTAATTATCGGCTATTAAAGCGGGCAAACGAGCATGCGGGTCACCTGATGTTGAGTGATTACCGCCGCCCATATACATTTGCAACACCAGAGGCACTGCTAATGTGTTGCCGGCCTTTGAGGAATTGGTTTATTCGCCCCTTAAATACACCCATGTTAAAATTAGCAGGAAATACCGCAGCAGGAAGTTGGTTCCAGATTCTGCATGTTCGCGGCAGAAATGACCTAGAAAATCTAGTGGTTGTAGAAAACCAGCCATCCAGATGGTGTGGGTGAAACTTGTTTCTACGCCGCAAGTTCCGCTGAGAGAAGACAGAGGGTGGTATAAGTTCGAATAACTCCTCAGAGCACTCGCCATTATAAAGACGATAGAACACACATAGAGAGCTGACGTCCCTACGGTGCTCTAAGGTCTCCAACTGGTTTGTGAGTTTGGAATTGTCAACAAATCGGACTGCCCGCTTTTGGATGCAATCAAGTGGAAGAAGTTGGTATTGAGGTGCTCCGGCCCATAGATGTGAGCAGTACTCCATGTGCGGACGTACTTGGGCTTTGTAGAGCAAGAGCCTATGTTGAGGCTGAAAGTAGCGTTTGGCTCGATTGAGCACCCCAAGTTTTTTAGAAGCTAACTTAGCTTTCCCTTCCAAATGATCGCAAAATTGGACTTCATTCGAGATGTCGACACCAAGGATTCCAATAGATTTACCAGGCGAAATATGAGTGCTCTGAAAGAGGAGTGATGAACATAACGCTGTCTTCTTTGCTGAAAAAGCACAGACTTGCGTCTTGGAGGGGTTTAATTGCACAAGGTTACGTGAACCCCAATCAGAGACTTGGTTTAGAGAAGCCTCAACTTCGGACACCAGTCTGGACCTACACTCCTCCAGCTGTTTAGAAGAAAGCTGAGCGCGGCCATTGTAAAGGGCGTCGCCTGTGCTATCATCTGCATAGCAATGCATGTTGTTGCTGGTAAGCATGTCATTTATGTGCAGTATGAATAGCGTGGGCGACAGCACTGAGCCTTGTGGAACACAAAGACAACACAACACAACACAAGTATGCCAAAATAAGAAATTAGTTTCTATTTTTCGCAACGTGGCGAGATTTTTGGTTTCTTTGGTAAAGTTATATGCGTAAACTTGCCTTGCTGCTGGGCGCGTTACTAGCTGCTCTCTACTCTGTTATATAGTATAGATGTTTGTGCTCACCGGTGTTCTGTTTCTCATGCGCCAGCAGCACGGACATGATGTCGTCGTTCTTCTCCTTGCCCGCCGCCTTGCTGCTGGCCGCGTTACTAGCTGCTCTCTACTCTGTTATATAGTATAGATGTTTGTGCTCACCGGTGTTCTGTTTCTCATGCGCCAGCAGCACGGACATGATGTCGTCGTTCTTCTCCTTGCCCGCCGCCTTGCTGCTGGCCGCGTTACTAGCTGCTCTCTACTCTGTTATATAGTATAGATGTTTGTGCTCACCGGTGTTCTGTTTCTCATGCGCCAGCAGCACGGACATGATGTCGTCGTTCTTCTCCTTGCCCGCCGCCTTGCTGCTGGCCGCGTTACTAGCTGCTCTCTACTCTGTTATATAGTATAGATGTTTGTGCTCACCGGTGTTCTGTTTCTCATGCGCCAGCAGCACGGACATGATGTCGTCGTTCTTCTCTTTGCCCGCCGCCTTGCTGCTGGCCGCGTCACTAGCTGCTCTCTACTCTGTTATATAGTATAGATGTTTGTGCTCACCGGTGTTCTGTTTCTCATGCGCCAGCAGCACGGACATGATGTCGTCGTTCTTCTCCTTGCCCGCCGCCTTGCTGCTGGCCGCGTTACTAGCTGCTCTCTACTCTGTTATATAGTATAGATGTTTGTGCTCACCGGTGTTCTGTTTCTCATGCGCCAGCAGCACGGACATGATGTCGTCGTTCTTCTCTTTGCCCGCCGCCTTGCTGCTGGCCGCGTCACTAGCTGCTCTCTACTCTGTTATATAGTATAGATGTTTGTGCTCACCGGTGTTCTGTTTCTCATGCGCCAGCAGCACGGACATGATGTCGTCGTTCTTCTCTTTGCCCGCCGCCTTGCTGCTGGCCGCGTCACTAGCTGCTCTCTACTCTGTTATATAGTATAGATGTTTGTGCTCACCGGTGTTCTGTTTCTCATGCGCCAGCAGCACGGACATGATGTCGTCGTTCTTCTCTTTGCCCGCCGCCTTGCTGCTGGCCGCGTTACTAGCTGCTCTCTACTCTGTTATATAGTATAGATGTTTGTGCTCACCGGTGTTTTGTTTCTCATGCGCCAGCAGCACGGACATGATGTCGTTGTTCTTCTCTTTGCCCGCCGCCTTGCTGCTGGCCGCGTCACTAGCTGCTCTCTACTCTGTTATATAGTATAGATGTTTGTGCTCACCGGTGTTCTGTTTCTCATGCGCCAGCAGCACGGACATGATGTCGTCGTTCTTCTCCTTGCCCGCCGCCTTGCTGCTGGCCGCGTCACTAGCTGCTCTCTACTCTGTTATATAGTATAGATGTTTGTGCTCACCGGTGTTCTGTTTCTCATGCGCCAGCAGCACGGACATGATGTCGTCGTTCTTCTCCTTGCCCGCCGCCTTGCTGCTGGCCGCGTCACTAGCTGCTCTCTACTCTGTTATATAGTATAGATGTTTGTGCTCACCGGTGTTCTGTTTCTCATGCGCCAGCAGCACGGACATGATGTCGTCGTTCTTCTCCTTGCCCGCCGCCTTGCTGCTGGCCGCGTCACTAGCTGCTCTCTACTCTGTTATATAGTATAGATGTTTGTGCTCACCGGTGTTCTGTTTCTCATGCGCCAGCAGCACGGACATGATGTCGTCGTTCTTCTCCTTGCCCGCCGCCTTGCTGCTGGCCGCGTTGCTGGCAGCCTTTTCCAGCGCCGCGTCCGTAGAGTGCACGCTGTCGCTCTGAACATAAACATAACATTTCTTTATACGCTTTTATTTATCTTGCAAGGTAAAGAATAACGGCAATTTTCTAAGCAAATTTTGGTTGACGTTTAATGTTTGCGTCTATAATTTATATATTTATGTACCTATATCTATTGCGAGTTTGTTATATTTGCTGTCATTGCAGTCAAACTTACACCCTGGTCGCCTGAACGGCCAGGCCCCGGTTGCGCGTCGCTTACCTGACCACTAGTCGCCTAGTGGTGGCCAGTTGTATGAATAATTGCCGGAGACTTTAACGCTGCTTCAAAAGTCTGGTCTAATAAGACTGAAAATGCCAGAGGCCGCCATATCATGGAATTGCTGGCTAGTAAGGACATGGTTATAGTGAACGTAGGGGTCAAACCGACATTCCAAAGAGGACCTAAGAATTCTACCCCAGATATTACATTTGTAACCTCAGGTCTAGCACAAAAAATCATGGATTGGCAAGTCTTAGAAGAAGACAGCCTCAGTGGGCACAGATATATAAAGTTCCATGTGTCCCAAGATAATGATGTTACGCTCACGATGCCACCAATAGGGTGGAATTTAAATAAACTTGACCAGGCGAAAATGGTAGAAGTACTGAAACAAAACGTAGTTAACACACCCGAAGAACTTGTTGCTTTGACTGCGAAGGCCTGTGACATAGCGATGCCAAAAAAGAGCCTACGACAAAAGCCCCCGCTCTACTGGTGGAATAGAGATATAGGGGAGAAAAGGAAGTATTGCACAAGCTGCCGCAGAAAATATACGAGAGAAAGGCGAAAAAAGTATAAGAGAAAAGATAATTTAAACGGCGACGAGGATGAGGAAATTAAAAAAAAGAGGGAAGAATATAGGTCTGCCAAAATAGCACTTCAAACAGCCATAATAAAGGCCAAAGCTGAAGAATGGAAAAAACTATGCGACGAGGTAGATAGGGACACGTGGGGACTAGGGTACAGAATTGTTACCAAAAAGATGCGTCCACGTCCATCCAGCCTAGATATGGAACTAATTAAGTCTGTAGTGGCTGTTCTGTTTCCACCACACAATAGCTTTGGGCGGATCATCGCAGATCACTCTCAGTTGGTCGAAGTAACGGAGGAGGAGCTAAAAACTGCGGCAGAAGGTTTAAAATCTAAAAAAGCACCTGGACCAGACCTTCTGTACCCGGAAGTTGTCAAACTAGCCGTACAAGTCATACCAAATAAAATAAAGCGGATTATGGACTCGGCGTTTAACTCTGGAATTTTTCCGGTAGCCTGGAAAACAGCCAACTTGACGTTACTTAAGAAAGCCAATAAGCCTACGGACGACCCAACGGGATATAGACCAGTCTGTTTGCTAGATTGTTACGGCAAGCTACTGGAGAGACTCTTAGTTAATAGAATAGAAAAGCTGCTGCCAGAACACGGAGGTCTCTCAGAGTATCAATTTGGCTTCAGGCAAGGCAGGTCGACACTGATGGCTATAGAAAAGGTTGTAAAAACTGCCGCAGTGGCGAGGCAGGGTACACGCAAGACCAGAAAGCTATGTGCTCTGATATGTCTGGACGTCAGAAATGCGTTTAACTCTGCTCCTTGGAAAGAAATTCTATTGGAAATAAGAAGACGAGGTCTACCAGGATATATACACAACCTTGTAAGTAGCTACCTAGAGGAGAGAAATATTATTGTAAGAGATAACAAGGGAGTGATGGAAGAAATACCTGTCAGCAGCGGGGTTCCACAAGGTTCAATACTGGGACCAACACTGTGGAATATTCTGTATGATGGTGTCTTTAAGTTAAAGCAAGAAGAAGGGGTGCAGGTGTTAGGCTTTGCCGATGATTTAGCCCTCGTGGTCGTGGCCAAAACAGAGTTGACCCTCATGTCTCGGGCAAATAGGGCGCTCGAAAAAATTAACACATGGATGCAGGAAAAACAGCTATCCCTGGCACCCGAGAAAACGGAGGCAGTGGTGTTCAGCGGAAGGCGAAAACTACAGCCCATCAAATTCCTAATTCAGCGGGCACCAGTGACACCCAAGGAACACGTCAAGTACCTGGGTGTATGGCTTGACAAACACCTTAACTTCAAGACACATATTGAGGAAGTGGCCAAAAAAGCGCAAAAAATGACAGAAGCTTTATGTAGGATAATGCCGACAAGGGGTGGTCCCCGAGCTAGCAGGAGGAGAGTGCTGGCATCGGTTGCCCATTCTGCCATTCTTTACGGTGCACCATTATTCAAAGATGCTATGCAAATAGAACTGTACCGAAAGAAGCTAGAAACGGTGCAGAGGCGCCTTGCTATTGGAATTTGTGGTGCCTACAGGACTGTCTCCACAGAAGCAGTTCTTGTTATATCGGGACTTGTCCCGATAGCAAAGCTCGTCAAAGAGCGGGCAATAGGCTTTGAAGACAAAGAGCGGAGCCCCCTTGAAGTACGGGAGAGCATCCTCACAGAGTGGGAGAGGGAATGGTCGCGAGCAGGAAAAGGTAGCTGGACCCGCGAACTGATCCCTGACCTAAAACCGTGGTTTGAGCGGAAACACGGAGAGGTGGACCGTTGGTTAACCCAAGCGCTCTCTGGACATGGGGTGTTTAACACATACCTCTTCGCCATAGGAAAGGCACCCCAAGAAAATTGTTACTTCTGCGGAGAGGAGGACACTCCGATGCATGCTTTGTTTGAATGCCCCGGTAGTGCAGATATCAGAGCAGTGGCGCAGGGAGCAGGGGAGTTAAATGCGCGGAACCTCGTTTCTCGCATGCTAAAAAGTGAAGAGGAGTGGGACAAACATAGTCACATGATCCGAGCTGTTATGGTTCGCAGAGAGGAAAGGGAAAGAGAGGAAAAGAAAGCGCGGGAACAATAAAATCAAGAAAGTCAGCACGAAGTAATGCCAGGCGGTACCGTGCTGACTGAGGAAGTAGGGGAGGTACATTGTGTACCTTCCTACGAAAAAAAAAAAAAAAAAAAAAAAAGTTGTATGAATATACCCGTGGAACAACGTACCTAGTCTGTGATAACAATGGTGCTCTACAAAGAATGAAGTTGATTGCATTGACCAAGTTGCTGATGGTCACGTCCATAATATCTTGACGACTAGGCCTAGGTTAGCCTAGTCGTCAAGGCCTACTAGTCGCCTGGTGGCCTAGTTGTATGGATATGACCATGTGGTACAACAAACCTGGTCGTTAGTGACGATGGTACTCTCCACCATCCATACTGGCCGCTCCTTGCGCAGCGTGGTGGCATCGGTGGCGTTGTCCGAGTCGCCAATGGTCACGTCCACTCTGGTCTCCTCGACGGCCAGGCCCTGGTTGCGCGTCGCCTCGCCTGACCATTGGTCGCCAGGTGGTCTGTTCAGCGGCTGCTTTGCTGTCAAGCTGCAATTGTTTTACAACATTTTAGTTATATCTTTGTAGCTGCTTGATATAAAACCCCCACACTTTATATTGAAAGTACGGACTTTAAACTAAAAAATACTTCTATGCCTATCAGAGGGAAACAATACGGATCTCGTAGAGACCCCGATTACTATTGCGATACTTATATGTATTACGAATATAAAATGAGTCATTTTGGTATACTCTTATACCGTAATTGCTAAACTAAACATCGTGTTATTTTTATTACACGTGGTCTTTCATACAAGGATAAAAGAACAGAAGATAACAAACAAACCTCGAGGATAAAGCGTTTGCCTAAATAAAAATTTTAACTGCTGAATTTCGTGCTATATTTACCATTTAATAATATGTTCCGTTTTATATGTACAAAAATTTTCATTATTGCGTTTTAAAAACTAAGCGCTTTTCTGAATTTAGGAGATGCAGTTAAAGAAAGTCGTACAAACTTACCCTCGTATAGTGTTAATATCCACAGGTTCAGGCTCCAATATCTCCGGAGCCAGCTTGATGCCCTCCACCTCCCTCAGCAGTATGTAGAGCGTCTCCAACTGCTCGTTGAACTTGGCCAGCAACAGCCGGGAGTCTTTCTTGGGCAGCGCCGACTGGTCCTCCTCGACCACTTCGCTACAAAATGTGCATCTGAACTCTTGTGTCATCATGTCGTATAGCTGGTCAGCCTGAAATTTTTTTTTTATTTTTTTTTATCGACTACAAGTTGGCCCTTGACTGCTATCACACCTGATGTTAAGTGATGATGCAATCTAAGATGAAAGCGGGCTAACTTGTTAGGAGTAGGATGAAATCCGAACCCCTATCGGTTTCTACACGACATCGTACCGGAACGCTATATCGCTTGGCGGTACGTCTTTGTCGGTAGGGTGGTAACTAGCCACGGCGAAAGCCTCCCACCAGCTAGACCAGGGCAAATTAAGAAAAATCTCAATCTGCCCCACCGGGAATCGAACCCGGGACCTCCGTCTTATAAATCCACCGCGCATACCACTGCGCCACGGAGGTCGTCAAAAAAAATTCAATGTTTTAGAAAACAAAGTTAGGTTCGCACCTGATCTTCTACCAGCTTAACTTAATCTAGAAGCAACGAAATGTATAAGAATCTTCAAAATGTAAAGCTTTAGAATGGATTGGGATTTTGATGAGCACTTCCATCCTTATCAAGATGCCTACTCAGTCTTAAATGCTGACCTTCTAAATAGGAATGTTAATTTTATGATTTTAGTACAGATATTAAGTACAACATAACATTCTCTGAATTTCTTAACGACACGGGATGATAGGGGTAAGCGAGCTTGGATACAATACAGTTGCATAAAAAATGTGCTTAAGGCGCCCCCAGATTCAGCCTCTATCTATATTTCTAGTCCAGTCATGCTCCTCTCCATGGCCCTTTGGCACCTGGCGAGTTTAGCCCTTTGAGCCATAGTGAGCGCCCAAGTTTCGCAGCCATACGTTAAGCATGGCAAGATGCATGTGTTAAAAGCCTTAGGGTAAGGATTAAAGTAAAAAAGGATAGGGTAAGAAATAATGACCTTCGAAACAAAACGGGGGTCAGTGACGTTTTAACCCGTGTTGATCAGCAGAAATGGCGATGGACAGGTCACATGCTAAGAAACACAATAGGGAAATGGAGCAAACAGGTCACAGACTGGTACCCAAGAGATGGGAGAAGGAATCGGGGCAAGCAGTTCCTCAGATGGGAGGACGAGCTGAAGCTTGCTGCCGGACCAAATTGGAGAAAGGCGATAGAGAGCAGTGGAAGTCGCTGGAGGAGGCCTATGCCGAAAGGCACACTGTGTTAACCCCTGTGGGCCTGACATTCAAACCTTCTTTGAGGCCCGCGGCTACCCGGGTAGCGACGGAGCTATAATGACAGTTGTCATTATTTGCCTGACGGTTGCCAGGGGACCCCTCGGGGCTGTGAAACTTTAAGAGACATATTATAATTAAAGTAATGTAAAAATTAGAATCTCTTAACACAGAATAAAGAGCTTATTATTATATATATATTATTATTATATTTCTAGTTAGGTTTAATGTGATGAATTTACCTCCAGATCAGTGAACGTCTTCCCACAGGCTGGGCACTTGAAGCTGGCGCGGCTGGTGGCGTCGCGCTCCTCCGTCTCCATGCGCTTGCGCATCAGGTCCAGTTTGTACTTCACCACGTTCACGAACGTTTTGTAGTTTATGAAATAGTAGTTTACCTTTTGAGCTTTTCCATCCGCACCTTTAATTAATAAAGAGACATTAAAAATCTTTATGTTAGTTGCCTGGTCTAAAATGCCTGGGTTGGTCCTATAGCTACAGATAGATACTGATAGATCGCCTGCCTCGTTGGTCGAGTGGTTAGCCTATGTGGCTTCGATCACGAGGTCCTGGGTTCGATTTCTGCATCAGGTCACGGAATATTTCTGAGCTTTTTATGTATATATATATATATATATATTTTATTATTCTATGAAATCTTCAGTACATTCCAAGCTCAGAGTCTAGAAGTTGGTGGTGTTACACCCCTGTGCCTCGGAGAGCACGTTAAGCCGTCGGTCCCGGTCACTATCATCAACATCTGATAGTGATCGTTAATAAATGAAACTTTATCACCCTATGCCCGCCAACTCGCATTGGAGCAGCGTGGTGGGTGTACGCTCCATATCCCCTCTCCTATAAGGAGGGAGGCCTGGCCCTGTAGTGGGCCGTTAATAGGCTGATAATGTTGATGATGATGATAATAGATCAAGTAATAGTATATAGGCAGGACTACTTATCTGCCTGGGTAGAGCTATGAAATATTGAGTTTTCATTTTTCAAAGAAGTTCTCAGTAACAAATCCTATTCCTTATGTGGGTTTATATTATTAACATCTGATAGTGATAATACACGATACTCTAAGAATTATCACCCTAAGATTGCTAACACGCATATGTAGCAGAGTAATTTTTTTTTAATGACTACAAGTTTGCCCTTGACTGCTATCACACCTGATGTTATGTGATGATGCAATCTGAGATAGAAGCGGGCTTACTTGTTAGGAGTAGGATGAAAATCCACATCCTTATCAGTTTCTACACGTCATCGTACCGGAACGCTAAAGCGCTTGGCGGTACGTCTTTGTCGGTAGGGTGGTAACTAGCCTCGGCGAAAGCCTCCCACCAGCCAGACCAAGACAAATTAAGAAAATTCTCAATCTGCCCCGCCGGGAATCGAACCCAGGACCTCCGCCTTATATATCCACCGCGCATACCACTGCGCCACGGAGGTCGTCAAAAATTATGGGTAAAAGATCCATATCTCATCTCAGGAGCTATAATAGGCTGATAATTATTATATTTATTAATACACCAGAAATTTAAAACTCAATCGGCAAAATCGCCCGCCTCGGAATTAAGGTTCGATGGTAGTAATTCTCGAGATATCCCTCTTTAAGCGGAATATTGCCCGTGGGGTAAAATTCCTTCCCTGATGATGTCTTCCAGCGCGCTTAGAGGTTCAGGCTAGTTGACTGTTATTACGGTGAATTATAAAATGCTTCGTCAAACAGCGGACGAAACGTAACGGCGATGAGAGGTTGGCGCGAGTTCGGATCCTCTTTTATTTGGTTGGATCGCGGTTCTTTTTGATTTGTGTAAAGAAAGAAAAGAAGGAAAATATATTTATTCATACCTTATGCCACACATCACAATTCAGTTGAGTATATTTACAACCCTGCGATGTGTGGCATAACCTAGGAAAAGGACAGCTCAGCATTTTTGCTGCAAGATCTCCTAAAAGATCATGCAGCGCTGATTTTCAGCTGGATCCCTTGTCCAATACATACTATAATAATTATAAGCTGTGTGTGTTATGTACTCACATTAAATAATACGGTATTTATGTAGGTACTATTAACTATGTCTCATAGGTAGATTATATATTAACTTACCAGTTTCCATTTTGAGTCGTACTTGAATAAATTTATCATTTTTTAACGTCGCTATTCTAGCCCTCAACATTTTCCGTTCAAATTTCAGCAGTTCGCAAATATCATCTTCTTTCATACCTGAAAGCAAGTAATACTTTTAGTCTACGTATCAAATACCCACACATTACATATGGGACGATTGAGCGAGCCGTGATCAGAGTATCTATCCATGCGTGATTGAAAGTATCAACAGAAGAATCTAAGTTACGAGTAAGTTTAAGTTAGTTACAAGTAGCGGCACGAAACTCTAGCGCTGACCGTTATTGCGCAGAAGTAAAAATTTAGGTATCATGGGGGAGCTTGAGGAATGAAGGGCGGGCGTGCGTAGCGGCGATTGGCTTCCCAGTCGCATTCCGTCCCCCGCACCGAAACGACGCACCGCGGACTTCCAGTGTACAGGCTCGCTCTGAGTTGCATTGTTATTATTGTTAATTTTCAGTTGGTTTGTTAAATATAATTATATATTTTGTTGTTTTTTTAAGTTTGTTTATGAATTTAAAGGGAATGATATACCTAGAAGAAATACCGTTTTGCGACGCCAGGCGTGTTACCATTGCCTGATTCAGATAAGACTAGTCTTATATCTAAAATAAAAATTGACAATATAATAATGTTTTATTTTTTTACTCCCCGTAAGATTTTCAAAATTTATTTATTCATTTATGGTAAATATCTATACTATATAATTATGTCTTAAGTAATACGAAATCTTTGGAAATTAGAACTATAAACATTAACATATATAAGCACAAACACGCACGTAACGTACACAAACACATACACACACACGCATGCACGCACGCACAAACACATATTAAAACGATGTCATAACATGATTTGGCTATTAATTAGGTAATTATAGTATATATTGTATTGCGTACGCGACGGTACCGATGCGCAGCCATCCCTTCTACGTTTCGTTCAGCGCTAGACTTACATGCCGCTAGTTATACCTAACGAGTTAGGTAATATACAGGTAAATATCTAGGGTTGCCATCTCTAAAATTTGGAAAACAGGACAAGACGCGTGAAAATCCCGGATTTTAGAGTCCGAAAGCCGGACATGTCAACAAGATATTTTAAACATATTAAATGTAATAAAAAATAGTTGAAAATGTCATTAATCACTTTTTTTTATTTGGAACGGTGAACTTACTTAGTTCATCGGTTGTGCCGTGTGCCAGTGTGTGGTGCGAGCATAGTGCGTGTCTCGCTCTCGCGGGCGGCCCAAATTTTTTTTATTTATTTATTTTTTAAAACCCGGTCTACAATCGAAACCTTCCCCGGACGCTCCCCGGATGCCCTCTAAACTAGGACAAATCCGGAGAAACCCGGACGGATGGCAACCCTCGGATAATAAATAATAACTACAGAACCTCCTTTTAGAAGTCGGTTAAAATTAATTCGAAATGAGACCGCGATAAGGTCGAAAAACCGAAAGCGCGAAGCCAAAAGACGAATCTTTTCTGGATCATTAATGCCTTTGCCTATTTTTAACGTTACAAATGTAAGAGACAACTATCTAAAGCGCGAAGCTAATCTAAAGACAATATTTTCTAAACCTTCTGATTCTGTTTACCATTGGAAATGTAAGTCTGCTAGTGCTACTTGTATACATTTACCTACTTAATATGAACGGCAGTAGTGATCTTAGAAAGTAATAAACTTGCATTTTATGGCTCGGAATAGTTGCGCTTCCCTCTGAAGCGTAAACAAGAACCGAGTGAAAACATGCATAAGAAATATCTAATTATCACGTCAGTTACCGCCATAGTAGATAGATGCATATCGGTTGATACTTTCCTGCATCCATGTAAGTATACGAATGAATAAGATTGAAGTAGGTACCTTTCAGTTTGTGATTTCAAATTAACAGCTGTTCACTAAATTCATTCGAAAGTATATAGGTACTTACTTACAGTATCGAGTATATATAATCAATTATTATAAAAACAAAAACCCGACTGCTTAGAAGTCATGAACTGAAAAGAGAAAAACAAGGATCACTATATCTAACTTCTAAGCAGTCGGGATTTTTGTTTTCATAGTAATAATTTTATTTGAGACTTTTTAGTTTTAGTTTATGGTATAGAAATGAGACGGAACACTTAGTACACTTTTTGCCATTTTTTGTTAAAAAAGTAATATGAACATGATATGATATTTATATTTTTGAAATGGTATTTTTACGACCATATTGCAAAGATAAGAGAAAAAAATACACACATCCACCCTTTTTTCCCCCACTTACTGCCGCCATTTTTAAAATTTATATAGCCTATGTCACTACCACAATTTTGACAAATTCAACGACACCTCACATGCCAAAATCCGTTCAGCCGTTTAGGCTGTAGCGCGTGCCGAAGAAATGGACATACATACGCTCGAAAAACATAACCCTCTTTCTGACGCAGGCGGGTAAAAAATCAATTTTTCATCTGTCCGCTTGCTTTGGCTAATTTCTTAAGCTACCAGCTGGATACTAATACTTATTTATGGATATTTTAGCCAGACTCATAAGAAGTGACATAGGCTGATATTTGTATCCTGATATTCCCGAAAGCAACGGGAACCACGCGGGTAAAACTGCGGGCATTCGCTAGTAAGTAAATAAATGTTGTGTTCTCACTTACAAGGATTTCTAACCAACATGTCAACGATCAAGGCATCTTCAATTGTATAGAAGCCTCTAACGACGAGCCTCGCGAGCTGTTTCAAACTGCTGGGCACTTCAGTCACTAGTCGTTCCTCTGTCATAATATCTGGAATTAAATAGAGTTAGACATTTTTACGAGATTAAAAACGATCATCATTGTGTGCAAATATGAACGAAATCTGTTAAGCGGTTTAGGAGTCCATCGCGGACAAACAACGTGACAGGAGATTTTTGTATATTAAGATTAACATACTGTAAAAGGCAAATCTTATCTCTATAATATCCTTGTGATTATTAAATAATTTATTTTAATAAGGATTTAAGTTTAGTTGTATAAACAGTGACGTAAACGTAAGCATATGAATTAAATGATTTGATTTTTTAAACCACAAAAAGTTATATATCTGCCAAAACATAAAAGATAGATACATGCTATCGCGGACTTTTTTGTAGAACTTTTTAAGATGCATAAAGTTTTCATTCAATGTTTTCAATTATATCCAATAGTTAACGCAGCGTACGCGCAGAAAATCGCTTAATAAATTTCACGGTCCGACGCGCGCATCATTAGGTACCTGAGTTTATACTACCGTCCAGTGGGACAGCGAGGCCAGGCCTCTTTTGTGTAACTGTAAGGTCTGGATTGCTTATGTTGTTATTGTATGTTGCAGGATCTCTTCGAGACGAATCAAAAGAATATCAGTATTATAGCCCTAAATTGCGCACTTTTTTATAGTTCCAAGAAATTCTCAGCAAAAATTCTTGGCCTGGAGCTGGGAAGTTAATAGGTATCGTCTTCGGGTCAGCACGGCCATCTGCCATCCTAGTCATTATGATTAACCCTAGTCCTAATGTATAAGAGTTTAACCTTCGATCAGTTATATATCTACTCTAAAGGGTTATGCACTGAAAGCAAGTAATGAAAATCGTGGACATTCACCGGATGGATAGTAGACAAAATATATAATACTAGCTTTTGCCCGCGACTTCGTCCGCGTGGAATTAGTTATTACGGCAGCCTAATTTTTCTAAGCTTTGAATGTCATATTTATTAATATCTAATCAACTGCCTAAGAAATAGGTCTTAAGCTTTCAAAATGACGATACTTTTATACAACATTTCATCCCCCCTTTAACCCCTTACAACCCTTTTTTCGCAATTAAAAGTAGCCTATGTCCTTTTTCAGGCTCTAGACTTACTGTGTACCAAATTTCATTTAAATCGGTTCAGTAGTTGTAGCGTGAAAGCAAGACAGACAGAGTTACTTTCGCATTTATAATATTAGTTAGGATTTGCAGTAAGAATTCTGTTTCACTGTGGACATTAAGGCAAATGCTACCTAATATATCTATCATTTTTGAGCCATGCACCCCTAAGCGAAACGAAACGGGCTATGCCCATAGATTATTGTACTATACTGTAGGCATCCCGTGGGTTACCGTAGCACCCAGCCACCCACGCTACGCCCGCTGTGGCTCTTTGATTATATAGATGTTTATACAATCAAAGCCTAACGTATTCTGTGCATTTCATAAATAAATTGTGCATTACAATAATTCTGTTTCATATATTTTTTCTGAATTTGTCTTGGTCTGGCTCCACCATTTGAGCGTTCCGGTATGATGTCCTGTAGAAACCGATAGGGGTGTGGATTTCATCAAACTTCTTCACATCAG
Organism: Mycalesis mineus; assembly: GCA_034621355.1. Classification (NCBI taxonomy): domain Eukaryota; kingdom Metazoa; phylum Arthropoda; class Insecta; order Lepidoptera; family Nymphalidae; genus Mycalesis; species Mycalesis mineus. The sequence continues at coordinate 10,670,087 of CM067887.1, read as the reverse complement.
GTGTGATAGCAGTCAAGAAAGAGCCAACTTGTAGTCAATAAAATAAATTTAAATTAAGAATAGTGTTAAAAATTTCATTAACTATAAATTAATAATAGTGTAAATAAAAAAAAATATTTTATTTTAAAAAGGCGGGGGGTTCACCGTGGCAATATAGTTATAAATATTTTATTGACAGATATGGGTAGAGTGATTATCATTTTGATAATATCTTAAAAACCACCCTACCGACAAAGACGTACCGCTATTATTTATTTTTGACTTTTTAGTTTGGTTTATTTATACAAGCGATTGAGCGTTCTGGTATGATGTCCTATAGAAACCGATAGGGATGTGGATTTCATCCAACTTCTTCACATCAGGTGTGATAGCAGTCAAAAGAGCCAACTTGTAGTCAATAAAAAAAACCTATAATAAACCGTTTTTACTAATGGTATTTTGTTAAAATAAGTAAATACCTACACAATTATCGTAAGGACCAACAGCAATGTAAAGGGGTCATAACATCTTAGTGCTGTTACGTAAACATTTTTATTAATGGTTTCACTGTTTCTGTTACAGTAAGCACTTCATTTCTTTGAATTGATCTTTCATCAGTTTAGAGAGATTTCATATTTAATAAAACTTATTATAATTTTATAGATAAAAGATATAAAAGCTAAGATTGATACTATAATCATATCAATATTGGTTTTAGCATAAGAGGATATTTTAGTACAACAGGTGGAAATTTTAAAAGAATACCATATTTATTAAAAATCGAATCATTTATTCTTAACGACAAATATTAACATAACTTAATAAATTAAATGTATAATTGTCTCATAAAAATACAAAATTGTAAGATAATTAAAAAGATGACAATCTTATAATTATAAATAAGTACAATTATACTTGGCAGTGGGAATAATCTAATATTTATGCACCCAATATAATAAAACATAGATTATCATCGTTGGTCTATTGGATGGCATTTTTGCAAAATTAAATTATAAATAAATTCCATTTGACACTTAACATACTCGTTCCAATGCTAGTGAAAGCAAATTTTTGGTAAAATTTCTACAAATATAATAATCATTTAGTTTAGGGGCTATGAAAAATAATGTGTTCTATATAGGCATTTCAATTATACCTCTATATTTCACTTTCATAATAAATATTATTAGCTTTTTATTTAAAATTAAGGAACATAATCAAAGTAATCTTAATAATTTATATAAATTTAAGTATGAAGAAAATGAACATATTTGTGGCAAATAATAATTATAAGTTGAGTCACAATTTATAGCTGGACATTACATTAAAATACATACAAGACAAAGATTTAAGATTATTACACAAAGTAAATAAACATTATCGTACATAATGTACAAGGAAATAATAGTAACCAAAATCAGTCTTGTTATATCGATACTGTGGATTATTGAAATTGCTAGGATACTGAAAACAACGTAGATAAGCGATCTATAAAGGTTGAGAGATATGTGAGCAACAAGTCTTATCAAACTTACTGTGCAAAATATTTTACCAAACTAAATTCTATGAATTTGTGTCATGTTCTAATAAAAGTCATATGCAACACAATTAATCATCAGACATCCTTGATATTCAATCAATCAGTTTAAAATCAATACACAATAAATACTTAAACATTACATTTACATGTACGGGATACCTTTAAAGAAATAACTACCTAAGGCTTTATATATGTACATTTAGGGAGACGAGAAACATTCATGTTGTATATATTCATAATAATGGTAGATAAAATATTTCTTTCAAGTCCAATCACTGTATATAATCCAGTAAAATAAAGTAAATCAATTCGAATGTGTTCTCTCCAGTATCATTTGTATATTATCCAACGTTTGGTATATAACTCTAAAATTTGGACGATCACTGGGATGATGGTTCCAGCATTGTTTCATTAAGTCGTAAACGCATCTCGGAGTATTGTCAGGGCAAGCTAGAACATTGCCATCTTTTAAGAATCTTACTACTTCTTCGTGAGTCATACCAAAGTATGGTTGTAAGGCAAAAGAAAATATCTCCCAGAGGCATACTCCATATGCCCATACATCTGATTCTAATGTATATTTATTGTACAATATGCTCTCTAAGGGCATCCATCGCACTGGGATTGCGTCATGCTCATCACCTTTGTAGTAATCTTGTAAATATATTTTATGCGACAATCCAAAATCAGCAATTTTAACAACCATGTCATCATTAATAAGACAATTTCTAGTGGCTAAATCACGGTGCACAAATTTTCTATCGGAGAGGTACACCATACCGGAAGCAATCTGCCGTGCAATGTGCAGAAGATCCATGTGATTAAGAGGAGTAACCAAAAGTCGTAAGTCCTCTCTATTTTCAACACCAGGAGGAAAATTCGTTGCAGTGCTGCTTGCTCGCAAGTATTCATTTAGATCACCTTTTCCCATATATTCAAATAATAAGCACATTGGCCGTCCTATAGCACATACACCTAGTAATTTGACAATATTTGGGTGATCAAAGTCAGCCAATAAACAAGCTTCCCTTTCAAAGTCTAGCTGGAGATCATGAGAAGCTTCATCCTTGAGCATTTTTACAGCAACCAAAGTAAATTCTTCTTCTGGAACTAAGCCCGGAGCTTTAGCTTGAAAAACTCTTCCAAACGCACCTTGACCCAAGTCCCTGATGTAAATAATGTTGTTTCTGGGGAACTCCAACTTCTCTAACTTTGGATTGAGTTGAGCTCCAGTAGTGTGGTAAGCCAGGTTACTCGGAAGCTTATCTAAGTCAATGTCAACATTTTGCAAATTTCTGCGGCTTGACACATTACATTGTGAATAATGGTTTTTCAAAAAATAGTGGCACAAGAGGGCAATCGATGCTATACCTAGAATACATGCAAGTCCTCCAACTGAGAGCAGTAGGACAAAGCTAGGTGTAAAATAATTCTCCATAATCATTGGTCCATTTATATTGTCTATTTCTTCACTAAAATTGGCACATGTAGGTATGTCACAGGTTTCCCACCTTACATTGGGGTCCATGGTATAACACCAGGGTTTGCGTTCCTCTCCGCCAGCATTCCTACAGTGATTAGTCGCATTTTGAACTTCAGGGAACACTAGTGGTGGCCTTGTGTGTTGATGAGGGTGTTGGGACTCCCAAGCCTGACAAGCTAGGCCAGTTTCAGTAACATTTACTGTGCCCTGGTAAAACCTGCCGTTGCCTCTGATGCATGTCGTTGTCACTTTGCTGTAGTCCATATCTATTATTCCCGCATTGTTACAAGTCACCTGAGAACCCTTGCCGGAGAATTTAGGAAGGTCCTTACATTCTGGAAATCGAAAGTGTCCCCTAGACTCGAAGAATACACCGCGGCGTTTCTGTTCCTCGATAACGATCCAGTCGTTGTAACAGAATTGCATTTTGACAGCCATGCAATCTTCGTAACATAGTGGCAATGGGAAATAACCTTCTCCATCTCTAACGATGCACTTAGGGAAGGCATAAGCGCATAGCAGTTTTTCTGCTTTGCTGCGACAAGGTTCCTTCAAGGTGGATATCATTTCTTTCCATAGTCCGGTTGTAATCTTTTCGTTTTCAAGGCCTCCCGTGTGGTTGTACCACACGAATCCAGTTGAATAGTGCTTACAAATTTGTCCATTGTATGGACCACAATAAAGATGCACAGATTTAATTGAAAGAAGCACTATAATAAATTTACAACACACGTTCATTGTTATAATAGAGTTAGTCTTTCGTTGTATAAAATATAAAATTGCATTTTCATTTAAATTTAAAGCTATTTACAAAACGCTGAAAACATTATATTCAGTACACAATGGCGGAAGCATTATTTATTATTGATTTTAGCAAAATTTTCAGTCGTAAAGTTAACCGTATTCCGTAGTAGCACTGTAGCGAAACATAAGAAAAAAATTCAAATGTTGCCATCAGCTCCAGAAATTTTTCAGGAACCGGTTTTGGAAATTGTATACACCAAGTGGTGGTAGTATACAATAAAGTAGCGCTTAGTTCTTGCAAAAGCAATCGATATTGATAAAGTTAAATTTCCTTAATAAAATTAATTTTTATTCAAAGTCGTCGGCAAAATTTCACTAATATACCTAATTGCCCACAACAAGCCGCTGCTGTCTCCGGGATGGACAGTTTATTTAAAAGATATTTAATATGTAATAGTTTGTATATAAACTATAAAAGTAGATGTTATACTTATAATAACAAGCTTACACTACATACACATTCATTATAGCCATATATTTTATTCGTTTCTGATTCATTATACGTACTACTTAGGGAAACGTGAATAAAGTGAACAACATAAAAACTGAGCAAAGTAAGTATCTTTTTTATAGTAACTGGCGGACAAAATTGAAACGGACCCATCAGATCACCAACCTGATAGCCAGTAAAAATCTATTTCAAACCCATAAAAAGTAGTACTTTGCAGGTCATGCCAAGGAAAATGTGGTATAAAGTGTCACTCTGTGTTCATCAACCTAGGGCGTAGATAGGTGTCACGTTTTATATGCCTGTAATTGTAATTGATAACAACGAAATTCTTCAAGAATATAAATAAATATCGAAAAGTATACAATTTTATTCTTATGTATACAAATCTAAAACAGCATTATTGTTATAGCAACATTATTTTCTGAGATGTTGGTAACGATCCGGCGACGAATTGTCAATCTGTCAAAATAAATACTTTGAGACAAACAGAAAAAGTGCGACTAGAATAATAACCTGTGAATGGCTGCTATTGAGAAAGTAAAGGTCGTCGTTCTCGGTGATTCCGGTAAGTTGCACGTCAATAACATTAAAACAATTCACTTTTTTCACTTCCACTAAACAAAAATTAATTATGTGTGATTTATCTCAGTTACTAACATTTGCCAACAAAGTTTGGAGCCATGACACTTGCTGCTGTCAGTGACAGGTTTGACAACATTCAGGATTAAACTTTGAGCGGGAAATCAAGAAATAGAAAATAAGCTTACAAAATTCAAAAACAAAACGTATTACTTTCAACTTAAAGATTTAAAGTTAAGGAAGAATATGGTTTTTAAATATTAAATCTGAAAATAATACGAATATAAATTATTTTTAACATAATATAAAATAATTTTGGGGACCCCACACACTTCCTATGACACAAAGAATGTTTTTTTGGAGATGGTTAATTAATTTTAATCAGAATGTTTTTAATTTTTAGCAAAACCTAATTCTGAAAACATCTACAAATAATCTAATATACGAATCTTGTTTCCACACAACTTTAATATAACTGTTATTATTGAACTATTATAATATTTTATATGCTAATGGTGTGGATATCATAAAACATCAAGTTACTTGCTTATGCTTTAATCTGAAAATTGGAGGAATATTATAGTAACTTGATAGATTGAAAATTCCTAAATCAAACCATTACAAATTAAAATTTCCTTAATAAAATTAATTTTTATTTAAAGGCGTCGGCAAAACTTCACTAACCTACCTAATTGCCCACAACAAGCCGCTGCTCTCCCCGGGATGGACAGTAGGGTGCTCTGTGGAGGTCAAGTTACACCGGTACAAGGAAGGGACACAAGCACAGAACACTTTCTTCGTTGAGCTGTGGGATGTTGGTGGCTCCAATAACCATCGGAATACTAGAAATGTGTTCTATCAACCCACACATGGTATTTATTTATTCAATTGCAATTATGTAATAAATAATATTATAAAATAGAATCATAGAAAGAAGATAAGTTCACATATGTCTTATTACAAGCATTCACTTTTGTTGTATATACACATGCATAATTACTTATGTTATAGGCAGTATGAGCTGAGACCTTGTTTGTTAGCACTACATTATTATATTACTAGTTGATTCTCATTGTTTATAAAAAAAGTCCAAAACAAAAAAAATCTAGAGGCCATCCTTATTAACCAAGGCTATACCTATATCTATTCACAAAAATCAGTTAAGCCATTGAAGAGTTTAGTAACAAACACTATGACATGAGAATTTTTAATACAATCATATTACAAGAATATTGTAGTGTTACTTCTGCTATATCTTCAGCATTATAATTTATAAGCTTACAGAGGGTAGTATCATTTGCTTTCTACTAATTTACTAAACTCTTAGGCCACCCGTACGCCGGTTAAGGACCTAAACCCGGCGGTTATCTTAACCGAGCTTACGTCCTTAACCGGCGTACGGGTTGTCGTGAACAGTAAATTTTACGTTTAGCTTATGTTAATCGTTGGTTATGATAACCGAAATCTTGGTGCACACAGGCCTTAGTATGACATTAGTTGGACATTTTAAATAATGGCCACGTCAAGAGTACCCTAAACCGACAAACTTGTATGAAAGGATTAATGAGAGTGGAAGAAGCTAAGGAAGTATGCAAGGACCGTGGCAAGTGTCTATGTCTTAATATATCTAATATATATCTTAATATATATCTTAATATATCTAATATATATCTAATATATATCTTGATGTCTTAGTATGACATTCACTATAAAGTTTGTGCATTATTTTTAGGTATAATCCTGGTACATGATTTGACAAATAGAAAGAGTCAGGGCAATTTACAAAAGTGGTTGTCCGAAATCCTCAATCAAGACAGCGCAAATCCAAATTATCAACATTTAGATGTGGACCCGGAACAGTTCCTGGGCTCTACTAAGGTAGGTCAGAGTATTACTTCTAGATTTCTAGTAGCAGTAGTAGTAAGTATTTGTTCTTTATTTACAGTTTAGACTTGTATTTTCGTTCTACTATGATCGTTACTGAATAAATTAAAAGTAAAGATATAGCTGCAACCAACATCAGTCCAACATCTGCCTGCGGAGATTGCTCGATTACTTCGGTCACATTGCTAAGAAAAACGCAGATAGCATTGAAAAACTAGTGGTCACTGGCAAGATCGAAGGAAAGAGACCCCGCGGGCGAAGCCCGAGACGACGGACCAAATAAAAGATGTGATAGCCGCGCCCATTTCAAATGCCATTCGTGCGGCTGCGAATAGAGATAAATGGCGTACCACTGTTAAGAAAGTCATATCGTTCGGGTGCCATGATCCTCAAAGTTGAGGAAGCGACTCATGAAGAAGATTACTGACTTTAGATCTCCTTTGCAATACTGGCTGCCACAAAGTACAGTAGCAATTTTTTGGCTGGCAAATACGGGAGAGGGAATTTGGAGTATGCCCCGTGACCGAATGCTTACCCACCACGCTGTTACAAAATGGGTTAGATAAAAACGTGGCAACGTTTCTACTTCAGCAAATTCAGAAGACTTAATACCAATATGCGCGGGTGCATCTCAGTAGTACCCCCTAATTTTAGTTCTATAGAACTCTTGATACACCATATTAGTGCAGAATTAATTAAATGTCGATATCAACATCTTGTTTGTACGTTACATATAAAATATCTATAGTTTTTATAAGTATAATATGGAATCTCTTTTGATTGCAATAATAAATGTCCACTTAAATTTGAGAGTACTGTCTATAAATATACTATATCGAATTTATATCTAATATAATATCGCTTTGCTTAAGTTGCACAAAACGTCTTTAAAATGGAATTGAGGTTTTTAATATTATTTTTTTCTAAACTGAATAGTTTGCGCGAAAGATACTTCCAAAGTGGTAAAATGTCCTCCCCCCCCCTGTAACTTCTAAAATAAGAGAACATTTTTAGAAGCTTTTGTCGCAAGGGATATTTTTCTGTTAAAAACAAAATATCAATCAATATAATATAAAGTTTATAACTTATATGGTATAAACAAAGTCAAGAGCCAAAACTATACTACAGTAGGTATTGAACTATTGGGACATAATTTGCCAGTTCGGAAAATATCCCAACAGTTCTATAGAACTACGGTATGGGGTCCTACTGGGATGCACCATATGCGCGAAGAGATTTAGTGTAAAGAAAAAGACATTGTTATCCCACTGGTACTATTAGGTCTACAGTATTTTAAACCTATTAATTATTTCAGTGTTTTGTAAATTCTTACTTTAGTTAGTTACTTAAGTTAAAAATCTACAGAATACTGTCGATATTTACTTAATGATTAAATGAGGATGATTTATACTGATTTCACATTTAAAATGCACTTTTTAGATTCCCATTCTGGTAATTGGAACCAAATATGACTTAGCGGAGGAGAAGCAGAGAAAGAACCAGTACAGAAGGCTCGCTAGCAGCATAGCAGAGCAGTGCGGGGCAGATGAGATCTTCGTCAACTGTTATCAAGCGAGGTAAACAAAGTAGAGCGCTAAAATATAACATCATCATAATCATTCTATTAACGGCCCAGGCCTTTATTACTTATGCTTACCAACAAAAAACTGAGGGTTTCAATCGCTACTTATTTTACAACTGATAATTTTAATTAAATTAATAATGACAAACGAATGACAATAAATTAGGTTAAACAGCTCAAAACAATTAAATATAGTTAATATTTGACGACCTCCGTGGTGCAGTGGTATGCGCGGTGGTTCATAAGATGGAGGTCCTGGGTTCAATTCCCGTCGGGGAAGATTGAGATTTTTCTTCATTTGTCTTGGCCTTGCTGGTGGGAGGCTTTCGCCGTGGCTAGTTACCACCCTACTGACAAACCCGTATCGCCAAGCAATTTAGCGTTTCAGTACGATGTCGTGTAGCAACCGATAGGGGTGTGGATTTTCGTCCCACTCCTAACAAATTAGCCCACTTCCATCTAAGACTGCATTATCACTTAACATCAGGTGTGATAGCAGTCAAGGGCCAACTTGTAGTCGATAAAAAAAAATCTTTTGAATAACATTTTATAAAAAAAAATAAAAGATAATTTGATATTTATTTTCTACCTTCATTTTTAATTTGTTTGATGAAATGTATTCACATTCCTTTTTAAATCCAAAAAAGCAGATCATTTCAGATTACAATATTTGCTTGTTTCAAACTTTTAAAGAGTAATTTTAGTAGGTAGTTAAGTTTTTGGTTCTTACAATGTGATAAAACCAAAAACTTAACTTGTTTAACGTGTTAGGTAAATGGTAAAAGTTTACTAGAATTCAATTTATTTCAGATCACTTGCTCCAGGTAACAGCAATACAGTGAAATTGACAAGATTTTTCGATAAGGTGAGTGAAATAAAATTCGGGTCATTACGAGAAAAATAAATTTCTTGAATTCTTTTATGTACCCGGGTGGGATCGAGCTATGTACGCTGTTATTTTACAGTTAATTAATAAAAAGTTAAAATGAAGATGTCTTATTCGCGACGCCTACATTAACTAGGCGTAGTGAATAGGACAAGTTATTTTTTTTTTATAAAAAAGTCTTTAAACCCGTATCTCATACGAGCTAATACATCGAATATGTACGATGTAGGCGCTATTAATGGTTATTTCTGGAAAAACAAAATATCTGTGTTTCTCTTTGCTAAAACGCATTCTGAATCAATATTATTATAAAATACCTTATTACTTATATAAGGTGAGTTTGAATTATTAGCCAGCGGCGAAAATGGGGCAAGTCTTATGCCTATAGATTACAATAGAAAAAAAAATTTGTTCCCAGAACCAATAAATAAAAAATTATAAAGCATTACAAAATGTCTGTTCACTTACGACAGTACGCATAACACCATCCAATATATCCATAAATTACTCTAAAGCCAGCCAGCCATTAACCCCAAGGCAGTTATGTAGGTACCTACACTACTACTTACACGCTAGAATTGATTAAAATAACAAACGTAACAGCTGATCGACGACCAAGGTCAATGCACTTTCCATTAATAGATTAAAACTTAGTTTGAAATGCCGGCACCGCCGGTCCGCGGTGCGATTGTCGGCCTTCAAAAGACCGACAACGGCACCGCTCTTTCTGAACGCTACCGCAACAAGGAACGCCGACAAACACGCACATTTAAACACTTTCCGTCCGCGTTTTACAGTAGGTAATTTAACAGGAAAGTTTATTGAACTTGGTACAGATATCAGCTGATTCAATTTTAAGTGCTTTTTTAAAAGTTTATTTCGTTCTTCATTTTTTTATTTTTTATCAGTCAGGTGTGGACATATCTACCTATTTAGTCCTTCGAAGGTTCCGTGTTCGATTTCTGACAGCTGATTGTTATTATTTATTATTAGTTCAGGTCTGGTCTAGTGGGAGATTTTGGCGGTTTGGCTTTTCTTTCCGTATTTTATTTGGTAGTAATCGAATGTTTAAGACATACGTTCGTTCGGTATCTTGTGATTAATTTGTAAATGCCGTGGATGGTGCTATGTAAAATGTGCTAAGTGAGTAAACATTTTGTAGGTAATGTTTAAATTTTTTGTTACTGGTTCTAGAAATATTTTTATTCCGCTGTTGTAATCAGTATCCATTACACTTAGGGCTAACGCTAAAACTCGCGCTGGTGCACGCTCGCGGGTGTATAATGAAAAATAGTATGGACAGCGCAGGCGCGTGCGACGTAGCGCGGCCGCGGGTGCCGGATTGTCACCCTCGCGGCGGGCGGCGGGCACACGGCGCGGGTTTGTTTCTACAAATCAGACGAGCGCCGCTAGATGCCACGGTCACACGCGTCAGGGGCTAGGTACAATCACGAACATCGATACAAAGGGCGTAATAATTGAGGTGCAATTTCGGCCAGTATTATGGGATATGGCGAATGAATTATCGAATTCTCCGCTAAGTAACCTACTTGTCAAGAACGGGTTATGCAGTTGACGTTTTTCCCATTTATGTCTTATTGCCAAATAATAAATTATTAAATAATCCATGGTAATCTACTCGACACAACTGTACACGCTCGACATCAAAATTATACTACCAGCGCCAACTGAGACGGGCGCACGCGACGGGTACCCGCGCGCGGATTTGTGGCCCGCGCCCGCACCCGCGCGAGTTTTAGCGTTAGCCCTTACTCCAGTTTCGCCACTGGCTGATAATTCAAAGTCACCTTATATAGCTTTTTAATCAGAATAGAGGAGTTACTTTTCTATTCGGACTAACTATTATTCTTATTTAATATTATTATTAAAAATAATAATAATCTTATTTAATTAAAGTTTATTATTATTAAATAATGATTGCAGGTGATAGAGCGTCGCTACTACTCGCGCGCGAGCCCGTTCCCCGACAAGCGGCCCGCCATACCCTCCTACATGCTCGACTCGACGCCCGTCAACACCAACAAGCGGCCGCAGTACCTCAGCCCCAGGTTCTACCATATGGACTAGCAGACGCTTATATACTAACTACTCGCGCGCGAGCCCGTTCCCCGACAAGCGGCCCGCCATACCCTCCTACATGCTCGACTCGACGCCCGTCAACACCAACAAGCGGCCGCAGTACCTCAGCCCCAGGTTCTACCATATGGACTAGCAGACGCTTATATACTAACTACTCGCGCGCGAGCCCGTTCCCCGACAAGCGGCCCGCCATACCCTCCTACATGCTCGACTCGACGCCCGTCAACACCAACAAGCGGCCGCAGTACCTCAGCCCCAGGTTCTACCATATGGACTAGCAGACGCTTATATACTAACTACTCGCGCGCGAGCCCGTTCCCCGACAAGCGGCCCGCCATACCCTCCTACATGCTCGACTCGACGCCCGTCAACACCAACAAGCGGCCGCAGTACCTCAGCCCCAGGTTCTACCATATGGACTAGCAGACCCTTATATACTAACTACTCGCGCGCGAGCCCGTTCCCCGACAAGCGGCCCGCCATACCCTCCTACATGCTCGACTCGACGCCCGTCAACACCAACAAGCGGCCGCAGTACCTCAGCCCCAGGTTCTACCATATGGACTAGCAGACGCTTATATACTAACTACTCGCGCGCGAGCCCGTTCCCCGACAAGCGGCCCGCCATACCCTCCTACATGCTCGACTCGACGCCCGTCAACACCAACAAGCGGCCGCAGTACCTCAGCCCCAGGTTCTACCATATGGACTAGCAGACGCTTATATACTAACTACTCGCGCGCGAGCCCGTTCCCCGACAAGCGGCCCGCCATACCCTCCTACATGCTCGACTCGACGCCCGTCAACACCAACAAGCGGCCGCAGTACCTCAGCCCCAGGTTCTACCATATGGACTAGCAGACGCTTATATACTAACTACTCGCGCGCGAGCCCGTTCCCCGACAAGCGGCCCGCCATACCCTCCTACATGCTCGACTCGACGCCCGTCAACACCAACAAGCGGCCGCAGTACCTCAGCCCCAGGTTCTACCATATGGACTAGCAGACGCTTATATACTAACTACTCGCGCGCGAGCCCGTTCCCCGACAAGCGGCCCGCCATACCCTCCTACATGCTCGACTCGACGCCCGTCAACACCAACAAGCGGCCGCAGTACCTCAGCCCCAGGTTCTACCATATGGACTAGCAGACGCTTATATACTAACTACTCGCGCGCGAGCCCGTTCCCCGACAAGCGGCCCGCCATACCCTCCTACATGCTCGACTCGACGCCCGTCAACACCAACAAGCGGCCGCAGTACCTCAGCCCCAGGTTCTACCATATGGACTAGCAGACGCTTATATACTAACTACTCGCGCGCGAGCCCGTTCCCCGACAAGCGGCCCGCCATACCCTCCTACATGCTCGACTCGACGCCCGTCAACACCAACAAGCGGCCGCAGTACCTCAGCCCCAGGTTCTACCATATGGACTAGCAGATGTATATAGGCTAAGTAATCGGGTATTTCAGAAACGCTAAATAAAACTTCACCTTAAAAGTTATGGTGCTTCCACAGAATAATAATGACTTGTACTATTATGTTTTCTGTGGAATCACTAAGTTAAGTTTCAAAGTGTTATTTTTTATTCACTGGCAATTTTTTTCTCCCATCACTGATCAGTTACAGTCGGACATAATAGTAGTAAAGTGAATGGGTGGGTGTGGGTGAGTAGGCTAATGAGGGAGAGGGCTAGTAGGTGAGTCGGTTTGTGGGGGAGTTGACCAATGGACGAGAGGGTCAGTGGGCAAGTGGGCTAGTAGGTAAAAGAGCGAATGGGTGACAGAGCTAGGAGTGCTAGTGTATGACTGCTAGTGGACGAGTGGACTTGCGGATGAGTAGACTAATGGGTGAATGGGCTAGTGTTCGAGCGGGCGAGTGGGCTAGTGAACGAGTGGCTGACTGGACTAGTAGTAGACTCGCGCACTCGCCTTTGTGATTTCATAAAATCATACAATTTTATTTTTAGGGTTCCGTACCAATAAAGGAAAAAACGGATCCCTTATAGGATTGTTCTTCTTCTTGTTTCACTTTGTATCGATCAGCTCAAAAAGTCAACGTGAAACCCCATCAGTCAGCCTCATTTGAAAAGTATCGCAATGTTGCATTCTGGCACAATATCTAATTAGTTTGGCTATGGGTAAAAATATAGGTCAAGAATGATCTGACGACAGAAGTCGTCCTAATTTGGCCCAGTGTTTCTGACATACCCGATTCGAACGTAAATTGTGAAGGTTTGTCTTTGTATATATACCTATATCCAAATATTTGTATGTATACTTCTTGTTTATTTATTTTAAACCATTCATCATTGATAGATTGATAATAATTGGATATCTTAAGAATGTTGAAAAAAAATACTAATACATAAAAGTATCTGTGTATAGGTATAAACAATTCCAAATAAGTGTTGAAATTAAAGTAAGAAAATTAAATTATTTTAAAGCTACAATCTATTGTTTTTTATTTATTCTAAAATCTTAACAATAGCGTGTCCACTCCACGTATAGGTGCTATTAAGTGTAAGGGCTAACGTTAGCGTTAGCCCTAAAGTAATTTTACAAAGATTGGAATAACGTAAGCACTACTTCCTCTTAACTCTATTTCTAAAGGAATTCCTTTGAGCCTTTGTTGGTATTATACAAACTTAAAGTGAGCTCAGAGGAACAGCTATAAGTGTATTTTCCAATATTTTCTTAAAAAGCGCGTCTTGTAGTTCCCTTCTGACGTCATACCTTGCGAGCCTGTACCGTGCGGACGAGGTTTCTGTTCCAATTTAGGTTGGGTAGGTACTAAAAGGATGTATAGAATATTTACACTCGTATTTCATAACAGTTTTATTAAATGCACGATATCTATAAAGCCCAAACGCGTATGTAGTCAACTTGTAGTGATGCGTTTCTTCCCTCATTCTGATCGAGTCCCCACGTCGGCAGCCAAGACTTCCTGGCGTCCCAAAAGTCGGTTGCAGCCTGAACAGGAAAGTTATATTAATAATTAGCTAAAGAAATAGCTAACAAATCAAATCAACAAAGCTTAACATTAATAATTCTCAGATGTTCTGGAGACTTGTTGACTTAAAAAATAGAACCGACTCAAAACGCACTAAAAAGTAACAATAACTGTGTCATTTAGTTGCTTAAATTTACTTGCATATATATGAAGTCGGTGCCAGCCAAGTTTAAGGAACATTTATTTAACGTAGTAGGTAAAGCAGTTTGTGGGTTCTAAGTAATGTCGTAAAAGTAGAAACCTTGGCTGGCACCGACTCCTAGATATGCTTAAGTAAATTAAAGCAACTAAATGACAGTTATTTTTAAGTGCGTTTTGAGGCGGTTCTATTTTTTGTTAAAAGTTTTAATTCTTACTTTTTAGTGATTTATTGCCACGTGACGTACTCGTACTATACTGTCATAGTATATTATACGGCACTTGTAGCCAAAAAGCTACCCTTTCTGACACAAAAACCGAAATCGCTGCAAGTGTGCTTATAAAATTTGAAGAGTTGCTACAATTTTCCCAGGATGTTCAGATCCTAACATGATGACAATGGGACCATCTTGGAAGTGACTCTCTAAAAAGTTATGCGTTGACCACGCATAAAAAAAAAATATATACGTGTCGAATTGAGAACCTCCTCCGTTTTGTTCGTCGTAAAAATGATCTCAACAGAAAGTTTCCAAAATAATACAGCCAAACACAATTATAGTCAAGAACTTGAATCTATATAAAAGTATTTTTTGTCGTTATATTTTTTATTCGGCAAATATTCATTAGTAGAATCAAGAGAACTGCATATCTGTTTTTCTTTACGGTATATTGTAATATCATATTCGTAAGATCGTCTCTGCATTGTGATATATATGCATACAATGTATTTTAAATCGACGTGACTTTGTGCTTTTGGCCTCACACGATTTTGAAGTTCTTTCTTAAACAAATTATTTATTGATAATAATCCATAAAAAGTTCGAGGTTAACTTACTTTCGGTGACGAGTTCAGCCACGGTTTCGGAGTGGGGTTTTGAACTCCGTCGGGAAAGTATCCCGTAACTCCACCAACAGCCAAATTAATTATTAAGTAGAACTGTAATAAAATAGAGCTGTATCAATCCTAAATATTTAGATTATTCAAAAGAATTGAGCCAGTTATTGTCAAATTGAACATTTGATCCATTTGGTCGCCTCAGAAAAAAAGCAGTCATAAGAAATTGAGTCAAGAGCTTAAAAGCTCAGCTAATTTGTTTATTTTTATTTTACCTTCTGATCAAAAGGAGCCATTTTGCTGCCGTAGCGCCAAGGGTTGAGAATTTTACGGTTTTTGTCAAAATCTCCGTATTTCCAAAAACCACCCTTGCCAGGATCTACTTTTCCCATTTCTACGTCGTCTATGCTAAATTTTATGTAATCTGAAAATGAATTAAATTGTTTATTTTATTTCTAATAGTCAATAGTATTACAACCAACTACATTACTAATAGAATTTAGAATATCTAGTACCTACCTTTACCTCATTTTGAAAACAAAATAGGCGTGAATTGTTTAATATGCATCAATATCAAGTCTGATATTATGAAGGTGGATGCTTATATAGTTAATATGTAGGTTCGACTAAAGGAGAAAATAAAATAAAATAGTAGACTAATTTCTCTATGTACAATAAAATCTAAAATAAATACCATCAAAACTACAGTTACTGGAGATCATTCACACAGGAAGTGAAATAAATAACTTTATGTAACAACACACTTAATATTGTAAAATTGATAATATTATAAAAAGAGCAATTGTTGAGTTTCTTGCCGGCTCTTCGCCACAGGGCCTGCCTTCCGAGCCGGTGGTAGAGCCACTACAAATAGTCCAATTTGACGTTTCAAAAGTGCTTGTAATAAGCATACTTGAAATAAACGATTTTGAATTTGAATGAAATGCTTTTATAATCGCCATTAAAAGAGTTCTTTTTATTATCACGTCTTACCCCCTGCCTCTTGGAGGTCAGGTTAAACCGTCGGTTCCAGTGGTTATTACTTTTATTAATTAGGGTTTCTTGTGTTAGTTTACCTGGCGTCCATTCCAACTGATAGCGATGGAATTCCCTGTCATATCCGGTTTTATTCTGGCGGCTCCAGTGAGCTCGATCCCAGCCATTCAGCTGAGGATATGGTCCGTAGTGCAAGGTAGAGCCGACTTGCTGAGTGCCGATGTTGACGCCATTCAGTAGCATGTTCCGATTACCCCGCGACTCCATAATGTCAATTTCTCCTGAAGAAGGCCATGTCCCATACGCGTTGAAGGCTGGCATTAGCCAGATGGCTGTTATGAAATATCGAAAAAAAGAAAATTATATGATTAATATAGAGAGAGACGCATATATATAGCATGATGGATGATGGATTCATGGTAAGGGATCCATCGTAATGCAGAGGGAGACTGCGAACTGAGCCCGGGAAATGCTGCTGTAGTTATAAATCCGAGGCTTGACCTCCGCCCGTGTTGTTCTCTCTGCCTAGCCGAATTTGGTAAGATCCTATTAGAACAACTTCGGATACCTGTTGTAATATAAGATTTGCTGCAGTTTAAGTTGAAATGTTACTTACTGGTATGCCGTTCGTACCCACTTCTAGTCTATATACACTAAGTAATATCTAACCATATTGCAATTTTTACTCGTAGTTGTTTCATTTGATAGGCCATAACTAATACACTCTTTTATTGTAAGATCTTTAGGGTCGTTTGTTTCCCACAACACTGTAAGCTAAAGAAGTTTAGGCACATGATCACGAATGACGTTCCGTGGTGCTTTGATGATGGTGATGATGATGAAAGAAATTACTGAATACCTGGCCATAACCAATCCCCAGCTGGTAGCTTAGCCCTTGCCTCGACACGGCCATACCGGAAGCTGAATGAGTTGACGGTGCGGATGCGTGCGCTCTTTACCGGGTTTAGGATGTTGATCGGCGTGCCTGTGCGCTCGCAGCCGTACCATTGCGGATTTGTGCACCTGGAAATATTATTGAGATTTCAAAAACAGTATGTCCTGAACGTTTTGCCGGCAAGGTGGTAATTAGCTACGGCTGTAGCCTCCCCCCAGCTAGACCTTGACCTATTAAGAAAATCTCAATCGAGCCAGTCGGGAATCGATCCTCCGTCTTATAAATCGAAAGCAAATGTCTCCTGACGTTTAAACGTTAAAATTAATGTCGGGATCGACAATTTACGTGCTCTTTATCGCACGTAGATGTCTACCACATCAACAATTTTACATAAGCCTGACCCTTAGACTTCCTGACAACTGAGTTCCGCTATATTCAAAATTGCTACACATTTTTAGTGATGAAAAACATTTTATCTAGACATTTAAACAAAGAAGTTAGTGTTGTACCTATCGGCTGGTGCTCCGCCCTCGATGTTGAGGCGACCGCTCGAGAGGAACGCCTCGCCGAACTGGTCAGACGTCAGCGAGGGTCGGATGAATAAGATCCCATCGTCCGTGAATGAGTTTGTGCGGTTGTTGTTGTAGTATTGGAATTCCCAATTCTGAAAAAATAAAATATTGGAGAATTACCTATTATCTGCAAAAGCAAAAGCATGACGGGCTTAAGCTCCAAATCACCATCTTATATTAGACAGGGAGGACTGAGTCTTGCTGTTGTAAAATGAAAACGATGAGGAAAGTAAAAATCATCTTTTGCGGGCGATGTTCGTAGGTAGGTATATGTTTTACGAACGTTACCGAAACAATACCTACTTGTTTAATATTCCACGTTTCCACAATGCAAATAACAAACAAAGGTGTTTTGTGTAATCGTGCACGAGGTAATCGTAGTTGTACCTAAAAAGTGTGTACCTGTAAAGTGAACACAAGATAAATACTTACACCACCTCCACCCAGAGTGACCTCGTGTTCCCATGTCTCGAAGTCGAACTCTTCAAACTCGTCAGAAAATATCAATGACCCCGAACAGATGACATCAGGAGCGTGTGTTCCACTCACTGTTGTAACGCTAGGAGGACACCCCGCGTCTAACATTACGAAGGGGTCTTCCGTGCTGACGCATTCCGAGGCCACAAACGTCAGAAGTGTAGTCCCAATCAAAATTGACCACATGTTTCTAAAATCAAACATTGATTGTTATTTAGGTTACTTTTAACTACCATAAAAGATAATATAAATGCCGGACATCATCGTTAGCTCCTATAGTGAGAGGTGAATCGAATTGAAGGTCGTTTTATTTATATTAGCAGATTTGAGATATAAATATCTAGATAAATATTTAAATATTAAAAACTAACGACAGACAATCTATTCTTTTTGGCTTTGGTAACTCGTAGGAGACATAGTACTCATAGTAGAGATTTGTAACAGAGTGTCTAAAGAAGTACAGCATTTTAAATATATCTGCCTAGCTAGCATTCCTGTGTTCCTGCCTGAAGCGTATGGTTGCCGGTATAAATGCTCTGGCCGTCGATTATAGCTATTAAAAATCCAATTTGTTTTTTTACGACGGCGTCAATTGCATTTATTATTAATCAATTATTAATTCAGTTGTTATCTATCGAAGGCACAAAGCGATTCTTAAGGTAAAATACGATCACAGGTAACATAGGTTAGGACTAAAGAACCGATTCGAGTCAACGACCGCCCAAACTATTTACTTTGCATATTCAGCTAACTAGAACTATAAATGTAATGATAACCAAATCGATATCAGAGCAATTAAAAAATGTGGTTCGAATTTAAATTAATTTGAAGAATTTTCTTGAAAAATAAACATTCAGAATTTTTTTTCTTGAAAACAGTTATTAAGTAATTCTTCTTTGAAAATTGTATTATAATGACAAAAATACTATCCATATTGGTAACTATAGCACACATTAATACAAGTAGGCAAGGATCGAATACAAAACCGAGCTATAAATATTTAGCGGAAGCTATAGGTTTAGTAGTAGTGTAGGTACATTGTATGTTTATATGTACAAAATCTCTTATACTAGCTGACCCGGCAAACGTTTTGTATTAAAAATTAAAAAAAAAATTAGTTTAAAATTAGATAGTAGACGATTCTCAGACCTGCTGAATACGCATACAAAATTTGGTAAAAATCGGTAAAGCCGTTTCGGAGGAGTACTAACATTGTGACAGGGAAATATATATTAGATTATCAATTTTTGTTTCAAAATTGTTAGTAAGATATGAACCTACCTATTTTTTGGTACTAAAATTTTATTTTGGATAGAAAGATAAACATGTTTTAAAATAATAATATAATTCTACTTTCTAATAAGAAATTTGAACATTATAAGTAACAATTAATGTGTAGTTATGGCATTAATAGTGCCATTAAATAAGTACTTATCTACCTTTAAGAATTATGTATCTACTAAAAAAAAATATAATATTTTAAAATTATTTATAGCAGAGGTAAATGATGTCATACTCACTCAGAGGCTCGGCGATCAATGGCAATTTAACTTTAATAATAATAAAATAATATCACTTGCGTACTAAATAAACCATATAGCAACATACCTGCTACTTATTTACCAGATGATGCGGTTAAGGAAACGACGTTCAATTTATTATGTACAAAAACGTTTCGTACAAAAAGAGGGTTATATCTATGCGTATACATTAAAACTGCATTAGAATGGTAGGTACACAGTTACTGTACGACATTCCGTAATTGTAGTGATACGTAATAACGCATAGAGCCTGCGTGCACATCACACGGCAATCTATACTTCTATACGACCGAGTGGCGCAGTGGGTAGTGACCCTGCTTCTGCGTCCTAGGCTGTGGGTTCGATTCCCACGCCTGGAAAACGTTTGTGTGATGAGCATGGATGTTTTCCAGTGTCTGGGTGTTTATCTATATATTATAAGTATTTATGTATAGTATATATAAAAATATTTATCAGTTATCATAGCACCCATAACACAAGCTACTTACGAGTACGCTTGCTTTGGGGCTACATAGCGATGTATGTAATTGTCCTATAATATTTATTTTATTTATTTATTTATTTATTTATACTAATAATAGGGGTTAAAGAATGAAATTGCCGTTTTTTTTTGTAATAGGTATTTCGAATGGACATAGAACCTTCATGGTTTAAGATTTTAAAGTGAATTTTTTTTCATACGGTACTTGTGTAGTTCTTCTTTTAAAAAATGTGCAACATTCGATAATCAACTTTCAGTTGTTTTTTTTATTCAGCTTAGACAATAAAGATAGATACTTCGAAAATTCGCGTGATTTTTGAGTACCAGTTCCGACGTGGAACTAACGCGGCAGAATAAGCTCGTAATATTAATGTTGCGTTTGGAGAGGGGACTGCTAATGAACGCGCTGTGCGATTTTGGTTTAAACGCTTTCGTGATGGAAACTTAGATTTGAAAAACGAACCACGTGGAAGACCGCTCACACAGGTGAATAACAATCATTTGAAAGAAATGGTGGAAGCCGATCCGAGGCAAACTACCCAGGAGCGGCATGGTTTAACGTTATTTTACCAACAATATTCACTCATTTGCGTCAAATCTACTGAATGCAAATAATTTTTATTACATATATCAATCAGCATCTTATGCTTCAAATGCGTATTCAATATTATTCAAATAAAGTAAATTCATATATTTACAACTCTACCAATTACTACGCATTGATTGATATGACACGATTTAAAATCGCTTGGCAGTACAAATACATTTCTTAACAATAACTTAACCTATCTGAAGTAATGTCACGTGTCTTGTAATTCCTTTGTCAAACCCTTGCGGTGTCCATTGGGGGTGGTTAGTAGAGGTGCGATCGTTCTGTCGTCGGATATGACCACTTCTATAGCTTCGTCATCGACTTGACTTAGTGTGTTGTATGGGGGTGGCGGCGTTGCCCTTTTCCCCTCCCCGTTTATCACTGGTAATGCTATTTGACCTGTGAGTTTTGAAAGAGAAATATTATATACATTGTATGCCACTGAAGTACACTTATTCCTCTCATATAACCCAACTTGTATCGAAAACGAGGTCATTAAAAATTGTTACTAGAAATCTATAAATTTTTTTTTTGTTTTCGACATCACATTGGAGTAATAGTTTGACGATTTATTTATTTATCATGATAAGTACAATCTTAATATATACAGCTTGGTGCTCGTAAGCTCTTGGTATTCACCATGCTGGTGCTGGGTCCATCACGTGGCTGAGAAAACATCTCCAAACAGAGCCAAACTTGACATGAGTGTAGATTTAAAAGGGATCCCTTAGTGAGTCTGATCATGTTCTTCTTCTCCTTGCCCAGTCAAATTTGAAAAAATAACTTTTTACTCGTATTAAAATATAGTAAAGTAAATATAAATAGCTGCGATGATTTTTGTAGTACATAGGACATAGGTAGGTTGGAAAAGATGGAAGCGAGCTAACTTGTTAGAAGTAGGATGAAATCCACACCCCTTTCATTTTCGGTAACCGCTTGGCGTATTTGTCGGTAGTGTGGTAACTACCTTCCCACTAGCCATATTTTGGATTGTTCTAACAAAACATTAATACATTATTTAACCATTTAATGAGTCAATTTTTGTTATTTATTGGCATGTTACTTGTTAAATCAGCTTGTTTGCATATTGAGGAAAATGTACCATAAAATTGTCCGAAAGATTATTCAGCCGTGACTCCATAGTACCTGCTATGTAATTACCACCACTGAGGTTTATAACAATAAACACCGCATAGGTAGGTATTAGAAAAGTACATGCATGGTAGTTAGTGGAAATGGAAAAATGGCGTCCTCAATAATTATCTTACTTTTTTAAATAGATACGTAACAACTTGGGGAAAAACCCAAGTTCAATTTAATATTTCTCTCGTATTTTTTTCTTGTTGGTGAATGAATTCATGCAAATATTGTAATTATTTTTATTAAGAAAGTTTACAAACATGATTTACATGAAACGTGTATGAAGATTTACAAAGCCCAGATGCGTACGTAGTCGACTTGTAGAGAGGCGTCTCTGCCGTTGTTCACGTTGAGGTTCCACGTCGGCAGCCAGTGGTGTTGCCCGTTCAAGAAGTCAGCAGCAGCCTACAACAATTTATTTTCATTAAAGACGGTAGGGACTCACAATCTGTAAGCGGGGGTACGTGAAAATTTATCTGGTTTCAAAAGCGATCTCGGTTTCTGTGAAGAGTAAATGTTGCGTAGCTTGGCTTCACCTAGTAAAAACTTGCATATTCCATATTCATACTGGAATATCTGCATAATTTATAGAAATGGTAGCAACGTAGTCCCTTGTGGTTAACCTGGACCAGCTGAATTTTAAAAGTGGTCTATGAGAAGAATACCTAGTTCGGAAACATCTGGTGCAATCCATCAAAATTATTTGTCGGCCGCTACCAAATTGGTATACCTAATACTGATTAACACTCAGACTATACTAAAGCCAAACTCGATGGAGAATGCTTGTCAACAAACAAATTTAGAATGAAGATAGAAAATGCAACACATTTAATGCCTAATAAATTTAAAATTATGTTTTGTTTTTATAAAATCTTATTTAAAAGATATTGAATATATTAATTAGTTTTAAGCTTACTTATCTAATTTACTGTCATGAATTCGTCATTAATAAGTTATTTAAAAAAATTTGGTGCAAAATGACTAGTAATTTCTACCTTCGTTTTAAATTTGTTTGTTGACAAGCATTTTCAATCGAGTTTGGCTTTAGTATAGTTACTGGAAGTGTAATCTAAAAACCTAGGTAGGTATGTAGGTACTGGTATGTTATTCAAAGTGAAACCATAAATAGCTCTGAATGAATTTGTACACGTTGATTTTGTACTTAAATAATTGCGTTATGTACGCAATAAATCATCACCATCATCATCATCCTGACTATCATTTTTATCAGTGAAAATTTATTGCTGGTCATAGGACTTCTAAAAGATTTTCTAACACCTCGGTCTTAGCATGCGACTCCCTGCAGTAGGTATGCCAACTTCCAAGATTTCACCCACCATTGAATTAGGTTACTTATAGCTTGTAGGTGATGAAATATGGAACAAAAATAAAAATAAATTAACAAACCGTTGGTGAATTGTTCCTCCAGGGTTTGGGATGAGGGTTTTGAGCATTGTCTGGGAAGTATCCGTTAGTGCCTCCGACTGCCACGTTCATGATCAGGTAAAACTATAAAAAACAGCGAAATACATTTAAACTGAACAAATAGGTACAACGATAAGTGCATATTAAGGAACATAAATCACTATCATCAACATCTGATAGTGATCGTTAATAAATGAAACATTATCACCCTAAGCCCGCCAACCCTTAATTGGAGCAGCGTGGTGGGTTTACGCTCCATATCCCCTCTCCTATAGGGAGGGAGGCCTGGCCCTGTAGTGGACTGTTAATAGCCTGATAATGATGATGATGATGAAGGAACATTTAATAATAATAATTCTATTTTTATGGCATAATACAGAGCCTACTTTTACAGGCCTTCCTTATAATAGGAAAGGATATTTAAATAAATAAATAAATATTATAGGACAATTACTCGTGCCGCGCGCGTGAGCCGAACGGGGCTTAGATTATAAACGACGACTACATACACAATATCCCGCGTAGACCCTCACGGATCTCGGGGTAACCAGGCTGGCCTATGTGCCGCTTCCGGTGGTAGTAACGCCGCCGTCTACGGCTGGCGGGGACTGGATTTGATTGGGTGAACGGTTAACGCTACATACATATGAGGGAGGGACGAGCGGGATCGTCGGAGAGTTTGGTTCATCTTCGTCCGCCATCTTGGGTAGTGTGGGTGATGTTGCTTCGGAATAAACTCGCAGATTGATCACAAACAACCTCTTTAATCGGTTTACTTAGTAATTTATACGAAATATGGTAACTCTAATGGATTGCTATACGAAACGTGGAGAGTTCTGCGCTTGCGTCCGTTCCGTCCCGCGGCTGGCGTTAGAATGCCATTTTAAACCAAGCACAGACCAATCCCAAGCTATGACAGCTGTCAATGTCATTGCCGGACGTTTCGCACGATCGAAGCGCCACCTCGCCGACAACGTTTCGCACAATCGCAGCGCCACCTCGCCGACACATATTATATGGAGCAAATTATACTAGGCCTGAGCTAGAGACGGGGGTTTACCAGCAACAAAAAAAATACAATAAGTAAATAAATATTATTAATTAAACCTGAAGAGCTAGCTCGTTTTTTGCGCAAATGATAAGCCTGACTGGCAACGCGGAAATGCAGCCAGTATTCTTGCCACCATTTCACGTGGGCATGATTTGTGTTGATATAAGTTAGCGTAAGTTTCTTATTGTATATTTTTTCATTAATAATTTTTCTGTTTGCTCAATAATTTATCTTAAAGTCTAATCTCACTCTACGGCCTCAGTGGCGCAGTGGTATGCGTGTTGGATTTATAAGACAGAGGTCCTGGATTCGATTCCCAGCGGGGCAGATTTAGATTTTCTTAATTTAGCCGTGACAAGTTACCAGCCTACCGACAAAAACGTACCACTAAGCGATTTAGCGTTTGTTTAGAAACCGAAAAGTGCTGTGATTTTCATTCTACATGTACCAAGTTAACCCGCTTCCATCTTAGATTGCATCATCAATTAACATCAAGGTTAACACAGGTGTGATAGCAGTCAAGGGCCAACTTGTACTACTCGTGGATAAAAAACTAATTAAAATATATTTTAAACAAAGTACGTATATAATTTATCAAATTTCATTTACCTTTTGATCAAATGGAGCCATTTTACTTCCAGACCGCCATGGGTTGAAGAAATTAGTTCTGTCCCAGCCTCCAAACTGCCACAGTCCGGCATTGGTAGGAGTTATCCTTCCCAATTCTACATTATCGATGCTAAATCTCATAAAGTCTGTGGAATAATAATAACATTTTCAAAGAAAATCATACAAGTACGTTACATAAATAGGACGACTTCCGACAATCTAAAAATCTGCCAAAAAAAATTCTGACGCATTTTCACATAGAAAATCAATTTAGAAAACGAACAACATAAAGAATTCAATAGGTTGACTGGTTTATATACCTTTTAAGGATCTGTGTTCGTATGTTCGTTATTTAATTTTGATAATACATACATAAACATCACGCCTTGTTCCCATAGGGGTAGGCAGAGACCACATCCCTCCATTTGCCACGGTCCTTGCATACCTCCTTAGCTTCTTCTACTCTCATTAATCCTTTCATACAAGTTCGTCGGTTTAGGGTACTCTTAACCTGGCCATTATTTAAAATGTCCTGAATTTGGTTCAGGAACATTCGCCTAGGTCTTCCCCTTCCAACATTTCCATTCACCCTCGCCTTGTAAATCTCTTTTGTTAATCTTCCTTCATCCATTCTCTCTACATGTCCAAACCATCTAAGCATCCCTTTCTCAATTTTAGTCACTACATCTTCTTTTACACCACACTGCTCTCTTATTATACTATTGTTAACTCTGTCACTCAGTTTTATTCCGCTCATACTCCTCAACGCTCTCATCTCTACTGCATTTATTTTACTTTTATGCTTCTTCTGCCATACCCAACTTTCACTACCATACATGAGTGTGGGCACCAGCACACCTCTATGCACAGCCAGTCTTGCCTTCTGAGACTCTTTCTGGCTATTCATAAATGCATGAAGAGCACCATTCACCATGTTTCCAGCATTTACTCTTCTTTCAATATCACTCTCACACGTTCCATCTTTCGTGAATTTACTACCCAGGTATACAAACTCTTTTACTTCTTCCACTTTCTCTCCATCTATCAAAATATTACAATCTGTCACATGTTCATCTCTTTCAAAAATCATTACTTTCGTTTTGCTGACATTCACTTTCATTCCTTTCCTTTTCAAAGCTACATTCATAATAGTTACCATTTCTTGTAACTCATTAGCAGACGATGCAAGTAATACTTGATCATCTGCGTAGAGAAGACATTTAATAAGTAACTCGTTCATTCTTAGACCACATGCACTTTCTTTCAAATCTATCAAGCAACTGTCCATGAACAAATTGAACAGCCATGGTGACGCTACACACCCCTGTCGTACGCCCCTATCCACTGGGAACCACTCAGTGTAGGCCCCATTTATTCTGACACAAGCACTAGAATTGTCATACAGAGATTTCAGTACTCGGACCAGACTGCTGCTCACCCCATACGTGGACAATGTTGACCATAGTTCATTCCTCACCACACGGTCATAGGCCTTTTCCAAGTCAATAAAAGCACAGTACACTTTTTGGTGTTTAGCCAAAAATTTTTCAGCTATACATCGCAAGGAAAAGACCTGATCCGTACATCCCATTCCTTTCCTAAATCCTGCTTGCACATCCCACATTTTACCATTAGTTTCATTTATCAACCTTTCAACCAGCACCTTTGCATACAGTTTGCCGACAACACTGAGACGGCTGATCCCTCGGTAATTCTTGCAATCTTGTTGTGACCCTTTTCCCTTATATAGTGGAACAATTACGGCCTTAGTCCAGTCGCCTGGAACTTGGCCCTTCGACCAACACAAGTTGAAAAGGCAGTACAACTGACCTACAACAATACCGCTTCCAGCCTTCAGCATTTCGATTGATACTCTATCATACCCAGCAGCCTTACCTGATTTCATACATTTCAAAGCTTTTATAATCTCTTCCAAACTAATCTCAAGGTTATTAATCTCACTTTCATTAATTTCTACAGAGGACATGTCTGTCCCTGCTTCATATCTTACAAATAAACTTTCAAAATGTTGCTTCCATCTCTTCAACATCCATTCTTCACCTTTTATTATACTACCATCTAAATTTCTGACTTTACTCAGATCAGATGTAGTGGACCTTCCTCGAGCATGCCGTATAGATTTCCAGAAAAACTTAATGTTAAACTGAAAATCATCGGTAAGTCTCCTATCATACATATCTTTACATTCTTCCCTCTTCTTTCTAACAGCTTCCTTAACGCTCACTTTCACTCTTTTGTATTTCATTCTAGCTTTCAAAACATCATCATTTGTTGCTCTTTTCATTCTTTGGTTAGCTTTTGTAGCCAACCAGTCTAACCAAGCTTTCTTTTTCTCACATACAACATCCTGTATACTTTTATCCATCCACAGATTCTTTTCTTGTTTACTTTTTCTCCTTTTAGACATCCCGCATGCATCAATGGCAGCACCTACCACTCCATCTTTAAAATTACTCCAAAAGCTTTCAACCTATGCATTTCAACAGCATTCATATCACGCTCATTCAAATTTTTCACGTATTCCTCTCTTACATCATCCTCTTGCAATCTCTCAACTTTTATCCGTTCTAGAGTGCTCGTCTTTTCTTTTGCTCGATGTCGCCATCGATTAAAAAGACCACTAACTCGGCAAATAACCAGATAGTGGTCAGTATCGATTTCGACACCGCGATGTACTCGAGCATCCAGAATGTTTTTCTTCAATCTTTCATCCACTACCACAAAATCAATCATACTTCTTGCATTCCCTTCTTCCCTTGTATACATATGAATCTTTTTGTGGTCAAACATAGTATTTGCCACAAAAAGGTTATATTCCAGACATAATTCAAGCAAACTTTCCCCATTTCCATTCACTCTTTTGTCACCAAACATACCAAGTACTCTCTCATACCCATCACGCTTCACACCAACCCATCCATTAAAATCTCCTAACATAATTATTCTCTCATTCTGTCCACATTTATTCAAAGTATCACCCAGGCTTTCCCAAAACTCATTTATTTCTTTTCCCAATGTTTTGGTCTTTCTTAGACCCGGATCCGTCGGAGCATATGCACCTACAACAAAAATCCGGGTCAATCCGACTTTTAGCCTGATCCAAATGAGTCTTGGGCTCACATACTCAACTTCTTTCACACAATCAGTCATTCTTTCAGAAAGGATAATACCAACTCCCTGACAGCCTCTTCTGTCCCTGGAAACGCCAGACCAGTAGGCTGTATAGGAGTTATGGTTAGTGGTATCACATCCTTTCCTTTTTGTTTCATTCACGCAGAGCACATCTATACGTCTGGCATCCATCATCTGGCATACTTCATCTACCTTTTCGTTCATTCCTCCTCTAACGTTCAATGTAGCAAATCGGCTCTCCGTGGCCCGCTTTTCGCCTCCATGAGGAACGAGACGTGATGGATCGCGATTCTCATCGCCGCCCTTTATGACATTCAACTTTTTAATCATTGCGTTCCCACGAGTAGCAAGGGAAAAACAGAGTCCATTCTGGCAGAGCCCCGCATGCCAGAATAAGGCTAGCCTTTTTCTGGGTTCGCCCGGTCCCAGGGCAACCGCTAGCGACTAGGCATGCCCCTAGCCACGAGTCCCTCGGCACGGCAACCTTGGACTGGCAGAGATGGGTAGGAGAAAGGAATTGACGGAAAGGATGGGTTAAAGAGAATAAGAGATGGGATAAGTAAGGTAAAGAGGATATTACTGGCTCGGTTCAAGAAGAGTCAGTAACAGCTCGGGGGAGCCGGGGTCGCTTACCCGTGTACCATACTGTGACTATCGGACAGACAGACACGATGAGTACCCCCTGACGGATTTTGATAATGTTGTTCTAATTTCGGAAGTCAAATTTATAGTCTGGAATGCCACATGGAATTGTTTTAATTCGACATAATAATTGTAGTCGCGAGAGGGACGAGAATCAGCCAGTAAATTATTGATGACTTACCAGGTGTCCATTCAAGTTGATAGTTGTGGAAGTTACGGTTCCATCCGTTGCCGTTTCTTCGGATCCAGTGAGCTCTATTCCAAGCATTTTGACCAGGGAAGGGACCAAAGTGGAGAGTCGAGCCAGCTTCATTAACACCAATGTTAACACCGTTGATGAAGAATTGACGATTTCCGCGGGATACTACGAGATCGATCTCGCCTGATGCAGGCCAGGCTCCGTAGGCGTTGAACGCCGGCATAAACCAGATAGCTAAAAAAAATTTTCACCATGACTAATATGACCAATATTCCTCTTATCTATTAGATCTTTGAGCTAAAGCATTATGGGAATTTAATTGACACGCATCTAACACAATCACCTTCTCGTATCGAGTAGGTGTACATGAGAATTCTCTTATTAAATATGACTGTAAAAGTAATAGGAACGAAAATGGAAATTAAAATAATACCTGGCCATAGCCAATCCCCGGCGGGCATTCTAGCGCGTATTTCAACACGCCCGTACCGGAAACTGAAAGACTGTACAGTACGGATACGGGCGCTCTTGATTGGGTTGATTATGTTGGTAGGTGATCCCTGGCGTTCACATCCCCACCACTGAGGATTAGTACATCTGGAATTATTATAACTTGCTCATTCTTGATACAAGCATACAAGCTTATTATTTGATGTGTGCTGAAACCTGGGAATGTTATGTTCGGACCCTAGAACTTAATTTTATGTTCGAACTTAACTTTGGCATTCACAGAAATTAATAATTGATATTTCTGATTTATATCGTATTTTCATTAAAAACTAATAAGTTATCTTGGAGCTTTCATTTGTTAACTGTTGTTGTTTAACTTTATTTTGTTATACTTTTCTGACCTTATTAACATACATTTTTATACACTTGTATTTCTACTTTTGATTTTGCTATAGGTAGGATGTTTCCACAAATTCTCTCAACAAATGATGTATTATATTTGCTAGAAGCTCTTCTCTACACCTACACCTAAAATGTTTTTGAGTTAGAACTATAGTAGTACCTACTTAATAGAGTTTGTAGCAAAGCCCTTCCCCGGATATACTACCACAATACTTTTTCTGCTGTCAAACAGCATTGCTATGGTCCGGTGTAAAGCGCATAGTTGTTGGTGTAATAACAGGTAAATAAGGTTTAAATAAATAAATAAAATAAAAAAGTAAAAAAGCCTTTTATTTCTCCTAAAAATGTGTTTACAATTTTACTTATGTACTAAAATATAAATTGCTTACTATACCTATATGTTTAATTTAATTACTTTTGTTTTATAAGTACTTATATTTTTAATCAAAAGAAGAACCCTTGACGGTGAAGGCCTCCTCCAGGTTTTGCCATAGTGAACGGTCTTTGGCCTTCTGCATCCAGTTTTGCCCTGCGAAGTGCGTGATGTCATCCGCCCACCTATAACGCGGCCTACCTCTGCCTCGAGATCCATTTGGTGCCGGCCATTTCGTTAATAAGGTTTAACAATACTTAATTAATTTGTGTTGATATACGCAGGACGATACTTAATAAAACGTCCTCCATGCAAGTCTTGCGATGTGTAGGTATGTTTATATGTACAGGCGATGATTTTACACTTATTATCTGGCCGGCTTGGTCAATATTATTTGAAAAAATAGAATCTAGATTAGAATTAGAAGCCCATCGATTTCTAGAAGTCAGTTTGGCTTTGTTTGTAGTGGTAAGTAAGTTAAAAGCCTTTGTGTGTACTGAAAGAAATACGCATCCTTAGTTTAACACACCAACTCGCTTGTCTGAATACCTTACAACTACATCCAAAGATAAGCAGACTTCTCGTAATAGATTTACTATAAGAGCAACTATTTACTACATTCTTCTTAGTGCTACAGGACTACTTGCTTACTAGCAAAACCAAAGATAGCATACTTAACCGAATGTTATGTGAGTGGCACCTACTTGTCAGCAGGCTGCCCACCATCGATGTTGAGGCGCCCACTCCTGAGGAATACTGGACCGAACTGGTCAGCGGTCAATGAGGGCCGCAAGAATAGCACTCCATGCTCTGTAAACGAGTTCGTGCGGTTGTTGTCGTAGTACTGGAACTCCCAGTTCTGTACAAATGTAACAACATAACTTCTTAATAAAGGTTGACTTGTGTCTCATAATTTTTTCATTATTTTGGAACTCTTATTTTAATTTAATAATTTCTAGAAGTGAAATTGCAAAGTAAAAAAATATTTTATGTGTCTTTACTAGGTAGCGGATCTCACAATGATGTCACTGGCTGTGATAAGGAACTTAGTGAAATTAGTGTGACGTAATTTAGGCTAGAACAGCCCTAAAAGATAGTGATTACTGCAGCCCCGGCGAAACTAAAATATGTTTCCCCAGAAGCATCACCTGGGGGACATGACGACCTCCGTGGCGCAGTGGCATGCGCGGTGGATATATAAGACGGAGGTCCTGGGTTCGATTCCCGGCTGGGCAGATTGAGATTTTTCTTCATTTGTCTTGGTCTGGCGGGTGGGAGGCTTTCGCCATGGCTAGTTACCACCCTACCGACAGAGACGTATCGCCAAGCGATTTAGCGTTCCGGTACGATGTCGTGTAGAAACCGAAAGGTGTGTGGTTTTCATCCTACTCCTAACAAGTTAGCCCGCTTCCATCTTAGATTGCATCATCACTTAACATCAGGTGTGATAGCAGTCAAGGGCCAACTAGTAGTCGATAAAAAAAAAATTAACCTCCCGAAGGGAACAGCTGCTTTAAAACAGAAAGAACGAACCACAACAACCATAAGCGACCACATGACGCTGAAATAAGTACATAAAAACTTAGAAAACAGATACTTTTTGACGATATTGGTTATAGTCAAAATACCTATGAGATGGGTTGAAGTGACTGTAGGAAAATGCCACTATGTCAGACCGTATACTTACTGGATCAGACTATGAAGCCAGTCCAATTGCAGCGAGGAGTGCGACAGGGAATTGTAATCGGTCCAAAACTATTTACCTAAGCATTAGAAGATGCCATTAAGCTTCTAGATCTATTTTAGCAAGATAGACTTTGCATTGACATTTATAGCGGGTATCTCACTCGAATGCGGTTTGCCGACGATTACCGGCTTTGGCTGTGGTAAAGGCGGGGCAGGAGGTGTTAAGAATCTCAGCTAGTCGCTGTCAACCTCATTGATACTTAGTTATAAATGCGTTATTTAAAAAGTGTAAAAAGTCAAGTTGTTTGGTATTATAACTATGTGATAAAATGAGTAATTTTTAAGCTATTGCATAGCTTCTATCGCAGGCCTTGAGCGTGGAGTACTTTTAATTGCGAAAAAAGGGTTGTAAGGGGTTAAAACGCGGGATGAAATGTTGTATGAAACTATCGTTATTTTTAAAGCTGGAATTTAAAACATAATTTTTAGGCTGTTGATTAGAAAAATTAGGCTGCCATAAAAACTAATTCCACGCAGACGCAGTCACGGGCAAAAAGAATTCAAACCACAGTAGGTACGGTAACTATTACTTACCAGATTATAACTGCAATGTATAAATTTTTGGGATTGATTCAAATTTATAGTTTCATGCACGATTAGAATTAGTGTTGATAAATTAGTAATTATCTCAGTTTTGTTTTGATTGATACGAAGAATAATTTTCAACGATCGACGATTGGCATATCTTTGAAACGGAAGCACTCAAAAATCATAACAAATTATGATTGAAGAGGTTTAAGTCCCGTGTTAGTACTCCCTTTTGAATGAAAATTTCTTTCTATTAATAAATTCTCAGTAAAAATTCTCATCCCGTAGTTGCGGACGTGGTTGTATTATACTCGTATACCCGTGCCCCTGAAGGGCACGTTCAGCTGTGGGTCCCGGTCATTAAGAATCATTAAAATTTAATTATGATGGTGGCAAGAATAAAAACATTGCTTCCTCAGTCTAGAAACACGCAGAGGAGTAGCCTGGTGTGTTAAGTTTCAACATTCCTTCTGCCCTAAAATGAAAGATGATGGGCCCTTTAGTGAGCAGTTAAAATAAGCTACTAATAAGTAAAATTCTGTAAAAGTACATCATGTGGGAATCGAACCCACAGCTAAGGACGCAGAAGCAGGGTTACTATCCACTACACCACTCGGCTGTCAAAATATAATTACTTATTAAAAATACTAAAAATTTCTTGGTTTTTAAGGCTCTGTACTTCAAAAGAAAAAAAAGGAACACTTGTAAGATTACTTAACGTAAGACCATCTGTCTGTCTGTTAAGACCCTTTCATCTCGGGCGTCACGCGTTTCAATTTACGCCATACACTCAGGTATACATATATGTATTGAAGAAGCTGAAGCTGTGAAAAAACAAACTTGTAAATTAAAAAAAAAGATGCGACAGTGTTTGCCGCAAAAACTCATACTCATTTCGACACTCTCAAGGGAATCAATATTTGCCATTGACCTATCTTAATTTTTGATAGGCAAAGAATTTTGAGGAAGTATACTATGGATTAGGACTAGGTTAGTCCTAATCCATAGCATACTTCCTCAAAATTCTTTTCAAATTAGTTCCATACATTCCATACGTGTAGGTACATAATATTATCTATGATTGATTACATGTTTAAAATAAATACTACAATTTTTATCATTTAGGTTTTCTTCAGATTTTTCCCTATACCTAGTCGGTATTTAACGGTGTATTTTGACGTTCATGGTTTGGGATAGGGATCACGAGATATTAATATTACTTTTTTTCAAGTTCAACGTATGGGTACCTACTTCTAGCTATGGTCAATTTAGGCCTGTGTGCACGAAGATTTTGGTTATCATAACCAATGGTTAACATAAGCTAAACGTAACTGTTCACGACAACCCGTACGCCGGTTAAGGACGTAAATCGGGCGGTTACCTTAACCGAGCTTACGTCCTTAACCGGCGTACGGGTTGTCGTGAACAGTAAATTTTACGTTTAGCTTATGTTAACCGTTGGTTATGATAACCGAAATCTTGGTGCAAACAGGCCTAAAACTGTTATCAATTTATCTATATAAAAATTATTTTTAATAAACTTTTAACTTTTGTAGTAATCAGTTACATCTCTATTTAAAGAAGACTATGATAAATCAAGACCGTAGAATACAGGAAAAAAGAGCATTTTGACGTGATAACCTCTTAATAAATCGATGAACGCCGGATACAGGCAGGAAAAGCAT
This sequence comes from Mycalesis mineus, assembly GCA_034621355.1. NCBI lineage: Eukaryota > Metazoa > Arthropoda > Insecta > Lepidoptera > Nymphalidae > Mycalesis > Mycalesis mineus. The sequence goes on along the minus strand of CM067887.1, from coordinate 10,635,856 downwards.
GAAACTATCATGTTCTGATCATGCCTCTCTATTGCTTTTTCCACGCTCTCGTTTACAATCTTGGGTCAGGAGCTTGCAAGTGAGAACGCAGAAAATGCGATGGAGAGGTACTATATGCCTAAGCGTTTAGTTTGTTTCCTTGTATGTTTTCTTGTCGTTTTATCGAATAATTATCACCCGTATACCGACTTTACGATTACTGTAAAACTGTGTACTGCGTGTAAAATTTACTGTTCATGACAACCCGTACGCCGGTTAAGGACGTAAGCTCGGTTAAAATAACCGCCCGGTTTACGTCCTTAACCGGCCTGTGTGCACCAAGATTTCAGTTATGTTAACCGTTGGTTATCATAACTGAAATCTTGGTGCACACAGGCCTTAGTAACTACTGAATGAATTTTCAAGTGGTTTACAGACAGATTAGTATAATTTGGATGTTTAAAAATTATTCCGCGAAGATCGAAAGAAAATAAATTCACGCAGGGCCTATAGATGATACCTAATAGAAGATTTCAGAACAATAGCGCAATTTTGTAATAATGTTTTTATAACTGATAGTGAGTTTTGAATTATTTTCTAATTATGTATTTATATCTTGCAAGAGTATGATCTTAGAGAGCTTTAGAGAGAGATAGTGACGAATTCGTGATTTGCAATGTCGAGTATTATAATAACGTTAATAGTACTACCTTGTATGCTCTATGGTAAATGAATCTTTGCAATAATTGTAAATATATTTATTAAAAAGGTATACAAATATTTATCACAATGATTTGAGACACGAAACGTGTATGAAGATTTACAAAGCCCAGATGCGCACGTAGTCGACTTGCAGGGAGGCGTCTCTACCGTTGTTCACGTTGAGGTTCCACGTCGGCAGCCAGTTGTTTTGTGCGTTCAAGAAGTCAGCAGCAGCCTACGAATATAAATTTAGATTTAAAGCTAAATGTACGTTTTTATGTGCGCCGTACAGTTCGACAGACAACTCGGCATGCAACCCGATACGGAAATGCGGTTAAAGTAACCACGCTTGCGGACACTAGTCCCGATGCCAGTGGCAAACACTGTCACAATCAAAATGACAATAAACAACAATTTACATGCGTGTGCCATGTTTATAATCATTGATTATGGCGTAGCTTGCGAACGTGTAAACGCAGCATAAGTGTAAACGCAGCGTACGAGTGAAGTGAGGTGGTTAATATAAATATTTGATTCAAATCGTATATAGATAAGATACACAAGTTAGTATAGGTAGGTAGGTCGAAAACGTCGGTACACGAAATTTGACTTAGTCATAAATAAATGTGTATGCAATAGGTCATTATTATCATCATTATCAGCCTACATTTATTGCTGTACATAGGACTATTTTATAGAATTTCAAACACTTCAGTTTTAAGCCTGCGACTCCCTGCTGTATGTGGTTCTAATTTGCCTCAAACTTTGATTTGCCTCGCTCGATCTACTAACAGTTAATTTACTTACAAGTTTCTCACTTTTCTTACAAGTTAGCCCTTGACTGCAATCATCTAAGTAATTGATGATGCAATCTATGGTGGAAGCGGACTAACTTGTCAGTAATAGGATGATATCTGGACCGCTAAATCTCTTGGTACATCTTTGCCGGTAGGGTGGTAAATAACCGAAAACTTCTATCACCTAAACCTGGACCAAGCATGGCATGAAAATATGAAACAAAAATAAAATTTCAACGAACCGATGGCGAAGTGTTGTGCCAGGGCTTGGGGTGGGGGTTTTGAACATTGTCGGGGAAGAATCCGTTAGTGCCTCCAACAGCCACGTTCATAATCAGGAAGAACTGCAAAACGTAAAGAAATGGAATTAAATAATTAGTTGAACCATCGAAACAAAAAACAACAAATGAATTCTGGACAAACTGACAACATTTTTTTTTTATTTATTAAGGTTACCAACAGGTTACAATTCTCATAAGTATAACAATAGTAAGATCTTAAAAACTAAATGTTTAATTGTAAACCTACTTATTAGTAAACACAACATGCTAACTTAAAAATACTACAGTAGAAAAGACAAACAAAAAGCAAACACAAACTAACAATAAACTAGCAAACACAATTATAATTATAAGCAAGACAAACCAATTTTAACTATAGCGAACAAAGTATAAGTACATAAACTAATTCTTATATTATAAAAATTCTAACCTTATTATATAATTATTATAATTCTAAACTATCCAGAAGAGTGACTTGCTAAAAGGTAGTTTTTAATTTTTGCATATGAGAGATACAGACTGATATAACACTCGTCTGCTTTCACATATAGGTCCTTTGTTTACTTTTATTCTTTTTATCCCTGAACCGCACTATACACAACGAAATTCATAAATGGAAGAAACCTGAATTTGTGACCTACTACAGACCCTACAACTTTAAAGCCTTTCTTATGACATATGAGGGTATTTTAGGCCTAGGTCGACTACGCTATTTCAATGAGAGTAGGCGGGCTTAGGTTCTGTATATATTAATATTATCAGAAGTTTTGTTTAATATCAGTAACGTTTTCGTGGACATTTCAGCATACAAACTATACTATAGCCAAACTCGATTGAGAATGCTTGTCAACAAACAAATTAAAAATGAAGGTAGAAATCACTAGTCATTTTACACCTAATTTTTTTGGTTAACTTGTTAATGACAAATTTATGATAATATATTAGATTAGTAAACTTAAAACTAATAAATATATTTGTAGGATGGCGGCGACATCTTTTCGACGCAGGTACAAAGACTGGAATCATATTCGAATTTGAGAGGCACTGAGAGAGTAACTCCGAACGTGGCTGAGAGAATAACTCCGAACAGAGCCCGAGACTTGTGACACGGGTGTAGGTTTAAGGGTACCCTTAGTGACGCGCGTCAACACTCACCTCCTCTGTTCAAGTTATTCTCCTTGCCCAGCCAAATTTGTCGAAAGAGGGTAGGACATTGTGAATAAACTAGGCCTTTGTATTCCAAGTAATTATAACACAAGCCGAGAGTAATAATTAATTCGTTTGCACAAATTAATTATCAGAGTTGTCTAGGTTAAGCGATAAGCAAAGTACAAGGTCTGCACCGCGCCACGCCAGAGCCTAGACTGCCAACCAGTTGTAGACCCGCTCCTTTTATACAACTTAGAATGACTCAAGTAGTGGGGTGAGTGGGGGTATCGAACGATGCGCAGCCGCAAGAGGGCGTAGCTGGTGCACGTGCAGTTCACAGACTTCTTTCTAGTCGTGTACGATGACGCAGGCGCCGTCATATTCAATATCTTTTAAATAACATTTTATAAAAAACAAAACATAATTTTAGATTTATTAGGTATAAAATGACTGTTGATTTCTACCTTCATTTTTAATTTGTTTGTTGACAAGCATTCTCAATCGAGTTTGGCTTTAGTAATTATACATAGTCCTGAGTCTGGTTATCATATACAAAAATATTTTTGCAATACCACTGGTAGTTTCAGGGATTAGCCGGACCAGACAGATAGTGAGACAAAATATACATTTAGTGAAAATTTATTAATAAAGCAAAGTATGTGTAGAAAATAAATAAATAAATTATATTGACATAGATTTGTCAAAAGTAACTTGTAGCTTAATAGTCCAGTCATTTTAGCTATTTTAAACCCCAATCTGCGGAAAAATTCCTAGTGAGCTGAATTTTTATATACACCTTTATTACGGCATTGTAATGAAGATGTGAAAAATCAACTTATTATTAGACGATTATAAAGGTCAAAAGGTCACGAAAATCAGTTTTTTCGCAAATATTTCGCGATCTATTTCTCAGAGGTCAATAAAGGTCATTATAAAAATTGTTTGACGTAAAATTGTCTACAAAAAATGTTAGATGTATACAAAAATTCAGCTCACTAGGAATTTTTCCGCAGATAAAACCTAAAGTGACTGGACTATAATAGGTATCAACTTTATCTGGTTTCTCTATATAATTTTCATGCTCAAGTTACCTTTATATATTATAACTGTCTAACATTCAATATAAAAAGCATATTATAGATAAATTTACATTTACGCACCTTTTGATCAAATGGAGCCATTTTACTTCCGAAGCGCCACGGGTTGAGGAATGGAGACGTGTTGAAGCCTCCGAACTGCCACATTCCCGCATTGGTAGGAGTTACCCTTCCCAATTCTATGTTATCGATGCTGAATCTCAGGAAGTCTGTGGTGCAATGACATAACTTTTAAATAAATCATCATCATCATTATCAGCCCATTGAAGGCCCACTACAGGGCCAGGCTTTCTCCTTTTATAGGAGAGGGGATACGGAGCTTTCACCCACCACGCTGCTCCAATGCGGGTTGGCGGGCTTAGGGTGATAATGTTTCATTTATTAACGATCATTATCAGATGTTGATGATAGTGACCGGGAGCGACGGCTTAACGTGCTCTCCGAGGCATGGGGGTGTAACACCACCAACTTCCAGACTGTGGGCTTGGAATGTACTGAACATTTCATAGAAGAATGATAAAGCTCGGAATTATTCCATGACCCGACCTAGGAATCAAACCCAGGACCTCGTGATCGAAGCCACATAGGCTAACCACTAGACCAACGAGGCAGTCTTTAAATAAATACAAAACAGTAACTACCCTCATAAATCTTTATTTTAGTACGTCTTCTATCTTATTCCTGGATAAAGAAAAGATCAATTTGGAAATCCAATAATATAAATCTGTAATTATATATGTACCAACATGTTTATTGTTTATTTATTTTTTTATTTAGAATAAGCTCGCGTTTGATCACGCTCTCACCTGATGCTAAAAGGTCTAAGATGGGACACGCTTGCTTAGAAGAAACCTATTCACTCTTGTTTGCACGATGCCCAGAGGTTGTAACAATTAGGGAACACAGAATATATAGTTATTTAGTTTAGAATGTCACATGGAATGGATGCAATACTTTTTATCTTGCGAAATATAGCTATTATGTGATAAATACTAATACTTACCGGGTGTCCATTCGAGTTGATAGTTGTGGAAGTTATTGTTCCAGCCATTGCCATTTCTTCGGATCCAGTGAGCTCTATTCCAGGCATTTTGACCAGGGAAGGGACCAAAGTGCAGAGTTGAGCCAGCTTCTTGAGTACCAATGTGGAGACCTCCGCTGAACATCTGGCGATTTCCACGAGATTCTACGAGATCGATTTCGCCCGATGCGGGCCAGGATCCGTAGGTGTTGAAGGCTGGCATAAACCAGATAGCTGCAAAATTGTACATATTCACAGTTTTAGTAGATGATAGCATTGTGTGCATAGTGCAAGAACAGACAATATTGTAGCTTTATTTGTATTTCAAGTTAATGTGTATAATGAAACTTTTTGTACATCACTTATAGCATGTCTCATTACAGTTGGACACTGTACGGGTAACGTGAAGGACGCTGGGCAGAGTAGCCAAGGGCAAACTAGCGGCGCAAAGTTTTACTTTTTCCTTGGTTTGATTTTCTTTTAATTTGTACCAATTATTTAGTATTTTTTTATATAAATTTGAATCTTTGTCTGAGGAGAGCTTAGTGAAGGACTTAGTTTGGGGCATTCTTGTGACACAGCCAGATCACGTGTAAAATTTCCCCTCAAGTAAGTGAAATATCTACAATAGTTTAAATCTTCTCGATCGAACTCAATCACGTTTGGAATTGTATTTGGCACTTCCATATTTTTAGCTTACGTTATAAATGCACTTAAATATCAAAAGAATACCTGGCCATAGCCAATCTCCGGCGGGCATTTTAGCGCGTATTTCAACACGGCCGTACCGGAAACTGAAAGACTGCACAGTACGGATACGGGCGCTCTTGATGGGGTTGATAATGTTGGTGGGTGTGCCCGTGCGTTCGCATCCCCACCACTGGGGGTTGGTACATCTGGAATTGTTATAATTGCTTACTTATTGTTTTTGGCATGACACTCGACGGATTTTATATTCATATTTTCGGATCTTAGATATCAATGTTATTAATTCCCAGTTAGATGATGAGACACTCACCTGTCAGCGGGCTGTCCACCCTCGATGTTGAGACGCCCACTCCTGAGGAACACTGAGCCAAACTGGTCAGCGGTCAACGAGGGCCGCAGGAATAGCACTCCGTTCTCCGTAAACGAGTTCGTGCGGTTATTGTCATAGTATTGGAACTCCCAGTTCTGTACAAACGTTAAAATATTAGGTCGTCATCATTTTTCATTATCAGCCTATTAAAGGCACACTTCAGAGCCAGGCCTTACTTCTTAAAGGAGAGGGGATACGGAGCGTAGACCCACCTCGCTGTTTTAATTCAAGTTGGTGGTATTAGAGTCATAATGTTTAGTTCATTACCTATCTTTCACTATCAGATGTTGACGTAATGACCAGGACAAAAAAAAAGAAATGGAGAATGATTCTACAACCTGACCATGGGTTCAAACCTCTTGATCTTAGTCAAATAAGCTGACCACTAGGACAACAAAACAAAATATAGACTACTACATCAAAAAGTTATTTTAAAGGTAGATTAATCTTTCAGTGGGCTCTCTCTATCTACCAAAATTTCAAAATTTTCGTTCATGGATTTCTTCCTACCCCTAACAAGTTAGCCCGCTTCCACCATAGATAGTATGATCACTTATCACCAGTTGCGCTATTCTGTATTTGAGTGTAATGACATTCGATAGTGTGGGTATCAAATTCGTCTCTGTCTTTCTTTAACTGTATCGTATGTGATAGACAGAAGTAGAGACGTAAGTAGTCGCAAGTGACACCGTTGAGTTTCATTACAGAATTACAAAGTAGCACTACAGGTGTGATTGCAATCAAGGGCTAACTTGTAACATATAAAAATAAACTTACTCCGCCGCCAGCTAGAGTGAGCTCATGCTGCCACCTCTCGAGGTCGAACTCATTGAACTCGTCATTGAATATCAACGCTCCGGCACACACTTGCGCGGGCGCGTGCGTGCCGCTCACTGTGGTCACCGTGGGACTGCACGCCGTAGCCACAGTGGCTAGTGCAGCCAAACTAACCACTAGTGACCACATGACGCTGAAAAAAAAACATTTATCATTATCAAGCGAAAGGAACTCTTATACGCCGCAGTGTTGACCCACTTCGGCTGTAGTTTTAGATTACTCTGGAATTCAGATTATAATCTATCTCCAGAAATCATAAAATCCAAAGTTTGGAATGACGAATGAAACAAAGGCTACTTTTATTCTGGTATTTCAATGGAAACGGATTCTAATGGAGAAGAAGAAGCTAGTATCTATTAGAAAACCGAAAGTTTATGTGTATGTGTATGAAGAAGAAGCAGAAAAAAAATTTTTGATCAGTTAAAGTTTGTTTGATACACCTTCACGCCGCAACTGCTCCCATTTGTGGGATGGATCAGCTAAATATCAGCTTGCTGCGATAGATTCGGTGGATCGCCGCGCTAGAAGAATCATTGGTAACGAGGCGTTATGTAATGCAAAACTGCAAACACTTGATCATCGCCGAAAAGTTGCCTGTCTGTCGGTTTTCTATAGAATATATTTTGGAGAGTGTGCACAGGAACTTTTTGATCTAGTTCCCCCCTCGCCCTTTTACCATAGAACTGCTAGGCATCGTAGTAATCTGCACCCATACGTAGTCGATATTCCGTGGACGCGTACAAAACGTTTCGCTTCCTCGTTCCTGATTCGAACTGCGAAAATATGGAATGCCTTTCTAGCTCACATTTTCCCTATCACCTACAATATGGGTATCTTCAAGTCAAGAGTGAATAGGCACCTTCTAGGCAAGCGCGTTTCACCGTAGGCTACATCTTCGCTTACCATCAGGCGTGATCGTAGCCAAGCGCTAGCCTATACACTATATAAAAAACAACCTAATTTGGCTGAAGAAAGATTTCGAGACAGGCTTCTATACTTTTTGTCCATATAATCTCAATAATACGGAAATCGTTGTTCTGTCTGTTAACATTACGTGGCGAATATATGGGAAGAAAAGTTTTAAGTCACTATCAGACTATGAACGGCCCACTACAGGGCCAGGCCTCCCTCCTTATAGGAGTGGGGATATAGAGCGTAGACCTACCGCGCTGCTACAATGCAGGTTGGCGGGCTTAGGTTGATGTTGTTTTATTTATCAACGATCACTACCAGATGCTGACGATAGAGACCGGGACTGACGTCTTAACCGATGCACGGGGGTGAAAAACCACCAACATACCGACTTGGCGTGCACTGAATATTTCATAGAAGAATGTAAACCTCAGAATTATTCCGTGACCTGACCCAGGATTCGAACCTGGGACCTCATGATCGAAACCATGTGGGCTTATTGTACTATAACATGAGGCAGTTTTTTTTTATTTATTTATTTCAATTATAATATGAAATGAAAATCGTACTCACCAGATTCTAATGATTCAATGTATCAATTTCTAGAATTTCACCTAATTTATACATCCAAGATTAGAATCATTGTTGATAAATTAGTGATTAAGTTTTGTTTTTCACGAAACGATGTACATCATCTGCGAAGAGATTGATATCGATTTAGGTAGCGGTATATCAGTAATACGGAAACACCCAAACATTATAACAAATAATGATATGATACTGTTCGGAGGTGCTGAGTTCAAGACCCAGGCGTGCATTTAAAATATGAGATTTTCTTCCTTTCAAGAATTTTTCAGTAAAAATTCTCATCCCTGAGCTGCGAAGGATCTACTACCTTCGTGCCTTAGACAGCACGTATAGTTTTGTGGACCCGGTCATTAAATCTAAAAATGATCAGAACAGAAATAAAAACATTAAATTAACTTTCAGCTCGAAAACCTGCATGGGAGCTGAAAATTTTGATTCCGAAACCTTACTGAAGTTACTAAAAAAATTTTTAACAAAAAATAAAAACCGACTCAAAACGCACTAAAAAGTAAAAAATAACTGTTTCATTTAGTTGCTTTAATTTACGTAAGCATATCTATGAAGTCGGTGCCAGCAAGTTTAAGGAATATTTACTTAACGTAGTGAAGCAGTTTGTGGAATCTAGGTAATGTCCTTGAAGTGGAAACCTTGGCAGGCACCGACTCTTTGATATGCTTAAATAAATTAAAGCAACTAAATGACACAGTTATTTTTCACTTTTTAGTGATTTGTCGCCACGTAACGTACTCGTACTATACTGTCATAGTACATTATAAGGCACTTGTAGCCAAAATGCTACCGATACGTACACTAAAACCGAAATCGCTGTAAGTGTGCCTATACAACTTGAAGAGTTCGTTCAATTTTCCCAGGATATAATCATCAGATCCTAACATGATGATAATGGGACCACCTTGGAAGTGTGCCCTTTCTAATAAAATCGAATAAAAGAATTATCAAAATCCGACAACACTGTAAAAAGTTATGCGTCATACATAAAAAACATATATCGGTTAAAAAGAACAAGTTAACTACTCGTATTTGGATATAAGCATTGACATATTAATACTATGGACTTCGGGTCTAATGCAAAATTTACGTCAAAAGTGTCACAAGATATTTTATACACACTAGGATGTATTTATGTTTTTATACACAAAATAACATTGCAATGTATGTCTTATCGTATTGTTATACAGTCTAATTTGCAACGGTCTAATTGCATGCATTAAGTAATCAGCTTCGATTGACGGTTACCATGGCAGCCTTTTTTGACATGACAGCTTCTCGTGAAAATAGGACAACATAAATGGCGTGGAGTCGGTAGCTTTCAAATTTTTTTGGCATCTTATATTTATATATTATATTTACAGCAAATTTTAATTTATATATCCCTGACCTCTATATGCTGGGATAAATCTTGTACCAAATAATAATTGTTGTAATTATCTTGTATAAAATAATAATTAGTTATAATAATAATTAATTACAAACCAAATCCACTAATGTACAAAATGATATGCCACTCGACATAGTTCTTTACTTTGAAATTATAAGTTCTCGATATTTTCCTCTTTTTAATTAAACTGAAAATATATTTTTTACTTCAATGACGTTAGATCACTTTTTTAAATAACTGTTCCTAATTTCATGTAGATAATTCTTATAGTTATCAAATTAATATACCATTATGGTAAAAGTTATTTGATTAATATTCATGACATAAAAAATAAAAGTTGGCATAAAAAATAAAAATTTTTGAATTGAAAATAATCAAATTATTTTCGTTCAAAAATTAAGTAATTAAATAATTCAAATGTTAAACAACAAAATAACTTTATGCAGTCGTTGTTCTAAAACATTCTATTGCTCACGGCAGATCTGAACTAAATGTGGTTAATTAGATAAACATATTGCACTCCTTCTATCCTATACGCGGGTAGCGTATGGGAAAAGGACAGATAGATACTTTTGTTCATTTAGTTTGGTTATGCAATTCGTTTCTATAGTTCATTAAAATTTTAATAAAATAGCCTGTTTCTAAGCAAAATAATACTTTAAAATCATCAGTAAATATTTACTTACTGAAAATATGGTACACCGTCTTCTTTTCTCACCTTACTCGGGTAGTTCTTACAAGTTTTTTATAACACATTACGGCATTATTGACGTGTATTCTGTCAGTCAGCTAATATGAGACTGAATTGCGATTGGAAATCATTTCGCGTTTTGGCTTACTTTTGGTTCGGACACTTTTTATCGCTGACCCGAAGTCCATAGTATTAATATGTCAATGGATATAAGAGTTTTTGTTAACCAAATATTAAAAAAGAAACTCAACATCTTTAACCCGAATGTAAACATATTATTGTCTCTGATTGCCATTTAAAAAGATAAACAATCAGTTGACTGACATTAGAATTTGTCAAATAATTTGTATTATTTTAGAATGTTTTATTAGTTAATTAATAAATATAAAAATGGGAAATTCTACAAGTAATATCCTATGTAGGAAATTATCTTTATACTGAAACAAATCCAACACGTTGCAATGGCGATATGGTGCGTTTCTTTCAAATGTTTATTTACATATAATACTAATATACTCTTAATTATTAACGGCCGATGGACAGGCGTTTTTCTAACGATCCTGAGCCGCCTGTGGTCAGCGGCTCCCTGCGACATGTTCGCAATCGCCATTCTAGCACCTTGGGCCCCCAACGACCATCAGCTGTTCGAAACACGTTCTCTGCCCATTGCCACTTCAGTTCTGCGACTTGCTGAGCTTACGGTTACTTTGGTTCTTCCTTTGGTTCTTCTGCGGATCTCTTCATTTCCGATTCGAATATACTCTGACTCGTATATAAAGGCGGGTTCATGTCATTTCATCTAGACTAAATTTGGCACAGTAGGGCTATTCTGTAACGATGCTTTCTTAATTCGACAGTGTAAGTCTTGAATTCGTTTCTTTCTCTTTCCGTTTAACATATTATAGATAGAGAGATATACAGACGAACTCGAAACTTTCAATAGAAACATCGTTACAGAATAGTAATCCACATAAATTACAGAAAAGTAAAATAGCTTATATTATGCTATTTGTTATTTAAATATTTCCACGGGAAGGGCGTCAAGTTACATCACGGGGCACAAGTAGTTCATATTATGTAACATTTCATAATATCCCGACCTTCGCCTTTCTTCATTATACTAACTTCTTTACTGGGAAAGCTTTGAGGAAGATGACATTATAATAGGTCAAGTTGAAGGTATCATAATATTATGAATGATATAATAGCTTCGACTTTACTTGACATATTAGATAACATTCTGTAGTAGTTCAGTAATTAGTCAAAGCGTGCTTGTAGTAATTAATTTGCGGAGGAAAAATTAAAATCATTTTCATAATTTTAATGAGACTTAGTAGGTGACTAGAGATACCTGTGACTCCGTCTGCGTGAATTCCTGCAGGATTTTATTACTATTTCGAGACAGAACCAAGGTAACCCATGTTTTATCCACCTATCCATCCATTTTCATCTCTATCGTTTCAATAATTTTGACAAGAAACATAAGTTAAATGAAAATATTTATTTATAATTTCGGGCGCCATAAACAAGAATTGAATTGAATTGAATTGAATAATTTCGGGCTGTCACTTCCGGTTTTGTCGTTTCGTAGGGTGTCACTGCTTACATCCGGTGCTTAGAATAGGCTTATATTACTAAATTAAAACTCCTATAATAGTCTCTTGCCTATTATAGGAGTTGTTATTTAAATATATTGTAACTTACAGATGATCGGCACCGCAAAATATTTCGTAAAAGCGTGCTGGCCATTTGCAACGCAGCGAGCAACATTGACGTACTCAGCAAATTGCCGTACTGTTTATAACCAATCAAGAAACACAAATAATATAACTTGCCAAATTATTTGTAAACGAAGTATAGCGTCAATCCAAAAGGAGTTTTCATCAAAATTTCAAGTTCTTGATCCCAAAAGAAACTTCAAAGATGACGTTAAAATACACAACTACCGGCAATTTGATTTTCTGAAACACTTTTCAAGAGCTTTCGGGTTCCGACGTAGTGACAATGACTTGCCCAAGAGACGAAAGAGACGGATCCCAAAGCTTATATTACTACAAAATCCTTTAACTTGGTTGATGAACAAGATTGATTTCAGTGTACTTAGGCACGTTTGGGATCCTGAATTTAAAGAAAATGATTTCAAATATGGTGCCAAGCAGGTAAAAGCTTTAAAACCGTACCTATTTAACAACTACAAAACCATAATTAAGGTAGCACTTGTTGATTTTGCTAACTTCATTGCTTTTTGTTCTAGTTGAATTGATTCAACGTTGAACATTTGATGTTATATTAGAATAAGAGCTCCGATAAAATATAGGACATCCATTGCTTTGTACCTACCCATAGTGCTTAACTAAAACACTTAATATTGAACTTAACTAATATTGCGAACTGTTTCCAGTAGGCCTGAGATGCGCTCGGAAGAGATATATCGAGTAAAGATAACGAGAAACGTCGCCCAAAAGCGGTGTAAAGGGAAATATAGCCCTATATCTCTTCCGCGTGTGTCTTAGGTCTACAGGCTATTATGTTTCCTTACTTCACCAGATAGTTTTTCGATAAATTTTTATTTTTAATTTTTATTCTCTATTATCCTAACACACGCGATAATGCGCGTATTTGTTTTTTCTGAGTTCATTTTTCTATACTTAAAACTGACCATTTTAGAGAAAAATCCAAAAAATCCTCAAATTTTCGCATAATTTTTGTCCATTGTAATCAATGGGGACTTTTAAGCTTCCTTTCTTATGGTGAATATGACAGGACTATTATAGTATACTCATATTTCAGGCCATTTCTCGTGTAACTGAAGTAATAAGTGGCGGTCAGTTCCACGAACTAAACGGGCTACTTACAAAGGCAGCTCGAATGAGCCTACTCCGCGAGATCGAACGAAATTGGAGTGACAAGCAACGAGCGTTACTAGCCCTTAATAGAGACGACATACAAATATCATCGCCACGAAAAGTATACTTTATAAGGATAGCTGGTATGTTTAAAAACAGATTATGAAACAGATGCATATGGGCTATTAAGACACGCGTGCATTTTATAAATCGCGCATCTTAATACCAAGGCTTGTACCATTTTTAACCGACGAAAAAAAAACGGAGGAGGTTCTCAATTCGACAAGTATATTTTTTTTTTTTTTTTTATATGTATGACCACGCATAACTTTTTACAGAGTTGTCCGATTTTGATAATTCTTTTTTTATTAGAAAGGGCATACTTCCAACGTGGTCCCATTGTCACCATGTTAGGATCTGATGATGATATCCTGGGGAAATTAAAGGAACTCTTCGAATTTTGGAGGCAAGCTTACAGCGATTTCAGTTTTTGTCTTGTTATCGGTAGCTTTTTGGCTACTAGTGCCGTATAATATACTATGACAGTATAGTACGAGTACGATACGTGGCGATAAATCACTAAAAAGTAAGAAATAAAATTTTTTAACAAAAAATAGAACCGACTCAAAACGCACTAAAAAGTAAAAAATAATTATGTCATTTAGTTGCTTTAATTTACTTAAGCATATCTAGGAGTCGGTGCCAGCCAAGGTTTATACTTTAAGGACGTTACCTAGAACCCACAAACTGCTTTACTACGTAAAATAAATGTTCCTTAAACTTGGCTGGCACCGACTTCATAGATATGCTTAAGTAAATTAAAGCAACTAAATGACATAATTATTTTTTACTTTTTAGTGCGTTTTGAGTCGGTTCTATTTTTTGTTAAAAAATTTTATATACTCTACTTTATCTACTCTCGTGCAATAAATATTATGACATTACAAATTTTAACAAAAGAAAGCAATTTATTCGGTACAAATCCTGCTTTCCGCCATGCCATAATTCTAAATTAAAAAATTAGACGGGCAAGAGCTTGTCATAGAGGTTTGTAGAGCTCATTAATCTGGTATCACTTTTTTATTTTATAATAAACTCGCGCTTGATCACTATCACGCGTCCGTCTTTTAAAAAAACCAAGAATCCAGAGCTGTTACTGTAGGTACTTTATAATACTTATTATTTGATTATAAACTAGTTTGTGTACGGCGTGCTATGTTATAATTAAACTTTATATTTTCAATTTAATGTGCATAATAATAGACGGTTTTTTTAATAACATTATAGTTTAATGATGCGAGAGTAGATAAAAGAAATTATGACTATCAATATATCTGTCAATTGATAATATCTTGCATAATACCTAATTAATAAATTATCTTATTATCTGGTCAATACTGACATAATAATAGAGTAGAAACCATGTAGAAAGCAGTGAACATACCTATTGAACTTTTTAATAACTAAAAATTATGATAGGACTATTGTTTGTCTCTTATCTACAGTGCTACTGAAAAAAATTACTCATTCGGATTTCTCAGCTAGTTTAATTGCTCAACATAACCTATAGGCGTATAGATTTTATTTCATTAAGTTTGGACGTAAGGAAAAAATACTGAGTGTAGGGCCCAAACCAATTATGCTCTAATTTTTATTTTTGTGAAATTTTGACCTTCACCTGACGTTTCTCAATGTTTCCTTCCAAAGCAGTTCACACAAAAAAGATTACAAATTCGAAAAAAACACAAAGTATTTATTGGTTTCTAAGAATAAAATTAACACTACATTTAATTAAAATCAATATAGCATTAATTTAATTTTTGCTATTCTAATAATTCCCTAATTCGATAGATATGACGTAAGGTTAAAATAACAGTAGGTAACTAGCTATACCAGGTAAGAACATAGACGTAACAAACCTTTCTGAAGGAGGGTATTGTTTTTGAGTGTATGTATATCATATCATACTTATATTACTGTTTTAATAAAAAAAATGTCAAAGTGTACCAAGTGTATAACTTTATAGCAGGAATGTATTAAGATGTCTCGGGAGTGTTGCGCTTGCGTCAGACATTATGATAGCTTTCTCATTGTTCTAGTAGCATCCATGGACTACCCAATTTGCGTTCTGTCCGTTCTTCGTCCAACGGCTTACTTCCCCGTCCCGCTTGAACCCATGTTACGACTACCCATATCGTGCCCATATCATTTCTTTACCACAAACTAATATACTATACAAATAAAATTATTATTATACAAAAAAACCCGACTGCTTAGAAGTAATAAAAAGCTCTATAAAATTCTAAATACTTTATGGTGCTGCAGGTGGGGAATAACTAGTAACTAACCTACCCTGCCTTAATATGACGTTCTGGTTGAGTAGTAGTTCTGGTTCTGTGGTATTATTGCATTTTTTATCTATGATCACGTCATTCACATATGATAATTATTGTAATTACGTATCTTATAAGATAAAATAACACATATTTATGATACAATTTCAAAGATATAATTACAATAATTACAAGTTGAAATATCTTATCTAGGTATCTACAAAGGGCATCATTTGAATATCACATTAAACTACCTGAACTAGTGACTCATTTGGTCTTAGTTATGAGTTCTAAAAATGTACCATAAACTTTTACCTCTTATTAAAAAGGAGAGGAAAAGAAAATACCAAACGTAAAGAAAATATACTTTAATGCCTCTGCTTACTGCTTTCAATAAAACCCCAATTTCAGAGCAAATACAATCTTAGATAGATCCGTTTACTCATATTTAGTTTATGTAGGTATCTATAGTTTCTTATGTTTATCTGCAGCTTATATTTATAAGATTACCATTAGTCTTATTGATTCATAATTGGTGCCTATAATAAAACTGCTAATTTAGCCAACAGTAGCCAGTTAGCAGTAGTTAAACATAGCAATGCTGCTTGACAGCAGAAGTCAAGATGACGGTTGTACATCCCCGAACAAGCTCCAACACTAGCTGTGCTCAGCGGTTTCACCTACGTAAATTCCATTCCAATAAGAAATGGTATCGAGAAATAAGTTCTCAGTAACCACGAAATGACAAACTATATTAAATTTTAAGTTTATTGAGTTTTTAGGTCAATGAATGGTATTTCGCTTGTTTGGGTATGTTTTTTTAATTACTACAATTAAATTTACATAAATGATAATGCAGTCTAAGATAGAAGCGGGATAACTTGTTAGGAGTAGGATGAAATCACACCTCTCTCCGATTTTACCGACATTGCACTGGAACGTTAAGTCGGTACGCATCAATTACTGATACCAAAACTTAGGACTTATTCCGTATTTCAGATAAAAAATTCTGCGACGTGGATATGGCGTTCCTAGCCCTGAAATGGACACCTGTAAATAATATCGAAGTTCTGCTGTTCACTGAAATATTTGCGCGATTCCATCGGGAGTACACGCCACATTGCATACCGGAATGGACGATCGCGTATTTCAAAGTCACACGTTTCGAAGCTCTACGTCGATAATATATACAATACGTAGATATGGTTGATGGTGATATTTTCCTCTACAAACCGATGAAATATAACGATCGGTAATGCTAACCTGACGAATAACTTTACAAGTGCGAATTCTTGACTTTGGGATCAATATTTGGAGCAATTTTGGGAGATGTTAACTCTACAATGTACAATTAAGAAATATACGTTAACATTTGTAAAACACTTTATTGCTTTGTATATTAAAACGTGTATTAAAAAAATAAAGTTTATAATTTTATATTTAACAACAACTTTTGTAAAAGAAAACCTTTGTAAAGAACTTTCTCATACATAGATTTACAGATCTAAAATTAGCTTCTGTGGGTCTTCGAGGTATTCTTTCAGCTGGTTAGAGAATCGGGCCATTGTAACCCCGTCGATGACTCTGTGATCTGCAGACCAGCTCACCGATAGGATATGAGCCTTTACCACATTGCCTTCTGAATCGAATCTTGGCAACACCTAGAAAATAAATTTTATTAAATGAAATTTTGTAGCTTGTTTGTATATGTGTGACAGTTTTGTACTCCATGGGTTGGCACTGTTAAATATATTTTTTTACCGTTATACGTATATATGTTTATACAATAATAATTTAACGCCGTTCCGTTTTAAATGTTTTTTTTGACAGTTTTGACTTTTTGAGGATTTTATATTAGAAGGATTTGAGGATTGAAACATGAAAACTCTAGCTAGATCGATTATTAGTTGCCCCCAAAACCCCTAGACATTTCTAAGAATTAGATCATATGTATCATATATCTGCTTGCTTAAAGGTATAAGATTATTTAATCTCAAAAAATCACGACATAACATCTAAGACTTCGATTCGGTAACTGAATCAAGATGACGTTACCAAAAGGTATATTATATTAATCTTTTTATTTTCCAAACTCTTCGCAGATAGATTTTTCAATTGAACTAGAAAATAATGCATTTTTCTGAGATCTTTAAATTAAAATAATTACATACCCAATTATCGACCTCCGTGGCGCAGTGGTATGCGCGGTGGATTTATAAGATGGAGGTCCTGGGTTCGATTCCCGGTGGGGCAGATTGAGATTTTTCTTAATTTGCCTTGGTCTGGCTGGTGGGAGGCTTTCGCCGTGGCTAGTTACCGCCAAGCGATATAGCGTTCCGGTACGATGTCGTGTAGAAACCGATAGGGGTTCGGATTTCATCCTACTCCTAACAAGTTAGCCCGCTTCCATCTTAGATTGAATCATCACTTAACATCAGGTGTGATAGCAGTCAAGGGCCAACTTGTAGTCGATAAAAAAATTTACATATCTCATAGCTATACAAGAATTTTTTGTTAAACACATTAAATAGTAACAATAACCTGTATTTTTCCCAGTGCTCCGATCGAAACTTGTGGAGGGAATATAATTGGCTTCGTATAAGTACCTCCAATCTGAAATAATAATGGCATTTTTTTAAGTTACTAAAATATTATATTCTCTATTAAAACTTTTTAATTTCGAAATAATTTTGAGAAAAGAAACTTACAATGCCTATATTTGAAATAGTGAATGTTCCACCAGTTAATTCGTTTAACCCAAGTTGACCTTTCAATCCCTTTTCTTGTAACGAATTTAGTTCAACTGCGATTTCAAAAATGCTTTTTGTTTGTACGTTCTGCAACAATATTATTCACACTATTATATAATTTTTACGTACTTGTAGTAGGAACTATACAGGAAAACATTATATGGTCTAGATTAAGGTGCATATGCTGAGTTTTAATTTTAAGTCCACAACTTTACTTGTCTTCATAAATATATACTGGACAAAAAATAAGTAACTTTTGTTACTATTTTACTTCGGGTGCATCCCAGTAGTACCCCCTAATTTTAGTTCTATACAACTAATACTGTAGAGTATCTATAAACTTACTATATCGAATACAGCTTTGCTTAAATTGCACAAAACGTTTTTAAAATGGTATTGAGGTTTTTAATTTAATTTTTTTCTAAACTTAATAGTTTGCGCGAAAGATATTTCCAAAGTGGTAAAATGTGTCCCCCCTGTAACATCTAAAATAAGAGAATATTGTTTTAGACACAACTAGTACTTGGTTTTAACAACTTAGTTTTTGTCGCAAGGGACACTTTTTTGTTAAAAACAAAATGAAATATCAATCAAAATAAAGTTTATAACTTATATGGTATAAGTAAAGTCAAGAGCAAAAACTATACTACAGTACTATATAGAACTATTGGGATATAATTTGACAGCACGGAAAATATCCCAACAGTTCTATAGATCTACGGTATGGGGTACTACTGAGAGATAAGGGTACTACTCTTTACTTCAAGTATACTAAATAACAACTATTGTTCTTTGACGTTATTTTATTACGTGTAAATTATACTCACTCTAATCACTGGTACAACTAAACCATTTGGTGTGTCCATCGCTACACCGATATTGTGGCTGGCCTTGTATATTAGGTTTTCATTGGAACTGTCCAGGCTGCTGTTTAGTATTGGGTAGACTGAAAGACTCTGAGACGCTGCTTTAATAATAATAGGCATGTAAGTCAGTTTCACTCCCCTTTTTTGAACAACTTCTCTTAGCTTCTCCCTTGATTTCACCAGATTCGTTACGTCATATTCATCACTAAATACAAAGTGAGGTATTTTCTAAAACATTATTATTTAATATAAAAAATATATATACTGATATATTGACTACAATAAGCATTTGCATAACAAATAGAGTTCAGGTGTTTTGAGTTCTTTGTAATGTTTTCTGCTCTTATGTTCCACATGACCTTACAGCACGTTGATTCTGAAAACTTAACTTCTGCTCTATAATTTCTCTAACTACAGTGTCGTGTTAAAAAGGGAGAAATAGAGACTCAAATTGTTGATTTTCGTTACAAAGTCGACATGATGAGTGAGCAACAAATGGTGAATGACCGGGTATTTCTGCGGGTGGATAGTTATAAATGTTTTTTAGAACTGAAAACTAAGAATTCCGAAGCTTTTTCTGTCCGGATTTCATTATACTCAAGAATTGTGCACCAAAAATAATAAATCATACCATTGCTTCAGTCATTGACTTCACCATAGCTTTCATGAATCCTGTGACAGGTACTACTTTGTCTTCTAAAACTTCTTCTGTCCTTGCAGTTGCTGCAGCCAAAGGAGTAGAAATTGCTTGTACAGATAGAATCTTATCCGGTACATCATTAGATTTATCTGAAGTAATATTCAGGTGAGATAATACATCTTCTTTGAGTACTCTGCCATTTCTACCTGTAGCATTGACACTACTGAGGTCCACCTTAAAATGTTAATAAGATTTTAAAATATTTGTTACTATTAATATTAATTGATATACCTAATTGTTTGGTACTATCAATATCAAAAATGTTACACTAACTTGAAACTGTGCAGCAATTCTTCTTACAGCTGGAGTTGTTAATACTTTGATACGTTGTGCACTTTTAGCTTCTGTTTTTGGTAAATCTTTGGTATCTTTAAAAGTGGAATCTGATTGCGGTATACCTGTAGATTGATATTGTATTATTATGAAATCTAATCTAGTTTATTAGATTATTTGCTATGAATTAGATTAAATCTAGATATCGATCTAACACTACTGGTAAACAATTTAAATTAAATATTTCAGCAAATAATTCAATATCCATTAACATCATCATCATCAGAATGAAATATCTAATTCAATTTAAAAATATTTCTTTGAATATAATTTTCAGGCGACTTTCTAAAATGTTTTGTTTTATAAGATCCTTCTACTGATAATAACAAACACAATAAAAAAGAATAAGCGTAATTCGTCCAGTCATTCATTTTTGTATACTTATATAAATAACTGAACATAATCTCGATGTATTATTTACCATCATCGCCTGAATCATCAACATCTATGTCGACCAGTGGTTGTCCAACAAAAGCAGTTTGATCAACCTTGTGATAAAGCTTTGTAATAACTCCGTCGTACCGGCTGGAAATTGTCACCGCCGCCTTATCACTTTGGACCTCACAAATGTTATCAAACTGTTGCACCTTATCACCTACTTTGACGAACCTGAAATAGTTGACAGTAGAATGAAATTAACTCAGATCCAACTTTCAGCTAACAATTTCTTAACATTTTTAATTCTCTAAAATCATGAAATATAAAATGGTGCTTCCTTTCATATGGAATAAAATGTTTCTTATATATTTCAGAATGTGAATTTTTTTAAAGAGAGATGCTAGTGCAGATTAAACATTAAAGTGTTGTTAGTTTGTCAAGAATGATTCATTTGTTTTCTTTCTTTTCGATGGATCAACTGTAGATTTGAAAAATTGCAAATGTATTGCAAGAGCCCTTTTATGTAACATAATTCCAACCGATATAACTGATATAACCGATAAACCGACCAGAAAGGCTATACTATAAGAAAGTTATTATACTTCTATTGTGGGATTATAGAATTGATCTCTATGTCTCTCTGCCTAACGTAATACTATATATAAAGAGATGGAGGCTCACAATTTCTTACTCAGTATCGGATATTTATTCCATTTACCCCCTTTACACTCTACTTTAGTTAAATTTTTATTGTCGAAGAAAAAGAAATCTGCATGTAGGTTCTTTTTAAAGAGTAGATTTTCTTGTTGCCACTTCAGTACACCAGATTAGAATTAGTTAAACTTTTGTTTATATAAATACTAGCTGACCCGGCAAACGTTGTTTTGCATTAAAAATTAAAAAAAATTTAGATGAAAATTAGATAGTAGTTGATTCTCTGACCTGCTGAATACGCATACAAAATTTGGTAAAAATCGGTAAAGCCGTTTCGGAGGAGTACGGTAACTAACATTGTGACAGGGAAACTTTATATATTAGAAGAATACATATTATGCGGTGCTTTCAACAAACTTACCATTCTTTGACAACAACTTCTCGTATGCCTTCACCGATGTCGGAAAGTTTAAATGCTACTATTTTGTTAACCGTACTCGTAGTATGAAACCCTCGGTCTTTTATTTCAGTTTTTATCCTTAGAACATTATTCGAACAATTCCTTGAGCTAAGTGTGCATCTAGCCTGAAATTAATTAAATTTTATTTACTTCTGGTTCGAATTATCTCACTAATATTATAAAAGCGAAAGTTAGCATGTGTGTCTGTTGTCTGTTACTCCTTATCGCCGGAGTTTACCTTTAAATTTAGAACGGAGATAGATTATACCCTGGATTAAAACGTATGCTACTTTTTATGGCGGAAAATTTCATGGTATAAACGTGGTTCATGGTTACATAATACGAATATGTTGCAAATAATTTTGAACGTCCAATGAAATTTCCCTAATCCTTAATATCAATCAGAGTTATCAAAAATCGATATCGGATTATTTGATAGGAGCTTTTGTGTATCTACGAAATTTTATACCTATATAGGTATAAAAAATTGTAAAAAGGCATAAAAGGTAATCGTTATAACTATGGGATCGGCACAGATTACCACAGCGTCTCTATCTCTGCATGATTCAGAAATGGGTTAGCAGATCCGCAGAAGAAAGACATAGCTAAATGTATTGCCAAGCCGATGTGGCAATCGGCGGAGCACACAGTTCGATGAACGTTGAATCGCAGTGTTGTGTGATCAAAGCCATGAGGGCAAATGACATCAGTGAGATCCGTAGTGTCCATCGGTTGGTAAAGATGATGAATCGGTTTATTGGGGTTTTTTGTGATCATAATTGTTTCTTAACTGCAATGACTCTCTCTATGTAACTGAATTGTGACTCTATGTAAAGCGATTTATAACTAATGAACTAACCTCTATAATAGGAGGTGTTTAAAAATAGCAGTGATTATTATCATGGTAGTTTTAACAATTTATTGTCGCATAATCATTTGCCATAGACGAATGTCATCATATTAAAGCCATCGACCTACTTCATATTTTATATCCAATGCTAAACAATTAGATAATAACGTTAAAAACTAGACTTGATATGGCCAATTATAGCAGAATTTATTTCTGTTTTAATTGCTAGGTAACCAAACTTGTAATAAATTATGTTGATAAGATTAGGTCCAGTTGTGCCTTATCAACGAGTATTTAGATCTGTAAACAATGAAATTGTTGTTGTCTCTTTTACGTTTTAATCGCAATGTTAATTATCAAATTGTAATGCTGAAATATTCGTATATCTCTCCACTCTTGACACTAAGGAAATTTAGCGATAGGGAATATAAATTCTACAGCTGAAAAGCCAATAGATACGAGTACGTTGTAGGTATACGTTCTCTGTATTAACGAAGTTCAGAGCCCTAAATCTTATGGCTTTGCTCAATCTCTACTTCAACTCTTACTACAAATTATTTTAAAGCATTATTTTTGTTAACTAAAATTAACAACCTCATTCCTGTATCTGCCTTTCTCCTTTCCTACCTACTCTCTTGTACCTACGTAATTAAGACGAAATCTGTGTATATAGAGGAGGTAACACTGTTCTATTTGAGTTTCGTATTTTCAAAGATATCAAAGCCAATTTGAACCAGAAACACGTGCTAATAAGCAAGCAAACTAATTGGCCGGCATCTTATCAAACTAAAACTACACTTACGTAACAAATGCTGTTGTATTTATTTACTTTCCTCAAATGGGTCAGCCACCTTCTCGCAGCAAACGCCATAGTTAGTTCACCACATAACCTTATATTTGCACAGTAACAGTAACACAAGACATTTCCACTCTAACAGTCGCAGCCGTTCGCACACTGAATGTAGTGAGGCCACACTATCAGTGAACCGGAGCATTGATTAGCATTTTTAAATAAAATTATACAACAAAATATAATACGTTGTAAAGCAAATGTTTTCGTGAGCGCGCGCGTCAGCTCTTCAATATTCAAAGGGGTCAGAGATCAAAACTGATATAAATGTACTAGCGGACGCCCGTGACTTTTCCGAGTGGAATTCGGTTTTTTACTATTTTTGCTTAAAATGAATCTCAGTAAAGTATAGGTTTTTTACACATCTGTTGGTACTCGCAAATTTAATTTACATATATTTACGCGTCGTGTAAATAATTGTTAGTTAATTATACATTTCTTATAACTTATGACGTCACAATATATTATGTAAAAACAATAAAATAATTTTAATATTTACAGTAATTAACAGACTCAACGAGTGAACTTATTAGGTACTTAGAATGCCCGCGGCTTAATCCGTTTGAGTTTCATGATTTCCAGACAAAAATACTAAATCTAGAAGAAAAAAATCAACGAAACATAATATTTTGCGGAAATTCGCATTATGGTATGTATGAACTTGTAATAAAATCTCTTTGGCTATACTATTAGAATCTCGCTGGTTTTGTTGACATTAAAGGTTTAATTTTTAAAGAATAAGTCGTTTTTATATGATTGTTCAGCATTTTAACTTGATGAACAGGTAGGTATAATAAAATGAATATTTTTATAATAAATTAAGACACAAGATAGGATAGTATTAACTTGAAAAATGAAAGATTCTCATAAAATCCTTTCCTTACTTTTGAAATTTCATTTTCACAGCAAAGAGCAGCCTTTTCTAAGGTTCCACTTATTTGTGTATCAAAATCTTTAAATTGTAAATATTTTTGAAAATTAGGGACATCTCGAAGATTAGGGAAGACCGTATAGGGATTATGAAATAACACAGATTTATAAGCAATTGTTTTTATTAAAGACATAATAAACATGTTAATAAAGTGAATAAATACAATAATATATAATTGATAACGGTAATGTAATGCACGACGAGACGCGGGGCAACACATAATCAGAACAACATCAGTTTGCGATTACACATATCATTTCAACCGACGACTTCTATTCTAACCAGCTAACGTGTATCACAGAGGCGCTCTGCCTATAATCTGTTACAATTAACAACACTTTGCATAATAATTAGATATTACCCAATCGGAGAACACAATATTGACTAAACAGGCTTGGTACGCATCTAGCAGTCTGGGGACAGACAATAGAGGATTTTTAATTAGTCAACCCAAAGAAATATTTAATTATACAAAATAAGGAATACATTTTAATGATGAGCAGTGCTTGTCTCCAACTATGTTTTAATAACCCGACATGAGTCTCGAATTCCTCTTCCTGCTTGCCTCTATTTCTTTACTTTGCTCTTTCTGCTTCTATTTCTCTATGTAGGTATATCATAAGTGTTATAGTGTGCGTCGAGTTATAAAAACATCGTGACAGAATAGCACTAGAGTAATAGACTTGTAGCGCTATTCTGTGTGCCAAGTGTGAGTTTGTTACCGAGCGTTTGCGTAAAAACGTCACGCAAATTTATATGGGATTGAAGCAGCGCCATCTAGTTATAGCGAGAGTGAACGCTTTTTTTCTATATAATCGAGTGGTTACGTTTTTTCGCAGTCGCTCGGTGTAAAACTCGCACTTGTCCCACTGTAATGATATTTGACAGTGTGCGTTTGACATTGCGATGTACACAACATCGGAATGCAATGTATGTGCAGTAATTTGTAACGACTCTACACTATATGAAGAGTGGTGTAGTAGGAGCCGGTGTTACGTTTATCGGCCCAGAGTAAGTGGATACTAAGCTCATTAATAGCATCAGGCATCTGATCAGCATGACCTCGTGTTGTGGTACAGTTTCATGGGTACTTACAATCACAAGATCGCCTTAGTTGTAAGCTGTTACATTGGCGGTGCCGGGTTGTTTTAATGAGCTATAAACCAAAATAATATTCGATATTATAAATGAAACTTTTCGCTTGCTATCAAAGTAAAGAGTTTGAATGTTTTAGTTACTTAATCGTATAAAAAAAATAATGCACCCTAAACAGTAAACAGCTGCTTTACTTCGCTACAC
The DNA here is from genome assembly GCA_034621355.1 of Mycalesis mineus. Taxonomy (NCBI): domain Eukaryota; kingdom Metazoa; phylum Arthropoda; class Insecta; order Lepidoptera; family Nymphalidae; genus Mycalesis; species Mycalesis mineus. The sequence continues at coordinate 10,610,075 of CM067887.1, read as the reverse complement.
AAGTCTATGAGTACAGGATATTTATCATGTCGCAACTGCCTATAACACATATCTAACTAGGTATAATCAATAATATACAAAATTTACAGTTTCAGTGTAATATCAACCAAAAAGTATTTATAATCAAATTACAATAAATAATTCTATTTGGAAGTCATTAACGATTTTTATTATAATCTGTGAAAAAGTTGTCAGTCATCGTGATTAACAAATTTTCAATGGAATGAAAAGTTTACGATCTATGTACCGGTAAAATGTTATTGGGTACATTCTATGTTGCATTCGTTTGTATTAAATTGCAATTTGCTTTAACTTTTAACGAGACATCTGTTTATAAAATTTCATTTAAACAATATATTTTTATGTAATGGAAAGCACTTACAGTAAATTAACAGATTATGATAAATCACAACACATTTGGATAATACGAGTAGAAGACAGATGAACAGCAATCGATAATAGTGGAAGACGTTGTTTGAATTTTACACGAGATTTGAAAATATATAAAGAAAATCGATTGATAATAACTTAATTTGTTTTATAACAGCTGCTAAATCATTTAATCGCATTTTATGATATTTTTACTTTTTAATTATTGTTAATTTTGTTTTACATGACATTTATTCAGCAGGCGCGAAATTTTAAACAAAAAATAAAATTACTTAACTTTTAATTTAATGTACAGATGAGTCTTCAAGCGGTTGAAATTTTAAAAGAGAAAGAAAGATATACCGATAATTATATTTATAAAAATCTAACCAGTATTCACTTCCACGTTTCTAGTACGCGCACAAAAGTTAGAAATGCACGTCCCATGTCTGTGTTTCCCGCCACCTATGATTTATGAAACTCTTTTGAAGTTTAAGGCAAAAGTGAATAGGTATCGTCCAGCTAAGCGCGCTTGAACTTAGACCGTTAGGGCTAACGCTAAAACTCGCGCGCACGCTCGCGGGTGTATAATGAAAAATAGTATGGACAGCGCAAGCGCGTGCGACGGAGCGCGGGCGCGGGTGGAGGAGGATTGTCACCCGCGCGGCGGGCGGCGGGTACACGGCGCGGGTTTGTGTCTACAAATCAGACGAGCGCCGCTAGATGCCACGGTCACACGCGTCAGGGGCTAGGTACAATCATGAACATCGATACAAAGCGCGTAATAATTGAGGTACAATTTCGGCCTGTATTATGGGATATGGCGAATGAATTATCGAATTCCCCGCTAAGTAACCTACTTGTCAAGAACGGGTTATGCAGTCGACGTTTTTTCCATTTATGTCTTTTTGCCAAATAATAAATTAGTAAATAATCCATGGTAATCTACTCGACACAACTGTACACGCTCGACATCAAAATAATACTAGCAGCGCTAACTGAGACGGGCGCACGCGACGGGTGCCCGCGCGCGGATTTGTGGTCCGCGGCGGTCGCCCGCCGCGTGCGCCCGCGCCCGCACCCGCGCGAGTTTTAACGTCAGCCCTTAGACGTGATTAGATGTCGACGTTTGATATCTGCTTTCCATCAGACTTGATGGTAGTCAAGCGAAAGCAATATCCATAAAAAAACAGTAAATCAATAATCCTATTACGTTAATGTTCTATCAAATAATAAATCTAATAAGATAACGTAGTTTGAATAGCATTAAAACTATCTTATCTGGTGGGTTTATTGTTAGATAGAGCATCAACTTAAGAATAGATTTCCATCAAGAAATTACATACCTACCTATTAAATGTTTTTATAGACCGACTTAAAGACTCATCCGTAGTGGAAGTCGCCTTATATCGTGCAAAAAACGTTAATACAATATAATAATATAACATTATATTTATTATTAATTTTCTACCATTTTCACAATTTAAAAGCAATTATTACATCTTAGTTAAATATTTTACATAACAGAAGAAATCAAGTCACGTTTTTTTATCTTATCAATTTTAATTTCAAATCTAGGTGTTTTAGTTATCAAAATTTCACTAGCCTTTTCCAATGTAATTTTTATATCGTAAAAGCAAGGCCCACAAATTTTGTAGTAGGTAATACAAAAGTTCATAACATCAAGAACAGTGCGACTCCAGCCTTATATAATTTAGAAGCCAATAACATCGTTTACAAAGACTTTATAAATGCGTAATAACTTGGAAGAGTATCACAATTCTGTTTTTCTCTCTCATGTCTATGTCATCAGTTATAATTGATAACAGACCATTTGTTACATATTAAAGTGCTTAAAGTGGGTTGTAACGGAATAGGATTCACAGTTGATACGAAGTTGGGCGAATTAGTTTTTATTATAAAAGAACTTGGGCAGATTATTATTGTTCCAGTGTTAAAATTTTATTGTAGTTATATAAAATGTTTATTATCTTAATATTTTCTAGACACTGCGGGGCGTGATAGACCACTTATACAGAACGTCACGCCGAGAGCGACGTCTCGGTGTGAAGGGTTCTGTATATTAACATAATATTTTTACAGTTCAATTAACCAGCGTAATAAACGTTTCCGCGTCACACAATCCAAAATCCACTATCCACAAAACACCAGCCAATACAGTAGCGTTATGTAACGATGTTTTTATATCTCAACAGTGTGTGTTTCGAATCTATCTCTGTATGTCAAATATAAAATACCATTGCTACAGAATAGCGGTACTGTTTTCACATGTTATAAGAAGGAATTTCAAGCGTAGTCTCACAGGGGCTAGTGCAGTGCTATGTTTATGAATGTGATACTAAACATGTTATATTACTGCTGTCAAACTGCCCTTATAATAAACATATTTTATTTATCTATATAAAAAATAATTAGCCCAATTCTGTGTGATCTCCTTTTTAGCCTTAAAGTGTTGCTACGTTATTAAACAATTCTAACGAGACAAGTGAAGACATACTAGAACGATATGTATTAGCTAAAGACATCGTGAAATAAGGACAACATTCAATTCAAACCTGTATTATTTATCGATTTTTTAGGGTTTACTTATCTAAAAAAATAAATGGAACCTCGTTTGTCACAATCAATGATTCTCTCCGCACTTACTAGATCGATTAAGTTAAAATTGAGTAGATACTTGTATTGTTTCTTATGAAACAAACATAGAGGTGTGACGTGAACGAACGAAATCTAAATATGTGAGTTTTTAAAGAATTAACGGAATACATATAAATGAAAGAATTTCTTATGAGAATGTTATATGTATTTGTTATGTTATGTACGCAGGTTGGTTGACACTTTTTTTAATATACTGCTTTCTAGATACCTGAATACTTTTTCTTCTACATTAATTACTGTTTGTTTTGTTACATACTGAATATAATTTAGTTAGCACATAATTTAGGCTGAATAAAGATTGAAATACGGTAAATAAGAATATTACAATTAAATATGGTACGATGTAAACGCAATAATAGTTAAAATGCTTTGTCCTTATTTCACGTTGCCTGCATTAAGAATTGAACATCGAATCGTTGTTCGACAAATCACATACAATAAAATAGGTAATATGGACACTAATTGTCCATCTAGTCTCAATACCATACAGTCACGAAGCGACGACAACAACTAAACACCAACAACGTGATAATTGTGATTGTTTTATCATTACAGTGATGTATAATGACATCTAATTATAGGAAAAATAATGTGAATTTGAAATATGTTACAGTCTATCTATTCCTGGAAGTCCGTTTAGCTTTGAATGTAGTGTTAAGTGGACAGCACTATCGCCTTTGTCTACGAGTATATCTAAAGGAACGTCAACACAATACTTTGTCCATTTTATTAAGTTTTATGACCGCTCACGCCGATGAAGTTTCGTATTGTTTAAGTTAAAATTTCACACAAATAATATTGTACGGCATAGACGGGTACCTCCCTTCAGTGATGTGCCACACATAACGATTACTATGATTGTGCTACAGATTACAAATAATTGGTAAAAATAAATTCTAATATGTAAATAAGGTGTAATACTTTACATAACCAGGAAGATAACAAAATGTTAAGGTTGAAACCAATTATTGAAAATATTAACATTATGTAAAGTATTACTTTCTTCTTAGTATACAGCATACAAATTATTATTAACATGAGTTGTCAGAATCATCGTTTATACTAGATTCGTCGGATGAGGAGTAATATAATTAATTAGTTCTTTTGTTGATGAATTGTCAAAACATAAATTATCAAATGCAATGTCACGGTCCCAATCAGACATTATCACTCTCTTAGTTCTCTCCACCACACTTTTGCAGTTCACGGCTGTCACGTGGGTGCAAGCGTTTTTCAGTAATTGTAACATTTTATTCGCTGTGGATTGGAGGGCTTGTATTGTTTCTTGCAGCATGTCCTTTTATTTGTGCCCATATGAGTTATTTGGCGTTGTATTGGCAGTGATATGGAGGAATCCTGAGGACAATATGTCCACATTCTGCTACCATTTCATCATTCACATAACCTTTTGGTTTTAAAAATTCAATTTTTTTCAATATGGAATCGTCAACATTTTTTTCGATTATAATGTTTATTTTCATATTTATTAATATAATAATAAATATTATATAAAATTTTTTACAATAAAAAATTAGCGATATCGATTATTACCTCCTTTAGGACATCACTATAACTTGTCAGTCGTAGAACTATCAAAAAACTATTAATAAAATGGACAAAGTATAGTTTAACACACCTATCATTCATTTGTCTGACCTTACTACTACATCTAAAGCCACAGAGCCATCTCGAAACAGATTGATTTTATAGGTAAGCCTTCGCAAGAATCGGACAGTTTACTTTAGTAGACAAAATATATTTACCACAAGCCTTACAAAAATAACGTTTACAGATTTGATATCAAAGTCTGATTTAATAACTAAACTAAACAATTGAGACTTCCAGTTTCTAATATTACCAAATCAAAATCAATTGATACATTTTTGAACCTTTAAAGTAGTAGGTAAATCTAGTTTGTTTAGTATTACAAAAACATAGTATTACGAGTAAGTTGCAATTTACTGGTCATTTTTCAAAGTAAATCGTCTGATTCCAGCTCATGGCAACGTGTAAAGTGAACAATTAAAGCTGCAGTTGAAAGTTAGGCTCGTATGTGAAATATTAATTCTTATAACGTGCATTTCTGATAATAGCTTAAAATCTGTGAACAGTAATGCTTTTGTCATTATATCTTTGACACCCGTACGACCGTGTCATTTGGGTTGCTAAGTTATATTTTAAACGTTTCTTAAATTTCGGGATACTTAGGTAACTATACACTTTTAAATTATGTTTCATAAAGATCTGTGTCGGTTAAGGATAATGATTTATCTCAAAGTCGATGATCTTTATGAAAGGGCTATCTAATATAACATCCAGAAAAATATTGTTAGGTACATGCCCATTATCAACATTTTTTACTATTTAATGACTGTTTTTTGTTACTAAGATACCTACTTATAAAAACAGTTCAGTCTGATTTTATTATCTCCTACCGTCAGGTAGATACATAAAATTGCAAAGTTATTAATATTAGACGTTTTTCGTTGTAAGCAGTACGTCAAGGTAAGGTTTTACACAGAACAAGCAATGCAGGTTCGCAAATCTATAGAAATATATTTATTGCAAAAATATAGCTCTATTCAAAACTTTATAATGGTATGGTAAATGTGTTAATTGGGTGTGTGAATTGATTTTGATGTAATTCTTTTAAAATTATGTTGGTATTGAACATGCAAAGAGATTCGATATCAGATAAAAGTAAAAAAATATATTTTTAAATTATAATTTAATTTAAATTTATATTATTACTATTTCTTAAAAAAACGTCGTCTTTAAAATCTGTGGAAAGCTCTTTCATTCCACTCCGCTATAGTTTTTATGAAATAGGCTTCTATTATTTCTGCATTGTATTGGTCTACTACAGCTGAGTATTGTATCAGTCACTTTCTATAGCGATCTTTGAACAGTAACAAAACTAGAGCATTGAGCGGTATTTATGCAAAATAAGATATAATAAAAATACATTAAATTCTAACTAGATTAGTCTACATCTCACACAATAATTACATTTTTAATAATTCAACACTGTCATTTCGCAGTCCATGTACTATTGTACAATATATCACTATATTTCACTAGTCACATAATGTAGCCACTTCATAGCTGTGAGCACTCCAGTGTTTCACATACTCGTTTTGAGCGAACGAAACTATTCACTGAACGCATACACTTAATATGGGAAGCTCGATTTTTTCTATAAAATAGGTATAGCACTTCTAATTTGCGAAATTAACTTCGATTGTTTTCGATATCTTGATTTCGGATTAGTTAGAGATCCGCAAAAACAGAATTACATAGAAAGGACATAATTTATAGGATCAACACACACTAGTATTTATATAGGTTATAACCTATATAAAACCTTTCCAGAAAATATCCTGGAAATTTATAGTGATGATACCTGAGAGCCGATTTCGGCTACAGCAACAGCGACAGCTGACAGCTGTGTGAGAGTTTGCTAAATTTATGGTACTATTAGCAAGCCTTATTGCAGTATATAATGAAATTATAATTACACTTTAACTAACAATATGCCAAGTGAGTAACAAAACAAAAAAAAAATTTACGTCGTCGTCTTGTCATAGTTATCTATGTCATAGAACAAATGAACTGTCGCACTCAGCGTGACGTTCTGAATTACGTGTTCGATATTAACTAGGTACATTTCAGCTGTGTCACATTGCGCTTCGTCATTGTCTGCTCTTAAGCTAAATTAAAAAAAAAATGATTGATTAAGAAAAAAGAAACACGCTTCGGTTCTATTTTGTTTCTCTAATCTCGTAACTAAACTATGTTTTTGCGGACCTCTCTCGTATTTTGAAATGAAATCAAACCGATTACTTTTGAAAGTCCATCTATGCGTCTAAAAGTCAGTAGTGTGGGGCGTCATCGTTCGCTCGGTGTGGGGTCAGGGGACACGCGCGACGGGCGAGGCGGGCGCGACCAGCGGCACCAGCTCGGGCTGGAGCCGCGGCCCGCGTCACACGGCCGGCTCGGGCGCCACCTCCGCGAACTTCACCTCGCGGCTGCGGCGGAACGAGGCGGTGCGGCGCGGCGGGCTGCGGCGACGCGGCGCGGGCTGCAGGCTGGCGGACGACGTCTGCGTCAGCAGCCGCGGCGGCGCAGCCGGCGCCGTGCCGCGCCCGAATGGCGACTGCCGCAGGAACTGCCGCGCCACGATCGGCTGCCAGTACGAACTACCTGCAATCCATATTAACATACATTGAGATATTGCATGCGTGAATGAAAAGAACCTAGATACCTTATATTATTTAAATTATAATTTTCTTTATTATCATTAACTTAATGGCTTCCAGCCAAGAGCCAAGCTTCTCTCCTTATGGTGGAGTAATTTAGAACTTATACTAAAGCCAAACTCGATTGAGAATGCTTGTCAACATACAAATTTAAAATGAAGGTAGAAAATGCAACACATTTTATGCCTAATAAATTTAAAATTATGTTTTGCTATTTTAAAAGATATTGAATAGATTAATCAGTTTTGAGCGCACTAATCTAATTTATTGTCATGAATTGTGCAATTGTGAGCAATTGTGCGCAAAGTGCAATAGCAAAGTTACCTTTGTGAGCTGTAGACTTAGCACGCCACGCCGCGCTGCGCAGGCGGCCGCGCGCGCCCTCGTGCACCGCGTCCACGCTGGCGGAGCGCGTGAGGTGCGCGGGAGGGCCCTCGCCCTCGGCGCCCACGCCCGCGCTCAGCCCCTCGCTCACCGAGTAAAGCTTATGCGTTATATCTTTACCTGAAACATTCATGGATCAGTTTGACCATCATCCGATTTGTAACAAACCCACTAAAAATTTCTATAGTACGTGGAGGTCCTGAGTACTTTGTATCGCGTATGCGGAATCCGCAGTACACGGGTTTCGTCACACAATGGATGGGACAACCTCCATGGCGTAGTGGTATGCGCGGTGGATTTATAAGATAGATTGAGATTATCTTTATTTGTCTTGATCTGGTTGGTGGGAGAATTTCACCGTGGCTAGTTACCACCCTACCGATAAAGATGTACCGTCAAGCGATTTTGCGTTTTGGTACGATGTCGTGTAGAAACCGAAATGGGTGTGGATTTCATCCTACTCCTAACAAGTTAGCCCATTTCCATCTTAGATTGCATTATCACTTACCATCAGGTGTGATAGCAGCCAAGAGCCAAACTGTAGTAGATAAAAAAAAACAAGGATCGCGTAACCACCTTAGATTACGCGATAGTGACACGAATTATTGAGTTTTAACAATATGAGCAGTATATATATTACAACTTTTTTATATATTATCATTTAACTACATAGGATATATTTTTTTTTTATTTTTTTAGACGTCACAATATCACAGATTCGCCGCCGGTAAACACATTCTATGCAACGTTTTCTATATCAACTAGTACCCACTTACTCCGTACAGTTACTTCGGAGAGTAGTTCGTAAACTAAATATTACAACGATTCATGTCATGCCAGCATAGTTTCACCATTCGGCCGGTCCTTTCTTAGACGCAAGAAAACCTGTCTGATTGTGTTACAAAGTAAAATATTACAAAGAAAATCTAATAATAATTACAGAGTTCGTTCTATGACCCCAATAAATAATAACTCATAAAATATTTTTAAATATTAAATCAGCGTATTTACCACGATCAAATATGTGAGCTATGATTCGCCGAGTCATTAATTTGAACTCCCGACATAAATGCCTATTTAATTTCAGAACGAACATGTTATTCGAACACCAAAGGAGAACGAAATACGTTAATTGTGTTGGGAAATTGCTACGTATTCAGCGCCTTTTAATTTATTCTTACTAAATGTGTACTATGTGTACACAATTTTATTGGTAAAAGTAAAATACATTTTCACAATTCTTTACTTTTTTGTTTTTCTGGAAGAAAAGACGAAAATTTAAAAAGAAATTGATGGTTAAAATAATTGCATTTTCCAAGTTATAACACTTGAAAAAAGGTAGTAAGTACTCACGCAATAGATTCTGCCTTCTATACCAGAGTCGTAATAGAGGCACTTCACAACCATAAATCATCATCTTTAGTTAATAAGTAATAACAAATTAATTAGCAATCAGAAATTACGACTTTGTAGTTGTAGTCCTACCTAACCTAATGTTAAAATATAAAACTTAATCCGCCGCTCTATGTAGGCCCTCTGTGAAGTGAAAATTACCTTATAACCCTCTTGTGATAGCAAAGAATCGATTAATGACACCCTATTTATCAAATTCATGGGGTTGATTTTGATAAATGAGCTGTTATTAATAAGGATGACACTACGGTATACGTGCTCTGTATATATATTCGATTTTCGGGAGAAATGACAACGTTGAATGAATATAGCTGTAAAGGACAACGCTGCAAAGGAACTCATCAAAGAAACAGTAACCTAATTCTGTAACGCTTTGTCTGTAGCTCGATTATATGATTTTATTATTTATTTTATTTATATGCGCGGCCAGCACACGCACGTGCACACCTCCTCCGCGATCACTGTCACCTGTGACTCTAATAGAGTGTAAGCGTGGCAGATGAGGCGACTGACCTATGAGGCAGTCGAGCACGACCTTGAGCGCGGGGCGGTGTCGTAGCACGCGCTCTAGACGTATGCGCGGCCAGCACACGCGCGTGCACACCTCCTCCGCGATCACTGTCACCTGTGACTCTAAGAGAGTGTAAGCGTGGCAGATGAGGCGACTGACCTATGAGGCAGTCGAGCACGACCTTGAGCGCGGGGCGGTGTCGCAGCACGCGCGCCAGACGTATGCGCGGCCAGCACACGCACGTGCACACCTCCTCCGCGATCACTGTCACCTGTGACTCTAATAGAGTGTAAGCGTGGCAGATGAGGCGACTGACCTATGAGGCAGTCGATCACGACCTTGAGCGCGGGGCGGTGTCGTAGCACGCGCTCCAGACGTATGCGCGGCCAGCACACGCACGTGCACACCTCCTCCGCGATCACTGTCACCTGTGACTCTAACAGAGTGTAAGCGTGGCAGATGAGGCGACTGACCTATGAGGCAGTCGAGCACGACCTTGAGCGCGGGGCGGTGTCGCAGCACGCGCGCCAGACGTATGCGCGGCCAGCACACGCACGTGCACACCTCCTCCGCGATCACTGTCACCTGTAACTCTAATAGAGTGTAAGCGTGGCAGATGAGGCGACTGACCTATGAGGCAGTCGAGCACGACCTTGAGCGCGGGGCGGTGTCGCAGCACGCGCGCCAGACGTATGCGCGGCCAGCACACGCACGTGCACACCTCCTCCGCGATCACTGTCACCTGTGACTCTAACAGAGTGTAAGCATGGCAGATGAGGCGACTGACCTATGAGGCAGTCGAGCACGACCTTGAGCGCGGGGCGGTGTCGTAGCACGCGCTCCAGACGCATGCGCGGCCAGCACACGCACGTGCACACCTCCTCCGCGATCACCGTCACCTGGAACAAACACAAAATGAAAGTACTCCAAAATAATTGCGTTCTGTTCCTTGTCTCATTACTGTATATGAAAACTTCACTCCTTGCTACGCGTATTGGCACCGATTTATAGATTTCTTTAATACTTTCTATACAAATATTATTTTTACTCAAGTATCTCCGTCTGTTTGTTACTTAATCACACCTAAACTACTGAACCGATTTAAATGAAATTTGGTACAGAGATAGTTTAGAGCCTGAGAAAACACATATGCATATTTTTGTTGCAATATCACAAAACAGAATTACTCGCGAAAGGAGACGGATGTCCGCTAGTTGTCTACAATTTCATTTCATCTAACGTGTACTTTAACGGCAGTACTGAGTAGTCATCTGATGGATCTCCGCCCGACCCTTGCATTATTTTTCTTAAATGGAGGAATATTTATCATATTTAAAATATATGGCTAAGACTCAATATTTGACAAACTCGACCCCACGACTTCGTGACCCGAAGCCACTGTGGCTAACCACTGAACCAAGGTATTTATTAGGTTTAATTTACTAGAAATGTTCATATGCTGTGCACAGCTTGAGATCTTTAGCTAATTCGATGAGATACCAATTACTTTCTTTGATAAATCGCCCGTCGCCGACATCATGCATTATTCATGCCTTCCGGGCGGAATTATTTAAGTTAATCGTGTGCAGAATCTCAATGAGGTTTGTCATTACCCCGCACGCGGGTGCTACGCATATTGCTTTTTTATTGGCTTTGATATTAAAGGAAAAACCAAATACTACTAAAGACGGATAAAAACTGACCATGTGTATAACTTCTACGATTTTGAGAAACGGTACCTAATTTTAGTTCTGGCTTAGGTGCGAGTTCGTAGAGTTTGACTACTGAAAGTAGACTGAAATCGCTCGGCAAATTTTAAAAGATTCGGAAAGTTTTCTCAAAATTTTAGTGCAAGTATGGAATAACTCCGTTTGATTGTAATTTAATTTTTTTATATTGATAGTAATGTTTAAACATATGTGTTTTATATGCGAAAGAACGTAATTTTTTATTTTATCTTTCTTTACACTTCATTTTTTGTATCGAAACGCGAGCTTTTCGGATACAAAAGATGGGTCTTTGTGAGGATAGGGATATAATATTGCTTAGTTTAAGAGTTCTTGTGTTCCAAATTCGTTATTATATTGAGCGCATTGTTACAAGGTTTTTAATGTCAATTTTAATTCCACGTTTCAGGAAATGGTTTTAATTATATAAGATTTAATCCCCACTTACTTATAGGGCAAGATAAATAAAATCTTGTAAAGACAGAATAATTATAGCCCTTGGCACACTTCGTGTGACATCATTGTTTATGTCGGTGGTCGCCCACGTTCGTATTTTTGTAGGAACGATTATTGTAGTCGGACTGACTTTTTGTGGGACGTTTGTTGCTCTACCCAATTATATAATACCTCTACCTAATCTCTAACCATTTTCTATTTTCTCCTACAAGTAATCGGTTACCGATTATTATTGGACGTGAGCGAGCTCCTAAATCGTAGCATATTTGAATAGATACTTCTCAGTGCGCCGTCGTGTCTTGGTTTCAACCCGCAGTTGGGCTCAATTTAATAATTTACAATTTCTAAATTTACCCGTTAGGTGTCCACCCGGTTGCCAGATTTTGTCGTAGCTAATTAATGTTTAATATGCTACAGCAAAAATTATACCAGTAATTCCGGCACAATCCAGGTACAAGAAGAAAATACTACTTACACATTTATAATATGAGTATCTAAATAAATAGAAGAGATGAGTATCACTTAAAATATCGGATAAATAACTGTTACCGAAATTCATATTATGTCATTTTTAACCGACGAAAAAAAACGGAGGAGGTTCTCAATTCGACACGTATATTTTTTTTAAATTTTTTTTTATGTATGACCACGCATAACTTTTTACAAAGTTGTCCGAATCTTTTTAAAGGACATACTTCCAAGGTAGTATTGTTAACATGTTAGAATCTGATGATGGTATCCGGGGAAATTTCATATTGTGTAATTTTTTAGGCATATGTATCAAATATGATACATATGACTTAAAAATTTTTAAACAAAACTAAAAAGTAAAAAATAACTGTGTCATTTAGTTGCTTTAATTTACTTAAGCATATCTAGAAGTCGGTGCCAACCAAGGTTTCTACTTTAAGGACGTTACCTAGAACCCACAAACTGCTTTACTACGTAAAATAAATGTTCCTTAAACTTGGCTGGCACCGACTTCATAGATATGCTTAAGTAAATTAAAGCAACTAAATGACACAGTTATTTTTTACTTTTTAGTGCGTTTTGAGTCGGTTCTATTTTTATTTTTAGGCATATGTATCAAATATGATTAGTATGAATAATTTTGCAGAAAAAAAGTAGTAGTAGTAGTAGTAGTAGTTTTTAGTGATTTATTGCCACGTACTCGTAGTATATTATACGGCACTAGTAGCCAAAAGCTACCGATACTTACACAAAAACCGAAATCGCTGCAAGTGTGCCTATACAATTTGAGTTCCTTAAATTTTCCTAGGATATCATCATCACATCCTAACATGTTGATTATTGGAAGTGTGCCCTTTCTAATAAAAAAGGAATTATCAAAATCGAACAACTCTGTAAAAAGTTATGCGTGGTCATAAACAAAAAAAAATATACGTGTCGAATTGAGAACCTCCTCCGTTTTTTTTCGACGGTTAAAAATATAAATACAGATTCAGAAAGATGACTCCGTTGTGTTTAAATACCCCTATTAAACACTACCTATTCTAAACTATTCGCCCAAAAAGATAGTGGTTTGATAATAAATATGAATTTAGAAAAACATTATTATTTTATTACGCCTGGTAGGTACTTTAATATCCCTTTAGCATTACGGATAATATGCGCTTTGGGGTTACCGTAATGGTGATAAAGTGTGACAACCTGGGAAAAAGGATAATATTATTTGAAAATCGCGTGACGTAGCAATGCTTTTGTGTTACCATATTACTTGTTATTATATTCTTAAAATAACTATTTTTTTTATCAGTATTTTTACTTCTTTTTTCTGTAATTGTCTAAACCATTCTAACAAAAACCATTAAAAATTGCTTTCCAATGTATTTAGTACTGGTTTTCTTCCCGGGCAGGTTCTCTAGTGCGGAGACCACTATTTTTTTTAAGTTTATTTTGACATGAAGTCATTTAATTTTTTGTGGAATAATTATCGTATTAAATACAATTTTAAAACTTAGCTTTTAATAAAAATTATAGTTCAAAATACACATCAAACAATAATCTCACCATTGCGCCGAGTGTGTAATATTTTCACTGAGTCATTGAGTTAAAACTTAATGACAATTGGTAAGAAATTAAAGTGTCATCACTCTAAAACAATGTTGCTATTTTACGCAGTGACTTGATAAAAAAAATATTAGGTACTCAGGAGATTTACAATATTACTATTCTAACGTCGGAATACTCAAAGGAAAACTCACAGTTTGTAATAGACACCTGTCAAAAAATCTGACTTGAAACTACTTAAATTTGATTTGCGTTTGAGTATTTAGGCGTTAGTCAACATATATAAGAGTAGTGTACTTTGTTAGTTAAATAAGTTACCTGGAAGACGTCATCTGACTGTTCCCGGTTCGCCTCCCACTCGGGCGAGTCAACGAACTGATAAGGCTGTATGTAATGTAGAAGCGTTTCATCACAACTCACTCGCATCCTACCGAAAGAGAAACATTTATGTTAGCGTTTGAGAAAACATTCAGATGCATTATTTATTATGTTCTACATAAGAGGGCCCGCAGACTACAGACTTTTTATCAGTTTATAGTTTGGTCTATTTGCCAATCAGTATGACGATCGTAATAAGCGCACTTGCAATTATACCATGCAGGCATCTTGCAGGACTGACACTAAGGGTGCTAGTTCGCAGCCGACCGTAGACGACTACAGGAGACGACGTGTCGCAGTGACAATTCTGATTTCCATTTATAGTTCACGTTCAAATAGACGACACTCGATGGCCACGAAAGGTATTTCATAAAAATACGTAAAAACCAGTGGTGTCACTACCACAAAGATGTTCGTAAGCGGCTACGAAGCATCACCCTAATTTATATAAATCCTGGGCTTTCCACACACACACGATTAAATTATGTTGTCGATATTATCCTAATTATATTATAAAGTGAAAGTAAGTAAGTATGAATGGATGGAGGTAAGTTTGTTTTCACGCAAAAACTCCTAAAGGGGTTTGATAAATCTTTGCAATAATACAGCTTATTTTTTTCCGGGTCTCCATTTCGTCAAAAAGAAAAATAATTTTTATTAAAAGTGAAACAAAACTAAAATATAAAATATTATACAGCTTATACATTAGAATAACACATAGGATACTTTTTGAAATTTTGACGGATCCGGAACAAGGCGGGTGAAATAGCAAGCGACCACCAGTTGTCAACATAGATTAAAGACTACTAGATAGAGCCCATAGCGTGTCCACTCGTGAGACAGCAAATCAGCCTTATTGACATGACATGTCAACATTTAAAGTACATCATAAAACGTTATGTTTTAAAATATCGTAAAATATGAAATATTACTTTATATAAGATAGTTTAGTAAACGCATAATACATGAAATTTGCTAAAAAATAACATATCTAAGCTTTAAATCATCAATCAATGAAGTTTATACCTACTTACGTATGAAACGTAATTCCTTCGATTTTCTGTTCGCTGCGACTGTTGCAGCCGAAAATATTACAACCCACCATAGCACGATAACGTTTAAATTAATATCGTAACCAATAAAAACGAACACGCTGAAAGGGACAAAAAATAATCTTGTGTCACTTTCTAATAAAGGCCGAACGAAATAAGTCTGTCACGCTCTTGAACCTACAGCCGCGTTATGACTCCATCTTTAATCTATGGTTGTCAATATGTAAGTTAAGGTTTCCTAAAGGAGTACCATGTCATAAGCCGCAACCCTGCAAAATTATTGTAATATTTCCATAGGGGCAACCTTACTCTATTTATTGTCAATAATTTGAAAATAATATTCGCTGTATGTAGGATGCCTTAGAAATAATACAATTTAAAAGCAAGAAATGTTCGAAATAAAAGATGGCTTTGTATATTTTGAATGAAGTACATGTCTTGTAGTTTGGTTTATTAAACTATACGTCGTAGTTTACGACCTATAAAAGTTGAACTCAGCAAAACTTATAAAGCTTTAACAATACACTCCTAGGAGAGTTAGCTGAAACTTGTACAATTTTGTTTAATCTATAAATTAATAGATTAAACTATAAATTGACGATTTTTGATGGCAGGTTAGACTAGACTAATTAAAGGATTGCTTGATTTTTAGGGTACCGTAACCAAATGGTAAAAAAAGGAATCGTTATAGATTCTTGAAGTCCGTCCGTCTGTAATTTTTTTCTAAACTAGGAAAGGACCGATTTGTTTTTATATAAGGTCGCGCTTGACCACAATTTACCTGATGGGTATTGAAGATGTGGTCTAAATTGGGACGCGCTTGCTTAGAAAATGCCTATTCACTCTTTTTTTAAAGTTAGCCAAGTTACAGGAATAAAGAAAAATTGATCTCGGAAGGCATTCCGTACCATAGCTATGCGTATAATAAATGATGACGCAAAACCCTTTTTACGAGTCCTGGGAACATCAACGACGTAGGGACCGTTAAGTTAAAGCGGGCGAGTATTTTCTCCGTCCTTATCTCTCGAAAGCAAAAATGTCGTCAGTTTTCAACAATGATTTATTTGTTTTCATTTATTTGGATGGCTCAACTATAGCTCATCGTAATGTTCCGTATAAATGTTAAAATAAGCATAACAAATAGCATATTCATAGTTGCGAGTGACGTAACATCTTTGGCATGCATGCATGCTGTACAACATTGTATGTACGATACAAATGGTTGGCACGCCAGCTCAAGCGGCATCAGAATTCTAGACAGCGTCGAACGAACTTGTAACAAAGTAGATTTTGACCGCGAGCCGACTTGCGTGGGTGGAGGAAATTGCTTGCTTTGCCTATTATAAGTAACGTGCAGCGAAATAGCGCTACATCTTCGCGAAGGTTGCATAATTGTTCTTTGCGCCCTCTAGTGTTACACAGCAGAACTGTCTGAACACTGTTCGACAGCTAAATTGGTAACGTGTTTATCATTATTTGCAAATATATCTTGATGTATTTCGTGACCTACCTTTAAAATATCAATAACTATATATTTTATAAAGGAGATGTCAAAAAACTGCCCCAGGATGGTTTTAAATGAAAAACACCTAGAGACCTAACAAAATAAACGAAATAAAATAGCTTTATACTTATAACTTTTAAATATATAAGTAGAAATATTAGAACCACCGGGGTTATAAAATAAACCTAAAAAAGGTATTATTTTTAATTCCTATTGAGTCATAGTTGATATCGACGATTGCATACAAAATGTATAACAAAATGACTTTTCTTCATAACATTTTGTTTTCGGTAGTTAAGATAACACTAAGTATGACATAATAAAACAATTGTTTCACTTTGTGTTCGTTAAATTACCTATAACAATATTTTTTACTAAAATAACTTTTTACGCAGGTATTTTAGGAAGAGTTTATGGTACTGATTATGTAATAACCCCTCTATCTAGGGCCAAATATACTACTACTTTCTCATTATTAAATTAGATAGGATTAGCGACCCAAAAGTAAAAATTTAAATGAGACGCATAAACATTGAATTTTTCCTGGGGCAAACAATGTACGGGCGGTGGGCCATCTCCTTTACTATAAAACAAATTTGAGATATAGTTACTCCATATAACTTTAAACAACGGGTTTAAATAGTAAAAGGCACGATAGGGTACCTATAGTCGGGAATATCATACTTTTTATGCTACTTTTGGTCTCGATTTTTACCTATTACTAGATTATATAAATGTAACTTGTATGTAAAACTTTGATTGTTACGAGTATATAGGAATTCTAAATAACTCTATAAAAATATATAACGTAGATAATACTTACTACTACTAAGTAAATCTAAAACTACGTATTTACAGGATAATAACAATTTATGTGTATCCAACATAACTACGTGTAATAAATACCAAATGATAGTCGTACACTTCGGTAGTACGTAGGAGGGTATTCCCTAGCGGCGAGGTTGAACTGATGCGAGTGGTTTATCCAAATGTATCTACTCGTACATTAAAGATATTGACCAAGCCTTTCCTTAAATGATAGCTGTGTATGACCAAACCATTCAAGATAGAACCACTATGCAAACCTAGATCTAATAATCTAGAGTCATTTGTTTTCTATGCTAAGTTATTATTTTCCACAAAATTGCAGTGCACCGTTATAAATACATTATGGTCTATTTTCCAGTTATAAGATCTAAGAATAACATTTATTACGAATTAACGAGTATATTAAACAACGTTAAAAATTACAGACAGTAACAGAGTTCGTTGACCTCGGATCAACAATAACAAATAATGGCTCATGTGAACCCGACGTCCGCAGAAGGATCGGAATGGCCAAGAGTGTCTCAAATCCATAAAACATGGAAAGAAAAATCTCTAAAAACAAAGATGAGACTAGGAAGAGCACTGGTCTTCTCCATTTTCTTGTGCTGGAGCTGCATGGAGCTGAAACCTGGACCTTAATATCCGCAGATTGCAAACGGATTGACACTTTTGAAATGCGGTGCTGGAGAAAAATGCTCTGGATCCCGTAGACAGCACGGACCAACGCATTTATTCTGACTAAACTTAAAGATAAAAAAGGCTAAAACTATTTGACTGAAGCGAATCTTGGAGTACTTCGGACACATTGCCAGGGAACAAGATAATCTCGAGAAACTAATAGTTAAAGGCCGCGTGGCCGCAGCCTCATGCGTTGGTCTGGTCAGATCCGCACCACACTCGACACCACGGTCTACGATACTCTTCGGACAGCAGAGGATAGAGCAAAGTGGCGTCACATCTCAAATAGAATCAAAGATGGAGGTGGTCACGACCTTCATCAATGAGGAAAACGACTAAAGGAGGGAGGAAACAACGTAGAAAATGTTTTCCAAATACCTACCAGATTCAATTTATTAATATTGTAGTCTGTAAATTAATTAGAATCTTAATAATAAGGCAATAGAAGCGGCGTCTACGTAATCCCTTTAACTAGCCGTATTTTTAATTAACTACCGACGCCTTTATAAGTTATAGACATGTCTGTCTGTTTCTGACAAGGTATTTATTATATGATTGAGATGGTGCTTAGCTCTTAATTATTTACGACGACCAAACATCCTTCATTCTTTTATCTTACCTCAAATCGTGTGTGTCTTGAGTACATTACACCATTAGTTCATTTGCCTTATTACTAAGGTTTTCATACAAAGTCAAAGTGAATACATACTTTCCCTTCAATATAATTGATAATCTTTCGTCAGCCGGCGTCACTTCCTCGACGGCGTACGCCTCCCCCGGCTCTAATCTGATGACTCTCGCTTCTCGCGTTAGCTCCTGAAAGTGCTTCTTATTCACTTTCAGAGGCTTGAACAGTTTCAGGTACAAATCTGTCAGCTCTAATGACAACGCCGGTGGAAGAAACCTGAGGAATTGTAGTTTAAAACAGATCACGAAACGAGAGATGCTTAAAACTACTTAAAACCCTGAAATCTACGTTATGTTATCCTATTTGCATGACTAAGTTAAACGTGTAAAATCTAAAGCAGTATTAACTATCTAAATGGGACGTACAGTAGAAAATCTACTCTAGAATAGAATAATTATACATACTAAAATGCTAAATTTAAAAACTAGTTTAGGGTCGCCCAGTCTGATATGCTATAATGTATTTAAAATAACACTAACGTTATAAGAATCTAATATCATACATATTAAAAGAGAAAGTTTAGTGGACATATCATAGGTCTCCTAGGTTAACGTCGCCACTCAACATGCTGTATTTAAGTAGTTACCTTATGATTAAGAAGACAGTGTGTATAGAGTTGACCAGCACAAGCGCCAGACTCCAGGCTAGCACATCCGGGGCACAGACCTCGGCCCCTGCCCACATGCCCATGAGAACCGCGCCTGCAGCTATCAACGCTCGTAGCACCAGTATACTTTGCTTGAAACTCTTGGGCGCCAGGAATGCTATTGCGAAGCAGAGGTTTGCAGCCTAGAGAATCGAAAAATATGCTTTAATAGTATTACGAGACAGAACTTTGACAGACATTTTAAACACAGTTGGATACAGAAGGCAGTAGTTCTTGTAATAGCATGTATTGTTAGGATGTTCCTCACTCAGCAGCCCTGAGCATCGTTGCTTGAGCTGTCTAAAGATCCGCAAGCAGGTTTTTTTTTGTTAATTAATTTTAAAATTTATTAATTTTAAGTCTTTTAGGAAGACAGACAGACAAGACAAAGGAATTTATTGTGTATGATGTGCTTTTGGAATGTTCTAAAAATCATATTGCTGATTGCCAGACATTTATCTTTGTGGGTTCCCTTTCCTAGAGACCCTGAGAGTTTAGTCTTTAACGGTGTTAAGAAGATTAGCAATGGTAGGATTAAAGGCTGACCAACTTTTAGCTTGAGCTTTATTTAATCTTTCAGCAAAACGACGGAGGTCTTGCATTTTAGTACTCTTATTGTTAATTAATCAGTTAAATCTATTTTTATACCACAAAAAATCAAAAAATTACAAAAGGGTTTATAAAAGAAAATATACTTAAGAAGAATCAGTGAACTTTAATGTTGTAACATTGAAAAATTACCGTAACTGAGCAAGTAGTTAAGTTTTTAAAAATAAGAGAAAGAAAAACTTGCTAAGTTTATAAGTTTCACCGAAGACTGCAATGCTTAGCAAAGTAACGTTACTTAATCGGTTCTATACCTGTCGGCATCGCTTTACCGACTTACTACCTACTTCTTTTGTTTGACAAACAAAAACTTGTTATCACAGCTTCCCGACTACGCGTTCAGTCTGTAAAATTATGCAAGTAAAGCTTTTTGCACGTTTTGTATGTTTGAGATTTTGTCGGCAAATAAATGCAGACAACTTTCTGAGCTACAAATAGTTATATTGCACTTAGACAACGGTATGAACATATGTAGATTGACAAAGAACAGTAAAAGTAAGAAATAAGCAAAATAAATTTCGACCACCAATGATATTTTCAGGCAATGTAATGCTAGACGAATGCATGTTGCTTCCACTTGCACTGTAAAAACTTATCAGATCTCATGAACGCTACTATTCTATGTGCCCTTACCTATCACAAATGCAAAATTTTATATTACCTATCACTTTTATAATAGATAGTATAGAGAATTTTGCAGTCATAAGTTTTCTAGAAATCCTTCAATTTTGTCAAAATGTCGTAGAATTAGATTAAAATGATGTAAATTAAGTTTTAGAAAAGAGGTAGAAGAACTACCAAAACACACTACGTTTATGGATTCAGCTGATCTCGATTTTCTATCGAACAATATAAATAAGATAGAAAGACATTCGGTTCTGTGTGCGGCCACCCAGACGCGGTACACAAAACATTAGACGCTCCTTTATTTCAGGTGAACTCAAGCAACCATTGACTATTTTTAAAAAGATATCTGTGTCTAACATTTTATTCTTAGATTTAACTTATTTTATCGACAGAGTGAATCTTTCGAGTTCAACTCACGACATTTTTGTTATCGTTGAAAGCTAGATGGAAAACCAACCGCTTACGTAATACGTACCTATAATTTTAGTTATTATTATCATCCTTATGACATTAATATGCAAACATTTGCTTTAAGTGTAATACCATCAACTCATTATTGTGACACCAATATTTTCTCCTAGGTTAACAGTCTGAACTCAAACCCTGGTAGAATATCCTGGTTATAAAGCTCGCATTTTGTCTTACCCATTCTTAACTCAGCCTAATAGCGGTGGTAAGGAACTATTGGGTGTATTTAATGTCTCTAAATACACCCAATAGTTCCTTTCCATACATTTATTTTTGTTTTTGTTTTAATTAAGTTTGGTAAGTTTAGTATTGCAACTTTTTGGCAACGCTTGTTTGTGCACTACAGCCATTCTTGCTTCTGCCGCCAAGCAGCATTGCTGTAATTGGGTTTGAAGGGCGTGATGCCACTATAATTACAGGCACATGATGACACGAGACTTAACACCTATGTATTTCTTAGGTACCTACGAGTAGGGGCGGATCTGTCAGTTTTGTTCTTTGCATTGTTTCCATTTTACAAATGCGTGACCAGCAGTAATGCGACATGGATGCTTGTCATGGATGGCTAAAAAAATTTGGGGTGATGGAAAAAGTTCAGCTTTAAAAAAGTTAGAGTGTTACCTGAAAGAGATCTTGCTGCGCGCTGGACCACTTGGCGCAGAACCAGTGGTTGTCGTGCTCGTCGCTGGAGTTGCTCAGCAGCACGTAGTCCGCGTCCAGGCTGGAGTTGACGCGCGCGAGCGACAGGTTGTAGGCCAGCGTGGCGTTGAGCCAGGGCGCGGCGGTCGCCGGCGCGGGGGCGACGGGCGCCATGCCGCGCTCGCGCCCCGCCGCCCGCGCGCCGCCGCCGCCGCCCGCGCCCTCTCCGCGCCCTTTGGCCGCGCTCGCGCTCGCGCGCCGCTCCGACGCGAGACGATTCAGTTGGGCTCGCGCTTTCAGTATTACCACCTCCATTACCACTCCCGGCCCCCGGCGCGCCCGCCACGTGCCACCTGCGACTCCACCCTAGCTGCAACAAAGTGATGAAGACTTTACTCAAATGTACTTTTAACTTTACGTGTTCGAAGCCGACTTCAGACAGCAGCAGCCGCGACAGTACCTACCTTCCGAGGCTAGCAACACGTGTATTTCATAGAAAAACATAAAAACCAGTAGTGTTGTTGGCACATTTCGTAATTTGTTGTTGTTTTGTTTTGTCTGCTATGAGCTATGAACTCGTACCTTAAAGACAGCAAACTACCATTATCATTACATCGTCCACTTTTCTTATTTTCAAATTCTTTATTACAAACTTATTATTATCACTACAGAGGAATACTACTTAATTTCCCTAAATATAATTTTCAAACTAGTCGCTATCGTATTGTTATCGTATTACCAAAATATCTAAAGCTGCTCAAATGTTAAATAGTTCGTAACAAAAGCCTTTAATTTAATCTGTCGGTAGCCACTAGCCAGGCGAACGTAATCTCAACACGAACTGTATAAGCCGCCCATGTGAGACGATTAAAAGTCACGAATACCACACAATTTTCACATGCATTTTCGTTCAAAGGAAACCTGTGACACCAGACTTGGTGACGTTTAGCTTAACTCCACTGAAAAGGTCATCGAAACGTAAAGAAAATAAAATGTACAACATTCACTTATATATTCTAACTTGGCAACTTCAATATTATGTACTTTAAACCTTCTCAATTTTTAATACCATTCTAGCGCGAATCAGAAAATAACAGCACCGAATACCTAAATGATGGACAAACAAAGTCGGGTTTGTTAGTTTCAATGGTGTTACATTTATAACTTGAGCACGACTGGACCAATTTTGATTGATTTTTGATATTCTGTTAGAATTTTTTTTTGCTCTGAATAGTAGAATAACTATCAAAATGTCCATAAATTTATTTAAAAAAAATCCTACATGAACGTGATCTACGCAGGTGAAACCTCAAAGCACAGATAGTTATTATAAAAAAGTGTAAAAAGTAAAAATATATATGACATCAATACGATATTTCTTGGCACAAATTTGGTCAAATCTAATTCATCTTAACTTTCCAAACTACCCCTATATGACAGCGACAGTATCTCTTTTTTTGGTTGCAATTTTCTTGAACTTAAATCCCGTCTTGTTGTCTTGTTGGCATTCCTGCAAGCCTTTAGAAACAGAAGAATGTATTTGTTATCAATCCATAACAGTATTAATTCTGTGAACACGACTGTTACGTGTTGTGTGAAAGTTCCTTCCTTGACTGCTATTATGCCGAAATACTACCGAAATAGACAGTAAATCCCTTGACAATACAGCCTTGACGGTTGAGTTGAATATGGTCACATAAATCCTCTAAAGTTAGCAACCCTACGCCAATTTTGGATGAGTGAAACGAAAAATACTTTTTAAGAATACATTCTATACTACTAATAATGTTAATATACTCCTTTTAGTCCTTTTAGTATATCGAGTTAACGTGACAAATAAAGTTTTTAAAAATCCTTTTTAACCAAAAAATTAAAAACAAACAGATACGATGCACACGTAAGGCTCTCGTGAAATCGTAAAATATCTATTTGTTTTAGAAGATTTCTGCAGGTCAGCTATTTCTAAGTAACTAACTTTAAGTCTGGCCTTAACTTCAATGCAGGATTTTTTTGTAAATGTGCATAGTATAGGATTTTTGCACATTTTTTACTGAAGGACTGATAATTTTCTTAAATTCTCTTGCCTATTCGCCGGTCGCCACAATTTGAGCGCTTTAGTTCAAGCGACGTTTACGAGCACAATGGGTTTTAAATTAAAAGTTTGACCACAATTTCAAGTAACCAAAACGTTTTTACAATCAGCATAAAAAGGTCTAGATAATACGAACCACTGCAAGCCGGCAACAAACGATAAACGGAAGAATGAATCATTCATGAAAGCACAATGCAAAAATAGTTTTGGAGGCAACTCGAATTTTCTTTTAGACCCTACATAATGATTCTGGAAAAGTAAATTTCCGAAAAGACTTTTCATTACAAAGGCTCGTAGACGTAGACAAGTAGGTAGTTATGTTACCTATTTGAATTCCCAATGTTTTGATGGAATTCTTGTAGTTGAAATCACAGAAAAAAGGCAACGCTAGCTGGCGTTCGTTGCTAAAACTATGATGGAAATCAGTGAAAGGATTGTCTTTTGCGGGGACATACAACACTTTGCTACCCGAAGGCAAAGATAGATCCACCAAAACTACGTTTGTTCTCTGCTTACTTCACAATAAAGTATTTAGAATAAAATACATATTCCTAGTGATTCTTGTTTTTCTCTTTACAGTATAGTAGTTCTAAACAGTCGGTTTTACTTTTACACTAATATTTTTCTATAATATGTAATATGATATTGGGTATAGAACCTAAAACCTAACTCGTAAGTTATTGTCGAAGTCGATTAAATATTAATGTTTGATATAGGAGATTAGATAAGATGTTCCTTATTCAGGTCACGATCGTGACAACTTTTGACGATTATTTACTTATTTTACGTTCTTCCTAAGGATAAATATACGTTAGGTATGGTTCAATCACGTTAAAAGTGAACGTTAAAGGATTTTTAGCGTTTTATAATTCTAATGTAGAATTTATAATAATATGTACCCATTTACGTAGACTGCCGAATGGATTGAAACCAATCTCTAATCTGTGTTGAAATGTTATTTATTAGAGAGTCACAATGATAATAGTCAATGTTTTGATGATTATGTTTCTTATAATAACGATTCTTATTCTAAAAGTACATAATATGTATGGTACATAGCAGTCAAAAGCAATTTCACTCGCGTATATTCCGTAGGAATATTAGGATATCAATGGGTATAACTCTATCATATTAAAAGTATATTGTCATAGCAAAGCTGTTATATAGTGATATACTGATTTTTAAAGAAATACAAATAGATACTTCAGCTGTATTTATTTGTATAGTTGTAACAAGCACTAAAGTTAAGCGCGGCAGTTTATCGCAGCCGACGTCGAGTAAGCGATTGGTAAAAGCTTGCAAATTACAAACCCTGATGTAGGGCGATAGATAGAGAGTAGAGACGGGACGCGTTCGATAATGGAACTTACGATGAGGGTCCGGTTTATGTCTTTTGACGTGAATAATATGTCTTTAAAATTGCTTCCATAGTGGGAGGATTACAGTTTTGTGTTGCAGCTATCATCGTCAACGTCAACGAAGTTCCTCTGCCGGACATAGGATGCTTGTAGGGACTTCCAAATAGAGTTGTTATATATCTGTCATTTCCAAACAAACTTTAATTGCCAGCACTGAAGCAATAGAAACCAACCAACCAACCAACCAACCTGTTGTTGCCATTGAATAGAAAAAGTAACCAAGTATTAGTTACGTTAAATTGACGCATCGGTCGCGGCTTACAGAAAAGTGCCACCTTTTTTAATATAAAATAGGCTCTATCTTGACCATGGTCTCATCTACCATTAGGTGAGGCCGCGGTCAAGCATGAGCCTCGAGTAACTTTAGAGTGGCTGAAGTTTAAACGCGCTTGGCTTAAAGATGTCTATTTTCTTTAAACATGTATATACCGTAAGAATTAGACACACTTCAAAGGACTTTAGGAGAAATCCACTTAGTACTTATAGGACGTAGGGTGTGCAATCAAGACGCAACATTCTTTTTATACGGGTTAGGGTCAATGACACAAAGGTCAAATCCTCCCGGTGTCTTGTAGTGCGACGTCTGTATTACGTAATTGCATAAATTGTGAGTAAACTATTTGAAGTAAACACATATCCCCAGCACGTTGCTATTACATCACTAAATATTCCCAAACGTGCGTTGCAAGTTAAATATTTACAGAACCTGACTAAGTAACTGGAATTTACAATGTACGAGTGTATTATTCCCTGCCTCATCATTGTAACTAATTTGACTTCAGTTAAAGCGTTTACCGGAATATTACGCACATAGATTAGACATTGGTTTCGCTCTGCTCAATAGCAGAAGACGTATCATTAATCTATGATTACACATTTTTTAATATCGTTCATACATAATCAAGACAATATGATAACTGCCTCTTTGGACCAAGTGCTTTCCATAAAATTCTCAGCCACAAATTGATGGTGTTAGAACCTCGTGTCCAGGCAAAAGCAGACCGATTCCGTGGTCATTATCACTAACATCTGATAGTGGTGGTTACTTAAATAAATCTTCAGTGAAGTCAACACACACTGAAGACGAAAGTCTTCGAATAGTGTGTGTTGCCAGTGATAAAATATGGATCTGAAACATGGCCGTATAGTCAGACAGCGTGCTGTGGAGAGAGTTACGCTCGATGTATTTTTGCTGATCGAATGAGAAATGAGAAGATCCTCAATATTAAAATTACCGACGTAGCTAAATGAGTCACAAACCTGAAGTGGCAATGGGCGGGACACGTACTTCAAAGAGCTGTTGTACTTTGGCGTCGCAAGGTGCTGGAATTGGGACCTCGCACCGGCAAACGCAGTGATGGTTGACCCTCCACTAGGTGGACTGGCAACATCAAACGGGGAGCCGTTGGATGCAGTTGGCTCAAGACCTTGTTATCTGGAAGTTAGTTCTCTATGTGTGTTCTATCGTCTCTACAGTGGCGAGTGTTCTTAGGAGCTGTTTGAACTGATACCGCCATCTGTCTTTTCGCAGCGGAGCTTGCGTCATAGAGACCAATTCCATCTTCACCATCTTGATGGTTGGTCATCTACGACATCAAGATTCTCCAGAACTTTTCTTCCACGAACATGTAAATTGTGGAATCAACTTCCCGCCTGGGGTTTTCCTGGGAATTTTAATATGGGGGTATTTAAGGGGTGTCTCAACTCTTTCCTCAAAGGCCGGCAACGCACTAGCAATGCCTCTGTTGTTGCAAATGTTTATGGGCGGCGGTAATCGCTTAACATCAGGCGACCCGCATGCTCGTTTGCCCGCTTTATTTTCGATAAAAAAAAAAGTCCTTGCAAGAAGTCTATGTCCAGCAGTGGACGTATATGAGCTGATAATAATGATGATGAGTGGTCGTTACAAGAATAATCATCATCCAATAGAGTAGCGTGGTGTGTCTAAGCCTCTTCTACCAAGAGTGAGGCCTGTTACTGTAGTGATTCGCTAAAACATAGGTCAAAGAGTTTTCGAACAGAAACACTACATATACGTAGCTTGAATGTGAATGATGTCTATTTTGTAAGAAAACATGCACCATTGCACGGCACGGCAATTTATTGCACGCAGACTCGAAGCAAGCGTAGTAAAACCTTGGAAAGGCAGACCTCAATGTGTGGGGATAGAGATGTGACACTTATGTCGATACACAAGCATAATATGAGCCATACGTTACAAACTGATTTCCATATTAGTTTACTAATTTTATAAAGTAAACTAGCTGACCCGGCAAACGTTGTTTTGCATTAAAAATTAAAAAAAAAATTAGATGAAAATTAGACAGTAGTCGATTCTCAGACCTGCTGAATAAATAATACATAATTTAGTAAAAATCGGTTAAGCCGTTTTGGAGGAGTACGGTAACTAACATTGTGACAGGGAAATTTTATATATTAGACTTGCTGACCCGGCAAACGTTGTTTTGCATCGAAAATTAAAAAAAAATTAGATGAAAATAAGATAGTAGCCGATTCTCAGACCTGCTGAATACGCATACAAAATTTAGTAAAAATCGGTTAAGCCGTTTTGGAGGAGTACGGTAACTAACATTATGACAGGGAAATTTTATATATTAGATTAGTCCTTTTATAAAAATATACCAGAATCCATTTCGATGACTTTTGCTAAAAAGGTCAATGTTATTTTGGTCGCAATTTTACTCTAGGGTGAAACACAGATTGTTTTGCAGCTTTGGTTATCGGGAAATTATTGGAAGGATATTCCCATTAGTATCTGCTCCGATTATTGTAAGTTATGTGTATGTAGGTACTTATTGCTACAATTATGTATGCCATTAAAAAGCTTTAGGGGAGCTTTATTGTTTTATCGTTAACTAATTAGAATTATTATTATAAAAACAAAAACCCAACTGCTTAGAAGTCAAGAACTGAAAAAAGAAAAACAAGGATCACTACATCTATATAAAATTCTAAATACTTTATGGTGCTACAGGCGTGGACAAAATACTTTACTACCTGGGAAAGAAAAATCTTCCAAAACTACGTTTTTCCCCAACAAAAAAAAACTTGTTTTTTTTTTCAGTTCTTGACTTCTAAGCAGTCGGGTTTTTTGTTTTTATAATAATAATTTTTTTGAGACTTTTTAATTTTATTTTGTGGTATAGAAATGAGACGGTACACTTGGTGTACTTTTTGTCATTTTTTGTTAAAACCGTAATATAAACATGATATGATATTTATATTTTTGAAATGGTCTTTTTACGAGCTTTCATTTGATACCCATATTGCTAAGATAAAAGAAAAAAATACACACATCCCCCCTTTTTTCCCCCATTTACAGCCGGCATTTTGAAAATTTATATAGCCTATGTCACTACCACAATTTTACTTACTTTTTACTTAATACATACATACATACATACATACATACATACATACATACATTCATACATACGTACATACTTACATACATACATACATACATACATACATACATACATACATACATACATACATACATACATACATACATACGCTCGAAAAACATTACCCTCCTTCTGACGCAGTCGGGTAAAAAGACAATTACATTATATCTACTACTTAAATAAGTTGTGAGAATTGTTTTATTTAAAATATTATTATACAGTTATTTAGTACATTTATTTCAGTAATCATACAAAATGTTAATAAACAAACAATGCTGCGTGTTGTGCAACCGGACGTTTTAGTACATGCTATAAAGTCTCTACTTTGTTGTCAAAGTGTCTACTTTGTTAAGAATGTCATACGAATAAAAATTTTTAAATAAAAATAGAACCGACTCAAAACGCACTAAAAAGTAAAAAATAACTGTGTCATTTAGTTGCTTTAAATTACTTAAGCATATCTAGGAGTCGGTGCCAGCCAAGGTTTCTACTTTAAGGACGTTACCTAGAACCCACAAACTGCTTTACTACGTAAAATAAAGGTTCCCTAAACTTGGCTGGCACAGACTTCATAGATATGCTTAAGTAATTTAAAGCAACTAAATGACACAGTTATTTTTTACTTTTTAGTGCGTTTTGAGTCGGTTCTATTTTTATTTAAAAATTTTTATTATTTAAAAATTTTTATTTCTTACTTTTTAGTGATTTATCGCCACGTATCGTACTCGTACTATACTTTCATAGTATATTATATGCCACTAGTAGCCAAAAAGCTACCGATACCGAGACAAAAACCGAAATCGCTGTAAGCGTGCCTCCAAAATTTGAAGAGTTCCTTCAATTTCCCCAGGATATCCTCATCAGATCCCAACATGATGACAATGGGACCACCTTGGAAGTATGCCCTTTCTAATAAAAAAAAGAATTATCAAAATCGGACAACTCTGTAAAAAGTTATGCGTGGTAATACATAAAAAAAAAAAAATATACGTGTCGAATTGAGAACCTCCTCCGTTTTTTTTTCGTCGGTTAAAAAGTGGCAACTTCAACATCATTATGATCATCATCATCAGCTATGAAGTAAATATGTTTAAAAAATCCATGTATAGAGATTTCAATTTCAATTGTAATTGCTTAGCCAACTTTAAAGTTTTTGGCTGGTGGGAGGCTTTCGCTGTGGCTAGTTACCAACCTACCGTCAAAGACGTACTGCCAAGCGATTTAGCGTTCGTATAGAAACCCAAGGGGGTGTGGATTTCATCCTCCTCCTTACAAGTTAGCCCGCTTCCATCTTAGAATGCATCATCATTTAACATGAGGTCTGATAGCAGTCATGGGCCAGCTTGCAGTAAATAAAAAAATTGGTTGTCTGTAAAGTCGGTTTACTGACAATAGTTGAACGTAACAACGTCTTAAGAAAATTTGACACCACATTCACTTTGCACTGCACTTGATACTCGATCAAAACATGTAAATGTACTATTGTATAGCAGCTGTCCACGCAGACGCATCGCCCACTCAAGTAGGAGAGAGACGGATGTCGAACGCTGTCGAACGCAAAGGCCGATTGTGCTTCTTTGTCGCTCGTTCCGCGCTCTCGCTTGCACTTCAAGCCTTACATGGAACGCCTCAAAGCGAGGTAACGCCGCATGAGTCATGTTTTTTTGTGCGTGCAGCCTTATAGGCTCTATCGAATTATAAGACGTTGTCACGTCAAAAAATACTTTATAGTATAATAACTATAAATTCATCAACTACAAGTGTAATTGGAACATTGCTATTAGTCATTCACTCCATCTTACCTACTTATTATTTTACGGTCAATAATTATAGCACTGGCTCTTGTACTATCAGGAAAATGTAGTTTATAGGGGCACATTAAGCGCGGCAATTCATCGTAAACAGACGTATCACGTACGAGTAGGTAGTAGGTACAGTGAACGATAGGCAAAGCGAATTATAAACCCCGGCGGGTACCGACTACCGATATAGCCGCGGATAATAGTGAAGCTTGGTTTTCCACCTATGATTGCAAAACGGAATATGCATGTGATCCATATTAAGAGCAGTTATTTTTATTCGTTATTGATATGAATTTATATCTATATTTAAGCATCGTCTCAAGAAATTCTATCTATCGTTAAATATTTAGTATAATATATATATATATATATATTATATATATGTATGGAGTGTATATAATATGTATTTATGTTTGTGAGATTATAGGGGTTGCCTGTAAAAGATTGCTCCAAGCATTAAGGCCGCCTTTGCATGCATTCATGTTTGTTGTTTTATTTTATTTTTTGTTTACTGTGTGTATGTCTATGTATTGTGTGCAATGAAGATTTTCTTCTTCTTCTTCTATATCTATCATATCGTCGTCATCATTTATCAGCCTATTAACAGCACTACATGGCCAGGTCTCCCTCCTTATAGGAGAGGGGATGTGGAGCATGGACACACCACTCTGCTCCAATGCGCGTTGGTGCGCTTAGGGTGATAATGTTTCATTTATTAACGATCGCTATCAGATGTTGATGTTGGTAATGACCGGGACCGAAGGTTTAACGTGCTCTCAGAGGCACGGGAGTGTAGCGGCACCAACTTCCCAGGCTTGGAATTAACTGAAAATTTCATAGAAGAATGTAAAACTCAGAATTATTCCGTTGATATCATCTACCAAGAATATCACGTACCATGGACTTGAATCCAGGACTTAGGTTAACCACTAGTGACTAGATCAACGAGGCTGTCTCGAGGTTGTCAATAGGCTAATAATGATTATGAATTTATAATTTGAACCTGACGGTAGATTTATTGTGGAGAACAACCTTAGCAGATGCTGCCGTGTTCATCGATTATTATTTGTATATTAATATGTTCGAACCTGCCTCGTTGGTCTGACTGCCTCGTTGACTAGGCTATCTAGCTTCGATCACGAGGTCCCGGGTTCGGATCCTGGGTCGGGTCACGGAATAATTTTTACTTTTCATCCTTCTATGAAATTCTCAGTACATTCCAAGCCCGGAGTCGGGAAGTTGATGGTGTTACACCCCGTGCCTTGGAGAGCATGTTAAGCTGTCGGTCCCGGTCACTATCATCAACATCTGATAGTGATAGTTAATAAACGAAGCAATATCAACCTTAGTCCGCCAACAGGCATGGGAGCAGCGTGGTGGGTCTACGCTCCATATGCCTCTCCTATAAGGAGGGAGGCCTGGCCCTGTAGTGGGCTGGGGTTAGTAGGCTGATAAATGATGAAGACGATATGATAGATATTGATATAAATTCATACCAATAACGAATAAAAATAACTGCTCTTAATATGGATCACATGCATATTCCGTTTTGTAATCATAGGTTGTTCCGAGACATTTTTTAATTTGACCATGAGTGAAATGTTCTCAGTAACTAAATCTGTAACTTATAGCAAAGTAGACGCGACAAATTATTAACGCAAATAAAATAGAGCCGCGATAAGCCTAGCTGCCGTGCCGTATTATATAATTGCATGAAGTGTGTTAGTTGCCAGTTTCAAGAAAATTCAATACAATTTCTATTACACAACTTAAAATAGAAAGTCCGCAAATGTTGAACTAGTCGACATGAAACTCCCACCGAAAACGTAAGTTTTATTTGCCTTCTGAATCTAATTAAAACTCTGTAATCTAATTGGCCTTCTAGATTTTTCCGTAATTTGGTGCCGTTCAAAAAAAGTTTTTTTTTAAACTTGAGGTCTATCTTTGAAATATGACCAATTAGTGGACGCTCGCGTAGTTCTCGTCCCGTGGGAATTTCAGGATAAATGTGGTCTATGTGTTGTTCTGATATGTAAGCTATATTATTGTGAACTTTCATCAAAATCGATTCAGGAGTTTTGCGTGAAAGTGTAACAAACATCCATCCATACATATAAACTTTGACTTTCATAATATTAGTAAGGATATTCCTATTCCCTTCCAAATGTCTGAAAACATGTGACAGTACGACAATATAGCAACGTACGAGTTCGAACTTGAGACCATTCGCGTTTGAGAATGAGGATGTTTTTTTTTATTGACTACAAGTTAGCCCTTGACTGCTATCTCACCTGATGTTAAGTGATGATGCAATTTAAGATGGAAGCAGGCTAATTTGTTAGGAGTAGGATGAAATCCACACCCCTTTCGGTTTCTACACGACATCGTACCGGAACGCTAAATCGCTTGGCGGTACGTCTTTGTCGGTAGGGTGGTAACTAGCAACGGCGAAAGCCTCCCACCAGTCAGACCAAGACAAATTTAGAAAAATCTCAATCTGCCTCGCCGGGAATCGAACCCAGGACCACTGTCTTATAAATCCACCGCGCATACCACTGCGCCACGGAGGTCGTCAAAATGTGATCGAGTTGGACTCAAAGCCGAAAGGTTTGATCTAGTACCCAGTTGTTAGCATAAGGTATTTGCTAAGTTGAAGAAAAAAGGGGAATATAAATAAGGTTTAAAATGTCAAGTCTAAGTTTCATCTGGAAAATAAATAAAAATAAAAAAATTAATAATTTCCATTTGGCATATAAATAAAAAATGTTCTAAACGAATTAATTCCATTTCTATTCTATTCCGAAAAATGCTAAATCGTGTGAGTAACACAAAAAAACTGTTGCCGTGTATTTGAAATTTAAATAGGGCCTAAATTTAATTCTAGAGCATTTAACAATTGACCTACTAAAAGAATTCTATTTTAGCTTTTTTGCACACTTTTCGAATTTTCTACCAGTATAGGTACACGATAAATTGCCAAGATTTAGTGTCGTAATAAATACGTACATTAATACCGCCTTGTTAAAATGTTCGCGCGACGCTGTAAAAACTGATCCGTTAACGAGCGTTCGCTCCGATACCTATATGCTCAGATATATAACTTATGTCTATATATTCCTAAGGGGCGTGCAGCCTGAAAGCGTTTAGGCGTTCAAGTTCTACATTATCTATAATATATGTAACTTTATAACACCGCGCAGTCAGCAGGCACCGCGCTCTGGCCACAGGATATCTATTATGTATGTATTTTGTGCTAGAACTCAAAACGCTTCGAGCGGCTTCTGTCTACGCGAGCTGTACCAGCAGATGTCACACCTGACGTAAAGCGTTTATTACAGAGCAAACCTTTGCATGTATCAAAAATCAAAATTCGTTTATTTAATGAAGGCTAACTTAACAAGCATAGATTAAAGACAATTAGATAGAGCCCATAGCGTGTCCACTCGTGAGACAGCAAATCAGCCTTATTGACATGACATGTCAACATTTAAAGTACATCATAAAACGTTATGTTTTTAAATATCGTAAAATACGAAATATTACTTTATATAAGATAGTTTAGTAAACGCATAATACATGAAATTTGCTAAAAAATAACATATCTAAGCTTTAAATCATCAATCAATGAAGTTTATGCCTACTTACGTATGAAACGTAATTCCTTCGATTTTCTGTTCGCTGCGACTGTTGCAGCCGAAAATATTACAACCCACCATAGCACGATAACGTTTAAATTAATATCGTAACCGCAAAGTTATATTATTTATCAGCAAATTTAATAAAAAGCTAATAATTTCTCAGATATGTCCCTTACTTGTCACAAACTCCACTCTTGACAAACAATAAAAACGAACACGCTGAAAGGGACAAAAAATAATCTTGTGTCACTTTCTAATAAAGGCCGAATGAAATAAGTCTGTCACGCTCTTGAACCTACAGCCGCGTTATGACTCCATCTAGTAGTCTTTAATCTATGTTAACAAGCATTT
Source organism: Mycalesis mineus (assembly GCA_034621355.1). Classification (NCBI taxonomy): domain Eukaryota; kingdom Metazoa; phylum Arthropoda; class Insecta; order Lepidoptera; family Nymphalidae; genus Mycalesis; species Mycalesis mineus. The sequence continues at coordinate 10,575,403 of CM067887.1, read as the reverse complement.
TTGAAATGTCAACTTCATTATTTTGAGATGAGTTTAGAGTGATAATATTTTTAGTCTTGTAACGAAGACTGTCAAGTGTAGATGATGATGTCAGTGACCGAGGGTTTAACGTGTTGTTATTGGCACGCCAGTAGCATGAAATACCCAATTCCTCGTTAGGTATTTTTACTGACAATTTTTTGGAAGAAAGAAAAGCTTAATATTTTATAGGATTAACCCAGGACATAGTAATCCGAAGTCACATAGAATAACCACTGGACTAATGGAGTAGTTAAAAGCAATAGACATAATATGAGAAAACTGAAAAATCTACTCGCATAAGAACTAATTGTCTATGAAGTAGGTAGGAGTAAATCGAGCGCGTCTATTTACGGCTCAGAAATGCGATAACTCTTTTATCTGAAGAGACGTGCTTACTTATCGGGGTAGGGAAGGACATGACACTCACTGTCTCTCATTAGCAGGTTATCCAGTCGGAAATACGATATTTATCTATTTTATCTCTATAAATAGGTAATACTTTGAACTAAAGCGTTGAACTTTAAGAACTTTTCCTCAATGCCCACTAAAAATTATGAAAAGTAACGCATTCAAACATATATCATCAAAGTGAAATAGGAATACTTTGCTTTTTCGTTTAATAAATATTAAGTACACTTTTCCATGAATGTCATGGCACCTACTTTATAAATATATTTAAGGTAATTGGAGTACATAATTTTATTTTCTAATTGTTACTGCAATTTTAAGTCGGTTTTATTTTTATTTCTAGTTTTCCACAAAACCATCTCAATCACGACATCTTCTGGACAAAAAAGCTACAGCTTGATCGGCCCATTGGTTTAGCGGCTACGATGTAACAACTACAACTTATTGCACTCCTCTTTTAAGAAACAGTAGAAAGAGTTATTTATGACTGACTTATTGATTCCTAAACGTGACACAATTATTTAAGTACATCATATTTTTTTTTATCGACTACAACGGTCTACACGACATCGTACCGGAACGCTAAATCGCTTGGCGATACGTCTTTGTCGGTAGGGTGGTAACTAGCCAGACCAAGACAAATTAAGAAAAATCTCAATCTGCGCCGCCGGGAATCGAACCCAGGACCTCCGTGTTATAAATCCACCGCGCATATCACTGCGTCACGGAGGTCGTCAAAATTTAACATTCGTGAACCTCAACAATGCAACCATCCGAGGTTCCCAATATGACAGCGTCATAAAATACAAAGAAGCGTAAAAAAATTAATGCCACTTCCATTTTTATTCATGTAGTGAATACACTGCCTTCGCTGTAATGACGTAATGAGGGTTGACAGTATTTTGTTTTTTTCGTAGCTTCCCTTTTCTTTCCGTTTTTATGTAGGACCATAAACTTATTTTGTTTCAGAGGCTTGCCAATTTTGTGCCAAATCTATTAATAATTTCAAAAGAAAACAATAACTAATCATAAAAATGTTTTGCGGGCACTTCCTCAAAATACTATAAAATAATGTGGAGGTATTAACATTTTAGTCGCGTTTTCTTCTTCTTTGAGTGCTTCTCCGACTAGAGAAAAGTTTACGAATCTGACTACCAACCTTCACTAATCGAGTTTATGTGATTTTAAACGATTGTCAACAAACAAATTTAAAATGAAGGTAGAAAATGCAACACATTTTATGCCTAATAAATTTAAAATTATGTTTTGTTGTTTTATAATATCTTATTTAAAAAATATTGGATATATTAATTAGTTTTAAGCTTACTAATCTAATTTATTGTCATGAATTCGTCATTAACGAGCTAATTAAAAAAAAAGGTGTAATTGACTAGTGATTTCTACCTTCATTTTAATTTGTTTGTTGACAAGCATTCTCGATCGAGTTTGGCTTTAGTATAAATCATTTTTTTTTAATTCGGCTTTAGTCGGTTTGTCTCAAACTGTCTTTAAAATCTGATCGCTTCTTTCAACAAGCATTTAAACAACGTAATGGGTTTAAACTCCATATCAACTCTCCTAAAAATAGGAATGTATTATCCTGTTTTGTAGTATTTAAACAGGCTGATGCCAAAAAACATTTTTATTTAATAAATCCTTTCTTATAAAAATAATCTGTAGAGCTTAGATTAACGGAGCGAAACCAATGTTTAATATGTGCTGTCGAGTATGTACTACCTTCTCTTAAACCTACTTTGGTTAACTTTGGTAGATATGTATTTAAAATCCAGCTAACCCAGGCTAGGTCAGGCTAAACAATTTATATCCAATGTCAATTTAGTGCGCCGTCCATCCCTCAGATATGGATGATAGATGACTCTCGAGCTCCGGTTTAATCCAATATGTGAAATGTTTTAAACATGTTCCTAATTTACATGATATTAATCTGTACACTGAAGTGTGGGAAGGACGTAAATTTTGATTTAGATTTACTGGATGCTGCTTTGTCTAGAGGTAATATTAAACAAGCTACGAATTTTGTCTGTCTACTATTACCTTTTTTGTATTTTTTGTATAAATTTCAGTAAGTGATCGAGATTAACACCTAAAAATACATTTTCTTTGTTTTAATGTTAATAGTGTTAAGATAAGGAAATAATACAGGGTACAATACACGCCTTTTTGGCAACTTTATATTTTAATTAATATTGTCAATATTATTGAGTATATGTGGGCAACCTTTGATACAATAGACAACCTTTGTTAAAACCTTTGTTAGACAGGAAATATAAAAGTTTTACCAATCCGCAAAATCTTTGTTTGTCAGGTCCGGGAGTTAGAATGTGATACAATATGGTTCAGCAATTTTTTAAACATTTTATAAAAAACTCTATACAACACAACAACTGGAGAACACAGCTAAAATAAAAAAGAAGTGATCGTTTACTTACAGAAAGTTTTCACGTAACTAAAGCTCCACATTAAGTTACGCCACTCTGTCCATATTAACCGGATCGGCCCATCGCGACAATTGTTAACACGTGTTCGGCTTTCGAATCCTCCGAACGACCGTCTCGATCACTGTTAACATGCCTTCAGTAATTGTCTTGATTGGATTGCACCAAGAACGATGTATAATAGCGAACTAAGACCGTCTACTTGCGGAAGTTAAGTTGCCGGACACAGTCAATAGTATTGCCAATATTATTGATAATGTGTGAGGTAACGTGGCATACAATCGTTCCCTGGTAATATGACAGTAAGTTACATTACCTAACTAGAAGACGCCCACGGTTTCTCCCGCGTAGTTCTGGTTCCCGTGTGAATTTTGAGATAAAATGTGGCCTATGTGGTAATGCAGGGTGCCAGTTAACTCCATACCAAATTTTATTAAAGTCGCTCCAGCCATTGAGAAGAAGAAGAAGTAAGTAACAAACATACACACCCACAAAATTTCGCTTTTATAATTTTATTATGATGAAGTTCCAATGCCAAACAGGCATGATTATCCTCTATCCTCCGAACAAACCGAGTTGTCGTGAACAGTAAATTGATGAAATCTGTATGAAATTCGTAGTTTAAACTACGCTACCAATTAAGTAATATTAAAATACTAGCAGGCATTCTATTTTTCCATGACAGACTTTCACACAAATTTTCTCATATATTGCTCTCTCTGCCTGCTTCTGATAACACTGAATTTACTTAATGTTTCCGGCAAGACGTTTCTTTTGACACATGATATTTTATGTGTTGATTGGCGAGGTGTATCTAAGAGAGCGACTGCAGTTTGTTTGTCAGTATGATTAGAATTTACCGAAATTTTCTTTAATCCGAATTTTTCAGATATACTCGTATTTTGTATATTTTTTTGTTTTGTTATTCATCTAAGATTTCGATCGAGTCTACCGTACCCTTGACGAAATTATTAATGTAGATTGAAAAAAGAATAAGATTTGTATGTGTCTCTTACAGAAATATTATGATTTGAATAATAAAGCCAGCACTTTCGCAATACGTCACATAAAATAATAAAATTTTGAATAATAAATACAGTACTATAAATTGTAAATAGGAACGGCGAAACACGGGCGAGCGTTACCAAACGCCTGCGAGCTACGGGCTCATATCAGATGGAAATAGGTACCTATTGAAACAAATTTTTATTTCATTGCCTTTTCTGTGGAATTTATTTTCCAATACAGGTTGTTCTAGAATAAAATGTTCTGCATTAGGGTACCGTACTACAAAAGCGGACCCTTAGAGAGCCCGCAATTTTCTTTCACTACAAGTTAGCCTTTGGCTGCAATGGCACGTGGTGGTAAGTGTTAATGCTATCCAAGATGGTAACGAGCTAACATGTTAGCAGTAGAATGAAGTCCAGACTCCTTTCGACTTTTACACGACATCATCATCATTCGACGGCACGTGTTTGCCGGCAGGGTGGTAACTAAAGGCCGACGTTTCCCAGCCATACGTGAACCAATTAATTAGTAATTAAGTCTCAATCAGCGGAATTGAACCCATGAACTTCGTCGTATAAATACACCGCTGCGCCATAGAGGCCGTCAAAACACACACAAACACATACATCTTAACATTGATAATATGCAGGCTCCCAAAAACAATACAGTCATATTTTCGGGGTACGACATTAGGCAAGTTCATCATAATAATTACTCTGTAATATATTGTCTATATCATTGAATACATATAATAGGGGTTAAAGAATGAAATTGCCGTTTTATTGTAATAGGTACTTCGAATTGGCGTTTGGAGAGGGGACTGCTAATGAACGCACTGTGCGATTTTGGCTTAATCCGAGGCAAACTACCCAGGAATTAGCGGCATGGTTTAACATTACTTCATATTTCCGTCAAATCAATAAAATAAAAAAATGTGAAAAATGGGTGCCTCATGATTTGACTGATCTGCAGAAAGAAACGCGTGTTGAAACTTACGTTGCCTTGTTGAATCGATACAGAAATGAAGGAATATTGGATCGAATTGTGACATGTGCTGAATAATGGATTCTTTACGATAATCGTAAACGGAAAATGCAATGGCTGACCCCAGGTCAAACGCCGCAACAGTGTCCTAAAGCAAAGCTTACCAATAAAAAGGTAATGGTAACTGTTTGGTGGTCTCAGCGTTGTGTTATTCACTATAACTTTCTCCGATCTGGTCAAGCAATAACGGCAGATGTCTACTGCGCCGAACTCCGAACAAAGATAGCGAAATTAGCAGTGGAACAGCTGGACTTATGAATCGATCTTCACCATTAATGCTCCATGATAACGCGAGACCTCATTCAGCACGAGAAACCGTTTTAACTCTACAGGAACTGCAATTAGAAACCATTCGTCACCCTCCATATTCGCCAAACCTTGCTCCAACGGACTACCATTTTTTTCGTGATTTGGACAATTTTCTATGTGATAAAAAGTTTTCTTCTCAGGAGGCAGTGCAAAATGCTTTCACACAGTTTGTCGAATCTAGATCACCAGAGTTCTATCGCAAAGGCATAAATGAGCTCCCTATTAGATGGCAGCAATGTATAGATAATAATGGTAATTATTTTGATTAAATAAATATGTTAAATTTAAAAAAAAAACGATTTTTTATTTTTCAGTACAAATCGGCAATTTCATACTTTAACCCCTGATATAATATATTAAAATGTGTGTGCCGGCAATATTTTAATGTCGTCACCTGACAGTTAAACTTTCACTGCGCGTTAATAAAAATTATAAACTAAAATTTTCACGTAAACTAATTGTGTAGAATATTGCTTAGTAATCAAATATTCAAATTAATTAAATTCACATAAATTATAAATTAAATAGATAATCAAATTTCTAACCGCAAATGAAACGAGAGCTGTAAATGAAAATTCATGCAAAACCAAAATAGGCTTCAATATTTTATCGTGTGGCTTTATGTATCAACTAGGTAGTAACAGAATTATTTGCCATTTTCACGCCTACTGGGAATAACTTTCAAGTAAGCGATCACATGGTCAGTCGCCCTATTCTGTAAGACGTTTTTTAACTTGACTGAGTGATTAGCTGATTCGCCTCTACGAGTAGGTATGTCTTTCAGTTAGCGCGATTCTAGATATAAAGAGAGATAGAGACAAATCCGATACTCACAAAGTCAACTAATAAAAACATAGTTACAGTACAGAGCTTTTGGAGTAAATTTAACAGTAACCTGATTAAATTAATTTTAATTTTTGGCATCTATTCTATAATTCTAGTATTGAGAATTTGAGAACTCATTTCTTTTATCATTTGACGGCCGCGTGGCGCAGTGGGTAGTGACCGTGTTTCTGCGTCCTAGGCTGTGGGTTCGATTCCCACATCTGGAAAATGTTTGTGTGATGAGCATGGATGTTTTTCAGTGTATGGGTATTTATGTATTATATATATCAAAATATTCATCAGTTATCATAGTACCCATAACACAAGCTGCTTCAGCTTACTTTGGGGCTATATAGCGATGTGTGTAATTGTCCTATAATATTTATTTATTTATTTATTTTATTCCCAGGTCAGTCGTTGGTCCAGATGGAATCCAAAGTATTTGACACATGTTGTCAGGGGTAGGTCTTTAGTCCCTAACCTAACAGGACAGACTTAGAGCAAAGGTTATTTGTTGAGATTTGTATGCACTCACTACTATGCGACGTTTAGAAAGCCAGAGGTAGATTACATCTATAGGTTAATGAAAGGAAAATACAATAATAACTCCTGCATTTCTGCTACGCCCGATATTGAATATACTTTACTTAAATACGAACTTAAATTTACATACATTTTTATGACCCCCGTCTGTTCCTCGGCCTTCGGTGCCCGGTATCATCAGTACCTCGGGCCCCAAGTCGCTGACAACCGGGCAAAAAAGGAAACAGCTAAGAACACTCCTCAAACTTTTTCCTATAAGAATATGTCATTGTACCGGCCAAGCCGTTTGGAAGTTGTAAGGGAACATATAAGTGCGGCCAGACAGACATACAGACAGATAGACAACAAGAATTTATAGCAGTCGTCAAGGAATAGATTGAACCTAGAACCTTTAAAATTCAGTCAACTCTTTCAGCTAGTGTTATTTATTTTTCAGGGTTATCGCAATGACTTGTTTGCCTTTTGTAGCAAACTACTATTTACAGAGCATACAATTCAATAGCTATTGATGCACAAAACAATAACCCGTGGATTGTAGATACTAGAGCAATTAACTATAATGTACATTAAACATTTCTATATTTTCACCGTAGAATACACGGTTTTTAATCGACGAAAAAAAACGGACGAGGTTCTCAATTCGACACTTAGTGTATATCTTTCTATCTTTAAGGTACTTTTGATCTGGTCTTTAATCAGAATGATCTTCATTTGATCCAGGTACTTTCGCCTTGGTCTTCTCCTTCAAACATTGTTTCCTTTTGATTCATTCTCACAACATAACCTCATCTCATCATACTTTTTTCGATTTTGGTCACTACATCTTTTATCCCACGTTGCTCTTTTATCACATTATTCTTCTTCTGTCATTGAGTTTTACTCCACTCGTTCATCTGTATGCTCTTATTTCTACTGCATTTATTTTACTTTCATACTTTCTTTTTACATACATAAGTGTTGGCACTAAAACTTTTATAACATTATTTTTTTTTTATCGATTACAAGTTGGGCCTTGACTAGGAGTCAAGGCCCAACACACACCCGATGTTAAGTGATGATGCAGTCTAAGATAGAAGCGGGCTAACTTGTTAGGAATGGGACGAAAATCCACACCCCTTTCGGTTTCTACACGACATCGTACCGGAACGCTAAACTAGCCACGGCGATAGCCTCCCACCAGGTAGACCAAGACAAATTAAGAAAAATCTCAATCTGCCCCGCCGGGAATTGAACCCAGGACCTCGGTCATATAAATCCATACGCGCATACCACTGCGTCACGGAGGTCGTCAAAAAACTTACTTGGCATAATAAAAAAAATATAGATACGAGTAATAATAATCCAAACTTCTCCAAAAAGTTACCATTTATCGCAAGTAAGATTGGAACGCGCACTCATTCGTCAGCGAAAATTGCATTCACCTATGCAATAATAAGCTTAAATGGTTGTATAGGATGTGAAATAGCAAGGCTGGATTTAACATTCATTCCAGCTTAGTCATATAGGGGTGAGTTAGCTGGCACTGCCGCTAGGCGACAGATAGTCGCGGCCGCGCCTCTGTGACCCACCAATATCTCCTTACATATCAACATAATGCGCTCAATCACATCCAACGCTGTGTGCTCAGAGGGAAGAGTTCGTATTACATAGTAGTTATATGAAACGTATTAAACCCCGATGCAAAAAAGGGAGGAGCTAGAGGATTGACGTTCCTGTCTGTGGCATCACAGCTTCTGTGTGCCTAGCGTAAGATTTTACCGCGTCGATATCGAGAAGAGTAAACGCAAATTTTATATGGAATTGGAGTAGCGCCATCTAGTTACAGTGAGAGTAAACGCTTTTTTTTCTATATAATTTGACGTTACGAGTGAGTACGTTTTTACGCAGTCGCTCGGTGAAAAACTCACACTTGCCGACTGAACAAGCAGACGATGGTTTTTTTTGCTTTATTGAAAACAGGCGTGATCGAGATGGTAAGGTGTGTACTATGAAGGTCTGAAAGCGTCGAAGATATCGGCGTCTTTGTCTCTCATTTATATTTATTTACATATTTTTTTAAATTTTTTAACAATGTTTTAAGTAATACAAAAATATATATAAAAACACTATTAAAAATTTATAAAAAAATAAATAAATAAAAAAAAATAAAATCGGCGTTTTATTATTATGATGGAAAGAAATTCTGACTTCATGAGTCACGTGCATTAGAGAGCACGATTAGCTGTTCATCGTTTCATGGATCAAACTTAAGCTCACCAGCCCGCATTGGAGCAGCGTGGTGGGACTTACCTACATACGTTATCTTCTGAAAAAAGGTGGCCCGGTTCTTTAACGAGTTGTCAAATATGCTGATAATGATGAATCCAGATGCGGATATAGTTTTTTATTAGCATAAAGTACCAATCGTTACATAAACAACTACTCTATTATGTTTATTTATGTATTTGAGACTTTGTCTGCAAAGAAACCGTAAATCACGACATTCTTTATTGATCTAAACGTGCAAACCCTGTACAAACCTTCCTCTATTGATTTACTTTATCTATTAAAGAAAACCACATCAAAATCTGTACCGTAGTTTAAAAGATCTAAACGTACAGAAGAAATGGTATCGGGAAACTTTGTCTTATACTACGAGCAAAAGTAGAATAGGAGTATTGATTGGTACTAACTATAATCAAACAAAGCTATTTTTAAACAGTACAAAATATTACATTTTCGTACAAGCCAGAATGTCATTTAGGCAGCAAATCATTATGCAAACGACGGCGGTCGTTGTTCGTATTTCCGTTTAGGAATGCTTAAAAAATGTTCGCCAAGGACTAACTTGCATACAAAATCTACTTGCATGTAACGACATATTTGTATGAAAATATACGAGCATATGTACCTACTAAAACCTACTGTATTTAGTAGCAAATTTATCATACTTTTAGAAGACTTTATAGTTTTAATTGTAATAGTAAGACGCACAGACTGGTGTTTGAAAGGACAGATGTGTGTGAAACTGAAGGAATGTTAGGAAATGATCTGCGTAAGCGACAAACGCAACGCGATGCTACGCGACGAACGCGATCAAAACAACGGCATTCCCTACTTGCGTCCTATGTACCAGTCTGCGGCGGGGCGCGATGTAATAGACACCTGTGTCGCGTCGCGTAGCATCGCGTCGCATTTGTCGCTTACGCTGACAGTTAGTTACGCTGTTTAAGCAAAAGACATGTATATAAAATACCACCTACCTGTATACCTATGAATGTTTGCTAAGAAATTATTTTAAAAAATATTTTTTTAATCAATGGGTTTTTATGTCACAAGCCTCTCCATGTGTTACTTTAAATATTTTTTAAATTAAATACCTTTTTTCTGTGCTGATGTTCCTTTAGTTTATATTTTCGAACCTGATTATGCTACCTTTGTTTTACATCCAAACATCTAAAGGAAAATCTTCTTCCAAAAATAAAATAACTGCAGATTTTAAGGTACATTAAGGTAGAGGCCAACTTAAAGTCGAGGAAATTAAGCGATTTACGGCCGAAGTGAATTAAAAAAGACGAGGCCTTCTTGTTATTAGAGCCGCGATAAATATTATAGTAGGTGTATTTCTTTTCTTTCATCTTGCGAAGTAACCGCAAAACATAAAATTAATACGTAAGCACCAGATGTCATTTTATGTTAAACTTTTTTCAAGCAGAGAGTAAATAGAAGTTTCTGTGTGAGTGCCCGCAAACATGCAATAATACTGTCAATATTATTGCCAGTATGTAGAATTTTAGTGTAAGACCTATCTTACTCTAAAATTCTACATATTCTTTCATTAGCCCCTGGGCCAATGAAATAATAATAATATATCACCGGTGAAAGTTGAAAAGGAAAATATCAAAATACTTGGACCATGCTAATGAGATTACCGCCATGTGGAATGTTGATTCAACGATGATTGTTCCTATAGTCGTTTCAGTCAACGGTCTTATATCGAAAAGGAAACATCTTAAAAAGCTTTCGCTTGGTTGTTGGATCAAGTCGGATACAGAAGGCAGTAATTCTTGAAACAGAGCGTATTGTGAGGAGGTTCCTCACTCTGGAGCCCTGACCACCATATAACGGACTGGATTTTTTTATAAATTTTTAATAGTTCTTTTAATAATTTTATTAGCATTGTTAAATATTTTAAAAATAATTGTAAATAAATAAATGAGAGAAAAAAAATATATCACCGGTTACTACATATTTGCGAACGTCATGGTAGGACTTTAAGCAACCTGAACCTACTTAAAAATATACCTATAATATATAGTATTATTTTCATAATATATAGCATTATTACGAGTCGTAATAGTTGTTATATTTTTGATAGGTTTGTAAAGTAATAGTTCAGACATTAACTGAAATTGTCATGCTAACTAACTATGTTTTTATTAATTGACACTAAGTTTCTAATTTGGCTCTAATTCTCCTTATCTATGGTATGGGGTTAAAGAGACACAGATAAAATCGGTGAATACATAGTCGTCTTGTAAAAACATCCTACCAGAATAGCCCTCTGTTTAATTCTATTCGACCTCTATCCTAACTTAAAAAGCAAATAGCTGATTTTGATAATAATTTAATAGCGTAAAGCTTTTTCCAGTGTAGGTAGAGGAGAATAAAGCTCTTTCGTATACAATATTCACCCAACATTGTCCTTACATAAAACTTATATACTTAAGTTATATATAGTGGACAGCTAAGCTACAATGCGAAAGTGAATTTTGTTAAAGCGCGGTGTGAAGTTATTAGATAAGGAAAATGAAACATGAAAATTTTTCGTTCCTTTCCATTTAATTAACTAATCCTTGCCCAGTATCAAAATATATTAGGTTATGATTACCTTACTTCCAGCATCTAGTAAATTACAGTAGGTGCTCATATCTGACACAATATTCAACGTGGCTTTCAGAGAATAAAAGCCACCGATTTCCCATGGAAAATATTTTAGGCAAGTTAAAGGTATTTATTGACCTACATCGGGGTGGCATGGTGGTCACAGCGCTAGAAGCTACATTATCAGTTCTGTAATGGTAGCCGTAAGCTCCATGTAGTAAGTCATTAAAAACACACACACACATCCACGCACACACCGTAATTTGTGTGGAAGTTTTTTTTTTTATCAACTACAAGTTGGCCCTTGACTGCTATCACACCTGATGTTAAGTGATGATGCAATCTAAGATGGAAGTGGGCTAACTTGTTGGGAGTAGAATCAAATCTACACTGCTTTCGGTTTCTACACGACATCGTACCGGAACGCTAAATCGCTTGGCGGTACGTCTTTGTCGGTAAGGTGGTAACTAGCCACGGCGAAAAGCCTCCCACCAGCCAGACCAAGACAAATTAAGAAAAATGTCATTCTGCCCCGCCGGGAATCGAACCGACATATAAATCTACCGTCAACATTATATAATGCCGTATGGATTAGTTAATTATTTCTTTAGCTTGTTGCATATATTATGATATGCAACAAATAATACAAATGTATGTAAGGAGAAAGAACAGGAATCCTAGGATACAAGTTTTTAAAGTTTTCTTTACTTGAGGATCCCCAGCACAAGTGTAAGTGTAAGTGTAAAAATTGTTTTTGTATAGAATATTCAGAGGAATAAGAAGGCATGACACTATATAGGCTTTTTATTCTGATATTCCTACGGGTATGGGAACTACTCGAGTGAAACCGCGGGCGAACGCTAGTAGGCTAATCATGGTAACAACGATGAGCATATTTTAGTCACAAGGCTATATAATTTTTATTGCATAATTTAATAGTACCTACACAATCATATTAAATCGCTTAAGCATCAGTCAAGATACGTTCTATAATATAGAACGCTGTTTGCAAAAGCTTATGAACGCAAAGCCGCGGGGAAGGGTTAAAGATGCTTTATTCTCTATCAGAGTTAGCCTGGGGAAACGCACGAGCGGCGTTCACTTTTGTTTTGTTAAGCCCCGGCGTAGAAAAGAGGGCTGTTATAAGTTTAACGAGGCTACCTGCGTGTTTGTGTGCGTATGACCGTCAGTCTGAATGTAGTATGGCTCCAAAAGAACCGATAACGATGTGGTTTTTGTTTGAAAGCTGACATCTTAGTCAGTATTATTTTCAAAATTATTTTATAACTTGTTGTATAACTTTTGTAATAGCTTTCAAATAGGCCAGTACTTTTAGAGCGAAACCCTGAAGTGCTAAAGCGACTGAAATAAGAATGCCGTTCGTTTTTGTCTACTTCCACGGGATATATTCTATATACGAATAACATTTTTTACTAATTTCAAGTTAAACTTTACGGTACCTACTCACATCAAAAAATCAATTTGCAAAATTATTTAACATTGTCTCATCTGTTTCACAAACAAAATAATCTCTAAGACGGCTAGGCCGATTATGATAAAAGTTTCAATCACAGATAAGTAATATAAGATAGCTCAGAATAACTTAGGCAGCTTTAATTTTTCTTTCTAAATTGGTTAAGTAATAAATAAATAATAAATATTATAGGACAATTACACACATCGCTATATAGCCCCAAAGTAAGCTTAGGTAGCTTGTGCTATGGTTACTATGATAACTTATCAATATTTTTATATATATTATACATAAATACTTATAACATACAGATAAACACTCAGACACTGAAAAACATCCATGCTCATCACACGAAAATTTTCCAGATGTGGGAATCGAACCCACAGCCTAGGACGCAGAAGCAGGGTCACTACCCACTGCGCCACTCGGCCGTCAAGTAATAGTCTAACATGACGATTCAAAAAAGCTTGCAAAGTAAGCCTACATGAAATAAGTGATTTTGAATTTTGAATTCCACGCGAACAAAGTCGCGGGTGTCCCCTAGTTGCAGGTATATATATTTGAAGCAAACAAAATCCAAATACGCGGTACGTATTGGCTTATGGCATTACTCGTGTAGTAAAGGCACGAGATTGATGACGACCGCGCAGAGTTATCGACTGGAAGATAACATTGTGTTCCCAATATTGCGTGACGAGCCGAGCAGTAAAAACGCACCGACTCACGATGTACTTGCTTTATGTTCCATTTACTAATAAGGGTGCGAGTTCGTAGCCGACTGCCGGCAAAAACAGTAAGCGACATGTCGCAACATGGACACGGTGTGTCGCTCGCCACGAATCTTATTTCATACAAATAGGCTTATGCTACTGCGAACGACTATGTGCATCGATGGTTGAATCCATTTTTACCCGACTGCGACAGAAGGAGGGTTATGTTTTTCGAGCGTAAGTATGTATGTATGTATGTATGTCCATTTCTTCGGCACGCGCTACAGCCTAAACGGCTGAACGGATTTTGACATGTGAGGTGTCGTTCAATTTGTCAACATTGTGGTACTGACATAGGCTATATAAATTTTCAAAATGGCGGCTGTAAATGGGGGAAAAAAGGGGGGATGTGTGTATTTTTTTCTTTTATAATAGCAATATGGATACCAATTGAAAAGTCGTAAAAAGGCCATTTCAAAAATATAAATATAATATCATGTTCAAATTACTTTTTTAACAAAAAATGGCAAAAAGTGTACTAAGTGTACCGTCTCATTTCTATACCATAAACTAAAACTAAAAAGTCTCAAATAAAATTATTATTATAAAAACAAAAAACCCGACTGCTTAGAAGTTATGAACTGAAAAGAGAAAAACAAGGATCACTATATCTGTATAAAATTCTAAATACTTTATGGTGCTGCAGGCGGGGACTAAGCTATAAGCTAAGATAAGCTAAGCCATAAGGTTCAAGATTGTAGCTGACCTTAGATGGTAGCAAACGACATCTCTATATATTTTACTGGAACAAATCTCTCGCCACCAATTTTTTATTAGAAAATAAGTGGCGCTGCGACAAGTCGTCAGCAGTTGTCGTCTGTGGTCGGCTACGAACGGCACCTTAAGTTACGTTGACTTGACTCCGATTATATTAGTATGAAAAACAACAACTTCCTACTGAATATATTCTTAACATTGTACCTGAAACAAAGTTCCTTCCTGTCGTCTAAACTACGCAACGAAATTTACGATTCTCATTAAGATGTAGATTCAAGATGAATCACTCAATCAATCAACATCATCAATCAGGTTAATTTAAAATATTACGTATAGTTTAAAATCAAATGTCGTTGTTTAGGGCTTCTATGTGAACGATGTCATGGGCCTTCGCTGGTCTTTTAAATAGAAATCAATTACTGTTGTTTAGTTTTGTTAAAATTCGAACATTGTTTATTGTGAATTCATGGTTTTGTATACGCGGATATGAAAAAATAAAGAATAAATCCCGGCAAAAACTCAGCAATTTAGAGTGGTAGGTACGAAGTTCATCGAGTTAGCAACGACCAAGTACCTATATATAAAGTTGTCCACTTTTTTTTAGAATTCATGAGATCTATTTTCTTTCTCATTTACTACTTCCTTTTAGATAGAAGATTATATCATTCTTATTAGACTATTAATGGCCCACTACAGGGCCAAGCCTCTCTACTAGAGAGGGGATAGAAGGAAGAAGGTAATCTCAAGATAGGAGAAAATCTCAAAGAAATAGACGGCCTTTCGGGAGATACTTTAGTATTCGAGTGTATAAGCCAAAACTAAAACTCTTTTCCTAACTCTTTTTCCTAACTTTTAGTCTTATGGGACAATACATCAAAACAACTAAAAATAGAGCAGACAAAACTGACATATTTCTGTTTCTATTGGCATGTGTACTACCTACTCAAGGGTGATTCAGAGAGCTTGTGGTAAGAAAAACCCAATTTATTTTTGTTAAACATAAGTCCAAACCTCGTGATCTAAAGCTGAATAATTAATGAGAGATAAGCTAAATTAAAAATATATCGTACTAATGAACATCGAATGTAATTAGAATAATTGATTAAAAAACGAGCTGCATGAATTACGAACAAGATAAAGAATATGCTTTAATTAAAAAACGTGAAGATATTTCATTTAATAAAACTGTCACACAAGTTTCTGGATACGTGGGTAGTAAATCTTTAGAATGATTCTTCTCATTAACGTGGGAGTTGATGAAAAGTCAATTCGAAACTTAATTAACATTCATCAAAATACAGTCTTAATTAAGTGTCAAAAGACCTACATAACATCCTATTCAGTGATTGCCTGCGTATACAAACCGTTACCTTATTAAATGCTTAATTATATTTTGCCAAGTCCTTAGGAAAGGAATCAAAATGGCAAAAAATTATTGACTATTATTGTTGCAGCATTTTAAGCGATATTTTTTTGCAATGCCACCATGTTAACTCGTTAAAAATTAGAGCTTGGAAAGGCGCTATTACATCATGTAAAGCAACAAATACAGATTCCGTCTCCCCACTCGCATGGGACACATCGTAGCACATCTACGCGCTCTACGCGGCTCCCGTAGCACGCACTAAATAGGCGGTAAAAGGTCATATCCATTTGTTAGGCATTTTTTATCGACCCCGAGATGGCAGCGTCTTGAACCAGCGACGTGAGATAAGAGAGGCCGCTCACCTGAGCAGCCGAGAAAGCGTCCCGTCTCTCCGCCCACTTGTGGCGGTGGCGAATCTAGCAGGGTGTCGCTCACGGAACGTCCGCATATCTTGCACTTTCATGCCGTACCATCATAAAGCACCACAACACGAGCAAGCGCAACACGCGAGTCGCATAGTAGATCTCGAGCGGCACGCAGCGGCACGTGAGCGGCACGGGGCGCTCGGCTGGGGGCGCAGCGCCGCGCGGCACTAGACTGCCTTCGCGACACGGCGCGCTCCGACGGGCGCGGCCGCGGCACGCACGCGCGGCCCCCGCCCTCGCGCCCTTACTCACATCTCGCTACTACCCACTTTAGATATTATCAATAAAATTATTGTACAACATCAACTCGTCCACTAGCCGCAACACGTCAAATATACGAGTACCTATTGGATTTTCATACGATTCCCTTTCGAACATTTCACACTGTCCCCGAAAGCAGTTGCTTAGTCACGCTTACTTAACCTTTTCACGCATCGACAAGTCGCCTTTCAGTGAAATCGAATCATCTTGGAGAAACGGGATTAGATAAACGTAGGGATGTTAACAATGCGAGATTGGATCTGAAGTAACAATATAAATTGAATCATTTTTAGTAAAGGTGATACTTATCCGTGATTGACGACCAGTATTGACACATTTATGGAACTCGGCACGCTTCCAGAAATTTTCAGGTATTGAGTCGAGAAGTTGAAATATTAGTTCATTGAACAAGTTAGACGATATTTTTTCCAAATACGACTAAACTGGGAACCGAACTCGCGGTTTCAGAATTCATAAGCCAATTTCGTTTCTGATAAGTTTCTATTCTATCTGTATACTTAGTTGCTTGAATTATTTAAGGTGCATTAATATTGTTCAATTATGAAGTCTCATGTTCATCAAAAAAATAATACATAACCTTTATTTTTATTGGATAATGTTAACCATACTTTAGGATATTATAATTTTCGAAAACATAGCAGATGTTATTTTCAAAAATCATAGTACTCTAAAGTGTGGTAAATACTATCCAATAAAAATAAAGAATGTAAAATGAAACATGTCATTTTTTAATTGAACAGTTTGTCGGTTCTTGAAAAAAATGACAGACATGAAGCCGATGTTCAATGGCTGTAACAAAAATCGGTATTCTTCAACGACATTTTGCCATATTGAACAGACAGATGAAGGTAGGACAATAGACGAGATGTAAGCGAGATGTTCGTACAATATTTTTTTGACGTGACAACGTCTTATAATTCGATAGAGCCGGCTGCACGCACGAAAAAACATGACGTCATGCGTCGTTACCTCGCTTTGAAGCGTTCCATGTAAGGCTTGAAGTGCAAGCGAGGGCGCGGCACGAGCGACAAAGAAGCACAATCGGCCTTTGCGTTCGGCAGCGTTCGACATCCGTCTATTAAATATAATTATTAAATATATTAATTTTAAATTAAAGATTAATATATTTATAAATTAATATATTTATTATAAATTTATCAAATCAAAATCAATTATTTTATTAATTTAAATTAATATAAAAATATACTTAAAATATAAAAATATACTTAAATTAAAAATTTAATAACCAATTAAATGCTACCATTCCATCAGTATTTTCTTAAGACATTGTCACGTTCAACTATCGTCAGTAAACCGACTTTACAGACAACTAATTTTTTTTCAAGAATCGACATACAGGTAGTCGATTCTTGAAAAAAACCTCAGTTTTGAAGTCGATGTACAACGGTGGCAAGGCCGATGTAACAGAAATTGGTATTCTCCAATGACATTTAGCCATATTGGACTGACAGTCGAACTGAAGGTGACACTATCGATGAGATGTAAGCGAGATGTTCGTACAATAAATTTTTTTCAAGAATGAGCGTATAGTTCATTGTAATGTAAGCGTTCGGTAGTATTGTAACTTCTTAAGAGTTCATGCTAGATGGCATTACAGGCTTTACTCCTGTTATAAACAACAAATGTATTATATAATTACGGAACTGGTGGTATGGGATCAATGGTTTAGTGGTAGAACGCTCTGGCCGTGATAGCCATATGGGATCGTGAGATGAAGTGAAGTTCATTTTCGAAAATTTCTGCAAACGCTGTAAACATTAAAATTGCTCCATGTAGCGCAACATCATAATTATTACGGGACATCGATTAATATGGATCAATAAAATGCTAATATATAATACATTCATAAACGAGTGTTTTAGTTGAATAGCCCAATGGTAAAGGGATATGTAATAGATAGAAAGTGATATCTAAAGTTTAGTAAAGTTTCCAAACTATTGCATATTTTTAATACGGGTTGATGACATTGAATAATTTTAAATATATGAAGCAATTTGAAACGGTATTGCCAAAACTATTATCGTATATGAAATAATTGCTCCAAAAGTTTCCCATGTAAGTGTATCTTTATTGAAGTAATAATTAAATAGCACTTTAATTAATACATTAATAAATAAATAAATAGCACTTTAATTAATATATTAATCTACCCTACCGACAAAGACGTATCGCCAAGTAGCGTTCCGGTACTGTGTAGAAACCAAAAGGGGTGTGGATTTTCATCCTACTCCTAACAAGTTAGCCCGCTTCTATCTTAGATTGCATCATCACTTAACACCTGGTGTGATAGCAGTCAAGGGCCAACTTGTAATCGATAAAACATAAAAAGGGGAAGTATTTAGTGCACTTATTTTCGAAATGGCAAATCTTCAATACTATTGAAATACACCCAACCAGTTCTATTCTATCATAGACTGCATGTTTTAAGTCTAAATAACAACTATTCCGTGTTTGGCAAGTCTTCGAAAGTTCTTTAAGGAATAAAAAAGCACGACAACAGCAGTTTTTATTGCATACTGTCCAGGTTAAGGTTAATTTATGTGACACGGTCCGATTGTTAGCACACAATTTAAGGCTGTGCCATGAATTATTTTATTTATGAGCGCCCGAAGCACTGGCCGCCGCGATTGAATGTATAACTGCGTGACGATTAGCGGTTGGCAGGCATCCAGCTGTTAATAGAACCTTGCACTGATGCAGCCTTACCGACTCCACTGACTATTAAATAATGTATATTATTATCACACTTATAATGGACTATTTGTTTTATAAACTTACTGCTAGAAACAAGCGCTACTTGGTTGTTTCTCGGACTTTCTATTTCAGTTTGTATAGTCACATCTCATGGTACTACAGTGGTTAGTCTATATTGCTTCGGTTAACAGGATCTGCATGATGACTGTGTTACGAATTTGGACTGTGTGAGCCTCAACGTCTTCTCTACCCCTTTCTGTCTAACACTATACTATAAATAGAGAGATATAGAGACGAAGTCACGACTCGCACTGTCTAATTTCGTTAAATAATTGACGTGCTGGGTCGGGTTATGTACTGTTGAGTTTTTCTGTCTTCCAAGACTGAAAAGCTGTGTCTTTTCAGTAAAATTTTATCAGGAGATGGAAAGTTGGTGATATTGCATTTGCAACCTCCTTTATAGGAGAATAGGAAGGCAGCTTGGTCATGTAAGTAGTGGGACGTTAAAATAGGTTAATAATGTTGCGTATTTCATTCTATGAGAGTAGGTACGTCAATTCGTAATGGTAGTAGTTATTAGAATAATCTATGATACCTAATACTAGTTACGTTGCTTCAATGCGTTTTTTTTCTATTCTTTCCAATTACTATACGCACTTGAAATTAACTCATATATGCATCAAACGCTAGACTACTCAAATGCAAATCAAATTGAAATACTTCTACAGTCGACTTACATTGGTAGTTTGCAATAGAAATCAAAAACAAGTTAACTTAAGACGTACTCAAATTTGATTTGCGTTTGAATATCATATTATATAAACTATTAGGCAATCAATAGGTGCTTAACATCTATGGAAGTTGAAATTGATTGTTATTTTTTAAAAACCCAGACTTAAGAATTGTATTGAAGTTAATGCACCTTTACAATTTGCTATACTCGCTTTAGCATGTTCAACTCAGTCAGTATCGATTTGCTCGAGCATTTTAAAGACCCTTTGTGGCTAAGGCGATCTGATAACGTGTGGAGCGCTAAATCACACAATGCCCAAGAATAGTGAATGTGGATAAGAGAGCCTAGCTGCCATTGCGGTCAGCGCGGGCCAGCCTTGGCCAACTTTGTTGATCCGATTCTTATCTAAATGTCTTGCAACGACCCCTATGACCGTAAGCCATTGAGTTATTTTATATCGCTTACATAATATTAGAAATGCCATTTCACGCTTTAGTGCAGTTTTACTGCATTTCATACTTATTATAATTCAACTTCTATATTATAAAGGGCATACAAAGCTGCTATGTTAGGATTCCACCAGATATGGCTGGGTAGGCAGAACAACACTAGTCTCTAAGGAACTCTTTAAAACCACATCCACGTCGTAAGTTTTGTTCTCTGTTCGGAGTTTTTCTCTCTGCTGCACGATAGACCCGGCATCCGTCTGCGAATCCTTGGAATGCTAAGATATATAACAATTTCCAAATAATTTGATACTTCTAAATAAAAATTATTATTAAAACCTACTACATCTACCTAAATACGATATTGGATACGTAAATTTAATCCTATTTAACATAATAACTAGCAATGGAGCATAAATATCTATAAAAATACTGCGAAGCTCAGTTCAGCAGGCAATCTAATGCAATTAATTACAAAATAACTGAAAGCACAACTTTGGAAGTACCTACAAGTAGTTTCATGATTGGGAAACTTTCTTCGATTTAGGGCGCCTCGACGTGTAGTAAATCTAATGTGCGTCGATCGTTAAAAACAATATAATTTGCCTTTTCGTTTAACAAGCTTACATTAGATTACATTATATATAGTCTCTAATGTAACTCAATGTTTAATTCAAGAATCGCATCACACTTTAAGTTCGTTCTGAACACGGGCGTTTGATTAACCAAGGAATAAATTGATTTTTAACCGACGAAAAAAAACGGAGGAGGTTCTCAATTCGACACGTATATTTTTTTTATGTATGACCACGCATAACTTTTTACAGATTTTAATTCTTTTTTATTAGAAAGGGCACACTTCCAAGGTTTCCACCTGGGGAAATTAAGAACTCTTCAAATTTCTGAGGCACGCTTACAGCGATTTCCCATCGGAAGCTTCTAGTGCCGTATAATACTTCGAAGTCGAGACGTTTGATAAATCACTAAAAAGTAAGAAATAAAAATTTTTAGCAAAAAATCGACTCTGCTAAAAAGTAAAAAATAACTGTGTCATTTAGCTCGCGTGTCTATTAGGTAAACGCTCTACATGTAAAATAATGCAACATCAGATATCTGTTAAAGCAACTAAATGACACAGTTATTTTTACTGACGTACAAAATCATCGGTATTCACGCAGTTTAACATGTTGCAACTTCACTGGGTTCTTATAACTCGAATAATACGTCATTGTTTTTCCTTATTTATTTTAAAGCCATTCCATTATTACTGAAAACAAAATTTTGAATTATGAACAAAAATATAAAATGTTTTCAAATGTAGCGTCTCGTAGCGTCAACCGAACGATCATTTAATTCATTCAGGATTTTTTTTTCTTAAATTCTTTCAGCAAAGTTTGTCTAGAGGAAATGGAGTCTGGCGATAAAATTGCAATTGCTTGCGATTCGCAGAAATAGTTCGAATTGGATAAATGTTTTTTTTTCATAAGATTGTTTGGTATTCACAATATTATACGTAAATAAGTGTGATTCTTAACAAAATAATTTTAGTTGAGATATTCGCTATTAAAAGTTGGAAAGATAGTTTGATATATAGTATCATGTTATTTAAATTTTTTACCGTAGATGGAAAATATCTTTAAAGTAAGATAATTTTAGACTGTTGGAAGGCTTCAGCCACGGCTACCACCCTGCTGACAAAGCCAAGCGATTTAGCATTTCAGTAAGATGTCGTGTAGAACATCAAAAGGGGTGTAGGTTACATTCTACTCCTAGCAAACCTGCTTCCATCTTAGATTGCATCATCAGGCGTGACTGCAGTCAAAATCCTAATATAAATACATAACACTTAACGCCTTATTCCCGTAGAGGTAGGCAGAGACCACATCTCTCCACTTGCCACGATCCTTGCATACTTCCTTAGCTTCTTCCACTCTCATTAATCCTTTCATACAAGTTCGTCGGTTTAGGGTACTCTTGACCCGGCAATTATTTAAAATGTCCTGAATTTGGTCTAGGAACATTCGCCTAGGCCTTTCCCTTCCAACATTTTCATTCAACCTTCCCGCATAAATCTGTTTTGTTAATCTTCTTTCATCTATTTTCTCTACATGCCCAAAATTAATAAATAAAAATAAAATACTTATGTCTACATTGTATACCATACCAATTGGAATAATAATAATAAAACTTAACAGTTTTCGTGCAGTTTTTATTAGTACGAGTAAATTAAGTTTCAAACAGTATATAATATATGCATTTGTTTTGTAAAAATGTGATGAAGGACGAAAAAGTTATCCGAAAATAAAAAATATAGTCTTCATATTATCTATTATCTATCAAAGTAGTTGATAGGTACGTAAAATAATTAAGTTCTAATTACGTTCATCAGTTATTAACGCCTCTACAGTGTGTGATTTGATTAAAACCAGTGCTTACGTAGACAGAGTAGGTACAGATATAATGGATAATGAGTCTATAACTGAATCGATTCCAGTTGATTGATTGGTTCTACGCTTTGAGTGAGAGCAGCCCGCCCTTTACGTGTTTGATTAGGTAAAGGTGTAATTACGTAATAATATACGTAACATCTTGTCAGTCTAGTGGTTAGCTTGTGGCTTAGGATTACGAGATTAGGTGCTGGTGTCTCGAGTGGGGCTTGGAAATATTAGGCTTTTCTTTCTCCTCAAAAATTTGCATTAAAATGTCTTGTTATGAAGTAGGTGGTGATACAACCTCAAAGTGTTAGAATGTGTAAACAAAGCTTTATAGGCAATGTAATTTAATCTACATTTATGGTAGCATTGTATAAAGCGGCCTTATAATCTTTGAAATAAGTCTATCAACGTTTACGTTTATGGCCTTTGCCTTTATATAGTCTGTGCAAACTTATGTCTTTTTCTTTTCTCCGGCCATTTAATTAGTAACATCGAATTATCCGCAGACCGATCTGATATTGTATTGTTCCCAAACATTAATTAAAAGAAGTGTAAAGTGTATATATTAGTTTCATTCATCACCATAACTCTATCACGATGAGCACTTTAAACTGCCGGACATTATCAGTAACATCTGATAGTAATTAGTAAAAGAGTAACCGTTATCAGGTTAAGTCCACCAACCCGAATAATAGTAGCGTGGTGGGTCTACTAAGCTCCTATAGTTCTTGTAAGCAACCCGCATTATAGCAGCGTGGTGGGTCTACTAAGCTCCTATAGTTCTTGTAAGCAATCCGAATTATAGCAGCTTGGTGGGTCTACTAAGTTCCTATAGTTCTTGTAAGCAATCCGAATTATAGCAGCGTGGTGGGTCCACTAAGCTCTTATAGTTCTTGTAAGCAACCCGAATTATAGCAGCGTGGTGGGTCCACTAAGCTCTGATAGTTCTTGTAAGCAACCCGAATTATAGCAGCGTGGTGGGTCCACTAAGCTCTTATAGTTCTTGTAAGCAACCCGAATTATAGCAGCGTGGTGGGTCCACGAAGCTCTTATAGTTCTTGTAAGCAACCCTTATATAGCAGCGTGGTGGGTCCACGAAGCTCTTATAGTTCTTGTAAGCAACCCGAATTATAGCAGCGTGGTGGGTCCACTAAGCTCTGATAGTTCTTGTAAGCAACCCGAATTATAGCAGCGTGGTGGGTCTACTAAGCTCCTATAGTTCTTGTAAGCAACCCGCATTATAGCAGCGTGGTGGGTCTACTAAGCTCCTATAGTTCTTGTAAGCAACCCGCATTATAGCAGCGTGGGGGCTATAGTTCTTGTAAGCAACCCGAATTATAGCAGCGTGGTGGGTCCACTAAGCTCTGATAGTTCTTGTAAGCAACCCGAATTATAGCAGCGCGGTGGGTCCACTAAGCTCTTATAGTTCTTGTAAGCAACCCGAATTATAGCAGCGTGGTGGGTCCACTAAGCTCTTATAGTTCTTGTAAGCAACCCGCATTATAGCAGCGTGGTGGGTCTACTAAGCTCCTATAGTTCTTGTAAGAAAGGAGGCTCTGAGCCCGGTCCAGTAGTGTGCTTTTAACATTGGGCTGATATTGATGATGATGATACTTACGCCTGCTTCGTGAATTGATTTAACAGCTACGAATGATACCGTTCTCAGTTTAAACCACGTGTAGATATCTATGAGAAGATAATAGAATAATATTTGTTTTTTCTCGTTTTTAAGTAACTTAACTTAGTGTTAAGTCGTTCGTCTTGTTCATAATTCATTATTATCTGTCTCTCTCCTGTAGGAAAGGGAATTTGGCGCTTAGACCCGCCACGCTGCTCCAGTGCGGGTCATAGTTAACTTACATCGAATAGAAGTACATTACAGTGTCACAGACTATTACTATCGCAGATCTATATTGAAGCTGTATGGTGTAAGGTCGGAATTCTCCTTAATAGAGCGGGCCTGTGTCCTAAATAGAGTTGAGTCGGTCTACTTCATACTGCCAATAAAACTTGTCTGTAACTCGTGTATAAAAAAACTTACTACTCTTCGTACTACTTTCATTGCAATTTCTTCATGTCTTCTCACCTTTTAAACTTTCCTTGGACTCCTACAAATATTTCAAACTCAAAATTAAGCAAATCGGTACAGCCGTTCTCGAGTTTTGACGTGAAAACGTCTTATAATTCGATAGAGTCGGCTGCACGCACGAAAAAACATGACTCATGCGTTACGTGAGGCGTTCATGTAAGGCTTGAAGTGCAGCGAGATCCTCTATTAAATATAATTATTAAATATATTAATTTTAAATTAAAAATTAATATATTTATAAACACATTGTGTTGTCACGTTCAACTATCGTCAGTAAACCGGCTTTACAGACAACCAATTTTTTTTCGAAGATACAATGCTTCTAATAGCAGCCATCCTCAGTTTATGCATGTTATTTTCAAAGTATGGTAGAATAAAATTGATTTGCAGCAACGTAAATACTAACAGGTTCGATAAATTTATTTGTATCCGTCGCTCCAGCATGCAAAGCAGGTGTACAAAATGCATTATGCAATGCACGGTTAATAAAAACATCTACATAGAAGTTGTTATTGTGCGGTGTTGGTATTCCACCGTTAATTGGATGTTACGTATTGCTGGGAGTGGCTGAACAGCTAGTGGAAATTTACTATGATACAATCTCCAGTCATGGTAGTGACAAAGACGTATGTGCTGTTTGCAATGTTTAAAGGGAAACACTGTATAATGGATTGTTACTGAAATCAAGGTTTGCTAGCTTGGATAATGTATTGGAGAAACAATATTAGAGCACGCCCGGGTTTTCCTGCGTAGTTCGTTCGTTGGGAATTTCTGGTTAAAATGTGGCCTATGTATGTATGTTAATATTATTCTGATATTAAAGCTATATTATTGTAAAGGACTGAGGGTACTCTTCTACAACAAGATGCCCAATTCAGTTTTAGATCTGCCATTGCACAAGTTTAAGCAATGTATTAAAACTCATTGAGTCAAGGTTATTATACTATAGATGAATTTTTAAATGACAAAGAGGTTGAGAGGCAATTGGATCAGCTTTCAACTTCACATAAGTAATAGAATAAATAATTTTATGTAACAATACAGTTAATATTGTAAAAATTAATGATTTTAAAAGAGCGACTGTTGCGATTCTTGCCGGCTCTTCTCAACAGGACCTGCCTTCCGAGCCGGTGGTAGAGTCAATACAAATAGTCTAATTTGACGTTTCAAAAGTGCTTATAATTGGCCTACTTGAAATAAATGATTTTGAATTTGAATTTGAAAAAGTTTTATAAAAATCCATTCTTTTTTTTTATTGACTACAAGTTGGCCCTTGACTGTTATCACACCAGATGTTAAGTGATGATGCAATCTAAGATGGAAGCGGGCTAACTTGTTAGGAGTAGGTTGAAATCCATACCCCTTCGGTTTCTACACGACATCGTACCGGAACGCTAAATCGCTTGGCGGTACGTCTTTGTCCGTAGGGTGATAACTAGCCACGGCGAAAGCCTCCCACCAGCCAGCCCAAGGCAAATTAAGAAAAATCTCAATCTGCCCCGCCGGGAATCGAACCCAGGAGCTCCGTCTTATAAATCCACCGCGCATACCACTGCGCCACGGAGGTCGTCATTCAGTAGTTTTTGCGTAAATGAGTAACAAACATCTATGCATCCATGCATACGGACATTCGCCTTTAATATATTAATAAGGATACTTGCAAGAACTGTGGTATGGACTAATGTATCTTAGGGCTAACGCTAAAACTCACGCGGGTGCACGCTCGCGGGTGTATAATGAAAAATCGCAGGCGCCCGCGACGGGCACACGCGAGCGGGTTTGTTTCTACAAATCAGATGAGCGCCGCTAGATGCCACGGTCACACGCGTCGGAGGCTAGGTACAATCATGAACATAGATACAAAGCGCGTAATAATTGAGGTGCAATTTTGGCCAATATTATGAAATATGGCGAATGAATTATCGAATTCTCCGCTGAGTAAACTACTTATCAAGAACAGGTTATGCAGTCGACGTTGTTTTCGTTGACGTCTTTTTGCCAAATAATAAATTAGTAAATAATCCATGGTAATCTACTCCAGACAACTGTACACGCTCGACATCAAAATTATACTAGCAGCGCTAACTGAGACGGGCGCACCCGCCCGTGTTTTAGCGTTAGCCCTTATTTAACATTCAAGAAAAACTACTTGTTACGTACTAAAATAATTTTTTCCAACTGATCTAGATCTAGTGGTCAGACTATGCGACTTCGATCATGATATTCTGGGTTCGATTCCTAGGTCGGGTTGTAGAATAGTTCTGAGTTTATCTTTCCTTCAAGAAATTTTTAGATAATTTTATAAACATTGGGAAGTTGATAGTGTTACTCCACCATGCTTCGGAGAGCCCGTTAAGCCGATGTCGGTCACTATGTTCAGAACTACTGATCCGATTCCTTTACCTGTAGAATGATTCAATATCGGGGAGTGTCATAGGCTATATTTTATGTTTGTAATATATATATTAGCCAAATTATAACAGTTTTTGTCGCGCGAGTTGGACCGTGAAATTTATTAAATTCTAAATTCTAAAAAATTTTATTTATTAAATCCTAAAAATAGCTTGCCATAAACGTATACTGTTAATGTTAATGTACTGTAATGTCGTACAATGTTGAACAAAAATGTAGATCTTTAATACACGGGACGGGACTGGATGTTGCTCCACGGGAAACTATAAAAAATTAAATTAGGAGGGGGAGCGGGGAAGTCTGTCTTAAATATTGGAAGGGTACCTAAGAGGTTTTCACGCGGACGAAGTCGCGGGCGACTGCTAGTTTTTATATAAATTTATTCTTTTTGTTGCACAGTTACATTATAATATATTAGCAAAGTAGATTCATTGCAGTTTTATTGCTGAAGCAACGATTGCATAGAGGAATTTTATGAGGTTAAATAAAATAAAGTGCTATTTTCTATCCTTTAATAAATTACAAGTTGCCAGAAATAAAAAAAAAACTTATACTCGTAATTTAAAATTCGTTTATAATGAATATAAAAAGGATTACTTAACAACTCTTAATTTACATAACTAGATATTCAATATTTTATACATTCATTTACATAACTTTATGCCCCATTTTATATTTGCAACAACGATTTATAAATACACTGAAAGCTAACATTTTTTTTTTCTGTACATAAAATTATTCTTATTAATAAAGATTATAATATAATTTAAAAAGCAGTTAATCGATACATGTGGCGTAACAAAAACCACGAAACAAAACTATGTTTATTACAACAATGTCCATAATATTCACAAAATCGTAAACTAATGATCTGTCAACACTTTCGGGTCGTCTATTGCAAAGAGACTTTCGGAGGAAACGGTTTTCGTGTTGCAAAACGTGAGCGAAGTCTCGAGCTCCTCCATACTATCGGGGGACAGCGATGACAAATCATCATCTCTTTGTCAATGTCTCAAATCGTCGTCAGTCTCGACGGCCTCGCAGCTGTGGTACTTGGAAGAGGTGTCGGGGCAACTGTCGGCCACTGAGAGGTCGTCGGACGAGGCGGCGGGCGCCTCGTGAGCAGCTAGAGGTATGAGTTCCTCGTCCTCGTCGGGATAGCACGCCGCGACGCCGTTGCGTTTGGCGATGTTCACTCCCGTCTCTGCGTCTCTAGACCAGTAATCTATAAAATAATATAGCTAAGCTAACGTAAGTGTCCTGTTGGCCTCAGATGCGCACGAAGAGTTACGATTATGTGATACCATACGAAACATCTCCTAATGGTCACACACAGGACATCTTATACTGTGAATAACAGTCATGTAGAAAAAAAGCATACAGTCGCCCAATAGCGGTGTAATTGGATAGATGGAATCCCTATAGCGATTTCTGTAGCTCTTCGTCCGCATCTTAAGCTTATTGGAATATTTTAAAATAGAAAACCCCTCAAAATGCACTGAAACGTAATTAAAAACGAGTTTTTCGACAAATTAAATTGAATCACTTTAGCCGTTTTCGTAGTAAATTATTTTAGTTTTAAATGACTTCTCTATCTATTGGCAACATTATTAATTATAGGGGAAATGTGGATAGCAGAAGTTTCCACTTTTGTGTTTTTAACTTTTAAGTAAGGGATCTATTGTTAAAGACTTATATCGATGAGATAAAGCGGTGATTTCTGTTTATTTCTGTAGTTAATAAAATCTGAATTCGATTTAAGGAAAACTTAAATAACGTTTGTGATTGCGATGAGTTAGTTGTATTATCCATAACCCACTCAGAGATATGAAATTTCTTAGTAACTTTTATGGGCCAAAAGAAACCATCAACCTCAGCTAAAAAAGTTCAAAAAATAAATATCTCCTAAGGTAAGGTAAAATATAAGTTGTATTAAAGCATAACTCCTCGTATTTTTCGCGGTTAAAATTCCCTAAAGAAGCCCATCTGTACTGCTATCCTGTATAATTTAACGAACATCTAAAAGCTCCGCGCCATCTTTAATTTAGGTCAATTATGGAGCAAAAAGTGTGTCAAGTGAATGTCCTCTTAAGTTCTCCAAATTAACGGCCCCAGTACAGAGGAGTTAGAGAGATCATAAATTAGTCTCACTTACCCAAAGTTTCACCATGGCTTTTGGCCAACGGATTAATGAATTGGGTGCATTTCGATGGTAAATTATCCATGGCTTAATTTTTAATTTCACAAATTGACAAACTGTTATGAGGTGAGTGGTTCCGAAAGTATTAGTCGCACATTTACTGTGCCGTTAAGTAAATTCGATTTGATGAAGTGGACCGAAGTCGAATTTTCATTTTTAAAGTGACTCTTATGTTACTCATCGATTCATGAGGATTAGAGATCTCGAATTGAAATATAGAGGTTCCTTTCTACCACACAATTCACAGACCAGAGTTGACAAGTTGGTGATGATGACCCCATCCCGAAGAGAACTCTAAGCTGTCACTTAATTATTACCATGTAACAGTGTCGTCAGATACACAAAACATAACCTATACAAAAGCCAAACTCGATTGAGAATGCTTGTCAACAAACAAATTTAAAATGAAGGTAGAAAATGCAACACGTTTTATGCCTAATAAGTTTAAAATTATGTTTTGTTATTTAAAAAAAATCTTATTTAAAAGATATTGAATATATTAATAATTACTTTTAAGCTTACTAATTTAATTTAATATTATGAATTCGTCATTAACTAGATAATTTAAAAAAAATAGGTGTAAAATGACTAGTGATTTCTACCTTCATTTTTAATTTGTTTGTTGACAAGCATTCTCAATCGAGTTTGGCTTTAGTATAGACTAGATTCTCTGAAGTGCTTTTCACAAAAAGAAGAGAAGCCTGTGCCTGTAGTGCCAATATGTCCTAAACTGTATATAAATTATTATTAAGTATAAATAATGATAATAATAAACTTTAACCCAAACACTTTTTGTTACACAACAAATGGATAAGAGCAAGAGAGGAAAAAGAAACAGGCCTGGTTCTTTAGACTGCTAAACTAGGCGTCTCTTCACTTATAGGAGAGCTTGGCACTTACTCCATCTCTTCTCTGGAGGCACCGGAGGCACAGGTGTTGGAGACTTATTGGCCGAGCAAAGTCTCTTTGCACTGCGAGCTAGCAGGTGCAATATAGGCAACGTAATGTCTAGATGCGAGATTCACTCACGGCTCCTTCAAACTGCTACTTTCGCGGTCGAGCTGTCAAAAAGACATCTACTTAAAACCTTACTCTAGATAACTTACTAGATCTTTTCTCGGGAGGCACCGGCTGCACTGTAGTAGGTGGTGGAGGTTTATTGGCTGAACGAAGTCTCCTCGGGCTGCGAGCTAGCGCGTGCGATATGCTCGGCAGCCTAATGTCCAGATGCGAGCCTCGCTCGGTAACGATCTTGTTGTTCATCGCGTATAACTTAGTGGTGATGTCGCGGGCTATGAGTGTGGTTACTACACAAGCCAGGTACGGTTCCTTTACGAATAGGTACTCCAAAGAGCTCCTTTGCCAGTACACGTAGCGGCAGGAGGAAGCTGCTACTATGGAAACCTATAAAAGAATAAGGCTGTCAGATATTTCATTATAAAAGCTATATTGAATAAGGCGTTATTTATGGAAGTTTATAATAAAATATAATGACTTGATTTATTTCGCCATTCTCCGAAAAATGCACTAGCCTAAAGAGAAAAACAAGTATCACTCTATCTATATAAAATTTTATATACTTTATGGTGCTGCAGGCGGGAACAAACAATACTTCTACTTTATACGTGGTCAAACAATAATCGTATACATAACAGCAAAATAAATGAATTACTTATTTTTATACACGCATAAATAAAACGAAAAATGCAATAAAAAAAAATTATTACAAAAACAAAAACACCCGACTGCTAGAATTAATGAACTGAAAAGAGAAAAATAAATATCACTCAATCTATATAAAATTTTATATACATAGAGTGATACTTGTTTTTCTCTTTTCAGTTCATTAATTCTAAGCAGTCGGGTTTTTGTTTTTACAAAAATATTTTTTTGAGACTTTTTAGTTTTAGCTTGTGGTATAGAAATGAGACGGCAAACTTTTTACCATTTTTTTGTTAAAACAGTAATATAAACATGATATATGATATATATATTTTTGAAATGGTATTTTTACGACCTTTCATATGATACCCATATTGTTAAGATAACAAAAAGAATATACACATCCTCCTCTTTTTTCCCCACTTAAAGCCGCCATTTTGAAAATTTATATAGCTTATGTCACTACCACAATTCCGACGAATTCGACGACATCTCATGTGTCCAAATCCGTCCAGCCGTAGCGCTTTTTAGGCTGTAGCGCGTGCCAAAGAAATGGACCTACATACCCACATACCCACATACATACTTACATACACTCGAAAAACATTACCCTCCTTCTGACGCAGTCGGGTAAAAAGACAGACACTTCTTATTCATAAGTACTTCACTGCGAATAAAATTGAACCATTACAGCATCTCATAAATTGCAGTCGGTATAAAATTTGAAAAACGGTTCCGGGAGAGTAGTTTACTGTCTAATGATGTCTAGACAGGTCTAGTTAGAGTATCTCTAACCAACATCTTATTTCCGAAAGCTTTTATTTTAAAAGATCGCATCTACACGCTGAGACGTATTTTCAAATAAAAGTTCCACATTCTGACTGATTTCCTTCAAATATATATATAAGATAGATACTTTCCGGTGACACACAATCTTAAAATTTGGCACGAAAGGAAGTCTTTTGGCATGAGTGGAGAAATAAATCCGAAAATCGATAATTTCAATTCCCGGGCGGCATTATTTCGAAACAAACTATATTTCAAGCTAATTTCGTGAAGTGAATTACTCGAGCTTCAGTTTAAATTAGTCAAGACGAACAAATAAAATTACATGTGTTTGTTGCAGGGCGTGTTGTAGAGTCAAATGACATTGCCAAAATTTGCCCCAGGCTGTCCAAACTTATGTTCATATTTAACTGTTTTATTTAAATACACAATGAATTTTAAACAACTACCCATGTTTTATAGCAATCACTTGAAAATATATCAAAAAAATGAAAATAAAATTTCAATCGATTATTTGTGTTCTGAATCACGTGACCGTCGTCGTAGTATGAAAAGTCAACTTTTTCAACCCTTATAACTTTTTCCTGCGACTGCACAACAACTCTGTTTTTCTGTAAATAGAAAATCTGCACTATTTAATGACATATATATCATTACTGGGCAGCCTGGGGTACACTTCCATACAATTTTTGGCAATGTCCTTTATGTTTGTGATTTAGTTTTAAAACAAATCTATAATTATCACTATCCCACTGTAGGGAAAGGCAAAAGAGGGGATTTGGAGACACCACACCACACTGCTCCAATGCGGGTTGATGGGCTTAGGATGATCATGTTTTATTCATCACTATCAAATGTTGATGATAGAGGGAACAATGACTTAACGAACTCTCCGAGGCACGGGTATGTAACACCCAACTCGGAGCTTACTTTGAATTTTACTGTTCTTCGAAGAAATAAGCGCTCAGAATTATTCGACAACCCAACACATGATATAAACCCAGGAACTCGTGTTCAAAGCTGAAAACCAAACCACTAGACCATGACGGCTTCCATCGCGCAGTGGTATGCGCGGTGGATTTAAAAGACGGAGGTCCTGGGCTCGACAGCTGGCGGTTTTCAGTTTTCAGATTGAGATGTTTCTTAATTTGTCTTGGCCTGGCTGGTGGGAGGTTTTCGTCGTGGCTGGTTACCACCTTACCGACAATGATGTATCGCCAAGCGATTGAGCGTTCCGGTACGATGTCGTGTAGAAACCGATAGGGGTGTGGATTTTATCCTACTCCTAACAAATTAGTCCGCTTCCAACTTAGATTGCTTCATCACTTAACATCAGGTGTGAAAACAGTCAAGGGCTAACTTATAGTCGATAAAAAAAATGAAATGAAGATAAATGATTAATAGTACCTTCTTAGAAATAACCTGATTAATCCATAGGTACAAATAATATAGAACCTACCAACTAATTCGTAAAAAGGAATTTAAAGGATCTAAATGGAAACTAAAACTATACTAATACTAATACTCAAATGACTTAAAGCATAATTACTCATTTCGCAATGTAGATGCTCAACGGGTAAAATCGCTGGGCACAGTTAGTGCACTAGTTAGAGCGAATATCTAAAGTGTCGTCATTATTGTGTGGAAAGTTACACCTTGGTAAAACCTATTTACTCTGCAAGACAAATTCACGTTTAGCAGTTAATTCAGCGAAAAATGCTCTTAGTTTGCACAGTTAATAATTACTAAGGAAATGCTTTCAGCAAATTGCTCGTGCTATATAGGTAGTTGATGCTAAACAAGCAATTTTACGGGCCCCACGCCGTGTGTCGGGGCGTTGACGAAAGTGTTTAGTGTTAAGTTCATCGATATTTAACCCAGTTTCTTGCATTTATAGCCACTTTAGCTTTTATACAGCCGTATCAGACAACAATTAGGTCACCGGAATGGGGTAGGTGATGCGAAAGCTCGCTATGACGTATGTTCAAATGTAATTGCCCATAAAACCCAATTTGTAACGGCTATTATGTTGCGCTATGCAAATTTATCTACTTAACTTGTATTATCATATTTTCCATTGCGTTTGAATGAAATAAATGAATTTAAAAATAAATAAGAAAATCGCTAATCGAGCCGTCAGGAATAAGTCGGGATAATGGCAAGAGACCTGATGGATTGACGCTGGTTCCCTGGGAAGTGGGACGGGCCCTAATGTGGGACGCTACTTGCGTTGACACATTGGCTCCGTGTCATATCAGGGAGACAGAATCAAGACCGGGAGCCGCAGCAGAAAAGGCTGAAACCGGTAAGTGGCACAAGTATGCCTGATAGAGAGTCACATATTTGTACCTTTTGCCGTGGAGACCCTTGGGCCATGGATCGCAGTGCCAAAAAAGTGCTAACATTTCACCGCGCCTAATAGCCTCAACTGGTGACCGAAGGGCTAGCTCATTTTTTGCAGTCAAATGCAGCCAGTATTCTTGCCACCATTCCACGTGGGCATGATTTGTATAGTTATTAGGATAAGTTAGCTTAAGTTCCTTACTGTATTCTTTCCCTTTAAATAAGCTATATATTTATCTCCAAATTCCCTTAAGAGAATATCAACTAGAACCTCTAGAAGCGTCTTCTGATTCTCTCTCCTTATGTGATATTGTAAGCATTTGGATTACATTTACCATGCTACTATAGGGTTGGCGAGATTCAGGGTCATAATGGTATACTTTTTTTTTATCGACTACAAGTTGGCCCTTGACTGCTATCACACCTGATGTTAAGTGATGATGCAGTCTAAGATGGAAGCGGGCTAACTTGTTAGGAGTGGGACGAAAATCCACACCTGTTTCAGATTCTACACGACATCGCTTGGCGATACGTCTTTGTCGGTAGGGTGGTAACTAGCCACGGCGAAAGCCTCCCACCAGCCAGAACAAGACAAATTAAGAATAATCTCAATCTGCCCCGCTGGGAATCAAACCCAGGACCTCCGTCTTATACATCCACCGCGCATACCACTGCGCCACGGAGGTCGTCACTTTGTAAGGATCTCGATAAGGACCATCATGTGTATGATAATGACTGGGGGGTGAACGGATCCCTCTTTTAAACACTTAGGATTAATTTTAAATGAACCACGAACCTATTACAAAAAGAGCCTCTAGATAATACGATACCTTATTTCTCCCGATATTTTATTTTTATTTATTTATCTAGTAGTTTTTATTTTTTAACAACAACTTAACCCTTGACATAACAATCACACTTGATGGTAAGTGATGATGCAAGCTAAGAAGCGTGCTAACTTGTTAGGAGTAGGATAATATCCACACCCTATCGGTTTCTACAAGGCATCGTACCGGAACGTTAACGCTTGGCGGTACGTCGGTAGGGCGGTAACTAGCCATGGCCGAAGCCTCCCACCAGCCAGAATCGAACATTCATCCAGTCTTATAAATTCACTGCCCCTACCACTGCGCCTAGGACGTCGTCATGTACCTACCATTGTGGTGGAAAACATCTTGTCGAAAATTGTCTCAACACTTCAATATCCGGAAAAACACCGACTAATGGCGGATGTTAACATACCTACGGGTATATTTTTATGATTAACCTACATACGGTTATGGGCGATGTTATTATCTACAGCTTCTTATGTACCGTAGGTATATATCGCCGCTATAACTGAGTAGTAAAATTCCACCCGCTCCATATATCCGTGCCATCACTTACAATATTGGTTGAGAGACTGTCCTTGAGGAGTAATAATATGAAAGTTTGCCATTCTTTGATTCCCCGGAGATTATGGGTACATAACTTCGTAAAAGTTATAGGTAGGTTTGTTATTATGAAGAAGTTATAGCTCTAAGGTATTATAGGTAAACTATGCCAAAGGTTTTTCATTTTCGGTTTACATTTACTGTAAAAACAATATGGCTACAGAACCGAACATAATTAATAATTCCAATAAAAAAACTATATTAAAATTGCAATTCGACTATGTAGGCCAGTGCAGATAGCCTTAAAAATAATAAAAAGTAAAAGAAAATCACTGTAGGATGAAACTCATTGGAAAAGGAAGAGAATATCATAAAAATGTTGTAAATAAATATAAAAATTTTAGCTCTTTTTATTACCTACACAACTTTGCCATATAACTCTTTTCCATAGGACTTTTAGTTTTACCGAAAATCGAGAAAATCCGTTTTCACCCCTAAACCCACACCCTCTACCCCTTCCGGATCTCAGATCGCCCGTAATTTATTTTTCCTTTCATTTTTATGATATTCTCTTCCTTTTGCAATGGGTTTCATCCTACTCATTTTACCATTGCAGATTATTTAGCTTAAAACTAATTAATATATTCAATATCTTTTAAATAAAATTTTTAATAAGTAATAACAAAACATAATTTTAAATTTATATAAAATGTGTTATTTTCTACCTCCATTTTAAATTTGTTTGTTGGCACTGGTCTAATGTTTCCCATTTTCGTTCTACAGTAAAACTCGATATTGTGGTCGTCTATCTGTTAATAGATATTTCATTTCATTCATATATAAAATTGATATTTTTTAATTTTATTTTAATTTTTGATAATTTTATTTTTCAATCATTTCATAAAGTTCATGGAAGTTTCTTACAAGAAGAAATAGAAAAATTACCCTTAAACAAATTTACCCATAATAAAATTTTTGAAATAAAACTAAAGTCAGAATATCTAGGTACATCATTTACAACTTCAGAACGGTGAACTGCTTAGATTAGCGTAAATATCGATTATAGTCTGGAATAACACATATGTTCTGTTTTATCTTGATATTGCCACTGTACAAGACGCGAATAAAATCGCGGGTCACAGCTAGTAATAATGTAACAATAGTATATCAAATGTATGTATAGTTAGGCAACGACCTTTACCGACAGAGGCCGTAACATTTCGCACAAAGGTCGGGTGTAAGGCTCGTCGGAGCGGAGGAGCCTCCCCAAATAATGAACTCATCACAGCCCTGTTAGCCCCATTGCGTTGTTTAATGAGCTGATGATGGCGCTGTTACATTTCAGACGGGAAGTAACATCATTCTAACTAATATACTAAATAACGATGTGAATTTCCTTGTTGTGCTTACATACCATAATTAGGTAACTCAAAAGCTTAACTCGTATTGGCGCAAAATGGCGACGCCTTGTGTTTTTTTACCTAGAGCATCTCTATTTGCAAACATAATTTCAAATCAAAATCAAACGTCGATGCGCTTTATTCCATATTTATATAACACAACTTTGTACCTTAATGAAAATTATCTCTACCCGCACTCTATACTATATAAACTCCCCCGCCACGTCTGTCGTTTCGCGACAAAGTCAAAGGCTGCTTCGGTTTTCACCAATTGGGTATTTGACTCAATTTAGTTTATTACTTTATTATAAACTAGGATAAAAATTATAACCTACGCTGCAAAAATAATAAAAATCCGATAAAGATCTGCAAAGTTACAGGCACTTAAATGTTTGGAGTAGGGTAGGTTGTCCTTTTCTCGCAAAACGAATTTTTGTACTAAGCCAGTATGGCGATACCGTCGTGTGACGTCACATCACAGTATGACTGTCTCTGTCTAATCAGATATATTCAAATGCTTATAACTTTTTATTTATTACATCCATTTAATTAGTTTTATCACATTTTATTTGTAATAGAATCAAGTTTTTGAAAAATAAATTTAAACTCTAATATTTTGATTAGTGTCAAATATCCAATTGAGTACAGTATTTTTCTCGCGTGCGAAGTTGCGAGCGTCTACTAGTATTACTATAATATATACGAGTATGTAGTTGTTAGTACGCTTCGACTCTACGCTGAGTTGGACCAAGTGTCCGATTGTTCTCGTGTTTAACTAACTTAGCTACGGATAATTGGGCCCAGGGATAGAAGCCCATGTCAGGCTACCAAAAATATAAGTATTGGGATTTTCGCGGAAAAATCTCGACATCCTTATTCAGCGTGTAGGCGTTGTTGACACCTGAATGCCGAGTGTGAGTTTCTTGCCGAGCGACCGCGTAAAAACGTAACACAAATTTATATGGAATTTTAGTAGCGCCATCTAGTTATAGCGAGAGTAAACGCTTTTTTTGCTTTATAATTTGACGTTATGAGTGACTACGTTTTTGTCCGTGAAAACCACACTGAGCACTTTAGTTTTAATCACAATAATCCAAAGAGGTCAGAAATAACGCTCAAAATTCACGTGGTTGATGGCCGTAAAAACAAAAGCTGTTAAAAATATTAATGGCATTTGATCTCATAACAGGTTAGTTATCTAACTTACCTTGAATTTTTCATCGATAGTAGCTCTGCTGGACTCGAATTCCGGCGAATCTAAGAACTCACATGGCAATATCGGATGTAGAAACTGATGTCCACTCATAACATTCACCTGTACAAGAAGAAAATATTAAATACATACACATTTATCTATTTAATTTTCTGTAAAAGATATCTTCTTACAGACATACCTCTACGATATTAAGTACATACACATTTATCTATTTAATTTTTCTGTAAAAGATATCTTCTTACAGACATACCTCTACGATATTAAATACATATACATTTATCTATTTAATT
Source organism: Mycalesis mineus (assembly GCA_034621355.1). Lineage (NCBI taxonomy): Eukaryota > Metazoa > Arthropoda > Insecta > Lepidoptera > Nymphalidae > Mycalesis > Mycalesis mineus. The sequence continues at coordinate 10,536,792 of CM067887.1, read as the reverse complement.
TTCTGTAAAAGATATCTTCTTACAGACGTACCTCTACGATATTAAATACATACACATTTACCTATATAATTTTCTGTAAAAGATATCTTCTTACAGACGTACCTCTACGATATTAAATACATACACATTTATCTATTTAATTTTCTGTAAAAGATATCTTCTTACAGACATACCTATACGATATTAAATACATATACATTTATCTATTTCATTTTCTGTAAAAGATATCTTCTTACAGACGTACCTCTACGATCATCTTGAAATTTTGCCATTTATATACATGGAAAATATGCTACAATTTATCTAGAAAAACTTCCTATTTTCGAGGTTAGTTATTAATAAAATTATACATTGCAAAGTTGTGGCCTGAATGTTAGAAGTGAAGAATTGTCAAAAACCTCATCCAAGCCGTTAGAATGTCTCCTATCGCAAGTACATCACAAACATTGGCACGTGCATCCACAAAAATTGTTTTAAATTCGCCCGCTGTGTAACGACCCATGAAACAAGCCCGCAATTTACATAATTTGTAACCACCGAGGTTGGGGGTTCCACCCAAGTGATTCCTGCTAGATAAGCTATGAGATACGGTAATGGTGGGATTGCAGGTCTCGTAAACAATTGATCAACAAGTTCAGTGTTCTACCTGCCTAGTATAGGCCGCTTATTATAGTTGCACCTGATGCTAGGTTACTTATAGTGCAAGATACGATACTGCTAGTACACCGAAAACGGCAAAATGGAGTCTTGCACACTGAGGGTTCTGTATATTGTAATTTTTAAAATATATCGTATAGTTCTAGATTCTCCTAGTCACGTGACAAGTCTTTGATAATTAATATGGGATGCTATAAAGTTAAGAAGAAGGTCAAAGTACCCTAATCCGACGTACTTGTATGGAAGAAGCGAGATAGATATGCAACGATCGTGGCAAGCGGACGGACGTTGTCTCTGCCTACCCCTATGGGAATGATAGTAGTAATACGATGGGGCGTGATAGTATGTTTATATGTATAAAGTTACATAAGAACATTACAAAGAACGCGGTACGCAGAACACAGAACACAGAACGCTTTTGTATCAGAAGTCTTTGCAACTGCGCGTGTACGGTTCTCATTTTTCCGCTGTTACTGTGTGAGGCCCTAAAAATGAAGTATGTGTCTACGTCAGTGTAACACAGAAGCATTGGCCATGCTTCTACTATGCCATGTTAGTGTGGGAAAAAGTATAACATTAAAACCTCTGGTCTTTATTAGCTTGCAACCTTACCGGAACGATAAGCCGCTAGATAGATAGCGGTAGAACTAGCTACTACCTATATTTGTCAGGAAAACCGTAATGCCAAGGCTTGTGGTAGCTAATCGTAATACCAATACGATTACATATAAAATCCATTTAGGTGTAAAACGAGGTGTGTACGTGAATGTAGTATGTTCGTACCCAGTTCGAATGTTTTTATTTATATTGACTACATGTTGGCCCTTGACTGCTATCACATATGATGTTAAGTGATGATGCAATCTTAGATGGAAGCGGGCTAACTTGTTAGGAGTAGGATGAAATCCACACCTATTTCGGTTTCTACACGACATCGTACCGGAACGCTAAATCGCTTGGCGGTACGTTTTTGTCGGTAGGGTGGTCTAGCCACGGCGAAAGCCTCCCACCAGCCAGACCAAGACCAATTAAGAAAAACCTCAATCTATCCCGCCGGGAATCGAACCTAGGACCTCCGTCTTATAAATCCACCGCGCATACCATTGTGCCACGGAGGCCGTCAAAATTGTGAATTTACATCGGGCATAGTCAGACAAACGACACGAGTTTCAAATCAATTTGTTATTTAGATAATCTCTTACGATAAGAGATTTAAGGTAAGATAGTTAATATATTTTCAAAAAGAACTTAATATATTTTTAGTAGGTATAATAAGTTGGTATAATTTCCCAAAATTAATAAGAATAGCTTTGTATGAAAATTAATAAAAGTACTTTAAATATATTGCGAATAATATCAATATAGATTGGAATTTTGAACTGCGAATTTTGCATGAAATGAGTATTTAACAAATCAAACACAACTTTATAATAATTCGTCACAAAAGTAGCGATGCATCAGCACCATAAGCCTTCACCTAAATTCGTATAGAAGCATACATATTCGCCTAAATTATTTTGAAGAAAATTTCACAACAGTGCCAACACTGATGCTCAAGTTTGCCGAGTAAATAGTTTACTTTCGGAATAAGTAGTGCCTATTTTAAGTGTCTGCTTTCAAGATTGCTTTTTATTCAAACATTAGAATAATAAGCACGCGATTGTTACAAACATTACAAACACCGTATATTAAACGTAAACTCTTCACTTGCTGACCTACCCTACGGCTTCAACTCTTAACTAGATATTATGTAACATGTAAAAATTTTGTAAAAAACGTATAAATGGATGTTTTTTATTCTATTCCGCCAGAATGGTTAAATTTTCGTGGAAAAAAAATTTGTTACAAGATTTTTTTTATTTATTTTAATTTCAAGAATACAATTGAATCGAATCGACGACCTCCGTGGCGCAGTGGTATGCGCGGTGGATTTATAAGGCGGAGGTCCTGGGTTCGATTCCCGGCGGGGCAGATTGAGATTTTTCTTAATTTGTCTTAGTCTGGCTGGTGGGACGCTTTCGCCGTGGCTAGTTAGCTAACTAGCCACGGCGAAAGCGTCCACCTAGGTGGCCTAGCTAACTAACTAAGCTTAGTTAGTTAGCTAGGCCACCCTACCGACAAAGACGTACCGCCAAGCGATTTAGCGTTCCGGTACGATGTCGTGTAGAAATCGATAGGAGTGTGGATTTTCATCCTACTCCTAACAAGTTAGCCCGCTTCCATCTTAGATTGCATCATCACTTGACATCAGGAGTGATAGTATTCAAGGGCCAACTTGTAGTCATTAAAAAAAACTGAATACAAGTTTAAATAACGTATTTTTATAACTAAAGATACATTATTATTGTATGTGCCTTAAACATTTAGCAGGCTGACACGCCTTTACAAAATATTGAATCATAATTATCCACGATATTTTTGGTTGTAGCTATTTAGTTTAATATTTTAGGTATCACGTCACTGTGTTATTTAATCAGATATTTAAATGATAATAAGCTAGCACAAAAGAGTACAGCTGTAACATGACAACAGAAGAAAACATGTTAAATAATAGTAATGATGACATACTAATGAATAATATTTAAGTTAACATTTAACTTTAGCTATGCTGTGTAACAAGATAACCCCACAGATATGGCATCTACGCGGGTAAATTAGAACGGAAGGGCAAAAGCCGTCTTCGTATAGAGAAAAAGTTAGCGGCGGGGCGAGACGGCTACGTAACGTTTTTGTTTCGACTTAAAGATTTGACCCCTTACTTTGTAATAAGAATGCTGATGAGAAGTAAATTTTTATAGTATTCAAGGGGTTTTATGAAGTAATAACAAGAAAAAGCCTCAACTCTAACAAGTCTTACTTGGCACTCTTAATCAAAAATCTAAGCGACGAAAGCTCTGAAACACGTTTATCCGATTTCAGTGAGTCCAATAAAATGAAAAAAGTGCGATACCTTTCCGGACAGCAAGAGTCCCAGCCGATCAGTCTTGGTGAGGTTTTGCATGGCGTAGGCCTCACCAGCGTGGAGTGACATGACGTGCGCAAAATCTGGTGACACCATCCTTTTGAACTGTAGCCTCGACACCTAGGGGATACATGTCAAAGGTCTGTGATCTGTGGCGTGCTGATAATATATCATATCTGCTTTTCGGAATAATGAAGTAAAGAATAATTATTGATTAATTTAGAATTTTATATTAGTTACGACTTTTTTAATAGTTACGAAGGTACTACGACTACTACGATAGCTACAAATACTACGAATGAATCAAAGGAGAAATTAATATACAATTTTTTAATCATGAATAATATAATAATTTAAAGCTACTTGTATCTTTATTTTATAACGCTAATTATTATTTATTATTAAAATGGTATTTAATACAAATTGTAGTTATTCACTTTGAAATATTTTAAAATTGTTCAAGCTCATTCACTAACTTCGGAGATTTACTAGTACCAAGAGGTTTTAGACTAATTTAAACTTTTAGATTGGTATCTAGTACCCATCTGAAGTTACTATGCAAGAGAAATTTAGATACAGTGTAAATATTACCTATTCACGGCGAACAACATTGGTAGACATTTTGTGTTGGGAACGACGATGGGACTATTTAACTATAAATAAAAAGATTATTTATTTATTTATTGTATAAATGTAAGTTAGGTGACTTGAACGCGTTTGGTTATGTATAGTAAAGTAACATTAGCTTAGCAGAAATATTGTTAAATTATTATTTACAGTGATACAGGCGGAGGCGTGTGACACCAAAACCCCAGCAAGGGAAGGAGTTGTTTGGTCAAGCTGGGGCCCATGACCTTCAGAGGCCATACATACTTCGAAGTCGCGAACAAAAGCGCGTGCCCGTATGTGGTCAGTGAAGTGGCCATTACGGCCAACTAGCACTTTTTTGTTTTGCCGCCAATTCAAACTCTAGGTCGGGGATTCTGAAAAATAGACTACCTGTACTGTTGCGTTACTAAAAATGAGATTTTTTTAGTAATATAAATACAAACCTTAAAGGGTTCGAATAACGTGTGATAAACTTCTTCAAGTTCTGGGTCAAATTTGACAGGTCTCATTTCATACACTAGGTAGACAACTTGAGCTAGATTCAGGAACACGAAGCCAAAGTTCCATGAGAAAGCGTCTGGTGAACAGATTACATGCCACGCCCATACTGAGTATAGCATAAAACCTGTTGAGAAAATACCTTAATACATCAAACACCCTATGTCTATTCTGGGTGCTGCTTCGTTGTCGACCGCAGACGATAACAGCAGACGACGTGTCAAAGCGATAGCTATAATGTGACTTTCTAAGTTGGTCCAAGTCTGACTGGTGCTAGCTCTAGCTACTAGCAAGGACGTATCGAAAAACGATTTCGCGTTCCGATACGATGTCACGTAGAAACTGATATTGTAGGTACGGGATGTATTTCATCCTACTCCTAACAAGTTAGCCTGATCCATCCAAGTTCCATCTTTGATGGCACCATCAATTAGCATTAGGTATGATTCCAGTCAAGGACTAATTTGTGATGAATAAAAAATTCGTGAGGACTGATTTCATTTCTATAGAAATCAATATTATCGCTGCAACACGTCGTCCCCTGCTGACGTTTCCGCTCCGCTACGAACTTGCACCCTTAACCATCATAGCTATCATAAAGCCTTAATGGCTTTTAGGGGTGAAATAATAATTGAAAATTATTATACTGTATATTAAAAACTTACCAAAAATTAAAATTGTGTGCATCCAAAGTTGACCTTTCTTTGTACTTGGGGCGCAAAATGCCGCCACGAAGAGGACATTTGAGAGCTAAATTGAATAAATATTTTCAATTTATATTTCAATGGAGTATAAGGTTGACCAAAGAGCTGGCAGCTACGTTGGTCAACGGATTAGTTTGGCCATCCAAAGGGGAAATGCTGCCAGTATGGGCACTATGCCTCATTGCAGTGGAGTGAAGGAGGTTTTAGATTTAATTTAATTTAGTTTTAATTGTGTTCGTATTTTATATTGGTTTTGTTTTACTCTTAATAAAAATTAATAACTGTCAAAAAAAAGTTTATAATAAATAATAATATTTATATTTCGCAACTTATAATTTTATATCGACATGACTTTTTGGGATAATAACAGACTTCAAGGCTCATATTAATTTGCCGTGTGAGTGACTCGAGACTTTATCGAATGGTATCTCCAATTCTTTAGAGGCAATCAATGTATAATTTAGTCGTTGTGGTGGATTTGTGACTTAGTTTGAAGCTCTCTGTAAAACAGCCCTGCTTGTCACCTTGTCAACTGTAATGCCTAGTCCTAACTCTACAGTACAGTAATACAGTAAGAATTACAAAAGAAATTAGGCAATACAGAAGAAACTAATACAGTAAGAAACATAACTTTGTAAGTATTCGTATAACTACTTTGATATAGTACTGTTATATACATTTTTTTTTCAATTCTTTGCCTTTGGTAGGGTAAGTAAGTATAGACCTAATATTTATATTGCTTCAATGTAATATTACATAATGCATTTATATTGTTTTAGTATATTCTACATATATTATAAACGCGAGAGTTTGTGGGAAAAGAATTTTGGTGAAATTGTACAATAATATAACACAGAATACTTTTTATTTCGAAATAATTGACTATGCTTATATAGATTTGTATTGATTTATTTAATACTAACCTGAAATAATGGATGTTGTGGAATTTTCCATAGAGGGCACCACGGCCAATACCAAGGACCTAGAAAAAGTCACCATAACCGTACAAATAATATCCATCACATAATCATACCACCGTAACAATTTCAACTCAGTCGAACTTTTTAAAATTAAGTAAATACTGATGGTTTCTAATTCTAAACAGAATTAGCAGAAATGTTTAAGTAAATAAATATTTTAGACCTACAAAGTAGCTAAAATTCAATACGAATAATATCGCGCATGATAAATACTCATACGCAAATAGGCTATACATAAATATATTTCCATTAAATATTAAAAACGTCCTGCGCGTACCTGAAGGCATTGTATAGTTGACAGAACCAAAATCTTGGAATGTTCCATTTTCACCAGGCCATGAAAAATTATATTCGCCTATTTCTAAATATTCACTTTTAACATCCGATAAACCTTGGGGCATTTCAAATCAGTATTTTACGTGAAACAATTTTTTTTAATTTACAATACAATGTTGTCGCTGTTTACTCGATGTTTTCTTCCTCAACATTCCTTCATTCATTCGCGCCAAAATCAATATTGGAGACGTAGTTGGTAGTGCAGTGCGGTAGGGGTCAGTCACGATGGTACGTATATCCGCTTTTCTTTTTTGACATATTGCAACATTTGTTTTACCCATAAAGTTAATAGCACAGTCTAAAAATCAATCCTTAAAAATATACTCGCTCAAATTTAGCTTGAATTAAAGAAGTGGAATGGAAAAATAAAAACAAAATGTAATCTAGTTACATAATCATTTACAAGTCAATAATTTATATTTTATATAGGTAAATTAACGCTTATTCAAAGTGAAGTTTATTATATCTATGATTATAGAGGTCAAATCGCAAGCAGAGAACTATTGAGTATTGACATTCATCTTCAAAGTGTCAAACCAATGTCAAACTTTTTGAAGTGATTCTACTATCTATGGCTTTCATTCATTTACAAAAAGGTGTGATGTGCGAGCGCGATCATATTAAATTGTTGGATTCTGCTAAAATATCAGTGAAACAGAATATGCGGTAGCAGAAGGCAATAGTGAAATAATTTATAATATTTAATTATTATGTCCTAAGTTTTTTTGGGTTCAAATAGTTTCACGGGGATGTTGAACATGAATAATGCCTCAATCGCCAATGGTAAGTATAGATTTGTAGAATTAGATCTTCGAAATTAAGAACTATTTAACAAGTGACTCACTTTTTAAATGCATGCTTTTATTTTTATTGGTTATTCGTTCAAACCTATACAAGGTTTCGAAAAAAAACGTATTCAGCTCAGCATGATAATGTACAAATTTCATGAACAAGTTAGACAATATATTTAAGATCAAAAGGGTTATTAATAACAAAAATATGCACGTACTTCTACTTGACACTTAGTCTACATTATTAGTTTTTAATATCTAATCTTCTATAGCATTGGCTTCAATGACAATAATAAAAAAGTTGATATAATATTACACATAACTTCATATACTTGAAATGGTAATGATTGTTGATTTTGGAGCTGTACATATATTGCATTTCACTAGTATTTAGGTTAGTTGTGCAATAACTTTCATAATAATGCAGGCCACACTATTAAGTAATTTAGGTTTTGCTATCTGGAATACAAGTGCCCACAAAAGTAACATGTAATGTAAAGTTCTGAAAGAGAGTTATTGAGCAAACATAATTATAGAGTATGTTTTCTATAAATAACTCATTCAGTTGGTGTAACAAAACCTATTTATGTTATTATTAATATTATTTATGTTATTTTTTTCACACTGCAGTAGTGATCTTACTCATGGAGGTTATGCTACGACATTGTACAATGTGCTAGCCGGCACCTGTGCCATAGTTTACACTGGAAGCCTTACCCTTCAGACCAAAACATGTATACTTTGCCTACTTATAGTAAAAATATGGGCAGTGGCTCTTTGTACTATAGATTTTTGACCAATCTTGATCTACTATGATAGTGTGAGTAGTAATTAATGGTAGTGTGAGTGTTACCCAGGCACAGGATGCATACCTTGGCGAGGCACAGAAATTACTAGACTAGAACCATACTTCACTATTTTAGGGGTGCAGTCATAATCCTTGCACTGCATGCATGAAAGGCAAATTACAGCACTCATTTTATGCCTAATAAATTTAAAATTGTGTTTTGTTATTTTAAAAAATCGTTTTTAAAAGATATTGAATATATTAATTAGTTTTAAGTTTACTAATATAATTTATTGTCATGAATTCGTAATTAACTAGTTAATTAAAAAAAATAGGTGTAAAATGACTACTGATTTCTACCTTCATTTTTAATTTCTTTGTTGACAAGTATTCTCAATCGAGTTTGGCTTTAGTATAGAACATACTATTTTAGGGGTGCAGTCATCCTTGCACTGAATGCATGAAAGGTAAATTACAGCACTGATTATAAGCTTTTCTTTTGTTTTAGATGACTATGAAGTTATTGGAGAAACACAATGGCAAATTTTGGAGAATGCAGACGATCATGTCATCAAAATATATGGATACAAATATTCCAAATTACGTGCAATAATATTCCATTCCGTCTGCATTTTACTATGTGGAATACCATATTTTGCTTTGGCTTACTATCCTAAACTAAACAGATTGAAATATCTAAAATGCAGTTTGAAAATGGCTGAGGAAGTGTGTGGTAAGGTTACATTTTGGTTAATTTACTATTTGATTGCAGCAATGCAAAATCATAAAAGTGTACCATTTCTTAGCATAGATTTAATCTCTAAAGTGTATGTAGTGTCCATGAATAAATTCTTATTGGAGTAAAAGTTTAGCTAGGTCAGTGCAGGCCCCATAGCAAACTATTCAGGGCTTGTTCTGCTCTGGACCCATAAGTAAAATGGTTCAAAAAACCTTCAGAAAGGTTTGTTGTTTTCTTATTGGGCATTTAATTATAAGTACATTTTATTGGTATGAGTGCCAATTTTTCAAGCATTCTTGTATCATTTTCCAAATTTCCTAAGCCTAAGGTTGCGTGGCAGAGATTGCTGCTAAGCAATAAGGCTGCCTTTTGAGTCCTACATATTTCTTAAGAATTTATTTACGTATTTGTTGCAAATAAAGAATAATAATAATTAATAATTGTCATAAACATAAATGCATATAGATATTAAGTTTAGATTTATTATATTAGAGTACAATCAAAATACTCTTATGGCTTATATTTGAATATAATTTTTATTTTTAGTAATGAATGGAGAGGGCTCCTTTAAAATCGAGAGTGTCCAACAAATTGATCTCAGCATCTCCAGCCACACTGGCAACAAACTCCGCTACTTCACATACCAGCACAGCCGCTACATCTGGCTCAATGATCAGGGAGCATTCATCAATGTACTGGCACTGAATGAGAAAATTACCATCAGTCTGTTGATGGAAAATATGTCTGGTATTAATAAAAGGCAACAAAACGAACTGTAAGTGTAACATTACTGTTATTTAGGAACTAGCAAACATTCACAAATTTATACATATGGAATATGATTTTTGTTAAATAAATTTTTCCTATTATCCTCTAAAAAGTTAGCCTAAACTACTCGCATAAACTGTTGAAATTTGGCCCTGTTGTTACTGAAGGTACTTCATAAACTAATTCATGCTTGAGAAAATAACAATTTTGAAAGAATCATACACTAGCCTATTTATTATATTTTATTAAGTTGCATTTATGCTTAATGAAAATAACTACATTTACTACAACTACACGATCCTCTGCCTTTCTCATCCAGCCACTTCCCACTACCTTTTTGAGGTCATCAGACCATCGGGCTGGAGGGCATCCTACACTGCGCTTAGTGGTTCTTGGTCTCCACTCCAAAATACGCCGGCCCCAGCGACCATCTGCTCTGCGAATTATATGGCCTGCCCATTGCCACTTCAACGTGCTTATCCTTTGAGCTATGTCTACTACTTTGGTTCTCCTTCGGATTTCCCCATTATGGATTCTATTTTTCAGAGAGACTCCCAACATAGTAGAGCTTAATTTTTCTTTTTGGAAATTCTAAAAATATTTTTTATGTCATTTTATAATTTAGATTATTATCAACTAATGCAATGTATAACACATCATTTTAATCTTTTAGGATAAAACTGTATGGAAACAATTCAGTGGAAGTTGATGTTAAAAGTTATTGGACAATATTTATTGATGAAGTATTCAACCCGTTTTATCTATTTCAAGTATTTTCTATTGTGCTCTGGTCACTGGACGAATACTATCAGTATGCGACTTGTGTTTTCCTCCTTTCAACGGGTTCTTGTATGATGGCACTATACCAAACTAAACAGGTAAATATTTCTTATAAATTACAATGGACTTACCGACTTGATGTTTGAGGAAAACTTTTTGACTTCTTATCTCATACTGCTGTCTTGTTATCTTGATATGCAGTTGTAATATTAGTTAAAAATGTATATTATCTATAATATATACCTACTCTATACAAATAAATATAGTTCTGAACATTATGACTTTTTTTATTAATGCATCACTTCAGAGTCTGTCTATCAAGTTTCTCTCATACATATTTTACATCTAAACAAGTATAACCTTCAAGAAAGTGTGCATACTCAAATCAACCACACTCAAAACGTTTTATTTGAGTGTGGTTGATAAATGGCCTCTTCTAAGTTCATTAGTAATAAATCGAGCCACATACCCATTCTCTGTTCTATAAATAACTTTTGTTTTTATCTCCGAAGATCTCAACAACACTTAAATATTAATATTTGTCCACTATTTTGCACCAGGTTGGTGTTTTTGATAGTACTTTTAATATAAAATTCCCGAAGCCCGAATATCAAGCACAGAGAATCAGTGGTTAGTAATGCAGGTTTCCATTAAATGTCCAATAGGTCTTTTCGAATACGCGCGACCGTGTTCGTTACAAATGCCCGCGCGCCTGCTTGAAAGTTAAAACCAGTCTTTGCATCTTGTCTTATAAAATTTTACATCGCAATAATGTCTTGGTAAAAGCTCAAAAAACTGCAAATCTCGTAGGCATTCGTTAGTTAATCATAATCTAATCTTTGTCTTGTACAGATGAGCATAAACCTACACAACATGGCCGGCTCGACCAGCGTGTTCACGGCAACAGTCCTCCGACCGACACGCACTGGTCGCGAGGAGTATGTGGTGAACGCGAGTCGGCTGGTGCCGGGCGACGTTTTGGTGTTGCCGCCCGACGGCTGCGTGATGCCGTGCGACGCCATGCTGCTGACCGGCACGTGCATCGTCAACGAGTCTATGCTCACTGGTATGTTGATCATATACAGTCCTTCGACCGACACGCACGGGTCGCGAGGAGTACGTGGTGAACGCGAGTCGGCTGGTGCCGGGCGACGTTTTGGTGTTGCCGCCCGACGGCTGCGTGATGCCGTGCGACGCCATGCTGCTGACCGGCACGTGCATCGTCAACGAGTCTATGCTCACTGGTATGTTGATCATATACAGTCCTCCGACCGACACGCACGGGTCGCGAGGAGTACGTGGTGAACGCGAGTCGGCTGGTGCCGGGCGACGTTTTGGTGTTGCCGCCCGACGGCTGCGTGATGCCGTGCGACGCCATGCTGCTGACCGGCACGTGCATCGTCAACGAGTCTAGGCTCACTGGTATGTTGATCATATACAGTCCTTCGACCGACACGAACTGGTCGCGAGGAGTACGTGGTGAACGCGAGTCGGCTGGTGCCGGGCGACGTTTTGGTGTTGCCGCCCGACGGCTGCGTGATGCCGTGCGACGCCATGCTGCTGACCGGCACGTGCATCGTCAACGAGTCTATGCTCACTGGTATGTTGATCATATACACTCCTTCGACCGACACGCACTGGTCGCGAGGAGTAAGTGGTGAACGCGAGTCGGCTGGTGCCGGGCGACGTTTTGGTGTTGCCGCCCGACGGCTGCGTGATGCCGTGCGACGCCATGCTGCTGAGCGGCACGTGCATCGTCAACGAGTCTATGCTCACTGGTATGTTAAATATGTATTATTATTTATGCACAAATCTATGCTAATATTATAACAGGTATGTTGATCAATAAAGTTTGTCGCGAGGAGTACGTGGTGAACGCGAGTCGGCTGGTGTCGGGCGACGTTTTGGTGTTGCCGCCCGACGGCTGCGTGATGCCGTGCGACGCCATGCTGCTGACCGGCACGTGCATCGTCCACGACTCTATGCTCAGTGGTATGTTAAATATATATTATTATTTATGCACAAATCTATGCTAAAATTATAAAGAGGTAAATCTTCGGAACTACTGATCCGATTTAAAAAATTCTTTCACCAGTAGAATGCTACGTTATCGGTGAGTGCCATAGGCTATATTTTATATTTGTATTGTATATATTAACCGAGTTATCACTGTTTTTGTCGCGCGAGTCGGACTGCAAAAATCTGTTACATCGGCTTTATGCGCGTGCGCTGCCTTAAGTATTGAAAATAATTGAAAGCATCTTTTATATTTTGGCAGATATAGAACTTTTTGTGTTTTAAAAAATCATTTATTTCATATGCTTACGTTTACGTCATTATTTATACAACTAAACTTAAATCCTTATCAAAATAAATTATTTAATAACCACAAGGATCTTATAGAGATAATAAGATTTGCCTTTTACAGTATGTTAATTAGTTACATAGTTTAGAAGATAATACAAAAATTATAAAAAGCGCGGCACGCGATACGTACGTACGAGTACCTACTGAATAGGCGTCAGAATTTTTGTAAGTATGCTGTTACATGTTTGAAACGATAATACGGTAATGGAGTTGAGAATTTGATCTTTATTCGATTTATTTGCCATAGAAGACCATATCTATACTATTAATATAAAGCGGAAGAGTTTGATCGTTTGTTTAAACTGACTAATCTAATCAGATCTGCGTGTCGGATTGTAAACTTATTTTTATTTATTTTGAAAGCTAAACTCAAGAGCCTTATAGACCATTTAATATGAAGGTATACATATCAGCTTGCCATAAATATATACTCTTAATGTTAATGTACTGTGATGTCGTACAATGTTTTACAAAAATGTAGATCTTTAGTACACAGGACGGGGATATTGCTTCACGGGAATCTATAAAAAAATTAAATTGAGAGGGGGAGCGGGGAAGTCTGTCTTTAATATTGGAAAGGTACCTAAGAGGTTTTCACGCGGACGAAGTCGCGTGCGACTTCTAGTCGTGTATATATCCTAACATTACATAGTATATAACCTTCTTCAGTTAATGAGCTATCCAACACTGACATTGTTTTTCAATTTAAACCTGTAATTGCGAAAATTAGCACATTCAGGCATGCATATAAATTATTAAGCTTTATAATATCCTAACTAATATTATGAATGCGAAAATAACTCTGTCTGTCTGTCTGGCTTTCACGCTTAAACTACAGAAACGATTTAAATGGAATTTGGTACAGAGATAGTTAAGAACCTAAGAAAGGACATAGGCTCCATTTTTTGACTATCACAAAACAAGTTTAAAAATTACCAGCGCGGGAAAGGGGTGCGGGATATGACAACACAGGAGAGCCTTTTTTTTGTGATAAAAAAAAAACCTTGCGGCCTATTATTACGTGGGTGTAGACTGAGTTATGCGCTTCAAAAACTCCTAATTAGGGTCAAAGGGAGATAAAAAAATGGGAGTAGAGTGATTTGTCACAAGGCATCTAGTCCAGCACTAGGAAGGTAGGAGGGCATCAGTTCAGCACTGTCCTACTCAACATGTCCATAAGGACCCTTTACACTCATAAATTAAAAAGAAGGCCCCGATTGCATATATACCACCCTAACAGAAAAAAATTACCGCCGAGAGATTTTGAAATTTCGATTACGAGAAATCAATTTAGGAGTAGTACGAGTATTATATCAGTATTTTTAGTTGATATACTACAATCACTTGTTAAGGTCAATGTAATATGTTAAAGCAATTTAAGTTAAAACTACAATTCTGAGATGTGTATGTAGATACAATTCAATCAGCAATATTGCTTGTCGTTAACTGGAGTTAATTCACTCTAAGTAGTTTATTTAACTGGTATCAAGTGGTTGAGAACTGTGTCGTAACATTTTAGGCCCAATATATTGTAGTCTCGGATGCGGAATTGCAGAACATAAATAATCAATAACAGTAAAATGTGTATTATGCTTGTATTATGTCTAGAAATTCTGAGAGAAATATAATATTCGTATATTAAATATTCTTGACATTGTTTCACCTAAAACAAAGGGGATGGGGGGTTTTTCATGGCATATATAGTTATGATTAAGTAAATTAAAGTAACTAAGTTCCGCAATATTTTTTTACTTTTTGCGTTTTGAAGTCGGTTTATTTTTTTTTTTATAAAAGGAACAACTATATACATGTACAAAAAGTGTTTAAAAAACTTTTGTAATACAAATACTTTTAAAGTTTGAATTTTTTAATATATTTATAAGGAAAATTAAAAATTGTGTTCATCTACGCTTAATGTTGAAATTATATAATCAGTAGGCGCCGCGGGCACGACATGCGCGAGATCAGAATTTTAAACTAATTGCTTGCTGTCGGGCAATACCCGCTGCCTTTGCCAGGCGTACAAATATAGTAATGGAATTTACCAATAAAGTTTCCCGATAGAGATCTTCTACTAAATATCGAGTTTCACTGGACTTCTGATACTTTATTATTTTAACGTTGTTTAATATCTATTGTATGCTCAATGTTATGCCAAAGTAGATTATGATCAAATTATAACGATTTTGTCTAAATTACTGATTGAAGGACGAAGCAAGTTAGTTGGCATTAAAATCTAAATCAACAGGGCCGTAAATTGCAAACGCACCCTAAGAATATTGTCTACTGGCGCAGTGGGTAGTGACATCTGGAAAATGTTTGTGTGATGAGCATGGATGTTTTCCAGTGTCTGGGTGTTTATCTATGTATTATAAGTATTTATGTATAATAATATATATAAAATATTCATCAGTTATCATAGCACCCATAACACAAGCTACTTACGAGTACGCGTACTTTGGGGCTATATATGTGTGTAACTGTCCTATAATATTTATTATTATTTAATTTCCTGTGGGTTTAAGATGTCCACAGAAGGTATGTTGTCAAGACGAAAACACAAACGGTCACTGCGATCAACACTCGATGTCGCAGTGACCGTTTAACGACCTCCTTGGCGCAGTGGTATGTACGGTGGATTTATAAGACGGAGGTCCTGAGTTCGATTCCCGGTGAAGCATATTGAGATTTTTCTTAATTTGTCTTGGTCTGGCTGGTGGGAGGCTTTCGCCGTGGCTAGTTACCACCCTACCGACAAAGACGTACCGCCAAGCGATTTAGCGTTCCGGTACGATGTCGTGTAGAAACCGATAGGAGAGAGTCCTGCTCACTAACAAGCTGCTGCTAATGCTGCTGCTAACAAGTTAGCCCACTGCCATCTTAGACTGCATCATCACTTAACATCAGGTGCGATAGCAGTCAAGGGCCAACTTATAGTCAAATAAAAAAAAACAACACTGCTTTCCGTTGCGAGATCACCATTTCATAACCTTTGGACTCCAGTGACCATCAGCTTTTCGAATTACGTGCCTTGCTCTATGCCACCTTAAGCTTTGCGACTTGGTTAACTGTCGGTAACTTTGTTTATTCTGGGGATCTCGCAATTTCTGATTCGATTATGTATTGATACACCAGTCATAGCTCGCTCCATCGCTCGCTGAGTTACTAAGCTTACTTATAAGACCCATTGTCTATTAATATTTTTACTGCGTCAGAAGGAGGGTAATGTTTTTCGAGCGTATGTATTTATGTATGTATGTCAATTTCTTCGGCACGCGCTACAGCCTAAACGGCTCAACGGATTTTTTCATGTGAGGTGTCGTTGAATTCGGCTAAATTGTGGAAATGACATAGGCTATATGAATTTTCAAAATGGTGACTGTAAATGGGAGAAGAAAGAGGGGATGTGTGCATTTTTTTCTTTTATCCTAGCAATATGGGTATCAAATGAAAGGGCATAAAAATACCATTTCAAATATATAAATATCATATCATGTTTATATTACTGTTTTAACAAGCAATGTCAAAAAGTGTACCGTCTCATTTCTATACTACAAATTAAAACTAAAAAGTCTCAAATAAAAATATTATTATAAAAACAAAAAACCCAACTGCTTAGAAGTCATGAGCTGAAAAGAGAAAAACCAGGATCACTATATCTATATAAAATTCTTAATACTTTATGATGCTGCAGGCGGGGACAAACATAGTTTTGGTAGGTCTTTCTTTCCCAGGTAGTAAAGTATTTTGTCCACACCTGCAGCACCATAAAGTATTTAGAATTTTATATAGATATAGTGATCCTTGTTTTTCTCTTTTCAGTTCATAACTTCTAAGCAGTTGGGTTTTTTGTGTTTTTATAATAATAATTTTATTACTTTTTATATTTCTAGGTGAGAGCGTGCCAGTCATGAAAGGACCTCCTTGCATATCTCCAGAACCGTATTCCACTGAGACGCACAAACGGCATACACTATTTGCTGGCACACACGTAATTCAAACACGATTCTATGGAAACAATCAGGTATTATTCCAACATTGATTATTACATAATCTTTTTAGAGAACTTGCTATTTTATTTAGTTAATTATAAGTGACATTATTTCCAGGTGTTAGCTAAAGTTGTGCGCACCGGTTTCTACACTGCTAAAGGAGAATTGATCAAAAGTATACTGTTCCCTAAGGAGTTTGATTTTCAATTTTATAAGGACGCCGTCAAGTTCGTCATATTCATGTTTTGCATCGCCGCTATTGGGATGGGTTATTCGATATGGCTTTATGTTGTTAGAGGAGTAAGTACTTAAAAATATTTTCTTACTTAACATATTTCACTTTCATCTGTGTGAATAATAATTTAATTTGTAAGGAAAATATTGACTGAGAATTTCTTTGATGGAAAAATTTTTTAACAAAAAATAGAACCGACTCAAAAGCGACTGTGTGAAAAGTAGTGCACTACTCAACATTTATTTTACATAGTAAAGCAGTTTGTGAGTTCTAATAACATCAAATGGCTGGCAGCAAAAAAAGCGAATTTACTCTCGTTATTACTAGATGTCGCTATTTTTTGTTAAAAATTTTTATTTCCTTTTTAATACTAACGTACTCGCTATACTGTCATAGTATATTATGCATAGTCGCCAAAAAGCTACCGATATTGAGACAAAAACCGTAATCGCTGTAAGCGTGCCTTCAAAATTTGAAGAGTAGGATATCATCATCCGATCCTAACATGATGACAATGGGACCACCTTGGAAGTCTGTAAAAAAGAATTATCACACTCGGACAACTCAGTAAAAAGTTATGTGGTAATACAAATTTAAAATAAAAGAAATATAGTTGAGTGAGAATTTTTTTTCGTCTGTTAAAAAACAAACCTCTATATTACATAACCCTCAATAAGGTCTTCGTCATCTGAAGTCACAAGGGCGAAACCAAGCAGTTTACACAAACAACTTAATTTAAAAAAAACAATTTAATCGTAAGGCTTTACTTATGGCTGCCTTAAACTGTCTGTTCATTAGAGCGAAGGGACACGAAAGAGCAATGAACATGTTAAAAATTTACCAATAGAATTTTATAAGACCTTCTGTAGACAGGAAGTTGGGAATTAATTTAAAAGTTGTTTACAAAACCATGATACCGAGTAGAAAAATGAGCGATACTCAATTTGCAACTCTGCTTCACTGCGTTTTATAATTTCAGAATTTGTCTTATTTTCAGAGTGAATTGGGCACTATAGTTCTAAGAACATTGGACATAATCACAATAGTGGTACCGCCTGCTCTCCCGGCCGCCATGACGGCCGGCATCGTGTACAGCCAGCAGAGACTCAAGCGCAACAAAATCTTTTGCGTATCGCCGCCGCGTATCATCATCTGTGGCAAGCTGCAGGTCATGTGCTTCGATAAGGTTAGTTATTTTTTTTAAAACAAGACACTACGAAATATACTATTTCCTAAACCCTTTTTAACCCAGTCAAAAAAGATTATAAATACATTTTATAAAAAAGATGTAAAAGAAGAGTAGATACATTTTATAAATATAAAAATATTATAATATTATAAAAAGAGCAACTGTTGAGTTTCTTGCCGGCTCTTCTCAACAGGGCGTGCCTTCCGAGCCGGCGGTAGAGTCACTACAAATAGCCAATTTGACGTTTCAAAAGTGCTTGTAATAAGCCTACTTGAAATAAATAAAAAATAAGTGATTTTGAATTTTAAAAAAGTGCAAAAAGAAAAATATGCTTACTGATAGTTCAATTCATTAAGACGCGCCCCACTATTTCTCGCGAGGGGAAACCGAAGGGTGCGGGGAGTACAGTTCGAACATCAGTCTCGAGTCGACCACGGCTCGGTGTACACGGGCTATTGTAGGTTGTATCGCTGCGTGTCATGACCGAACGGAATGATGCTCTACTTAATTTTTTTACCAATATTATATTTATAATGTCAAAAAAACGTATCGTATGATGATAAACTACATAATGTGACTTAGCCAGAAGAATCGTTCCGTTGCCCATTCCTTCAGGTTGACCGACTCGACTTTAATTTTTCTACAAAGGTCACTTGATTGGTTTGTTACTGCCAATATAGATATTCCAAATTAGCTTAGCAAAATAGCTTTGGTATTTGTACTATATATACATTGGTACTATCCTACTAAAAAGACGTACCGTCAAGCGATTTAGCGTTCCGGTACGGTATCGTGTAGAAACTAAAGGAATGTAGATTTCATGCTACTCCTAACAAGTTAGCCCGCTTCCATCTTAGTTTACATAAACTAACTTGTAATGAATCAAAATAATAATAGATATCATGGGTTCACGCTTTACAAAAACGCTAAGGGTGGGGTAGACAAGACAGCGTGGAGTTGAGCTCAATCATTAAACTGTTTAAACAAAAGAAAAATAGATATACTAGGTACCTATCTGAGATGATTGTGGGTATGTGTGTTTTTAAGATATTTTTAAATGGGTTAATATATATGTCGAAGGAATTAGACTAGAGACTTAGAATAGATTGTTGTAATATTGTAATAGACGCCATTGTTTATGGAAATGTTACTGTCTGTGGATGTAATTATTTTTGGTATGTCACGAGTTTTTTTATGAAAGTAATCGAAATAGAACTAATTGAGATTGAATTGATTAATCATTTAATGAGAGATATGAGATAGGTGCTTACTTAAAACTTTAACACAAAGTTAAATTCAATTTGATTTGATAAATAAATGAATGATTGATTTGTTTTAATACTCCAACCAATAAAAGAGTCGGGCGCCAAAGTCCTAGTCTTACACCATCTTGAGGGGAATAAAGGAGTTGGGTAGTTAGTTTGTGTCTGGAGTGCGGAGAGGATATTCTTTTACACTGGTCGAGTTGGACCAGTTTAAAAGTGTTCTTAAGAAGTAAATTAAATTAGGGAGTAAAGTAAGATGGGTGTAAATAAACTACTGTTCTGAATCTTTATAATACGTCAGGAATTATAAAAATCTATTTCATGTATCAAAACATTGTGAACTTGCAATATATCTGTTCGTGAAGACAAAGTCTTTGTAACCCTAGAAAACGCCCAAGAGATTAAGAACCACTAAAGATGATGTCAAGGAGAATGGTGATACTCCGATATATATATTAACCTATATCACAATATAATTTTGCTGTGCAGGACCAACACGACATATTCATTTTTAAAAAATGAGTTAAAATGAAGTAGAGCATACTGCTAGTCAAACATGACATTCTTGTTGACATAATTAACTTGACACTTTGTGTGAGTGTGCACACATTGCTACTCGTTACGTAGTAATAGAACTCACATTCTTGCAGTTTTTATTGCACACTTGCACTGTAAACGTTTGAAAAACAAAAAACTACGAGCCATCGTGGATTGACCAAGCTATAGTTGGCTTAGAACGTTAGAGAGTAACAAAATATGTTTATGGAAAACGAAATATTAAATTCAATATATTAAATGGAAATATTGGAAAAGGCCGACGCGAATATTCCTGAACCAAATTTACATTCTAAATAAAAGCCAACTGCCTCGTTGGTCTTCTGGTTAGCCTGTGTGAATTCCATCACGACGTCCTGAGTTCGAATCCTCGGTCGGATAACAGAACAATTCTCGAACTCAAACTGAGAATCTCTTGCTGTCGAGCCAGGTATTTGCGTATACACTGTTTAAACATGGTAATCTAGTATTAAAAGATGGCTTGAAAAAGTTCTGTGACGTTATTGGTCAGTTTTACGAAGGCAATAATGCGATATTTATATGCGTACGAAACCGTAACGTATTTATTATACGCATTGCAAAGGTATGGAATGCCCTTCCGATAACAGTTTTTCCTAATTCATATAACTTGGGTATCTTTAAAACAAGAGTGAATAGGCATTTTCTAAGCAAGCGCGCCCCACCTTAGACCGCATCTGCACTTACCATCAGGTGAGATCGTGGTCAAGCGCGAGCTTATTGCAGATAAAAAATGTTAAAAGTTGAGAGGTGTCAAGGGACACCCGGATGGAACGAAGTTCCTTTCGATTAATTAGTGAAGGAATTGAAATAAAATTTTATTTTTTTTAAGTAATAATAATATTTTTTTTATTATTAAGAAATATAATGTTATATAAACTTAAACGCGTACCACACACGCTTTTGCTTTTGTACACCGAAACACCAGAGGGCGCCACGAGAGCGCGAGACAGCATACAGCGCGGGCGCCCCCGCCGCTCACGCGCACACACATCAAAGGCGGCGGCAAGATCCTTTAATCAAAAAGTGTCGTGACAACTTTTCGTACCAATTTTTTCCGTCTAGCCCCCTTTCACAACGCGCGATAAGGAACTTCGTTCCAAAAA
Organism: Mycalesis mineus; assembly: GCA_034621355.1. Lineage (NCBI taxonomy): Eukaryota > Metazoa > Arthropoda > Insecta > Lepidoptera > Nymphalidae > Mycalesis > Mycalesis mineus. The sequence continues at coordinate 10,515,454 of CM067887.1, read as the reverse complement.
AAAACCGCAGGGAAGGTTGATATAAGCAGACTATAATCTTATACTGCAGACTGGGACATTAACGGAGGACGGGCTAGACCTCTACGCAGTCATCCCTTCCAATGCTGAGGAGAAGTTCGGTCGCTGCATCAATGACATCGCTGCCCTGCCCGCCAAGAGCCCTCTGGTGCAAGCACTGGCGTCCTGTCACTCGCTTACCAGCATACAAGGGGAACTTAAAGGAGATCCGCTCGACTTGAAGATGTTTGAGTTTACACAATGGGTAAGTATTCATATCAGACAAAATCGTGCCAAGTGTAAGGTTCCTTACTGCGATTTCTTTATTTTTATAGTTAATGTGACTTGGCTGATGAAGGGTACACAAGGGTACGAAACCAGGTGCTCCATGACACTATTGCTCCACTTGGAAAACGTTGATTCAATTACCATTCAATGAATGTTCAACGTCATTCATTTCATTCAAGTCAAACAACATTTGACGACCTCCGTGGCGCAGTGGTATGCGCGGTGGATTTATAAGACGGAGGTCCTGGGTTCGACTCCCGGCGGGGCTGATTGAGATTTTTCTTAATTTGTCTTGGTCTGGCTGGTGGGAGGCTTTCGCCATGGCTAGTTACCACCCTACCGACAAAGACGTACCGCCAAGCGATTTAGCGTTCCGGTACGATGTCGTGTAGAAACCGATAAGGGTGTGGATTTTCGTCCCATTCTTAACAAGTTAGCCCGCTTCCATCTTAGATTGCATCATCACTTAACATCAGGTGAGATAGTAGTCAAGGGCCGACTTGTAGTCGATAAAAAAAAAACATATTAAGTATAATAATAAAGAAATCGTTATTGTAAAACAAGCAAAATATTTCATATTTCCTATGCCAGAACACACCTTGGAAACCGAGCCCCTATTCCTCGTATGTATATGCACAAAATATAATGAACTATCTCAATCAACAACTGGCTTTGACATCTTTTGTAATTCTTTTCCTTTCTTTAAAAAAAAACTCATCGATCATCGGTGAGTTCTAAATCTTAATAATTAAGTTGTTTTTTTTTTGGTTCCTCTTTCATTGTATGATTATTTGACTGTTTGCATATTTCTTTTTGGTGAGTGTTATGTACACTAGTAATTGATATGCGTATAAGTGAATGTGAGCATTTTGATATTGTATTTACTGGTATTTGTGTTTATATGTATATTGTTAGTGTACTTAAATAAATAAAATCGCAGTACCTTAGGAACCTTAGACTTGGCACGACTTTGTCTAGATTTTGTTACTTTTTAGAGATAAACAAGCAGCTGAAAGCTCCATCGAGACGTGGCTAGTTTTTTACAGAATGTTTTTGGTGGGATATAGTTTTCAACTTATGGTCCACCCAGAGGACCTTTGTCTTTATTGGAGAGGGTATTTGGAACTTCGACCAGCCACTGATAAAATTCCAGTTCGCGTGATTAGGGTTTCTTTTTGACGTGACAACGTCTTATAATTCGATAGAGCCGGCTGCACGCACGAAAAAACATGACTCATGGTCATGCGTCGTTACCTCGCTTTGAGGCGTTCCATGTAAGGCTTGAAGTGCAAGCGAGAGCGCGGAACGAGCGACAAAGAAGCACAATCGGCCTTTGCGTTCGGCATCCGTCTATTAAATATAATTATTAAATATATTAATTTAAATTAATATTTATAAAAATATACTTAAATTAAAAATTTTAAAAGCCAATTAAATGCTACCATTCCATCAGTATTTTCTTAAGACATTGTCACGTTCAACTATCGTCAGTAAACCGACTTTACAGACAATCAATTTTTTATTCATTACAGCCTAGCCTAGTTAGCCTTTGTTAGCCTTTGCCTTGCCTTTAGCCTTTGACAGCAATCATATCTAATGGTAAGTGATGATGCTATATAAGATGGAAATTGGCTAACTTGGTAGGAGTAGGATAATATCCACACCCCTTCGGTTTCTACACGACATCGTACCGGAACGCTAAACGCGTCTCTGTCCGTGGGGTGGTAACTAGCCACGACCGAAGCCTTCCACCAGCCAAAAATACAAAGTTATGGAATGTTTAATATTCTTTATCTAATCTCGCACAAAAAAACTTGACCACAATTATTTTTTTTTATTATAATGCAGGTGCTTGAGGAGCCAGGTCCTGAGAACACGCGCTACGACAACCTGACTCCGGCCATCGTGAAGCCTGTCACAGCTAATGGGGATTTGCAAAACTTGGACAACTATGACCCTTTCACTATGGAAATGCCTTATGAGGTCTGTTCATCTTCTCTTATGTGTAACAACGAAATGAAGTCCCGAAGTAGTGGACCGCTTAGGCCTGTGTGCACCAAGATTTCGGTTATCATAACCAACAGTTATCATAAGCTAAACGTAGAGAGACGAATATCTTAGCATTCCACGAATTTCCGTGCTGGTGTCGGGTCCATCGCGTGGCTGAGAGAAAAACTCCGAACAGAGCCCGAGACTTGTGACTCGGGTGTAGGTTTAAGGGTACCCTTAGTGACGCGCGTCAACACTCACCTCCTCTGTTCAAGTTATTCTCCCTGCCCAACCATATTCGGAAGGGCCCTACTAGAGCAGCTTTGGACACTCGTTCCAATATGGAGCTTACTGCACTTCTAGTAAGGCCAAGGTCTTTTAGCAGGTTGTAGAGAGACTTCGCTGGTATACCCCTCGCACCCACTTCTACCGCGTATAAACTAACCACTTAGCCATTTTTGGTTAGTTTATTAGTAAGGTCATAATATTTATTCACTTTGAATACATGGTCTTTAGGGATGTTTGTTTCCCACGGCACTGTAAGCTCAACAAGTACTATACGTTTGATTTGTTTGGAAATAAGAAATATGTCCGGTCTAGATGTCGTAATAGCTAAGTCTTTCGGGATTTTATAGTGCTTTTCATACGTGTCCATTAATATAGTCCAATCAGGAGCAGAGCCCAGACACGACAACCCGTACGCCAGTTACGGACGTAAACCGGGCGGTTATCTTAACCGAGCTTACGTCCGTAACCGACGTACGGGTTGTCGTGAACAGTAAATTTTACGTTTAGCTTATGTTAACTGTTGGTTATGATAACCGAAATCTTGGTGCACACAGGCCTTACCCCTTAGCGAACCAGAGTAGCTCTCTATACATAAACATCACGCCATGTTCCCATAGGGGTAGGCAGAGACCACATCCCTCCATTTGCCACGGTCCTTGCATACTTCCTTAGCTTCTTCCACTCTCATTAATCCTTTCATACAAGTTCGTCGGTTTAGAGTACTCTTAACCATTATTTAAAATGTCCTGAATTTGGTCCAGGAACATTCGCCTAGGCCTTCCCCTTCCAACATTTCCATTCACCCTCGCCTTGTAAATTTCTTTTGTTAATCTTCTTTCAACCATTCTCTCTACATGTCCAAACCATCTAAGCATCCCTATCTCAATTTTAGTCACTACATCTTCTTTTACACCACACTTTTCTCTTATCACACTATTTTTAACTCTGTCACACAGTTTTAATCCGCACATACTCACTTCTGCTTCGCTCTCTATATTGCAGAATAAACTTGATGTTAGTATTTTTTTTTTATCTATTTTATTAAGGTTACCAACAGGTTACAATTGGCATAAGTATAACAATAGTAAGATCTTAAAAACTAAATGTTTAATTGTAAACCTACTTATTAGTAAACACAACATGCTAACTTAAAAATACTACAGTAGAAAAGACAAATAAAAACATACACAAACTAACAATAAACTAGCAAACACAATTATAATTATAAACAAGACAAACCAATTTTAACTATAGCGAATATAGTATGAATAGTATAAAGTACATAAACTAATTCTTCATCATCATCATCATTATCAGCCTGTAGACGTCCACTGTTGGACATAGGCCTTTTTTAGGGACTTCCAAACACAACGATCCCGAGCCGCCTGTTGCCAGCGGCTCCCTGCGACACGTTTGATGTCGTCAGTCCACCTGGTTGGGGGTCGACCAACGCTGCGCTTTCCGGTGCGGGGTCGCCAATCTACCACCTTGGGCCCCCAACGTTCATCAGCTGTTCGAACTACGTGCCCCGCCCATTGCCACTTCAGTTCTGCGACTCGCTGAGCTATGTCGGTTACTTTGGTTCTTCTGCGGATCTCCTCATTTCTGATTCGATCACGCAGAGATACTCCGAGCATTGCTCTTTCCATCGCCCGCTGAGTGACTCTGAGCCTTCTTATGAAGCCCGCAGTCAGCGACCAAGATTCGGATCCGTAGGTCATCACTGGCAACACGCACTGTTCGAAGACTCTCGTCTTCAGGCACTGAGGAATTTTGGACAAAAAGATGTCACGGAGTTTCCCGAACGCTGCCCAGCCGAGTTGGATTCGGCGGTTCACCTCTTTCTCGAAATTGGACCTACCTAACTGGACCATATGCCCTAGGTATATATACTCGTCTACAATTTCGAGTGCAGAATTTTCAACAATTACTGGGTGGAGCGGAACGTGAGCATTACACATGATCTTTGTCTTGCTCATGTTCATTTTAAGGCCCACCTGTTGAGAAACTCTGCTGAGGTCATTGAGCATAATGTTAAGGTCATTTAGAGATTCTGCCATGATCACTACATCGTCGGCAAACCGCAGTTGAGTGAGGTACTCGCCATTGATGTTGATGCCAAGTCCGTTCCAGTCCAAGAGCTTAAAGACGTCTTCCAATGCGGCGGTAAATAGCTTCGGGGAGATAACATCTCCCTGTCGCACTCCTCGCTGCAATTGGATTGGCCTCGTAGTCTCATCCTGTATACGGACTGACATGGTGGCGTTTTCGTACAGGCACTGCAACGCTTGGATGTACCGGTAGTCGATTCGGCACCTCTGCAATGACCTTAACACAGCCCAGGTTTCCACCGAATCAAAGGCTTTCTCATAGTCCACAAACGCCAAGCAAAGTGGCCGGTTATACTCTTCGGTCTTTTGTATAACCTGCCGCAGCGTATGGATGTGGTCTATGGTACTAAAGCCTTGTCGGAAGCCGGCTTGTTCGGGAGGCTGGAAGTCATCAAACCTACGAGCGAGACGATTCGTGATGACTCTGGAGAACAACTTGTAGACATGACTCAGCAGCGAGATTGGTCTGTAATTCTTCAGCAAGGTATTGTCACCCTTTTTGAAGAACAGAACAACCACGCTCCTGTGCCACGCCTCAGGCGTCTTGCCCTCGTGAATGACGGAATTGAACAATCGCTGAAGGACTTCAAGTATCGGTTTACCACCCGCTTTCAGGAGTTCTGCTGTGATTCCGTCATCACCTGGCGCCTTGTTGTTCTTTAGGTGTTCGAGAGCCATACTAATCTCGTCTAGGCTGACGTCCGGGATATCTTCGGTATAATGTCGGGTCAATTTGGCTCTGGGGTCTTCAGCCAAATTGTCAACAGGCTTTTGAGTTGACGTGTATAACTGTCCATAGAACTTCTCGACCTCACCCAAGATCTCGGGCTTGGAAGAAATGAGATTACCGTCATCGGTCTTCAGACGCGTCAACTGACTGCGTCCAATAGACAGATCTTTCGCGAACACTTTCGAGCCACGGTTGTGTTTTATTGTATCTATGATACGCTCGGTGTTGTAGCGGCGTAAGTCACATTTCTGCGACTTAGAGATCTGTCTATTGATACGTCGGTAGTTCAGAGCGTCCCCTGAAGACTGTAATCGCATTCCTTGTCTTTCCTCCATGAGCTTAAGTGTTTGGTCAGAGAATTTCTTGTTGGTTTTTGGGCGGTGGGTCTTATAGAACTTAGACCCAACCGAATGGACAGTTTCCACTAGCCTGTTGTTCAGATCGTCCACATCAACACAATGTGCTAGGCAATCGAAACGGTTCTGGAGTTCCAGTTGAAAGCTTTCGGGGTTTTGGATGTGAGCACGAGTAGGTCGGAGCGTTGACTTCACCAGTCGGTACCGTTCGAGCTGTACATTGATATTCAACGTGCCTCTTACCAGTCGGTGATCACTACCGGTTTTGACCCTATTGATCACAGAGACATCGTTGAATATATGCCGTCTGGTCGACAAGATGAAGTCAATCTCATTTCTCGTAGAACCATCGGGGCTCAACCAGGTCCATTTCCTGTGTGGTGGCTTCTTGAAGAAGGAGTTCATCATAAAGAGGCCCTCCTTCTCCATGAAGTCAGCCAACATTTGGCCCCTCTGGTTCCGTTGCCCATAACCAAATTGCCCCACTCTCAACTCTGAACCACTCCTCTCGCCCAGCTTTGCATTGAAATCCCCCATAACAATGCTGTAGTAGGAGTTCGAAGTATGCAGGGCTCTTGAAATATCCTCATACAATACCTCTACCTCCTCGTCGGGTTGTGCCGAAGTCGGTGCGTAAACCTGTATAACCTTCAACGAATACCTTTTGGTAATTCGGAGGACAAGGAACGCTACCCTGCTAGACACACTCTCGACTCGTACAACATTGTTAACAAGGGACTTGTGAACGATAAACCCAACACCACCTTGGGACAGATGTTCGCCCTCCCGGTAGTATAGTAAATTGCCGGATTTCAGGATTATCGAGTCCTCGCCCTCTCGTCGGACTTCAGACAATCCTATAATGCTCCAGCGCAACTTACTTAATACTTCTTCCAGTTCGACTAACTTTTCGTCGGTCCTCAAAGTGCGTGCGTTAAATGTCGCCAGGTCCAGTCGTCGGGGTTGGCAGCGGAATCTCTGCCGGAGATTCTTGACACCCCTTGCCCCGCCGTTACCATGACCGCTGCCAGAGCCAGGAATAGCGGAGCTGCCGGGGACTAGGGGCTGTTGCTTTTTACTTTCTCCCATAAAAAGTATTGCCCTATAGTGACCACGCTGGGCAGGCGGGTTGGTCACCGCAGGGCTGGACTATTCGAACCAGTGTCACTGCTGCCTGACACTGGCCTCATTTTGTAGTCCAGCCTATTTGGAATGGTTATACCGCCATTCATCGGTCGCCAGAGCCTCGTCGGTCCATCTGCAGGGTGCACCGCGAGCAGGTGAGGTTGACATTTGGAGAGGCTGACTGGTACTAGCCTCCCCCTTACACCCTTCTAACTAATTCTTATATTATAAAAATTCTAACCTTATTATATAATTATTATAATTCTAAACTATCCAGAAGAGTAGTTTGCTAAAAGGTAGTCTTTAATTTTTCTTTTAAATTTGATAAAATTGATTGAAATTGAAATTGATTACAGGTGACAAGTAATGTCTATATGAACAAACTTATGAAACCAATTATAGGTATTTATCATTCTATTTATTGGCGCAGAAAACCCGAGATTAGTTTTACTTGTTCTGGCCACTAACGGTATGTAATTTTTTACTTAGTAAAAGAGTAGAAGAAATAAGACGCAATGGCTTATTTTAACTTATTATTTATACAGCATCCATATAAATTGTTGAATACCCTGGAAAATAATAAAGAATTAAAAAAAAATTTAATAATGAAAATATTTGTATTTGTCTAGATCGGTTTGCTGCGCAGATTCCATTTCTCCTCATCGCAACAGTCCATGGGTGTGATCGCCAGAGTGCTCGGCCAGCCGCAGATGGTGTACTTCGTGAAAGGAGCGCCTGAAAAGGTATGGATTAAACAATTGTATCAAATTATTATTAAGAATATGTCATCAGCAGTTGCAATAACTGGACTGTCTGAAGAATCTTAAAAAATATTTTAAGCTTTGAGATATTTAGCAAACTTTGGATTTATCGCTCATTTTTTTTTCAAATTTTTTATTTATTTATTAGGTTCGCTTACAATTACTTACACTAAAACATGATATCTTAAACTTATTCCTTCATTTATACTTAGTGTAGTAATTACTTAAAAGCAAACACAGCATGCCCAATATAGTAAATAATAAATATAACTTAAATAATACAAAACTTAACTGACAATTCAAATAGGTTTACAATTAAATGTGAGAAAATCATACTAATATAGTTATAATCTCAATAATCGAACTGGCAGAACATAATTACTATTTAGCTCCATGAGGAGATGATCTTATTCCGAAACATATCTATGGAGTCTGAATAGATATCCACTACAGTGTTGAGGTTATTTAGGGTTTTACACAATCTCGGAACAGGGGAGTTAGCGCCAAGGACAGTTCTACGCAGCGGAGGATATAAAGGAGTAATAGGTTTACGTGGATAGTTAAAGGGAACCTTAAATCTAAAGCTAGACAATAATTGAGTACAGTCAATCCCAGCATTCAAAATTTTATACAGGAACAGTAAATCCAAAAATTCTCTCCGATTCTCTAATGAGGTTATTTTAAAATGTTGTAGCCTTTCTTTATAAGAAAAACTTCTTTTAGCTCTTCCGATAATTGTAAAAATAATTCCCGCCTTGCCTTACTAATGCCACAATTTTTTGGAATTTATTTTCATAGAATTAATTTGTAATTAATATTTTTTTTTTTTTGCTTTTTTTTTTTAATGACTACAAGTTGGCCCTTGACTGCTATCACACCTGATGTTAAGTGATGATGCAATCTAAGATGGAAGCGGGCTAACTTGTTAAGAGTAGGATGAAAATCCACACTCCTATCAGTTTCTACACGACATCGTACCGGAACGCTAAATCGCTTGGCGGTACATCTTTGTCGGTAGGGTGGTACTAGCAGTAGGTAGTACTAACTAGCCACGGCGAAAGCCTCCCTCCCGCTCCCTCGAATAAAAAAAATTAATAATTAATTATTTGGAAATCACATAAAATCATAAAAAAATATAACAAAAGGTTGCAGGTATGTGCGACCAAGCATCGCTACCGGACAACTTCAGTACGATCCTCAACGAGTACACCTCCAACGGGTTCCGAGTGATCGGCTTGGCGTACAAGAAGCTGGACCGCAAGATGAAGTGGGTGGACGCGCAGCGACTCAAGCGGGAGACCATCGAGTGCGATATGACGTTTTTGGGCTTTCTAGTCATGCAAAATAGCCTAAAACCGGAAACTGCGCAAGTTATCAAGGAGCTACATGACGCTAATATGCGACAGATTATGGTGACTGGTGAGTTTTATTAACCGACGAAAATAAACGGAGGAGGTTCTCAATTCGACACGTATATATTTTTTGGAACGAAGTTCCTTATCGCGCGTTGTGAAAGGGGGCTAGACGGAAAAAATTCGTACGAAAAGTTGTCACGACACTTTTTGATTAAAGGATCTTGCCGCCGCCTTTGATGTGTGTGCGCGTGAGCGGCAGGGGGCGCCCGCGCTGTATGCTGTCTCGCGCTCTCGTGGCGCCCTCTGGTGTTCAACAACAAACGCGTGTGTGTATTATTATTACTTAAAAAAAATAAAATTTTATTACAATTCCTTCACTAATTAATCCAAAGGAACTTCGTTCCATCCGGGTGTCCCTTGACACCTCTCAACTTTTTTTTTTTATGTATGACCACGCATAACTTTTTACAGAGTTGTCCGATTTTGATAATTATTTTTTTATTAGAAAGGGCATACTTCCAAGGTGGTCCCATTGTCATCATGTTAGGATCTGATGAGGATATCCTGGGGAAATTGAAGGAACTCTTCAAATTTTGGAGGCACGCTTACAGCGATTTCAATTTTTCTCTCGGTATCGGTAGCTTTTTGGCTACTAGTGCCGTATAATATACTATGACAGTATATACGAGTACAATACGTGGCGATAAATCACTAAAAAGTAAGAAATAAAAATTTTGAAATAAAAATAAAACCGACTGAAAACGCACTAAAAAGTAAAAAATAACTGTGTCATTTAGTTGCTTTAATTTACTTAAGCATATCTAGGAGTCGGTGCCAGCCCAGGTTTCTACTTTAAGGACGTTACCTAGAACCCACAAACTTCTTTACTATGTAAAATAAATGTTCCTTAAACTTGCTGGCACCGACTTCATAGATATGCTTAAGTAAATTAAAGCAACTAAATGACACAGTTATTTTTTACTTTTTAGTGCGTTTTGAGTCGGTTCTATTTTTATTTAAAAAAATTTATTTTATTCATAAGTTAGCCCTTGACTGCAATCGCATCTGGTGGTAAGTGATGATGTAATCTGAGACGGAAGCTGGGACGCTAATGCTTGGCGGTACATCTTTATCGGTGGGGTAACTAGCCATATCTAGTCTGCCCTGAAGTTGACGACCTCCCTAGTGCAGCGATATGCGCAATGAATTTGTAAGATGGATGTCTGGGTTCGATTCCCGACTGGGCCGATTCATATTTTTTTAATTGGTCTAAGTCTAGCTGATGGGAGGCTTCCGCCGCGACTACTTACTACCCTGTGACAAAGACTTCACGTTAGCGGATGCCAGCAACTTCGTCTGTCATAACTTATAATGTTACTAGCTGTACCCGGTAAACATTGTTTTGCCATGTATATTATTTCTAGGAAACATTGTTTTCATATAGGGGTTGATCGTGTAGGGGTGAAAATTAAGGGTTGTATGTAATATAAAAAAATTGTCCAATAAATTAAAATACAATGTTAGGGGTGGACAACCCTTATCTCTTAGGGAGATGAAAATTAGATAGTAGCCGATTCTCAGACCTGCTGAATACGCATACAAAATTTGGTAAAAATCGGTAAAGCCGTTTCGGAGGAGTACGGTAACTATCATTGTGACAGGGAAATTTTATATATTAGATATTATCTCTCGAAGTTGGATGACTTTCTCCATTTTTTCACATTTCCCACTGATTTTTCGCCTATTGGTTGCAGCGTGATGTTAATATAGCCAAAAGCCTGCCCCGATAAATGGACTATCCTAAACAAAGAATTTTTCAGTTCGAACCAGTAGTTCCTGAGATTAGTTCGTTCAAACTAACAAACAAACTCTTCAGCTTTATAGCATTAGTATAAATTGATTTTTTGACAGCCGAGTGGCGCTGTGGACAGTGACCCTGCGTCTGCGTCCTAGGCTGTGGGTTCGATTCCCACGCCCGTAAAATGTTATTGTGATAAGCATGGATATTTTCCAGTGTCTGAGTGTTTATATATATATTATAAGTATTTATGTATAATATATCTAAAATATTCATCAGTTATCATAGTACCCATAACACAAGCTACCTAAGCTTACTTTGGGGTTATGTAGAGATGTGTATAGTTGTCCTATAATATTTATATCTATTTATTTATAATATATATATAGCCCGCCAACCCGCGTTGGAGCAGCGTGGTGGGTCTACGCTGTATATCCCCTCTCCTATAAGGAGGGCGGCCTGGCCCCGTAGTGGGTCGTTAATAGGCTGATAATGATGATGATTTATAATATTAGTATAGATTGAATTACCCTTTTGTAGGTGACAACATAATGACTGCGATGTCAGTGGCGCGCGGCTGCTCCATGGTGCAGGCGCATCAGAGGCTGGTGCTGATCACTGTCGGCCAGCAGCCGACGCCCGACCAGCGCCCGGCCCTGTGTATGGAGGTGAGAACTACATTTTGTAGGTGACAACATAATGACTGCGATGTCAGTGGCGCGCGGCTGCTCCATGGTGCAGGCGCATCAGAGGCTGGTGCTGATCACTGTCGGCCAGCAGCCGACGCCCGACCAGCGCCCGGCCCTGTGTATGGAGGTGAGAACTACATTTTGTAGGTGACAACATAATGACTGCGATGTCAGTGGCGCGCGGCTGCTCCATGGTGCAGGCGCATCAGAGGCTGGTGCTGATCACTGTCGGCCAGCAGCCGACGCCCGACCAGCGCCCGGCCCTGTGTATGGAGGTGAGAACTACATTTTGTAGGTGACAACATAATGACTGCGATGTCAGTGGCGCGCGGCTGCTCCATGGTGCAGGCGCATCAGAGGCTGGTGCTGATCACTGTCGGCCAGCAGCCGACGCCCGACCAGCGCCCGGCCCTGTGTATGGAGGTGAGAACTACATTTTGTAGGTGACAACATAATGACTGCGATGTCAGTGGCGCGCGGCTGCTCCATGGTGCAGGCGCATCAGAGGCTGGTGCTGATCACTGTCGGCCAGCAGCCGACGCCCGACCAGCGCCCGGCCCTGTGTATGGAGGTGAGAACTACATTTTGTAGGTGACAACATAATGACTGCGATGTCAGTGGCGCGCGGCTGCTCCATGGTGCAGGCGCATCAGAGGCTGGTGCTGATCACTGTCGGCCAGCAGCCGACGCCCGACCAGCGCCCGGCCCTGTGTATGGAGGTGAGAACTACATTTTGTAGGTGACAACATAATGACTGCGATGTCAGTGGCGCGCGGCTGCTCCATGGTGCAGGCGCATCAGAGGCTGGTGCTGATCACTGTCGGCCAGCAGCCGACGCCCGACCAGCGCCCGGCCCTGTGTATGGAGGTGAGAACTACATTTTGTAGGTGACAACATAATGACTGCGATGTCAGTGGCGCGCGGCTGCTCCATGGTGCAGGCGCATCAGAGGCTGGTGCTGATCACTGTCGGCCAGCAGCCGACGCCCGACCAGCGCCCGGCCCTGTGTATGGAGGTGAGAACTACATTTTGTAGGTGACAACATAATGACTGCGATGTCAGTGGCGCGCGGCTGCTCCATGGTGCAGGCGCATCAGAGGCTGGTGCTGATCACTGTCGGCCAGCAGCCGACGCCCGACCAGCGCCCGGCCCTGTGTATGGAGGTGAGAACTACATTTTGTAGGTGACAACATAATGACTGCGATGTCAGTGGCGCGCGGCTGCTCCATGGTGCAGGCGCATCAGAGGCTGGTGCTGATCACTGTCGGCCAGCAGCCGACGCCCGACCAGCGCCCGGCCCTGTGTATGGAGGTGAGAACTACATTTTGTAGGTGACAACATAATGACTGCGATGTCAGTGGCGCGCGGCTGCTCCATGGTGCAGGCGCATCAGAGGCTGGTGCTGATCACTGTCGGCCAGCAGCCGACGCCCGACCAGCGCCCGGCCCTGTGTATGGAGGTGAGAACTACATTTTGTAGGTGACAACATAATGACTGCGATGTCAGTGGCGCGCGGCTGCTCCATGGTGCAGGCGCATCAGAGGCTGGTGCTGATCACTGTCGGCCAGCAGCCGACGCCCGACCAGCGCCCGGCCCTGTGTATGGAGGTGAGAACTACATTTTGTAGGTGACAACATAATGACTGCGATGTCAGTGGCGCGCGGCTGCTCCATGGTGCAGGCGCATCAGAGGCTGGTGCTGATCACTGTCGGCCAGCAGCCGACGCCCGACCAGCGCCCGGCCCTGTGTATGGAGGTGAGAACTACATTTTGTAGGTGACAACATAATGACTGCGATGTCAGTGGCGCGCGGCTGCTCCATGGTGCAGGCGCATCAGAGGCTGGTGCTGATCACTGTCGGCCAGCAGCCGACGCCCGACCAGCGCCCGGCCCTGTGTATGGAGGTGAGAACTACATTTTGTAGGTGACAACATAATGACTGCGATGTCAGTGGCGCGCGGCTGCTCCATGGTGCAGGCGCATCAGAGGCTGGTGCTGATCACTGTCGGCCAGCAGCCGACGCCCGACCAGCGCCCGGCCCTGTGTATGGAGGTGAGAACTACATTTTGTAGGTGACAACATAATGACTGCGATGTCAGTGGCGCGCGGCTGCTCCATGGTGCAGGCGCATCAGAGGCTGGTGCTGATCACTGTCGGCCAGCAGCCGACGCCCGACCAGCGCCCGGCCCTGTGTATGGAGGTGAGAACTACATTTTGTAGGTGACAACATAATGACTGCGATGTCAGTGGCGCGCGGCTGCTCCATGGTGCAGGCGCATCAGAGGCTGGTGCTGATCACTGTCGGCCAGCAGCCGACGCCCGACCAGCGCCCGGCCCTGTGCATGGAGGTAAGAACGACATTTTTTGTACATTTTGCTTTACTTTGTTTCAAGAAAAAGAAGAAGAAGAAAAAATCTTTATTGCACACATAATACATAGACATACACACAAACAAAAAATAAAATAAAACAACAAACAGGAATGCATGCAAAGGCGGCCTTATTGCTTGGAGCAATCTCTTACAGGCAACCCCTGATGATAGGAACTGTGAAGTGAAAGCGGAAATGGTGCAAGACGGAATAAATATATTTTGATTAATAATATATAATCTCACAAACATAAATACATATATATACACATATACATAAACACTCCTTACAAATTTAAATTGTTCTATTGAGAATTCTCCACCGAAAATCCCAGTATAGATCAAGCACATATAGGTAAACTACAGTTCGCCCGCTGTTTTATCGGTATCGTTCCCGTAGGAATTTCGGGATAAAATGTGGCCTTTGTTTTATTCTGATATGTAAGCTATATTATTGTGAAGTTTCATCAAAATCCAGTCAGTAGATTTCGCATGAAGGAGTAACAAACAAACAAACTCAAAAACTTTAGCTTTTATAATAGTAGTACGAGTATGATAAAAAGAAGGAACTCTTCTTTTTAGTTGTAGATGTAGATGTTCATGATCAGTGATCATTTAATATCAAGTGAATCGCTCGCTCTTTTACCCGCTATTTATATAAATAACAAGCAGTCGCCCGCGTGGTATACTGCATATAATAGTGTACTCCAACCTTCTAAAAATAAATAAAATATACATAACCCCTTTTTTTAGGAAAAATCGGTATAGCAAGTTATCCTCAAAAGACGAATATATGTCATCGCGGACTTTATTGTACAATTCAAATGTACAAAACTGTACGATGAAACCGTACACCAAATCGAGACTAGGTGGTTTTATCTTGGACGCGGTTAATTGCATATTAGCGAGTAACGATCAGTACACAATAAGCGGTCGTCGCGTGTGCTCCCTCGCTCCTTTATTATTCTTATTGGTCCTAACAATAAATTAACTATAGTTAAATTCACATCTGTCATTTCACCAAACACTAACTTCTACAAAACCAATTCTTCCATCTTAAATAGTACTTCCGACTTCTTCAATAATTCTCTTCTTCATTATATTTCAATATTTATTAGTGAAAACAAAACAACAAAAAAAATAGTTTTTGAGTTTATCTCGTACAGACAGACAGACAGACAGACAGACGTGGGGAGGGATATTGTTTACAATATGTAAGGATAGTTGTATTAATTATTATGTTCTGCAGGTAGTTGGCGAGGGTGGTCCGCCCAAGCTGGCGATAGACGCGTACGTGTTGGCCATGGAGGGCAAGACTTGGGCGGTGATGCGGACTCACTATCCAGAACTGATGTCCACTGTTGTAAACAAAGGTAACAGAGTTCTTTCTGCTTTCCTAATTCTAAGTAGTAATGTAACTGTATAGCAGGACTGCGGTCTGAATTCTGTGTATGTGTATGTAACTTACTCCTTCGCCTCGCCCAGATATCAGGCACGACCTAGCTGCATTATATCGCCACAGATATACACAAGAAGGAGATAAACTTTATGTTAATGTATGTGACGGCGCCTGCGTCACCGTACGCGACTACAAAGAAGTCTGTGAACTGCACGTGCACCAGCCACGCCCTCTTGCGGCTGCACATCGTTCGATACCCCCACTCACCCCACAACTTGAGTCATTCTAATTTGTATAAAAGGAGCGGGTCTACAACTGGTAGGCTCATCTTCGCCGGCGAAGACGAGGTCCCCGTTTCCTAACGTCACCCGGACGTGGAACTCACCTACGTCCATTAAGGGGACGCTTTGGTCTGATTTAATAATCACGCCAAACCACACACCCATTCCAAACGTCCCTCTAAGCCGAGGCCCGAGTCTCACAGGAGACGCCCTTAGAGAGTCGTTACGCCCTCTTATATTTCTTCGCCTTCGGGCACTCTCCGGCGATGCTTCTACGCTCGCCCAACCCCCTCGGTGACGCCGCTGTGGTCCCGCATGGAGCCTACGGCATTTACACAATCAGAAAAAAAAACTGGTAGGTAGTCTTGGCTCTGGCTTGGCGCGGTGCACACGTTGTACTTTGCTAATAGCTTAACCTAGACAAATCGGATAATCAATTTGTGCAAAAGAATTAATTATTATTCTCAGCTTGAGACGCAGGGTCTTGAGGGTTGCATTAATTAACACGAGACGTTACGTATCATTGTAATACCATAATTTGCCTGTAATAATTCACTGTTAATTAAGTTGCTGTTAATTATTCTTTCAGTTATCTATTTGTGGTTTAGTTATAATTACGCTAAATACAAAGGCTTACCCTATTATTTTATTCACTATGTCTGACCCTACTTTCGACATATGCATACATAGGCGGCCTTATAGCTGGAAGCAAACTCATACAGGCAACCCTCGATGACAGAAACTAGGAAGTGAATGACTTGCTGTAAAACTTTATTTGATATACAGACTGGAAACAAACAGTTATTATGCCGAGAGAAGATTATGCTGGTCTACGTCAGAATCCACTGCGCATGTCTCACTCCCATATTAATAATAATAAATAAATAAATATTATAGGACAATTACACACATCGCTATATAGCCCCAAAGTAAGCGTACTCGTATGTAGTTTGGGTTATGGGTGCTATGATAACTGATGAATATTTTTATATATATTATACATAAATATTTATAATATATAGAATATAGATAAACACCTAGACACTGGAAAACATCCATGCTCATCACACAAACATTTTCCAGATGTGGGAATCGAACCCACAGCCTAGGACGCAGAAGCAGGGTCACAGCCCACTGCGCCACTGGGCCGTCATGTTCACAATATTGCTAACCGATGAAACTTTATGTGGGAGTGAAACTCGTAGATTGCAAATATATATGTAAGAAAGAGACAGATAGTTATTTGTCTACTTTTTGCTCTCGAGGTTTCAACGCCCTTTATATGATTCGGACTATAGGGCTTAGGTGAACAGTATAATGATTGTCCAGGAATGATCTTCGGGCGATTTGGTCCTGACCAGAAGACGCAGCTGGTGACCGCGCTGCAGGGCGAGGGGCTCATCGTGGGCATGTGCGGCGACGGCGCCAACGACTGCGGCGCGCTGAAGGCCGCCCACGTGGGCATCTCGCTGTCTGAAGCTGACGCATCAGGTAAGCTCTTGAACCAACTAAAGGTGCCGGAATGATCTTTGAGTGGTTTGGCTCCTCATTGTGGGCAAGTCTTCATTCAAATCAACAATTATATCGCTCTCAAAGCCGCCTATGTTGGCAAATTGCTTTTTATTTTAAATTACAATTACAAGTAATTGACGACCTCCGTGGCGCAGTGGTATCCGCGGTGGATTTATATGACGGAGGTCCTGGGTTCGATTCCCGACGCGGCAGATTGAGATTTTTCCTAATTTGTCTTGGTCTGGCTGGTCGTCCCACTCCTAACAAGTTAGCCCACTTCCATCTTAGACTGCATCATCACTTAACATCAGGTGTGATAGCAGTCAAGGGCCAACTTGTAGTCGATAAAAAAAGAAAAAAAAAGTTAAACCTTGATTGAAGAAGTCACACTTGATGGTTAATGATGGTGCAATCTAACATGGAAGTGGACTAACTTTCCCTAACCCTATCACGCAGTACACGGCCAAACGTGCCGCTTGCTCAGTGGACTAACACGCGGTTTGTTTTATAATAATGCGCCTATTATTATGTTATTTTTGAATCACAAATTATAAAATGTATTTTATAAGATATAGAGAACTGGATTTTCGGATCTATATCCGCAAAAGATAAGGATCCGCAAGAAGAAGCACATAAGTAAAATAAATGCAGAGATGAGAGTATTGAGGAGTATGTGCGGAATAAAACAGAGTGATAGAGTTAACAATAGAATGATAAGAGAACAGTGTGGTGTAAAAGGAGATGTAGTGACTAAAATAGAGAAAGGGATGCTTAGATGGTTTGGACATGTAGAGAGAATGGATGAAAGAAGATTAACAAAAGAGATTTATGAGGCGAGAGTGAATGGAAATGTTAGGACGGGAAGACCTAGGCGAATGTTCCTGGACCAAATTCAGGACATTTTAAATAATGGCCAGGTCAAAAGTACCATAAACCGACAAACTTGTATGAAAGGATTAATGAGAGTGAAGGAAGCTAAGAAAAAAGAAGGATGTTGGCAAATGGAAGGATGTCGATAAAAATAATATGAAAACGAGACGTGATGCTATCTATGTATGTATGTAATAAAATTATTATTATAAAAACAAAAAACCCGACTGCTTAGAAGTTATGAACTAAAAAAAGAAAAACAAGGATCACTATATCTATAAAAAAATTCTAAATACTTTATGGAGATGCAAGCGGGGACAAAATTCATTATTTTCTACATGGAAAGAAAGATCTACCAAAACTATGTTTATCCCAGCCTGCAGCACCACAAAGTATTTAGGATTTTATATAGATATAGTGATTCTTGTTTTTCTCTTTTTAGTTCATAACTTCTAAGCAGTCGGGTTTTTTGTTTTTATAATAATAATTTTACTTGAGACTTTTTACTTTTAGTTTATGATATAGAAATGAGACTGTACACTTGGTACACTTCTTGCCATTTTTTGTTAAAACGGCAATATAAACATGATACGATATTTATATTTTTGAAATGGTCTTTTTATTACCTGTCATTTGATACCCATATTGATAAGATAAGAGAAAGAAATACACACATTCCCCCTTTTTTCCCCCTATTCACAGCCGCCATTTTTTAAATTTATATAGCCTATGTCACTACCACACTACCACAATTTTGAAAAATTCAACAACACCTCACATGTCAAAATCCGTTCAGCCGTTTAGGCTGTAGCGCGTGCCGAAGAAATGGACATACATACAGACATACATACATACATACATACACACATACATACATACATACATACATACATACATACGTTCGAAAAACATAACCCTCCTTCTGGCGCAGTCGGGTAAAAAAAATATCCGCAGTTAAATTAAAATCACCTGTATTTATATTGAATGTATAACATCGTCGCACAGTGGCCGCGCCGTTCACGTCGCAAGAGCAGAACATCCGCTGCGTGAAGCTGCTCGCGCTGGAGGGACGCTGTGCGCTCAGCACTTCCTTCGCCATCTTCAAGTACATGGCTCTCTACTCGCTCATTCAGTTCTTCTCTATCCTCATCCTTTACAACGTGAGTACTTTCAATGCTTTTTTTATTGGTAATTAAAGAATAGCCGACTTACTAGCCGACGAAAACACGGAGGAGGTTCTCAATTCGACACACATATATATTTTTTTTTATGTATGACAACGCTTAACTTTTTACAGAGTTGTCCGATTTTGATAATTCTTTTTTTATTAGAAAGGGCACACTTCCAAGGTGGTCCCATTATCATCACGTTAGGTTAGAAAATTGAAGGAACTCTTCAAATTGTATAGGCATATTTGCAGCGATTTCGGTTTTTGTGTAAGTATCGGTAGCTTTTTGGCTGTATAATATAGTGCCGTATAAAATATATTATGAGAATATAGTACGAGTTCGTTACGTGGCGATAAATCACTAAAAAGTAAGAAATAAAAAATTTTAACAAAAAATAGAACCAACTCAAAACGCACTAAAAAGTAAAAAATAACTCTGTCATTTGTTTGCTTTAATTTACTTAAGCATATCTATGAGTCGGTGCCAGCCAAGGTTTCTACTTTAAAGACGTTACCTAGAACCCCCAAACTACTTTACTACGTAAAATAAATGTTCCTTAAACTTGGCTGGCACCGACTTCCTAGATATGTTTAAGTTAATTAAAACCACAGTAATTTTTAACTTTTTAGTGCGTTTTGAGTCGGTTCTATTTTTTGTTATTTTAAGTATTATCATGCATTAATTTTATAAAGAAGCCCGATATTGATAATATTTATTTTAGAAGGGAATATGTACTTATAAAATTGTCCCATAGCCATCATGTTAGGGCCTGATAATGGGAACCTAGGAAAAATCGAAGGAACTCTTCAAACATCAAACACTTGCAGCGATTTCGATATTTTTTTTAAATGAATGGCGTATAAGGTACTCATATTTTACTATGAACAGGTTTTACGTGTGTTCGTTGTCGATAGATCGGTATCGATATTGAATAGACCATCGGAATTTATTGTGAAGTATTTTCGTTTACATTGTTTTCAGTTCTATTCTATCCTCGGCAACAACCAGTTCCTATACATAGACTTGGTGCTAACTACCATACTAGCGCTGTCACTCGGGCGCGCGTCGCCCGGCCCGGTGCTGACGAAGCAGACGCCGCCCGTCTCTCTAGTCGCGCTGGCCAGCATACTGCCGCTCATCATGCAAGTGCTGCTGGTTCTGACCATGCAGCTGGTCTCCATCTACCTCTTACAGTGTCAGCTATGGTAAGTTGTTATATTATAGTAGTAATAGAACTAACCACGATACTAGCGCTGTCGCTCGGGCGCGCGTCGCCCGGCCCGGTGCTGACGAAGCAGACGCCGCCCGTCTCTCTAGTCGCGCTGGCCAGCATACTGCCGCTCATCATGCAAGTGCTGCTGGTTCTGACCATGCAGCTGGTCTCCATCTACCTCTTACAGTGTCAGCTATGGTAAGTTGTTATATTATAGTAGTAATAGAACTAACCACGATACTAGCGCTGTCGCTCGGGCGCGCGTCGCCCGGCCCGGTGCTGACGAAGCAGACGCCGCCCGTCTCTCTAGTCGCGCTGGCCAGCATACTGCCGCTCATCATGCAAGTGCTGCTGGTTCTGACCATGCAGCTGGTCTCCATCTACCTCTTACAGTGTCAGCTATGGTAAGTTGTTATATTATAGTAGTAATAGAACTAACCACGATACTAGCGCTGTCGCTCGGGCGCGCGTCGCCCGGCCCGGTGCTGACGAAGCAGACGCCGCCCGTCTCTCTAGTCGCGCTGGCCAGCATACTGCCGCTCATCATGCAAGTGCTGCTGGTTCTGACCATGCAGCTGGTCTCCATCTACCTCTTACAGTGTCAGCTATGGTAAGTTGTTATATTATAGTAGTAATAGAACTAACCACGATACTAGCGCTGTCACTCGGGCGCGCGTCGCCCGGCCCGGTGCTGACGAAGCAGACGCCGCCCGTCTCTCTAGTCGCGCTGGCCAGCATACTGCCGCTCATCATGCAAGTGCTGCTGGTTCTGACCATGCAGCTGGTCTCCATCTACCTCTTACAGTGTCAGCTATGGTAAGTTGTTATATTATAGTAGTAATAGAACTAACCACGATACTAGCGCTGTCGCTCGGGCGCGCGTCGCCCGGCCCGGTGCTGACGAAGCAGACGCCGCCCGTCTCTCTAGTCGCGCTGGCCAGCATACTGCCGCTCATCATGCAAGTGCTGCTGGTTCTGACCATGCAGCTGGTCTCCATCTACCTCTTACAGTGTCAGCTATGGTAAGTTGTTATATTATAGTAGTAATAGAACTAACCACGATACTAGCGCTGTCGCTCGGGCGCGCGTCGCCCGGCCCGGTGCTGACGAAGCAGACGCCGCCCGTCTCTCTAGTCGCGCTGGCCAGCATACTGCCGCTCATCATGCAAGTGCTGCTGGTCCTGACCATGCAGCTGGTCTCCATCTACCTCTTACAGTGTCAGCTATGGTAAGTTGTTATATCAGGGTTTAAAGTATGAAATTGCCGATTTGTACTGAAAAATAAAAATTCGTTTTTTTTAAATTTAACATATTTATTTAATCAAAATAATTACCATTATTATCTATACACTGTTGCCATCTAATAGGAAGCTCATTTATGCCTTTGCGATAGAACTCTGGTGATCTAGATTCAACAAACTGTGTGAAAGCATTTTGCACTGCCTCCTGAGAAGAAAACTTTTTTTCACGTAGAAAATTGTCCAAATCACAAAAAAAATGGTAGTCCGTTGGAGCAAGGTCTGGCGAATATGGAGGGTGACGAATGGTTTCTAATTGCAGTTCCTGTAGAGTTAAAACGGTTTCTCGTGCTGTATGATGTCTCGCGTTATCATGGAGCAATAATGGTGAAGATCAATTCATAAGTCGGGGCTGTTTCACTGCTAGTTTCGCTATCATTGTTCGGAGTTCGGCGCAGTAGACATCTGCCGTTATTGCTTGACCAGATCGGAGAAAGCCTTAGTTAATAACACCACTCTGAGATTACCAATCAGTTACCATTACCTTTTTATTGGTAAGCTTTGCTTTAGGACACTGTTGCGGCGTTTGACCTGGGGTCAGCCATTGCATTTTCCGCTTACGATTATCGTAAAGAATCTATTTTTTATCACATGTCACAATTTGGTCCAATAATTCCTTAATTTCTGTATCGATTCAACAAGGCAACGCAAGTTTCAACACGCGTTTCTTTCTGCAGATCAGTCAAATCATGAGACACCCATTTTTCATATTTTTTTAATTTATTGATTTGACGCAAATGAGTCAATATTGTTGTTAAAGTAACGTTAAACCATGCCGCTAATTCCTGGGTAGTTTGCCTCGGATCGGCTTCCACCATCTTTTTCAAATCATTGTTATTCACCTGTGTGGGCGGTCTTCCACGTGGTTCGTTCTTCAAATCGAAGTTTCCATCACGAAAGCGTTTAAACCAAAATCGCACAGTGCGTTCATTAGCAGTCCCCTTTCCAAACCCAACATTGATATGGTGAACTGTTTCTGCCGCATTAGTTCCTTGTCGGAACTCGTATTCAAAAATCACACGAATTTTCGAAGTATCCATCTTTATTGTCTAAGCTGAATAAAAAAAAAACAACTGAAAGTTGATAATCGAATGTTGCACATTTTTTAAAAGAAGAACTACACAGGCACCGTATGAAAAAAATTTCACTTTAAAATCTTAAACCATGAAGGTTCTATGTCAATTCGAAGTACCTATTACAATAAAACGGCAATTTCATTCTTTAACCCCTATTATTATAAAAACACTCAGGGTAAGGCAGACAAGAGTGCATAGAACCTAATTACTCAGATTTGTTCTTTTGGGCAAGTAGTATTACAAGTGATTAGGTCAGAAGTCACTAATATTTCAATGAGTGAACTTTTTGTTGCAGGTTTATCCCCGTGCCGGGAGGTCCAAATGTGGAGCAAGTGTTATGTTGGGAGAACACAGTTATCTTTATAGTCACATCATTCCAGTACTTAATAATGGCTTGCGTGTATGCCAAGGGCTGGCCCTTCCGTCAACCATTTTGTGCCAATTGTGAGTAACAATCAATTTAACTTGTGTATTTTTGTTTATTATTTGTAATGCTTATATTGAATTTTTTTTCATTGTAGTAATATTAATTATTGAGTCCTCGAACACGTAGTACTGGAATTTGGGGCAATAGACCTTTACTAAAGCCGAACTCGGTTGAGAATGCTTGTCAACAAACAAATTTAAAATGAAGGCAGAAAATGCAACACATTTAATGACTAATAAATTAAAAATTATGTTTTCTTTATTTATAAAACCTTATTTAAAAGATATTGAATATATTAATTAGTTTTAAGCTTACTAATCTAATTTATTGTCATGAATTCATCATTAACAAGTTAACTAAAAAAATTAGGAGTAAAATGACTAGTGATTTCTACCTTCATTTTTAATTTGTTTGTTGACAAGCATTCTCAATCGAGTTTGGCTTTAGTATAGGATCGATCGAGCAGCGAAGAATATCGCTCTGTCGCTCCAACGCAACGAAAAAGACAGCGATTTATTTCACGCATTGCGTGACGCCTTCGTGCGCATTCTTGGCCTACAATCACATTTTTACGTCTGCGGTTTTGCTCGCATTAATATAATATTTTTATTGATAAATAAATATAGTAAAGCCTAACCATCTAAAAGCTGTCTTTCTAAATGAATGTAACTATATGTCTTATTGTAATTAATGTTATATTATTTGATTTACCATATATAAGGTAAATTTGAATTATCAGCCAGCAGCGAAACTGGAGCAAGTCTTATGCATATAGATTACAATAGAACAAAAAATTGTTCCCAGAACCAATAAATAAAAAATTATAAAGCATTACAAAATATTTATTCACTTACGACAGTACGCATAACGCCATCCAATACATCCATAAATTACCCTAAAGCCAGCCAGCCATTAACCTCAAGGCAGTTATGTACCTACTTACACACTAGAATAGATTAAAATAACAAACGTAACAGCTGATCGACGACCAAGGTCAATGCACTTTCCATTAATAGATTAAAACTTAGTTTGAAATGCCGGCAACGAGCAGCAGCGAGCGTACAAACAGGCGCGGTGCGATTGTCGGCCTTTTAAAAGACCGACAACGGTACCGCTCTTTCTGACAGCCGATTTTTATTATTTTTTAATACTTCCGCTCTGGTTTACTGTAGGTAATTTAGCGGAAAGTTTATTGAACTTGGCTCAGACGTCAGTTTATTTGGTTTTAAGTGCATTTTTAAATCTTTATTTCGTTCTATCATTTATTTATTTATTAATGCTAAAGGTGCTTGTAAATGCAGGTGAGTAAACATTTGTAGCTAATTTTTAAATTTTTTGTTACTGGTTTTAGAAATATTTTTATTCCGATGTTTTTATTAGTTCATGCTCTTACTGGAGTTTTTCGCCGTTTGGCTGATAATTCAAATTCACCTTATATTTGCGTGTGCTATTTTCGTAAGAAAAACAAATAGCAAATCTTTGTTTGTTAACATAATTGAACTTTTAATCCTTAAAATTATGTTTTTATGTTGTGTGTTTAATTAAAATGAAAAATAAAAGGACCTCATCTACATCTTTTACAGATTGCATGGTGATAACATTAGTGACACAGTCAGTATTTGTGACGGTGCTGTTGCTGTGCCCGTGGGACTGGTTGGCGGACTTCATGGAGATCGAAGTGATGAAGATGGCGCACACTGATCAGACAATGTTCAGGGTGTATTTACTGATCATACCCGTCTTACATCTCATGCTGGCCATCGCGATTGAGGTAATTGCAGAAGTGTACTTATTGTAATCAGCATCAGCAATAACATCTCTAGAGATGTGCAGAATTAATCGTGAACCAGATAATACGAATTATGAGACAAATTGATCCAAAACTTAACAAGTAGTAATCATTTGTAATGCTTATATTGAATTTTTTTCATTAAAATATATATTAGTCTCAAATTATCAGGAAATGCACTAAATTCATAATTCGATCTAATGTTGCTTATTATTAATAATATTTTAATAAAATAATATTTAAATAATAATTTATAGGTATTTTTTTATTAATTGGCCTATCGCAGAAATTAGCAAACTAAGTTATTAATTGTGAGTTAATAATATTAGAAAATGATTTACAGTTTAATTTTGATATTATAACAGGAGTACACTTAAGCTTTCTTTAGGGCAAATTAAATATTTATATAACGAATGTATATAAATTGTTTAAAATATTTACTTGTTTTTTATTTGTAATTCTTATATTGAAATTTTTTTCATCAAAATATATATTAGTATCTCAAAATTATGCGGAAATGCCATGGACCGGAACAGGTGATAATTCAAGTCTAACATGGCTTACATTTATAGGTGTTTTATTTCTTAATTATCCCTTCTCTCACCAATTACGATAATGTAAAAAATTTTTTATTAGCTGAGGTTAAGCATAATGCAAATTCGGCTTTAATGTCGGAACCCAGTTTAATTGTTTATGATATTCCTATATTTTAAAAAATATGAGACTGCTTTGAGTATTTTGATTAGAGCAAGTTCTTTTTATGTTAACTGATTTAATTATCATCCTCGTGAATTTTTGGCCTTCCACTGCGATCTTTGCCAGCTACGTCGAAATCACCGTTTTTAATCTTTTAAAATTCTGTATTCTCTCAAAGCAACAATGCCGACAATTGATTATTTCTTAAACTAAAGAAGTAAACTAATATTTCCCGCAAATGACGCTTACTCGGCTCAAATTTTGACATTTTCAACTTATAAAAATTATATTTTACCAATATAAAATCAATAATATTATTAAGTTATGTTGTAGCCAAACTATTTTTTAGCCGGTTATCATCTCGAAATGTAACCTATATTATAATAAAACGGCGGAAACTTATTTGTACTCCTAATATTAAAAAATATCAGCTTGAATATTTTGATTACTAATATGTTAATTGATTTGATTATCATTGAATGACTCTGTACTGACCCAGCTCAATAGAACTTGTAATCCTGTATAATAACGAAACAATGCCCAACAGTATTATTCAATGTACAATTTTGCTTCTTTAAAAACATTTTAAAAATTAAAAAAATGATTTAAATTATTTCTAAATTGTATGTAATTTGATTTGTTTAGAAATGGTTATTCATAAACAAATCGCCAATATTCGCAATACCTCTACTTTATTGAAAATGATTTGTTCCAGGCCACTCTCTCTGACCAAGACCGTTTCACGTCCATCTTCCAAATGCTGCGACGGCGTTGTTCAGACAAAGAGGAGGCCTCCACCGAGGCCGCGTGTCCGCTGTGGCCCCCGCGGTCGCCCTCCCACATCTGCTGACGGGGCCTCGCGTGCGCACCATACACAGTGCTTGCGTTGCTCCGGTAGTGACAGTGATCAGTGACAGTGTGTAGTGATGTAGTGATAAGTGAGCGTTCGCATCTAACCAGGAGGTAACATACCGTCTACTGTATTGAATATGTTTGTTGTAATTATTGATACAAAGTCGGCTCATTTGATATAAAGGAGAATGCCAGACAATGTATAGGACTTTAACCCACTAATAAAAACATACTGTACAACAACGTAGTATGCATCATTTTATTGCGTTTTTTTTTACTATTTAATATAAATTACATTTAAAAGTTCTAGAAGTCGGAGTATTTGGTACGAGCCTAACGTTGGTTATCGTCCATTTCCGTAAACAACCACATACATAGCACAGCTGTCACACTAATGACTAACGTGACTGTTGCAAACTTTCATTAAATACATTTTAAACAGACTCAACGACTCTGGATAATAGCCTTTTAGAGCACACTTTTGATGACAATACAATAAAAACGATTTAAAAGGCTAGAACCCAGTGGAACAATAAATATTTAAAAATGCGTAAAGAGTGTAAATGAAAAGTTTAATTACTTTTTTTTTTACAGAATTTAATTCCAATGTCTAACAGTAAAAATGGCTTATTATACAACATTTATATAATAATAGGATATTTTTAGTATATTTACAATTTGTGTTCTTTCTGGGTTAGGATCTGGCATTCTCCTTTCAGATACCTACATGCATTCCTGAGAAAAATTGATTTGACCGACAACAAACTCATCCTGTGGGGGTGCTGAATTTTCGTTGCGAGGAATGGAGCCCTAAAAACAGCTGTATAGTTGACTGTTTAACACGTTTATAGTAGGCAGTTTATGTTAGGTGTGAATGCTCCATAAGTGTTTTAACTCTCCGTCTACTACATAAACCTGAATAATATAATGCGGGCATTACTTTAATAGCACCGTCTGAAGCTAACACTTTCTACAAAGCATAATCAGTCATAATATTCTTATTTCAACTAGTCTTATATGATGATTGCATACGCACAATGGCCAACTTACTGGCCAAGTGCAGAAAAGACCCAGGAATGAAGAAGATGATGGTTGCATTTTTTTAGTTCATGTTAACCTGGCATCAAAATATACATACACTGTCAAGCATATTTGGTGCGATATATCAATAGCTCCAAGAGAAAATAGACTTGAGTATTTGATACATAAATTTCAGGTCTTTTTTTAATTATTTAATACTAGTAAAATTTATCAGAAACCTTCTCCTCTGCTAGTTGGGCATTTGAGGATTCAAGCAACCGGCAGTCAAGGCTCCAGAGTGGGAAACTTCACAATACGCCCCGTTTGAAGAATTATTGCCTTTGATCTAATAGCCACGCGAAAACTTCTACTGTCGTAGCTTTTCACAACAAAACCATTGATTGAAACTACCAACGAAACAATGATAGTTGATTCAAAATTCCACATGGCGGTAATCTCGTGTGCCTTTTTTTCTGTAGGAGGGAAAAATCCTCATGGACACCCTACTGGGTAGAGCCTAAAAAACCCCTCCTACCTTCAGAGTGCTGGTGTACCTGCAATAAGGCCTACCACCAGCACCGCAGTCTGTTTTAGTCACGTCCATTTCGTTCGTATCTCATATAATCTCTACGCATTCCTGGGGAAAAGGGTCTTGACAGAGGGACAGAATGACAAGAGACGAATATCTTAGCATGAATACACCATGTGGGTGAGGGTCCATCTTGTGGCAGAGAGAAAAACGCCGAACGGACGAAGACTTCTGGCCCGGATTAATGAAAGTCCTCTGTGACTGGTCAATGCTCGAATTATTCTCTCTGCCCAAACAAATCTGATAGGACCCTAGCTAGAGCAGCTTTGGACACTCGTTCTAGAACCGTACTGCAATTCTAGTCAGGCATCAATATATCATATCTTGCCCGTATTCATCAATCCTATAAAAATCCTACCTACCTAAGGAATCATAGATTAAAGACTACTAGATGGAGTCATAACGCGGCTGTAGGTTCAAGAGCGTGACAGACTTATTTCATTCGGCCTTTATTAGAAAGTGATACAAGATTATTTTTTGTCCCTTTCAGCGTGTTCGTTTTTATTGTTTGTCAAGATTGGAGTTTGTGACAGACAAGGGACATATCTGAGCAATTATTAGCTTTTTATTAAATTTGCTGATAAATAATATAACTTTGCGGTTACTATATTAAGTTAAACGTTATCGTGGTATGGTGGGTTGTAATATTTTCGGCTGCAACAGTCGCAGCGAACAGAAAATCGAAGGAATTACGTTTCATACGTAAGTAGGCATAAACTTCATTGATTTCATGTATTATGCGTTTACTAAACTATATTATATAAAGTAATATTTCGTATTTTAAAACATAACGTTTTATGATGTACTTTAAATATTGACATTTCATGTCAATAAGGCTGATTTGCTGTCTCACGAGTGGACACGTTATGGGCTCTATCTAGTAGTCTTTAATCTATGGGTAGTTGGGTACAATATAGTACAATAATCTATGATTGGAACTAACGTTGCAGCTGTCACTCTTTTGGATTCTGTCAACGCTGTGGTCACTGTTTCTGTTGACAGAAACAGTGACCACAGCGACCTTAGTAAAATATTACAACCCACCATAGCACGATAACGTTTAAATTAATATAGTAACCGCAAAGTTATATTATTTATCAGCAAATTTAATAAAAAGCTAATAATTGCTCGATATGTCCCTTGTCTGTCACAAATTCCACTCTTGACAAATAATAAAAACGAACATGCTGAAAGGGACAAAAAATAACCTTGTATCACTAATAATAATTGTGCTGAACTACAGCCGCGTTATGACTCCATCTAGTAGTCTTTAATCTATGATAGCGACAGACAGACACCGGGCCGTTTTATGATGTACTTTAAATGTTGACATGTCATGTCAATAAGGCTGATTTGCTGTCTCAGGCACGCACAATCTGTGTCATATGTACATGTGTATAAACATGTCCCTTCAGAAGCTATGCTTTAAATCTACTTTTCTCTCCTAAAATGTCCTCATTTTAGACATATCAGTGTCAGTATTTTTTTTTTTCATATTTATGAAAGTGTTGTATGTAATGGTCGGAGAAGTTGAAACATTCTATGAACTATATGGTAGTGATTATAAATAAGTGCACAAGTGACAATGGATGTGACATGATCGATAGTTGTATTGAGAGTTGTTTAGAATTTTGAAATTCCATACTGTCTAGTATTTAATAAATTAAAACTACTGGATGTTGTGCAATATGATGTTACATATCTGTTAACTGTATTTTGAAAATGTATGTTTTTTTTCTTTGATTTTTTTAACATGTTGACTTTGCAAACAAAAAATGTGTACAAAACTGTAGTAAGACAAAATCTGTATATCGAAGACATTTTGATAATTTTTATTAAAATGCATTGTATAGTTTCAAAATAAAACTAGATGGAAGTGAAAAAGGGTTTCTGAGTTTATACTAGAAACCTTTTATTTTATTGAGGTGATAGTAAGAGAGAGAGAGAGATTGAAGAAGACATTTATTCAATTGTCTTATTGTCCTTTTTTTGGAAAAAGGCATCCCATCCTCTAATATTTTTCATATTTTCCGATGTTATTTAGCTGCACAGATCTCGTATTAAAAAGCAGATGCATAATCAGCGACCAAAAAACGTCCGCGCGCCATAAACCGTTTGGGTGGAGTTTTCACGTAGTTACGCATGGCAAATTCAACCTTAAACAGATCTCTCTAAGGTTGAATTTGCTCTGAATTTTATTAGAAACAGCTTTAATGGACTTTGAGCAATGGAATTTAAGTATAATTTTCATTACGTTTTAAAACTTACGAAACAAAACTTTTCCAGATGATTGTGTGTCCCCTTTGAAATAGGAGGTCAATTTTCGTAATTTAGAAAATTGTTATATACAGTTATGGTGTCAGATTTTCAAGAATGAATCCTTTTTTTTTTCGTTTCGATGGTTAAGGTTGTTAGTACATTTTGTATGTAGAGTCAACATGTTATAAACTATCTGTGAAAGTTTTATTTTGTGAAATAACCAACAGAAAATAATGCATTTCTAGCTTGATAACGAGATAACAAACGGCAAAAATTTATTGAGTTTTTAATATCTATAATATTTTGTCATGTTTTAATCGAAATTTGGATCTATTGGAATAAAAAATAATACATGAAGACATATTTGATTGAAAATTTTTTGAATTGTGATGAAACTAGACAATTTATCTGATTTCAAGCTGGGCGTTTAATATTTGCTTCTAGATACTGTATACACAATTGGGAGCTCAAATTTTACAGAAATTTTATATTAAATTACACTTAATCAAGTACTTAACTAGATTAATGCCCCAAATATTGGGTACTTCAAAAATGTAAAGAAGTACTTAAGTATTTATAATTTCATATTTTAAGTTTTCAAAAATTTTCTGATCGATTCAAATTTCTGTACAATTTGATGTTACTAGCAAGCTGGTTATTTACTTATTAATAATTGCCAGAAGTTGAAATTTTTTCAACCTTCACATAGGTTATTTTTGAGTTAAGTAAAATAGGTATTATATTATGCAAGAAATTTAAAATAAATTTTAAAAGCAAATCCCATATTTAAAGCATTCATATTATACCCAGGAAATATTGGGTATTTTATTATTTTGGATTAATAATAAATAGCATCGATTTAAAACTTCAGTCTGCAAGTTACTTAAAAACTTGCACATTTTAAACTTTTATTTCTTTATACATATCTACATATTTGTTTCTTAGTACAAACAAAATTACATTAAAATAAAAAAGTATTTATATATTATGTACTATGCACGCCAAACTTTGAAGTCTCTCTGAAGTTGGAACATGCCGAACTGCGCAAATGACGGCCTCCGTGGCGCAGTGGTATGCGCGGTGGATTTATATGACGGAGGTCCTGGGTTCGATTCCCGGCGGGGCAGATTGAGATTTTTCTTAATTTGTCTTGGTCTGGCTGGTGGGAGGCTTTCGCCGTGGCTAGTTACCATCCTACCAATAAAGAAGTACCGCCAAGCGATTTAGCGTTCCGGTACGATGTCGTGTAGAAACCGAAAGGGGTGTGGATTTCATCCTACTCCTAACAAGTAAGCCCACTTCCATCTAAGATTGCATCATCACTTAACATCAGGTGTGATAGCAGTTCAGAGAGGACTCGTTAAGTTTCGCGAGACCTATACCTATTTATTTGAATTAGAAATTATTCAAAAGCAAATCCTATTTGGTTAAGATATTGTAACTATTAAAGTTGAGGCCAAATAATGTTAATGAAATTGTTCTGCTTATAACTGTCTATAAGACTTGAAAAATATTTCGGCATCTATAATATAAATGTATTTAAAATGAAATTTTAATTAGGAAAATAATAATTAATTAATTTACAGTAGTGAGGCGATCCTCGAGGCTGTGTTTTTTTTATTTCATGAAATGTCATACTTGTGATATGCAAATACAATTTGAATTATTATTATTATTATTTCTTAGTATGTATTGCTTTCATAAATCACGCGCAAAATTATGTTACCTTTATGTAAACCTTATAAATGTATATTATACTCTTATGGACCAAGAGCCAGTGATAACTAGACCTTCGTCATTTTATAAAAGTTTGTCAGCTCATACTCCTACCATAGGTAAGTATGTATAAGTGATATGCAACTTTGGAGTTGCGATCATGGTTCTTTTGGTACGATTTAAATTGGACCCGCAATTGTCCTAGAATAAAACTTAGTTTTCTTATATGTTTTATATTATTATTTGTTTCATGTCGTGAGAAATCATGTTCCAACTCGCCAGACACTTACCTTTGATGAAGAAAGTTAATGTTTTATCTTTAAAAGAGTTTATTGAAGGGTTACCACGAAGCTACGCGACTCGAGATTTCATATAGAAAAAATATAAAAGAATTATAGTTACTACTTGAATGGTTGAGGGTGAATGTGCTACCTTCTGAACAAATCATGGTCCAAACTCCATAATTACCTATTGCATTTAAAGCTACGGTAGGAGCATGAGCTTTCAACTTTCAGCTTTCAAATGACGAAGGTCTGTCTGTCACGGGCTCTCAAACTAATATTACAATACACCTCACATCCAAGCAAATCAGTAATATTTGTTCACTTTTATGTTGCTATTCGCTATATAGTGCTCGCTCAAGTGCGATAGACAAGGCACCACAGGCGGGAATCAAAATGACTATAATCATCGAAATACCTTTGACACAAATCGTGTATTTTCTGCCAAATTAATACCAATTCAACAAATTAACATTTTACAATAAAAATTGTATTATTATTGTAATGTTTTAGTTCCAACTTTCGGCCACCGTACCTGAGTGGTCGGGCAAACTCTGCATTCATAGGTTACATTATGTATATATTTATTTTGTTATATATGTAAATGGCTGTGACATACCGACAGACACACTTATAAATAGAAAATGAATGATCGGACAGACTTACAGATAAAGCTTTATATCTGATTTCTTTCTTGTCCTATCCCAAAAAATAATTAAAATATTTAGTTTGTAAGTACATACATGGTTTATGTGCAAGACGCAATATTTTATTTATCTGTGGCATTTTTTCATTTTTTTAAACTACCCCATTTAACCTTCTAAATAAGAAGCGTATTTGAAGATTGAATTGTTGGTACGACAATAGTCCAATGGATGAATTAAACTAGACTTGGGCCCTGACCTTTTAACCTTGGTCTTGAATAACATGAAATATTTTATACCTATTATTGCCAGTTTTAAACAATATACGTCTTGAAAATTTTATGTCACCATAAGATTATAAGAACCGTTAAATCATATTCTGTGTGTCGACAATTTGACGACCTCCGTGGCGCAGTGGTATGCGCGGTGGATTTATAAGACGGAGGTCCTGGGTTCGATTCCTGGCGGGGCAGATTGAGATTTTTCTTAATTTGCTTGGTTTCTGTGGGAGGCATATTTTTCGCCGTGGCTTGTTACCACCCTACCGACAAAGACGTATCGCCAAGCGATTGAATTTTGGTACGATGTCGTGTATGAAACCGAAAGCGGTGTGGATTTTCGTCTTCACTAACATGAACAAGTTAGCCCGCTTCCATCTTCGACTGCATCATCACTTAACATCAGGTGTGATAGCAGTCAAGGGCCAACTTGTAGTCGATAAAAAAAAAAAAAAAAATGATTACTATTAAACATTTTCTTTTATGGTATATTTGTATAAAGTATAAAATGAAACCATTAAAATTGTAAACTGTCATGGCGACGGAACGCACTTCGCGCGCTTTTTGATGCCCCGCGCGTCGGTTACAATTTACTATAGAGTTACAAAAACTATTATAACGGAATATAATTAAAATATAATTTATATTTACAATTCAACCGTTTAGGTGCCCTGCGCGTCTGGTACAATTTACTATAGAGTTACAAAAACTATTGCAACGGGTTATAATTAAAATATAATTTATATTAACAATTCAACGGTTTATATTATCTTACGGTGACACATCCATTATTGCATAACTACCCTTTTATATGTTGTTACATAATAATGGATATAACGGTTCAAACCAGCATAATTCGCACTTATCACGAATATTAATTTCAATGCTGTTATTTAACAGCCACTTTTAATTTATCTAAAAGTAAAAGTTCAATCTATATAAAATATTAACATTGTATTGAATGGAAAAGGATAGGCACCGAAATTAATAAACCTTTTGTGTTTGTATAGTTTGTTATTTTTAATTTTCTAATTCCTATTTTATGTTTAATTGTTTTCAAATATTTATTTTGTCAATATTAGATGCTAAACAGATAATAATAATTATGCTTTTAATATCTACTTATTATTTTTTTTATTTATGTTATTTGTTAACGGTGTAGTATATAATTGCATGCATTACCACGTCTAATCACTAAAGCTGCCACCAGTTTGTTTATAAGTGATTTCTTTTTGAGTTAAATTGAACCGCACTAATATATTTTAGTTTAGTTAATAAAAAATTAAAACAAATCCCAATGCCTTCAGTATTTTTGAAGAAAGATAATCATTGAAGTCACTCTTCTAACTTAAGAATAAGATCGTTTAGGGTAATGTATTTTTGAATTTTTTCAAAAAATAATGTTGGTGCTCCAGTGCATTTATAAACTTTCCTGCGGCACGAGTACCTTTGAATTTTTTCGACATGAAAAATAAAATTCTTAAACATACTATATTGTTTTGCAGTGCATTAATACTTAATTTTATTTTTTTTTTAGCAAATCGATTAACACTGCTAGAAGTTTAGAAGTAAACCTGCAATATTAAAATGGCAATCACTTAGTTTATTTAGATTTTTAAAGGCTAATCATAATTATTGAATACTTGGGCCTGTGTGGACCAAGATTTCGGTTATCATAACCAACGATTTACTTAACTTTACTATAAATTTACTATTTATAATAAATCCGTACGCCGGTTAGGACGTATACCGGGCGGTTATCTTAACCAAGCTTATGTGCTTAACCGGTGTACGGGTTATCGTGAACAGTAAATTTTACGTTTAGCTTATGTTAACCGTTGGTTATGATAACAGAATTCTTGGTGCACATAGGCCTTAATAACAAAACACTTAATTATAGTACTTTGTCAATTAAATTCTGCAGTTCCCAGAAATTGGTGAACTTTAATGTGCAATCAATCTTTCATATGTGAAAGATGCTTTGCTGCTTCTTAGCTATTAATATTAATCGAAAATTGATGGAATGATATCCTAGAGGTTCTAGGTTTAAAACTAAACCCCAGTCGCTGCATTAATTTTACTTGAAGAATAGATACATACTTAAAAGAAGTTTTTATAAGATTAGAATATTTATGCGAATATTAATTATTACTAAGCTACGTCAGTCTTCAAGTTTCTTAATACTGAAGCAGATACCTATAAAAATATTATCCATTTAGAATATTTAAAGCCGAGATATTTGTTTAAAAACTTGTTATTTATTGAACTGCATTATCGTGTCGTTTTGGACTCTTGTTGTACGTTTAGATGTATTTCTCGAATATTTTGAACTTGTTGACTGTTTTGTCATGATAATGTAGTTCGATTTGAACTTTACAAATTGTGACATTTTTAGATTGATGTGACCAAAAATATGAAATTAAACTTTAATAAAGAATTTGTGTGTTTTTATTTTCTGTCCGAATAACTTGAGAAGTGAGATATCTATACTAATATTATAAAGAGGTAAAGTTTGTATCTTTGTAAGTTTGTAAATAAATTTCCGGCGGGGCTAATCTTTGGAATTACTGATCCGATTTTAAAAATTCTTTCACCAGTAGAATGCTACGTTATCGGTGAGTGTTATAGGCTATATTTTATATTTGTATTGTATATATTACCCGAGTTATCACAGTTTTTGTCGCGCGAGTCGGACCGTGAAAATTATTAAATTTAGCTTTTTGCGCGTACGCTGCCTTAGATATTGGATATAATTGAAAACATGTATGAAAACTTTATGCATCTTAAAAAGTTCTACATTTATTTGGCATGGCAGACCATATTTATATATTATATAATATATGAAAAAGTTTGTTTAAACGGGCTAATCTCGAGATCTGCATGTCGGATTGTAAATTATTTTGTTTATTATGAAAGCTAGACTCAAAAGTGAAATAGACTATTTAATACAAGCGATACACATCAGCTTGCCATAAATATATATTGTTCATGTTAATGTACTGTAAATATAATATCGTATAATGTTTAACAAAAATATAGATCTTTAGTACACGGGACGGGACGGAGGATATTGCTTCACGGGAAACTATAAAAAAATTAAATTGAGCGGGGAAAGAGCACACTTTATATGAAAGTCTGTCTTTAACCCATCTTTACCCAACGTTGCGCAAACGCAGCATTTTATATTGGATTTTTTTTTTGTTTTAACAACAAGGAAATACATCTACGTAATGTAAGCCAATTTCAAGAACAAGAACTAAGAGATGAATTAATTTTTTTTAAAATGGTTTTTTAAACAAATATACATTTAATTTTTATTTTTCAAAAACTGCTAATTCAGTCACCTAGAGATCGTTATAATCATCCAATCAAAAAAAATAAAAAAATAATGAAAACTGAACTTTTTACACTGTATAATGCTTTAGTGATATATCATTTATAATATAAATCACTTAGTTGGACCAAACTACTTACACACGTTGTTTATCTTAGAGTTCCAGGAAGCGTTGCGTATGCGCAACGTTGGGACAAACCATAGTACCTAAGTGGTTCTTATTACACACTTTGCGATTGATGTTAGAAATTTATTATAAACAATCAGATCTCGATATTCAAAGAATAGAAGCTCTTTTGTTAGTTTAGTTAGTCGATCATAGTACGTCCAGCTAACAGTGTCTCATAGTATTTACTAAAAAAAAAACGATAAGTAAGTGAACAAAAATTAGTAAATAAAAAGTGAAAAGTTGAAACATTATGTCTTGGAAACAAGCACTATCTTCTCAAGAAATTTTGAGTATATTAGAAGAGAAAGAGGATTTAGAAGATGCTAATGAAATCGATGCCGTGTATATACCTACCCCCGACGGTTGACAATGTAACAGACGAGGAAGGCCTAGATGATGACGCGCTAGGTGATTACGACAATATTGTTTCTACTCATATCGCTGGACCGTATGAAATTCACACCGATATACCCGCAGAACCTGAAAATACGCAAGATGAGGCCGGACCTTCAACTTCGAAGAAGCCAAGACTGTCAAAGAAGTCACCAAAATGTGTTCCAGTTTGGAAAAAAGAACGTCCAACTTATACAAATTTTCCAACAAGTGACAAAATAGCAATGACAAAAATTTTGAAGAACGTGTAAGTGGAA
The DNA here is from genome assembly GCA_034621355.1 of Mycalesis mineus. Lineage (NCBI taxonomy): Eukaryota > Metazoa > Arthropoda > Insecta > Lepidoptera > Nymphalidae > Mycalesis > Mycalesis mineus. Next base: position 10,478,078 of record CM067887.1, on the reverse strand, counting down.
AAACACCTTTTGAAGTATTTTCTTATTTTTTAGCGATGAAGTTTGGAAACAGATTGTAAGTTTTGCGGGAATGTATGCTCGTGACCATAACCGTCATTTATTTACTCTCACGGTGGCAGAACTAAAAAGATTTATTGGTATATTATTAATGTCTGGATATCATTCTTTACCTGCTACGCAATTGTACTGGTAATACAAATCTAGGGAGACCATCCCAAACCGCGTTACCATCCAATATTCGCTTCGATAATATTAGTCATGTCAAAGAGGAGCACGAAAATAAACCTTGAAGAAGATGTCGACAGTGTACAAGTACAACAATTTATGTGTAAAACATGTCAAGTGCATCTTCATGCTGATTGTTTTAAAATGTTTCACTCACGCTACTACTCTAGTGTCATTAGACTATTGGTAAAATTGAAGTTCAGTAATCCCAACGTTGCGTAGACGCAACATTTCACGGAATGTACCTAAACTAATTCATCAATATTTTTTTTGTCTTTATTTTATTGTTTTTTGATGTACTTATAAACGTAATAAACAATAAAACCATTAAATATGCATTTATTTCTCACCTTGGGAAGTAATGGGTTAAAATGAAAAGGGTACCTAAAAGGTTTTCACGCGGACGATAGCTATAATAACGTAGGCGAGCGCTAAGAAACGTTTTTTCTAATGCTCACCTACTTAAGGGATCAAACGGGAGTTCAAGTCTACACCAAGTTTCATGCGGACGAAGTCGCGGGCGTCCGCTAGTAACTTATAAAGTACCTATAGCTTGTTATATCCTGTCCAGGAAAATAAATTATCCAGATTGAAGGCTCCGCAAGAACTTTTTAGTAGTCTGCACATAGTTATTTTTAGTTAACTTAAAAAGTGTAACTTTTTTATCTGCAACATGATGACGTCATTTTTCTGGTCAAACTATGCAATCGTGAAAAAAATTATCTGGTCGTCTGTTTGTTGTTCTCATCCTATTAATATTACAAACGTAGAAGTTGATGAAACTTTTCAATAATACAGCTTGTAAATTACATTAACAGTCTTTTTTTATCCAGATTTTTTTTTACGGGAACGGGAACCAGTCTAATTTCTTGTTACGTTTTTGTTTTATTTGGATAAAATAGTAAATTTACATACTTAGACATTTAGTATAATTTAATTCACTAATAAAACAAAAACGTTGTAGGAGAAATAAATTAATAAAGCGCTGTTTTCTATATAATTTATTGCAATTGTAATTATTATATAACCACATACAGACATATAGTAATAATAACAGAACTGAAATAATAAACATACCTACTTAGTTAATTACCTATATAAACATTACATAAACCAACACATTTCATCATTTTTTTTAATTAAAATAATATTTTGAAATAAACCGTAGTAGTTGAAAGATTTTTTTTATTCAATAACAGTTGCAACTATTGTGATCAGGTGGTACGCTGCGAACAGTGCATAGATTAGAGATTTTAAGGCAAATAATTCGGATATCCGGGCGGCGGCGAATATTGCGGTGGCACATCCTTCACTTGCACCTTTATAGGACGTTTATCCATTGGTAACGGAGGCTGCTTCCACCTGGCGAAATTGATTATTAATTATTTTAAACGTTATTAAATCTAAGTACCAAAGTAAAGAAAACCGGGCGTCCGCTAAAATTCCTATCTCTATAGCACTACAAACGCGAGCCTGTAACGCTCAATCTTAAACAATGTTTTTATATCTCGAACAGTGTGAGTTTCGAGTTTTTTACGACTATCTAGTCGTAAAAATATCGATATATGAGCCTGTGCCGTATTTTTGTAGGATCATTTTCATAAGTCGAGAGAGTCCTTATGCGGGTTGCGGGAGATTTTGTGTTAAGTATGCCAAAGATACGGCACGAATGCGGGGATTTTCATCATTAGTTGATAGGGCCCGCGTGTGATATGCGGGAAATTTCTATTAAGCATGCCATAGGACCGGTATCCCGTATGCGGCTTGGGATGCGCTCCCGCAGCAGCGTTTTTACGCCGCGCACCACAGCGCAGTAGCTTCACGCCCGATAGCAGCAAGCTGCGTGAATCCGAGGAACATGCTATGCCGCCGGATGATACTGTGACATTACTTGTTAACTTACCACGGTACGAGGCTCAAGTCGTGCGGCGGCTTGGGACGCGCTCGTCGCTCGGCGCGCTCCCGCCGCAGCGTGTCGGCGTCGCGCATCACCGCGCAACACGCGCGCAACGTGAAGTAGTAGATAAGCTCCACGCCCGATAGCAGCGAGAACCCGAGAAACAGACCTGCTATGCCGCCAAACGATACTGTAAAATGAAAACAGTTTTAATGCACGACACGGCTTTGGCCGCCCTGTTTCCGGTGAGGATGCGTAGACGCATTTCTCAGCGAAAAAAAAACTTTATAACTAAATATAACGAGTTTAACTAGTTTGTATATTTCTAAATTTAGTAATGTTCATATCAATTAGTTCATGGAAAATAAATAAAAGAAAAACTCAAACCTAAGAGGTCGACCCAACCGAAAAGCACTTCACGTTTGTATCTCACCATTGGCCAAGAAACGAATTCTGTCTCTAGGGAATTTGTTTGTGTGGGCGCCTTGTTTGTACTGAAAAAAAAAATATTTTTATTATAAAGAAATATTATTTATTAGACGTTAAAAAAACGCTAGTTTAATATACACTGAGGTACAAACATATCGCGAAATAAGTAATAATTTAAATAATTTAATTCATTTCTAAATTAATTTTTAATTTATATCTTTGTCGTAAATTTATTACCATTCAATTAGGCATTTTTAAATAACCGTAGACATAAGTATTACTTGCAATTTCAAAAACCCGCATATCTTTTGTTTTCTACACGACATCGTACCGGTACGCTTAACGGCATGTCGTTGTCATTGACATATTAATACTATGGACTTCGGGACTAATGCAAAATTTACGTCAAAAGTGTCCCAAGATATTTTATACACTCTAGGATGTATTTATGTTTTTACACACAAAATAACATTGTAATGTATGTCTTATCGTATTGTTATACAGTCTAATTTGCAACGGTCTAATTGCATGCAATAAGTAATCAGCTTCGATTGACGGTTACCATGGCAGCCTTTTTTTGACATGACAGCTTCTCGTGAAAATAGGACAACATAAATGGTGTGGAGTCGGTAGCTTTCAAATTTTTTTGGCATCTCATATTTATATATTATATTTACAGCAAATTTTAATTTATATTTACACATCCCTGACCTCTATATGCTGGGATAAATCTTGTACCAAATAATAATTGTTGTAATTATCTTGTATAAAATAATAATTAGTTATAATAATAATTAATTACAAACCAAATCCACTAATGTACAAAATGATATGCCACTCGACATAGTTCTTTACTTTGAAATTTTAAGTTCTCTATATTTTCCTCTTTTTAATTAAACTGAAAATATATTTTTTTACTTCAATGACGTTAGATAATTCTTATAGTTATCAAATTAATATACCATTATGGTAAAAGTTATTTGATTAATATTCATGACATAAAAAATAAAAATTTTTGAATTGAAAATAATCAAATTATTTTCATTCAAAAATTAAGTAATTAAATAATTCAAATGTTAAACAACAAAATAACTCTATGCAGTCGTTGTTTTAAAACATTCTATTGCTCACGGCAGATCCGAACTAAATGTGGTTAATTAGATAAACATATTGCACTCCTTCTATCCTATACGCGGGTAGCGTATGGGAAAAGGACAGATAGATACTTTTGTTCATTTTGGTTGGTTATGCAATTCGTTTCTATAGTTTATTAAAATTTTAATAAAATAGCCTGTTTCTAAGCAAAATAATACTTTAAAATCATCAGTAAATATTTACTTACTGAAAATATGGTAGGTACACCGTCTTCTTTTCTCACCTTACTCGGGTAGTTCTTACAAGTTTTTTTATAACACATTACGGCATTATTGACGTGTATTCTGTCAGTCAGCTAATATGAGACTGAATTGCGATTGGAAATCATTTCGCGTTTTGGCTTACTTTTGGTTCGGACACTTTTTATCGCTGACCCGAAGTCCATAGTATTAATATGTCAATGGTCGTTGTCGATAATGGTGGTACGATGTCGGTGGAAACCAGCCACAACTAATGCCTCCTTACCATCACCAGTCAAATTACAGTTGAGCATTGTCATTTGCAAGACCAGATGCTTTTCTGCCTTTGAGGGATTTGTCCGCCCCTGAAATAGCCCCATACCTACTTTCCTACCTAGAATTCAATACAGTCAATTCAAAAAATAAATACATTGTAGGTATATTAATTACACTTTGCCCAGTACTTTCTTGAATGTTAAAACATAGGTTAGGTAGGTTAGGTAGGTTAGTGACGAAATAGTAGTAATATGCTTACTCGATGTCTGTTAGTTTTTCAACCTCGTACACTGTATGGGAACATCCTAATTCACACGCGCAGCGATTGACGTCGGTTATAGCCGCAACATGCTTGGCGATACATTCGAGTTCCTGTACTGTACAATGCTTGTAGCCTTCTGTAACATGCACGAGTAATCGGTAATACACGGAATAATCACGACACGCGACAGTGTAGCCAGCCAAGTTCAAGTAAAAAGCAACCTGGTATGGCGGCTACTTAGTGTACACGAAGCTTATCATAATTATAAACTATTTAGGGTAAAGTCATGATATTTTGTATACTTGTTAAAATACCTATGAAAATACATATGTATCAGGTAGTACGAGATAACAAATTTTTTTAATGGTTTACGATTGACTACAGAGTAATCTGATGCCAAATAATGATGAGATGTTGAGTGGGCTTGAATTCTTGCTTTGCAAAATATTTAAATTGAATTAAAAGGTGGCAGAAACACAAAGGCCGGATGGGCATTTCATACTTTATTGAGCGGATTAGAAGAGTTGAAGCGAAACACCTAGTTAAGTTTTAAAAATAAGTGCTTTCCTTTTCTAAATTTCGGAAACAAAACAAATGACTACTTAGAGATTAAGAGATTTGTTTAGGTATATTATAATTAAACATTCTGGAAAGGGTTCCTACAATTAATAGGCTACCCACCCGAAGAAACAATTAGAAATTAAAATTTTTATGATGATATTAAAAATGAAAATATATCAAAGAAGTGCAATAACGACCGTTTATCAAGCAATTATATAGGAGTAAGAGCCCGTGATCACCGGACTTTCGTCATTTAAAAGTTAGTACGATGCGTAACTTTGAGTCGTATGAAGTTGAGAATAGTATGTAGGGCTTATAACAGGACACTGTATGTTAAACAAACACTATGCTGACATCGTCATTTTAAAAAGTTAGTACGATGCGTAACTTTTGGAGCTAAACCGTGGTGGATAAAAAGGGGGGAGTTCACACAACGGCCAACATAGTGGCCTTGGGAAGAAAGAAGAAGAAGATGCGTAACTTTGGGGTTTAAACCGTGGTGGTAAAGGGAGTTCACCAAGCACTTAGCTTCGTGGCAACTCCGATCCTTGAAGTTTTATTTTTAACATTTGTCGAACGTTGCTACGAAGCTAAGTGACTGGCGAATGGAGATAAATATCATGTTGTATCGGGAAAAATATAAAAGAATTACAGTTTCCACCTAAATGGTTGAGTCTAAAGCTGGACCCTTCAACCCGGTTATCTCCTTAAGTAACCACGGCGCAAACTCTATAGTTGTCTACGGCACTTGAATATGATGGGATAAACCGACAAGCTTTCAGCTTTTATAAAATCGATCTTTATTAGATAACAGCAATAAAACATACTTATGAGCGGGTAAAAATGTGGTACGCATTTGCAAAACGCCCGGCAGCGCTGCATCCGGCACTGTCTCATACACGCCGTATACGTGTAAATCTTAGATGTCTCCAGAGGCTGTTCATCTGCGAAGATGCAGCGACGTTGTCGGATGGACAATTGACGTGCATCCTCCGTTGTGTAAGTGTGCTTGACGGAAAACGAAACCTTCTCCACGCGACCGTCCCAGGAAAGCTGAGCGTTCTGTTCTAGACCTGCCATTTCTTCCGTAGAATGTATGTACACCTAAAACGACGATTATTTTACTCTTAACATAATAAAATTTAAGCTAACTAAGCTGCGCTTTATAATTTTCTTATTGCTCGCAACGCCATCTCTTCATGTACCTATGTTAATAATTAATACGTAATTACATTAATATAATTTTATCACCTCGGCGATATAAGAGTTGGCGTTATTGAAAATTATGTTACTTACTTTGCCTTATATTCATTACCTATGTCGTGTTTTCCAAAGAAAAATACCTCAGACATTTTAAATATCAAAACTTTATTAAATTAATTTCGTAGGTATTAAAAATTTTAACCGATTTTTCAGCCCAAACTTATCGCAAACTTTATGTGAATTTTTATTTTAATGTAGGTAGAATTGCAATTTTGAATATATTAGACGTATTTTGAATGTAAATAGGTACGTAAAAACTAATTAAACTTACATCAACAGTTGTATAATTACGGAACGAATTGAACATGAAGGACCACTTTGCGTCGGTTTCGTGGATGAATGCTTCCGTAAAAAGATCGGTTTGCGCCTGCCTGGGAAAATGTACTCAATTTATATAAGTTGTTAACATAAAAATGTATTATTCATACTTTTATTCCTTACCAAGGCCAGGTACGTTCGGCATGTCGCGAGTTAAACCCGTAACAGAATCCCATCTCGGTGAATACCGGTACAAGCAATGCACAACACTCTTCGGGATCTCCTTTCCATTCGCAATCATAGAACGACGTTTCACAGTGTCTTACGATCTTAAAAGAAGACAATTCATTGTCTACATAAACTTGTAAAAACTGTGTTAGCTAGACCTTCGTGATTTTACAACGGACTTTTACCAGGGTTAAAAAAGAAATGAAAAAGTCAGTCATCAGCTCACTTTCCTACCAAATGCCCTTCGTTTTATACAAAAGCGATCAATGGTCTGGATCTTTGAAAACTATCTTGCATAGTTGCCAACAGTATTTGCCTAATATAGGCACGGATTAACAAATTTAAAATTTTAATTGATTTTTCTTTTAGGCGAACAGTAGGTAATGTTAATTGAAATACATGATTAGTCAGCAAGTAATACTCGCAAATTTTTATGAAGTACTGCTTTTTACATTTAAAAAAAGGTGTATAAAGAGCTTAAAAGAATTTAGCTGTGGCCTACGTACATTACATACTGTTGTAAATTATTGCGCTGCAAATTATTGTTCTTGTGCTGCAAATTATTTAATTGAAATATTCACAATAACACTCACGCTGAAAACTGCGTCTTTAGGCTTCTGAACAGGCTCCAACTGATTGTGTTCCATCATATCATGATCACTTACAAATTCCGAAGCTCGGCTAGCAATTGAATCATAACTGAGAGTAGCCAACCACCGCAGCATGTCTGCAGCTTTTGACGGATGGTCTGATCCCCACGTTCTAAATAATAGTAAAATCCTAAAGTAACTAATAATCAGCTTATAGACGATCACTGCTGGACAAATGCATCTAGCATGAGCGTAGGTTTCATTGATTCGAGTTACAAAAATGTTTAATTTAAGTATATTTTTATAAATATTAATTTTAATTAATAAAATAATTGATTTTGATTTTATACATTTATAATAAATATATTAATTTTTAATTTAAAATTAATATATTTAATAATTATATTTAATAGACGGATGTCGAACGCTCAAAGGCCATGTACTTCTTGTCCGTCCACGCTCTCGCTTGCACTTCAAGCCTTTAATGGAACGCCTCAAAGCGAGGTAACGACGCATGACGTCATGTTTTTTCGTGCGTGCAGCCGGCTCTATCGAATTATAAGACGTTGTAACGTCAAAATATCTCAGTAATTTATATAAATAGCCCACAATTTTCATTTTCAAACCCTAACCTCTCTCCCCGTAGTATACGCCCATTGCGTCTTGTAAAGACTATCTACTCGTATGTACATGCAAATAGGTATTCTTACTTGTTAATGTACTCTTGAAGCAACTCATCGTCTACTGGATTATGGTCACATAAAGTCACCGCAGGAAAAGGAACGTCCCAGTTATGAAAATCTGTATCTAAGCCTACGAAAAATATTATGTTTATTACTTGAACGCATTACTAGTAATTTACAAAAGTTAACAATAAATTGTACAAGATGAATGAATACTTGCCTGTAATTGTCGGATTGGTCTGAAATTTCTCCCATAAACTTACAATAATGATACAAGTAGCAACAGCCCCGATGGCAACAAAACTGAACCACATGAACCTGTGATCGTAAATACGGAAATTTATTCCTGTATAAATAATACCAGAAAAATTACATATCAAAAATTAGAAAATCACACACTTCTCACAGAAAGGCCGTTCTTTTTCCGCGATATATCGTACACCGTGCAAAGTGGAATTGTTGAAAAATTCAGTTGTTTGATGTCGCAAGCTGGTCACAAATAATGATATCGCTCCATCGTCAGATTTTACTTTCGGGTCCGGGCTTTCTGCAATCCAGCTTTTACGATTTCTGAACCCCGGGCCATATTTCGGCAATTTTTGTGGATGTACTCTCATTATTTCCCTTAATATGTCATGTCCTACATCATTAGTGTCAGGATGGTATACTGATACTGGTAGCTTGGTAGCCAGTTCGATCGATATCCATTGTATCACGCAAATTATCATAGATAACAATCAGTGCTATCGACCAGGTAATTGTCCTAACAGCTAATACAAATAATAATGGCATACTGAAGTATTTTTCTAACCGTTGTTACACAACACAAGTGCCGACGAACTAAATCTATGCTAATATTATAAAGAGGTAAAGTTTGTAAGTTTGTAAGGTTGTAAGTTTGTAAAGTTCTGTCGGGGCTAATCTTCGGAACTACTGATCCGATTTTAAAAATTCTTTCACCAGTAGAATGCTACGTTATCGGTGAGTGTCATAGGCAATATTTTTTATTTGTATTGTATATATTACCCGAGTTATCATAATTTTTGTCGCGCGAGTCGGACCGTGAAATTTATTAAATTTATTAAAGTCTCGGGCATCCGCTAATTTATTATATACATTCAACATTGTATGTTGGATAGGTTCTCTACGGCCTTTATACAGTAAGAAGACTCAAGTGTAGTTTCTAAAATTATTTAATTCATTGAAAATAGACATTAAAGAAACATAACTTTAAATTATTTTTGTTGAGTTTACAAAGAACTCATTCTATTGATTTTCTTTTTCGAAGTGGATGCCTCTTCAAATTCGACTTCCTTAGGCAATAATGGGTCTATTTTAATATCTAAATCCTTAATAGCATCATCGAGTATTTTTATTTTGCCTAGTAGCTTCTCAGCTTGGAGATTATATCCCGGCTCCAACATCTTCCCACTTGGATTTAATTTAAACAAGTATTCTGCCTGAAAGTAAGAGCATTCAATTAATAAAGCAGACGACCTCCGTGGCGCAGTGGTATGCGCGGTGGATTTATATGACAGAGGTCCTGGATTCGATTCCCGGCGGGGCAGATTGAGATTTTTCTTAATTTGTCTTGGTCTGGCTGGTGGGAGGCTTTCGCCGTGGCTAGTTACCACCCTACCGACAAAGATGTATCGCCAAGCGATTTAGCGTTCTGGTACGATGTCGTGTAGAAACCGAAAGGGGTGTGGATTTTCGTCCCACTCCTAACAAGTTAGCCCGCTTCCATCTTAGATTGCATCATCACTTAACATCAGGTGTGATAGCAGTCAAGGGCCAACTTGCAGTCGATTAGAGAAAAAAAAGCAGATTTTGTCGGAACGTAATGCTATAGATGATAGGGGCTTACTAAAAAATCAATAGGATCCTTTGGGCGTAGTTTAGCTACCTCCAGCAGCGCCGAGGTCAATGTTGGGAAGATATTATTGATGAGATAATTCCTCATAGGTTCGCCTGCAGCTGCTAAAGCCGCCTCTTCTTCATCGCGCAGAAGCGCGTATAATTCAGACTGACATGGAAAGAATGATAAGTATATAACAAATTTTGTCCCAATAAGCATAAAATTTATCGGCATTTGACGGCTTTTGTGGTGGTGGATTTATAAGACGGAGACCTTGGGTTAGATTCCAGACCGAACGGATTGAGATTTCCTAAATTAGTCCACGTCTGACGGACGAGAGGATTTGGCCAAGGTAAACTAACGCCTGGCCGACAAAGATGTACCGCCAAGCGTAGAAACTGAAAGGGGCGTAGATTTTATTCTATTTAATGAAGTTATTTAAGAGTTTACAATTTTGGCAATGAATATACACTTTAGCAGTTTACGAATACCTACCAAAAATATAGACTGTGAATTTTCAATAATACAATAATTTCAATAAAACAATATTCAATAATTGCTTGACATACTTTCTCATAAAATTTGACATACACAATATTTAAATGAATTTATTTTAATTTAATTTTAATTAATTTCATTTCATTTAACATAAACCTCACAACTAATTAAAGCAATTGTTCAATATTAAAACATTTATTATTTTTATTAATATATAATTATTTTGTGTTTTGACTATAGGTAATATACTTTAATTTAGTTACACTGCTTACACATTAGTAGATACTTAAGTTTATATGTATAAAGTTTGCGACGCCCTGACAGGGCCCATGTCACAATATATTAAGTTGCATGCTAATAGAATTATTAAGAATTAAGAATATTAATATAAGACATGATTGCTAAATAAATAAATAAATAAATAAAAAGCTCAAAAATAGCTATCCTTGTATGAGGCAATCGATACTATAATCATTATCTCGCTGCATATTGAGCAACTGAAGTAAACTAGGCATTATATTGAAACACTAGCAATTTAGTTGAGCAATCAGTATCCATGAACGTAGGTTTTGTGTGCATGGAGTGCATAATTGATTTCATATAGACGAGAAAAGTTATACAAATATACGTATACAAATATATATACACGAAGCAATTTAATATTATATACCTACTTATTCTGACATGTTATGTGTATTTTGATATATACATATTGTTACCCATCCCATACCATACGTGCTATGTAAGTTTCCTACCCAGTATTCCATTTTGTCTTCATGCTCTTGTTTAATTTTCTCTTCTAGTTCTTTCATTGCTTTTTCTTCTTTAGCACGAAGCGTTTCTCTTTCCTTTTTCTCCTTTTTTTCTGCTGCCTCTATTTGTGCTAAATTAATATAAATATATTTAATTAAATATAAAGGGCAAAGTCATTTTTTATTTAATCATATTTTCAAATTAGTTAAATATAAATAATACTTATACTTACCAGTAAGTTTTCCATAACGACAAGGCCTTCCCATTCGAAGAGCAACGGAAGCATAAGCAGTTTTCATAGCATAATCAGCGTGCTCCTTTACCGGCACTACCAATGGGTGAATATCAAGTTCATCAAAATAGTTCAGAGGTGTGATATCACGCGAATCTCCAGCCCTAAACTCGTTGAGGCGCCTTAGGACGGCTTCTTCATCTAATCGAGTATCTTCTTCGGGTTGACGCATTGCTTTCTCGCAAATAAATTCGTCTGTAGCTTCTAATGATACAACAATATCTAAAAGTAATTATAAATATGTACTATTTTATTTTAATTTTTATGCAGTAATTTTGAAAAGTTGTTTTGGATATAGTCGTCCCGTGCGCGATAAGTTGAGACTCGCCTGAAATGCCTCGCCCTCCGCCCGCTTCCCCTGTAACTTACCCTCAATCTCCCGTGTGTAGACGTACAACACCCTCAGGTCTCAACTTATTATTGAGCACGGGTTGTAAACTGACATCACAAAATCTGTATAAATGTGTATAAATAAAGAAACGGCAGCACGGCGAAAAAGTATTATTTTATTATTTAGAATGATACAAGACAAGGCATCAGATATATGATATAAAATCCTTTTTACCAAAAAAAATCGTTGCTTAACATGTTTCTGATTTGTTAACAGTCTCTTTCAGTCAACACACATCCGACAGGGGTTTATCTGTTTACACATTACTATAACAACCAAAACTTAAGTATCGTTTCCAAAAATAGATTGTCTCTACCTGGTAAAATCTTTCTCAGCACATTACTATAGAGATCAACATCTTCATCAAATGGCTCTTCATCGTTTTCATCTTCTACTTCGGAATCTTGTTCTTCTCCTTTATCAAACACTAAAAATTAATTTTCATTAGACTTTGTGTGACAAAACACAGGAGAAATTGAAAATGTTGCCCGTATAATAAAATCTTACAAGCAGTGCATTGACTTAAGTTTGTCGGGAAACCGTCAAGCACCCATCCCTTGTTCAAAGCTTCTCGACATAATAGCCGTTGGCGGAGGTATCTATAAAATTAGAAAAGATTCATAATAATTTTCGAAGAGGATAATTTCAAATAATGTCCATGATTCGAAAATCTTATAGAACTATAGTTGAGTCATCGAAACTAAAGGAAACAATTAAATATTTTTTGCAAAACTGACAACATTTTTGCTTACGAGAGATAAAGACAGAGATAATACTCGACCGCTTTTTACAAATCGGTTTTTTGTTTATTCCGTCGATGTCTCGACCGTATTTTACGTGGGTACTAATAACATACCCTAATATCTCCTCATCATTTAGCGTTCGTCCAGATTTCAACAATGCAATATTTTGTTTGGCGTTTTCCTGTATTATCGCTTCTTCATCGCCAGCATCGTCTTCTGAGTCGTTAGCGCCAATTTCATCTTCTTCGCCTATTATCGATTTAGGCAAATCAGCAAATTCGCCTCTGGTCCAATGATCGACACGCCAAGTCTGTGAAAACATATCTGTTATCTCATTTGCAATTATTTCAAAGCGCATCTTAGGTCCTTCAACGCAGATAATTATCATCATCAATATTAGCCGATGGATGTCTACGGATAAATATAGTAAGGACTTCGAAACACCGAGGTGTTGAGCCGGCTTCATTAAACATCAATTTCATTATCCTTTCCGGGTACAAATATTTGTAATAAAAACAATTTTATAAATACCAAGTCTTCCAATATATCATTCGCAACAGTTTCCGGAGAAATATAAAGGAGACCGTAGTTTTCACAAATTTGCTTCGACAATGTCGTCTTGCCTACAATTGGAGGACCGTAAACAATAACCTGTGAAACATTACATAATTATTCAGTGGGCAATCAATTTTCATAAGCTATAAACAGAAAATAAAATTACTTATGGTTGACTAAAATTCTTTTTGAAGATATGATTGTAAATTGTTAAATGACATCGTTATTTAATTTTTTTAGGTCAAAATTCCTAGTAGATACTTGTACCCAATTTTTTTACAAGAAACGAGGTACTACAACAATTCCATTATTGCACAAAGGAAATTTAATTGCTTAATAACTTAATCCCACCTTAAAAGGTTTCAAACCATTTTCTTTTTTAAATTGTTTTATAAGAGAAGGTACATTTTCTGCAAATGACAAGTCTGACACCCATTGCAGCGCCATAGTTTCGACAATAAAAGTGGGTTCCATGGGGAGATTCAAAGTCATCAAATCGAAAATCCTTTGCTGAAATACATATTAAGTAGATTACAATGTTATTGACTTTTTGCCATTAAAAAAAGTATTCATCCGAGTTGACTTACATCAATTTGTGGAATAAGAAAAGCGTCTTCTGGAGGAATACATTTAAACAATCCAGAACCAACGAGCCGTCCTAAATTTTTTATGATCTGGATAACAGTAAAAAATATATTTTTAGGAAAACAGAAATTCCGTTAACACATAAAAAATAACTTTTAATATCCTACCTGTCTTTGTTTAGTAACATTTTGTTCCACAGCTAGTATGTAGAGTTTCTTCGGAAAGTCCTCCACTATGTTATAAACTATCCTAAAAGCATGGCAAAATGTTCAAGGCAAAAGGTATAATATTGATCACCATGCAAATAGCCGGAAAACCAGAATTTAAGCAGAAAGCCATGGCATATAACACACATCTTACAAGGTGCTACTCTGTATCCATAAACCTGTGGTGTAGGTATGTGTTGAGCTTAATGTGCCTGTAATTACATAAGCAACCATGCCCTTCAACCAGGTCCCCAATTTCGTAAGTTGATCGTAAAGATTTGACAGCAAATTTTATGCCACTGTCTTTGTCAGACTGACAGTTTTCTAAGGGATTTAACATTTTTCATCAATTACACCTGTGAAAGATTACTATTAAATTGCAAAATCATCCCCGGAGCACAAGAAATCTATTTGGCGGCAGAAAGAAGCATGGCATGAATGCTACCTCGGACTCTATCACAAAAATTCTACTGCTTTAAAATTTAAACACAAAAAAAAAAAGTTGAGAGGTGTCAAGGGACACCCGGATGGAACGAAGTCCCTTCGATTAATTAGTGAAGGAATTGTAATAAAATTCTATTTTTTTTTAAGTAATAATAATATATGTTGTTGTACACCGAAACACCAGAGGGCGCCACGAGAGCGCGAGACAGCATACAGCGCGGGCGCCCCCCGCCGCTCACGCGCACACACATCAAAGGCTGCGGCAAGATCCTTTGATCAAAAAGTGTCGTGACAACTTGTCGTAAGAATTTTTTCCGTCTAGCCCCCTTTCACAACGCGCGATAAAGAACTTCGTTCCAATAATAATTTTATGATATTAGAGAAACAATGATTATACAAACTGAGCAAGGTCTTGAACATTGATTAGAGGCACAACGTTACTTCCTCGACCAATAATTGGCAGAAGCTTTTCGCACTCCCATGCCTTTTCAAACCAAAAGTATAACACATCCTCGCGTCCTCCGTAGGTGACTCCAGATCCAATGACGATAGCTCTGTTAGTATTCAAAATGTTTGTGTAATAAAATTGTAACAGTTTCAAAGTTCTTCAACTTACATCTAAAGTTGCAAATCATCGAAAAGGTCAACTGAAATTTAATGAATGTAGCCAAGAATTTGGAAAATCGGAGTAGGTATCAGGCGAACTATCAATTCTTACAAAATGAAAATAACTTATAGGTAAAGGTACCTACACTACAAATTTCTCTAAACTCTAAAGTGTTGTTCGAATCGCATGTGAGTTATAAACTGTTATTAGCCATGTAGCGCCTACTAAGTTTTTATTGTTGTAAAACTGGTTTTCTGTGTGAACTCTGTGGATAACGGTAAAATTAAAAAAATATTCATTAATAGGTATCGATTGAACTAACCCGATTTGTGATCGATACTTCCTAGCAATGCCGATAACCTCGTTCTCAACTTCGTAATGCATTTTATAGTTCGGGTGTGGCTTTCTTTTACGAAAATCCGTCTCGATGAAAGGCATATCTGGGGTATCCTTGATATAAACAGATAACAGTTACAACATTGCCATTCCAAAATTCATCTGTCCGATCCAATCCTACAGATAGTTACTAATATTATCTAAATCTTGGTTTTGAATTTGAAAATCTATCTTTCTTACCTACTACTAGTTGTGAATTAAGTATAATGACACTGACTAATGGCTGCGACTTCGTTTGCGTGAATTTAGAATTTTAACTATTCCGAAACTTCTCAGTTTTTTATGAAACGCATCCTGTGTTTTAATCTATCGTTATTGCAAATTTTACCTAAATTGATTTATTAAGAAGGTACTTTTATTGTAAATGAATAACAAACTTGCCTTTTTATAATATTAGTCTGATAAATATCTAACTTTAGCGATATATTGACGTTTATAAATTGAAGAGATCTTGACTAAACTATAATACCTAACATCTTAGATATAACGGCCAACTGATTCGTTCAGCGTACCGGAACGCCAAGCCAGTTGGGGATTGGAGGTTACTGACCAGAAACCTTGACCTGCTTAAGACTAATCTACTGTATACTCAAATAGCTAGATGATAATCTCGGCGAACGAACTTAGCATCTTTTGGGATGATTCTTTTAATTTATCAAAATGGGATTAGCTATGAGGTTCAGTTAGTCAGACTAAGAAATAAGTTCCTTTTGCTTCCAAAAAAAATCTCAGTACAACCATTATGTCTCGAGGAACATTAATGCATTGGTCGTTATATTATGTTGGCAACACCGCGGCGCAGACGGCTGTTTACATCCGCAGAGTTGGCAGCGCCGCTTCGTAGCTGATGTTGGTGCACTGATTAACGATCACGCGACTATAGCCCCGCCCCTTTTTGACTGTATAAAAAACGAATGTTGGGGAATGGACATCATTATTAATATTGCTAGCCCTCAGCGAGCAACATATAACTGAAAGTATTAAGAGCAAAGATTGTAATTAAATATATATTAAAAGTATAAAGAAATTTGTTATTATCAGAAGTGGGATTGAAACCTACGCCATGGGACGATCAAAACGTGCCCGTTCAAGTTCAAGTTCTTCAAATGTCAGAACGCCATCACCGCGTCCGACAAAACGGAATAAGGTACCTCGCAAAAACACGGAAACTGTGAGTACTTTAAATAATTTTATACCAGAGTTCGACCCACTAAAAGATAATGTTACGACCTGGCTTAACATTATAAAGACTTACGCTGAAACTTTTAAATGGTCAGACGACACAATTCGCTACCAAGCATTAAATAAATTAAAAGGACCGGCTAAAATATGGTATGACTCAATATTACGCTCGGATAATGATTGGCCCTCGTGGAAGTGGAGTAATTGGGAAGCAAAACTGTCGAGTAGTTTTCAAATACAAAGAAATATGTTTGAACTCTTAAAAGAAATTATTGATAAAAAACCAGTCGACAATCAATCTCTATACGAATTTTACTTTGAACAGAAAGGCAAAATCGATCATTTATGTTTAAACTTTTCTGATTATGATATTGTTTCTATTTTAGTGGGTAATATCAGTGATTACGCGTCTTTAGAGTCTAGTAATTTTAAAACAACTGATGATTTAGCTAGTTACTTACATGGACGTATTTACAAAAAAAATGTTAAAGAAGTCGGTAATTTACGAGAGGGTCAGGTTAAAAGCTCACAAGTGGATTCAAATACCCTAAATAGCCCTAGCGTTTCTAATAAGCCAGATACCAATTATAATCCAAATCAAACTCGTAAACCTATCCAATGTTTCATTTGTGGGGGTAATCACAAAAAATATCAGTGCGAGTTAAATAAGTGCGGGTTTTGTGGAAAAAGAAATCACACCGAATCTGTTTGTTATTTTAAAAATAAAACAAATAAATCTGTTGCAAAGACAGAACAATTAGAAACAAAACTAATTTCTTCAGACTCGAAAAACAAGTTCATAAAAAAAGTGTATATTTTTGGTATATGTCTAGAGGCGTTTATAGATATGGGAAGCAGTTGTTCACTTATTGCTCAATCATTGGCAAAGAAACTTTCGTTAAAAATTATTGACCTACCGTCACCTGTAGTGTTACAGGGTTTTACTAAGCAAAGTCACAAAAACGTAACTTCTAAAATTTGCGTTAACCTATCATTTGATGAAGTCTCGTTGGATAATATTGATTTTTATGTGATTGATGATTTGGCTGGTTGTGATATATTAATTGGACGAAATATAACGGAGAGACCTGATTTAGTTTATTCTCGGGTAGGTGATTTATTAAAATTTCAATACGCCCATGACTTAGCAGAATACTGTAATCGTATTTCAAAATTTGAAATAGACGCAAACAAACATCTTGAAGAGTTAACCACGCTGCTTAACCGGTATAATGATTGTATAGCTAGTAACATAAAAGAAATAGGTAAAGTTAATAATTATGAAATAGAAATCAACTTATCCAGCTCACAGCCTATTCAATGTAGGCCCTTTAGAACCTCGCATTCTGATCGACAAGTCATGCGGGATATGGTGAAGGAACTACTTGAAAATAATATTATACGAGAAAGTAACTCACCATACGCTAGTCCGGCTTTATTAGTCAATAAAAAAAACGGGGAAAAACGGCTCTGCATTGATTACAGGGCTTTAAATAAAGTAACAATTAAAGATAAATATCCCATGCCTCTTATCGAAGAATTAGTGGATAGGTTACAAGGGCATAAAGTATTTACAAGTTTAGACTTAAAATGTGGCTATTATCAAATTGCTGTACATAAAGATTCAATCCAAAAAACTGCATTTATTACTGAAGACGGCCATTATGAATTCCTCAGGCTTCCTTTTGGTTTGGCAAACGCGCCATCTTGTTTTCAACAGATGATGAATAAAACGCTTGGAAACTTAAGGTTTTCAAATGTGATTGTATATTTAGATGATGTTTATTTAATATCAAAAACTATAGAAGAGAATATGCAATTACTTGAGAATGTTTTACAAATATTTAAAGAAAAGGGCCTCACATTAAATTTAAAAAAGTGTCATTTCTTTAAGGAAGAAATTGAGTTTTTGGGTTACAAAATTAAACCAGGTTGCGTTATGCCTAATGAAGCCAAATTAGAATCGGTGAGAAATTTTCCATTACCAAATACTGTACACCAGCTTCGACAGTTTTTAGGGCTTATTAATTATTTTCGCAAATTTATACGAAATTGTGCAGTTTTATCAGCTCCCCTTACAAAATTGTTGAAAAAGGAGACGGTATGGGAATGGGGTGAGCTACAAAATAAAGCATTTTGCACTTTGAAAGATAAATTAATGTCTGAAAGTATATTAGCTATTTTCGACCCAAATAAAGAAATTATTTTATACACGGATGCGAGTAGAGAAGGTTTAGCCGGAATTCTTACTCAAATAGAAGATGAAGGGGAAAAAGTAGTACATTACTATAGTAGACAAACTACAAATGATGAAAAAAACTATCATTCGTTCGAATTAGAGCTTTTAGCTATAGTTTGTTCATTACAAAAATTTCGCTTGTATTTGTTGGGTAATAATTTTAAAATTATAACTGATTGTAACGCTGTTAGATACGCATTGAACAAAAAAGACATTGTTCCTCGAATTGCAAGATGGGTTATGTCAACCCAGGAATTTACGTTCGAAATATTACATAGGGAGGGTAACCGAATGCAACATGTGGATGCCCTCAGTCGTAATCCAGTAATTTCTGGGGAAAAATCTGAAACCGAAATAATTATGTCGATCACGGAAGGGGATTGGTTACTCACAGTTCAGGTTCAAGATCCAGAATTAGTTAAAATTAAAGAAATTTTAGAATCAGGTCAGGCCGAACAAAATAAGGAGATTTTTAATAATTATGAATTATTAGGTGCTAAAGTATATCGACGCACTAATCAGGGTCGTCGTTGGGTGGTCCCAAAAAACTGTATCTGGCAGATAATTCGATGTAACCATGACGATGTAGGTCATTTCTCGACGGATAAAACGGTTGAGCGTATTCGTTCATTATATTGGTTCCCACGTTTGCATAAAATAGTAAAAAAGTATGTTAGAAACTGTTTGAACTGTATATATCATAAAAATAAAGGAGGTCCGAAAGAAGGCGAGCTTTATCCTATTCCCAAGTATGCGAAGCCATTCCATACATTACATTTAGATCATCTTGGACCGTTCGTAACCACAAAAAGAAAAAACAAGTATTTACTAGTAATAGTAGATGCATTTACAAAATTTGTATTTATTTCCGCGGTTCGTAAAACTAATACAACTGGAGTAATTAATGAGCTAGAAAATTTATCTAAAATATTCGGTAACGCTAGACGAATAATCACTGATGCAGCATCGTGCTTTACTTCGCGTAAATTTAGTCAATATTGCGCTAGTAAGAATATAAGATCGCATGTAGTGGCTACGGGTGCTCCCCGCGCCAATGGTCAGGTCGAAAGGTTTAATAAGACTATTCTGGAATCTTTAAAAACAATGGGCGCAAATACTACCGATGATAGATGGGATCAGTGCATTAAAGTTTTACAGCAAGGTTTAAATAGCACAATACACAAGACCACTCGAGCTATTCCTTCAGAAGTCATGTTCGGCTATAGACTACGACTAGATAGTGATAGTCTAGCCCCAGATTTAAATGATGAGGTACTCGTTGACGTGACCCATCTCCGAGAAAGAGTTGATAGTAATATTAAGGCCAGCGCTGAGTGTCAAAAAAAGAGATTTGATAGTTGTCGTGTGAAAGCTAAACAGTACACAGAAGGAGATTTGGTACTAGTAAAAATACAAAGTCAAAATAATGATGGTCGAAGTAAAAAATTACTAGCGTCATTTAGAGGTCCATTCCGGGTCAAGAAAGTTTTAAATAATGACAGATATGAAATAGAGGATCTAAGAGGTAGTCAAAGAAGTATTAAAGCTTATAAGGGCACTTCTGTCGCGGAAAATATGAAACCATGGATTAAAATTGATGATTGGGATCAAGATTAAAATATAAGATAAAAATATATAAAATATGTACAGTACAAATATATTTATATATACAATACACTATGAGTAATTAAACTAAAGATGATTATTAAAATAAAAACCATGTTGGCAACACTTTTTATCTCTATGTAAAAAAAAAGAAATAAATAAACGGAAGCAAATAACAAGTGTAAGTAATTATCTTTGTATTTTCAGGTATAAACCTAGTAGTAAACCATAATTATGTAAATGCAGCGAGTCATGATAAAATACTGAAAGGTTAGTTGAAACGGAATATTGGTCCAAGAATTTACGAGTAATTTGTAGAAACACAAAAACGACATTTAAGCTTGAAGGCATCTTAGTATGATTAAGTGAGATACATGCTCTTTAAGTACAAGATGTCTTCACCAACTTGGTCAGCTTAAGTGAGATACATGCTCTTTAAGTGAGAGTGGTTTACAACTATGGCGAATCTGGAATCCTAAGTGTGGCTATGACCCTTTAGGGAAGGGTGGTCATGTTGTAAGAGCTTCTTTGTCGTAAAGAATTTAAGTGAAAATGGTCTACAATAATGGCGAATCAGGAATCCTAAGTGTGGCAATGTTCCCTTTAGGTGTATGATGGTCATGAGTTTGAGATCATGTTGTAAGAGATTGTCGTAAGAGAGTAGAAACGAATGGACAATATTCCGTTGACAACCTTGCTAGAAATAAATAATCTCGTGTTGTAAGAAATTTATGAAAGCATGACTCAGGAGACACTTTTTAACTATTGTTTCTTTACAGTGATTTTATCGCGACTCGTGGGATGCCTGGGGCAGGCACCATGCAGCATGGCCGTGTTGGCAACACCGCGGCGCAGACGGCTGTTTACATCCGCAGAGTTGGCAGCGCCGCTTCGTAGCTGATGTTGGTGCACTGATTAACGATCACGCGACTATAGCCCCGCCCCTTTTTGACTGTATAAAAAACGAATGTTGGGGAATGGACATCATTATTAATATTGCTAGCCCTCAGCGAGCAACATATAACTGAAAGTATTAAGAGCAAAGATTGTAATTAAATATATATTAAAAGTATAAAGAAATTTGTTATTAATTATTATACAAATGCCATGCCGAAATGAAACAGCATGGTGTTATAGGTACTTAACTCTATTTTGTACACCTGTACTTATCTAATGAAAGTAACACCTACCTACATTAACATTGCCCACACATACTCAATGATATGTAGGCCTGTAGGGTGAGGTTGCTAAGAGTCGTACCACGACACTACGTAAGTCTTAACTTGACAATACCTACTACAGTATTATTTTCTTAACCTTAACCTACATATTGTCAACAATATTGACTTATTTGAATTGACTCTGTTATTGTGTGTATGCAGACAATATAAACAAAGTTTTATGAGAGATTCTTTTACGCAACAGTTCGCCTATTATTATATTATCATAAGACAAAAGATTGAATAGCGCAAACCTTTCAAAGAAAGGTCTGCGTACGCTTTTGTTATACAATGAGATATCTGTCCGCCGATGATGAATAATGATATTCAAACAAAACAAGTAAAAAGGTTTACCGGGTCTAATGGTTTAGTAACGGCCCAAGTCATTACAGTCGATATCAGAATCAAGTAACGTTTTTTAGAGTCGCCAGTGGCCGCGTCGTCATCTGGCTGGATTGGCGCTTGCTTTTCTAACAGCGCTTTTAATACTGTAACAGGTTTACGAAATGATATAGAAACAAGTCTGGGATCTGTAGGAGTTGGTTTTATTCATTTAACAGACTGGTGGGTACTCGCGACTTCCTACGCGTTATTATTTTGGTTTATAATCCCAAATGCACATACACCCAATTCTTAATGAAACAATTATAAATCAGTTAAAAATAAACTTAATATATCTGTAAACATCGAAAGCAATAGTTTTAGAGTAAAACTATTGCTTTCGTTCAACAAGTTCTAAAACGTGAAAAATAGAGATAAACGTCGTAAAAATATGAGCGATGGCTCATTCGATTCGGAATCACCTCTAAAAAAATGTTTTTGAAGGATTTTGGTGCAGGTTAAAAATTGCAATTGTTATTAACAAAATAAGATGAAAAAAAATGATATTTCGTTTTTTGTTAATAACTTAAAAAATATTAACATTTAAGCAACTTTGAAAAAACTCGTTAAAGAGGAGGAAATTTCCAATAATAAAGTTCTAACTCCCGAAACTCTATCTCCATTATTTATAATTTTAATTAGACGTCGAAGATAGCGCTCCGCGCGGCTGTTACGACATGCGCGCGCCGTCGCTAAAGAGAGTTCAGCAATAAAAGTAATTTTTTTATAACATAAAAGGTGATTTTAAAAATTTTAAAAAATTCTAGTATCTGCTACTACCTAGTATCTGCACCAAAATTCTTCAAAAACATTTTTCTAGAGTATTTAGAATGTAAAAGAACGTCAAGTAGATTAAGAATTTCAAAATATCTTAAAAATATTGTGTAAGTGTATTTGACCGACCTCGACCCTATTGCACCCCAATATAGACTATTTTGGCGTGAAAATTAAACTTAACACAAAGCTACCTACAACTAGTATTCCCTTTAGATGGAACAACATTTCTAGTTGGCGGAAGTAGATTCAATATAATTTAATGTCTGGAAATATATACAAATTAATTCTATTGAGAACTGTTATTCACCTCGCCTAAGTATATCGCCTGTAAATAATGTCACACAACACAAATACGAAGCCTTACATAACGCCTACTTATACGCACGCATAATCTTATGGAGTACATGCCTAAGGATTAAAATGACATGTTATTAAATAGTAATATATGTGATGCCCAGACCTCCATTTTATAAAAGCTGAAAATCCGTAAGTACCTACTCGTACCATAGGTAAGGCTACCATAGGTAGTACTTATAGGCGGCTATGAAGTTTGGCTTTGGGACGTAGTCGATAACAAAGGCCTAGTCCCATTAGTGAATCAGCAAAGTATACACCGCATTTTTCATATTTTTTAACCGACGAAAAAAAACGAAGGAGGCTCTCAATTCGACACGGATATTTTTTTTTATGTATGACCACGCATAACTTTTTACAGAGTTGTCCGATTTTGATAATTCTTTTTTTATTAGTAGTCCCATTGTCATCATGTTAGGATCTGATGATGATATCCTGGGGAAATTTAAGGAACTCTTCATAGATATGCTTAATAAGTAAATTAAAGCAACTTAATGGCACAGTTATTTTTTACTTTTTAGTACCTACGTTTTGAGTCGGTTCTATTTTTATTTAAAAATTTTTAGGGAACAATATGAAAAATCATAACCTCTTAAAAATTTAGCGCCATAGCATTCCTTCGTCGAACGCCATTAGAAATATTTAATTTGATTCTCATAGTATCCCTAAAAATACAATTTAAAGAATACGCTTTATTCTTGAACGAGTGAAAATCTGGACCTTTGTTGTCTGGCAAAATCACCAGGTTCCTGCCTATCGTACCTACGTTCTCAAATAAGAGAAGCTTTAACAAGTGACGAAGATCTGGCCAAGACAGGTTATCAACAATCTAGATATTTTAGAAATATTAAACATTACTCACATTTTAAATAATCCATAACAATTTGCAATTCGCCTCTATCGCAGCTTATATCGAAGACCACAATTCCACATGTTAACATTTGTGATAAACATTCGGCAGTTGGAACTATGCGGGCTACGTTATCCAACGATTTGATCTTTGGCTCTACAACGGTACCTAGACACGAGGCATTTGTACAACATTAAAATACTCGAAAATCGACATCCGATTGGCAATTAATAAGGAATTATGGTGATAATTTTAGAGGTCAAACGACTACTCTTCTCATTATATGTAACGGAAACTGGATATATAGATACAAAAGAGATCACCATTATCAGCCTATTTTAAGGGTTCACTACCCCAGCTCTCCCTTTTTTTATTGACTATAAGTTGGCCCTTGACTACTATCACACCTGATGTTAAGTGATGGTGCAATCAAGATGGAAACGGGCTTGTTAGAAGTACGATGAAATCCACACCGCTTCGGTTTCTACACGACATCGTAACGAAACGCTAAATCGCTTGGCGGTACGTCTTTGTCGGTAGGGTGGTAACTAGCCACGGCCAAAGCCTCCCACCAGCCAGACCAAGACAAATTAAGAAAAACCTGAATCTGCCCCGCCGGGAATCGAACCCAGGACCTCCGTTTTATAAATCCACCGTGCATACCACTGCGCAATGGAGGTCGTCGTAGTCCCTCCTCATATGAGGACACACGACGCTGCTCATGGCGGGTAGGCGGACAAGCCGGTATCCCATTGAGAGTTATCGGGCAGGCAGCTATTTAGGTACATAGGTTCGTTGATGCAATTAAGGATGGCAGCAAACTATCTTGATAGAGATATAAGTTTAATATGTCTGTAACGGTTTCTACGCGGCATCATACCAGCAGTTTAGCGGTACGTTTCTCCTATTAGGGTGGTAACTATCTAACCTACCACCAGAGCAGATCTGATCCAATTTAAAATTTATCCGATTTCAGATTGGAATATGGACCTGTCTGTTCAAATCATAGCGTGATAAATATAAAAAGAATAAAATTATTATTATAAAAACAAAAAACCCGACTGCTTAGAAGTTATGAACTGAAAAGAGAAAAACAAGGATCACTATATCTGTATAAAATTCTAAATACTTTATGGTGCTGCAGGCGGGGACAAACTTAGTTTTGGTAGATCTTTCTTTCCCCGCAGGTTAAAGTATTTTGTCCCTGTTTGCAGCACCATAAAGTATTTAGAATTTTATACAGATATAGTGATCCTTGTTTTTCTCTTTTAAGCAGTCGGGTTTTTTGGTTTTATAATAAAAATTTATTTGAGACTTTTTAGTTTTAGTTTATGGTATAGAAATGAGACGGAACACTTGGAACACTTTTTGCCATTTTTTGTTAAAAAGTAATATGAACATGATATGATATTTATATTTTTGAAATGGTCTTTTTACGACCTTTCAATTGGTACCCATATTGCTAAGATAAGAGAAAAAAATACACACATCCCCCCTTTTTCCCCCCATTTACTGCCGCCATTTTGAAAATTTATATAGCCTATATCACTACCACAATTTTGACAAATTCAACGACACATGTCAAAATCCGTTCAGCCGTTTAGGCTGTAGCGCGTGCCGAAGAAATGGACATACATACATACATACATACATACGCTCGAAAAACATAACCCTCCTTCTGACGCAATCGGGTAAAAAGAAAAAGAGATGTTACCTGTAATTTCATATGGTTGTTTTGGCGAAGGTGGCGGCAAAGGTTCCACATCTTCCCCAATAACACTCTGTGTTGACGGCTTACTGGATTCAGTAACATTTCTTGACAAGAGCTTAGATACTTCCTTTAGATAATACTCTCCGTGATAAGAGTCTAGATGGTTAATAAAAATCCGTTTATATGAGAACAAGAGTTCATAAGTAAACGAAGACTTATCTAAAGAAACTTTATCCACGGACTTTTTCATCATAAATATTGCAAGTAACTATACTTTCTGTTAGACAAAACTCAATTCTAATACGAATAATATGACAAGTGTCACAATAAGTAAAGTACATGAAAATGTCTATTTACTGAATGATATTGTCTATTACATACTTTATAGAACCAGTTACAATCATAATAGTCCAGTATAGTTACAACTTGGGGTTTTGGTTATTATATAGTCTTAATCAAACGAATATATCGTTTAACGGCATATTTAGAGAAATGGGATTTAATTGTCTGAAAACGGTGTCAAAGTTTTAAATAAAAAAGGTAGCGCTTAAAATTTTACATAAATGTCTACTGATTGCTTGCTTGTCTTCAAAATTAATTCAAATTCCACCTCATTTAAAACTTATTTGAGGTATTGCGCCAATAAAATTTTTCATGAAGTTTCTCGGGTTAATCGAAATAAATAAAACAACATGTTTGGACAAGTTCCAAATATACTTTAATGCGATAACTACTGAAAAAATATATATTAAGTATATAACTTAACTTACTTAAAAATAATTAAGTACCGTACAAATACAAAGGCACTATGACTAATGTCACGAATATGGTTGGCCGCCATAGTTTGGCCAGGGTATGGGCTAAAAAATGTATAGGCTTATTCATATATGACACTAAAATCTTACCGCATTTTCAATAGTGACACCTACCCTTTTCCTAAAAAGGGGTTAAGTTGATATACTCCAGTGCAATTAGCCTTAAAATTAACAAAAAGTACAAGAAAATCGTAGTAGAATGAAACCTATCAGAAAATGAGGAGAATATCATAAAAATGAAAGTTAAAGTCCATAAATTTTGAGGTTATGTGAAAAAAGTGTAGAAACAAAAGTTTTAGATCTTTTTATTACCTACAACTTTGCCATTCAACTCTTTTCCGTAGGACTTTTAGTTTTGCCGGAAATCGAGAAAAACCGTTTTTTGCCCCTAAACCTCTACCCCTTCCCGACCTCAGATCGACCGTAGTTAATTTTTCCTTTCATTTTTATGATATTCTTCTCCTTTTCCAATGGGTTTCATCCTACTGCGATTTTGTTTGGTTTCAAAAATTAAATGCACTGGTCTAATGTTATGAGCCGATGGTAGTCGCTACAAAAAGATAACATTGACATTTCAAGTGCTTGTAAACTAAGCTACAATACTTGAAATAAGCGAATTTTAATTTTGACAAGAAAATTATGTTTTGTAAGCGCAGGGTAGCCCAAAGTTACCAGAAACCTCCCCCTTTGCACATTACATGACAAACATGTCACACAAATATACAATTTCAATGTCATAATACAGACCCAAGCATGTACATTTGTTTAATACATATCCCGCGTACTGGATTAAATGATTAATACACAATCAGACCGTATCATGTTACACACATGCAGTTAGATAATGCGTTACGACAGCTGTTAATTTACAGCTAAGGTAGGTGAGTACCAAGTAGTACCTAAGTACTCCTAGAACGCACTTGCGTTAAGGTACTTTCGATCTATTCGTATGTGATTAAAGACAATAGATACTAACAGAAATATTATTGACAAGGCAATAGATGGCGATTGGCGTGTTCCACTCTAAATTAGTTTTTGTCAAGCTATTTTCAAACTTTTTGATCTCAACTTTTTATACAGTAGCTGCAGATGTTATCGGACGGAATACGCAATGTAATTAAAAGTTTCAATGCAGTCACGATCACGCTTTTTTGAAAGGGTATTGTTGTATAATATATATTTGAATTTTCGACATATATTTGAAAGATCACATATCTATAGCCTTGTACTGTTAAATCTATGGATAGGAGCTACTTGTATCCTGACTTTAAAACTGCATGGTATGTTTGCGGCGCGGTACAGATTACAAAACCACACAATGATTGGTGACCTATAAAATTATAGGTGGTTTGAAATCGTGACTTTGTAGCGCATTTGCGGATTCTTCTATTATTTGCGGTTAAAAGCAGTTGCGTTATTATTATATTCATATAATTCTGCTATCATGATAGTCAAATTATTTTCACTTGAAACTTCTAACACATTCTAGTTATATGTTTAATACATGTAGGGTTGCCATCCGTCCGGGTTTCCCTGAATTTGTCCTAGTTTAAACGGCATCCGGGGAGCGTCCGGAAGGTTTTATTTCTAGACCGGGTTTGAAAAAATAAATAAATAATTTGGGCCTCCCGGTGGTTGGTGAGACACACACTATGCTCGCACCACACCACGATCAACCGATGAACCAAGTATATTCACCGTTCCAAATAAAAAAGGTGATTTATAACATTTTCAACTATTTTTAGTTACATTGAATATGTTTAAAGATCTTGTTGACATGTCCGGCTTTCGAACTCTAAAATCCGGGGTTTTCACGCCTCTTGTCCTGTTTTCCAAATTTTAGAAATGGCAACCCTAAATACATAATAATACTAAATGCATAATATGTGTTGAGATGCCAAATAAAAATAATTTACTTATATCTAGTACATAGGTACACCAAGCATAATTATTTGTTTATATAATATTCAATCCAACGCATTGCCTCGATTAAGTGTAAGAATAACGTAATAAGAATTCTAATAACAAAAATAACATAAGTAAATGATGTCAGCAAGGCACAATTGACACAGAACAATATGCACTTAACGTTTTTCTGCTAGCAACTAGGCAATTATGTATATTCAAACAAAAGTGATACTCTATGTACCATTGGTGCACATTTCGCACCAGCTACATTCTTGTCATTATCTCTCTAGCCCTAAGGTTATCTGTATAAGATACTCCTTTGTCATGAGAGCGGTTTTAGATTTAAATTCTACTTATTTTACTGTCGCACGTAACTGTAGTGGTTAGTAGTAAAGAAGCTTCTCATTATATTAGTAACTTCATGGTAGACCCAACTGGATTTACTGGATATTGAAGTTTTTTTTAGTGGAGTGGAGACCCATTTGGGATCACACATGGGTTGCAGTACACACTCAAGTAAATGACCTCCGCTTTTCAACATATGATAATAATAACAAAATCCTTATCAAAGAAAAAAATATATAAAAAGAATTTAACAGTAAATTTTCGAATAACTTTAACTAATCATTTAATATTTGTGACCCTTTTAATGAACAGACAGGTGCAAGCTTTGCTAAAGATTTAATAAATTGAGCAATTATTTTAGTAATAAGTATCCACTAAATAATTTTATTTTTTCATAGTTTAATTGCAAAATTCGTTATATCTGATGTATTACATTTATCTTTGCAGATGAATAATAGATTGGGACATACATTAAGGCCTGTGTGCACCAAGATTTCGGTTATCATAACCAACGGTTAACATAACTTTACTATAAATTTACTGTTCACGACAACCCGTACGCCGGTTAAGGACGTAAACCGGGCGGTTATCTTAACCGAGCTTATGTTTTTAACCGGCGTACAGTCGTGAACTGTAATTTTATAGTAAAGTTATGTTAACCGTTGGTTATGATAACCGAGATCTTGGTGCACACAGGCCTAAGCAGCGTTTTGTATATCGAAGCAACATAATCGCGTGTATTTGGTCCGTGCGTGAGTCACGAAATAGACATGTAAACTTTAACAAAACGGAATGTTTAGTAAGCGATATATCAACAAATTACAAATGTTGTATAACTTTAGGTAATCTTCAGTCTTAAGCTATAAAAAGTCCAAAAGATAGAAGAGTTTAGCAGAACAATAAATTTTAGTAAATTATTGATAAGGCCGCAAAAGCTTTTTCTTGATTTAGTACAAAAATATTAAGGCATCCATTTAAAATTACACTAAAAATTAGTTCTTTAATAAACAGCCTAATAATGCAATGAAAATACAAACACAGAAAACGAAAAGATTCTCGTACGGATTTATTGTTTGTATTGTATTTTGCATAATTCTTTTTTGATTTTTTTGATGAATAGTATTGTACGCGAGATTTGTAAATCATGGCAAGCGCTTTTTCTTTCTGAGGTTTGAAATTTCGTTATGTTTTTGAATCCCGACGAGATATTTGAGCCATTTTTGTAATATTTTTATGATTACTTAATTATTTTAAATAAAATTTGTTACTTATTAATATGTAGATATTATCATAAAATAGCTATTAAGACACTAGCTGCATTCACCAATTATAAAAACTTTCAATAAGTATCTATGGCACCTCTTACATTTTATGTCCTTGTAATACTGATTATAACATATTGTACTGTTTAATATTCACTAATATACTGTTAGTTAGTATACATTGTTATAAAAATATTCGATATGAGTTATGGACGGTCTATAGTTTTTATTAATACTTATTCTATGCTACATTTATAAGTACTTTGACTGTCCCCTTTCATTCTATAAAATGATAATTCAAATAAATCTAATTACTTTTTAAGATGATAAACTTGGTCATAATTTTACGTAAGTTTTAGATTAAGGGGACTTAATGCAATTCTTACGTCAAAAATTCTATTTTGTCATGCTTATTGTTTACCACCACCAAAAACCTAAACTAAATAGACGGTAAACATTTTTTTATACAAATAATGATACCGGAAGTTCAGATATTATTTGACTACACTAACAGCCATTACTGACTTTTAAATATAGGTAGGTAGGTAATATAATTTTTATTAGCGTTAATGTTAAATTCAAAACATAAATAAATCCTCTGTTACTTAACAATTGTTGCTCAGATAGCATTAAATTATGAGTATCTTTAATTTCTTAGAATAATACTTCAGAGAAGCTTTTTAATATTCATTTTCCTTATATTAAATATATAAGGAAACGTAACAGTAGAACGTGAACACAAATTCCACTGTCAACGACAAAGTATGGAATTATTGAAAAATTTTAGTAACTAAATACTCGAACTTTTTACTTATGTTTCTATGTAAAACATAATATGGAATGTGTATTTAATATAACTAATAATCGTGCATAAGAAACTAATATATAACTTTAGTAGAAAAAGTGAAGCATCTCACTTTAGGTTTCTTTCGAAACTTAAAGTGAAATGGAAAATGTAACATTATTAAAATGGCTTAGAGCAGGATAGAGTTGAGTATGCAAAATAATTATGCATATGACTAATTTCAAAAAAATTACATATTCTGTATCATTTTGCCCATAATTTCAGAATAGATAGGCACTTTATTCAAAAAAAAGATAAAGGTAAAACAAACAAAAGACAGGCAAGTAAATAAAGTAAGTTTTTAGTTTTTATTTTTGTAGATATTTCAGAATATATAAATTTGAGAATAGGTGCAGTCTTTTGTGATATATTGAATACTCAACTCCTTTAAGCAGCTGCTCTAAATGTAACAATCTGTATTTTATAAGGCACAATATGTCACTTGTCGATCACTGACACCTGAAATTACTTAGTAATTTCGGAGCACGTCACGCTTAGATCACATTCACAGCTACAATTAAATATTCTAACAAACAACAGAAAAACGAAATAATATTTTCTTTTATAAATGCATAATTAACAGCAAAAGTTAGAAGACCATGTATTTTTACGATTCGTAAATGTGAAGTATTAAGTTTCACAGAAGCAGCTCGTTACAGTTGTGTAGTAATAACGGATTTGCGATGTATAATTGTAATTTCCTTCTCTCCTATGCCAGATGGGGAGCTCGGTTCCGAAGTGACAAGCCACGGTGAAAGAGACGAAATCGGTTGGGATTTAGGCACTAAACCCTCGTTTCTCTCGACAGGTTTTGGAGATGCCATTTTTGTTTGCGTCCGTGGAGGTTCAACCACAACTATAGACACGTATTGTGAATTATTCGGATTAGTTTCATTTAATATCTTCGGAGATGGAGTAGATGGTATTGATAAGTTAATGTTGGTCGACTCGTTAATAATCTTGACCTCATTTTCTCGGGCTTTTAGTATATTATTGCATTTGAGTTGACCTGGAGGAAGATTTTTAGTGGAAGGCAAATAGCATTTTGTTTGGTTATTAGGCACTTCGTTATCAACTTGATCTAGTTGATCTTTCTTAACCTCATTCTTTGAATCATCACTGTTTAGTTTTTCTTTAACTAAACTCATTAGAAGATCATTCAGTGGGTTAAATTCAGCAACAGGTGAACAGTTACAAGGTGGCTTGTTAATCACTAGCTGTGATAAATTACTTTTCTTTTCTTCAATATTAACTTTATCCATCTTAAACAAAACTTTGTTGCTGATAGCATCATCTTTAGAAATATGAACTTCTTCTGGAGGTTCATCGCTGATAATTTTCTTAGTAGAGGGTTCGCCTATTTCAACAGCTCTATCGCTTTCGATCAATGTAGATTTCTGTGACTTTGCGCTGCTTTTTCTCGATAAAGTATCAAGACCAGATTCAGGTACTGGGGCGGCTGGTTCTGCTGATGTACTAGGTTCCGGTTGGGAGGAAGTTTCAGGCTTTGTAACCGTAGTTTGTTTCTCACGTTCACGCAAGACATGACTTTGTCTTCTCGCGAATCGTTGACTGGGTCGCCTCTCAAATTGAACTGTTCGACGCGCACGATTTTGTTGCGTCGTTTGATACTCTGTTTTACCTGAATACTGAAATCTTGATCCCATTCTGAAGAAGTTTTGTCTAGCAGACGGTCCTTTAACCGGCGCGCGTAAGCGGAAGAAAGTGTGATGTTCCACAGCACATTTCCAAAGATGTTTACAGGCTTTTTCGTTATGAAGTCTGAAAACAAATGTGTGTTCCTGTTCTCTACCTTGGTCGTCGTCCTCAACGACGACTAAAGTTAATTTCTTCTTTTTAAAGTCCAGCTTACTGATTTTAGGCCAGAAAAATAGGCCTATTTTTTGTGGACCTTCAAATACAAGAATGCCTGTTGGCGTTAACCCCAAATGATACTCACACCCATCTTTGCCTAGAACAATGTGCATATCAACACCATACATTTCGAGCCACTTTGCCTTGTTAAGATAATTAACTTCTGCTTGAGCAGGTGAAAGACCCTTACATTTTTTAAATTCATCCAATATTTCGATTTCCATTTCTTCGCTCTGATTAGGGACAAATCGGAATTCTGATACTGTAGCCGGCGTGTGTATAGACTCGTCAAAGTCACCAAGTTCAGACTGCAAGGCCAATGCTGCTAATTCTACTGCTGTAGAGTGTGGACATTCTAATTTACTCTCTAAAATGTCTTTCTTCAATTGCAAGAAAAACTGGTATCTTGTCAATTCTTCTCTCAAGTTATTAGGTTCTGATGAATAAAACTTCACTTTTAGTCTTAGAGTGTATGGCGGTCCTATTTTCACTTGCTTTTTGATCGTTTTTGTCGGGTCCAGCCAATGTTTAACATTATTTGTATCAGTAAATTGTAAACCAAAGTAATCCTTCTCTATCAAATCTAAAGAATAAAAGACTTGCTCATAGAGATCGCCAGCACTAGCTTTCTTAGAGAGATTAATAGATAAATCAGTATCATCAAGAAGCATTACCTTGCATTGTATCAGGTTTTTGTTGTTAGATGCTTTTTGATTTTGTTTGTTGCGTGTCTGGCTGGAAGAACGCCCCCTTCTACTGAGGAACCGTAACATTGTTGTATTCAGCTAGATCTGTAAAGAACAGAAACTATTATTTTTACAATTCTAAATGTCATCATCAGTTTATTATAACATCACCCCAGGAATCATCTTTCCATAAAGATGTGGATATTTGGAGCGTTCAGCAACCATGTTGCTTTAAAGTATATTGGTAGGCTAAGGTGACAAAGTTTGACTCTGTGGCTATCATATCAACCAAATTATAATATCTGCCTACAGAATGATACAGTATTTTAGACTACAACTTTTAAACTCTTATTTGCATTTAGTTAAATTTTATTTTGTTCAAAAGTATTATTCAAAATGAGAATTTTAATATATAAATGGTTGTATGCAATAATAGGTGAGGAAAAAGGCGATTTCAACAATACACTGTCTTTAACCACATGTAAGAAAATAAAAATATCAGTGAGTCATTGTAAAAGTACTGTGATATGTGATGTTAAATAAGAAACTTAAACATGTTATTTAAGAATAAATTATTTATATTGTATTTCCATTTCATTGTTTGAATGAAAAGCATCATACTAATAAACTGAAGTATATAATATATTCTGAATAAATGTAAACTATTATCTTGTTTAGCATAAAAGAGTCTGCAATGAATCAGATCAGGGCAGCAGTCGGCTGACATTTTCACCCACTTTATTATTTATGTTTAAGAATAAACATAATATCAAAAATTGCGGAACCGACGGGATTCGAATCCGCATCTCTCTGGCAATCTGGGCACTTAGAGCGCCTTACTGCTAGGCTACGATCCCAATCAGTTCGATACCGAAAATGTTGAATATTATGTTCTTGATATCCAGGTATACAGCCTGTAATGCCATCTTTTAGCATGAACTTAAGCTGTTTCAATACCATTGAAGGTTCAAATCCCGTTGGTCCCACAATTTTTGATATTATGTTTATTCTTAAATATAAATAATCCCAAAAGTGTGGGTAAACATTTTTCAATAAAACTAAAAAAGAACACTTTATAGTGCAAGGCAGGAAAACAATAGTATATTAAAAGTAGAAGAGGCTGTTTGTGATACAGCTTATCCAGATATATGGAACCATGTTGGTCATCAGTCCCACTATCAGGCCAGGTATCCCTTTTTTATAGGAGAGAGATTTGGAGCTTTGACCCACCACACTGTTTCAATGGCTGTTGGCAAGCAACGAACAACGGCTTACCATGTTCACAGTGATTCAAGAATGCAACATTGTAACACAACATTAATATTTCCAACCTAGGGCTTACTGAAAATTTCTTGAAATACTTCATTGCCCAAAATAATTAATAATCTGAAGCCACTTTAGGGTAACCACTAACAAATAAAGGCTGTAATGCTAATAACAGAAATATGTAGACTTTTTCTATTCATCAAGTATCAAGACGTGCCAGGTTCATAAAACCACATTAATATGTGGATGCTAGCAGCAATAAGTTCACACTATACTAAAGCCAAAATCGATTGAGAATGCTTGTCAACAAACAAATAAAAATGAAGGTAGAAATCACTAGTCATTTCACACCTATTTTTTTAAATAACTAGTTAATGACGAATTCATGACATTAAATTTGATTAGTAAGCTTAAAACTAATTAATATATTCAAAGTCTTTTAAATAAGATTTTTAAACTAACAAAACATAATTTTAAATTTATTAGGCATAAAATGTGTTGCATTTTCTACCTTCATTTTTAATTTGTTTGTTGACAAGCATTCTCAATCGATTTTGGCTTTAGTATAATTATTATCATTTGATGCCATCCTCAGAACATAGTTGACAGCCAATATTGCAATAAGCTTTACTATTATGCACATTTTACTCCATCTATTCTATACTCCGTCCATTTACTTTAAATGTGGGTAATTGAGTCCACTACACTCTATTGTTGCCCAGCCACTTCCTCTTTTGATGACTGGGTGCTCTCTTGCCCAGTATCTTGTCTTCCAAGATTACTCTTAGAAAGGCAAACTGAGAAGTCCTCTGCAGGTGTTCAAAGAAACTCAGTGACAGATGTTAGGAAAATGTATGCAAATTGTCATGCTCAGCATATAGCCAATTGCTGAGCTGTAGAAATAGCCTAGTATATACATACATTTTGCATTGCTTGCTAAATTATATCTTTCATTGCTTGTAGATGTGGACTGCTAAATGATTGAAGAATATTTGGCATTTGGTCAATCCTACATTTTTAAATGAATGCCTTTAGACATATAAAACATAACTTCTGTTTCACAATCAACTTTAAGTTAATTTGTTTTCTGAAATAATAATTTAAAAAATAATAAGATAATCTCCTGGACTGCAACATTGAAGATTCTTCAATCAGTATGTGTCAATGTAACATACACAGTTGACTACAGATATGTTATAAAATTATACAGATTACAAATACATTATAAATGGAGGAGATGTGAGGATAAAAAATAGGCTAATAGTCAAATTACTAAATTTTAATCAATTCTAGTTTTATTTACTATATTTAATTTATTATATTAATCTATTAGATACATAGAAAGAGTATCAAATAAAAGAATAATTAACTAAAAGCGATCTTCTCCAGGCATTATATTGTAAGAATGTGGGTGGAAATGGAGCTTTCACAGTCACAGGCATATATTTTATTTACTTTCATTTAGATGAAATCACTGTTTAGCGATAAGGCCACCTTCTGTTCCATTTCTACTTAAGTCTTTTTAACCAACTTCAAAAAAAGAGGTTATCAATTCGACCCTTATGTATGATATATTTTTGTGTCTCTGTTATATATTCTTCTTCATTGTGGTGTACAAATAAAGAAAAAATGAATGAATGAAGAATTAATTGCTTTAGTTTTACTTCTATTTTCATAATTCTTCTTCTAGAGCTCTTCTATGAGAGGTAAATAATCATTTAATGTGGTCCAAGCATTGACAGAATAAGCGTAAACAAAGAACCTATCATTAGCTCTCATTTCACTTGAAAGGCTGAAATATAATTAAACTTAATTTGCTGCTATCGGACAGTGATTTAAGCTCATCTGAAATCACTGTCATATAGCATAGATATAGATATACATACTTTAAATCATATACAAATTTTTTATTCATATAACAATTTTATTGATTGGTTTATATACACACATTCCTACACATTCCCTTTTAAATAACATGTAATCGAGGAACATGTGTTTGTAATCGAATATGAATCAATCATTTATGTTTGATAACAATTTATTAAATTGTGGCATATGGTGCTCCAAATCAAAATAACTTTATAACACCTAACTTAAATTACAATAATCTATTGTTAAGGGCTAGTAAATTTAGTCATTAGAACTTGATATCGCTACAAAGTCATAGTCATGGGATTTTACCTTGACTTAATTTATATTCTAAAAGTGCATTTGAGTAAAAGGCAATATATTGGTAATGTACAACTTAAGTTAGTAAAACTTTGGAATCAATTCGGAATGCGTACTACAATAACAGCAACTTAAAATAAATTATAACAATCATACAACAAAAAAATACGTACCAAAAATGTGAGCGATCCACTTATTTGCAACTTATATCAACATGCAACAAACAATCGATCACCGAAGATTAATGAAGCTTAACGAGTATTTTCCACAAATTCGCAGTCCGTTACAAATAAGTAACTAAGTGGCGAATCAATATTCATTATCCTTAAGTTAATTCAAGAAATATGCATCTTTTTATTTTTAATCACTTCACTTAACATCAATATTCACCACTTCTCATATTCTGCAAGTTGCACAGCAAACTATTGAACTTTGAAGTCATAGACCAAATAGAATATTAAAGAGAAGGACGAAGATTCGAACGAAACTACAGGTATTCCGATGTTTTGCATTGGATTGAATCGATTTTCTCTTTTGCATCGTAATATCATCGTAAATCGATTCACTGAGTGAATTTTTAACGTGACATCGAAAGATGAAATATTTATAACTAGCAGTCGCACGCGACTTCGACCGCGTGAAACCCTCTTATGAACCCTTTTAATTTTAAAGACAGTCTATCTTCAAAATTCATATGAAATGTGCTTTTTCCCCGCTACCCCTCTCAATTCAATTTTTTCCCGTGAAGCAATATTCTCCGTCCCATGTACTAAAGATCTACATTTTTGTTAAACATTGTACGATATTACAGTACATTAAAATTAATATTATCCATACACATGAAAGAGTTACTAATTAGAGCTGACAATAAGATACAAACCTCGTGGAACATAATAAATAACGCAACTGGCAAAATTAAACCTCGCCATATGAATTATGAATTAATTATTGATAGTAAAAAAATAAACAATAAAAACGAAGTTGTTAATGCTTTTGAAGACTTCTTCTAAAATGTACCTATCTTATTAACAGATTCGCTAAATTCGTCTCCTACGTCAGTTCAGAGGTTACTAAGAGACAATGTGAAAGAGTGCAACATTCTATTTAAATTTAATTATGTAACTGATTTTGATATTATAAAAACATTTAAACTACTTAAATCAAAGAGGACTGGCGATCTGTGGGGGATGTCAATAAAAGTTATATCTAATATAATAAATGTCATTGCTCCACACTTAGCTGTTATTTTTAATGAATGTGTGGACTCAGGTACTTTTCCGTACCTAATGAAACATGGAAAACTTATTCCACTTTTTAAATCAGGCGACCAAGCAGATCTCAATAATTACAGACCGGTTTCAATATTGCCAACACTAAGTAAGGTCTTTGAAAAAATAGTTTTAAATCAACTGCTTAGTCATTTTAACTTAAATAACTTACTTCATTCTGACCAATATGGTTTCACAAAAGGTCGCAATACTACTGATGCAGGTGCAAAACTATTAAAACACATCTTTGATGCCTGGGAAAGGTCTAAGAATGCTATTGGCGTATTCTGTGACTTGTCCAAGGCTTTCGATTGTGTTGACCATAAAACTCTTTTGCTTGAGTTAAGCCACTATGGCATTAAAAATGTTGCACTTAATCTCATTGCCTCTTATCTTAGTGATATAACTCAAACGGTATGCATTAATGATATAAAGTCACGTGGCTCATCTCCTAAAATGGGCGTTCCACAGGGTTCAATTTTGGGTCCTTTTCTATATTTAGTGTATATCAATGATTTACCACACCATGTTAGCGACATTTGTGAAATTATACTGTTTGCTGATGACACATCTTTAATTTTTAAAACTGATAGAAATAAAAGTGACTTTGACGATGTAAACCGTGCTGTGTCGCATGTGTCGCATTGGTTTACTGCTAATAATTTACTATTAAATGCAAAGAAAACTAAATGTGTTGAGTTTTCTTTACCGAATGTAAAAAAAATAAATAAGTCATTAATGATAAATGGTGAAACGCTAAAAATGGAGAGTTCTACAGTCTTTCTAGGAGTGACCTTGGACTGTAAACTTCAGTGGAGCGCTCATATAGAGTCACTGAAAGCTAAACTTAGCTCTGCAGCATTTGCAGTGAGAAAAATAAGATAGTTTACCGATGTAGAAACAGCTAGACTGGTTTATTTTGCTTACTTCCACAGTGTGATGTCTTATGGCATCTTGTTGTGGGGAAAGGCTGCTGACATAAATTCTGTCTTTATACTTCAGAAACGAGCAATTCGGTCGATTTATAAACTTAAACCACGCGAGTCCCTTCGAGTCAAATTAAAAAAAATAGGAATTCTTACAGTAGCCTGTCAATACATATTCAATAACCTAGTCTTTGTTAAACAAAATATAAATATGTATAAACAGAAAAAGGATTTAAACGATCGTCATCCTCGAAATGGACATAAGTTAGTCATATCAGCTTATCGAAAAGTACAAAAATCTTTCGTAGGATTGGGTGTACTCTTCTACAACAAGATGCCCAATTCAGTTTTAGATCTGCCATTGCATAAGTTTAAACAATGTATTAAAACTCACTTACTGAGTCAGGGTTATTATACTATCGATGAATTTTTAAATGACAAAGATGTTCAAAGGCAATTGGATCGGCTTTCAACTTCACACAGAAAGTAAAATAAATAACTTTATGTAACAACACACTTAATATTGTAAAATTAATAATATTATAAAAAGAGCAACTGTTGAGTTTCTTGCCGGCTCTTCTCAACAGGGCCTGCCTTCCGAGCCGGTGGTAGAGTCACTACAAATAGTCCAATTTGACGTTTCAAAAGTGCTTGTAATAAGCCTACTTGAAATAAACGATTTTGAATTTGAATTTGAATTTAATAATATATATTTATAGCTGATGTGTATAGCTTGTATAAAATAGTCTATTTTACTTTTGAGTCTAGCTTTCATAATAAACAAAATAATTTACAATCCGACACGCAGTTCTAGAGTTTAGCTTGTCTTAACAAACGAACAAACTTTTTCGTATAATATATAAGGTGAGTTTGAATTATCAGCCAGCGGCGAAACTGGAGTAAGTGTAATGGATACTGATTACAACAGCGGAATAAAAATATTTCTAGAATCAGTAACAAAAAATTTAAAAATTACCTACAAAATGTTTACTCACTTAGGACATTTTACATAGCACCATCCATGGCATTCATAAATTAATCACAAGATACCGAACAAACGTCTTAAACATTCGATTACTACCAAATAAAATATGAAAAAAAAGCCAAACCGCCAAAATCTCCCACTAGACCAGACCTGAACTAATAAAAAATAATAATAATCGGCTGACAGAAATCGAACTCGGAACTTTCGGAGGACTAAGTAGGTAGATATGTCACCACCTGCCACCTGCACACTTTAGAATTGTTGGTAGCGTTCAGAAAGAGCGGTGCCGTTGTCGGTCTTTGAAAAGGCCGACAATCGCACCGCGCCTGTTTGTACGCTCGCCGCCAGCGGTGCCGGCATTTCAAACTAAGTTTTAATCTATTAATGGAAAGTGCATTGACCTTGGTCGTCGATCAGCTGTTACGTTTGTTATTTTGATCAATTCTAGTGTGTAAGTAGGTACATAACTGCCTTGAGGTTAATGGCTGGCTGGCTTTAGGGTAATTTATGGATGTATTGGATGGCGTTATGCGTACTGTCGTAAGTGAATAGATATTTTGTAATGCTTTATAATTTTTTATTTATTGGTTCTGGAAACAAATTTTTTTTTTCTATTGTAATCTATTTGCAGAAGACTTGCTCCAGTTTCGCCGCTAGCTGATAATTCAAACTCACCTTATATAAATATGGTCCGCCATGCTAAATAAATTGGAAGAAAAGATCAAAGATTGAATTCTCAAAGAATATCAGTACCAAAATGTTGAACCCTATTCAGTACGTATAACTAACAGGTCAACTTAATTTGGACGATATAACGGCCGTGTTAAGTTTTTTAGAAATTTTGTAATATCTCCGAAATTATATAACTAATTAACATACTATAAAAGGCAAATCTTATCTCTATAATATCCTTGTGATTACGAAATAATTTATTCTGATAAGGATTTAAGTTGTATAAATAACGACGTATTTTTTAAAACATAAAAAGTTATATAATTATGTGCCTATATATGTATATATATATATATATATATGCTATTGCGGAATTTTTTGTAGAACTTTTTAAGATGCATAAAGTTTTCATACAATGTTTTCAATTATATACAATAGCTGATCAGTAGTTCCGAAGATTAGCCCCGACAGACCTTTATTTACAAACTTACAAACTTTACCTCTTTATAATATTAGTATAGATATATAATGGAAACGAACATAGTGTGGTTTAATGAAACTTAAGTGCAAGTAAATAATTTTTGAAACACACAAATAACTCTTGCACGACTGAGTGAGTATATAAATTAATGCTACCAATGCCAATTGCACTACCATTTGGCTACTCTACCGTGCGCTTTTCGTTTTACCTTTACTTCGCGGCCAGGTTTTACCAAAAAAAAAAAAAAAAGTATGTGTCCCGTAAAGGTGTCTCGGGACGACCGACAGATATGATAATTTTTATACGGCTATCGCTCTGGGCTAGAGTGAGAGAGAAGGAGCCTGTCTACCGCTACTAGATGCATGAGTGAAAGTGTAGCCAGATAGACTGATGTAGACTTTGACATAGACTTACGTAGGTAACGAAGTGGTTTACCAATTGGACTGCCTCGTTAGTCTAGCGGTTAGCCTACGTGGCTTCGATAACGAGGTTCTGGGTTCGAATCCTCGGTCGGGTCGCGGAATAATTCTGACTTTTTCATTCTTCTATCAAATTTTCAGGATATTCGAAGCCCGGAGTCGAGAAGTCGTAAGCCGCCGGTCCCGGTCACTATCATCAACATCTGATAGTTAACAAAATACGAAACATTATCACACTTAGCCCGCCAACCCGCATTGGAGCAGCTTGGTGGGACTACGCTCCATATCCCCTCTCCTATAAGGAGGGAGGCTTGGCCCTGTATTGGACCGCTAATATACTGGTAATGATGAATGATGATCATATAAAAAATTATCACTTCCATAATATTAACAATGTCTGAAGAATTTACAGTCTTGTAAGAATTTCAATAGTTTAAATTAATCAATGAATTACAAAGTTTACAAATTAATTAAATTTACAGATTTTTAATAATAGTACCTACTTCAATAGTTTTTGAAAATCAAGTAACACATCATTTTAATAAAAATAGCATTATGTGGGTTCGTTTTAACAAATCGATGAATTGTATTGCGTATTCATGTCTCGATACAGTAGATGATTGGGCATCCCTATGTCCATAGACTAAATAATACACAATCAATTACATTTGGTCTTGGAATCTTAGTATTGTCTTAGATATTATGAAATTTAATAATCTGTATTTATAATATATAAATTAAAAGATTATGTTCGTGGTCTGTGGTAGATTGCTGGTCGATGGTTTCTTTTTGGTTTGAGGTTTTATAATTTTTGTGAAACAGTGGAAATAGTATTTTCAATCTTATTATACTTTCACTAAATTAATATCAGAAAGTTGTAGAAACATATTAAATCGTAAGTATTTGAAAAATGTATAATAGGTTGAAAGGCTTACTCATTATTTTAATGAAAAAGTTCATTACCCCAAAGTGTGGTTATTTCTGACAAGTCGACAACTTTGAATAAGCAATGAATGTATTTGATTATAATATCATTCGTTTATAATGTATTCCAGATGCCAGTTGCTGATGATATTCAGTCCTCATGGGCTGATGAAGTTGAAATAGATCAGGGTGCGCTTCCACCACCGTCAGAAGTGGTTGAGAATGGGCTCAAAATTGTTACAGAATATAAATACGACAATGACAATAAGAAAGTCAAAATTGTTCGTACATATAAAATTGAAAAGCGTGTTGTCTCAAAGGTTTGTTCTTAATAGTTTATTACAAATATTACCTAATTATTTTATTTTGTTAGTATAAGTGTAAATAACATTTTGGTAAATTAGAACCATTTCCTGACATTCATAACTTTGGGATACTTCAGTAGCAATGCAATAACATGGTAACTTGTCTAATACTGACATGAATATGGACATTGGAACTCCTACTTTTATTAGGCTGAACTTGTCAGTTAAGTTGACAGCTTATGCTTAATTTTTAATCATTTTTATAAGTTTATGTTGTAAATTACTACAACATACAATTTTTTTACAATTTCTCCCTATTTCTTGTATTTGATAAAGACAGCTCACATTAAAGTTCATCATCAATGAAACCTTAAATAAAAATTACAGACAAGTGATTTGTTTGTTCCATAAAGTAGTCATTATAAGAAAGCAAGCTAAGTTATGTATTTTCAAATGGGTGTTAACTTTCTTCAACATGTTAACAAATAGTATGTCACAGATTGTGTGTGATGTACATTTTACAATACATCGCCCATGGGTGCAGTGGCACAGCATAATTATTATTATAATATAATACACGATAACATTATGTGGTGACAGTACAACTTGCTCTTCCTTACAATTGCCTAGAAAATTATATGTCTTGAGGCTTACTGATTTATTGAACAAAGAAACTTAGTCGTTGAGAGCTTACTGTCATAATACTTTTGACTACATGACATCCACAGTCTTGTACTTGTCTTGTCAGTACTGTCCATCAACATGTTGTGAGGTTTTAATTTTGTATTTTTTTTAGAGTATTGCCAAACGTAAAACCTGGGATAAGTTTGGTGACTCAGCTAATGACAAACCGGGTCCTAATCCAGCCACCACCAATGTGTCTGAAGATGTGTCGATGCAGTTCATCACTAGCAAAGAGGAGGCACAGCGTCCTGACGAAGGTGATCTAGAAGCCCTGAAGGTAAATAACAAATGGTTTAGCTTTAATAATTTATTTCATAATATATATATAATAATTTATTTATTTATTTAATAGAATGCTAACAATATAAATATTTAACATTGTACATAAATAATAGGTAGATTACAACTTCTGATATTTATATAAATCATAAGCGCTCATTGCAATCGCACAATACAAGTCAAGTAGATACAAGTACAGTTAATTAGTTAATAAAATTACACAAAAAATTTATTACTACTTAGAAAATTACAAAAAAAAACATATATAAATTAAATACTAAATTTAAAAATTGCAATTAAATTACATTATAAAGTTATTAGGACATAAAAATATGATTAATTAGAAATATTGACCAATTAAAAGTTTAAATATGATCTTTTGACTTATTTTTAAAGTTAATGAAAGAATTGTGGAAGATATATACCCGGTTGGTTTTTCCAATTTCTTTGTATTTGGCACATAAGCACCTTATGGAGGCTTGACTGCCAAGATTAGTTTTAATGTATGGTAAATGAAATAATTTCTGAGTACAATATTTTGTGGATTTTTCTGTGTTATAAAATTGCAGTAATAACAAGACTACTCTGAACACACCGTCATATTTAGCGGAACATACAAAAAGGTCCATAATTAAAAAAATATGGTTTTATTTTTAAATCCACTTACTATGCTTCTCTTGTTATTCTAAGTTTCATTTGTTTTACTTAAAATGGGATCACGTTAAGAACAGATTTTGGGAGTAAAGGCTATTTGTGAAAAATGGTACATTTTTCCACTTTTCATGTAACCGGGAAAAGTGAAAATGAATATTAAAATAACAATTAATTAAATTAGAAAAATGGTGATTAATATCGTGTATTTCCTCCACATGCTCTTATTAAAGTTTCTACCCGTCTAGGCATTTTTTTTTTTTTTTTTTTTTT
Source organism: Mycalesis mineus (assembly GCA_034621355.1). Classification (NCBI taxonomy): domain Eukaryota; kingdom Metazoa; phylum Arthropoda; class Insecta; order Lepidoptera; family Nymphalidae; genus Mycalesis; species Mycalesis mineus. The sequence goes on along the minus strand of CM067887.1, from coordinate 10,433,388 downwards.
TTATCGACTGCAAGTTAGCCCTTGACTGCTATCACACCTGATGTTAAGTGATGATGCAGTCTAAGATGGAAGCGGGCTAACTTGTTAGGAGTGGGACGAAAATCCACACCCCTTTCGGTTTCTACACGACATCGTACCGGAACGCTGAATCGCTTGGCGGTACGTCTTCGTCGGTAGGGTGGTAACTAGCCACGGCGAAAGCCTCCCACCAGCCAGACCAAGACAAATTAAGAAAAATCTCAATCTGCCCCGCCGGGAATCGAACCCAGGACCTCCGTCTTATAAATCCACCGCGCATACCACTGCGCCACAAAGGTCGTCAAATATACATACTGAGAAAGATGTTATCGATGGTTTCCTGGGATAGTCTCCGCCATTCCTTAACTATGGCGATTCGCAGTTCACCTATGTTGGCAGGAGCTGAAATTCTGGACTTAATTTTTCTTTTCAGCAAGTCCCAAACTTGCTCTGTTGGGTTCATATTCAGTGATCTTAGTAGATAGGCTTGAGTTACCTCGAGCGGTATGCGTCCGAGCAATAACTCAAGCCGTGCTGTCTGTGCGATTTCCCAAACAAATGCCCGCCCAAACCATTATTGATGCTCCATATACAACTATAGTTACAAAATTTGTCTGAATGTATCGTTCTCCTTTGCGTCTGTACCGTTTCGAACCTACTTCTAACTCATGTCAGGCTTGGACGGCCGTCAAATGGGGGTTCCTACGTACACGAAGCCGAGTTTTTTTATGTTCCGCTAAATATGCCAGTGTGTGTATATCTTAAAGTTGATAAGGCTAAAGGTATTCTTGTGTTCTTTCCTAAATGTAACATTATTTTGAAATATAATGGTCAAACATTGTTTGAAGTAATGAAGTAAAAGATTTTTTATATTTCATTTATTACTAATATAATTTATTTATACAGATGATGATAATTACTATAAATATTATGTTCTAGGCAAGACCTACTAAAGTGTTGTTCAAATGTCGTACGTGCCAAGGTGAACATTGGACCTCAAGTTGTCCATTCCAGCACACCCAAGTAGCTCAGGCTAAAGCAAATGAAGCTGCCAAAGCTGCAGGTAATGTGTATTTTTAAATTTTTATTATGATAAATTTTGGTTTTTGTTAGACCAGCAATATCAAATTATATTTTCTGTTAATTGTGAATTGAGTTATAATTATTATTTATAGTAGTTAACAAAAATAAGATTAATTGTTTATATTTTCTTTTTGTATCATATCTCAAGCATTAATTTTTATATTAAAACAAATTTTGTTGTATATGAACAGAGGCCAAAGCTTCCACCACCAACAAGTATGTTGCTCCCAACATGCGCGAGGGTGCATCTCGTGGCACTGCGCGCGAACCGCCTGGCGCACGACGAGACGATCTGGCCGCCATACGTATCTCCAACTTGAGCAACTTTGCAGTAGAAGCTGATTTGGACGACCTGGTCAAAGGCTTTGGACCAGTACAGAAGTTGTACCTCGCCAAGGAAAAGGTAAATAAATGACAGATTTTATACCATAAATGTATCTTCTGAATAGATTTACATAACTCTTTATATACTGATATTTTACAGCCATAAAATACTTTGGTATTAGTAACACAATCAGAATTAACAACTTGTAAATGTGTTCATTTATGTTAATTTTATAAGAGATGGTACAAATATCTTAGCATTCCATGAATTCACCGTGCGGGTGCCGGGTCCATGATGTGGCTGAGAGAATAACTTCTCTTCTTTTCTTTCTACCCGGGCTTTTTCCGCACTTGGCCACAATGTTGGCCGTTGTGCGTGGAGAGAATAACTTATCCAGTCTTAAATCATAATCATAAGTCAAATGCTTTGCAAATACATCTTTCTATAGTGAGTTGACTAACCACAAACACAATGGTAAAGTTTCTTTCCTGACTAAAGTCCCTCACCAGACATGGCTTCATCTCTCTGCAAACAATGTCTGTCTCTGACTCAAGTGGCTCTGTCATAAGTCTCAAAACTTCTAGTCATCTTTGAACATTAGGTAATAATTTGGCATGTACGAATTGATTTTGTATTACTGAATTTGCAATTTCCAATGGGACTTCATGTTTAATGCAGATTATATAGTATACTGTATGTACCTAACAAAGTTTTTAAAGATATTTTTAATTATCTTAAATAAATCTATTTCAGAGTACTGGCCACTGCAAAGGGTTTGCTTATGTGCATTTCAAATTCAGAACTGATGCTGCTAAAGCTATTCAAACTTTGAATGGTTATGGGTATGATCATCTTATATTGAACGTAGAGTGGTCCAAACCACCACAGAGCAACTAATGTATGTCACATAACAGATTTATAAATAAAAAATTGAGTAAATAAGCTTTGGTGTTTTATTATAATTATCTCCATGGTAAGAAAATATCAGTAGGCCTATGATAGGCTTGATAGAGGGCGAGAAATGATACAGAACAAGCAATATTTTTGATTGGATGATTGGTTGTTTCTTGTTTTCTCTACACAGAATATCTTTTTCGAGTGCATCATAGGCCTATAGATATTTATGAGAATAAATACCTACCTTTTGACTGCCTCGTGGCGCAGTGGTATGCGCGGTGGATTTATAAGACGGAGGGCCTGGGTTCGATTCCCGGCCGAGCAGATTGAGATTTTTCTGAATTTGTCTTGGTCTGGCTGCTGGGAGGCTTTCGCCGTGGCTAGTTACCACTCTGCTGACAAAGGCGTACCGCCAAGCGATTTAGCGTTCAGGTACTATGTCGTGCAGAAACCGAAAGGGGTTTTCATCCTACTCCTAACAGGTTAGCCCGCTTCCATCTTAGATTGCATCATCAATTAACATCAGGTGTGATAGCTGTCAAAGGCCAACTTGTAGTCGATAAAAAAAACCTACCCTACCTACTGTATACTAAATTAAATAAATATGGGCTACTGGCGGACGCCCGGCGACTCCGTCTGCGAGAAATTCTGTTTTGTGATAGGTTCTAAACTACCTCTGTACCAAATTTTATTTAAATTGGTTCAGTAGTTTAGGCGTGATTGAGTAATATACAATTACGTTCGCTTTTATAATATTAGTATAGAAGGGATACTAGTAGTATCAGCAAGTTAGTATTTTGGCAGAATTGCAACCAGACAATATAGATATCATGTTTGGAGCTGTTCTACCCTGCACTCATCAAACTGAGGTAGGTGTTGTCTCAGATTATTTTACTTATATTATTTACTCTACTGTTCAAATCAAAATATCATCAATGTTTTTTTACTGGTAGCACTACTTTCTGAAGCTCGCTCCCGTTAGTCAGGTGTAGGGGGCTGGCTGGGATTTTTAATGATTTTGCATATATAGGTATAGAATTATATATGAAACAGACATAAACCCATAAAGTGCTCTGCCATTAGAACAACCATTGTAATCTGGATTTGACACACAAAAAAATGGAGTCACAAGCATAGTTATAGTTTTCAAATGTTTTTACAGAGCCATTTTTATTTTGAAAACTGCAAAAATCAAATTGCTGTAAAAATCAGGGTAAAAGAAAAAGTTTAAAACAGATGGAAATAATTTAATTTAAATAATTTACATAGTTACACAATTCCAATCACAATATATATTCACAAATCCACAATCACACAAGTGTTATCCTTTGTATAAACAATACTTGATACAATTTTACCTAACATCTATAATAGTATTTAAGAAATAAAGTACACCAACAATAAGCACTAAAGTCACTTGGAATAATAAAATAGGTGTGATTTTTTTTTTCAAAAATGTGGTTCAATAATTTTGTAAAAAGCTCATTTTTATAATAAAATATTACATATCTATATCATATTTTTCATCATCACTGTTTGGGCTATATGTGTCATCTGGTAAACGGACTTCGCCACAGAACATTAGTTCGACATAGTTAAAGTAATCTAATGCAATATTTGTGAGCATTCCACCAGTGGTAATACCGAGCATTGTGCCGAGGACAGGTCTTTGACCAATTGAGCTTCTTAATATTGCCCAAAGGAATATAGAGCCAAGGGGCCAGAGGCAACCACCCAGGAAAGCCCATGAAAATCGTCTAGCAGGTGCAGCTGCAGCTAAGTGTGGTCGCGCCCACAGCCATAGCCCTGCACCACCTCCAGCAGAGAGAAATAACACATCTGTTATATCTCTACGAGGAAATAATCTGGAAAATAAGATATATTCAAAATTAGCATAGTCACATTGCTAAATCATTTAAGTAATATGTGAATTGCATAGATTTTTAATAACTAACAATACATTTTAAAAATAACTTTGGTCCTAAGAAATAGAGAACTTTCTGCTATATTTTCAATATATTAAATGATGTCCACTGCTCAGGTATTGTAAGAATTACAGTGCAAAGATTCTTGAAACGAAGTTATATTGAGAATAAATTTTTAAATATATCTTGTTTACATACCTTACCATCAAATGGGGGTTCATTACACCCACTGACAATGTTGTGTAACTTACGAGCCCCTGTATGGGCAAGTAATAATACAGCACATTTTCTTTTGTAAATGGAGGTATTCTCACTTGATTTAAGGACTTATTAACTGAGTCCACTGTTTTATTGACCGTTGCCGGTAAACTGTTAAATTGCCGGGCTATGTTATGATAAATTCTCTCTAAAATTTCCATTTCGGTCAAGGTGGATTTTCAGGTCCAATATTTTATGTGACCTGGTATTTGTTGCGTAGGTAGTTAACCATAAACCATTATTTGGCAACAGTAAGAACAGTGACGCTGTAATTTAGAATATAAATGTATATATATAGAATTATTACGGCTACAAATATTAGCTGATCAAGAACAACTATAAATTTTATTCTCTGACAATTCTATTGTCATTTCACATTTGACAGTTGCAGTAATTCTATTTTTTTTATTAAAGTTCAAGGATCTAACTATTTTAGCTTGTAATTTGGCAACTGTCAAAGTGGCGATACCATTGCTCATATTGCTAATGCCGTAACTTTATATGAGTAGGTACCTACCGTATGCCTATGGGGCAAGTATAGACCATAATATTATGTCTATATGGTCAAAGGTTATCATTTTTAGTATGGTGAGGATACTTACCTACTATCCATAGTGATTTGAATATAGATAGACATAGACCAAGTAATAGATCATAGAGCAGGAATGGACCATGTCAAGAATGTCTGGTTCACAGGTTGTCATTCTCACTTTGTTAGTTTGTTACTTTGTTAGTTTGTTATCATTGTAAAAATCATTGATTTTTTAAATTTTTATTTCTGATTTCCATGTAAATAAAAAATAAATGTTGGTTGACTTACGATAAAATTGTTTGAAAGGAGTAATTCCCAAAGCTTTAATTTTAAGATAAACAGTATACAAACATGTTCTTATCACAGTTAAATGTTCACTTCTCGTCTATAAGAAACTTAAAATCGTGTCTGAAGCCTGGGCTTATCTTATCCTATAGAAAGTATGCAAACATTTTAGGTATAGAAACATCTTGCGATGATACAGGCTGTGCCATTGTTAATGAAGATGGAAAATTATTAGGAGAAACTTTGCAGAGTCAGAATTTAATCCACTTGCGTTATGGAGGCATTATACCAGACGTTGCGCAGGATTTGCACAGAAAGTATATTCAACCTACTGTAGATAAAACATTAGAGGCCGCACTTTTACAGTGGTCAGATATAGCGGCTATAGCAATTACATTACAGCCAGGCCTTCCATTGAGTTTGGCTATAGGCATGAAGTATGCAAAACATTTGTCAAGGAAATACAATAAACCCCTTATTCCAATTCACCATATGGAAGCCCATGCTTTAGTAGCCAGAATGCAGCATAATATTACATTTCCATTTCTAACTCTTCTCATATCAGGTGGGCATTGCCTACTAGCTGTAGTTCAAGATGTTAATAAGTTCCAACTTCTAGGTGAAAGTATTGATTGTGCACCAGGAGAAGTATTTGACAAAGTCGCCCGAAGAATGAAGCTCCGTAACATACCAGAGTATGCACAGCTGTGTGGAGGAAGAGCTGTTGAAATGGCTGCTGCCAAATCAACTAATGTTAACTTATTTCAATTGCCACTCCCCTTAGCTGATTATAAGGACTGTAATTTTAGTTTCAACGGCCTCAAAACCTCTGTAATGTATCAACTTTATAGAAAGGAAAAAGAACATTCAATTGAAGGCGACCACTTAATACCTGAAGCAAATGACTTATGTGCAGCCTTATTACAGACCACTTCTCGACATCTTGTGCATAGAACACAGAGAGCTATGGAGTTTTGCCACAGATACCAATTGATACCTGACGATAAAAAACAGTTGGTTGTTTCTGGCGGTGTGGCATGCAACAATTATATTTATAACACATTAACACAGCTGTGTGAAGAGTTTGATTATGATATCTATAGGCCTGAACCTAAATTATGTACAGACAATGGTGTCATGATAGCATGGAATGGTGTGGAAAAGTGGCAGAGAAATATAGATATAGTGACACAAAACATAAACAGCTTGGATATTAAAGCTGTTAGTCCTTTAGGTGAAAATCGAATTCCCCAGGTTAAGGAAGCAAGAATTACAACAAAATTATTAAAAATAAAAGCTAAATTATGATAATAAAATCTTTTTATTTAAAAAAAATCTAGGTATTTGAATAAAATTTATTTACAATCCTAGTTCTACTGAATAATCTGATTTTTTATTGAATAAGCACAATATTTTACTTCTTACCCATTTAAACAATGGAGTATCTACCTAAAATAAAAACACATTAAATATCTGACTGCCTGAACATTATAAATGTCCTATAAATATGCAATTTATTCCTAGAATTTTTAGTTCATGTTTTAGGGTTCTTTATACAGTACACTTCACACTGCAAAATATAGAACTGTACCTATATCTTTTCTTAGAAATGTGTTGCGAACTTACAAACAAATTTTACTAATAATAATTTGTAGTGAAATACATGTAGCCTTCTAATATACATGGACGCGGCCTTGGATCGACAGTTAAAATTCCTGTAAGCCATTAAAAATTCGGAATAAAATGACACGGGGATCATAAATCCCATTTTACTTCTTCAAAAATAAAAAAAAGACGTGTGGCACTCGGAGACTGCCGCGGTAAAGCTATTGCATAGAAGTTAAGCAAAATCGGGCGCGGTCAGTACTTGGATGGGTGACCGCCTGGGAATACCGCGTGATGTTGGCTTTTTTAAATTTTTATTTTTGTTTAATGTTCTTTTTAAATTTTAATTTATAAAAAAAATAAAAATTTAAAAAGCCAACATCACGCGGTGTTCCCAGGCGGTCACCCATTCAAGTACTGACCGCGCCCGATGTTGCTTAACTTCGGTGATTGGACGAGAACCGATGTATTCAACATGGTATGGACGTTAACGAACAAAAACGCGAATAAGACAAAAAAGTATCACTGCTGTGCCGGTCGGAGTGGGGGGTGTTAGGTTTATTCGTTACGGAATTTCTGGATTCGGTATCCACGCTCAAGGCCCGCGATAGAAGCTATGCAATAGCTTAAAAATACAAAAATTAACTGCAATCTGAAAGTACCAATGTCCCTCCTATAGTGCAAAACAGCATTGTTTACTCTATAGGACGATAGGCGTCTATCATTTGACATTTCGGCAACCAATTTTATTTAGTAGTAAATAGGTAGGCAAGGTAGGTATTTAAGTATTACCTTGCCCTTACCCTGGTCATGGAATATGTGGATGTCAGTGACTAACACGATTTGCACACTATACTAAAGCTAAACTCGATTGAGAATGCTTGTCAACAAACTAGTTTAAAATGAAGGTATAAAATGCAACACATTTTATACTTGATAAATATAAAATTATGTTTTGTTTTTTATAAAATCTTATGTAAAAGATATTGAATATATTAATTAGTTTTAGGCTTACTAATCTAATTTATTGTCATGAATTCGTTACTAAACAAATTGAATAAAAAAAATTAGGAGTAAAATGACTAGTGATTTCTACCTTCATTTTTAATTTGTTGACAAGCATTCTCAATCGAGTTTGGCTTTAGTATAGTTACAAAAAACTTTCTGACTATTTAGAATATAGATAGAACCCTCAATGCGCGAGCGATTCGCACTTGGTCGGTTTTTTGCTTATTATGAGTATAAAATGCACATCTCATTTTACTAGGTAGATGCGACGAATGTATTTTGAAATCCGAAACTCGGTTTGAAATCACAGTGCAAACATCGCTACTTCTGTCTACTAGTCGTATTTATTTCAAAGAAATGCTTATTACGTTTAGAAAATCAAGGTCTTTTAAAAGACCAGTACTTGTTTTTAAATGTAGACCGAATTCTACTGCAAAAGGGAACGTAGAAGATTCAAATGTACAAAAGCTTTTAAGTTTTAAAGATATTCCGGGCCCTAAAAGCTATCCTTTTATCGGAACTTTGTATAAATATTGGCCATTTCTTGGTAAGTTTCATATTTTCGTACTTGTGGAATCACTTGTACTTAAGTAAGTAGATTGTGTACAACAGAACAGTTAGGGATGTAAATACCTACCTAAACATGAAAATTTTCAGGCGATTATAATACTGAAGCAATAGATAAAGCTGCATCACTCAACTGGCGCAAGTATGGTGGGCTTGTGAGGGAAGAACCAGGTATAAACTTGCTCCACGTCTATGAACCGAATCTTATTGAAAGCGTTTTCCGTCAGAAGGAACGGTATCCGTCAAGAAGGAGTCATGTTGCTATGCATCATTATCGTGTCAGTAAACCAGACGTTTACAACACTGGGGGACTGCTTTCAACGTAAGTACTCTCTGACATGTTTGGTAGTGCTTTGGTTTATACAGACGGTCAGGTTAGATTCCTAACTTGAGTCAAAGTAGGATTATATAATCTCTAGATGTATTGGTTCAGGATTGGGCTGGTTGTAAGCTGCAGGCTTCGGTCGTGACTAGTCACCACTCTGCCGCAAAAGACATGTCACTAGTGATATAGTGTTGTGGTTGTGTTATGGATAGCGACTAGATACAGTAGACACGGATAGAATAAATAAACTTCTACCTTTAGGTTATTCTTTTAGGCTTTACGATATTTGAAAAATAGCGTTTCAAATTCACGAGCTCAAACTTACCTATATGTTTACTAGAGGGGACCTGCGGTTTCACCCGTGTCGTTCTCCTTCCCGTGGGAATTTCGGTACAAAATGTGGCCTATGTGTTATTCCGATATGTAAGCTACAGCCTTGTGAAGTTTCATCAAAATCCATTTAATTGTTTTTGTGTGAAAGAGTAACAAACGTTCATTCATACATGCTCGTACAAGATGGTAGTGAAATTATTTGTGTTTGTTTTATTCAGAAATGGTCCTGAATGGTGGAGGATAAGAAGTGCCTTTCAAAAGAACTTCTCCAGCCCACAGAATGCTAAACAATATGTAGAACAAGTGGACAATATTGTAGACAGATTTATTCAATGGATGCAATTCAGTAAAATATCGCACCAAGACGATTTTTTACCTTTCTTGAATCGGTTGTATCTGGAAAGTAAGTTTTGGAAACTTTTTAACGCATTTTGTACCTACTTCACCTACTTGTAACATTAAAAAGTGTTAGCCAACTTTTTAAATATGGCCAATATATGATAATATATGATAATATATGATCTCCTTCTTGTGCTAGTTAAATATAGACTGAGTTAGATATAGGAACGACATTAGTCCAGCGGGCGGAGATCCAATCCAAGACTTATGTCCAAGACCAGACCCAGGTCTCCAAGGTCCAAGACCAGAGTCTGATCTTTTTACTTTGGAGCTATTGACACTTCAAAATATTTTTAATTTTGCATCCTCAATTCCTCTGATGAGTACTAAGGTATGAAATCGCTTTAAATGATAATATTATAAAGTTGGTAATATTGTTCATTTTCATTTATAAAGCAAGAATCTGTTAATACAAATATTTTTGTTAAATACTTGAAGTTAAACAAAAAATGTTTTCGGTCCAGTAATAGGAAAAATTGCTTTCAACGAAGATTTCCAAAGTTTTACACCAGAAGAGCAGGATCCTAAATCCCGAAGCAGTAAAGTGATTGCCGCAGCTTTCGGTTCCAATAGTGGCATTATGAAACTCGATAACGGAGTGATGTGGCGATTCTTTGAAACGCCGTTGTATAGAACTCTTGTCAAATCTCAAGAATATTTAGAAAAGTAAGTACCTGTATGTTTGGAATTTATTTATTTAATGTTTATAATATATTGCTTGTTCAAATTTCAAAATTCAATACGTTCAAAAATCTTTATAAATTTTATAAATATTTATTAATGCTTTATGGATATTGAAATTAAAATTTGCTTTCTTACTTACTAATTATAATTTTGGTTATCATAACCAACGGTTAACATAAGCTAAACGTAAAATTTACTGCTCACGACGTAAGCTCGGTTAAGATAACCGCCCGGTTTACGTCCTTTAACCGGCGTACGGGTTGTCGTGAACGGTAAATTTTACGTTTAGCTTATGTTAACCATTGGTATGATAACCGAAATCTTGGTGCACACAGGCCTTAGAAGTGTGCAGGCATATTTTTAAAGTGCGACTTTAGAATTTATGTGTTGATACATTAATTTTTATGTTATTTTATAGAGTATGAAATAAGGAATACCAAGTATTATGACAATGGGAATACCTAATTTGGTTTTTCACTATGTTCGTTTTATAAAAGGCTTTAGAGGAGGTTTAATAACTCCTTTTGTTTCTTAATTGTTATTACTTTTTTATCGAAATCCAATCAGATTAGAAAATTTTATATTTTAACTGTAATATCATAAAATTTTATCCATAACTTCACAGAAATTCTATAGGACTGCAATCAATCTCTTACCAAGTGTCTTTTACAGAATATGTATGGAAATACTACTAAACAGAGTAAATTTTTATGAGACAGAAAAAGGTGATAATGAAAAATCACTGCTAGAAACATTTATCCGACTGCCTAATATTGATTTCAAAGATTTAACTGGAGTTATGGTGGATATTTTAATGGCGGCTATAGATACGGTAACGATTATATATAGGTAATCATATCTGCTATTAACAGACTAGCTGCTGCTCGCAATTTTGTCTGCATGTACTTACCTAATGTTGGGCTATAATATAAACTTAATTACTTTTTTTTATTCGATACAGAGCCATTAGCAGGGCAAGCATGGGAAAAAGATGACCCCCCCCTATTACCTAATTACTAGGGATAAAAATTTCTTTGTTGATTGTCTTTCCACTCCACATATAGGTAGCTACAAGGGAATGAAAAATTAATTGATTAATTTTGATTGACGTTACGCGTGGAAATCTTTACCCCGTCCTTACCCTGACTAATGTCGATTAATATTATCGACAACTCTTCCCTCCTTTGATCCATTGCGGATTGTATTTCCACCAGTGTGGATATGACTGCCTCGTTGGTTTAGTGGTTAGCCGATGTGGCTTCGATCACGAAGTTCTGGGTTCGATCACGATGTCCTGGGTTTGATTCCTGGGTCGGGTCACGGAATAATTCTGAGCATTCTCATTCGTCTATGATTTTTTCAGTACATTCCAAGCCCGGAGAAGTTGGTGGTGTTATACCCCCGCGCCTCGGCGAGCACGTTAGGCCGTCGGTCCCGGTCACTATCAACACATGATAGTGATCGTTAATAATTGAAACACCCTAAGCCCGCCAAACCGCATTGGAGCAGCATGGTCTCCTATAAGGAAGGAGGCCTGGCCTTGTAATGGTCCGTTATGAGGCTGATGTGCATATACTCTGAAAGTGTATAAAAACGAGCTTAAGGATAAGCATTTTCTCGTCTTCCTGTGAAAAAATTTTCCCTTGCAGGGATCTAAAATAGCCTATGACTTTTTCTTAGATCTACCAAATATAATATACCAATAACTATAAAAATATAAAAATTGGTCATGCCGTTTCAGAGGAGTACGATAACAAATTGAGACACGAGATATTTATATTTCAGAAGATAAGCTCTCAGAATCATCACTTTATATTTTTTTAAATATTTCAGACTTCTTATAGCACGAGTTTTGCTCTATACCATCTAGCACGTAATCAAGAATGTCAAAATAAAGCTTTCAATGAAATATCGTCGCTTCTCCCAACAGAAGACACTGCATTGACTGCTGATATATTATCAAAGGCTACTTATGTCCGAAGCTGTGTCAAAGAGAGCCTTCGTCTTAATCCCGTCGCTATAGGTGTTGGTAGAATATTGCAAAACGACATGGTATTGAAGGGATATAAGATACCGAAAGGGGTACGTTGATATTTGTGATAATTTATAAGTAATCGTATACATACATAATAATAAACATGTGAAAGTTATCAAGCTCTTAGACCAGTGTGCACTAAGATTTCGGTTATCATTACCAACGGTTAACATAAGCTACACGTAAAATTTACTGTTAACGACAACCCGTACGCTGCTTAAGGACGTAAACCGGGTGGTTATCTTAACCGAGTTTATGTCCATTTTTTTACGTCAAATTTTTCAACGTACGTTTAGCTTATGTTAACCGTTGGTTATGATAACCTAAATCTTGGTGCACACAGGCCTTATTTAGACGCTTGTTTTGTGTATTTCTGTTACTGATTTTATTTAGAATAAAATTTTTAAGAGAGAGATAATTTTATATTTACGAAACTGTATTTTATTTTATTGTAATTTATTCTACGAGTATGTAGAACGTATTATACTTTTCTTATTTAAGTAGCCTTAAAATACTTCTATCAAATATTCTGATTTCATTAGCTGATATTTGAATAAAATAACAAAATCCAAATTTTAGACGGTGATCGTGACTCAGAATATGGTGGCGTCCCGTCTGCCGCAATACCTCAAGGACCCACAACGTTTCAAGCCAGAGAGGTGGATTCGTGAATCGGAACACTATGAAAACATTCATCCATTTTTAAGCCTACCTTTTGGTTTTGGACCTCGATCGTGTATAGCGAGACGTTTGGCTGAGCAAAATATGTGCATAACTTTAATGCGGGTACGGGTTTATTTTTTCATTCTTTTGTTGTATGTAAGTATATGAATTCTGAATGTTACCTCTATTTATCCTCATGAATCTGGATATATGTATACAAATATTTTTTTACAGTCCCACTGATAGTATCCGAGATTAGCCGAGACACATAGACAGGCATAAAGACAGACAAAACTGTTAAAAAATAATTTTGTAATGTACCTAATGTAACTATGCACTTTATGCATACTTCCGTATGCATGAAGTGAAAAGCTATTAATTGGAAATTACAAACAGAAACTTCACTTATAGGCCTGTGTGCACCAAGATTTCGGTTATCATAACTTTGCTATAAATTTACAATTTATAATAAAGCCGTACGCCGGTTAAGGACGTAAACCGGGCGATTATCTTAACCGAGCTTACGTCCTTAACCGGTCTACGGGTTGTCGTGAACAGTAAATTTTATGTTTAGCTTATGTTAACCGTTGGTTATGATAACCGAAATAAAGTAAGATGTCTATAACGGACAAACATAGATTTTTTTGTTTTGTTTTATTACCTATTGATTTATACTTTTTTGTTTCAGATGATTCAAAAATATAATATATCATGGATGGGAAATGACCTGGGAGTGAAAACACTTTTGATCAACAAACCCGATCAGCCGATATCTTTGTCTTTTACACCACGTGACAAGTGATATCATTGTAATGTTTAACTGTAGGTAGATCCTCGGTTCGACCATGTCGGGAACTTGGGTCCCTAGCCCCACGGGGGCAAGATTTTACACATTTGATGTGGAAATAAATATATTTTAATGATTTTTTAAAAATATTAATCTAATAAAAGTTATTGGTTTTATAAATATTACCAAATATCTGATGATAAAATAAATAAAATATGCAGCAACATAATAATTCTTTTTTATTTTTTTCTACATAAAACTAGATATTTGAAAAATCTGGTACAGGTTATTCACTATCAGTTTATTTACCTACAATAATATTTGGCACTACACGTTGTAAAGCAATATTGTGAGCGCAATATGCCGAGAAGGAAGATAGCCCAACCTTAACTCGTTCACCACTTATTTGTCTAACAACTACTTCCGGTTGTGGTTTGATCAATATATTTTGTTGACTTACTCCTCGTAACGGAATTCTGGAAACCTTGACAGAAGGCAGGAATCGAGTTGTTTTGATAAAACCTCTAGGGTACGGCATAACAGTCTCGACTGGTTTGTTATACACAACCCCAAGAGGTATTTTTGGTAGACGCAAATTTAATATCGGAGAAGGTTCGGGCAACAGCAAAGGCTTTTTTACCGTTATTTTTTCAATAACTTCCGATGAGATTGCTACGGTGGGCGGGCAAGGAACACTTAGTAGGTAACTCTTTTCAACCATACAACTTGGTATCGCTACTGGCTGCGGCACAACAACTGGCACCTCAGGTATTAGGACAGTATCGTGTTGTATTATAACTTCCTTGACTGGTACTGGTGGTGGTAGAATAACGACAGGCTCTTCAACAATCACAGGCGTTGGCAGTTCAGGCATCACTAGCGGTGGTAAAACAGGAGCTTCTGGGATAACTGTCAGTGTATTTGTTATTACTGTCTTATGTGTTTCATCTTTCGTGCAATTTATTAACTTAGTCACAATCTGTTCCGTGTATTTGGAATCGTCATTTTTTTGACTTGAGATATATGAAGCTTTAACATCAGATCCTATAACAATTTGTGGCTGGTAAAAAATGTTGTTACCGTGATGTAAATATTTGGCTGAAACCTCTGTTTCTCCTGAGCTTTCAGATTTAGTTACAATATTTTGGATCCTTTTTTCTGTAACTTCTATTTCAGAGCTTTTTGTTTGAGATGTCTTACATAATGTTTTGCAGTCAATTAATGTATCCGACGACGAACTGCATTGTACACACATTGCAGTTGCCAAAACTGCAAGAATTCGTATTCTCTGGAAAGGAGTTTTGTTTTATTACAACAATGATAACTAAAGCAATTAATAAAAATCGTCATTATCATTAACACTATATTAGTTTAGTCTCTCCCTCTTTAAGGAATTTAGAATATTTGGAGCTTAGGCCCAGAACGTTGCCGCATTGCGGATGGGTGGGCAGATTTAAATAAATGACCAGGATCGATGGCTTATGCCTGTGTGCATCAAGATTTCGATTGTCATAACCAACGGTTAACATAAGCTAAACGTAAAATTTACTGTTCATGACAACCCGTACGCCGGTTTATTAAGGACGTAAACCGGGCGGTTATCTTAACCGAGCTTACGTCCTTAACCGGCGTACGGGTTGTCGTGAACAGTAAATTTTACGTTTAGCTTATGTTAATCGTTGGTTATGATAACTGAAATCTTGGTGCACACAGGCCTTAGAGTGCTATACGGAACCTCAAGGGTAACCACTGAACCAAAAGGTTATAAACAAAAATTCGATTAATATAAATTTATCACTTACCATCTTGATGCCTTGTGAATTCAACGGTAATTGCAGTAGAATTAGTACAGTTTCCCGACTTTATAGAAACAATAACAATTACTTAATTAGGCACTTTCGATGCTATAAATTGCGAAATTAACGTCCTAATGTGTTATGACACATTTTTGTGTTGCAATAATATACTTATACATACTTGAAGAACTAATTCATCGCCATTATCAGCCTATTAACAGCCCACTGAAGGGCCAGGTCTCCCTTTTTGTAAGAGATGGGATAAGGAGCTTAGGCCCACCACGTTGATTTACGATCACTCTCAGATCTTCGTGATACTGACCGACGTCCAGTGCTTAACGTGCTTTCCGAGAGTCGGGGTGTAACTTTTTAAAAACTTTAAAGAAAAACTCAGAAATATTTCAGGACCCAGGATTCCAGCCCAAGACCTCGCGAACGAAGCCAACCACCTAATCACTAGATCAACAAGGCAGTCTTAGTCATCTACAATTATTGTTAACTACTGGATATACCTACCGGAGTACTTACTAATTTTCTTAGTTAATGAAGATGGTTGCTGTGTCGTAATGATAAAAATAATTATTAATTTAATGTAGTCGTGATGTCATTTGTTAGATTTCTCATAAAATTGGTTTCATTTTTATTTATTTATTTAAATAATTAAATACAATATTATAATATTATTTAAATAAATAAATTATAAAAAGGAGATTTAATTTACATTATTTATCCCCATTTTCTCTACAAAACAATGGTTACTTTTATTTTTGGCTGTTGGAAGGTTGCTATAATAATATATTAAAATTATAATATTCAACAATTTACATTTGTTTACATTTCACAATTTAATTATGTACATAGTTTATACGACACCGGTAAAATTGTCTTGCTTTTTAGCATAGGCCTCCCCCAAGACCTTCCATAGATACTCTGCAGTAATGAACATTTCGCTGCCATAGTTTTCCCACTGTATTGTTAGGTTGCTATAAATAGGTATATATAATGATTTACTCGTAGACAAAGTCGCGGGCGTCCGCTAGTTAATGCTAATTAATTAATTATCACAAACTAATTAATTAATTATTAAATGCCTCGTTGGTCTAGTGGTTAGCCTGTATAGCTTTGGATAGTGAGGTCCTAAATTTCTAGATGTGTTCTAGGTGTGGCCTATGAAATACTCGATATAAACAGTATTGAATTTGTTTACTTCTTAAGCTTAACTTCATATAGCCTAATAGATATAAGCACTGAGGTCTGACATGGAGTCTTGCCTTGAAAGTCTTCATATGGTTGGTAGTAGGAGGCGCAGCAGTATGTGAGGTGGATTTATAAGACGGGGTCCTGGGTTCCATTCCCAGCTGTACTGATTTAGATTTTGTAAATTGATCCAGGTTCAGAGAAGTGAGATGCTTCAGCCGTGTCTAATTACTACCCTACCGGCAAAGACTGTAAGTCTTTGCCGGTAGGTAAGCTTAGCGATTTAGCGTTCCGGTACGATGTCGTGTAGAAACCGAAAGGGGTGTGGATTTTATTCTGCTCCTGATGGTGAGTGCATCAGGTGTGATTGCAGCCAAGGACTAACTTGTACTGATGATGATATTGGATGTAGCAGGACAGCCAGCAGTCGTCTATGAATTCTTTAAATAATAGTTCCCTCAGAATAACAGATATCCAGCAGCAAACGTCTGTTTAGTGGGAAGACTGCTGAGCGGTATCCTATCAAAAGCCAGGGATGCGGCAATAGACGGTCGTTGGTAGACGGATTCGAATATTATAAAATGGGTTATCGACTTTACTCAAGAATTGAAGTCATGTAACCTCTTGGAAAGATTATCATGTTCTTGATTAATTCAATTTTATTGGAATATAAACAACTATTATTGATTTCCATAAATGAAATGATTAATAGACACATCTCAAATTGCTTTTCAAATTAACGTAAGTATAATTTTGTTCTTATCGTAATATGAATAGCAGTTATCTGTATGCTGGGTAGATATATAAAGCAACAGTAGAGCCACCAGTGCATCAGTGGACTACAGTAACAAAACTCAAACAACATGAAGGTAGGTTTCTATTTGTTAAGTATCTTAACATATTAGTTTTCTCTTAGTCTCACCGTTTAGAAGAGTGTGGAAACACGGGAACTTGCGAAAGCAGACCTGTCTCGATTACTATGTGCCAAATATCCAGACATAGTAACACGTTTACCAATTTCGAGAATGGACGTTACACCAACCAGAGGTTCTCCGAAGTGCAGCTGGGCAGAAGCCTATCCGCCTCCAGCGAGTCAACATAGCTCGCAGGGCAATATCTCTTCTGGTGCAATCTGACTACCAACCAACGCACTCCACTAGAGGTCCATAGTCCATCGGCTAACAAAATACGACGGAGGTGTATCATCCTGATCATATCATCCCCCAGAACTAATCTGAAAAGGTCTACAGTACTGGGCACACTGAGAGATTACTTTAAATCAAACGTAAAATTTTGCCAATTAATTGTAGATATTGTTCTGTTATTTTTGAGTAAAAACAATCTTCTCACGATAAAAGATATATTATGTACTAAATTTGATAATGATTATTTAAGTTTTTTATTTTTATGTTGTTACAGTTGTATCTCCTTGCCGTGCTGTGTTTAGTTGCGTATGCTACGGCATCACCAGTAGCTTTCCCCGAGCCGGAAGAGGCTGCAGAAGCTGACCCTGAGGTTCCACGCGAAGAGCAGGAAGCGGAGAACGAAGCGAAACCACAACATATTATTCTTCTTTTGTCTCCAAACGGTCCAGGAGCGGCTCCTCAACTTGATATTCTCAATCAACAAACACAACTGATGGCATGGCCGAAAATACCTCCTCCAGTAAAGGATGCTATTGACGAAGTGGGCAAGTATATTCCGATTCCATGGCCAATTAAAATTATCACAGGTATATTCTCTAAGTAAAGCTGGGCATTAATTATTAACCAAACCAAAAAACGTTTGGTAGGTACATGATGGTCATTGGAAAAAATTATAAATAAAATTTTTGTCTAATATAGCACTTTTATTTTTTAATTTACCCAAAATTGTAATAAATTGTGTTTAGTAGGTCCAGTACTTAGTCCACGTAACTAAGGATCATCAGGATGTTTTTTTTTAATCGACTACAAGTTAGCCCTTGACTGCTATCACACCTGATGTTAAGTGATGATGCAATCTAAGATGGAAGCGGGCTAATTTGTTAGGAGTAGGATGAAATCCACACCCCTTTCGGTTTCTACACGACATCGTACCGGAACGCTAAATCGTTTGGCGGTACGTCTTTGTCGGTAGGGTGGTAACTAGAAACGGCGAAAGCCTCCCACCAGCCGGAACAAGACAAATTAAGAATAATCTCAATCTGCCCCGCCGGGAATCGAACCCAGGACCTCCGTCTTATAAATCCACCACGCATACAACTGCGCCACGGAGGTTGTCAATGTGTAAATACATTAAATGTTGCAATTATTTTTTTACTTTTTAGTGCCTTTTGTAGTCGGTTTTAATTCTTATTAATTATTTTTATCCCAACAAAAACATAAATGTGAAATAAGAGTCAAGTTCATTATTGCCCTTTATATATGCCTTGGTTCTAGACTTACGACAAAAGATGTATTACCTTAATGGCTGCCAAGTTCAATGGTCAGTCCTGAAATTTATTTATAGCAACATAAAATATCATTTCTTGTTATAACTTAGGATAATAATTATATCTATTTTAGTCCAAGGTCAGACTTGTTAACCGACGATGTATGACCGCGCATAACTTTTTACTGAGTTGTCCCATTTTGATAATTCTTTTTTTATTAGAAAGGGCATACTTTCAAGGTGGTTCCATTGTCGTCATGTTAGGATCTGATGATGATATCCTGGGGAAATTGAAGGAACTCTGCTAATTTTGGTGGCACGCTTACAGCGATTTCGGTTTTTGTCTCGGTATCGGTAGCTTTTTGGCTACTAGTGCCGTATAATATACTATGACAGTATACTACGACTACGATACGTGGCGATAAATCACTAAAAAGTAAGAAATAAATTTTTTTAAATAAAAATAGAGCCGACTCAAAACGCACTAAAAAGTAAAAAATAACTGTGTCATTTAGTTGCTTTAATTGACTTAAGCATACTCGTATCTAGGAGTCAGTGCCAGCCAAGGTTTCTACTTTAAGGACATTACCTAGAACCCACAAACTGCTTTACTACGGAAAATAAAGGTTCCTTAAACTTGGCTGGCACCGACTTCATAGATATGCTTAAGTAAATTTAAGCAACTAAATGACAAAGTTATTTTTTACTTTTTAGTGCGTTTTGAGTCGGTTCTATTTTTATTTATTCTCATATATACGAATTATTATGTTCGACATCGCACTGGAACGCTAAATCTATTGGCGGTACGTCTTTGTCAGTAGGGTGGTAACTAGCCGCGGCCCAGGTGGGGGGCCTGGGCCGCGGCTGAGCCATACCCGGACCAATTCAGAAAATCTTAATCGGCCCTGCCGGGAATCGAACCCAGGGCCTCCGTCTTATAAATCTACCGCGCACACCACTGCGCCACGGAGGCCGTCAAATCTAAAGTTATCTTTGATTACAAGAATATTGTGTAACACGACTTTTCAATTTTATTCATTTGATTTTGTTCTAACCTATTAAAATTCATATTAAACATATTTCAATGACGTCCATTACATTGTTCTTTCTAAGAATTTTCAGCCAAAGCATAATTTTAAGAAACCTCCTTCCTTTTAAGAAATCTTTAAAATTGATGTTTTAACTTTTAACATTCCTCCTGGCAGCAGAGACACGGAATCTCCTGTATCCGATCCTTGAGCCTACAACCAAGCGAAAGATTCTTGATTTCTTTCTTTCTGTTGATTGAAACGACTATAGGAACTATAACCGTTGACTGAACATTCCACATGGCTGTAATCTAATATAATGAATGTGGATATACTAGTACATTCATTGCACGGCGCACTGATCGATCGACAATCACTATATCTGTCTATTGGCTACATTATGACAACACTAGACCGACAAGGCCATATTGAAGAGCAATTTGTTTGTGGGCTATCTTGGCTACTTGATTATGTCTGTGCAAGTATTCGCCTTGAGCAAGATACCAGGAAACTATGTCTATAGGACTCCTCTAGTAAAAATTACTAGTAGCCAGTACACCGCCCAAGTGTTGGTTACTCTCGAACTTGCGCGAATGAATAGAAACGGCATCACTGAAACTCATTTTGGAGCACAGAGACAAATAATGAACGATGATCGAAGTTTCAACCCACTAACTTCCAAGTTCTTTTTGTTTTTCATAGGACAAAAGGAACGACTAAGTCATTATTTCAAAAAGCTGTTTCCTGTTCAATAACGCGGAACATATTGAGGAGAGTTTTTTTATTTACCACAAGTTATCCCTTAACTAAAATCACACCTGGTTTAAGTTATGCTGAAATCTAAGAAGTTTACTATGGCGTATTAAGCCAAAACATTTCTAATAGTTATGTATTCTCTCCAAAACTACTATTTAATACTTTTAAACGAGCAATTTGTAAGAAATAAGAAATTTTGTATGCGGGGAGTTTCGGCAACGATTCATCGTTTTAGCTCTATTAGAAAACGTATAATTTCCAAAAAAAAAATACCGAGCAAAAACACCATATTATACATATTATAAAAAAAAGTCTTCCCCGCCGCGTGTTTGTTCTAGGCATGAGACGTAACAGGTCAAAGGCAATATCTGTTATCCCTGTTACTGTGATAAAAAAATAGCAGTGACAAAATTATTAAATAACAGCCTGTTACTATTTCACATTTCACATTCAGTCACAGTCATATCACACGTCCGAGTCCGACCTTAGCGTAAGAGGACGCTGCGTGCCGGAGGCGCCAGAGCACTTGCTATAGCCTATACCTGCACCTAAAAACTATCTCTATAAACTACTACTATACTACTACTACTATAATAACTACTACTATACTTATTAAATAAATAAATGAATATCTAAAACTATAGCTGTACAGTATTCTATACTATAGTTCTATTGTACACTAAATTTCTATTCAACACAACTCAAACAGACTAGGAAATATGTACACAACCGTAAATTAAATTTACTATTTACTTAAAATCACTATATCTACATGTAAAATTATATTCTATACCATATTTCTATTCTACTTAATACTTCTAACAGCAAAGCTATTAGGAGCGAGAGAATTAAAATAAAATCTTTTTAAATTATGCGGTCACAAACACACGAGAGTTGATGAATTCCCGTAGGCGGTTTTATTTTATCGAAATTTTGAAAATCCACTGTAACATTCTGAAATATTTAGTAACATTTAAATACTATTCTTATTTGTATAGCATTAAGATCTAACGAAAGTTAGCAAATAAGTTGACCAATCACATCACACCGTGAATTCGTGACGACTGAGGTTCGGATACACACAACCATAGATTAAAGACTACTAGTAAGTAGTCTTTAATCTATGCACACACCGGATACATTTTTAAACGAAAGCTTTTATAAAAATAAATAACTGTCGTCACATTTATTAATTTATAAATATAATTTATTAAATTATAAATTAAGCTTAAATTTTTACAAAATACAATTATTTTTTAATTATTTAATATCATAATAATTTCTCTAAACAATACCTTAAGATTTTAGAATTTCATTTGTCATTTAATACTCTGTGTGTATCCGATATATTATACGACAAAATCACATTTGACGTTTGTTGTATGAACTATCTTTGGTTAACCTTATATTTCTCATATGTCGTATAATAGTTACGAAAAATACTAGCTTCTATCTCATTTACGCGTATGAAATATAAAAGGGACCAATACATGTTAAATATTTAGTATTATTTAAATACTATCCTTATTTGTATTGAGTTAAGATCTCACGAAAGTTGGCAAATAAGTTAACCAATCACATCACATCACAGTGGCTATTACACGACAAAATTACATTTGATGTTTGTTATATGAACTATCTTCGGTTAATCTTATATTTCTTAAATGTCGTATAATAGTTGCGAAAAATACTAGCTTCTATCTCATTTACGCGTACGAAATATAAAAGGGACCAATACATGTTAAATATTTTACCTTACTGAAATACTGACTGTGACTGCTGTGATTTTTCACTGTGACGATAAATACGCCTCATGTCTACTGCTGTGAAATGTGAATAGTGAAAGGGTGAAGTATTTATTTATCTGTTATTTTTGGAATGAGTAACAGCCTGTTATTTGGTATTATGGAATATCTGTGATTTTTCACTGTGACGATAAATACGCCTCATGTCTAGTTTGTTCCCGATAAACTCGTAACTAAGCGAAGTTTCATGCGGTTTCCATCAATAGATAGAGTGATCTCTAAAGAAGGTATACAACTTGTTAAGGTTTATATTTTACCTCAAATATGACGATAATTGTTGGAAGGGTCCCGCTGTCTTTTCATTGAAAATGCTACCTTAATTAACCCTTTGAGATATATCAAAACATTGTACGGATCCAACGTGGTCCTCTTCAATAAGACTACAAAAAGCCCGCGGTGGCATATCATATATTAAAAATAGGAGCGTTTTTCGTGGAAAGTTACACAACACTAAGTGTCTCGCGCGCAGTCACCGGCTTCTGGTAGTAAATTATACAAAATAATACGATTGTTAAAAATTACGTTCAAATATGGCTTTGCAGAGTTAGACGATATAAACACGTTTTTCTCCTCTCTCGCCCAGTTAGGGGCGGAATTTCAAAAATCCGTTCTTACCGCCACCAATTCCTTAAATCGGCCTATCATATTTCAATTTTTAAGTCTATACAAACAATACTTCAGGCTGTGCGCCGATAGATCAATCCGGGCAAAGCCAGTATGTCATATAGAAGATAAGTAATTATTATTGACTAGCCCATAAGTGGACAAATAGCTTTTTAAATTAACTTTAGTATCATTTTATTTGTATCTGAGTATATAAGGCAATAATAAATCCTCCAATGTATCAGTGGGTCAGAGCATCATAATTCGACAACATGAAGGTATGTTAATA
Organism: Mycalesis mineus; assembly: GCA_034621355.1. Lineage (NCBI taxonomy): Eukaryota > Metazoa > Arthropoda > Insecta > Lepidoptera > Nymphalidae > Mycalesis > Mycalesis mineus. Next base: position 10,409,773 of record CM067887.1, on the reverse strand, counting down.
TCTATTGAGTATATTGTTAAATAAGTATTCTCTTTGAAAATGTATTTGAATCTAGGCTTTGCATTTTTGTCGTGGAGAAACCCTCATGAGTATTCCTGCATCACGGGGATGCGCGGATTTAATGTTAAACTCTTACTGACTGAAACTTCAAAAAGTTCCATCACACCGTCAGACAGTGAGTGGAAACACGGGAAATTTCGCACACTTCCGCGAACTCCGCCAATAGATGTTTTTTTTTCTATCTGCCCCACCGGGAATCGAACCCGTGTTTTAAATCCACCGCGCATACCACTGCGCTACGGATGTCCGCCGAAGCAGATCTGTTTCAGGCATTATGTACCATATATCGACGCGTAGTAACCGTATCATTTAAGCTTCGTGATAGACATCCCCGTTACCATCACCCAGAGGTCCTCCGAAAAGCCGGCAGGCAGGTGACCTAGATTTTCTCCCCCCAGAACTAATCTGAAGGGCTCAATAGCACTGGGGCACGCTGGGAGGTTATTAGACATCATATGCTAAATTTTGCCAAATAACTTTATATTTAGATTTATTAATTTACTGTGTTTTGAGTAAAACAATACATTTTACGTTAAAAGGTACAGGTGTTAGAATAAATTTTTTGCTTTTCGGGAATGAAAAAAACAAGTTTAAGCCTCCTGTAGCCAAGCTAAATTTCATAATGAACATTTAAGTTATTCTTTATGTTTATATTGTTACAGTTGTATCTTCTTGCCGTGCTGTGTTTAGTTGGGTATGCTGCGGCATCACCGGTAGCTTTTCCTGAGGAAGAAGACGCTGACGCTGCAGCTGCAGATCCGCAAGAAGAAAAGGAAGCAGAGTACGAAGCAGAACCTCAACATGTTTTTATTTTTTTGCCTCCAACGCCAGAAGGCCCAGGAGCGGATCATTCTGATAAAAATGGACAGTTTGATTTAAACAATTTACAAACACAATTCAGTCTTGGAGATCTACAAACACAGCTGTTTAAATTGAAATGGCCGAAACTACCTCATAAAGTAACAGATGCTATTAATAAAGTGGGCAAGTATGTTCCGATTCCATGGCCAGTAAAGGTTGTCACACATATATTTTCCTAGAATAGTTGTGTGTCCATTCTAAATCAAACCAAAGGAAGTTTGGTAGGAGAAAGGTGGTGGTCTTTGGAAAAAATGTTAAATAAAATTTTATTTTATTATCACGATTTTTTATTGTACATCTTAGTTTTTATGCCACAATAGCAGTTTGGTAAGTCTAGTGAAGGTAAGAAGCCGAAATGTATGAAGAAACGATTTTTCTTCTGAATTATTTTTCCTTGATTTTTTCGATATTTAAATTTTATTTGACTAATCGGGATAAAGATAAACTCAAGAAATCAAAGACCGTGAACATCGGATCAGCTGTTCTCGAGTTGAAGTTGTTTTATGTATGTATGCCTAAATGTACTAACACTTTTGCATTTAGTCACGTTAGCAGCACAGATGTTTTAAAAGCATTTAAATTAGTTAATGATAAGAAGACCAAAGACCTGTGGGGTATTTCAGTTAATATTGTAAAGACTTTGCTTGATATTGTTGCACCTGAGCTAGCTGTAATATTTAATAGTTGTATTGAATGTGGTGTGTTTCCTGACTTAATGAAACATAGTAAGATTATTCCACTATTCAAATCAGGTAGTACTAGTGACCCCAGTAATTATAGACCGGTATCCGTACTGCCTACCTTTAGTAAAATATTTGAGAAAATTATACTAACTCAGTTTTAATAACAATAACTTATCGCGCACTAAGCAGTTCGGTTATACTAGGGGTCGCTCAACAACCGACGCAGGTTTTGAGTTAATTCAACATATATTTGAAGCTTGGGAGGAGTCACGTGATGCATTTGGTGTATTTTGTGACTTATCTAAAGCATTTGACTGTGTGCAACACGAAACATTGGTCAGGAAGCTACATTACTCCGGAATTAAAGATAGAGCCCTCAATATACTGTCTTCTTATTTAAATAATAGAATTCTGAAAGCAGACAAGTAGACAACAATGGAAAGCGGTCATCTCGGTCAGTCATAAATTTAGGAAACCCTCAAGGATCTATATTAGGACCATTTCTATTTCTCATTTATATTAATGACCTTCCTTATTTGGATAAGGATAATAACGAGATAGTTTTGTTTGCAGATGACACATCTCTTATGTTTAAAATTAATAGAAGAGAAATATCTTTTGACGATGTTAACAGTTCTCTCGCTAAAGTTGTACATTGGTTGGTTCTCAATAATAATAATAAAAATGTATGACTATATTAGTATAAGTATAGTATATTGTGGACGCCCGTGACTTTGTCCGTGTGTAATTTGGTTTTCAGAGTAGAGGAATTCAATGAGGAGTTCAATGCAACAAAAAAAAATACAAATAAGTAGCTCCGTAAAGTCAGAGATGCATTCCAAGAGCGCCCTAATAGACATCGTTTTGTTAGTTGAATATGATCGCATTGCAGAGAGGCGTGGAACTTAGGTAACCCCAAATGTTCTAACTGCTAACATCCTGATAGCAGATACATGAAAACTCTTATACACATAGCCACAAATTGCGAAAACGTGCCCTGTGAGTTGTGACACTCATAGAGACTCGCCGGCGCCATTGCGGGACATGATAATGGTATCATGCTGGGCGATAGACATCTCCGTTACTTTTACCCACAGCACCTCTAAAGGGACTCCACATAGGAGAAAAAAGCCTTGACCTTCTTGAGCAAGCCTTTCTTTGAAAAACCTACTCGCCATCGGCTGACAATGTCACCTAGAAATAATTGCATTTCTGCGGAATGCTATAAATTCTGTCTGTCTGTTTGTCTGTGCGTCTGTCTGCACTATTTATATGTTCTCCTTCAACTTCCAAAAGGCTTGGCCGATCAGCGATATAATGACATATTCTTATACGAAAAAGAGAAGAGTGTTCTTACATACTTAATTTTTTTTACCCGACTGTGTCAGAAAGAGGGAAATGTTTTTCATATGTGTTCGCGGATAACTTTGTTGTTTATGAACAGATTTTAATGATTCTTTTTTTGTTAGAAAGAGATGGCCCACTAGAAGAACCTGACTCCCTGATTGGTGGGATATATCTTTAGTTTAGACCCACTACGCTGCTCCAGTGGGGGTTGGCAGGCTCCGGTTGATAATCGTTTTTTACGACTATTTTAATCGCCCACCAGAAGAACCTGACTCCCTGACTTGTGAAAAATATCTGGAGCTTAGACCCACCATACTGCTCCAGTGTGGGTTGGCGGGCTTAGGGTGATAATCGTTTTTTTATGCCTATTTTAATGACCCACTATAAGAACCTGACTCCCTGACTTGTTGGAAGTATCTGGAGCTTAGACCCACCATGCAGGCAGTTACACATCATAACATCGAAGCCGGTGGGGACTATAACCTCCCCGTCCGCATCGGCAGTGTGAGTTTGTTATTTAAGTAAAGTATAACATTGGGTTCAATATCGGGCGTAGCAGAAATGCAGGAGAGTGAACGGCTGGAAACCGTTCACTGACCCAAGCTTATTATTAATAGCTATTATTGCCAGAGTATACCGACATAAGTGTTGCTTCTCTTCAACTTGTAAACGCGTATAAAGTAATATTAATCGGCAGCATTGTACCATTTGGGAGCCCAGAGATAGATCTTAAACGACGATTATTATTAACTACTAAGTTAGATTTCGTTTTCCGTACGAAAAAAAGATCTACTAACGCATTCTTTCCAAAAAGCTGATTCCTGTTCTATTAGGTCAGTATATTTCACACCAAGTATGAACTTTAACAATTTTTTGCATTTCAGATATGTTTCAGATACTTAATTATAACAAAATATTTTTATTTATAAATTTTTTTTTTATTGAGAAAGAATACAATAAGGAACTTAAGCTAACTTATCCTAATAACTATACAAATCATGCCCACGTGGAATGGTGGCAAGAATACTGGCTGCATTTCCGCGTTGGATAGCCAGGCATAATCCTTTGCGCAAAAAATGAGCCAGCCCTTCGGTCACCAGTTGAGGCAATTAGGCGCGGTGAAATGTTACGGAAGATTTTTTTGGCACTGCGACTCCATGGCCCAAGGGTCTCCACGGCAAAAGGTACAAATATGTAACTCTCTGTCAGAGAGGCATACTTGTGCCTCTTACCGGTTTCAGCCTTTTCTGCTGCGGCTCCCGGTCTTGATTCTGTCTCCCTGACATGACACGGAGCCAATGTGTCAACGCAAGTAGCGTCCCACATTTGAATCAAATTTTTATGTGTCCGTTGAACCAATGGGACATCCCAAAGTTTTTGTGCAGAACGTTCCTCTGGGATATCAGCATTGGTACACCTGACCTTCCAACGCTCTAGAGCCTCTGTGGCATAGGATATGCAAATGTTAGATTTAAGAATACGAGAACTTAGCTCTTTTATGAATTTGAATGGTCTGATAGAGGAGGTCAAGAGCACCAGGATTGGATGCCATCTTGGTAATGTCTGTGTTAACAACCTAAGTTACGCCGACGATATGGTGCTGTTGAGCCCCTCTATTAGAGGCTTAAGAAAACTTCTTTCTATTTGTGATCGTTATGCTAACGACCATGGATTGAAATATAACGTTTCCAAAACAGAAATGATGATTTTTAGGTCTGGCAGAGGTCCGGAGAGGGTGCCTAAGGTGTATCTATATGGTTCTGCAGATCGGGTAGTACAGCATTTTAAGTACGTGGGTCATATCCTCACTGATGACCTTAAGGACGATCTAGATATAGAAAGAGAGAGAAGAGCGCTTTCGGTTCGGTGCAACATGCTCGCTCGCAGATTCTCAAAATGTAGTAAAGACGTCAAGCTCATGTTATTTCGTGCATATTGCCAATGTTTTTACACATGCCAACTATGGACGAAATACAAAAGATCGTCAATGTCCACTATAAGGGTGCAATATAATGACGCATGCCGCATCCTAATGAGACTTCCAAGGTACTGCAGTGCGTCGAGCATGTTCGCTGAGGTGAAAGTCGCTGACTTCTTAGCGATTATACGAAATCGCATAGCCTCTTTCTGGACAGATTGAGACTATCTAACAACTCAATCCTTAAGGTTATCGGTGAGCATATGTCTGGCCCGATCTATAACCATTGGCGACATATCCACCGGGACGCAAATAAAAAATAACGTAGTCTATAAGTTAACATGTAATTTTTATTACATAAGATTTTTTACTTTTATACTTTTATTTTATGAATGTGGATTTTTATCTGAAAATAAAGAATTATTATTATTATTTTTATTTATACTATGCACAGAGGAAAGAAAAGCCGGAAGAGCAACACTAGAAATTTTCCGCACGCCGATACCACCGTATTTGACCGGTAAAGTAGCTTGGTTCCAGGACTGATCATCAAAATGTAAATTTAGAATTTTTTCAAGTGTGTTTTTTAGGGTGGTTTCCATATTTTCGAGTAGGCCAGAAAATTTCCAAATTGGGCTAGAACGAAGAACATACATTAATTTAGGTACAAAAAGGCAATGCTTTAGAGTCAAAAACGCTATATGAGAATTTAGAGAGCCCAATATGTCTGTATTAGCCGAAAATGTTGTAAGTTTTTGATCCAAACAAGGTTGAATGGCTTCGTCATAAAGAGGAGCAACAAGTAGGCAAAGTGTTTGTTTGTTAACTATTTTAATATTAGGGACAATTCTATTAAATGATTCAAAAGCCAATAACTGTCGTTCTTGCGACAGTTTTTCCGTAAAAAACAATTCGCATTTCGAGAAATTTAACTCTAAACCAATTTTACCAAACTCTTGCTTAACGTAGTTTAGATCTTTTAAGACATCAATCACGTTGCCTCCAATAGTTCCATCGTCAAGATACCATATGTTAAATTTAGATGTTAAATTTGAGATATGGTTATATCCCTAAGCTGAGAAGGGCTGGACCTAAAGGATCCCCCTGCTGAACACCTACTTTGGACTCAATACCGTCATTTCCGAAAAACAATTTAGAAGCTGAGCTATAAAACTGCCAAACATATGGGTAAATTTCGGGAAGATGCGTTGAAACTTCTTTCAGCAGAGTTGCTCTATCCATAGAGTTGAAAGCATTCTTTACGTCTACTTTCAGCAGTATTTCAACCTCGCCATCCTTTAAGAATATGCGAGCCGAGTGTACCGCTGCCTCACAACCACCTTTACTACCGAATCCTACTTGAATAGGCTGAAACTTTTCCTTTAAGGAAGCGACTATGTGTCTTCACGCTAATTTTGATGCTAAACGACGAAAAGTACAGCCAACAGCGATGGGGCGGATCCCACCGTCCTTTTTATTAAAAGCACCGTAAAGGAAGGGTAAAAAGGATGAATTTACCTCGCCAGATAACAATAGATTACATAGTCTGGTAATATCACTCAATAGCGCTCTGCCGGCGTCACCAGCAGTAACCGCCACAAGATCTTTAAGATGTTGTGGAGTTATGCCGTCCAGGCCACCAGCAGAGCCACTAGAAAATGACGTTACGCAGCGTAAGTGTCCTCATCCTTTATCTGCAAAAAAGAACTCTTAAGTGGTGGATCTGGAAGTAAAGAGTTGGTATTTGGTAAAGGATGCTTTTCGTTTAAAGCTTCCAGAGTTATATCATTGAAAGGAGCTAGTGTATCATTAGAAAACAAAATGCGGGCAGCGTTTAAAGATCCCCATCCATAACCTTGTTTTCCACAATTTTCTTCAAATTGTAATTTTTTGTCCGAAATGAAACATCAGGAATTGGAAAAACGCGGTCATCTAAACTGTTTTTCTTTAATTTTGAGCATAACGACCCGCTTTCTGATTTATTGACATAGTCTATATGAAAATAAAAAGAGATTTTGCCAAGCCGAAAGCGAATTTGATAAAACATTTTGGATGGTATGAGATAGGGATCTAGCTAACGATATCCTAGCTCCCCGCGGAATGCGTTTCACCAATGGAATATTTTGATTGTACTTACACAATAAAATTTCGAACGGAACCTGGTTATCGGTATTTGTTTGATCGCATGTAGAATTTGGGCAAGTCAAAGACTGCGCTGGTGGTCCGTGGCGGCGTGCGATATGAATATGCAGCCCTCTGCGGCCCTTAAACAGCCTGCCAGCGTTGCAATGTGGACATTCTAAGCATTAAAAAAAAAAATGAGTTTAAATTTTTATAAGACGAACTAAATACGTTTTCCAAGAAAAACTTTAAACTTTACTTTCGCACCCACTTAGGGGTGGACTTACTAAAAACCAATTCTTATCGGAAGTTTACCTTGATTCCTTAAATCGGCCTACTTTATCTCAATGTTTATGATTTAAAGACTTTTCAGTTCAGGCTGTACGTGCGTAGATAGATCAATAAGGATAAAGCCTTTTGTTTAATATATCGAAGATAAATAACTATTATTGACGAGGCCATAAATGAATCGATTAAGCGACACATTTCCAATAGCTTTTTAAATTAACCTTAGTAAAATTTTATTTTTATCTGAGTATATAAGGCAGTAATAACTCCACCAATGTATCAGTGGACCCGAGTATCAGAATACAACAACATGAAGGTATGTTTCTATTTATCAAATATTTTATGACTGTTCTGATAGTCTAGTGGTTAGCCTATGTGGCTTCGATCACAAGGTCCTGGGTACGAATCCTGGGTCGGGTAACGGAATATTTTTAACGTCTTATAATTCGATAGAGCCGGCTGCACGCACGAAAAAACATGACGTAATGCGTCGTTACCTCGCTTTGAGGCGTTCCATGTAAGGCTTGAAGTGCAAGCGAGAGCACGGAACGAGCGACAAAGAAGCACAATCGGCCTTTGCGTTCGGCAGCGTTCGACATCCGTCTATTAAATATAATTATAAATTAATATATTTATTATAAATTTAAAATATTAATTTACAAAATCAAAATCAATTATTTTATTAATTTAAATTAATATTTATAAAAATATACTTAAATTAAAAATTTTAATAACCAATTAAATGCTACCATTCCATCAGTATTTTCTTAAGACATTGTCACGTTCAACTATCGTCAGTAAACCGACTTTACAGACAACCAATTTTTTAGATTTTCATTCATGTATGAAATTTGCAATACATACCAAGCCCGGAATCGGGAATTAGGTAGATGTTACACCCATGTGCCTCGGAGAGCACGTTAACCCGTCGGTCCCTGTCACTATCATTAGCATCTAATAATGATCGTTAATAAATGAAACATTATCACCAAGCCTGCCAACCCGCATTGGAGTAGCGTGGTGGGTCTATGCTCTATATCAACTCTCCCCTGGCCATGAAGTGGGCCGTTAATAGGCTGATAATAATGATGATGATACAGATTATAACGCGAACGCACGGAGGTTATGTTGGACTCTTACTGACTAAAACCTAACGAAGTTGTTAACAGCACTAACCAACACATACCGTGAGGTCGTCGATTGTACCCCCCGGTAGAGGCCTATAGTGTAGCACGGAGGCCTCTCGTCTAGTCCTTTATCCATCGGATAAAAAAATCCCTTATCTAGGCAAAATTATTAGCCGACTGAGATCCACCATCCCAAGAACAGCGCTCGCCTTCCAGAACTAATCTGTAGATGTGGAGTACGCTGGGGGCTTACTAGACATGGCATCCTGAATTTGTCAATTAACTCTATAATATGTACAACCATTTTTCTGTGTTTTGAGTAAAAGAAATACCTTTTCGCTTAAAAGATATCTTACATACTAGATAACATAAAGATCATTTAAGATATTCTTTATGTTTATATTGTTACAGTTGTATCTTCTTGCCGTACTGTGTTTAGTTGGGTATGCTGCGGCATCACCAGTAGCTTTTCCTGAGGAAGAAGACGCTGACGCTGCAGCTGCAGATCCCCAAGAAGAAAAGGAAGCAGAGTACGAAGCGGAACCTCAACATGTTTTTGTTTTTTTGCCTCCAAGGGCAGAGGGCCCAGGAGAGGCCCCTTATAATCAAAATGGACAGTATGATATAAACAATTTACAAACACAATTGAGTCTTGGAGGTCTACAAACACAGCTGTTCAAATTTAAATGGCCGAAACTACCTCATAAAGTAAAAGATGCTATTGACGAGGTTGGCAAACATGTTAAGCTTCCATGGCCAGTTAAGGTTGTCACACATATATTTTCCTAGTAAAACTGTGTGCGTCCATCCTAATAAAAGTCAAAGAAAGTTTGGTACGAAGGGAGGTGGTGGTCTTTGGAAAAAATTTAAATAAAATTTTCTTTTATTATCACGAATTTTTTATTGTATATCTTACTATTTGTTCTTATCTAGTAGCTTACCTATAAACTGTGTCTAGTAGGTCCAGTAGTTAGTCTAAGTGACTATGGATCACGAGATCTGTAATATTGGACTTTACTTTCATCCGAAAAATTCTCCGTGAACTTCAGAGCCCGGAGTTCAAAAGTTAAAATATGCGTCGGAGTTTCGTGAAGGATCCACTCCATATCCCTTTTACTATAAGTCGCATAAGGGCCGTTAAAATATGATGATGATGTTGGAAATGATGAATGGGTTATAGTCTAGTGAGCTTACCACATGAAATTGAGACTCCTACAATTATTTGATGTAGCTCTGATGTCCCGATATTTCACAGTAACAGTACTTCATTACGGTCGACCATCGTTTTGAATCATTTGTCAATTGTATCATTCAAAAAAAACAGGTATTTGCTAAGCAGCAAGTTTTATTTATTTAGTTCCATCTACCCCGGTTAAGGACTTGTTTGATGTATCTCGATGAGTACCTATTTCATTCTAGACCTACAGATTAGTTCTGGGAGGCGAGCGCAGCATTTGGGATCGTGGATCCGAGTCGGATAATAATTTTGCCTAGATAAGGGATTTTTTCATTAATGCCGATAATAATTTAGCCGATGGCGAGTAGGCGTCAAAGGAAGGCTTGCTCAAGAAGGTCAAGGGTATTTTCCCCTATATGCAGTCCCGTTAGAGGTAACGGGAATGTCTATCGCCCAGCTTGGTATCTCCCGCGATGGCGTCAACGAGCCTCTATGATTGTCGCAAGTCAGGGCACGTGTTCGCAGTTCGTGGCTATGTGTGTAAGAGTTTCCACGTATCTGCTATCAGGATGTAGGTTAGCAGTTAGAACATCTGGGGTTACCTAAGTTCCACGCCTCTCTACAATGCGCTAAACTAACAAAACGATGTCTATTGGGGCGCTCTTGGAGTACATCTCTAACTTTTGCGGAGCTACTTATTTGCATTTTTTTGTTTCATTGAAACCTCCTCTACTCTGTAAACCAAATTACACGTGGACAAAGTCGCGGGCGTCCACATTATACTATACGTATACTAATATAGTCATACATAAAATAACTTTAACTCGAGAACAGCTGATCCGATTCTCATGGTCTTTGATTATATCATCATCATCATTATCAGCCTATCAAAAGCCCACTACAGGACCAGGCTTCCCACCTTTATAACAGAGGAGATATGGAGCGTACACCCACCACGCTGCTCCGATGCGAGTTGGCGGGCTTATTGTGATAATGTTTCATTTATTAACAATTACTATCAGTCACTCAGCGGGCGATGGAAAAAGAAAGAAAGAAATGCGTGATTGAATCAGAAATGAGGAGATCCGCAGAAGAACCAAAATAACCGACATAGCTCAGCGAGTCGCAGAACAGAATTGGCAATGGGCGGGGCACTTGGTTCGAACAGCTGATGGACGTTGGGGGCCGAAGGTGCTAGAATGGCGACCCCGCACCGGAAAGCGCAGTGTTGATCGACCTCCCACCAGGTGGACTGATGACATCAAACGGGTCACAGGGAGCCGCTGGGCACATGCGGCTCAGAAGTTTGGAAGTCCCTAAATAGGCCTATGTCCAGCAGTGGACTTCCATTGGCTGATAATGATAATGATGATGATGACTATCAGATGTTGATGATAGTCACCGGTACCGACGGCTTAACGTGCTCTCCGAGGTAAGGGGGTGTAACACCGCTAACTTCCAGACTCCGAGCTTGAAAATTACTGAACCTTTCATAGAAGAATGAAATAGCTCAGAATTATTCCGTGACCCGACCCGGGAATCGAACCTAGGACCTCGTGATCGAAGCCACATAGGCTAACCACTAGACCAACGAGGCAGTTTGATTATATATAATTATGTATATATTGCTTATTTAAAGGATTCTCATTTCAAAGGAGCTCATTTTCCTATATGACATTGTCAGCTGATGATTAATAACTCAACTAGTTTCAACTAACTTTTCAACTAAGGGTAGGTAAGGACGGTCAATGGTATTAGGGTATTTTCATCTGCCTGCGGTTCCTTTGGAGGTCCTGTATTATTTTTAAAGGCTTTGTTGTTTAATAAAGAATTTTAAATTAAAAATAATAAAATCCGGCCAAGTGTGAGTAGGACTCGCGCACTGAACGTTCCGTAAATTTCAAGGTTTTCGAAATTATTCCCTCATACTCGTATGCACTATAAAACATTGCTTCATGCGAAATTTAAAGATTCTAGGAAAAATGTAAGTTTTAAGTTTGATTCAGTTGCGATGCGAGTAGTTGCGAGTTAAAATTGCGGCTTGTATTGCCGTATCTTTTGTTGATGTAAAAGTTTGATTTTATTTCAGCTTAAAGGTATTATAGACTTAACTGGAAATATTAAATCCCGCGATACGAATTATGAATTAATTATTAATAATAAAAAAGTAAATAATAAATACGAGGTTGTTAATGCTTTTGAAGACTTTTTCCAAAATTTTCCCATTTTTATTGACTAATTCGCTCGATTCATGTCCTATGTCAGCCCAGAGGTTACTAAGAAACAATGTGAAAGAGTGCAACGTTCCATTTAAATTTAATTATGTAACTGCTTTTGACATTATAAAAACATTTAAATTACTAAAATTAAAAAGAACTGGAGATCTATGGGGGATGTCAGTAAAAGTGATATCTAATATAATTAATGACATTGCTCCACACTTAGCTTATCTTTAACGAATGTGTGGATTTAGGTACTTTTCCGAACCTAATGAAGCATGGCAAACTAATTCCACTTTTCGAATCAGACGACCAAGCAGATCTCAATAACTACCGACCGGTTTCAATATTGCCAACACTGAGTAAGGTTTTCGAAAAAGTAGTTTTAAATCAACTTCTTAGTCATTTTACCTTAAATAACTTGCTTCATCCCGACCAATATGGTTTCACAAAAGGTCGCAATACAACTGATGCAGGTGCAGAACTATTGAAACATATCTTTGATGCCTGGGAAAGATCTAAGAATGCTATTGGCGTATTCTGCGACTTGTCCAAGGTATTTGATTGTGTTGACCATAAAACTCTTTTAATTAAATTGAACCACTATGGCATCAAAAATGTTGCACTTAATCTCATTGCCTCTTATCTCAGTGATAGAACTCAAAAGGTATGCATTAATGATATGTATATTTATTTGTGAAATCGTACTGTTTGCTGATGACACATCTTTAATTTTTAAGACTGATAGAAATAAAACAAACTTTGACGATGTAAACTGTGCCATATTGCACGTGTCGCATTGGTTTACTGCAAATAACTCACTACTAACAAATAAATGCAAAGAAAACTAAATGTGTTGAGTTTTCCTTACCGAATGTAAAAAAAATAGATAAGTCTTTATTGATAAATGGTGAAACACTAAAGATGGAAAGTTCCACAGTCTTTTTAGGAGTAACCTTGGACTGTAAACTTCAGTGGAGCGCTCATATAGAATCACTAACAGGTAAACTTAGCTCAGCTGCATTTGCAGTGAGAAAAATAAGACAGTTTACCGATGTAGAAACTGCTAGACTAGTCTATTTTGCGTACTTCCACAGTGTGATGTCTTATGGCATTTTATTGTGGGGCAAGGCTGCTGACATAAATTCTGATTTATAATTCAAAAACGAGCAATTCGGTCGATATATAAACTAAAACCCCGTGAGTCCCTTCGTGATAAATTTAAAGAAATAGGAATCCTTACAGTAGCCTGTCAATATATATATAATAACCTAGTCTTTGTCAAACAAAATATAAATATGTATAAACAGAAAAAGGACTTAAACGATCGTCTTCTGAGGAATAGACATAAATTAGTTTTATCAGCGTATCGCCTCCGAAAAGTTCAAAAGTCATTCGTTGGACTGGGTGTACTCTTTTACAATAAGATGCCCAATTCAGTTTTAGATCTGTCATTGCATAAGTTTAAGCAATGTATTAAAACTCACTTACTGAGTCAAGGTACTCATACTATAGACAAAGAGGTAAAGAGGCAATTGGATCAGCTTTCAACTTCACACATGTAGTAGAATAAATAATTTTATGTAACAATACAGTTAATATTGTAAAAATTAATAATTTTAAATGAGCAACTGTTGAGTTTCTTGCCGGCTCTTCTCAACAGGACCTGCCTTCCGAGCCGGTGGTAGAGTCACTACAAATAGTCTAATTTGACGTTTCAAAAGTGCTTATAATTAGCCTACTTGAAATAATTGATTTTGAATTTGAATTTGAATTTAACTATTTGATATGAATTTGAAGGTAATACTTATGTACCTTTAAAAAAAAAGGGGTATGTGTGTCACAGGACACGTTCTCGCGGGTCGCGGCTGTGTGAAAGTTATCGTGTCTCTGCAACCAGGAGATAGGTTAAAAAGCTAGATCCTTGTGGTGTTTCAGTCGGTAACGATGTAACATACCCAAGTTCTAATGACGTACAATGTTTAACAAAAATGTAGATTTAGTACACGGGACGGGACGGAGGATATTGCTTCACGGGAAACTATAAAAAAATTAAATTGAGAGGGGGAGCGGAGAAGGAGCACACTTTATATGAAAGTGTGTCTTTAAAATTAAAAGGGTACCTAAGAGGTTTTCACGCGGACGAAGGCGCGCGGATGCTATATAGCTATAATGACGTAAACGAGCGCTAAGTAACGTTTTTTCTAAAGGCGTCCACTAGTTATTTATACAACTAAACTTAAATCCTTATCAAAATAAATGATTTAATAATCACAAGGATATTATAGAGATAAGATTTGCCTTTTACAGTATGTTAATTAGTTATATAGTTTCGGAGATATTACAAAATTTCTAAAAAACAACTCTGCCGCTATATCGTCCAAATTAAGTTGACCTCCTCCGTGTTATGTTATACGTACTGAATAGGGGTCAACATTTTGGTACTGATATTCTTTGAGAATAATATAGAGATCTTTGATCTTTTCTTTCAATTTATTTGGCATGGCAGATCATATTTATATAATATACGAAAAAGTTTGTTCGTTTGTTTAAACGGGCTAATCTCTAGATCTGCATGACGGATTATAAATTATTTTGTTTATTATGAAAGCTAGACTCAAAAGTGAAATAGACTATTTAATACAAGCTATACACATCAGCTTGCCATAAATGTATATTTTAAATGTTAATGTACTGTAATGACGTACAATGTTTAACAAAAATGTAGATCTTTAGTACACGGGACAGGAGTCGGGACTGAGGTTATTGTTTCACGGGAAACTATAAAAAAATTAAATTGAGAGGGGAAGCGGGGAAAGAGCACACCTTATATGAAAGTCTGACTTTAAAATTAAAAGGGTACCTAAGATGTTTTCACGCGTTCGACGGACGGCTAGTTCTTTAATATTGTAGTACATTATGTTCTATCGTCAATAGTTTTCGCAGCGCACGCGATTAAAGCAATTTTTTGGCAACTTTGATAACATAATTCAAATTTAAGTAAAGACGCGTAATTAATTTTGAAATTTTTTATAGCCTATGACACATCACAATAACGTAGCATTCTATTGGTTAAATAATTTTGAAAATTGGTTCAGTAAATCCAGAGATTAACCCTTACAACGTCACAAGATCACAAACTCACAAATTCTTCCTCTTTATAATATTAGTATAGATGAAAAGTAACTATTATTGACCAGATCATAAGTGAATCGATAAATAGATTAATAGACACTAAACTTCAAATAGCTTTTTAAATTAACCTTAGAATAATTCTATTTTTAACTGCGTATATAAGGCAGTAATAAATCCTCCAATGCATCAGTTGATCAGAATATCAAAATTCAACAACATGAAGGTACGTTTTTATTTATTAAGTATATTTTTTTACACATTAGTATTCATTTTTTTTTTAATTATGAGACTTGCATTACATTTTTTTGTCCTGGGGAAATGCTCATTGATAATCCCACATAACGAGGATGCAAGGAGGCAACTCTTACTGAATAAAACCTCAAGAAGTTACTGCCAGCACTACCTAAGACACTCCTTGGGGCCATCGATTGCACCTCCCGGTAAAGTCCATTGTGATGCGCAGAGGCCTCCTCTCGTCGAGCCTAGTTTAATAATCCCCAGCTAGGCAAAATTATTAGCCGACCGGGGTGCACTATCCCAGAAGTAATCTGAAGGGCTGGGAGGTTACTAAAAACCGCCAATATAACCATTTTTATGTGTTTTTTGAGTAAAAGTAATACCTTTTCGCTTGAAATATATCTTAAGTACTAAATAAGATAATGATCATTTAAGATATTCTTTGTTTATATTGTTACAGTTGTATCTTCTTGCCGTACTGTGTTTAGTTGGGTATGCTGCGGCATCACCAGTAGCTTTTCCTGAGGAAGAAGCCGCTGACGCTGCAGCTGCAGATCCCCAAGAAGAAAATGAAGCAGAGTACGAAGCAGAACCTCAACATGTTTTTGTTTTTTTGCCTCCAAGGACAGAAGGCCCAGGAGAGGCCCCTTATAATCAAAATGGACAGTATGATATAAACAATTTACAAACACAATTGAGTCTTGGAGGTCTACAAACACAGCTGTTTAAATTTAAATGGCCGAAACTACCTCATAAAGTAAAAGATGCTATTGACGAGGTGGGCAAACATGTTAAGCTTCCATGGCCAGTTAAGGTTGTTACACATATATTTTCCTAGTGTAACTGTGTGTCCATCCTAATAAAAGTCAAAGAAAGTTTGGTACGAAGGGAGGTGGTGGTCTTTGGAAAAAATGTTAATTAAAATTTGCTTTTATCATCACGAATTTTTTATTGTATATCTTACTATTTGTTCTTATCTAGTAGCTTACCTATAAACTGTGCCTAGTAGGTCCAGTGGTTAGTCTAAGTGACTATGGATCACGAGATCTGTAATATTGGGCTTTACTTATGTCCGAAAAAGTCTTTTCGCATTATAGTATATATGAACTTGTAATAAATTCTCTTTGGTTATACTATTTGTTTCTGGCTAGTTTAAGTAATATTGAAAGTTTAAATTTTAAAGCACATAATTCCAAATTCTAATTAGGCAAATGCGTGATTTTCATTTGCTTTACGTACTGTCAAGATGAATCAATCTAATGAAGAAATTCGATACATTTTTAAAATGTTATTAAACAAAAGGTAAAAATGCGACGCAAGCCGCGAAAAATATTTGCGACGTTTATGAACCTAGTGCAGTGTCTGTGAGAGTAGCACAAAAAGTTTCCAATCCGGAAATTTTTATGTCAAAGATGTACGTCGCTCTGGTCGTCCTTTTACGGATAAAATGGATGCCATTTTTGAAAAAGTAGTGCAAGATTGGCATATCAGTAGTTACGACGTAGCTGAAGAACTGGAAATTGACAATGACTTAGTATTTCAGCTGTTCCAAATTCGTAATATATTAAATCGTTAATAGCTGTAGTAACTTAAATTTAAAACCGTTAAACCCAGCCAGAATATTCTAGTCTTCAAATAAAATCAAATTTAAAGAAAAATTAAGCAAAGTGTTGTAACGTATAACGTAACGCCATAGACGTGTCTAGTGATGGGACGTACTTCTACGATGAATAGTCGATATTTTTTTTAATAATAAATGTATATTGTAGTACAATTTTTATTTTTAAAAAGTCTATAATTTTATACAACAACAGAACATCAGGGAAAGTTTACTCAAAAGGTTGCAAAGAAGAAATATATTTTATTCGTCTAAACTTATATCAGAACTAGCTGTTGCCCGCGACTTCGTCCGCGTGGACTTCGATTCAGTAACCAGTATATACAGTTATTATTGACATAAATAAATAAAATTAGTATTGCTATAAACTATTTACAAAGCTTCTATATATACTTAACACCGTTTGATGTAGTGCTTTCGAAGGCCAGAATGTAGAGTTAATCTGGACTGGTGACGCGAGAGCACGCAACGTAAAGCTGTCCATGTGAGAAGATGCTTGTCCTAAGGTCGACTCCAGCCAGTAGCGGATCCAGCTTTCAATTTAAAGGAGTTTCAGTCCTGGTTTGGTCATTTCATGCCAATGGTCAAATTTTTCACGGGGTTTTTGGCTTTATTAGAAGTGATAGTTACAAAAACCGTACGTAATTTTAGTAGTATAACTGTAACCACAACGGATTCCACACCAAAAATCAGACAGGCACGTAGGCACGTCGCAGAACGCTGGCGCAAGACTGGGTTTGGAAGAACGAAGAGCAAACCCCCGACTGCTGGGTGGAGCTTTTCACATAAGCCTGCGCCAAAACCGAGGGATTAACCAACCGGCCAAAATCCCGCGGCTGGAGGCAGGAGTCTTTGGCGCGACCGAAACTCACGCCTGCGACAATTCGGGGATTTACAGATTCTACATTAAAATTGAAAGAGTTACGGGGCATCATAGTTGTCAGGCGGCAGACGTAATCCAGATCAATTTCCTGACAACAGGGCGGCTTTAACGCGCGCCGAAATCGGTGGATTACCGGATTTCAAATAAAAAATGAGTAAGGTACGGAGTTCTGGTGCAAGGCATTATAAGAAACGGTGCGACCCAAGGTCGTGCGCAAAAATTTGGGGATTTGCTTATTCTACATTAAAATTGAAAGAAGCATGGGGGCATCAGAGTTGTCTAGCGCAGGACGTTATCCAGAACAACTTTTTGATGGCAGATCGGCTTTAACGCTTGTGCTAAAATCGGTGGATTACGAATGGATTTCACATAAAAAATGAGTTAGGCACGTGGCATCGTAGAGCTCTAGTGCAAGGCAGGGTCCGAAAAAAAGCTCTGACTGGGTGATGCGACCAAAAGTAGCGCGCGACCTTTGTTAGTACAACTGTGAGTACAACGGATTCCACACAATAAATAAGACAGGAACGTGGGCACATCGCGGAGCACTGACGTAGGACTGCGAGGTTTTAGTTGTTTTTATAATATTTTTGTGTCACGCGCTCAATATTACTTTTAAGTAATATGTTGTCAACGGTGCTGGTTTACGTATAAGTAATGCGTATATCAATATTTGTAAGTAATATTGTTCGTGTACTGTTTGTTGACCCCAATTAAAAAAAAACACTGGCTGGTTCTATATTAAACTTGTGAGAGGCATGGAGGCATCACAGTTGCCTGGTGCAAGAAGTAATCCAAAAAAAGGAGAGCAAAGCAAACTCCTGACAGCAGGGTGGACTTTCAGGCGACTCGCGCGCGTATATCGGAGGATTAACGAATTTCATATAAAATATAAGACTGGGTACATTGCAGGGATAAGCCTCAGTACGGGTTTTGAGGGCAGCCCACGGTCATACGCCGGCGATTTTGGCGCGACCTAAGGTCGATCGCGAAACTCAGAAGATTCACGGATTCCACAACAAAATGAGAGGAGCAATTATTAAATATGTTTTTGTAAAAATGAAATATAAAGTTGCTGTTGTCTTTTAGCGAAACAAAAATTTTTATTAATAAAAAGAATAAATGAAGAAAAGAAAAATGTAAAAGTGACATTAGAACAATGACGATTATAATAATTTGTTGAAAAATAAATAGTAATTTATTAATCATACAGACATAGGACCAGCCCAGAGGGTTGTCATGACCCCCATGACCCTCCTCTGGATCCGCGCTCTATTACAGCAGCCTTTAGTGTCTGGCCTTGTGACTTATTAATAGTTATGGCAAAGCATAAGCTCAAAGGAAATTGAAGGCGCTTGAACTGGAAGGAGTAGTTGTGGGGAGTAGGTATGCGATGTATGAACACTGTTTCGCTGGCGCCGCAACCCGATAAAAATTCTGTGTCCACAATATTTCTTTGCAAATAGACAACTTTGAGTCTAGTTCCGTTACAAAGTTTCGGAGGTGTTCCGAAGAAGCAACTCAAGGCCCGGAACGTGGGCTTTGAGTTTTATGAAATGCGCTGGAACTCCACGAATGCGGAATGAGAATTTAAAAATTCTAAGGGGTATTCTAGATGCATACAACTTTTCGTCCCGTTTAAACAACGAAAAATGCTTTCGTTAATACCTGCGATTTGATCATTTCTGGTGTTAAAACACCCTCTCGCAAATCTAATGATTCGGTTGGTGTGGTATCTGATTAGCATCTCCATACACCAGACGAATCAAATCTTCTACCCTACCAAGTTCTCGTGTCACGTCTGATAACCCATTTTCGTTGGGTAACGTACCTTCTCCCACTTTCAAACGAATATTAACACAGAATTTTTGGGCTTGTGAATTTCCACCAATTTGTGCTCTCATATTCACTGTTAGGCGCAGTTTGAGAATTTGCGATCAGAGGGCAGAGTGTTTCAATCAAGGGTTCCGTTATTTGTTCTTGTACGCATCGTGGGGGCCCGGAGGCTAAGGCCCATCTTTCGTGCATGTTCGAAACTTGGCAAGTACCAATTTTAGTTTCCGAAATAAATGTACTTTCTTATAGTATTTGGACACCACTGGCAGGCGGTGAAGGAAAGCTTTGTAAGGAAATCTGAACTTCAAATTATAAATATTTAAAAATAAACATAATATCAAAAATTGCGAAAGTATTGTAACATGTTCAGTTCATACTGTAGATGGCATTACACGCCGTATACCTGGATATCAAAAACATAATATCAAAAGCACAATTTCGGCACCGACGTCATCGGGACCGTGGCCTAGCGGTAAGGCGCTCTAAGTGCCCGGATTGCCAGAGAGACGCGGGTTCAAATCCCGTCGGTTCCGCAATTTTTGATATTATGCTTATTCTTAAATATAAATAATCCCTTAAGTGTGGGTAACACTTTTCCATAAAAACTAAAAAGAATAAAATAGGAATATGTCATCTTTAGAATTGAAGAGCTTGATTCGTAATATGAGCCTTCAATAGTATTGTAACATGTTCAGTTCATACTATAGATGGAATTACACGCTGTATACCTGGATATCAAAAACATAATATCATAAGCACAATGTCGGCACCGACGACATCGGGACCGTGGCCTAGCGGTAAGGCGCTCTAAGTGCCCGGATTGCCAGAGAGACTCAGGTTCGAATCCCGTCAGTTCCGCAATTTTTGATATTATGTTTATCTATACTAATAATATAAAGAGGTAAAGTTTGTAAGTTTGTAAATAAAAATCTGTCGGGGCTAATCTTCGGAACTATTGATTCGATTTAAAAAATTCTTTCACATTACTTTATCGTTGAGTGTCATAGGCTATATTTAATATTTGTATTGTATATATTACCCGAGTTATCACAGTTTTTGTAGCGCGAGTCGAACCGTGAAATTGATTAAATAGGCTTTATGCGCGTGCGCTGTTTTAGCTATTGGATGTAATTGAAAATATTGTATGAAAACTTTAATGCATCTTAAAAAGTTCTACAAAAAAGTCCGCGATAGCATATATCTATCTTTTATATTTTGGCAGATATATAACTTTTTGTGTTTTAAAAAATCATTTCATTCATTGCAAACTTAAATCCTTATCAAAATAAATTATTTAGTAATCACAAGGACAATATAGAGATAAGGTTTGTGTTTTACAGTATGTTAATTATATATATATTTTCGGATACATTACAAAATTTCTAAAAAGCGCGGCCCTGCCGCTATGGCGTACAAATTTAGTTGACTTCTTCGTATTATATTATGCGTACTGAATAGAGGTCAGCGTTGTGGTACTTTCGTGATAGAAACGTTAATACGGTGATAGATTTAGAATTCGATCTTTGTTCAAATATCTATAGTACACGGAAGAGTTTGTACGTTTGTTTAAACGGGCTAATCTCTATCTGCATGTCGAATTGTAAAATTATTTTTGTTTATTGTGAAGGCTAGACTCAAGAGTGAAATATACTGTTTAATATTAATTTATACCCATCAGCTTATATATATTGTTAATGTTAATGTACTGAAATGTCGTATAATGTATAACAAAAATGTAGATCTTTTGTACACGGGACGGGACGGAGGATATTGCTTGACGGGAAACTATAAAAAAATTAAATTGAGAGCGGGGAATGAGCAAATTTTATATGAAAGTCTGTGTTTAAAATTAGAAAGGTATCTTAAAGGTTTTCACGCGAACGAAGTCGCGGGACTGGACGACGACCGGGACGACTGCTAGTTCTTAAATATAAATAATCCCCTAAGTGTAAGTAACACTTTTCAATAAAAACTAAAAAAAAATTCAAATTATAACTTTGAAATCGTCAAGCGTGGTTATTAAAGCTCTAACCTTCTCCACGTGAGAAGATGCCTTTGCTCAGTAGTGGGCACTAATAGGCTGAGGATGTTGTTATAGCGGCAACAGACAACTATCTGACTATCATGGTTCTTGAGATACAGCCTGGTGACAAAAACAATCCAAAAATCCTCTCTTAGTGCTTGTTTGTTTCACTGGTGGAACCTACCTACAAATGTGAATCCGTTAAGAAATAAAAAGTTTAAATTTACCCCTCTTTACTCCCCCTAGGGGGGGGGGGGTTCTCGAGAATCCTCTCTCAGTGGTCACTTGCTTTTCTGGTGGAACCTACATTCAAAGTTTCAAATGAATCTATTAGGAAATTAAAATTTTCAATTTACCCCCATTTTCTCCCTCTAGGAGGAAAATTTTCAAAAATCCTCCTTCAGTGGTCGCTTGCTTTACTGGTGGAACCTGCATACAAAGTTTCAAATGAATCTATTAAGAAATAAAAAGTTTCAATTTCCCCCCCTTTTCTGTCTCTAGGGGGGAAATTTCCAAAATTCCTCTTTCTGTGCTCACTTGCTTTACTGGTGGAACCTATACACAAAGTTTCAAGTAAATCCATTAAGAAATTAAAATTTTCAATTTACCCCCCTTTTCTCCCCCTAGGGAGAAAATTTCCAAAAATCCTTTTTCAATGCTCACTTGCGTCACTGGTGGAACCTACATACAAAGTTTCAAGTGAATCCGTTAAGAAATTAAAATTTTCAATTTACCCCCATTTTCTCCCCCTACGGGGGGAATTTAAAAAAATCCTCTCTTAGTGGTTGCCTACTCCCCTTAACAAACATACGTGCTAAATTTCAGCTCTCTACGGCCAGTAGTTTCGGCTGTGCGTTGTCTGTCAGTCAGTACATCACTCAGTAACGGAAGAGTTTTATATATTAAGATTAGGAACATTTGAGTTGTCACTAAATTCATCATCTGAATCTATGACGAATATTACTAACAACTAGCGGTCTCCCGGTATTTCACCCGCGTAATTCCTGGTCCCGTGGTAATATCTGGATACAAATTACCTTATGTCACTCCTCATGAGTCGAGCTATCATATACAAAAGGTTTTTTTTTATAATCCGACTGATGACTGATGTAGTTTCAGAAACAGACAGACAGACAATAATTGAAAAAAAATGTTATTTTGGTGAATGTACGGTATGCATATATGCACAAACAGACACTGCAATTTTATTTATATGTATAGATGAATTAATTATGTTGTTAATATGGACGTCACGATCCCAATCAGACATAATATGCCGTTTTATTTTATTCACGACTTTCGACCAGCCTTCAGGTTAATCTTTGTTGATGGTCTCTTGTAACAGTGCCAACATGTTATTTGCCGTTAATGGCGGTGAAGTAGGTATTAATTTTTGCGGAGTGACTGAAAATTAAATGGGAATATGGAAAAAAGTATTTAAATTCAATCAATCAAATAATTCAATCAAATAACCAATTATTTCATAGGTAATGCTGCGTTCGCAACGCTGATGTTATAAATGCTGATTTTATAAAGCTTCAAAATAGGAATTGAAATTAAAAGCATACATGTTATTTGGGCCCAATAACATTATAATTATCTAAGAACCAAGGTCAGACCTATTGTCATCTCTTCTAGAGCATAGGTAGGAGTTGGTGCCTTTTGACGCCGGACTAAGGTAATAAGCTCCAACTTTAACATTTTTATATCTACGCCGATTTCTAGTTCATCAACTCGCTATTGCGGTTGGATTGGTTTGGGGTTTATTAATCTGTACCAACTGGTAGAGCGGGGCAGATTGAGATTTTCTTAATTTGTCTTGGTTTGGCTGGAGGAAGGCTATCGCCGTGGCTAGTTATCACCCTACCGACAAAGACGTACCGCCAAGCGATTTAGTGTTCCGGTACGATGTTGTTTCATTCTACACCTAACAAGTTAGCCCGCATCCATCTTAGACTGCATCACACATCAGGTGTGATAGCAGTCAATTGCCAATTTGTAGTTGTTAAAAAAATTATCGCAGAGACTATAGTCAATAAAAGTTTAATCCCTAGAAACTATGCATTACTATAACCGCGATAACAAAGTCTCCTCATAAATAACGATCAAATAATAATTTGCCTTTTAAGCTAATTTTTTTACAACATTAAAAAGAGCTAGATTTATGCTGCGAGTATCGTCAGCGATAAACATGAATTTCTAAGCGTCACATCCCTAGTCACTGACGTCAACGTCATACTGACAACTGTCAACCGCACCTTCTTACAGCAATTCGAGTATAGTCTAATGTGATGTGTCTAAAATATAATATAAATATTGGCTTTTCTTTTCTTCAAGAAATTCTTAGTAAAGTAGAAACGCACATTAAAAAAATATTTTATACAAAAATGTAAAAACGACTTTTGCTCGCTGATTCGGCCGAGCAAAGCAACTTTTCCGAACGAGGGGTGAAATAGTAGATTTTACTCGAAGCAGTTTTGACCCAAAGATTAAGCGAGGTTAGGCTATAAAATATGCAGAAGTTCCCGGCTATTATAAGTAGGTACCTACCATCGTTCTACCTACCTAGTGATCGATATATATTCAAATATTACCAATTACCCTAAGCCTCTCAACCTGAGTAAAAGCTAACAGATTTTTGTAAAATATAAAACATTGATAAATCCGTAGTAATATTATAAATGCGAAAGTAAATGTCTGTTTGTTACTTAATTACGCCTAAACTACTGAACCGATTTAAATTAAATTTGGTGCAGATATAGGTTAGAGCCTAAGGAAGGACACGGGCTACTGTTTTCGAACGATCACTAAATATAATTACACAGTGGTAGTCGCGGTCGATTTATGAAACGGAGGTTCCGGGTCCGGTTCCCGGCGGGGCAGATTGAAATTTTTCTTAATTTGTCTTGGCCTGGCTGGTGAGAGGCTTTCGCCTTGGCTAGGTACCACCCTACTGACTAAGACGTACCGCCAAGCGATTTAGCATGTTTATCGTGTAGATGTGGATTTCATCCTACTCCTAACAAGTTAGCTCGCTTCCATCTTAGATTGCATCATCACTGAACATTAAGTGTGATAGCAGTCAAGGGCCAATTTGTAGTCGATAAAAAAAAGTAATGTATATTTTTACACAATATACTAGCAATGCCCGCGGACTCTGTTCAGCGTAGAAAAAAGTTAAGAGGTGTCAAGGGATACCCGGATGGAACCAAGTTATAAATATAAATACGTACTCTCTCGACTTCGCAAACACAACAGCGTATAGGTTAGAACACACACGGCTTGCTAATTACATTCTCGTGTTTTTTGGAGACGACGACGACACATTCAGACGACAGTTCGGTGATACATCCCCTACGGTATATTCGACGTATTATGTTTGTGGTTAGCTAGTCGCTTTCAGTGCTAAACTCTCTTAAACGTCCTGCAGGGGTAATAAGTTCTTAGGCTGGCAAGCAGCAGCGAACGTTCGGTGCTAGATTCCCTATTACATATGTCTGACATATTCAATCTGTGGTTAGTTAGTCGCTGAGACCTTTCGGTGCTATACTCTCTAGAAGATGCTTGCGATTGACATTCTCTTACATTCGCAAGACGCCGTGCATGCTCAAATGAAGTCTCTCCTATTTGGCATATAGTGGCCGCTCTTGTCTGAGATGTATGTCTTGATAGTTGAGACTCATTCACATTCTGACGTTATTTCATCAGAACAATACGATTACTTTAAATAATCAAACGGTGGTTGTTATTAGAAATTTTAATAAAAAAGTTGAATAGGAAACACCTAGATTGAAGAAATTAGTAAATTTAGTAGAACAAAAAAATGAAGTTCTTGAGAAAACAAAGAGTTAAATGTATAACTGCCTATATCGCCACACAACGGCCGGGGCGGCGCGCACCGCAAGTTTTTATTTTGCTAATATCTTTGAAGATATTTGTTTAAACTGTATGAACTATAGAGTAACACATACAAATATTCTACATTAAATTTCTGTTCTAACAAACATATTTCTAAAGATATAGATTAATATCATATGGGCTAAATAAGCTTCACAAAAATTAATTAGTTTTAATCCTCATTTTAAACAGAGAAAGCAGTTATTGTGAGTTATCTGTAGGAGATAGGGATATGCTTCCGCGGACATTTTAACAGATTTTAATACGTTTTAAATATTGTAGTACATGATAAACAATAGGTATTTCAGGCCTAATCACCAGAAAGGGTTTTTGCCCGGAATTTCTGGTTGCCTGGAACACAATTCACTTCTAGGCGAAAGTCTCAAGGATGCTAGAAAATATGAAAGGCAAATTACGATCTGCTGGATAGACCTAGAAAATGCGTTTGGTTCTGTCCAGCATGATCTATTGACTTTCGCCTTGAGGTGGTACAATTTTCCTGATCTAGTTATTGATTTAATCACTTCTTATTATTCAAAATTGAAATTCACCATAGCAGTAAACAATGAGTACTCAAAACCCCTACATTACAATGTGGGGCTGTTTCAAGGTTGCTGCTTATCCCCAATAGCTTTTAATGTAGTCATCAATATTCTAATAGATAAATTAATTGTTCAAGAAAAGAAATGGGGCTATCGGTTCAAAATCAACAATAAATATACAGAGTCCATCTTAGCTTTTGCAGATGACCTTGCTTTACTGACACGAAACCCAAAACACTGTCAGGAGCTATTGAATGTAGTGGATGAGTTCTGCTCATGGACTGGTGGGCTGAGGGTAAAGCCAAGCAAATGTCACTGTCTATGTCTGGGGAGATGAAATACTAAATTTACATCTTATGATCCGGGTCTCTCTATTAGTGGCCAAAGTGTAACCACCATTGCTGAAGCATTGCCTTTTAAGTTCCTCGGTAGAAAGATTGATTACAAAGGACGCACACCATCCCTTGAGGTAGTCGTCGATAACTTCATAAATGACCTCAATAAGGTAGACCAACAGCCCATTAACAATATAAAAAAAGCGTGGGTCTATGACAACTATCTCACTTCACGTCTGACTTGGCCATTCCTCGTTTATGATATTGGCAGAACCCATCTGGCAAAACTAGATGCAAATGTCATAAAAACATTGAAGTCATGGTTTGGTCTAGCACTCTCGGCTGACCCATCAACTCTATTCAGAGATTACAATAATTTTGGGTTAAAACTAAAAAGGCCATCGGAACTCTATAAACACCTCAGGGTTACCAGAACGCACATTTTAGTTAAGTCCCAGGACGAACTAGTTGCATCACTTCCTAAAGACGAGGGTGCCGGAAAACTTGACTCTAGGCTTCAATTTTACAAACAATTTATGGCAGGGGCTCAGGTAAATAGAACCGGGTTGGGTGCAAGACGTAAAAAGGAAGACCAAGACATAATAAAATCTTTTCTTAAACAAGATGAGGACGACAACTACAAAGTGCATGCCATGAACCTAGAAATGCAAAACGAGTGGTTAAACTTAGGCAAGTTCTGCATCCCTCTGGCTCTGAAGTGGCGCGCCTTGCTGTACGATTGGTCTCCTGCCTTATTGAAATTTTATCTTAATGCCTTTCAACTGACTCTCCCAGATCAGAGTAACCTAGTAAGATGGGGAAAAGCCTCGGAAAAATCTTGCTATACCTGTGGTGAGGCAGTGGGCACTGCAAGGCACATATTGGTAGGATGCAAGGTGCTCCTGGACAGGGGTCTCTACTCACACCGCCACGACAGAGTACTAGAAATCATACGTGAAGCTATAAGCCTTTCAGTAGCTAGGGCTCAAAAAGGGTTGACGACGAATAAAAGACAAACTAACTTCGTTAAAGCAGGCTCAAGTACAAATTCCACCAGCAAGCCTTATTCAATTCTGGGCTCTGCTCCTGATTGGACTATATTAATGGACACGTATGAAAAGCACTATAAAATCCCGGAAGACTTAGCTATTACGACATCTAGACCGGACATATTTCTTTTTTCCAAACAAATCAAACGTATAGTACTTGTTGAGCTTACAGTGCCGTGGGAAACAAACATCCCTAAAGACCATGTATTCAAAGTGAATAAATACTATGACCTTACTAATGAACTAACCAAAAATGACTATGTGGTTAGTTTATACGCGGTAGAAGTGGGTGCGAGGGGTATACCAGCGAAGTCTCTCTACAACCTGCTAAAAGACCTTGGCCTTACTAGAAATGCAGTAAGCTCCATATTGGAACGAGTGTCCAAAGCTGCACTAGTAGGGTCCTTCCGAATATGGTTGGGCAGGGAGAATAACTTGAACAGAGGAGGTGAGTGTTGACGCGCGTCACTAAGGGTACCCTTAAACCTACACCCGAGTCACAAGTCTCGGGCTCTGTTCGGAGTTTTTCTCTCAGCCACGCGATGGACCCGGCACCCGCACGGTGAATCCATGGAATGCTAAGATATTCGTCTCTCTTTTGTTCTATCTTCAATGGTTTTCGCAGTGCACGCGATTAAAGCAATTTTTTTACAACTTTGATTACATAATTCAAATTTAAGTAAAGGTGCGTTATTAATTTTGAAAATTTTTGTAGCTTATGACCCTCCACAATAACGTAGCTTTCTATTGGTGAAATAATTTTGAAAATTGGTCCAGTAAATCCAGAGATTAACTCATACAGCGTCACAAGATCACAAACTCAAAAACTCTTCCCCTTTATAATATTTGTATAGATATTTACAAAAAAAAACTATTATTGACCATAGATCATAAGCGAATCGATAAATAGATTAATAGTCACTAAACTTCAAATAGCTTTTTAAATTAACCTTAGAATAATTCTATTTTTAACTGAGTATATAAGGCAGTAATAAATCCTCCAATGCATCAGTTGATCAGAATATCAAAATTCAACAACATGAAGGTACGTTTTTATCTATTAAGTATATTATCACATTAGATTTCAGTTTTTTTTTAATTATGAGATTTGCATTACATTTATTTGTCCTGGGGAAATCCTCATTGATAATCCGGCATAACGGGGATACAAGAAGGTAACTCTTACTGATTAAAACCTCAAGTAATTACTGCCAGTACTACCCAAGACACTCCTTGGGGCCATCGAATGCACCTAGTACCTGACTAGTTTAATTATCCTTCGGCTAACAAATTCCTCAGCTACGCAAAATTATTAGCCGACTGGGGTGCACCGTCACGAGTGCTGCTCTCGCCTCCCGGTCCTAATGTGAAGGGCTGGGAGGTTACTAAACATCGCACCCTGAATTTGTCAATTAACTCTATAATATGTATAGCCATTTTTCTGTGTTTTGAGTAAAAGTAATACCTTTTCGCTTAAAATATATCTTAAGGAATATAAGATAATAATCATTTAAGATATTATTTATGTTTGTATTGTTACAGTTGTATCTTCTCGCCGTACTGTGTTTAGTTGGGTATGCTGCGGCATCACCAGTAGCTTTTCCAGAGGAAGAAGACGCTGACGCTGCAGCTGCAGATCCCCAAGAAGAAAAGGAAGCAGAGTACGAAGCAGAACCTCAACATGTTTATGTATTTTTGCCTCCAAGGGCAGAGGGCCCAGGAGAGGCCCCTTATAACCAAAATGGACAGTATGATATAAACAATTTACAAACACAATTGAGTCTTGGAGGTCTACAAACACAGCTGTTTAAATTTAAATGGCCGAAACTACCTCATAAAGTAAAAGATGCTATTGACGAGGTGGGCAAACATGTTAAGCTTCCATGGCCAGTTAAGGTTGTCACACATATATTTTCCTAGTATAATTGTGTGTCCATCCTAATCAAAATAAAAAAAAAGTTTGGTACGAAGAAAGGTGGTGGTCTCTTGAAAAAAATGTTCAATAAAATTTTGTTTTATTATTACGAATTTTTTTTGGATAATACATTTTAATATCTATTTATGTGCCAAAATAGTTTTTAATCTGTGTTTGGTAGTTAGTCTACGTGACTGTGATGTGACGTGTCTGAAATATTATTTTTGACGTTTCTTTCTTCCAAGAAATTCTTAGTAAAGATTCGGATTTCTGAGCTTTTTCTGAAATTTATAGAGCAACCTCATTACTAAGCTTTTACTTCCTAGGCAACAAAAACGACTTTTGTCCGCTGATTTGGCCGAACAACTTTTCTGAACAAGGGGTGAAGTAGTAAATTGTACTCGAAGCATATTTGACCCAAAGATTTAGCGAAGTATCTGGTTAGGCTATAATATATGGAGAAGTTCCCAGCCATTATAAGTAGGTACCTACCATCGATCTACCTACCTAGTGATCGATATATATTCAAATATTACCAATTACCCTAAGCCTCTCAACCTGAGTTAAACCAAACAGATTTTTGCACAATATAAAACATTGATGAATCCGTAGTAATATTATAATTGCGAAAGTAACTCTGTTTGTCTCTTACTCAATCACGCCTAAACTACTGAACCGATTTAAATTAAATTTGGTGCAGAGGTAGTTTAGAGCCTAAGAAAGGACATGGGCTAATTTTTTTCGAACTATCGCTAAATAGAATGTCACCCGATCAGAGTCGCCGACTTCCGCTAGAAATAAATATCTAGTTAGGAAAATACACACTTTGCTACCTAACTCCAAAGTAAGCGCAGCTCTTCTAAGATTATTTTTTTGACGACCTCCGTGTCGCAGTGGTATGCGCGGTGGATTTATGAGACTGATGTCCTGGGTTCGATTCCCGGCGGGGCAGATTGAGATTTTTCTTAATTGGTCTGGCTAGTGGAAGGCTTTCGCTGTGGCTAGTCACCACCTTACCGACAAAGACGTGTACTGCCTAGAGATTTAGCGTTCCGGTACGATAACGTGTAGAAACCGAAAGGGGTGTGGATTTTATCCTATTCCTAACAAGCTCGCTTCCATCTTAGATTGAGAGAGATCTTTCAGTTTTGCGACTCGTTGAGCTATGTTAATAATTTTGAAACTTTTACGGATCGCCTCAAATATGATTTTATTACGAAATGGTATTAAGCGCTAGCTCACTCCATCAGGAGCTGAGTGAATCTGAGCTGTTTGATTGAGCATTGCAATGGCCTTATTTTTGGCTTATGATAGCAAGCAAACCCGATTTCCCCTTTTGAAAAAAGTATCTTATAATCTGTATGAAAATCTTTCAAGTTATTAGGAGTAGAGATAGAGGCGAAGCCTTTTTAACCGACGAAAAAAAACGGAGGAGGTTCTCAATTCGACACGTATATTTTTTTTTATGTATGACCACGCATAACTTTTTACAGAGTTGTTCAATTTTGATAATTCTTTTTTTATTAGAAAGGGCATACTTCCAAGGTGGTCCCATTGTCATCATGTTAGGATCTGATGAATCATCCTGGGGAAATTGAAGGAACTCTTCAAATTTTGGAGGCACGCTTACAGCGATTTCGGTTTTTGTCTCGGTATCGGTAGCTTTTTGGCTACTAGTGCCATATAATATACTATGACAGTATAGTACGAGTACATTACGTGTCGATAAATTACTAAAAAGTAAGAAATAAAAATTTTTAACAAAAAAGAGAACCGACTCAAA
Organism: Mycalesis mineus; assembly: GCA_034621355.1. Lineage (NCBI taxonomy): Eukaryota > Metazoa > Arthropoda > Insecta > Lepidoptera > Nymphalidae > Mycalesis > Mycalesis mineus. The sequence continues at coordinate 10,378,722 of CM067887.1, read as the reverse complement.
ACGCACTAAAAAGTAAAAAATAACTGTGTCATTTAGTTGCTTTAATTTACTTAAGCATATCTAGGAGTCGGTGCCAGTTTTCTACTTTAAGGACGTTACCTAGAACCCACAAACTGCTTTAATACGTAAAATAAATGTTCCTTAAACTTGGCTGGCACCGACTTCATAGATTTGCTTAAGTAAATTAAAGCAACTAAATGACACAGTTATTTTTTACTTTTTAGTGCGTTTTGAGTCGGTTCAATTTTTGTTAAAAATTTTTTTGAAAGATAACAATGACCTTGGGTCTTTACTCTTCATACTAAAACGGAATGACATTGCACTTTTTATCAAAATTTTCATATCATTTCAATTATTAAATTAATTTGATTTTAATCGAATATGGCAATTAGGGTTATTATTGATCAGAAACATAAATGGATTGATAAATTGAAACAAATTAAAATTGCTTTTTTAATTAACATAAGTTTCTTATTGTGTTATCTTTATACTAACAACAGTTATCTACATATTATAATTATATTCATTAAATATATAAGGCAGTGTCATCTCGAGTAGTGTATCAGTGCATCACTGCATCACTGGATCAAGACATCAGTCTAATAAAGCTCAGCCAACATGAAGGTAAGGTTCTTATCTTTTTGTTTGTATAGCTCTACTTAGCCCTGATAATTTTCTTAGATCGTTAAGCAAAATCTAACCTATTCTTCTATTATAATAATCACATAAATACTATCACTACGAGTACCGCTACATATAAGCCAGAGTCCCCAAGGCGTTTGCCTGTATATCTGTTAGCTATAAACTCAAAGTCTACAGAACGGATTTTCATACGGTTCTCACAAATAGAGTGATTTCTGTGGAAGGTAACGTGTTAATGTTTAATGTAAATCGGCTAAAATATGACGATAAATCTTGGGAGTATCACGACGACCGGGAGCTTCAATTGAAAACGCTGCCCAATTCCTTTGAGATATAACAAAGTAATGTAAAGATTGTTTCGCTTTATTATGTACTACATATATAAAAAAGACGTGTGGCACTCGGAGACTGCCGCGGTAAAGCTATTGCATAGCATTTTTTATCAACTATGTTTACCTACCGACGTCATCGGGACCGCTTGACTCGGGAATTGTGCTTTTGATATTATGTTTTGATATTCAGGGGGTGTTAGGTTTTTTGTTACGGAATTTCTGTATTCGGTCTCCACGCTCAAGGCCCGCGATAAAAGCTATGCAATAGCTTAAAAAATAAAAACCCAATTGCGTAAAAAATACTCAAAAAAAACAAGGACAGTCTAGAAGTGTATTGCAACAGTCAGGATCAGGACCCCTTCAATAATAAATATCTAAAGTAATTCTATATAACTACACATTATGCTATATTATTAATGTTTTTACAGGTGTATCTTTTAGTCGTACTGTGTCTAGTTGGGTATGCTGCATCTTTACCCGTGGCTTCACCCGAAGAACAGGCAGCCCAAGATTACCAAGTTGGGTTACACGAAGAAAGGAAAGATGAGAACGAGGCGTTACCCCCCAACTACCTTATCCTTTTGCCTGCACCGGAAGGTTCTGCTCCTGATGAGGCGAAACTGAAAGAACATGGAATAAGTGATATTGATCTTTCTCAACAAGTGATGTTCGGGATCCTCCCTGATTTCATAGTTGACGCGGTGAACAAAGTAAACGAAGTTGTACCACTTCCGTGGCCTATTACGGCCGTCACGAACCTTTTGTCTTAATATCTTAGATGTCCATCCAAGACCAAACCAAAAGAATGTTTAATAGTTATCTTTGTTTGGCCTTAAAATAAAGAAATACATTTTACATCAAAAACTTCTTTTAATATCCCTAATTTATTTAAATTTATTAACAATATTCGAAATGAAATTAATTAAGCACTTTTAAAAGATTACACTGAAGGTGTTCTACCACCTTTAAATTAAAATATTTTATGTTAAGCCTACTATATGTATGTCGGAATATTCTTTCTCATTTGCTAGTACATTGTCTCATTTCAAATATTTTATTATCTTCTTCATTTCCTGGGTATTTTCTGCACTTGGCCAGTGAGTTGGCCGGTGTGCGTGGGTCCCTTGGCGTAGGCTCCCGCTAACTCACTCCAGCCAGCCGAGATCGCTCCAGAAGCTTAGGAGGCCTCCCAGGTCGCCAACTGCCTCATGAAGTGTCGCTTTGGAGCTAATGTATGTTTCACGTTGTTCCGATACCCGTCTGCAACTGAGCATAACGTGTCTCGTCGTACCAACACAAGCCCTGCATATTGGGCTGTCGGTCATACCTAGAAATGAGAGGTGTTTGTTTAATGGACAGTGACCTGTAATCAGTCCTATGACCGTTCTGAGTTTTGCGCGGGTTAACCGTGTGAGATTTTTGGGTAATTTTGTGTTGAGACGCGGTATTGCCTCTTTGGTGTGTTTACAGTCCGTTGTTTGTGCCCAAATCTTTGTGTTTGTTATGGGTGTCTTTGTGTAACCAAGTTTTGTATTCACTGAAGGGTATAGGAACTATGGGGTTTGGTCCTATGACCTTCAGTGTTGATGCACGTCGTGCAAGTTCGTCTGCCCTCTCGTTTCCGTGATTACCGTCGTGTCCTCTAACCCAAAACAAGGTTACTTTTATTATATTTATTGCCTCTTCAGTTACATAATTAAGAGCAAGATGCAGACTTTAGACGACGGACGTGCTATCTTGGATTATTTCTTAATTTCTAATACCTACTTACCGTGTAGATCTTAATGGGAAGAAACATCATTTTTTTTCTTAGTCCAATCAAGATGCAGTTTAACCAAAAATGGAGGCTTTTAAATAAAACAACTGAACAATTTCAATGTCTATTATTATACACCAGGAACTTTTATAAAAGATTATCTACGACGTAAGTAAGAAACACCTAGTTTAAACGCAATAGCAATCACAAAACTGTACGTTAGTTATTCCCTACAAGCGATATCTATAAGCATTAAAAGAAAAGAATAAAAAGATTATAATTTTATAAAATAAAAGAAAAAGAAAACATAGTGACCAAACCATCAATATGGTTTGGTCACTGGCTTCACGCCTATTCCTCACCCAGCACTGGTACCCCAATAGACCCGGCGTCCCTACGTTATTGCCGCTGCTCTCCGGCTTGGAACTTTGCTGTGCATTGAGCACGACTGTTGCTCTTGCGGTGCCCGCGTAGACCACTTCGGCCGCTTTTCCCGCCATTCCGCACTTAATGTTATACTGAGAAGGGCAGTCGTCAGTGCTAATGTTATCGCCGTTCTGGAGCTCCAGATCGTACGCAACGATGGCAAGCACCGTGACGGAATGTAATTGATTCCCATATCAGTGAATTAAAATACAGTTGTCTCGGCACTTAGTATGAGTTCATTTCTTTTGGGGTCGAGACACTGGGTCCGTGGGGCAGAAGCGCTCAGGTGCTCCTTACGGAGTTAAGCAGGCATAATTGAGTAGCGAGAAAGTGAATCATAATTTAGTCACTATGATACCAACGTTAAACCAGATAAATTTTTTGTTTCGTTACGTGAATCCCCATTTTTAACCCCCGACGCAAAAACGACGGGGTGTTATAAGTTTGACGTGTCTGTGTAAATGTGTATGTGTCTGTCTGTGGCATCGTAACTCCCAAACGGATGATCCGATTTTCACGCGTTTTTTTTTGTTTAAAAGGTATATCAGTCGAGAGTGTTCTTAGCTATGTTTGGTGGAAATCGGTTCAGGTCTTTAAGGTCATCAGGTCGTTTGTTAGGTGTGATAGAAATGTTACACGCTCACTTTGCTTGAAAGCATGTGTGTGATCTGAAATTTGAAACACTAATGTCTTCTGGAACCACTGAGCTGGTCTGATGATAAGGCTCGAAGGTAGGAGACGTAACTCTGGTCTACCTTTTTAGTAAACCCATCGAGTTTTTCTAATTTGGGTCTGGGTTTTTTTTAATTTTTAATTTAATATTTTTTTGTAACACCAACGTAGCTCCGATGATATTTTTAAAATTAATTATGTACCATTCAAGAACCATTGCATTTCTGCGGAATGCTATAAATTCTTCTTGTTGTCTGTGCGTCTGTCCGCACTATTTATATGTTCCCCTATAACTTCCAAACGGCTTGGCCGATCCCCGATATGATGACATATTCTTATAGGAAAATGTCTGAGGCGTGTTTCTAACATACTTTTATCTTACCCGTCAGAAAGAGGGAAGTGTTTTTAATGTGTATGCGGATAACTTCGTCGTTTATGAACCGCTTTTGATGATTCTTTTTTTGTTGGAAAGGGATGGCCCACTGAAAAACTTGACTTTCTGACTGTTGGGAAATATCTGGAGCTTAGACCCACCATGCCGCACCAGTTTGGGTTGGCGGGGTTAGGGTGATATAGGTTTTATGACTGTTTTAATGGCCCACTAGAAGAACCTGACTTCCTGACTTGTGGAAAAATATCTGGAGCTTAGATCCACCATTCTGCACCAGTGTCGGTTAGCGGGCTAAGGGTGATAATAGTTTTATGACTGTTTTAATAGCCCACTAGAAGATCCTGACTCCCTGACTGGTGGGAAATATCTGGAGCTTAGATCCACCATTCTGCACCAGTGTCGGTTAGCGGTCTTACGGTAATAATAGTTTTTTGACTGTTTTAATGGCCCACTAGAAGAACCTGACTCTCTGACTGGTGGGATATATCTGGAGCTTAGACCCACTATGATGCTTCAGTGTGGGTTGGCGGGCTTAGGGTGATAATCGTTTTTTATGACTATTTTAATGGCCCACTAGAAGAACCTGACTCCCTGACTTGTGGAAAAATATCTGGAGCTTAGACCCACCATGCTGCACCAGTGTGGGTTGGCGGGCTTAGGGTGATAATAGTTTTATGACTATTTTAATGGCCCACTAGAAGAACCTGACTCCCTGACTTGTGGAAAAATATCTGGAGCTTAGACCCACCATGCTGCACCAGTGTGGGTTGGCGGACTTAGGGTGATAATAGTTTTATGACTATTTTAATGGCTCACTAGAAGAACCTGACTCCCTGACTCGTGGCAAAAAATCTGCAGCTTAGACCCACTATGCTGCACCAGTGTGGGTTAACGGGCCTAGGGTCATAATAGTTTTATGATTATTTTAATGGCCTACTAGAAGAACCTGATTCGCTGACTTGTAGAAATATCTGGAGCTTATACCATTATCCACCAGTAAGTCTTTCAGCTTTCAAAACGACTTAAAATCTAGCGAGCTTTAATAATTTTAAAGCTAAAAGGCTCGAGTTCTGTAACTGTCATTAGGGGTCTGGCGATAAAGAAGGAGGACAGTTAAGGGAGCTCCTTAACTTATTAATTCTCCTTATTAATTGGTACCGATGAAGATAGATTGTGATTGTTATAAGGGCCTGGTGACATACAAGAGGAGGCGAAGTTAACAGCCCTCAGACTAAAAGCCTGCCATCAATGGAAAGAAACAATCACGGGCCATACAGAAATACTTAAGGTATCAACCATAGACAACTCGCCCTTGAGTTGGATATGTGAAAAAACTACAACCAAACCCCATAGTTCCTATACCCTTCAGTGAATACAAAACTTGGTTACACAAAGACACCCATAACAAACACACAAAGATTTGGGCACAAACAACGGACTATAAACACACCAAATAGGCAATACCGTGTCTCAACACAAAACTACCCAAAAAACTCACACGGTTAACCCGCGCAAAACTCAGAACGGTCATGAGACTGATTACAGGTCACTGTCCATTAAACAAACACCTCTCACTTCTAGGTATGACCGACAGCCCATTATGCAGGGCTTGTCTGGAACACGGCGAGACACCGATACACGTTATGCTCAGTTGCAGAGGGGTATCGGAACAACGTAAAACACATTGGCTCCAAAGCGACACTCCATGAAGCAATTGGCGACCTGGGAGGCCTCCTAAGCGCCACAACGGCTAAGTGCGGAAATACCCAGGAGAAAAGAAGAAGAAGAAGAAGGGCCTGGTGACGAAGGACAGGCAAGGGTGTTAACTGTTTACAGTTACATATTATAAACGGATGGACGGTTGGCCGCCGGTGGTACGGGTGGTGCCGGTCACCGGGGGCCATGGTACGAACGGGGGCCTAAAAATTTAGGCACAAAGTAGCACCGCAAAAGAAAGCAGGCAGTTCCCGACTTCATAACATCGAAGTCGGTGAGGGCTTTAACTTCCCCGTCCGCGTCGGCAATGTGAGTTAACATTGGTTTCAATATTGGGCGTAGCAGAAATGCAGGAGAGTGAATGGCTGGAAACCGTTCACCGACCCAAGCTTTTTTTTTTTTAATGACTACAAGTTGGCCCTTGACTGCAATCACACCTGATGTTAAGTGATGATGCAATCTAAGATGGAAGCGGGCTAACTTGTTAGGAGTAGGATGAGAATCCACACTCCTATCGGTTTCTACACGACATCGTACCGGAACGCTAAATCGCTTGGCGCTACGATTTGTCGGTAGGGTGGTAACTAGCCACGGCGAAAGCCTCCCACCAGCCAGACCAAGACAAATTAAGAAAAATCTCAATCTGCCCCGCCGGGAATCGAACCCAGGACCTCCGCCTTATAAATCCACCGCGCATACCACTGCGCCACGGAGGTCGTCAAGAAGCTTATTTTCTTTTCTTTTAAGCTGATTATTATTTGAACGTCTGAAGAAATCTTCATCTTAATTGTCTATCGTTTAGGAGCTACTATTACAGACACACAGCTTAAACTTATAACACGACATTCTTTCTACGTCTGGGGTTCAAAGGTTTTTAATTGATCAGGACTATAAATGACCTCTTGAATTGACACAAATTCTCAAATGGCTTTTTAAGTAAAATTTTATTGTTATATTGTCATATGAGACGTAATTATCTACAAATGATTAATATATAAGGCAGTATAGGTCCATCTGTGCATCACAGTAACAAAGGATAGACAACATGAAGGTATGTTATTATGTAAGATTCCTATATATTACGTATTACTCTGTTATAACAAAACTTATTTCTATGACCAGATTTGACCTGCAACATCTCTCGCTTTTGAACTTATCTAAATTTTGATAAATATCTTTGTCCCTCAGTATAAGGAATAGAAATAAAAAAATTTAACAAAAAATAAAACCGACTCAGAACGCACTAAGAAGTAAAAAATAACTTGGCTGGCACAGACTTCTACATGCTTAAGTAAATTAAAGCAACTAAATGACACAGTTATTTTTTACTTTTCAGTGCGTTCTGAGTCGGTTCTATTTTTTGTTAAAAATTTTTATTTCTTACTTTTTAGTGATTTATCGCCACATAACGTACCCGTACTATACTGTCATAGTATATTATACGGCACCAGTAGCCAAAAATCTACCGATACCGAGACAAAAACCGAAATCGCTGTAAGCGTGCCTCCAAAATTTGAAGAGTTCCTTCAATTTCCCCAGGATATCATCATCAGATCCTAACATGATAACAATGGGGCCACCTTGGAAGTATGCTCTTTCTAATAAAAAAAGAATTATCATAATCGGACAACTCTGTAAAAAGGTATGCGTGGTCATACAAAAAAAAAATATACGTCTCGAATTGAGAACCTCCTCTGTTTTTTTTTCGTCGGTTAAAAATACTTTTATTTTGTAAAAGTTTTGCCTTTTAATAGCATTTTTTTCTAGTTGTTATTAAGTGTGACACAATATGCTCGTATTGTCCAATAGTTAACTACCCATGTTGACCCCTTTTTACCCACAAAGGTAGCGCAACTCGCGACTCTCCCGAGCTGCAAAATTTCCTTAGAATTTTTGTGACACTTTATTTGTTGCATTAGGTTTTATTTGATAATGAAAAAAAATATTTTTTATTAAGGTAATTAAGTAACCTTTTAAATAAAATTATAATTAATACGACTGCATGTGCATATCAAGAGTTAATGACATTTGAAGGTTGATTTTCTTAGAGGTGCGATTTTTCTGACGCCGAGTTTAGTTAACTATGAGTGCTCTTCATAAGTGTAAGAATAAAGCTAGTACTCAAATAATGAATTTATTCTCATGTTGTTACAGGCGTATCTCCTAGTCGTACTGTGTTTAGTTGCGTATGCTGCGTCCGTACCAATTGCTCTACCTGAGCAGGATGCCACAGCTCCAGAACAAGTAGAAAAACACGAAGAAAATAAAGAAGGTGACCAAGCTGAACCTCCTCATTACGTTCTTTTTCTTTCAGTGCCAGAATCTGATGGGAAAGACGGTGATGATAGACGTGCAAAGCAAATGAGTTTTATACCCGCTCCCGTAACCAATGTCATTAACACAATCAGCAGTTATTTTCCGATTAAATGGCCATGGCCGCTTTCAAATATCACAAGTATTTTCAACCGTCCCTCCAGAGCTGTATTTCCTAGTATTGTTGGGCGTCCATCACAGGATAAACCGAAGGAAGAATAAGGTCATTTTTAACGCTCAAATAAAGAATGTTAAATAAAAATGTCATTTAACACCACTTATTTCATTTAAAAACCATAGTTATATATAATACATATGCCTATATTATATATAATTTAGCCTATATTATATATAATTTATTTATAATATAGGCTAATGCTACGGTCTTACCTACTTTTCAACGGTTTTTAGGTGCCAATACGAACCTTTTATTTACCTATTTATTTTTAATTTTAATAGCAAAACGGCATTTCGTCCACTAAACAAAAGCTAGTAAAATTCCTCCTTATGATGTCTCTCTTCAACGGTTAGTAGCATAGACTTGAACCTTTGATTTAAGTTTAATTTTACTACTGATAAACTTAATAAGTTTAATTTTACTAACTGAATATGACAGCATTTCGTTATAGACTGCATAGTACTGAAAGTTAACAAATAAACAATTATAGTTGGTGGACTTAGAGAAATACTTTTGAGAGCGTGTTTCTTGTGTGTCTGTTTATAGGCGATGGATTTACCACTTACCATCAGGTGGGACGTTTACTTCGTCCGTTAATCATTTATTTATTATAGTGTTGTCAATCACTACAAAAGTAAGTAAAAATACAAAAAAAATAGCATCAGCGTAAATATCATTTATTTACCAAAAACATCTATGTCGATTCTATTTGCCAAAGTTGTCGTACCAGGGTGTCAAAGTGGGAACGGGTGGGGGAGGTTTGTTGTGAATGGATTGTGGTGCGCTGGGTGATTTAGGTTGTGGGTTGTTCATAATTTGCTTAATTTCTTCTGGTTTTTGGACATCGTCCCAACTGAACTTATGGCTTCCGCGATTAGGAGGAGAGGTTGGCTGGCGAGGTGCAGGATGACGTATAGAATCTGAAACGTATGACGCCGATGGAGCAAAGCTAACACCCGCTGGCGGTGGTGGTGGTTTCGGTGGATTTGGAGGGTAGTAAGGAGCAGGGGTGCTTTGAGGTTTCGGCGGTTGGATCCACTGAGCCGGATGCGGAGGCGGTGGTGTTGGTACAATTGGCACTTGAGGAGGGAAGTTTGGTTTTGGAACGTTGTGCGGTACCGGGGGACCACTCCATGCGGGTGGTGGATTTCTCGGTAGGTTGGCATCATTGGCATGTCTTGAGAAGTCCAATTTAGGTGGTGGTGGCGGCGGGCTCCACTGCGGTTGCGGCTGGTTATAGTTATTGTTAAATACTGGATATACATGCTGCGAGGGTTTGTCGGCTTTCATTGAGAATATAGAAGCGGGTGTCGTAGTTTGTGGTCTGGCGTGGATGTATCTACCGACGTTTTCTTCTCTCATTTCGATTTGTGGGGGCTGGTCGCGTCTTGTTTGCTCAAAATTGAAGGAGAATGTTGATGGACGTCCGTTTGTGTTTGGGTTGAAACTATCGTAATAATCCATAGGCGGTCCATTGTAATTTGTGTTGTCAGCCGCCAGAGCTGACGCCGCGCAAAGTAAGAAAATTGGTATCAAGCGCATTTTCCTGTAGACAAAATTTAACAATTATATTATTAGAACTTTGACTATTGACGTGGCGTAGTGAATATGAGTTAGATTTCTGGCTGAGACAGTTAATATTTTCTAAATTGGTCCAGGTCTCGCTGGGTGCGGGTGGGAGGCTTTAGCCGTAGCTAGTTACCACCCTACTGACAAAGAGGTACCGCTAAGCGATTTAGCGTTTCGGTACGATGTCGTGTAGAAACCGAAGGGGTGTGGATATCATCCTACTCCTAATAAATTAGCTTGCTTTCATCTGAGATTGCATCACCACTTACCATCAGGTATGGTCACAGTAAAGGCTTGCAATAAAATACTGAGAAGTTAAGAAATTAGTAGATATTCTAATTTCCAATTAAACAACAAAAAATAAAACTACTAAACTAGAAAGATTTAAAACGATTATAAAATCTATATCTCTCTCTATACTAAAGCCAAACTCGATTGAGAATGCTTGTCAACAAACAAATTTAAAATGAAGGTAGAAAATGCAACACATATTATGCCTAATAAATTTAGAATTACGTTTTGGTTTTTTATAAAATCTTATTTTAAAGATATTGAATATATTAATTAATTTTAAGCTTACTAATCTAATTTATTGTCATGACTTCGTCATTAACAAGTTAACAAAAAAAAATTATGAGTAAAATGAGTAGTAATTTCTACCTTCATTTTTAATTTGTTTGTTTACAAGCATTCTCAATCGAGTTTGGCCTTAGTATAATGTAATTAGTTTAGCTTCTTATTATAATGTAAATAAAATAAAATAGGTACCTACATTTATTAGACCTTGAATTTCATATTCAAATGCAAAGTTTATGTAAGTACCTATAGTGTAAATATAAATGTAACTAAAATATAAATAATAAATCTTACCTTTGAAGTGTAATCTCCATCTGACGAATAGAAGTTCTTGCAACGACTTTTATAAAGGTCTTCTAATTACTAAATTAAATTTTAAGTTATCTGGTTTTAGCAGGTGGTTATAAACGTGGTAATTAATGAATTACCTGATTTAATCACAATACATTTATTAATCACTTAGAAGTAAATTCTGTCTTTGTTACTTCGCAGTAAGTACTTTACTTAGTCTACATCCAGTTGCGTAACTATACTAAAGCCAAACTCGATTAAGAATGCTTGTCAACAAACAAATTTAAAATGAAGGTAGAAAATGCAACACATTTTATGCCTAATAAATGTAAAATTATGTTTTGTTGTTTTATAAAATCTTATATTGTAGATATTGAATATAATAATTAGTTTTAAGCTTACTAATCTAATTTATTGTCATGAATTGGTCATTAACTATTTAATTACTACCTTCATTTTTTATTTGTTTGTTGTCAAGCATTCTCAATCGAGTTTGGCTTTAGTATAGCTTTTATGTACCATGTGCGAGTTTCGTATTATGTGTTCTTCATGTGCCATCTCCTCTAAGGAGGTTAGCGACCATTATAGCTATTCTAATTTTGTATGCAGCAGCCCGCAACAATGATTTTGAATTTATCCCGTACCATTCGCGTAAATTTTTAAGCCAGGAGGTTCGTCTTCGGCCAGGTCTTCGGCGTCTTTGGATCTCGCCTTGTATAATGCGCTGCAATATCCGATATGGCGCATGGCGCATGTGTCGTAGGTATTGCAGTTTTCTGCATTTGACTTCCGTGAGAACTTCCAGCGTCTTCGCCATTCTCTACAGGACCGTCTCGTTTCGTACCTTGTCTGTCCATGATTTTTTAAGCATGCGCCGATACAAAAGAAATAAAAAAAATTAAATAAAAATAGAACCGTCTCAAAACGCACTAAAAAGTAAAAAATAACTGTGTCATTAAGTTGCTTTAATTTACTTAAGCATATCTATGAAGTCGGTACCAGCCAAGTTTAAGGAACATTTATTTTACGCAGTTTGTGGGTTCTAGGTAACGTCCTTAAAGTAGAAACCTTGGCTGGCACCGACTAGATATGCTTAAGTAAATTAAAGCAACTAAATGACACAGTTATTTTTTACTTTTTAGTGCGTTTTGAGTCGGTTCTATTTTTATTTAATTTTTTTTATTTCTCACTTTTTAGTGATTTATCGCCACGTAACGTACTCGTACTATACTGTCATAGTATATTATACGGCACTAGTAGCCAAAAAGATAACCGAAATCGCTGTAAGCGTGCCTCCAAAATTTGAAGAGTTCCTTCAATTTCCCCAGGATATCATCATCAGATCCTAACATGATGACAATGGGACCACCTTGGAAGTATGCCCTTTCTAATAAAAAAAGAATTATCAAAATCTGACAACTCTGTAAAAAGTTATGCGTGGTCATACATAAAAAAAATATATATACGTGTCGAATTGAGAACCTCCTCCGTTTTTTTTCGTCGGTTAAAAATAGAAACGGCTAAAAAACACTTGTTTCGCACCTATTCGGGGCTCTTAGTCATAATCTCGCTTGTTAATGCAACGCGGCGTGAAGCAGACTGTTTTGTCAGTTTGCTTCAAACCGCATAATAAGTAACTTCGATGAGATTTGGGTTACAAATGAAAAATGCAAAAATAATTTAATTATTTATTTGAAATTAAATAATAGTTTATTTTTACTGCACTTACATTGAGATGTTAATACCTATAGAGATACCTATTTTCATAATGTGTCAACAAAAATGCGGCTTAGAACAAATTTTGAAGAAAATAGTTTCGTTTCAATATGTTTGTTTAATATATGCTAGTAGTATGTATTTTTTTCTTTTTAGTACTACCGATAAGCAATTAGTAAGCTTAGTATATTCGTTTAAATTTTGGTTAAAAAAATAGCAGACTTTATAGCAGGAATGATTTATACTTACCTATTATAAATAATAATAATAAAAAAACACGAGTCATAAATAATTCCCATTTGACAGTTAAAGGAACGAGATGTCATTAAAATCCAACAAACACACAATTTATATTAATTATAAACATATATATAATAATTATAATGACAAATCATTCGCTGTAACCGTTTACGATCTTTCACCAAGCTTAATATGCGAATACTTTAATTAAAATAATAAAATTATTTACATAAGTAATTACACTAGGTATTATTATAGAGATACATATTTATAAATATATATGTATATCTATTATAGACAATTTAATTACAGTGGACCACCGGCAATCCGACCAACGTTTATAATGGATAGAGCACTGCCTACTTTACTGTCCAAGTATCCCCATTTCCGGAAGTTTTCAAAAAGAGTATATAATCCGCCAAATTAAAGATTAAAATTGAATCAATTATGTTTGTGTATTTAGTTGAACAGTGATAGGCATGTCGGATGATAAGGAAGCTGAATTATACAGGGGCCGAATTATTAGGAGTCCACTGTAATTTATGTTATAATTTTTTTATCTTATCTTATAAAATAAGATGTAGCTTAAATATATTTTTTTGCTCGCTTTTCCTAATAAGGGTGCATAGATACGATCGCAAGGCGCCTACGCAACAAGAAAATGGCTTTGTGACATATCAAGTCAAGTTCAATGCCCCTGCGTCACATTACAATACGTTGATTTCATCTTACTATAAAATGTAAATAATTTATACAACTATGTAAATAATTATGACTCATAACGAATATATTTTCCAGAGATACCCTTAAAATTTTCCTTCGAATAATTCGACTTAATAGGCCCGGATTATATAATCAATTGAATGGGTTATGCTATTACCCTAATTAATTTGTTGTTAAAAATACACAAGGGTACATACATAATGTATAAGCATTTTATGGCATCTGAATAGTATTTAGATCGATACGATTATTATTAATCGATTTAATTATTACAGTCATTATATGAATGTTAGTTTTAAAAACAAAACAAGTAAAATAAATTATTTTGTTAATAGAAAATATAAGTTGTGCATTTTATAAAAATAATAAAACAATATCTACAACATTTTCCACTATCACTAAATACATATGGCTAAGAGTTTTCGTTCGAAGATCAATCGTTTTGTCCCTACCAATCGATTCGCAGAATACTTTTAACTAGAAATACTGATAGCACAGGTGGTAACTTCGACACATAAATAAAAATGACTTAGTTTAGTTTACAGGCCTCGGGTCATAAGGAGTGACGTCGGAATCCTTGGCCCGGTGCTGTATTGTAGTAAATAACTCTTCGAATGCCGAAAGGATCGATGTATCCGAAACTACCCGTTCGCTCGTTAGCGTCTCTCGTTTCTTCCTCGTGGTACTGTTTAGGAAGGTAGTATCGGAATCCGTTTCGTCTAAACGCAACACCGTCATAGCCTGGGAACTGTGGCGTGTAGCCATCACCAACTCGCACACCTGGCTGGCCTTGCTGTCTTCTTGTCCAGTCATCAGCGTGTCTATAAGAATTCGGATTGAACAAATCGAAACGCCCTTGAGGCGTGCTATCGCTGGCGTAATAGCCGTCTATGCTGTTAGTGTTTGTTGAATCGTAATCGTAAGGATTCAGTCGAGGGGTAGCTTCATCTGCGGTGATAGGTGGGACCGTAGGCCTTGGGTCGTACGTGTGTGAATCGATTGAGTTAGGAGATACTTCCACTCTGGGTGTGGATGAAGAGCTGGAGTATGGTGGAGAGGGTGTTATGGCCACTACTGAGGGGTAATGTGGGTTTGAAGTTGATGATGGTGGCGCTCGGGTGGTGGTGGTCAACAGCGGTGTTCCTCTCGGCGGATGTTGCGCTGGTGCCGGTGTTATGTTATACCCGGAGTCTGTCGGTGCTGTTTTGGCAATTTTTAGAGATTCCTGAAATCAAAATATGTATCATTATTATATGGATGAGAAAAATAATGAGGATTATTAAAATTTAAAGGAAAAGAACAAAGGTAATTTTAAATCCCAACCGAATGCTACTAAAATTTTACTAAAAAAAAATCTGATTTTAATGAACCATCAATATAAATTACCTAAAATTATGGTGTTCGAAACAATGGAACTATAGCTTGGAACATCATAATTTTGGTCTAACCACGAAAACTGCATGAAAATCCGTTAAGCAATTTCTGGATTAGCGTGAATCAAGAAATTGACGACCTCCGTGGCGTAGTGGTGCGCGCGGTGAATTTAAAAGACTGAGGTCCTGGGTTCGATTCCCGGCGGGACATATTGGGATTTTTCTTAATTTGTCCTTGTCTGGCTGTTTCTGGCTTTCGCCGTGGCTAGTTACCACCCTACCGACAAAGACGTATCGCCAAGCGATTTAGCGTTCCGGTACGATGTCGTGTAGAAACCGAAAGGGGTGTGGATTTTCGTCCCACCCCTAACAAGTTAGCTCGCTTCCATCTTAGACTGCATCATCACTTAACATCAGGTGTGATAGCAGTCAAGGGCCAACTTGTAGTCGATAAAAAAAAGAATAGTGTCTGACAAACATACAAGTAGAAGTTTTACGCATTCTTATCGTAATTCCTGAGTGCCTAGTGTGAGCTTTCACCAAAACAAATCGAAAACTTCACATTCGCGTAAAGGCAAATTTTATATGGAATTGAAGCAGCGCCCCTGGCAGTATCGAGAGAAAACTCAAATGGGTGAGTGTCATATAAAATTTGCGTTTACCGTTCTCGATATCGACGCGGTAAAATCTTACACTAGCAACACTGACTATAATTACATTTAAAGATTCAATTTCTACTACTCGTATTTTATTACACATAGTGTTGTGTTATACATACTCCAATAGGTCGGTTTTCCCCAACGTAAACAGTTTTCGATTTATAGATTCTGTATCCTTGGTCATCAGCTATGTAGTCTTGTAGCCTTAAAAATCCGTCGGCGCCCACCCAACCGGTTGTTCCTGGAAAATAATAAATGTATTAGTAGTAATCTTATGATTCACGTAAAAATTTCATTTAAGTTATTTGAATAAGCTTTGGAAGTGGGTGGATTAACAGAAAAAACTTCGTCAACCACTTATGACGATTTTTCTATTTTTAACAGTTATAGTAGGTACTAAATAGGGTATAGAATAATTAGTAAGGGAATTAATTGACTTACAAGATGTCTTTTTATTAATCTTTTTCTGTATTTATTGTTATTTAGTTACATATATCTCTCTTGGTCTTTTAGTATTTAGTTATACAGACGACCGTAGCCGATTAATCTATATGAAAATTGATACTTAGAATACTAATGAGAAATATAGTTTATTTGTTTGTTACGTTTTCACGCTCCCCAACCGATTATAGTGAAATTTACCTCTCACTTATCACGAGATCGCTAACAATATACATTCGATTGACCTGTTATTTAGCATAGTTACTTGTTTCGCGATGTAGACGATCACTATGACTCGATACTGTCAAGGGAACAGAACCTACATCTGTGAGGACGTAGACCAGCTATATTATAATTATTATGTATTGTATTATGTTATGTATTGTCTAGTATTGTGATATTTTCACGGAAACAGAATCTACGCGAGTGAAACCAATTGGCACAACTAACATTTATAACGGCCTCCGTGGCACAGTGGATTCATAAGACGTTCCTTCGTTCGTCCTAGGTTCTATTAAAGACTGTGCCAATTTATATATAGATATTTCCAATTTGGTTCAGGTCTGTCTGGTGGGAGACTTCAGACGCGGCTAGTTACTATCCTGCCGACAGAGTCGTACCGTGATTTAGCGATCCGGTACAATATTCTTAAAACCGAAAGGGCTATGGATTTCATTTTTTAACCGACGAAAAAAGACGGAGGAGGTTCTCAATTCGACACGTATATATATATTTTTTTTACGCATTACTTTTTACAGAGTTGTCTGATTTTGATAATTCTTTTTTTATTAAAAAGGGCATACTTCCAAGGTGGTCCCATTGTCATCATGTTAGGATCTGATAATGATATCCTGGGGAAATTGAAGGAACTCTTCAAATTTTGGAGGCACGCTTACAGAAATTTCGATTTTTGTCTCGGTATCGGTAGCTTTTCGGCTACTAGTGCCATAAGTAAATTAAAGCAACTAAATGACACTGTTATTTTTTACTTTTTAGTGCATTTTGAGTCAGTTCTATTTTTATTTTCTGCTAATCCTTTCAAGTAAGCCCGCTTTCATCTTAGATTGTTTACATTAGATTGATTGCATTTAGGTACTTTTAGGTGTTAAGCAGTCAAGGGCGCACTTGTAGCGCATGCAAAATGTTTGTGATAATCTGCAAAAGAGTAGTGCAGTGATAGGATAGGACAGGAGAGTGGATATGGAGCGTACACCCACCACGCTGCTCCAATGCGGTGACCGGCTTAGGGTGACAATGTTTCATTTATTAACGATCACTATCAGATGTTGATGATAGTGACCGGGACCGACGGCTTAACGTGCTCTCCGAGGCACGGGGGTGTAACACCACCAACTTCCAGACTCCGAGCTTGGAATGTACTGAACATTTCATAGAAGAAGGATAAAGCTCGGAATTATTCCTTGACCCGACCCAGGAATCGAACCCAGGACCTCGTGATCGAAGCCACATGGCTAACCACTCGACCAACGAGGCAGTCATGAGTTATTAAATTGAAATATATTTACCAACAACAGATCCATCTTTGAGTCGTCTCTCCTTCCGATACTGTCCGTTGTGTGTCTGGTAGAGGAAGTACCTCTCGTCGTCCTCGTCTGTTTGAATGTGGAACTGGTCAGGATCCTGTTGAGCGCTGTAGCCGTCCAATGCAGCCAGCGCGCTGTATGCGCACATCTGTTGAAGAGAAATAAGTTAATAAATAGGCCGTAGGACAAGAAAACAATGAAAATGTATAAATAAATATTATTGGACAATTATACACATCGCTATATAGCCCCAAAGTACGCGTAGGTAGCTTGTGTTATAACTGATGAATATTTTATATATATTATACATAAATACTTATAATAGATAGATAAACACTCAGACACTGGAAAATATCCATGCTCATCACACAAACATTTTTCCAGATGTGGGAATTGAACCCACAGTCTAGGACGCAGAAGCAGGGTCACTACCCACTGCGCCACTCGGCCGTGTATATGCCTATAAGGTATGATAGCACCCGAACTAGACTTAATTTTTTGTTTTATAAACGTATAGCTGCCATTGTTGCCATGTCTAATAAATAATTAAATAAAATAAGAAATTAAGAATGTAAATACGTTCCACTTTATTCTACAGAGTCGTTGTTTTTGAAAGAATCTAGAGTGTCGAGTGCAAAAAAACTATGCATACATTCAAATATTGATGATTTCCGTGGCGCAGTGGAATGTGCTGTGGATTTAAAAGACAGAAGTCCTGGGTTTGATTCCGGATGCTGGACCGATTTAGATTTTATAAATTGGTTGAGGTCTTGTTGGTAGGAAGCTTTGTATGTGGCTTCATCATTATTATCGGAAATAAAGACAAGCGCTTTAGCGTTCCGGTACGATTTCGTGTAGAAATTGAAAGGGGTGTGTATTTCATCTTACTCATAACAAATTAGCTCGCTTCCATTTTAAAAAAATTGTAACAAAAAATTGAACAGACTCAAAATTTAGATTTCTTACTTTTTAGTGATTTATCAGTATGTAACGTACTCGTACTATAGTAGCCAAAAAGCTGCTGATACCGAGACAAAAACCGAAATCGCTGTAAGCGTGCCTCCAAAATTTGAAGAGTTCCTTCAATTTCCCCTGGATATCATCATCAGATCCTAACATGATGACAATGGGACTACGTTAGAAGTATGCCCTTTCTAATAAAACAAGAATTATCAAAATCGGACAACTCTGTAAAAAGTTATGCGTGGTCATACATGAAATACTTCTTTTATTTCTTGTACCTATTCGTCTTTCTGTAATCTTCTCCCACTGCTAAGGGTCACTGGTAGAGATCTCTTAAAGAGATAAGTGATTCCTTGTACAATTTAATTTTATGTTTCTTTCTTGTAATTCCTAGCGTTAAGTTTTTTGGTACAAAATAAATAATAAAAAAAAAAAAAAAAAATATACGTGTCGAATTGAGAACCTCCTCCGTTTTTTATCGTCGTTTAAAAAATTCTTACTTTACCTAGTCTTGCCCTTATAGTATTTAGTAATGGTTGTTATAGTTAACATCTGCTTTACTTATTTTAATTTACATTGTGCCACATCAAATGTAATTTATGATTCTAGAACACATTGCACGGCTTATATAGTTATATTTAAAATCAGACATAATCTCATTTAATTAGTTTTAATACTAGAGCGGAGGTTGGGTTCATTCTTCTATGAAATGTTCAGTACATTCCAAGCCCGGAGTTTGGAAGTTGGTGGTGTTACAACCCCGTGCCTCGCAGAGCACGTTAAGCCGTCGGTCCCGGTCACTGTCATCAACATCTGATAGTGATCGTTAATAAATGAAACATTATCACCCTAACCCCGCCAACCCGCATTCGAGCAGAGCGGTGGGTGTACGCTCCATTTCCCCTCTCCTATAAGGAGGGAGGCCTGGCCCTGTAGTGGGCCGTTAATAGGCTGATAATGATGATGATGATGACATCAAATTATTGATTATAGAACACATTGCACGGCTTATATTTAAAATCGGATATAAAATATCTTATTTAATTTTTTTTTATCGACAACAAGTTGGCCCTTGACTGCTATCACACCTGATGTTAAGTGATGATACAATCTAAGATGGAAGCGGGCTTACTTGTGAGGAGTGGGATGAAAACCACACCCCTTCGGATTCTACACGACATCGTATCGGAACGCTAAATCGCTTGGCGGTAAGTCTTTGTCGGTAGAGTGTTAACTAGCCACGGCGAAAGCCATCCACCAGCCTGACCAAGACAAATTAAGAAAAATCTCAATCTGCCCCGCCGGGAATCGAACCCAGGACCTCTATCTTATAAGTCCACTGCGCATACCACTGCGCCACGGAGGTAAAATTTAAGAAGACGAAGAAGAAGAAACACTTTATTGCACATAAAAATAGATATAACAGAAACATGAAAAAAAGGATTAAAATAAACATGCAAAGGCGGCCTTATTGCTAGAAGCAATCTCTTACAGGCAACCTATTGAAAAGACATTTGAGTATCGTAAGTGGGGTGGTGCAATGAGAAAATTTATTATTTAAAAAAAAATTACTTAAATTTAATTCTAATACTAGAGCTTTAATTTTACATAACAGGATGTAATTAATAATCTCAATTTCACGAATCTCGTGTCCAACGAACGTGGGATTGGGGATTGTTCAGCTATTAGTCATGGTGTCAAGGATAATAAATTCCAGTGGCGTTGATGAAATTAACAAAAACACTAACGACTAATGTAATAACACGCATTGTTTTTGCAATCATTTTCGGTTTCCGTTGACGCAGTGGTATGCGCGGTGGATTTATAAGCTCTCAGCTCTGTTGACTTCAATCGTAGCTAGTTACGTGTTCGTACATACATCACTACTCTTACGCACGGGAGACGCGCGGGGGCGGCGGACGGACCGAGCGGGGACGAACGGCGCGGCGGCGCAGGAGCGGCGTTCGCCACGCAATTCTTCACACAATACTTACTACTTGTACATATTATTATTTGTTACTACTTTCATTGTAATATACAATTTATAAAACCAGTGTCCAGTTTTTTGTTCTTCATAAAACCAGCACCTAATCTACACGTCCAGAAGTGCACGGCTGAACATTACGAGTATCAGCCTGGCGACACAAGCCAAGCTATTAAGCCTTCCGGTACAACCACCCATTCATCCCTTTCTATTGCTATTCCATGCATTATCACTTACAATAACTATAGTCAAGAGGGTTATAGTAAATGCGGTCTTAATTTTAAGAGTAGTAGAGCTTACTGTGACAGTTTGTTCGGTCAAGCAGAATTGTTCGGTGCTGAAAAGACATGGTTGCCGGTGTAATTACAAGTAGGTACTTTCTTCTCCTTCCCGTTTCCTTAACTTTGACGATTGCAGCACCCTAACGGCAAAGCTTTCTTTACGGTGTTCCGCCATTTTTTCCTATTTGCATTTGAGATGGGCGCGTCTACTATCTCTTTTACTTGGTCCTTCCATAGTCTCTGCTGCGTCCGCCGAGTGGTGGTTCATACGCTTAATTCGTCAATTACATTAACGACTAATGTAATTTAATGTAAAAACACGCACACTTGTTGTAATTACAGCCATTACTGGGTTTTTGTGGGTGCAGTCTTCCCGCGATGTGCAGTACCCGTAAAATCGGGCATTAGGTATGTGAAAAAACAATGGCAGAGTCACGAATCAGTGACGCACGGAACCGACACCTTATCGAACAATAGCTAAGGTGCTAAGTAGGCCTCGAAGGTCACGATGAAGTAACGAAACTGTTTTTAATTTTCAGTACGTATACAAACAAGTGTAACAATAGGCACACAAGACAACACGATTTCAGAATTTTATATCGATTTGGTTTGGTGATTTGGGATTCTTTGATATGATTCACTGGTGCTACAATATTTAAGAGCATTTATATGTACAGAAGCTTTCGCCTTTTTTAATCTTTTTAAAAATACATTAGTTATCTTGCAAATTAGGTGTTCAACATTAACACAGTATTATCTATTTATCTAATTCCTTTAAAAGAGAAATTCTTGTTTATATAATATATGAATCTCGAACATTTGGTTCAATTTTCATTACATTTTGTGTGCAAAGGTTTTCAGGGGCGATTAATCGATCGAATTTTTAATCTTCATTAAAAAAATACGTAACAAAACTCGGTCAATCAGGTACTAATACAAATACTATTATTAAAAAAAAACATACACAATGTATTTTACTTTTTCACGCTGCGACTATGGAATCGTAGGTATTTAATTAAAAAAAAAGATTGCAATTATATTATACCCTGGATTAACACATATATCTAGGCAGCGGGTTAGAAAAAATTTATGCTGACTACGTCGCTGGCATCAGTTGGTCTATTACATATTTGTATTTAGCTGTGTGCCAACTTGCAGATAAGAAACTAATTAAATTGTTAGAAATCAGTACCCAGTAGGAAAAACTAATGATTAATGTAGATAAATGCGCATACTATACAGCCTTACACACGCCTCGTCTTCTAGAATAATAATAGATGTTGGTGTTCATCAATATACGATGTTGATGGCTCAACCTCGGGAACAGAACGTGGGCCGGTAACTAAGGACCTACGCGGAAACAAGTGCATGGCAGATTAGGTGACTGTTTACAATCAGTCACGGTGTGTTTTGAATACTTTGTGTATAAACAATAACACACATTACTTACTTGTACGTTACGTATAACAAAAAGTAGCTCGACCTGAAGAAATTTTGCTTCTTGCCAACATCTTTAGTAGATTCTGCCTAACGGACCAATAGAAAAGTCATAGCAAACACAAACTTGTTATATAAACCCTTATTTATTTATTTATTTTTTATTTGTACACCACAACAAACAAAAACATAGAATAGAGAGAAAATTACAATAAGTAGAGTTAGTACAAAAAACGGGCTTATCGTTAAAAATTTTTAACATTGAAATTGCTAGATCCAGGCGGTCATAATTAACAGTGATTAGGCAACCTAGAAAAAATTAGGACACACAGTAATCCCGTTGTCAAATAAACATATAAAATACATTAATTTGTATCATACTAATGAGTCTAGTGTTAAAGACCGTAGTACATTATTATGACCGATTTAAAAACAAAGGTACTCAGTTTAACCTCTATGTCTGTATGTATATTTATTCGCTATTATCTCGTTTAGCTGAATCGATTTTGATGCGGTTTTCAGAAAAGTATTTGTTACATTTAGGTTTTCAGTTTGACCTACATGTTTTTATGCATGTTATAATTTGATTTACCGACTAATCGTATGCATGTATATTATAAATGTTATCATATTTGGTACTGTCAATTTACGATTATCATTATCATACGATTATGAATTATAATTAAATATTCCACGCGCAAATACAATTATGAAATGATTCATAATACTATGTACTCGTGGAATAATTAACAGAGAAAATATTCGGACCGGAAATCGAATGTGTTATGTCATTCAGTTCCAAGTTATTGTGTGTCGAAACTAATGTATTGGACACGAAGTTTGTGTCAGTCAATTAATGCTCCTTTTAAGGACCTTGTACTTGTTTGTATTGTGTAATACTTGCCTTAGTTTATCCCACAGTGTGAATTAAAATGAGTCAGCTTGATTTTATAATTATACCCGTTTAAATGTCGCATATAGTATGATCTTTATATGAATAATACAAAGTCGATTAATTACGTCATATTTTATGAATCTAGCACACAAGCGTCTCCAATAATTTGCGATAGAGATACATTATAATATGGAATAGCACATTCAATTCTCAATCAATCAAGGTTCTCAATTCGACACGTATATTTTTTTTTATGTATGACCATGCATAACTTTTTACAGAGTCGTCCGATTTTGATAATTCTTTTTTTATTAGAAAGGGCACACTTCCCAGGTCCTATTGTCATGATTTTAGGATCTGATGACGATATCCTGGGAAAATTGAAGGAACTCTTCAAATTATATAGGCACACTTGCAGCGATTTCGGTTTTTATGTTAGTATCGGTAGCTTGTTGGCTACTAGTGCCGTATAATATACTATGACAGTATAGTATGAGTACGTTACGTGGCGATAAATCACTAAAAAGTAAGAAATAAATTTTTATTAGAAACTTTAATTGACTTAAGCAAATCTAGAGTTGGTACCATCCAAGATATTCTTAATAATTAAAGAACATGACAGTCAAGAATACAAAAACTACTAAACTCTTTATAATAAATGTTCCATAAACTTGTGAAAAAAAAGAACAGACTACATAGTTATACATTGTGTAACTGCGGCACACTAAATGTAACACAGTTATTTTTACTTTTTAGTGCGTTTTGTCGGTTCTATTTTTTGTTAAAAAAATTTTTACGCCTATGTTCCCACGATAACATGATCTGAGTGTGTAAAAACACAGTGCAAAGCTAGTATAGTGGTAAGCCTATGTGGTTTCGATCACAAGGTCATGGGTTCGAATCCTGCGGGAATACGGAATAATTCTGAGTTTTCATTCTACTATGACATTTTCAGTACATTCCAAGCCCGAAGTCGGGAAGTTGGTGGTGTGAACATGCTCGCCGAGGCACGGAGTACACCTCCGTGCTTCGGCGAGCATGTTAAGCCGTTAGTCCCGGTCATTATCATCAACATCTGATAGTGATTGTTAATAAATGAAATCCCGCATTAGAGCAGCGTGGCGGGTCTACGCTCTAAGTCCCCTCTCCTATAAGAGGGAGGCCGGACCTTGTTGTGGGCCGTAAATAGGCTGATAATAATGATGTTAATCAAGGGTCCTAAACAAAAACTATTGTTTATTTATTTTACTAAATAAAGGAGAATGCCAGATCCTAACCCAGAAAGAACACAAATTGTAAATATACTAAATATATCCTATTATTATATAAACATTTAACAATAAGCCATTTATACTGTTGGACATCGGAATAAAATTATGTTAAAAAAAAGTAATTAAACTATTTCCTTTTAATTTACACTCTTTACGCATTTTTAAATCTTTATTGGTGCACTGGCCTCTAGCCTTTTAAATAGTTTTTATTGTATTTTCATCAAAACTGGGCTAGAATCCAAAGTCGTTAAGCCTGTTTAAAAATGTATTTAATAAAGCTTTGCGACTGTCATGTCAGTATGACAACTATAAGAAACAATAATACGGAAGTGGACGATAACCAACGTTAGGCTCGTGTCGAATACTCCGAGTTCTAGAGCTTTTAAATGTAATTTATATTAAATAGTAAAAAAATGCAATAAAATGATGCATAATACATTGTTGTACAATATGTTTTTATTAATGGGTTAAAGTCCTATACATTGTCTGGCATTCTCCTTTAAAATAAATTAAATAAATTCAAATTCAAAATCGTTTATTTCAAGTAGGCTTATTACAAGCACTTTTGAAACGTCAAATTGGACTATTTGTAGTGACTCTACCACCGGCTCGGAAGGCAGGCCCTGTTGAGAAGAGCCGGCAAGAAACTCAACAGTTGCTCTTTTTATAATATTATCAATTTTACAATATTAAGTGTGTTGTTACATAAAGTTATTTATTTTACTTCCTGTGTGAAGTTGAAAGCCTATCCAATTGCCTTTGAACATCTTTGTCATTTAAAAATTCATCGATAGTATAATAACCCTGACTCAGTAAGTGAGTTTTAATACATTGTTTAAACTTATGCAATGGCAGATCCAAAACTGAATTGGGCATCTTGTTGTAGAAGAGTACACCCAATCCTACGAAAGATTTTTGTACTTTTCGGAGGCGATAAGCTGATATGACTAACTTATGTCCATTTCTAGGAAGACGGTCGTTTAAATCCTTTTTCTGTTTATACATATTTATATTTTGTTTAACATAAACTAGGTTATTGAATATGTATTGACAGGCTACTGTAAGAATTCCTATTTCTTTAAATTTGACTCGAAGGGACTCGCGTGGTTTAAGTTTATAAATCGACCGAATTGCTCGTTTCTGAAGTATAAAGACAGAATTTATGTCAGCAGCCTTTCCCCACAACAAGATGCCATAAGACATCACACTGTGGAAGTAAGCAAAATAAACCAGTCTAGCTGTTTCTACATCGGTAAACTGTCTTATTTTTCTCACTGCAAATGCTGCTGAGCTAAGTTTAGCTGTCAGTGACTCTATATGAGCGCTCCACTGAAGTTTACAGTCCAAGGTCACTCCTAGAAAGACTGTAGAACTCTCCACTTTTAGCGTTTCACCATTTATCATTAAAGACTTATTTATTTTTTTTACATTCGGTAAAGAAAACTCAACACATTTAGTTTTCTTTGCATTTAATAGTAAATTATTAGCAGTAAACCAATGCGACACATGCGATACAGCACGGTTTACATCGTCAAAGTCACTTTTATTTCTATCAGTTTTAAAAATTAAAGATGTGTCATCAGCAAACAGTACAATTTCACAAATGTCGCTAACACGGTATGGTAAATCATTGATATACACTAAAAATAGAAAAGGACCCAAAATTGAACCCTGTGGAACGCCCATTTTAGGAGATGAGCCACGTGACTTTATATCATTATAAAAAATTGATGTTATCCCTGATTACCATGTTCATAAAACATAACAAATTCGTCTTCCAATAAAGATCATCTTTTGTTTGCTTTGCAATCTATATTGTTATCCATTGTATAAAGACTTACATCAGTTATCAATCATCATCACATAAAATACATTTTTATATGGATGAAGTATGTAGTGGCTGTTGCTATGAATACAAAGTAATGGACTATAATTTTAATTCAAAAACAATGATGACCTATTGATGACGACTTTACGTCAAGGTTTCTATGGATCATACAACTACTATATCGCATGAATCATACAAACTTTCGTCGTCTTTGTCGTTAATAAGTTTGTTCGTTTGTTTAAACGGGCTAATCTCTAGATTTGCTTGTCGGATTGTTAATTATTTTGTTTAAGTGAAATAGACTATTTAAAACAAGCTATACACATCAGCTTGCCATAAATATATATTGTTAATGTTAATGTACTGTAATATCGTACAATTTTTAACAAAAATGTAAATCTTTAGTACACGGGACGGGACGGAGGATATTGCTTAACGGGAAACTATAAAAAAATTAAATTTAGATGGGTAGCGGGAATGAGCACACTTTATATGAAAGTCTGTCTTTAAAATTGGAAGGGTATCTAAAAGGTTTTCACGCGGACGAAGTCGTGGGCAACTGCTAGTCTACTATATAAATGTGACCCATAACGTAAATGTATTTCTACAGTTTTGACGGCCTCCGTGGCGTAGTGGTATGCGCAATGGATTTATAAGACGGTGGTACTGGGCTCGATTCCTGGCAGGGGCAATTAAGATTTTTTAATTTAGTCAAAGTCTGGCTGGTGGAAGGCTTCGGTCGTGGATAGTTACCACAATAACGACAAAGACGTACCGCCAAGTGATTTGGTGTTCTAGGACGATATCGTGTAGAAACCAACGGGTGTGTATTTCATCCTACTCCTAATAAATTAATCAGCTTCATCTTAGATTGCCTTATTTACCATCGTGTGATTGCAATCAAGGGCAATGTTATAAATAAAAAAAAATAATTAGATCTTTGCCTCATACATCGTACATCATCACTTAACAGTAGGTGTTATAACAATTAAACCGCAGTTTATATACTTAGGCCTGTGTGCACCAAGATTTCGGTTATCATAACCAACGGTTAACATAACTTTACTATAAATTTACTGTTCACGACAATCCATACGCCGGTTAAGGACGTAAACCGGGCGGTTATCTTAACCGAGCTTACGTTCTTAACCGGTGTACGGGTTGTCGTGAACAGTAAATTTTACGTTTAGCTTATGTTAACCGTTGGTTATGATAACCGAAATCTTGGTGCACACAGGCCTTAGTATAAAAATAAGTATATAAACCGTATTCCTCAGCGCTAAATTGTCGAGAAAAACAAAATATTATATTAATGTTAATCGTTTTTATAAACATTTAATTACAATTATAAATACCTACATAATATTTTTATGCTACAAGGTACTAGTTGATTAGATTTTTTCGAAATCAGGGAAGATTCTACATACAAATTATATATAATGTGATGAACTAATCATCTATTCCTCTGCAAAAAAATAACGCATTTTATGTGAAAAATATTAACAATATAGTAAACCTACTGAGGTACGAAAATTATATCTAAAAAAACAGAATAATTAAAATATCTAACTAATTAACTTAACAATAAACATAATTCTAAATTTTGCCCTTTTGGTAGGGTGCCCATAAATAAATATAAAATTTACATACAAAAAAAAAACGTTTTTATTCGATGTGATAGACACGTTATAAAGCCAATGAATTTTGGGAAAACGTGAAGTCGAAGACAGAAAGACATCAACGCGTGTACGCAACGTCCCATGTAACAAAAGATTTCTGGGCATGTAACGAACTGCTTACACAATGTTATAAACTATCTGCTAATTATGTGAACACTAAAGATTTCTCCATTATACCATGTCCACCTTCTAGTAGCATTCTAGTACACTATCAAAACCGAGGAACACTCAAATAACTCCTTCCGTCAGGTTAGAAACAGGGAAAATCAGTCCAAGCTTTTAAAGTATGCCCGTTAATAAATAAGACAATTCAAAACAAATTCGTCATTATAGTGCGCGCAAGAAGTTAGTAAATATTTGGCCGGTTTTAACAAAATCTCTTTAAAAGCTTATCGAGAGATGTACTATGGTCAATCATATTGCCAAAAAGCATTTTTGTGTTGCACTTTAAAGCATAAAGTTGGGAGTGAAGTTATAGGAACATGAGGTAACTATGTCTCTGTTTGGTAGACATAAAATTGTGCATTGTAGGATGTGATTGGTGGAGGGCCATCTGCTTTTGTTGTCAACCATTACGGAAACATAATTCGCTCGTCCGATTTTTAGAAATTTATTGCAATGAAATGCGATTAAGAAAAAGAAAATTAATCACACGTGAAAGTATAAAACCCTCGGAAGATTACATAGATGACCTTTTAGACAAGAATAGCCCAACACAAGAAATAAATGAAGAAGGAATGTTGAAAATTAGACATTAATTATTACGCAATCACAATTAACATAATTGCATTTTAATATAGATTGCAAATGACGAATTGCAGGTAAATAGACGAAATACTGGTAGATGATAATTAGGTAAACTAATCACATTAGGAACTTTAAAAGCGTTGCAATCTAATGATTTAACATCAGTTTTTCAACTGGAATTGTTTTGAATACATCTGTATCTCTAAATAAGATTGCAAAATGAAACTGGTGAGCTATATTTTATTATTTATGTGATTTTTAAACATATTTACGAAGTTTTAAAATAATCAATATGTATCATCAATTCAACAATATTGTTTTACATTACTTCGTAAGAAAAGCCATCGAAATATTCTCAACAATACTCTGAAACTGGAGCATCCTCAGAAAATGTTTTGTCGACAATTTTTACTTGCAAGAAGTACGTTGCAAGTATTTTGTTGGTCCTGAATAATGTTGCCACAATATTTTGATTTTAGACAACATAAATTACATTGCGATCAATGAATAACAAAATTAATTTATTATTCATTGATCGCAATAACCTTAACAAAGTAACTTTTGCATCTGTTCAATAAACCTATTTTATACATTATTTAATTAGGCAATTTTTTTAGGGTAATAAATAATTTGTTAATAAAACAATAATCATTTATGTTGATTACAGTTTCTCGTAACCCTCTGCTTAATCGCTGTCGCATCAGCCGCCCCTTCTGAGAGCAGCGACAAATTGGCTGCCGTCCGTGCTCTACCGGCCCTTGAGCACGAGGAAGTTCACGATGAGTTTGGACAATACTCGTTACGGTATGTGACAGCAGAAGGGACCGTTGTTTCGGAACGCGGACGTTTGGTACCCACAGAAGATGGCTCCGGTCAAGTACTGATCACAGAAGGAGAAGTATCATACGTTGGTGATGATGGCAAAACCTACACCACCAAGTATAGTGCTGGTGTGGAAGGCACCAAGATGGAAGGAGATCATCTTCCTAAGCCTGTTCCAGCGAGCCCTTGAAATAAAGTCATGATGCACTAAAATCTCTTTAATTTTGTATACCTATACATCTTTTACCTTCATACCAGATAATTCAGACAAAATAGACTTTATAAAAGAACTTCTTGAGCAAATAACAAGGTAGAGAGGAGTATAAAGATTGTTATGTCAAAACTCTACATTCCTATCGATCCATTAATGATGAAGGTCTAAAATCGTTATAATTATACGTCTACGAGTACTTACTAGTAGTATACTTATAAAATTCTAGTATAGCATTGCAATCTTGAGATCTCGCATTGTATAAGACTTACTAATTACGTACCGTCTGAAAATCCTTTTAAAATGAAATCGAATTTATTCTTATCGAACGTCTTTTATATGAATGCCACAAAATATGGTTTATTGATTTATTTGACATACTTTTATTTCCAAGTTAAAAAACACCTTTATAATAAACAACACAACTACTTTTTTCTAAAATTATTTTCTTGACAATGACAGTAACAAATCGCCGTCTATCTGAGAATTTTGCAAAAAAATTCTGATATTTAATTTGCACTCAGTCTCCGCGCTAGTGATAACGCAACGAAATTCTTAAACGGAACTTTATTTCAACACTCAGGTAAGTAACCATTGTCTTTTTTTTGACCATTCACAAAAGTCACGAACTATAACGATGTTGGCAATGTCCCGTGATTCATGGATACAACGATAACCGTAAATGGATATGAAACAGACCGGTGACTTCAGCCGATAGCCGGCGCGCGGCGTAATGGGTTTCTATGCAATTTGCGTCAGTGTTCACATAGGTTGTCTTCCTTTACTACATTCCGACAATGCACTATACCTAGTATATTGCAAAATAGTAATGTCCTACATATCTTGTACGAGAAGCACGAGCATCTGATACGAATACTGTTATTTGCATAACATTAACTGGTCTCTATTCTAACGATTTTTAACAATCAATCATTTTTCTTTAAAACAATTACAACAATACAATATTTTCGACGGTAGGTATAACACGAGATTAAAAAATTATGTAACTAATTAATTTTTATTATTTGCCCAGCTGTTCTCTCGCGATTGGGTTTCTATGGGAACATTACCCCGATGGTTAACAATATTCAGATCTGTTTTCATCATCATCATCATCATTATCAGCCAATGGACGTCCACTGCTGGACATAGGCCTTTTTTAGGGACTTCCAAACACAACGATCCTGAGCCGCATGTGCCCAGCGGCTCCCTGCGACCCGTTTGATGTCATCAGTCCACCTGGTGGGGGGTCGACCAACACTGCGCTTTCCGGTGCGGGGTCGCCATTCTAGCACCTTCGGCCCCCAACGTCCATCAGCTGTTCGAACCACGTGCCCCGCCCATTGCCACTTCAGTTCTGCGACTCGCTGAGCTATGTCGGTTATTTTGGTTCTTCTGCGGATCTCCTCATTCCTGATTCGATCACGCAGAGATACTCCGAGCATTGCTCTTTCCATCGCCCGCTGAGTGACTCTGAGCCTTCTTATGAAGCCCGCAGTTAGCGACCAAGTCTCGGATCCGTATGTCATCACTGGCAACACGCACTGTTCGAAGACCTTCGTCTTCAGGCACTGAGGAATTTTGGACGAAAAGATGTCACGCAGTTTCCCGAACGCTGCCCAACCGAGTTGGATTCGGCGGTTCACCTCTTTCTCGAAATTGGACCTACCTAACTGGACCATATGCCCTAGGTATATATACTCGTCTACAATTTCGAGTGCAGAATTTTCAACAATAACTGGGTGGAGCGAAACATGAGCATTACACATGATCTTTGTCTTGCTCATGTTCATTTTAAGGCCCACCTGTTGAGAAACTCTGCTGAGGTCATTGAGCATATTATTAAGGTCATCTAGAGATTCTGCCATTATCACTACATCGTCGGCAAACCGCAGTTGAGTGAGGTACTCGCCATTGATGTTGATGCCAAGTCCGTTCCAGTCCAAGAGCTTAAAGACGTCTTCCAATGCGGCGGTAAATAGCTTCGGGGAGATAACATCTCCCTGTCGCACTCCTCGCTGCAATTGGATTGGTCTCGTAGTCTCATCCTGTATACGGACTGACATGGTGGCGTTTTCGTACAGGCACTGCAACGCTTGGATGTACCGGTAGTCGATTCGGCACCTCTGCAATGACCTTAACACAGCCCAGGTTTCCACCGAATCAAAGGCTTTCTCATAGTCCACAAACGCCAAGCAAAGTGGCCGGTTATACTCTTCGGTCTTTTGTATAACCTGCCGCAGCGTATGGATGTGGTCTATGGTACTAAAGCCTTGTCGGAAACCAGCTTGTTCGGGAGGCTGGAAGTCATCAAACCTACGAGCGAGACGATTCGTGATGACTCTGGAGAACAACTTGTAGACATGACTCAGCAGCGAGATTGGTCTGTAATTCTTCAGCAAGGTATTGTCACCCTTTTTGAAGAACAGAACAACCACGCTCCTGTGCCACGCCTGAGGCGTCTTGCCCTCGTGAATGACGGAATTGAACAATCGCTGAAGGACTTCAAGTATCGGTTTACCACCCGCTTTCAGGAGTTCTGCTGTGATCTGTTTTACCGTTCCGAAATTATAAATGGTATAAGTTTTAATACGACTTAATTTGACATATTATATTTACACTTGTAGATATCGTCGAGAGATCAATGTAATTTTTGAAACGGAGTCGAAATCGTGGGTATTTCGTAGTATGAGTTACGGACGCTTCCGCGTTGGCGTTCGTGAGGGTTTTTTGAGCGTGTTTTTCTCCACATGTCCCACACGGGCGTAATTATGATGTCCTAATTAAAATTTTGTTCTCATGACTAATTGCGTAGACCACGGTGGGGACATCAAGATATGAGATCACCGGCAGCGGGTAGGCGTGTAATAACTCAGGTAGTTGTAATGTTTCGAAGTTGCTCTTTACATTATTCCACAGGTAGATAAGTCCCCAGTTTCATTGGACCATGTCCTTCGCGTTCGTGGGCGATGCCCACGTATTTGTGTGGGCTCAAAATGCGCAAATCCGCATTGCACGCACTAATGTAACCTTGTAAGTCATGTTTATCGAGAACAATTTATCAAGCTCTATGAAAAGCGCTATGAGAGAGCTTTGCACAATAAAAGTAAATGACTATAATGTGACCTGAGAGTTAACCCGACATAAATCCTTTGACTTTGATGTATCTTTGTTCTAACCGTGACAATATTAAAGGCGCTGGAATAATTTTATATTTGGGCGACCAAGCTGTGCTCTATGTTATTTTTAATTTTCTATTTATTTAATTATTGCGTTTGCGCCATTTCGTAGATTGCTTAGGTTAGGTATAATCTTTGCCTATATCCTTGATTCCTTGCTAATATTACAAAACTGGTTAAACCGCGGAATATATCTCAAAGTAGGTATAAAAATAAATTGTTTTTTTATACTTTATGTTGCGTTCTCTGGGCAATTACATCGATAAAAAGTATACAAAAATACAACAACTGCTCTTAATTTTCCGTTCGGTTTCCGAAATCTCAAAATATGACTAAACTCAAATTAAGTAAATATGAAAAAGTCTCAAATTTAGAGTAATGTATATTAATAGTTTAGTTACTTAGTTATTTTAATTATTAAATAATTTTGTATATTGATACTATTGATAAGGTAAAATTAAATAAATATACAAGAAATACTCGTTTTTAATATAAGACTTGTGTAAAATCTCTTTTCATTATATTTAATGTTTCTTCCTATCGCCTTTTCATACAAATATCTTCCACGATTCCGTATTGAATCGCTCTCTCCTATAAACTTGCCTGACCGAACATAACCTTTAACCGGAACCGTCGCTGCACGATTAGTAAATATAGAAAATATTATATTGAGACGGAAGTAGAGAGAAGAGTTTATATCACGAAAGGTTCTATAAATGTTTCTCATTTGTATGCAAGTTCGTACAAACGCACTGTTACCGCTACATTCCTAGTGCTCTGAATTAATGACGTCATTATGTATGTGAAAAACTGTTCGTGGTTTACTACATCTTAGTTGTGAAGACAAATAGTGTGAACGGAATTAACCACTTGAGTTTAAGGTACGTTTTGTTCACACTATCGGTCTTCCAAATATCACATTAGGAAAATTGGATCAATTTCATTTGATACAAGTTTTTGTCGCGGTCCCATGGGAATGTTAATATATAAATTGGCCTATCTCCGTTTTCAATTTGGTGTATATATTAAAATGTTGTCACTGTCGTATGGAGGTGCCTTCAAATGTTGTGGAAGTATAAATGGTTTTTTTGAGTTCACACACAAAAGAATGAAATCACAAAAATAAAAATTATATTTTTTTTAAGAATATAATATTTCTATTTGGCCATATTTCGTACGGCAATAATCCAACTGTCGTGAATCGCACCATGATTTGCCGTAGTTAAATCCGGCACATTAACAGCAGAGCTATCAAAGAAAGTATAAAGTGTTCATGCATTATTAAAATGTAAGTACACTTCCGAGAAATATGTATTAAGAAATCATTTCTAATTGGGTATGAGCTGCTCCAGTTAACAAGTTTTCCGGAAACAACGAAAGTGATGCGCAACGGCACAAAGGCGAAGGTTCTCACGCGATGAAAGCCTCTGACGTAAGTAACGAGTAACCGAGTGCAACGCTGCCAACATTAAAGATTATGCGTAACCCAAATGAAATGGCGCACGTGATTTTCTTTAAAGATATTGTTATGAATTATGTAAACGGTCTCTGACTTTTTTTATAATTTGTAAACGGTGTACACGACTTGGAGTGAGTTCCTAATTTATGAAATGGGATTCGGTTACTTTAAAAGTTATTTTTCTTGAGTTAATTGTATAATTATTATCTAATATTAATATATATTGGATGAATATGTTAATTTAATTAGTTAAAAATTTAAACAAATAAATGCAAACGTTTTTGTACTTTTAAAAAAGGTTTATGAATCGTGAACCATATAATTATGTACGCCTCAACTAGTATAGTCCAATTACATTTTTACTAATAAACACCTGCGACTCCATCCGTATGGAAACCCAAAACCACGACGTACCTAGTTTATTTGAAAAATCTTATCTTAAGAAGTGACTTTATAATATAGTCTGTTAAAACGAAACTATTATTGATAATAATTTTGTTATGGTGATCATTTAATTTCGTTCATTGTAGTACCTATATTCATCATCATCGTCATCATCATCAGCCGGTGGACGTCCACTGCTGGACATAGGCCTTTTTTAGGGACTTCTAAACACAACGATCCTGAGCCCCTTGTGCCCAGCGGCTCCCTGCGACCCATTTGATGTTATCAGTCCATCTGATGGGATGGTCGACCAACACTGCGCTTTCCGGTGCGGGGTCGCCATTCTAGCACCTTCTGCCCCCAACGTCTATCAGCTGTTCGAACCACGTGCCCCGCCCATTGCCACTTCAGTTCTGCGACTCGCTGAGCTATGTCGGTTACTTTGGTTCTTCTGCGGATCTCCTCATTTCTGATTCGATCACGCAGAGATACTCGAAGCATTACTCTTTCCATCGCCCGCTGAGTGACTCTGAGCCTTCTTATGAAGCCCGCAGTTGGCGACCAAGTTTCGGATCCGTATGTCATCACTGGCAACACGCACTGTTCAAAGTACCTAGTACTTATATTACGCATTTGGTATTTGTACTGAAGTATTCTGTGGTATAGATATAATTATATCGTATCTATTTACTTGGCTATTGAAAATAGTTGTCAATAAAAGAATTTCAAGCATTATACTTGTATCTGTAATGGCTGTAATATATATTTCTTGGCGTTTGTAGGTTTCCATTTAATGATTTATCTAATAGAGACTGAATTTTGAAAGGTTTTTATCGCGTACTTGCCAGGTGCAAAGTTCTGTTCCCAATTGCTAATTTCTTACTACACGTATAATATATCTACTAGTGAATTTAATGAATTTTAACAAGATTCGCTGATATGGAGGTTAGATAGACATTTGTTCGGTTGCGAAGGAATATTTCGGCGGATATTTATTTTTAAGACCAGTGTGGTTGAGATACAGATCACGTCAACGGTCACATGAGAAAATATGCGTATGCGCATTGTTTACAAGCCCCACATGTCCGATCGGAAGTCAGCAATGTACCTACCTGCCGTTACACAATTTTTTGCACAACCCGCTCTTTGGTTTCGTACTAAATGCACTTTCTATTTGATGCTAAGTAAACAGAACAATAATTGACTTTGTTGTTACATTTGCTTGTTATTATCGGTATGTAGAGTTATAATCTAAGTTTTTAGTTAAGTTAGTGATGATCGATATTCCTCTTTACTTATATTATTGAACACTTGGGGATCCCACTATAGTGCAACGGAAAGGAATTATGTACATTTTATGATGGTAACGATGTAGTGAGAGATAGCCAAATGGTATGAATGTAACAACTTACTTTATAGTAATTGTATAGGGGTGTGGATTTCCGTCCCACTCCTAACAAGTTGGCCCGCTTCCATCTTAGACTGCATCATCACTTAACATCAGGTGTGATAGCAGTTTCTACACGACAGGGCAAATCGCTTGTAGTCTTTGCCAGTAGGGAAATAAAATTACTACACAACAACAATTGTGTAGTAGTAATCTAAATTAGTCTACGGTGGATGTTTCATTAACAAATAATTATTTATGTCAATCTATTTTCTGTTTTCACTTATTATTTTAATTAGCACAATAAATCCGACCATTGAAGAATATTCATATATAAGCAAACTAATAAGCGTCGTCCGTTTACTTTTATGAGCGAATAATAAATAATATTTGGCACGTAAAATTAATTGGAATATGGAGCACTTATTACGATCGTCAATAATACGTAAATTAATTTATTAGCTTATGAATTAATGACACGGAAGTTAGAGGTAAGCTATTGTTTGTTTCTAATTAGTACGGACGTGTTAGCATTCTTATACATCATTGGTGATGATATTGCATCTGGCAGTAAAATTTTCTTATAATATTTATATATATCGATTAGACCACGATAAACCTGTAGGTATGTACATTGTAAAAATCAGAATAAGAGCGCTTGTTACAAAGTTCCATGAAGTTAGCGACTAAGATCGGTTGTTACCTTACCAACATTTCAAAAACAATAATTAAAATTTAGTACAAACTTAGAATTTCGGAGAAATTTTAAGTTTAATATTTAGTTAGAGATATTGTTTATCATTTCTTGCGACTGATAACTAGCCCAGTGATCTTTTAATTAAATGCCTTAATAGAAAATAAGCTGTCTTATTAAAACTGTCTACTCGTATGTCTACACATTTAATCGTTTCTTACTAAATTTTTCAAATATGGCATAGTACATTTCATTTAGGCATTAAATATTTGTGCGGGAGGACGAGTCTACGAATAAGATGCTTTTATGGTAAAACGCTGGCAAGCTTCCTGCCACCTGAACCGGGTTCCTTACTCGCGTCTAAATGGACGTATGAATTAGCAATTAAACGATCGAGGAATGTGAAATCTTACATCCCGTGATGTTTTGCGGAAATGTATCTACCATTATGAAGGATACTTACTGGTCGCTTTCACCCACGAGTTACGGAGTTGACGTTCTTAACTCTAATCTAATTGGAGTCACAGCCAGACCTTGTCGTCAGCTTACGTAAACTTCGTGACCCGCTTAGATTGGTATAGGTAGATTTGGGTGCAAACTAAATTAAAGGCGTATGTTGATACTATACATATTACTGTACAACGTAAGTATGTTTTGCTGACGACGTATCCACGTTTGCCATAAGTGCTCAAAACTTAAATTAATGATTGTTTTTTCAATCACAATTTCTGCAATATTACTTTTGTAATTTATAATATTGTTAAAATAAAAATAAACACGTGTATTTCAGCCGTTTCTATTTTAATGTTATGGAAATATTTAATAATATTTGGGATACCTTATATTACTTTTCTCATCGAAGTAGAAGTACAAGTAAATAAGGATACCATTAAAATCTTAGCGCAGACAATTTATAGACCTAGTCCACTGAAAATATTAACTGAGTTAGTATTTTCAAAAAACATTTTATGTAAAATGTTTTTTGTTCATGAATGCAGAACGTACTATAAATTCTAATTATTATTTAATAATATATATAATTATAATATATAATAATTTAATTTATAAAGATAAAGATTATTCTTAAAACTACAAACTTTCTTTTTACCTCATCTTAGTTTAATCTGCCTTCCGAGTGAATAGAGTCATTACAAACACTAACAGACAAACATGTCATTTTAAAAGTGCTATTAAACTAAGCCTACTTATAAAAGAAATTGCATTTCATTATTTTTAATATTGCCATACAATATTCTTAAAGTTTCACATTTAACAAATATATTGCTTAGTTTCGTAATAACATTTGCCATTGCCAGATTTATTATACCGCTATATTGAGATTATGCGGGTATTAAAAGTTTTCACAATATGTCTCCGTGCTCCAAATTTCAATTACGTATTGAGTAACATCGATCACAAATTCACAATCGAGATTACTGGAGAAATAACTATAAA
This sequence comes from Mycalesis mineus, assembly GCA_034621355.1. NCBI lineage: Eukaryota > Metazoa > Arthropoda > Insecta > Lepidoptera > Nymphalidae > Mycalesis > Mycalesis mineus. The sequence goes on along the minus strand of CM067887.1, from coordinate 10,340,488 downwards.
TCTGTGCCTTAATCGTCATCGTTAGCTAAGAAGGATACAATATATCTAAATTGTTGTATTTCTTTTAGGTTTTGCCTATGTGGCGCTATTGAGAATGATTTGCTTTTTAACCGAATTGAATCTGACTGTATAACTTGGCTTCGATTACTAGCTCGGTTTTTACTTACTGCTGCTGCTATTCCTACTACTGCTATTACTTACTAATAGCAGTCAAATGATTACTTGTTAATTAAGGGATAAAGCTTTTAGGTACGAAAGATGCTCCCTTTTATATGAGAGTAGAACCTGTCTCTAAGAGAAGAGCCTGCTGTCTTTTATATGAGAGAAAAATGTAGAGAATGGGAATGAAAACTTGCAAAATAGTATGGAAAGCTTAAAATTTCGAGTATATGATAAGACGTTATGCTGCGATACAGTATTTTATGCAAATCCTATTTTCCCACTTTGAAGTTATCTACTTCCTATACCAACAAGTCCTTTAAAATAATGGCTAGAAAATTAAAAAAAAAAACACGACTTCATGGTATATAGTTTTAACTGTTTCTCTACTGTGCCTGCTTCATCTATTTTATGTTAAAATTAAATGTTGCTGGCGCGGGTGTGTACAAACGTGGCTATAAAGTTTTAAGTAGCCGTCTAATGTTATATGTATGAAGCTGCAATGTGACTATGTTTTATTTATATGAGGTAGTAATAATTACTGCTGCTATAAAATATGTTGTGCGTTTGAATAAATATATGTGAAGTACTTGCAGTAGGTATGTGAACTACTTAAGGCTTAAAGGCGTTGGAACTTTAACAGAACGACCCAATACAAAAAATAAGAACGACTTAATAGGAAGGTACCTATCTCATGTTTTTTTGTTCAATTAGACTTAACCGATCAACCTCTTGACAAGTTTGTTTTTATAACAGGCTTCCGAAAAGTTATTCAATTTGACACGCAGTTTTTTTTTAAACTCTCTGATGACAGAACCGTTCTGCTTTTTTATTTGAAAGAGTTAGTTTACAAGTCGATACCCGTAATCATTTTTATTTTTTGTTTCTTTTGACTTGATATTCCACGGAGCCTTACCTTGGGTGCTTAGGTGTTTGTTAGGTAATCTATAAAACCTAGTACAAATTCAAATTCAAACTCCTGAATTAAAAGACAAGTTTTAATACAATTCGTGTGGTCGTAAATTGACAAATATAGGGTTTCTGCAAAATTCAGGTACCTTTAGGGATATTTTGTCATCAATCGTTTTGAAATCTACAATTTATCTATCTATTTCAAATTCGAGTTTGTATTTGTAAAATCAGTTTTGCTGTCTGTCAACAAATAACTGATAAAAACTTATATTAAAGTATATATCTCAGCGTACCTATTTGAAATAACAAAAATATAGTAATTATTTACTCTGACCTAGGTACAATAAAAGCCTTGAGTTGCTCGCTCGTGTGAATATTTTCAAGTGAGACCTATTATTTGACTGATATAGTGTAACCTCTGGTCTTTTTATATCGATATCATTGTCTGAAGCTAGCATACAAAGTAACAAAATTCCCTGAGAATTTTTGTCGCCAAAATTAAATTACACTATCAACGAAATCCGCTTAAATTTTAAAAGCAGAAAGACCTTGGTTAAAGCTAATTTTTTTAAATTTCAGAATTCTAACGTTTACCTAATATATAAAATTTCCATGTCACAATGTTATTTACCGTACTCCTCCGAAACGGCTTTACCGATTTTTACGAAATTTTGTATGCGTATTCAGCAGGTCTGAGAATCGGCTACTATCTAATTTTCATCTAAATTTTTTTTTAATTTTTAATGCAAAACAACGTTTGCCGGGTCCGCTAGTTAATATATAAAATTAAGCGAAATTAAATAAATGTATAAAATAAAACATAGTAAATTTTGAAATATTTTTGTAATTAATTTAAAGTTGCTTAAAGTTTCTAAAAGTTAAATAAAATTTTTTTCATTACTTGTATATTTATTTTAGGTACGTGCCCTATTATTCCGTTTCGTGTTTAGAATCTAGATTATGAATTTCTATTTTATGTTATTCTATATATGGGGTGGGCGGTAACATTTATGATAACAGTTATCTTGCTTTAGTATTTACATCAACATTGTATGTGTCGGGAATTAGAGATGTTGCTACATGTCTATGATGCTATACTGTTTAATCACCTAGATAACACCAACATATGGTTTGGTTTGAATTACATACGTATCAAAGAGCATAGTAAAACGTAGGCTGATTTCACGAAATAGGGAAATTATAGCATGCCGTTCGAAATTATTGCAGTCGTTGTTATATATTATTTGATGAATCGTTTTACATTTGAGGCCCAAAAAACTCTCCCTGTGTAAAAATAACAGAAGAAAACTAGGTACATCATAGATACACAGCGAAAATTTTTGTTTACAATTTATTTTCCCAAAGCAATTTACACACATTGTTACCAAGACAGATATACAGCATATAGATTAAGCAATAATAGTAGCTTTCTGTGACAGAGCTTGTCAGGGGATATTCTACTGCCATATTTATTTCTGCTACCTATTAAAATTGCTGTGTTTCGTTCTAAATTAGGTCGTTAATATTAACACCTAAGCTTTAAGTTAATAGACACAAGGCCACATATTATGTCGATAGCTTTATTTATGAAAAGCCACCTTTATTTCATTACATTATATCTCCATTCAGCATTACATTACTTCTACACAACATCTCCAGTCAATACATATCGATTAGCGTTGGTCGATAGCAATTATTTACTCCTGACAAGTTAGCCACCTTTACTGCATCATCACTTAACATCAGGTGTGCTCCAGTCAGCACAATGTTTCTTTCGCGCCGGTGCTAGTCACTTCAATTTTAACATGACGATTTTTGATATTTTTTATCATTTTTTCTCCTGTTATTTCAGATAAAGCACAGTGGCTTAAAATTTGAAGTTGCAACATCATTATAATGTACCTATCAGAATAAATAGGAACTTTTCTATGTAGGTACTAACTTATATTGAAGCTGTGGGCGCATCTAAATTGCAGTTGTATTGTATCTGCTTATTAAACGTGGGTAATTTTGGCAAAGACCTCGTATTATTAATAACCTATTGTGTGAACGGTGGTTAGGATTTAACTAATACATTGTTTAACCAAGGTTAGCGACCATAATATATTTTAAAACAGCATTGTCAGCCATTTTGAGTGCCTCCCTACAGGATTCTCTCCATATTAGAGGGTGGATTTTGTGTTTTCAGAGACCCTGCACTACTCTTTTGTGGGCTCAGGTGATCATTTTTGATTTCATTATCCAAAGAGACATAGTGCAGGCAGCCTGTGGACCAGTAAGTTTACTTAGTTTAAATAGTTTCTCCGAACAAGATGTTTATTTTCATCGATATTTACACTGTATTTAGTTCTTAATCTTTTCTTATAAAAAATAAAAGATTTGGTAAACCTCAAGTTTCTGTTCTTTGAATCAAAATTTGGCAGAACTCAAAATGAATTTACAATCGTCCATTTCTTTATTTTTCAATATTTTTATCTCTAAATAGAGCCTTAGAGTTAGATTTAGTTAACCTATTAGATTTAAGGCATTAGAGGCTTCACCAAAATTTGTTATTTTAAGAATTTCAAAGTTTCTGGTTCGGTATCTGATTTTTTAAACTTTCTCCTTTAAAATTAACAACCTATTCTACTTGGACCTTTTAACTGAAATATTACCTAAAGACCCAGTTACGAGTAGGTTCATATTGTTGCATTATTGCGCTGATGTAGATCGGTTATATCATAAAATAATAAGTACATGCACCTATTAAGAACCAGTTCCTAATAAGATCACACTTCAATTGCGTTTTCACATAATGCATTTTATAATACTTGTTAGTGGAGTATAAATAACATCGGTCAAGTGCGAGTCGGAATGGCGCACGATGGGTTCCGTACCAAACGAACGAAAGCCGACAAAACACTTTTGTTTTATGAGAGGCCCACTTAAATATTTATTTTTAGCCGATGAAAAAAATGGAGGAGGTTCTCAATTCGACACATATTTTTTTTATGTATGACGTATAACTTTTTACAGAGTTGTCTGATTTTGATAATTCTTTTTTATTAGAAAGGACAAGTCCAAGGTGGCCCCATTGTCATCATGTTAGGATCTGATGATGATACCCTGAGGAAATTGAAGGAACTCTTCAAATTTTGTGCCTCCAAAATTTGAAGAGTTCCTTCAATTTCCTTACAGCGATTTCGGTTTTTGTCTCGGTATCGCTAGCTTTTTGGGTACTAGTGCTGTATAATATACTATGACAGTATAGAACGAGTACGTTACGTGACGATAAATCACTAAAAAGTAAGAAATAAAAATTTTTAACAAAAAATAGAACCGACTCAAAACGCACTAAAAAGTAAAAAATAACTGTGTCATTTAGTTGCTTTAATTTACTTAAGCATATTTATGAAGTCGGAAATTTTTATTTCTTACTTTTTAGTGATTTATCACCACGTAACGTACTCGTACTATACTGCCATAGTATATTATACGGCACTTGTAGCCAAAAAGCTACCGATACTTACACAAAAACCGAAATCGCTGCAAATGTGCCTATAAAATTTTAAGAGTTCCTTCAATTTTTCTAGGATATCATCATCAGATCCTAAGATGATGACAATGGGACCACTTTGGAAGTGTGCCCTTTCTAATAAAAAAAGAATTATCAAAATCGGATAACTCTGTAAAAAGTTATGCGTGGTCATACATAAAAAAAACACGTGTCGAATTGAGAACTTCTTCCATTTTTTTTGTCTGTTAAAAATAGAGTTTTAGTCTCGTTTTTACTCTTTGGGTACGGAACCCTAAACAAGATTTGCATTTCCTCTGTAAACAGTGCTGTATTACATCCTAATAGGTAATTCCGATGACAGCATGGCTCTTACAAGTAATTGGAGCATTGCAAATGAAACACGTTCGCGTTAGGAAATCTATCTTCAATTTGTGTAAGATGTTACGGTGACCTACAAAAACTGTATGACACTCACTGATGGTGGAAGTGCATGTTTCTTTAAGAATTTAATTTAATCTTATTAATATTTATTATAAATGTAAAAGTTTGTAAGTTTAGATGGATGGATGTTTGTTACTCTTTCACACAAAACCTTTTTTTTTTCAACTACAAGTTGGCCCTTGACTGTTATCACACCTGATGTTAAGTGATCATGCAATCTAAGATGGAAGCTGACTAACTTGTTAGGAGTAGGATGACAATCCACACCCCTTTCGGTTTTTACACGACATCGTACCGGAACGCTAAATCGCTTGGCGGTACGTCTTTGTCGGTAGGGTGGTAACTGGCCACGGCGAAAGCCTCCCACCAGCCAGACCAAGACAAATTAAGAAAAATCTCAATCTGCCCCGCCGGGAATCGAACCCAGGACCTCTGTGTTATAAATCCACCGCGCATAACACTGCGCCGCAGAGGTCGTCGAAAATTTTTAAAAAATTGAATTAATTTTGATAAAAGTTTGCAATAATACAGCTTATTCAACAGAATGGTTCAAGCGATTGAAATTTTCTACATCGGTCCAGTAGTGAAGTTTTAATTATAGGGGATGATCATTGCTCATCTGGAATATTTTTATTATCATGACGATTATTGTTTTCCACAATCTGTTTCATTCTCTCTATAGATCAATATAAAAGTCTTAAATGTAGAGTTGAGAGAGTCCCTGATCAAAGAAAAAATTTAAACCTGCTGATCGTGAAACTATTCGTATATCATTATAATATTATTATAGGTATTGTCGGCTTTATAACATAAATAAATAGGTGATTTAACAAAAATAAAATAATGTCAACGACTTACAAATCTTGGCACTGGCCTTGACTTACCTAATACCTTATTTAACAACACAAATAATAATAGACTGGACAGTTGCATTATATTCATTAAATAATAGTTTTTGCAAGTATAAAGGTGTATTGAACTGCAGAAGCTTTTTTTATTTACTACAAGTTATTCGATGAATGCAATCAACCGATGTTAGCGGTTTCCAAGTGGACGATGTGTAGAAGCCGAGACCATAAGGGTATCAACTTTAATGACCATGCGGTGTTAAGATCTTGCTAAAAAGATATTTATAGAAATAACTTGTAGTATCATCAAGTACAAAAAGCTTCTAAGAAAATTTCAATCGTTTGAACCAGTTAAATCCAGGAATTCCGTGGCGGGGCGGGTTGAGATTTTTCTTTATTTGTCTTGGTCTGGCTGGTGGGAGGTTTTCGCCGTGGCTAGATACTACCCTACCGGCAAAGACGTATCGCCAAGCGATTTAGCGTTCCGGTACGATGTCATGTAGAAACCGAAGGAGGTGTGGATTTTCGTCCCACACCTAACAAGTTAGCCCACTTCCATTTTAGACTGCATCATCACTTAACATCATGGGTGACAGCAGTCAAGGGCCAACTTGAAGTCGATAAAAAAAACTCCTTCCTATAACTAATATTGATCCTATATAATGATATTGAAGCTTACCTATAAATTATATCCTAAAATGACACACATTTAGGTAGGCGTCTCTTACATAGAGGTCAAGATAGATTTCGGAACCGACATGCGATATAGCGTCAGACGGATTTTGTAATAATTTAATCCGATTTCCAAAGATGTTAGATGGAAGTCTTAAAAATAAGATTTCTGTAATGCTTGGCAGGTTTTGTGCAACATAATTATATTACATACTATATATTACACTTGTTTTTTATTATCTATTTTAAATATAGAGGTCGTGTTTCATTTCATAGTTTAGAAAGCCTTGGTTGAACAAGAGATCCGATTTATATTTTATAAATTTGGTGTGGTGGTGGCTAACCTTGTTAAACCAGGGGGGATCAAAGCTAAATAAACCCTCATTATAACTTCAACGTGAAATTTAACTCAAACGCTACGTTTCAATTTATAAATTTGGGTATTATATTAGGCAATTTATAAATTTGTTAAATGTAAGAGAATTTTAATTCGATGAGATACTGTTTTGATTTTTACGCCTGGCAGGTTTTGGTTTTGGTGAAACAATTGCTATGTGGGTGGTAAGAAGATAAAAGTAAGTAGGTTTTAGTTTATCGGCCATCAGAGACGAACTAACAGAATCAAATTAGTCTATGGGTATTGGGTAATATTAAAGCAAGATGTTGTTGTGCAATTATTGTAGAAGGTTAAAAAATATTACAAGTAAACTAAATAGAGTCGAATTCAGTGTGTAAAATAAAATTATTATTCGTGTAATTATCCTGATCATGTTATTAATTAAAAGCATTTCACCATAGATAAGTAACAATTTTTTTTTTGGGATTTAAAATAAATATTTTTCATTTTATGAATGTAACTTAGTATTTCACAATGTTAGATTATTTTTTCAAATCCACAGCACATTGATTATACTCGACAAATCCATTGTTTATGGTTCCATTTAATATTTTGTTGAAATTACAGTAGAATTTCGAGCAAAAAACCGGTTTAATAACCAGTAAGCCATTAAACAACAAGGCCCTTCTTTCCTGTGTATTAGTAATTCTATTACATAAATCTTCTTTCGAAAGCAGGTCATATTTGATATACCTTACTAACCAACTATAGATTCAGGTTTCTCATAAAATTAGTAGGTGTATCCTAATGGTCAGCCATGAGAACGGCGGGCTGAGGCGCCGAGACTCTATGGGCTTAGGGCTGAAGATAATAAATGAACCTTTTGAATATAAAGAATATAAATAAATTAAAATAATATAATTATGATGAATAAAAAAGTAATACAACTACTAAAACTAAACTAAAAATATAAAAATAAGTTATTAAAAACGTATAACATAAAATTCAATACAATATTAAAATAATAAATAGACTTTGCCATAGTCGGTTTAAAAGCTTTTCAAATTGAATTTTACTAGGTTAAGATAGACTAGACCGAAATTATATAAGTTATGTTGTATAATTATCTATACTAAAAATAATATTTGGCTCAATATAATGTGGAGCTTGTTGCAATTTTATTTTTAACCGACGAAAAAAAGGAGTCGGTGCCAGCCAAGGTTTCTATTTTAAGGACGTTAGACATACCTAGAACCCACAAACTGCTTTACTACGTTAAATAAATGTTCCTTAAACTTGCTGGCACCGACTTCATAGATATGCTTAAGTAAATTAAAGCAACCAAATGACGCAGTTATTTTTACTTTTTAATGCGTTTTGAGTCGTTTCTATTTTTTGTTAAATTTTTTTATATTTAATGTACAGATTTGGCTTCCTTACTTGTGGTTTAATATACCTACGAATTTGTTAAATAATTTCTTTATGTGAGTAGGTAGCCCTACGCGGAACGGTCGTGCGTTACGCAATCGTCGGGCTGGTGGCTCGATAACTTGCTCTACATTCGTTTTGTCTCGCTGCAGCGCTGCAACCGGCCTTTACTGCTTTTATTATCCCATAACAAGTCTTGAATATTTCATATTCAAGTTCTGTACGAATAATTGCCCACTACGTTTTATTGCCCTATATTCTGCGTTCATATATTTTCTTTCTGTTGGAAGCAGACTTGAGTAGCGAAATTTAGAACTACTCGTACTTGCCCTGAGATGTCAATTGTACATATTTTCATTTTAGTGTGATTAATTTCGACACTTTTTGAATGCCGCCGCCTTTGATGTGTGTGCGCGTGAGCGGCGGGGGCGCCCGCGCTGTATGCTGTCTCGCGCTCTCGTGGCGGAAAATTGAGCCACATTAAGTTTTCCAGACATTATATTTGTTAATAATAAAAAAATATTAATATTACTTAAAAAAAATAAAACTACAGTTTATCAAAAATCTGTTTATATAACATTATATTTGTTAATAATAAAAAAAATATTATTATTACTTAAAAAAAATTAAATTTTATTACAATTCCTGGGCAAATCGATCAAAGGTTTTGCGTTTATAAAACAGGTTAAGTAATAAAGGCTTCATACTTTGTTGTTACAACATCCAGTAAGAGAGTTTTAAGAAATAAGTTATTTAATTTTACAAATGTAGAAAAGAAAAAATAATTTGAGGTGCCAACAGGAATCGAATTCATATTTCTTGCTGATGCGGCTGTTTTTCAGAAATATAATATACCTATAACTTCTCTGTACATCGTATTAATAGGCAAGTTTTTAATAGCCATTAAAAATATTCCTCAAAGTGCACAATGGTATCTTATCTCACAACAACATCATCAGGTACCATTACTTCATATTCGTTATGTTAACAATCTCAGAAGAATGCGCATTGTGTGCCAAGTTTCGACTTCCGAACGTTCGTTGCTGAGAGCATTCGGTGCAAGGTTCCTGTCATACTATTGTTCAAACCCGCACCACGCTTTAACACCAACCACAATAGGTTCAATAACGAAGGCTAGTTCACTATCGATTGATTGTTAGCAACGAAACTGCCGACACCACATTCATGTTCCACTATCGCTGTACGACGTGCGATTTTTTCCTTTCGGACCACTTCAAAGGCATTGTTTGCGTTATCTGTTCGACGCTTAAATAAGTAGGCAAGGTTTCTACCAGGTGTAACTGAAGTATGCAATGTGTTAATTATAATTTTAGCAATATAATTTTATTATTTGCAACATGTGTCTAATTGTGCCGTGTTTAGTTCCTAAGGAAAAACATTATTTGGTTTAAAAAAACTTTAAATTTATTACACAACATAGTGACTAATTATATTTGTAGTTAAGTTATACCTCAATATAATGTTTTTGTTTTGAACTAGCCTCATCCTTCAAAATCTTCCTAATACCTCACAGTTTCATCCGTATATTTCGATTTCGTACGAATATCGGTATAAAATATAGCCTAAGTATCTAAATTTTAGAAAAATCAGGAAAATATGTAGTTGCGGTGTAAAGAAGTAACAAACATACAAACACACACAAACTTTCACTTTCATAATATTAGTGTGATAGAGGTAGTTGTAGTAGGTATGTTGAAATTGGTTATTTTATTAGCGTTTTGTTTCAAATAGCTTATAGAGAAATTAATAGTAACAGAACATGCAATGAACCGGATTTCCTAAAACTTAGAAATATCAATCTACCTTCATATTAATGTCTTGCAAACAGGCATTCACTAAACAATTATGAAGCAATACAACGAAGTCGTTACTAAAGAGATTTCTGTAACAGATTGCATTAGAAGAATGTATAATGATGCAAAATTAATAATTTCACCAACAGAAGTGATTCCAACACCATTAAAAACATAAATATGTAATATGTCACATTTTGAAATTAAGATTTCAATGAACATGTTATTATAATATACTTTTTAAAAGATAAGCTTATTACAAATAATTTAACTTGTGGTACAAGAGTTTATTACTTTCCAACGCACATATTAAAACAAATACAAGGATTTCATCAAAAATAAAATAAGTGAAGAAGAACTATATAAAACGTTAGTTAAAAATGAAATTCCTAGTTTTTGAGGTATTAAAGATGGCGTCTTTCTAATATTAGTCTGTAGGTGATAAAGATGCGGTGACATTATTTGTAAACCAAAATATGTCATTTTTGACAAGTCTTTTTCGTGTTCCGGGCTTTGTTTTTAGCTATAATAAGAACAAAACTCAATATTTTAATCTGATTATTTAGTAATCCTTTAGGTACCTATACCTAACCAGTAACCATCAAATCAAATGGACCATACGTCAATAAACACTGACAGCAAAAGACAAAACACCATCAGTCCGCCACCTGGAGAATGTCTACCATAGATAATGTACCTTCCAACACCCATGATTATACGTAAAGTGTTGCATTGTTTTGGAGAGAATAAATAATATTTAGCCTAAATAAAAGTGAATTCAGAGATTTGGCTAATCAAAACTAGATTATTAATACATTTAGTTTTTTTCTCATTTCCTTTAAACAAAAGTTTATAAAATGGTATAAAAATCTGCTAATATTTAATTAAATAAAAATCTACAGAATCATTTACTGAGTTTCAAACAGATTCATGCCTTACTAACAAATGTTAAAATTGATATCTAACTGGACTGATTTTAAAAAAAAGGAGGTTCTATATTTGTCTCTTTGTTATGTATGTAATAACGTTAACTCCAAATAGTTATCAAAGACCACAACTAAATTAGATAACCTATATAAAATGCATATGACAATTTTGACAGTACCAGGTCGCTGTTAATGAGTGATTTGTTTATTTTCTTAGATTCGTCATAATGTGTAATTAGCACGTAAATGTTTGCAACGACCACGTAATTTATATAATGGTTGCTCAATTAAATATTGCAATCTGGTTTTGTATGTAGGTGAGTGTGCGGCTAAGGTACCGTCCACTTTCACTGGTGATGGTAGGACGATTGAAAGTAAAGCGAATCTGGATGAGGTGGTGATTCGAAAAATCGTGACGGACATTGTTTAAAGGCATTTACCGATACCGGATATTGTTATAAAAGCTACGCATCATTGTTTGCATTATGGATTTTATAGAATTCATAGATAGTTGTGATATAGATGAAATTGCGTACTTGCAGTGTTTTTGATTTTCTTTTTTATGGACATTGTTTTTTCAAGAAGAATTTTCACAACAACAGGATTATGCTTTATCTGTTTGTAAATACCTGCTGCATGAAATTACGTATAGCTAGTTTTTAGACATTTTTGGTGAACAGATAGACAAAAATTTACTTTTTGTGTTCTTTTCTTTTGATTTTATATAAAAAAATACACGTTTTGGGAGCCAACAGTTATTGGAAACTCTGACGCATCACACCGCAGAATAGGAGACGCCCTATTTTGTATTACTGCCTAATTACACTTACGTAAAAAACTCGGTCATGTAAACCATACCTCAATACTTTAATGTTAAGTTTTAATTAATTTTTTGATAACGAATCATAATAACTTAATCTTAAATAGATAAAATATACAATCGATCGGGCTGTGTACGAGAATATTAAATTACAAAGCTGCTGCATTTTGTGCAACAAAATATTTTCGACAATATTTACTTTCCCAAAAGCAGAATAATAAATTAATAAATATATTAACATTACACTGTATTTTTTCTTCCAAGTCTGTGAAATAATAAAAATGTATGCTTGTAATTATTCTTTTGTTTTCATCTAGATACCAAGTAGGGAATACAATTGAATTTTTTGGGTCAAGGGATATAAAGTATTAAGCGTACATACCAATACGATAGTATAATTGTTTATTAAACATCAATCAGGAGCTTAACCAATCGCGTTGATTATAAATATTCATCGAGCTCCCATATACTTCCTTGCATATCTGTTGTCTGTTAGCGTAATAACATCGATACATTTTGCCACCGGGTGGTTCGTAATGCGATCTACGTGTTGGTTTATTTGTACTATATCCACACCAAGCTTCCACACAATTATAATTTAATATTACTGCTTTTGTACCCGTTTTCAGAAGTATTTTCTCATCAATTTTGAATAATCTTTTCTCTTTGAGTCCCTCAGAATACGGTACGTATAGATTTAAATCACAATTGATGTTGTCTTCACTCTGTTCGCAGATAAATTCCTCCTGTGACAGCACGTTGGTTTCATTCGGCCTCGCCAAGTTCCCAATGTCTACCAATTTGGTGTGTGAATCAACATCCTTCTTATGGCACACTCGCCCACCGTCACTATATGCTAAGCAATCGATCAAATAGAATATCTTATTCGGAATGTTGTTAGACAAGTACAGCAGCTTATCAATATTTTTATAATAATAGTATTTGACAGGTTCGCAATGATATCTTTCAGACTGTTCGAAGCAGTACTTAAGAGTTGATGGTGTAGACGCTATTTGAATCAAGGAGTATATTTTGATGTTACTACATTCCAATGATGAACAGTTGTAAAAGACGCCGTTTTTTGCTGTCGGCAAGTATGGTTCGTGTGAAGGAATGCTGTCATCTTGATTTTTTCTACGAGAAGGCGTGTTACTCTTTTTGCAATTTATTATATTGTCCTGTAAAATTTATAGTAACTTTTTAATATTTCCCTAAATTGCAACAAACTATTTAAAAAGATCTAAATTGTTTTTTGTGCTCATTAACACGCATTAGAGCATTCATTTTATATAGGTTGTGTGAAGATTTATGAGTGCTCTTTGGGGTAGAGACAGAAACGCAGAGTTTGCCTACAAACTGAATTTTTCCGCAGAACAAAAAAATGCAAGCCGCGTGCTTTCAGTTTCAGTCTCAAAACTGACATGCGAACTCTTCATCTGAATTAGACAGCAGATGGATAGCAGCGTCAGTTAGTGCTGCTTTTTTTGTTCTATGAGCCACCTGTATTAAACATTTGAATTCTAAATGCAAACAAAACAAAACAAATAAAACGTTTCCTGCCTACTCATCGAGGCCCACACGTTTTTTTTGTAAAAGTTTTCATTTTAGCGCTCGTGATCTACGCGTTATTGTTTATATCAAGCGTTTAAAAAATTTGCATACGAATTTGTTATGCTAAATCACAGACTCGTTTTATGAGTGCATTTATTTAATATGTAAGAAATATAAAAAAGGAAATTATACTTTGAAATTATTAATTTCCGTAAAAATAAATAACAGACCAATTTATAGAAATAAGATTTATCAAATAATAAAACGATTTTACATTTGTATCTATTAACCAATTATTAATGTTATATTATTTACCTTTTCAATAATACATGTTACTTCTGAGTTATAACGCTGAAAGTTAATACAAATATGTATTAGTTATATTATATTACATATACATTAATTAATTAATAACAAACCAATATTGATGAATATCCGAAACATTGTGTTCTTTGGTCCACCTTGCTTTTAACATAGCTTTTATCACGATTATTGACCTTAATATTTTTCATGACAAAGAAAAATGATTACGGCAGTACGAAGTCTGTCAGATCCGTCAGAATCAGTCATCAATAGTTCGACCGAAAGTAAATTTTGAAATTAAAACGAATAAGATATTTTGTGTTTCAATAATTATATTATTGTTTCTTATTATGCGAAGCGATTACCGAAGTGTCATGAATAATTTACTAGTATTTATAATAGAAGCACCTTACCGCTTCGACTTCGAACAATAGAGCCCACTGACAGATGACTAAACATAAAAAAGTGAAAATCATTTCTCCAATAATTACATCACGCGTGCAAAATGAATCGCGTACGTATGAGAAACGATAAAGTTTTAACAATAAAAATTTTAACTATTGATCGCTTCGTTGCAAAGTCATAGAATTCATTGTGCAGAAGTTTTATTATCTAATACCACGCTGCATTTAATATTTTCTCTCTCATAGTTATAGGCTAGATATATAAATCCTTACTTAATATTATGCGCTCGAAAGTTTGTCTTTCAACCAGATAATACTGAATGGATTTTGATGAAACTTCACAATAATATAGCTTACATTTCCGAACAAAGAACTACGTGGGTGAAACCGCGGGCTTCTTCTGAAATATGGTAGGTACCTAGTATTTTTAACCGATGAAAAAAAACGGAGAAGGTTTTCAATTCATCATTCATCAGTCATTTTTTTTTAATGTATGACCACACATAACTTTTTACAGAGTTGTCCGACTTTGACAATTCTTATTTTATGTCATCATGTTAGGATCTGATGATGATATCCTGGGGAAATTGAAGGAACTCTTCAAATTTTAGAGGCACGCTCACAGCGATTTCGGTTTTTGTCTCGGTATCGGTAGCTTTTTGGCTACAAGTGCCGTATAATATACTATGAAAGTATAGTACGAGTACGTTACGTGGCAATAAATCACTAAAAAGTAAGAAATAAATTTTTTTAACAAAAAATAGAACCGACTCATAACGCACTAAACCGACCGGCACCGACTTCTTAGATATGTTTAAGTAAATTAAAGCAACTAAATGACACAGTTATTTTTTACTTTTTAGTGCGTTTTGAATCGGTTCTATTTTTTGTTATAACGTACTAACTTAGTAAACTAAAACTAAGCCCATTACAGTCTGTATGGTTAGATCTATTAAACTGCGAAACGAATTTGAACGCCGCTTTTATTAATAGATAGAGTAATCAGGAGGAAGGACGTATTATTCAATAAATAAAGACATGGTTAAGGTTTCTATGTAAAGAAATATGTAATACTCGTACGTAGTATAGGTATCATAAGTTAAACGTATAAGGTAGAATAACTTAAGGATAACATGTCGCAGAAAAATTAATTAGCCATTCAATTAAGAGCTTAGTTTTTTTATAAATGGCGTCGTTAAGCTAACTTCCTGAATGATATACAAACATTCAAATCAGCAAGGATAATGACTTGGAGCGATAACATTTATTTACGTGCCAAGCCCTGACATACTTCAATAGAAAAATATCAAGAACCTAAAGCTCTCCGGCTCCAAAAAAGCGAAAAGTTTAAGTGTTGGTAAGTTAATAGTTTAATTACAAGTTTGATAAAATCCGACCAAAACTAATAAAATAATCCAACTTAATAGAAGAAAAGTTTTGGTAGTGAAAAGTTATTGTGTTCAAAATACCTCATAATACGTATGCTAAAAATAATCTGAACCTAACTTCTGACAACATTGAAATCTACTCACCAGAAGAAGAAGCTCCTGTTTATACATTGTTCATCCCAACCACGTTTACCGCTGTTGACTCTGAAAAGATGATGAAATTTTTAAAAAAGTATATTAAAACTGAGTCCTTATATCTACAAGTAAACAAGCATGCAAACTACTATAATTCGGAGAGTCATTCTTTCATTCATTCGTGTGTTTTCTTAAATTTTATAAAGATACACTTATATTATACACTTAAAAAAGAATTCTAAATAAATGAAAAGAAAAAAACAGTATATTTAATTTTTAAGGTTTTAGTCATTTAGGACCTGATAGATGGGAATTAATTAGTTCTCACAGCTGGTAGAGAACCTGTAAAACTGCTCATAGCACTAAATCTCTAAGTTTTCTAATTAGCAAACGTGTCAGAGCTGTTACGTTAGTCTGCCAAGTATGGCGTTGTTAAGTCATTTGCAATTGGTCGTCCATTTAAAATGCCAGATTAAAGCAAGATGTCATTAATTGTTTACCGAGAAACTTAGGTACTAACACAGACACTTCTAGCAGTTGTTACTCAAGAGTTTAACTTATTAGTATTAATATATTTTATTTAAAAAAATTAATATAATGGATATTTTTTATTCATAACAAGTTAGCTCTTGAATGCAATCAAATCTGATGGACCCCCATCTTTTAAATCTACTGCCTGTGCTACGGAAGTCGTCAAAAATTTATTTACAATATCTTTTCATCATTTCTCAATAAGAATATTAACGAAATTTTATTACGCTTATATTCTGCATACATATTTATTTTATTTAGATTCTCGTGGCTATGAGTTGCATAAAGACAGATTTGCTTCGACACGTAATAAGTTAACTACAGAAGGGAATATAATCATAGATTTCTGATCAATGATTATATGGTTAACCAGGGACATTACTAAATATCTAAATCATACTTATTTCGATTGTATTACTTTATTCTATTCTCTGGAACTACTCATTCGAGAATAGACAAAAATACAAATATATTAGAATGTACTTGACAGATTACTTGAACAATAACCCAACTTATTAATAACAATGAGAAAATGTTGAGAACATTACAGTAACGTCGGCCATGATTTTTTGAAAAGACACGCTATCATCACGATTTCAGAACATTGTTAAAGTACGTGTTGACATTGAAAATGTTGGATGTCTGTTTGTCTATTGTAATATAAATCAGTATAGTTAGTAATTACTCAGTTAATCCTACAAGGTTGAAAGTAGGCGTATACAGATGGAGTACTTTAAATGTTTAGCCTCCTACTACGATTATGCACTTCTGCTATGTAGTGGAGTACCTATAAGAATATTTTATCTACATATTTCATAGCATTAATTTTATTTGGATACCCATTATAATGTTGTCCTAACAAGTTAAATTAGGTATTCGTAGTTATCATAAGACACTCGAAAAAACGCAAATTAGGCTCCAGATTGCCTTTGGATTTGTGTAGATTACATTTTTTTATATAAATACTATGTTGGAAGTTATATGTATCGCTGCTTTATTATTTTTGTTGAATTCTTAAAATATTTCCAAAAGTTCGAAAATTACAAGAAAATGTATGAGGAAATTCTATCAACGGAAATTAATTAACATAACCACAAACTAAAATATATTTCTCGTTAATCAAAATGTTAAACTCTTTGATTGCTTTTACTCAAGTTTGTGGAAGGCTGTACGTAGGTGGACTGACCCCATCAATATTATTGTACTCTACGATGTCGATATAATAAAGCCAAATCTGGGACTTTTGCAATAAAAATGACAGGACATTTTGCCATACGCCCAATTTTACTCACTCTATTTAATGTTTTTGTATTTTCTTCAATGACTTTATGCTTCCAACAATTTGAAGCGTAAACTTTTATTTTATCACCATTACTTTTCATAATCTAAAAATTGACGATTCAAACTAATCATAAAGATGAATGAAGATATTTTGAGTTTGAATTACTTTTCCGTACCTCTAAATATACTGACGAAAATGTAAGTTATTTTCTTCTTATACAAAATGTAATGGACGAAATAAAAATTGCTGATTGCTTACTCTTATATTCGTATTATTTTAAACTTATGCATTTCAAAGGTCATAAGGAAACTGATTAGGATCAACTACTTAATTAGGTAAGAACTCATATTTCCTTTTATGCGTAAAATGAAACTGTAATTTCTGAACTTTGTCTTCTTCCTTCCTTATAAAAGATGAGATATGGAGCGTAAGGAGTCGTAATTCAGGTTGGCGGGCTTAAGCCTAAGTGGTAGTGTTTGTTTAATCACATATCAGGTGTTGAAGATAGTAACTGGGATCTAAGTAACACCGTAGACTTCCTGATTCCAGGCCTAAAATTTTGCTAGAAATTTATTATAAGACAGGACATTCTTTTTTTTATTATCGACTACAAGTTGGCCCTTGACTGCTATCACACCTGGTGTTAAGTGATGATGCAGTCTAAGATGGAAGCGGGCTAACTTGTTAGGAGTGGGACGAAAATTCACACCCCTTTCGGTTTCTACACGACATCGTACCGGAACGCTAAATCGCTTGGCGATACATCTTTGTCGGTAGGGTGGTAACTAGCCACGGCGAAAGCCTCCCACCAGCCAGACCAAGACAAATTAAGAAAAATCTCAATCTGCCCCGCCGGGAATCGAACCCAGGATCTCCGTCTTATAAATCCACCGCGCATACCACTGCGCCACGGAGGTCGTCAAATTCCTTATTTATTTATAACTCGATATAGGATCCGAACACAAGACCTCGTGATTTGAAGGCACATAGATTACGAGGCAGTCAATGGTCTGTACGTGATCATAAAACATGGCGACGCAGTAATTGCGTGTGTTTTATCATCATACCTTTGCACTTCAAAGCTGTAAGCACTTAAGGTCTACGCTTAGGAGCAGAGCACGAGCCCAGCACAAGTCGAGCACGAATTAGAGTAGAGTCGACTAGCCAACGAGCCTCGTAAGAATACAGGTCTAGCGTTCGGCAAGTGTTCGATTATGTTCCACCAAGGATTTTTGACAAACACAGGCTTCTGAGGCCAAAACCCGTTAGAGGCTCACTGTACGACCACACTTGACGCCGCCACTAACGAGCAGTGGCTTCATTTGTGCTCGGCTGTTGAGCGTACCTTGGGTTCAACACGCTCTAGTTTTGACAAGGTTACGAGTAGGCGTACTGGACATAACAATGCGACATATGCGAGTATGCTATCGTCTCTGCATGAAATATATGTGACATTGAAAATGTAGGTGACTATGACGGTCACCGTGTTATGACCGTACGTTAGCAATTGCAAAATGGTAATTCACTGACGAGAGGGCCTATTTACTGCAGTTTTATGTTCATCTTTATTATATTATGCTTTTTGACTATAATAAATAAATAACGACAATTGTCTTAAACGGTTATGGGCAGGAATAGGATTTTAAGCTATTGCATAGCTTCTATCGCGGGCCTTGAGCGTGGAGACCGAATCCAGAAATTCCGTAACGAAAAAAACCTAACACCCCTGAATATCAAAAACATAATATTAAAAGCATAATTTCGGCTCCGACGTCATCGGGACCGTGGTCTAGCGGTAAGGCGCTCTAAGTGCCTGGATTGCCAGAGAGACGCGGGTTTGAATATCGTCGGTTTCGCAATTTTTATTTTTTTCTGTCAATTCGGGCCCTTAGAGCGCCTTGCCGCTAGGCCACGGTCCCGATGACGTCGGTAGGTAAACATATTTTGGCTCATAACATTACCTGGTTTTGGGCCATTTCATAAATGGAAATAATCTTCATAGAAAATGTAAATTATTAAGCAGCATCTAAGTTGCTATTATTATACTAAAACATTTAAAGAAAGTGTCGCGTAGTGTAAGTATCGATAGTGAAAATGAAGTCGTCCTTTGCATACAAATCAAATTTATTGACGCATTTTATACGCTCTACATTTATTTATTGTATAATAACTACCCATTAGTATGCTATCGTAATAGCTGTTCTAACAATGAATATTATTTAAAAAGTAAAACTTACACATATGAAGATAATAATTAAAATTATTAAATTGCCACTGCAGTGATTTTGACGAACAAGATTGAATTTCGATTGTTTTAAGTAGATTTTTTTGTTTCTGGGTAAAACAGTGTGATTAAAAAAAAATCTATGTAATTTTATAAAGATCCCATTTACTATTATTATATAATTGATTTAGCTTTCAATAGACGTTATAGTATTATCTGACGGCCTCCGTGGCGAAGTGGGTAGTGACCCTGCTTCTGTGTCCTAGCACGTGGGTTCGATTCCCACATCTGGAAAATGTTTGTGTGATGAGCATTGATTTTTTCCAGTGTCTGGGTGTTTATCTATGTATTATAAGTATTTATGTATAATATATATAAAATATTGATTGATTATCATAGTACCCATAACACAAGCAAACTAAGCTTACTTTAGGGCTATATATAGCGATGTGTGTAATTATCCTATAATATTTATTTATTTATGTATAAAATCATGTCCAATCAAACTAAATAGAACGAAGAGGAAAGATCCAAAAGGGTCGAAGTGCAACCGCTATGGCAGCCCCACCATAATAAATATAACGATATTCATAAAATCAAATACAATTATTATTTAAAAGTATACTTCACAGCTTTAGAATAGTCTATTTTTAACAAGAAATGCGGATAAGTAACTCAATAGCAAATAAAAGCGACAGCTGCGGTCTGTCAAGTAGATCGTGTATCTAAAGTTTCTGTGTTCTATTGAATCGTGTTGAGAAAAAGTTCAATTGAATTATATAATTCATTAAATTCAGTAAAATAATGATTAGTATACAGTGCAATTTACAAAACAATTAACGAAAGTAGTATGCGAACGAGTATAGTTGAGTCACCGAAACAAAAGAAAACCAATGAAACATCCTTGGAAAACATTTCACTGCTTCTGACACGGTCGGATAAAAACTGTCATTTTGACTTACGGATAAGGACAGAGATAATACTCGTCCGCTTTCACATATCATCCTCTGTTTACGTTTATTCTTTCGATGCCTGGGCTGCACTTCAGATGAAATATACAATTAACTAACATATAAAATAACAATACTGATTGTACTGATAATAATAAGCTTCCTGTTCACATTATGTGTATAAATCGTGATAACTTCATTAAGAACAGCTCTCACTTTATTGTTAGTTTATAGATAAAAGTTATACTATACAACTGCGCTTTATAATACCACCATTGTCACACTTTTTTCTTATATGATAAACACTTTTATAAAGCGGCCATAGACATGCATACACAGACAATCTACGCCATTTAAAGGCTATACTTTGCTAAAGAAGTTGAGGAAACGTTTGGTACATGAGACCGAGTTTATGACTGACTAGCGAACGCACATGGTTTCGCCTGCGTAGTTCCCGTTCCAGTGGGAATATTACAAATTAGCCTACGTCACTCCACAAGAGTCTGGCTATCATATAAAAAAAAATGTGTGCGTGTACTAGCGTACACTCGTAAGAAGTGAAACTAACTAACTAACTTATCAACATTCAAGTATTAGAAAAAATTGATATCATAATTACACCCACGTGTTAGTGTATTGAAAAATACAATCAAAAACTGAGGTTAATTTTAAATAACGTGGAAAAATAAATACCATAATTACAGCTAAGTATTAGAAAAAGAGATGTAATTACTTACATTTTTAGAAATTCACTGGAATTAGAATTAAAATAAACCCTTTTATTTTGCTGATCACTTCAATATAACATATATATACATATTTATCACGTCACTTTCATAATTCAAAGATGGCGCATAACGGAAAAATGTGACGCGTAACGAAAAAATGTTACATTAAATTTTTTTCCAACCCCGATAAAGAAGTTTCACTTCAAAAACTCATTTTGTAGTTTTAGACTGATTCGATTGGTAGATTAAGAGATTAGCCGGACCAAATAGACAGAAAAAAAATTAAAAAAATTGTTTTTTGATTAAATTAAATTTATTTCTTATTTTTTTTCTATATATTTTCTCATGGCTACATGTAAAACAGTTACTATATACTTGTGACTTCATTTTAGCATTATAAATTAATTTTTTTTATTAATTATGTTTGAGTCCAAAATTTTCTAAAAACACAAAAAAGAATTGATATTTGATCTAATATAATACAATTAGTAGTTGATGACATCACCTTAGGTTACAAATACTACCTACCCGTTGTGAAACGGGATGTCAAATATTCATTTAGGGTCGAATCAACGACTAAAGTTGACATCATCTTTTTATTAGGGTCAGGATATAGAACTTGTTTGTGAACTCGATAATTATATTATATGATATTCGAATTGTTTGTTAAGGCTCTACAGTCTACATATTTTAAACAAAAGAGCTCTAAAAACCTACGAAAGCATGTACAAAATCCAGAATAGAAGTCGAGTAAAAATTTTCGTTTAATGTAAATAATGTAAATTTTCGTTTAATAAACGTGACGTTTCTAAAATCATTATACACAGTATAGAAAACTAATAATACCTACGTAGCTATTACGTATAGTTTGGCTATTTTATTTAAAGAATAAACGTAAACAAATTAACGGTATGTGAAAGCGTACTAACGAGTATAATCTCTGCCCTTATTTCTCGGATGGAAGAAAAATGGTTGTCAGATTTTCAAGAATAATTCATTTGTTTTTTGTCGCTTATCGCATTTATTTGCCATAAACATGGGTACAAATCGGTAACATTTATGCGTAATTATACAACCAAGCATGTTTTACCATAAAGGCGTGCAAAATATTTCAAAATTAAAAGATAAATTACAAAATAATTCATACAGTATATTAAACACAGATAAAAGAAAATTTATGCTAATATTAAAATAAGGTCTTAAAAATAGTAAGTCAATAGTGTTGTTATTGTTAGTCAAATTTTAGTTTAAAATAGTCGTTAATGTCATAAATGTTCGTATTAATAAGTTTATTAAAAATATAATTTTTGAATTTAGTAAAAGTCAAATCCTTAATCCTGTCTGGCAAGTATTTATATATTTTTATGGCCATGCAGTACACGTTATTTTTAAACGTATATAACGTAACGTATGTAACGTAATTTTTACTTAAATCGTATTCTTATTTTCTAACGTAGAGTTATACGTTTGTATACAAACAAAACCATGCAAGTGATTGTCAACCTTATTAGAAATAAAAACATATTATGCAAAATTACTAGTTTCTTTTATGGAACATCGAAGTGAATATTTCCATAATAAGTAGTGCAAGATCAAGGTTTTCGCATAAATTTCAAATAGTTATTTTTAAACATATTAATTTGCCTGATTTATGAAAACTACTGGGCGTTGAACTATTTTTTATGAGTGTGATGATCTGGTTTTACCTTCTTAAAAGTAATGTGTTCGTTGACTCTTCGTTGTTAACCTAATATAGTCTAACTACATATAAGGAATAGTACAGTGAATCAGTTACCGACACATATACAGTTTGTGTGGTTTTCCTCATGATTTCAGAGTTTATCTAGAATTCTAGAATAACAAATTGTGGATTAGTGACATAGTGACATAGCACACACCTTCCGGTGCTTATAATATAATAGATTATGACTAATAGAGATATACCTAATTTACTTTCTTTAAGTACCTATGTGCTGGTATTTTTTTATAATAGAAAGAATTACATTTTTCATAATCTCAGATTAGACGTTGGTATCCCTCCAATTAGTTAACAAGACTTATTTTATTAATTTAAAGTCATATTATCTTTCCGATTTTTGCTGCCATCTCAGGACAGTGTTCATTGAAGGTGTATGTATATTCTGCAAGGGAAGTTCATCAGCTGATGCGATGCAAAGCAGTTCCGATTTTATGATACGAGAGTTTATCAATAAGTATAACGTATACTTATTTTATAATAACTTTATTAAAAGTTTCATTAAATACTAATGATGAACAGCAATGATTTATTTATCATTGCTGCTTAATTATGCAATAAATTAGTAGTTGCAGGCCAAAGATTAAAGTATTGTTTCCTTATACTACACACGCTAGGTTAAATAATCAATCAGACAACGCAGTGTACTCACTTCCTAACGGATGTGAAGTTTGTAATAGGTACTATAGAGTCACTCTTGTAAAGATAATTGTATGGTTACCCTCACGACTTTGTAATTAAGTAATGAGTGCAATCAAACGGATAAGTAGGGCATACTCATTTTCAGTACTATAATACATTAAATTATTTCTGGATTTGATACTCTGTTGACTCAATCTATTTATTTACTCTCTGTGCCCGAGATCTTACCGGCGAAGATCCCCTTCTTGTGTGGATATCGTGATACAAATTAATATATTACTCATTATAACATAAGCTATGTGCAAGTGTCAAAATCAGCCCAGCTGTTTTAGTTATTAGCCAGAGTGCCGAGTGTGAGTTTGTTACCGAGCGACTGCGTAAAAACGTAACGCAAATTTGTATGGAATTTTAGCAGCGCCATCTAGTTATAGCGAGAGTAAACGCTTTTTTTGCTATATAATGTGACATTTTGAGTGACTACGTTTTTACGTAGTCGCTCGGTGAAAAACTCACACTTGCCCCACAAAACACCGACAGCAAGAAAGACAAACGAAAAATTTAAATAAATTATTTTATCAAATGAAGAAATTAATTATTTAAAAATTTGGGCAAATAACATTTATAAATATTGTAACTTGGGTTATTAGTTGCAAGGTTATATTTAGTGTACCGTGGAAAATTAAAATACTCCTACCTATTATGTAGGTGCGAGTATAACCATTAACATTGTTTATTTTTGTAAGGTAAATTAGTAAATATAAAAAGATTTACTTTACAATCTAATACGATTTAACAGTTATTTATATGAAACTATATCTTGGAAAGTTCTTTTATTAACATTAAAATTGCAAACCAAATTTTATATTTTTATAAAGCTACACTATCGCATCCGGTGGACTTTTTATCAACTGAAACTTTCAAAAATTATAACTATCATGATTTCCAGTGGTTACCGATCACTACACATATAACATCTAATAGTGATCGTTAAAGAGATCCTACAACAAACTACTAAAACCACCAACCCATATTACAGCAACGTGATGGACGTAACCCCATAACACTACTATGAGGAGAGAGACCTAAACCTGTAGAAGGACAATAAAATACGCTGATATTGGTAAATTTCCCAAAAAATTATGTATTTGTACGCTGCTTTTATACTATTATTTGTTTAAGTAACTTCCCTTGAAAAATTTAAAAAAAAAACATCTTTTCACTTTTTTGTTTAGCATATTTATTATATATTCTTTTTTTTGTTGAGGCAACTTATGTTACCAAGCAGTTTTATGTATTTATGATTATTATTGTTATTATTATATTTTAATTCTTAATGTGTAAAGGAGTTTCTGTTGCTACTTTTAATTTGTTGTTTATTTCGTGTTCTATAACTTTTTGTTTTTTATTTGTTTGTTTTTAATTTCGCAGAACAATAAAAACACTTAATTGTATAGTCCGTATTGTTACCCATTTAAAGGTATCCCCTGAAAACCAGCGCTGCAGCTTGCTGTAGCATAATGCTGAGTGGGAAACGTTTATTTGGTCAGACTTTGTTTTACTTTATTACTTTTATTGCTTAGTATAAGTCTGATCAAATAAAAATATTTTTCTTTATTTCTTTCTTTCTTTATTTTCTATTAGATTTCTTCAGTCCCGTTATTCGTTTTCCCAATGATGGCGTACCTAGCGATGTTGTTAATTAGCTCATTAGCTTTTTCTAAAGATGCTCGACGAAGCAAAACGGTAAAGCGTGTGTCACGTCAAGTACTCGTATAGGAAGGAATTATCTACAAGGTAATGAATAGACTGACAGACTGACCTACAAATGGCATCATTGGCAGATATATTAGTAGAAAAAATAACGTAGCTCATTTATCAGTGCTCATCGGTCTAGATAAAACAAAAGACGACTTTTAAAAGCGTGACAATTTTTCAGTGCGATGTTAATAGACCAAGAGCGTGTTGTTGTCTAATCTTCGTCATCTATACAAATAAAAAAAATATCTGTTGAACTGCTTTACAAGATTTTACATGTAATAAGAGCAATGCAATAAATCTACATCATATACATAAGCCAAAATAATATACAGTCAAAAAAGTACTGTAAATCAATAAGTGATTTATAAGCGATATTATTGGGCACGACATATCTTTACGAACATTAAGACTTTATGAAGATATACCTTTCTCATTAAAACATGTACAATATTTATTAGGTCTTATATTGATGGGAAACAACATATAATAAAATTTAACTTATAAGGGGGAGGAGGGAGTTGTTGGGGAGGACAACAATATGATAGTTCGACCTAAAAATGAGAAGGCTACTTAAGTGTTTATAACGCGAACAAAGTCGTGGGTGACTGCTTACCAAGTGATGTAAAAACGATCTTAGAATATGAAGTTTCAAGTATCGTGCCTCTGACACTAAATTAGACGGAAAGGTACCATAACCATAAACTTATCCATAAAATAATTAATTATTTTATGATTCCTAAAAAGGTAAATCAAAATTCGTAGACACTGTTACAGTAAAAAAAATGATCCTAAATTTTATCGTCTATTTGTCTATTTATTAGGATGCCTTTTTAGCAACACGTGGAGTAAGTAAGGAAAGAGTAAGGATAAGTCTTGAAATTAATATGAATATTCAGCGCTACAAATCTTTAGAGTAAGTCTTCAGGGTAAAATCTAATTTTTAAGCCAACGCATTACATAGAGATATTTTCAATATAAATAAGCATTAGCTTGTAACAACCTTAAAGTATCAAAATATATTACAAAAATCTCTGGTTCTTTGTACTATATTGCACCTACTCGTTACAGTAAAAAAATTGATCCTAAATTTTATCGTGTATCTGTCTATTTATTAGGATGCGTTTTTAGCAACACGTGGAGTAAGTAAGTCAAGAGTAAGGATAAGTCTTAAAACGAATATGAATATTCAGCGCTACAAATCTTTAGAGCAGGGTAAAATTAGATTTTTAAGTCAACGCATTACATAGAGATATTTCAATATAAATAAGCATTCGCTTGTAACAACCTTAAAGTATCAAAATATATTACAAAAAACTCGGGTTTTTGTGGTGTGTCCTTACTTAAGTTTCAGTATAAGAAGTCGTCACTGTCTAATGATTTTGTTAATCAGATCTTTATAATGCGTCAAAACATCTTTACTAAGATATTTTTATCCATTGGATAGGTTGGATCATGGTTGCTCATCGTCTAAAAGTTATTTTTCGACCCCTCGGGAACAGTTAACGTTTCTTACTCTATCTGAACTTTATGTCTTATCTGTAGTCCAGATTTATTTTGATTTTAGAATTAAGTGCAGGCTAAAAAGACCATAATTAGTCTCTCATAGGAAAAGACTATGGTCTCTTACAATGACTATCAGAAGAGTAGCGGGCCGGACTGTGTGAAAAAGGCCCTGCAGTGAGAAAAAGAAATTTAGTAAGAAAACTAGTTTAGTAAGAGATTATAATTCAAAACTAGAATCAAAATTATGATGCAAATACGATAATTTTTTAATAAAGTTTTACAAATGAAAGAATTTTATCATCATCCTTATGAAGGCCTATTACAGGGACAGGCCTTCCTTCTTATAGGAGAGGGGATGTGCTTAGACCCACGATGCTTCAAGAAATTGATACAAATTGATTATTGTCTTAATTTATTGGTGGTAAATAAACAATGCTGAGAATAATTAATGTAAATACTTAATTTAAAGGTATTTAAATTAGGTCTTCCCATGAGGCAGGAAGCATGTTAACGTATTATATCTTTTTGCTTAGAATTAGGCTTTGGACGATGAACTAATAAAGCTGTCAATCAGTAGTTACTGACTTGACCTGGACTGGGTCAAGTTTCGCTGCATGTTTTAATTAATATATCCGAGGATTGTAAAAGGATTTATAAAAGTTTTCGTTTCTCCGAAGTGACCTTAACTTGCAATCTTTTTAAATTAGATGTCGTTAAATATGTAAATATATTATGTCCTTTTATTGATGTCGATGTTGTAAAATGACCGTTTTGGTATATTACGAAAAGAGTTTATATTTTTAATCTAAAAATGGAGGCAATTGGATCGATATTAATTTTCACACAAGAAGTAGAATTAAACATTTCATTTATTTCTTTAAATATTATAAAATAAAGTACCCCGCCACGTTTGTCTCTCTGTCAGAAAGGGTTATGTAATTTTTTTATTTTTGGTGTTTTTGAGAGGTCGCAACACACTATTTATCACGTGGGCAAAGTCACGGGAGTCTGCTAGTAATTCATATTATCAAATATTAAGGTTTTTGTTGGCTCTTGTCAGCAGAATCTAAACCGGTGGTGGAGTCGCTACAAATATTCAAGGAGTTGAAGTTACAAAAGTGCTTGTAAACAAAGCCTATTTATAAATCATTGCGATAGTTTTGTTCGGTGGTTAACTCGTATAATAAATCCTTTAATGCGAGTAACAAACAGATTGTCGGTAAATGTTTAACGGGGAAAATGGAACGGATTTGGAGCTATTGTTATTTACAACCGCTTTGTGAAATAAAGGATGTAAGGTTTAACATAGAGAATTATTTATTTTGTACAGTTTTGTTCGCAAGAACTGCGAATATTGCTCGGATCTTAACAATATAGTTAGTAAATATTATTAAACAAATATGTCGGTGGTAGGGTAAGTAATATTAAGTTAATATTGGTATGGGTAATATATAAATACCAACCTTAATACGCTCGCTTTTTAATATTTAATATGCAATAAATATCGTTATATTTAAATTCACAGGGGGTTTTGTTTTATTTAAATTTTACGAAAGTAGAACTAACACTCGTATTGTAAACCAACAAAGAATATTCACAGCATGTTAAAGAGAATCGCAACAAAAGGAAATGAGGTGTGTCCTCAATACTTCCATTTAAAACAGAATTGTTACAACAAAAAGATTAGGAGACAATACGTCGCGATCGCATCGGGGTTCGGAGTTTGAAAAGCGCGTGTTGCGCACGCGACTCGCTTTTGACTACTAACCCGTTGTTTGCCGCCAAAACCACGCGGAGATAGTATCTCGCGAATCGAATTCATTCACGATATTATGCAATGCACTACTTATCGGATACTTATCTATAAATATTTGCTGTGTTACCGCGACCGGGTTAATTTTCGCGTGACCCGGTAATGATTGTAGGGCGCCGCTGTATACGCTGTTATTACAAACTTTTATATCTCTTGCCCTAGCCCCTATTAGTATACCAGCCTATTTTTGATGATGATTTATATTTGGAAGCTATGTTTGATGACTATGATTGAAAATTTTGCTGGCTTGTTTAGCTCTGCTGACGATAAATAGGTAAATTGATAGAATTTGTTAAATTTTTTTTTGGATTGTTTTATCCAAGGTTATTATAACTCAAACAAAATTTCACCACGCTAGTATCTCGCGAATCAATTTCATTCACGATATTGTGCACTGCACTATTCTTCGGAACTGATTTGTTGTTATATCCCAGTAACTATTGTAGGGCGCGGCTGTTTAAGCTATTATTAAAAGCTTTTATTTATCAGTATGTACATGTTCCTAGGTCTTATCTTGGAAGCTCTGTATCTCTCCCACTAGAATAAGACGATATATAGATGCATTAAAGTGGTACAAATCAATATTACATCTATCTTGGAATGGATTATTATCCATATATTAGATAATCCAAGCCAGAATCCAAAACTACGCGAAGACAATATCTCGCGAAATGAATTCAAGCACGATATTATGCAGTGCAATACTTATCAGATATATTTGTTGTATTACTGCGACCGGGTTAATTTTCGCATGTGACCGAATGTTGTTGATGTTTATTACTGAATGAGTTGATGTTCGTTACCGAATATCGGATTCGGTAATTATTGTACAGAGATGCTGTATATGCTTTTATTACAAGTAGGCCAGTGCTGTGGGGCAAGTGCGAGTTTTCACCGAGCGACTGCGTAAAAAAGTACCCACTCGTAACGTCAAATTATATATAAAAAAAGCGTTTACTCTCACTATAACTAGATAGCGCTACTCTGATTCCATATAAAATTGTTTTCGGTATCGACACAGTAAAATCTCACAATAGCCACACAGATAGCTTTAAAAATAATAAAAAGTATAAAAAAATCGCAGTAGGGTGAAACCCAGTGCAAAATGAGGAAAATATTATAAAAATGAAAGGAAAAATAAAGGGGTAGGGGGTAAGGTTTTAGGGGTAAAATACGGATTTTCTCGATTTCCGGCAAAACTAAAAGTCAGCAAAATGGAATTGAATGATATAGCGAGAGTAAACGTTTTTTTATAATTTGACGTTACGAGTTGTTTCGTTTTTACGTAGACGCTCGATGTAAAACTCTCACTTGCCCCACAGTGTCTGTGTTGTTTTGTAACCGAGTGGTCCCAGGTATAATTATTAGCTTACAATTAAATTTATTGTTTCTAAGTAGGTAAGTAGTAAGATGAATCCCTTTGGACAGTCAGCAATCGTCTATCCGAAGTGGGATTGTGGCTCAACACATTCTGGTAACATATGCTTACATTTTCTCCTAGAGGTTATTGTTAATTTTTGTTTTTTTAGGTTATGGTTTATTAGGTTCATTCGACGAAGTAATTATGTACTTATCAACTTTGTTTACAACTTGCAACAATCGTTATTGAGGTAGGTAACATTCATTTATGTTTTTGTTATGAATGCCATCTATACACAAAGCAAGAAGATACAATGAGTTTAGTTACGCTATTCGATTGGATCTATAACAGCACATGTACGAAGACGGAGTAGCACAAAGTTCAGAGAATGTTACACAGATGGCGTAGCGTAGCTGTTTTGATAGCTTCCGTGATGTAGCGGTATGCGCAATAGGTCTTTAAGGTGGAGGTCTTGGGTTCCATATTCGAAATATATTCCGAGTCCCGAAGCCCAGGAAGTCGAGATATAATTTTTCCTAATACAATCTCGAAAGTATAGAAAATAATACGCTTTTAAAGGTTACGCTAATTGAGGGTTCTTTCTTGTCGCCATCTATCAACGCCACAATGATTTATAATCTAAACTTTGCTATTTACGTACGTATATTGGCTATCGTATCTACTTACCTATGGTCTCCTACAATTTAGGTCTTCGCAGGCTCTTAGACTATAATAAGATATAATCATGGCCACACATGACATGACATGATTATATCTTGTCTAATTTAATTCATATTTAAAAAAAATTAAATATTATCTCTTCAATTTTATATACATACCCAGTCAAGAGTAAAACAACTCAAATATAAAAATTGTATTTAATAATTAAAATTATAAATTACGAGTATATTAAATGGCAGCTTACATGGCAGTGCTTATTAATATAACAGGTACTTATCACTTTTATGAATAGCTAAAATACAAATAAATACACGAAAATCTATATCAAAATCCATGTGCTTGTTTTCAGTTGTTATTTACCTTATGCTAATGTATACTAAATTTGTAAAGACCATAACTTTGTTTTAGCCATAATTAATAGATTATCATTGACATCAAAAGTTTTGAGGTACAATATTTCTCAAGCTATTTTAGTTTTAGAAACTTTTTGTGGTTTATCGCAAGTAAATACAATACGTCAAACGTTTAAAACTATACTATTTCACTTATAATAATAGTTTTAGATTTAATTTGTACATTCAGTAACATATTTCCTCAAAAATTACTGAAAAAAAAATGCATTCATTAGCATCCTCTTACTTAGTGTCGACAGGGAAGTAAAGCCATTTAAATTCATAACCTTTAAGACCATATTTCGCGTCCTTTTCTGTTTCAGGCTTTGGCACATCATCGGATTGTATATCTAAAATATCTTGAGATATTCGTGGATGAAATCCTGTTTCATCGGCTACATAATCTACTCTAGTTCTTACACCATTCCTTGCTGTCACGTAATAGTATCCAATTTTTGCTCCACTTCTGTATCCCTCTTCATGGTGACCGTGAAAACCTACTGTATAGTTAAATGTATATAAAAGTTCAGTCAAGTCACCTTTCGTTATACCTGGTGGCAAACCTTCCTTTTCCCCTTCGTTTCTTTGGTAAATATTAGTATTTTTGTCCACTACTTGCATTTGTGCTGCAACGAGAACCGGTTTTCCAGTATTTGGTTGAATAGACGTTGAAGAAGTTGGAGCAGTTATTGTTTTATAATTTTGTTCAGGATTAATTCTTTGTAAAATATCCGTAAAGGTCTTTGGTTGCCTATCACCTTTTATTTGAGTAACAGATTGGGGTTCATTTTGATAAATTTGATTTTCAACATCGTTGTTGCCATTTGTATTTGCAACTGGAGTATAAGCATTTAGTCCGGTGTTAGTCTTATAATTTTGTCCTAGTGTTGGTGCACCTGAGTTTTGAACTTTTATACCCGACTTCTGTGGATAACTTGGAGATGGATTACTATTTAGCTCTATGTTAGCATTGTAATTTTGTCCTTGTGTGGGTTTACCAGAACTTTGAATTTTTGTGCTTGACTGCTGTGGATAACTTAGAGAAGGATTTAAAGGTTGTTGATCATCAACTGCTGCATAAGGAGGTTGCAAATGATATTGCCCATCGATTATTCCTTGTTTCTGTTGAAGTTCAACATTAAATGCTTGTTGTGAGTTTATTCCTACACCAGATGGTATTAAAGAATTGGATCCTATGCTTGGTGTTTGAGTATTGCTTTGTTGACTTTGTGCCTTTTGCAAATATTTCCGTCCTACATTAAAATCATCTTGCGGGTAATTTTGCTGACTAGGTACGTTTTGTGCTACGTTAACTTCCTGATTTGGATAGGTTTGAGTTGGAATTAGCACGTTTTGTTGTGATTGACTTGAAATTGATCCTTGTTCGTAATTTTTGTTTGAATTTGGCTGTGAAAGTAGATTATTGTTATTTTGTGCAAATGTTTGAGAGTTTCCTGCCAATGGGAACTGATTATTGTAATTATCATTTTTAGGTACTGCAACTGGGCTTGTTAACTTTGGTTGAGGCGTAGTAGTGGTAGTCGTTGTTGGTATTTTACAACTGGAACACGCTCTTATTGGTGAACTAATTTCTTGCTTGACTTGTTTATTTTTTAAAGATGTGTTCGGTATCGATAACTGTGGTGTTGATGATTGTGGTGTCGATGATTGCTGTGTTGATGACAAGGAAAGTGAATGTCCTTTTCTCCCTCCAGTGTCAGTGGCTGTTGGATCTGAAAATAATAATTAATAAATATTTTAACTTTAAATTTAAAATTTTAGCTGGACTAAGAGTTTGATAATGAGAAACGTCTGATATTAATTAAAACTCGTATCAAATTTTCGTGTTTATCGAACCAAACAGTTTCTGAAGAGTTGGATCTCTGTAGAAACTTCTTGACTGACTTTTATGGAATATTTTATTTTAAATTAGTAGGTCTGAGGTCCATTTTGTTTCTTGAAAATATTTTTATGATTTAGGATCAAAAATACTTTTTTAAACAACACTGAAACCGAGGTACGGCTCTTCCACAGTAAACCTCAAATTACTGAGCAATGTTGCTTTGCCACCTCCTAGCACTGCAAATCGTATGGAAAAAACAATAAAATGTGTATGGGACACTATTCTCAACATCTATCCACTTGATGTTAATGGAACACTGGAAATAGATTTGAATTCTACATCTGCCCTGTTACGTATAACGAAACGAAGATTATATGACGTCATTAACATATTGGAAACCTTCTCATGTGCAGTGTACAAGCAGGAAAATAAATACCTATGGTATGAAGGTGCTGTCCGGAACGCTTGTCTGAGGTGATCATACTCCATTAACCAAATGGGATGAAATGTAAAATTGTCGCAAACATAGAACTGACTAGACTTAACAATGAGTTAAAAATACCAAACTTTAGGCCGGAACAGTTGGGTATACCTACTCCGTTTCATCCTCAATTAACCAAGTGGTATGAAATTTTGCTTGTCGTAGATACAGAACCGACTAGACTTAACAATGAGTTAATAATACCAGACTCTAGCCTGGAACAGCTGGATGTACTTACTCTCTAATGGAGTATGAGACGCTTACTTCATTAACCAAATGTGATAAAATTCTGCTTGTCGCAGACATCGAATTCAATAAACAATGAAGCTCGTTGTGATTTATAAATCTTGTGATATTACTTCATCCACATTTTATGAAAACTGTGCTATTGACTAGGCTAATACATATAAAATAAATAAACTATTAATATTACAAATTTTGGTTTTGTTCTGTAACGTCGTTAATGTAATTTTGAAGTTATTTATTTAAGGTTATATTATAAATACTTACAGGGCTTTACACGAATGTTCTTCATAGATATTATTTTAAAATTCCCATTTTCGTCTGTAGCGTAAACTGTTACATGATAAACACCATCGGCGGTAATGAAACCAAACTCGCCCATTATTATGCCATTTTCATCTAAAACATAATAAAGATTTATATCATTGATTGACACAATAAATTGATTAACAAAGTTCAAATCACTTTTTAACTAGAAACTCAATATTGATGCAACTTTTGTGTCTGGGAATGGACCGCGGTAAGTGCAAGGATGTGGTGGAATCTACACTTGTAGGAACGAGGCATGATGTTATTTATGTATGTATATTAATTGATCAATAAAGAAAAAAGCGGCATAACGGTTATTTCCCCTGCAAACTAAACAATGTAACCTTTATTTTTTTAATTAAGTAAACTGTGCAAATTGTTGAAGCACGATGTCCTCATACATGTAAATAAATAGTGCCTTGAGACTTTGAGAGTGAAACCGCTATATTAGCATTTAATATTGTCATCATCTGTTTAAGCCGACTATAATTGAACGCCAATTTTATATACAAATGCATATATTGAAACTATACTTATATTATATTCAGCACTTTTAGTACATTATAATAAAATAGGAATTGGTGTCTCGTAACAATACTCGTTGCTCTAGTGGCTCTAGGACTGCCTCGTTGGTCTAGTGGTTAGCCTATGTGGCTTCGATCACGAGGTCCTGGGTTCGATCCCTGGGTCGGGTCACGGAGTATTTCTGAGCTTTTTCATTATTGTATGAAATGTTCACTACATTCTAAGCCCGGAGTCTGGAAGTTGGTGGTGTTACACCCCTGTGCCTTGGAGAGCACGTTAAGCCGTCGGTCCCGGTCACTATTATCAACATCTGATAGTGATCGTTAATAAGTTAAACATTATCACCCTAAGCCCGCCAACCCGCTTTGGAATTGGTGGGTGTACGCTCCATATCCTCTCTCCTGTAAGGAGGGAGGCCTGGCCCTGCCGGGGCCGTTAATAGGCAGATAATTATGAACAATACTCGTATATACTAATACTAGCAATCACCCGCGACTTCGTCCTCGTGAAAACCTCCTGGTACCGTTCTATTTTTAAAGACAGACTTTCATATAAAGTGTGCTCATTCCCCGCTCCCCTTCTCAATTTAATTTTTTTATAGTTTCCCGTCAACCAATATCCTTCGTCCCGTCCCGTGTACTAAAGACCTACATTTTTGTCAAACATTGCACGATGTTATAGTAGA
Source organism: Mycalesis mineus (assembly GCA_034621355.1). NCBI lineage: Eukaryota > Metazoa > Arthropoda > Insecta > Lepidoptera > Nymphalidae > Mycalesis > Mycalesis mineus. Next base: position 10,305,148 of record CM067887.1, on the reverse strand, counting down.
TTAATATTATTACGTTGATACAACTCTTAACAAATGCATTAATTTCGACCAAATTTGATTACCATAAAAACGGTTCTAGTGAGTTAATCTTAAAAGATAGACATATACTGTGGTGGACATTTTTTTAGATGATTTCAAGAGGAATAATTCTTTCATACATATATTTTTGTATCTTGAACCGTTTTCGCAGCGCACGCAACGGAAGCCCTCCAGGATTTTCCCCGTTTTTTTACACATTTTCCATTATTTCTTCGCCCATAATAGTTGCAGCTTGATGTTATATAACCTAAAGCCTTCCTCGATAAATGGTCTATTCAACACAAAAATATTTTTTTAATTTGAACCAGTAGATTCTGAGATTAGCGCGTTCAAACAAACGAACAAACAAACTCTTCAGCTTTATAATAAAGGACATAGGCTACTTTTCGTCAAATTAACACAAAACAGAATTTCTTGCGGGCGGTGTCCCGGGCGTCCGCTAGTAATTCTATACAACTACCTTTTTTCTCGTGACGATGTTGCTCTCCATCAATCGTAAAGCCAAATTCATATGGTCGGTTCTCATCCGTGTATTTGTCGGCCCCTTGTGTTTGATAATAGCAAAGTACCACATACAGAATAACACAAACAGCTTTTAGTCGACACATCTGAAAAAATTAAACACAATATTTATATTTGTCTTCGGACAAAATTTCGGGATTGTATTGTTGCTGCAGGTTTTTTTATTATATTTGACAAGTTTTAAGCCCGATCTGAAATAGATAATTTTAATTGATGAAGCAGATCAAATTTCGGTCATTTCGTAATAGGTAAGGTTTACTAGGTACATAGCCTTTACCGGAAAGGTATATTGTTTGGCGGTCGGTATGTCTTAACCGACACGGTGGTAACTTTCGAGTTAAGTTTCGACACAATTCGTCGAGTATTATTTCTGCCGCCAAGCAACATTGCTATATTATATTTCAAAGGGCGTGGTTGCCAGAGTAATTGACACATGGATTGGATACTGCGCGGCTATTTGTAGGACACGTAACCTTGCATGCCCTGCAAAAGGTTGATCTGTTTATGGGCGATGGGTTTTCACTAACTATTAGGTGGGCCATCTGCTTTGGCAGGTAACCACTTAAAAATTATCCAATATCAAAGTAATATCCTCAATTGTCCGCCTGGAATCGAAACCAGGACTTCCTATTTTAAACAAAGGATTCATCAAAAGGAGGTCACTAAAGTGGGCTTCGGTAACTAAAAATTTACTAAAATTGATGAAGTTTTAGTTACAAGCATATAAGAATGATCAAGTAACCATAGTTAAATACTGTGATCAAGTTGAGCGGCTTTAAGGCCTGTGTGCACCAAGATAATTCGGTTATCATAACCAACGGTTAACATAAGCTAAACATAAAATTTACTGTTCACGAAAATCCGTACACCGGTTAATAACGTAAGCTCGGTTAAGATAACCGCCCGGTTTACGTCCTTAACCGGCGTACGAGTTTATTATAAATCGTAAATTTATAGTAAAGTTATGTTAACCGTTGGTTGTGATAACCGAAATCTTGGTGCACACAGGCCTAAATGTTTAAGTATCCTCAACTCAAATATATGCAAATTTTTTCCGCTCTTTTTATACAGATGTAGATGTGATCAAATACACTGGTGACATAGTCATTACACGTAATATAAGTTCAAGGCATGAGTATGTTTATTTTTATAAAAGTAAAACGAGACAAGAGACGAGTTGCATAGACTATTAGCATTAATCAAATTAAAAATAACGAAGGTTTTGGTTTTATTAACATTGAACAATTATTGTGTTGAACATGATCTATTAAAATTTTATTTTTACAAGGGAAAATCTTGAAAAAAATACCAACTTGCGAGATTCGAACCTTAAACTGGATTTTGGTCTACTATTTTAGTAACCATAAAGGAAGAAAAATAAAGTAAGTAGGTATTTTTTGGGGGCGCACTGCATGTTCTTGGTGCACCCCAGATGATTTTTTGGGAATTCATTGATTCCCCAGATGAGGGTCTGCCTCGGCGGATGCCGCTGGCTGGGTTGCGGACGATTCATAATGCTCCCGGGACCCAGTAACCAGGCGGCGTGAAGGAACATCGCTGGGTTTTACTGGGTATTTCGGCTGCTTCACAGCCGGGGAGTCCCACATACCCCCCCGGAAATGGCGCAGCTATGACCGTTCTGTTTCCGGGGGGGATGCATATTTCCCAGCGTTAAAAAAAAAGTAGGTATTTCTTAGAATCCGTCATTCTTTCAAGCAATTCTTTGTCCTGCGTCAAATATCTTATATCTCTTGTATATCTTATAGCAACGAATTACACTTCAAACCGGGAAACAAAAATAACGCAAGGTGCCATAGATGAAATCGCTATTCACGAACTAAAGCTTCATTGGATCGTTGGTTAAGGGAAAGTTAAGTTAAATCAAGAAGGTCTAGGTTCATGGCATTAAAACCATTTATTATTGTTAAAACACTGACCTCTGTCACAGACTCTAATTGTTAACAATATTAGTAAGTTCATAAAGCTATTTACTAATTTCAAATAAAAAATCCAAGTTGTTTATGGCCCATATCGTGATCGAAAACATACACAAGTGGTTGTCGTAAAAATATTATATCTTAGAACAGAAATAACTATTATATTGTTAAGGTTAGCTATTAATATGTTTATAATGAGAATATTATTCGATAACAATACTCTATTAATATTCATGGGTAAAATCTCTCAGTAAAAATTTGTAATAAATGATGACTTCATGTAAATTGGGAGTATTAAAATCAATAAGATAAAGGATTTTTATTGGATACTTCTTTCCTGTATAACAATATATATTATCAATTTTATGATGTTCGCTAACCCAAAGAATATTAAAATCAATATATTTTAGTATAAAATATAACTGTTTGTTTTCCTTTTATGCAAATTCAAGACAATATTTTCAAGTAGGCAGTTTTACAAATTACAAGCACTTTTGAAAAGTCAGTACGTAGTGACTCTACCACAGGTTTGGAAGACAGGTTCTGACGAGAAGAGCTGGAAAGAAACTCGGCAGTTGCTTTTAAAAAATAAATGTTACAATTTGTACAATCTTGGTTATCCCGTCTTGTGTGTAGAAAGGAAAGCTGATTGCTTTGCTTGTAAATATAGCCCAAACCCACCGTGCTACACTAGGACTAGGGTTCTACAAATGAATCCACAAGTCTTCTGGACATACAATTATACAATACAAGCTAACAAGTCAACAAATTTTTAATTAACAATTCAATTATTCAACAACGGTATATTAAAGTCCGTAGCTTATAAAAAACAACAAAGTATAGCGCAAGCGAAGTGTAGCGCCATCTAGTTCGACCATGGTAATCTACTGTATCTGAAACTTTGCTTACAAGACTCTTTGTCGTTATTCAAAATACATATTTAAATGTAAGTATAGGTATAACTGTTTTCATAGTAATACTAAACGAACTAAGCAGATAGTCCAACTGTCGGTAAGTGGAAAACTATTGCCCATAAAAACCGAATGTCCCTCTAGTAGCACAGGCAACAATGCCCTTCGGTATATAATACTGAATAAGTATGGTAGCATGGTGGTATTACTTCTCTGGACGAGCTTTGTCACACAACTTTACTGTTTTAGAATGTTTGTTATGAAGTATTTTACTCCCGATGTAAAAAATAGAGGTTTTTATTTTTTTATGTACTACAAGTTGGCGCTTGACTGCTATCACACCTGATGTTAAGTGATGATGCAATTTAAGATGAGAGCGGGCTAACTTGTTTGGAGTAAGATGAAATCCACACCTCTTTCGGTTTCTACACGACATGGTACCGGAATGCTAAATCGCTTGGCGGTACGTCTTTGTCGGTAGGGTGGTAACTAGCCACGGCGAAAGCCTCCCACCAGCCAGACCAAGACAAATGAGGAAAATCTTAATCTGCCCCGCCGGGAAACGAATCCAGTACCTCCATCTTATAAATCTACCACGTATACCACTGCGCCATGGAGGTTTTAATGGAAAGAAATTCTACATAAAAGTCGTTATTTTAGCTTTTACATTTTTTACATACTCGTATTTTTTTAAATGTTTATTTATTTAATTCTGTTGTTTCGATAGTGTCTGGATTAGTATAATGAGTCCAATTATGAGATTTTAAAAGGTGTGTAAAAATAAATATTTAGCCATTAATACCAATTATTAGTGACCAAACAAAATAGGCTTTAGATTATACACATACACCCGCAAGTTTGTGTGAATTGATCTCGCGCCGGATGTTTGGTAGTTAAATTTATTCTGTCAGTTAAATAAATAACGAAGAATTGAGTAGCTTGCTACTATAAAGTGGATGTAACGATTCTGTTTGTCTATAAACAATTTAACTTAAATATGTCAAATCTAAACCTTGTTTTTGTTCCCCAAATTCTGGTTGGGTGTTTGCTGTAGGCTTAATTATAATCGGACCGCGGTAGTTTCGCCGAGATATTTGGGCGAATACAAAGTCTCTGGCATATGTGAACTTGGAATGCTTGGAATAGGAATAGCTAGGAATGAAGTGGAATATGAGAGAACACTTTATTCCTAGCCTTAGACTATTTGTAAGCGTATTATTTGTAAAGGTGTCTCTTATATGAGTTGGAGCTGGAGTATCTATACTAAAGCCAAACTCGATTGAGAATGCTTGTCAACAAACAAATTAAAAACGAAGGTAGAAGTCACTAGTCATTTTACGCTTATTTTTTTTAATAAACTAGTTAATGATGAATTCATGACAATACATTATATTTGAAGCTAAAACTATTAATAATTCAATATCTTTTAAATGAGATTTTTTAAAAGAACAAAACATCATTTTGAATTTATTAGGCATAAAATGGTTGCACTTTCTACCTTCTTTAGAAAGTTGTTTGTTGTCAAGGATTATAGTTTCGGGTTAATAAATTAAAGGCTGAATAAGTTGAATAATTGATATCAGAAATGAATTACATCATGTTTGCTGATGTTTGGGGAAGGCATGTTAAATTTTAAGGAAGGAGTTGTGTCCATCAGATTCAAATTATCGATTAGAGGGTTAAAATAAACTGCAACAGCATCGTGTCCAGGTTAGCATTTACCTGTATACCATAGATTACCTGTGTCCATCGGTTTCAAAATTTCCATTTTGGGATAATTGATAAAATTATATAACGTAATTTAAAGCTCATTTTAGAAATGTTATTGCTAGAAACTAAAAACCTTTAAAGACAATGGAAAAATATTCAGGAAATATATTCGTATACTGTTCAAATATTTTAATATATTTGCGAACCGTTTAAGTCTGCATAATAGGTATATGTAATTTATAATCGACATATTCATATCGGCCTAACGAAGCAATCAAGCTGACTTCAAACATTTGTTCTATCGTACGAGTATAATAACTTAATCAACTGTTTGATGAATAGACGAGTATCATTCGCAATATAATATCCCATTAAATTCCGATGACTTATACAAACTATCATTAAAGATTTAGTCGAAACACGCTTGAATATATAAAAAGTGTCGTTATAATCCACAGGAAAAACAAATCAATTAATAAAATTTAATTTCAATTTATTAAAATTTTATTTATTAATAAAACAAATATTTAAATTAATCAGATAGATGTTATAAATTGGACCATCATATAAATATAAATGAAAAAAACTTTTAGTAGTTACTAAAACTGAAATTTGATTTGTTGATTACTTTTGCAATCCTAGTATAAATAAAAATTGATTCGCTTGTTTAAAGTTTAATGTTATTTGTGAAAAGTATAGAATAAATAAATAATTACGATATACTGATATATATTGATTTTGTTATAATCCATAGGAAATACAGAACAGATTATAATAAAATTTTATGAATTGATAAAAAAAAAATTAATTTGTTTGTTGACAAGCATTCTTAATCTCTCTCTCTAGGTTACTTTTGATTTTGAATCCCTTGTAAAAAAATAGATACGTTTGTTTAACTGATTTGCTTGTGAAAATTAGAAAAAACAATTGTTAATGATAAATATTAATTATTTAAACGTTTACTTACTTTTCTATGTCCAAGCATAAATACGAGTATTGGTATAATCCGTGTTGCGCAACGAATCACACTAGACTGTCGATTATTTGTAAAACGTAACTTATTAATACGTTTACATACATTGAATGAAGTACGCACAGTTCTTTATTTTCGACTAGAGGTTACGCCAAGCCTACTTATTTATATTCGAATTTATTTGATTTTGCTATTAGATGGATAGATGGGTTTTTGACAAGTTCAGCAAAGTTTGGATTTAGTAAATCCGTCTCGTAAGTGATTCGCGAAATTGCAAGTAGCAGTGTACTGTACATTTGCAAATGATGGTGTTTGGTGGTTATATTATTAATAGTTCGAAAATTAAAAGTAGGTAAATACCTATTTGTTAGCCTGTATCTTTTCTGTCTGTTTGCAAAATAGAGCTTTTAAATACTCTATCAAGTAGCACCAGATTATTAGTCAAGACAAACAAGCCCTAACTAGGTTTCTTTTGTTAAATTGAAAAGTGCTGCCAACCTAAAAAAATATTTAGATCATTTTGAAGTTGTCATAGAATAAACATAAATACCAAAGGAGATCATTCAAGACCTACCAAAATTTCAAAGTGCCGGCCAAGGAAAAATAGATTAATTATATGGATTATTATAGTCCATTGAGACTAATCAAATGTCAGAAAGTGGTTTTAATTTAGCTTTCAAAATTGGACTAACAGGGCAAGTTGATAATGAAAGCTTTTATCCAAGCTTTTATTTAAATACAGTATATGCAGAGAAAGAATAAACTAATTCCATTTCGTTGTAGACAGGTATTAAAGTTATGGACTCCAAATAATATACACCACTAAAAATAATATCTTTTAGTTGCATAGTCTGTCGCATTTAAGCTTTAATGCATTGTATTAAATTGGTGTTAAGAAGTATTAAAATTGGAATTTAAACAAAGGCTGAGGTTAAAGCTCAATCATAAGGTTACCATGAATGAAACTGAGTATAGTATCTTATACTTAGATCTTGCACAGTCATAGCCAAAGTATTGCAATTATGTATCAATAATTTATAAAGAATCATGTCAATATGTGTCGCAGTGGTATGCGCGGTGGATTTATTAGACGGACCTGGGTTCTATTCCCGGCGGGGCAGATTGAGATTTTTCATAATTTGTCTTGGTCTAGCTGGTGGGAGGCTTTCGCCGTGGCTAGTTACCACATTACCGACAAAGGCGTGCCGCCTAGTGTTCCGGTACAATGTCGTTTAGGTACCGAAAGGGGTGTGGATTTTCCTCCCATTCCTAACAAGTTAGCCCGTTTCCATGAGACTGCATCATCACTTAACATCAGGTGTGATAGTAGTCAAGGGTCAACTTGTAGTCTATAAAAAAACATTCAAATCAAATTGGTTAACCATAATCCTGTTTAAGAAATAATAAATTAGTCTTATTTGTTGGAAATAGGCATGTTGGTGTCTATGCCAGAAGACTTCACTCTTTCATAGCTTATAATTATAATAAAAGCATATAAATGTCTAACTCTAAACACATGTGTGGATGTATGAGGCTGTGTGTGTATTAATTAAATTAGTAATATTGCAAGCTATTAAACACTTAAACCCACTCACATCGCAAATGTCCTTTGATTTAATAAATCAAATTTTGTAAGTCTAAGTTTTGTTTTATGAGACTCAATAAATCTTACTGTCATCGACACAAACTATTAGAACATGTGTACAAACTAAAACTTGGCTTTTCCGTAGCCAAAACTGCGTCAGAAGTTAAAAATATTTTTTAAACCTCGGATAATTTAGCTATACTAAAGCCAAACTCGATTGAGAATGCTTGTCAACAAACAAATTTAAAATGAAGGTAGAAAATGCAACACATTTTATGCCTAATAAATTTAAAATTATGTTTTGTTATTATTAAATATCTTATTGAAAAAATATTTAATATATTAATTAGTTTTAAGATTTTCTATCTAATTTTTTGTCATGAATCCGTCATTAACAAGTTAATTAAAAAAGTAAAGAAGTAAAATGACTAGTGATTTAATTTGTTCTACCTTCTACCTTCATTTTTAATTTGTTTGTTGACAAGCATTCTCAATCGAGTTTGGCTTTAGTATAGAATGGTTGTCTTTGTATACAAAATTTCTACCATCACGATTAAATTGTACCGATATCTTCTGATTAGTTTATCTAATCAATGTATCGATCACAGCTAAGAATCTTCACTCAAAATAAACGATTTGTTTAAACAACTGTGTCCATCCGTTTGGAAGCTCCGGCATCACAGACAGAGCATCCGGTAAATCCATTATGATAATACCTATTTTTGTTTAAGATGAAGTATGTACAAAGTTATGAATTAGCTGTGGCCCGCGGTTTCCACCTCCGCAGAACCTTAGGATGGTTCCGATATGGGAATATCGGAACAAGCCTATGAGCAGTGCCAGACTATAATCTGTCTCTGAGCCATGTTAATTCGTATCCATTAAGAATATAACATAAATATGCATAAAATAGTCATTAGGATTTTTTTTATTAATTTTCCAACTATATATTTTCGCTTTAACGGTCAGTTATAAAGGTTATATTGTTCACTCAAAAACTACCTTTTGTATCATCTCGCTAATGTTAGGCCTAATTTTTATATCTATATATGAACGGCGTCGATCCAACCAAATCTTATATTCTAACTAATTTACTAAGGTCAGTGTTTAAGTGTTCGATGTTTATTTTACAATTACCACAACAATCAAGGTTGTTTATTTCGATTTGATGGCATCAAAATAGTATGTTTTCATAAACGCGTTCAGTTCCTATTTACTTATTTCAAGAAGGTTGATACATTGTTCCTAAATGGAACAAATTGTAGTAGAATATTAAATTAAATAGGCTTATTAAGAGGTTTCCTAGTTGAAGTACTTTAAAGGGTCTATTTTGTTTAAAAATTTTTTATGTGATATTTACACATCATTACCTTGACCTCGTTAGCATCGTTAGGCACATGCCTTCGGATCTTCGGGTTCGAGGTTCGAATCCTGTGTCGAGCTATAAAACACTACTTCCTAGAAAAAAATTGGTAAATAATGGTCTCCGTGCCTTGGAGAGCAAATTAAGCCGCTGATAATGATCACTACAAAATCAAACCCGTGAGCAGAGTAGCGTGGTGGGTGTAAGCTTCATATTCGCTCTCCTGTTATACAAAATAACTAGCCCTGTTGTGGACTGTTACCGGGTCAGGTCAACCAACTTATGCTTAGTTTAGGCTACTGGTCCAAACAGTACTTACCTATGTGTGGATCCCGGAAGCTGAAATAGAACCACTTCCTGATTATTGGTCTCTTTGGTTTGCCTACTTGCTTAATATGGTACCATGGTGATAATGATGGTAGTCGAAAGCTTGCCATATGAACTCCTAAGCTAAACATATCATTATTACACATTAAGGCCTGTGTGCACCAAGATTTCGGTATCATAACCAACGGTTAACATAAAGCTAACTAACTATAAATTTACTATTCACCACAACCCGTACGCCGGTTAAGGACGTAAACCAGGCGGTTATCTTAACCGAGCTTACGTCTTTAATCGGCGTACGGGTTGTCGTGAACAGTATATTCACAGTTAGCTTATGTTAACCGTTAGTTATGGTTCGGGCTCATTTGCCTTGACAAATACTTTGTGGTTCCATGTCATCATCATCAACATTATCAGCCCATTAACGGCCCACTACAGGGCCAGGCCTCCCTCCTTATAGGAGAGGGGTTATGGAGTGTACACCCACCACACTGCTCCAATGCGGATTGGCGGGCTTAGGGTGATAATGCTTCATTTATTAATGATTACTATCAGATGTTGATGATAGTGACCGGGACCGACGGTTTACCGTGCTCTCCAAGACACGAGGGTAAAATACCACCAACTTCCAGACTCCGAGCTTGGAATGTACTGAACATTTCGTAGAATAATGAAAAAGCTCAGAAATATTCCGTGACCCGACCCAGGCATCGAACTTAGGACCTCGCGATCGAGGCCACATAGGCTAACCACTAGACCAACGAGGCAGTTCCATGTAGAACATTCATACAAATGCTCGTCTTTAAAAATGTTTTTATATTCTATTCATTCATTTATTGTTTATGGTTCTCATAGACCTAAGGTATTATATCAACAATCTACATATATAAATTTATAAATCACAGTAAAACATGTCCAGTATCGTACTGTTATTTACAGTTAAGGATTTATGATGCAGTCAATACTAACGGCATTTAAATGTTTCCTAGCGCATCCGTGTCACTAATTATTATAAGCCTATTTATAACAAAGATCTCATATTTCCTATAAAACGGGACAATTACTTAGAGCTTTGACCCAACACGCTGCTTTAATGCAAGTTGGCGGAACTGTCGTAAAACTAGATAATACATGACAGTATAAGTTATTAAAATTAATTGTACTAAACTAAACTTACACTCAGTTTACTTTTTCCAAATTGCAGTAATGGATGTATCATGGTTTTATTAACGTCACTATTCAGCCAATTTTCAAAATCCTCGCTAAATTGTGCACTAGTCAACCCTTCTTCAGAAATGCTGACCGGCCAAGTGCGAGTCGATCTCGCGCATCGAGGGTTCCGTACAAACCTGTATACAAGTAAAAGTTCATCCATCAATACAATCGAGTGATAGTTATAGTGTTTTTATTTCACAATGAAATCCATAAAATTACCATATAGAAAAATATTTTTATTTATAATAAATAAAACAAACATATGATGTAACATAACATTTAAGGTTTTTGGAATTTTTACTTTGTATGTGCGACATATAAAAATTTTTAAATAAAAAAACTAAAAAGTAAAAAATAACTGTATTATTATTTAAGCATATCTATGAAGTTGGTGCCAGCCAAGTTTAAGGAACATTTATTTTACGTACTAAAGCAGTTTGTGGGTTCTAGGTAACGTAGAAACCTTGGCTGGCACCGACTCCTAGATATGCTTAAGTAAATTAAAGCAACTAAATGACAGTTATTTTTTACTTTTTAGAGCGTTTTGAGTCGGTTCTATTTTTATTTAAAAATTTTTATTTCTTACTTTTTAGTGATTTATCGCCATGTAACGTACTCGTAATATACAGTCTTAGTATATTATACGGCATTAATAGCCAAAAAGCTACCGATACCGAGACAAAAACCGAAATCGCGGTAAGCGTGCCTCCAAAATTTGAAGAGTTCCTTCAATTTCCCCAGGATATCATTATCAGATCCTAACATGATGACAATGGGACCACCTTGGAAGTGTGCCCTTTCTAATAAAAAAAGAATTATCAAAATCGGACAGCACTGTAAAAAGTTATGCGTGGTCATACATAAAAAAAAAAATATATACGTGTCGAATTGAGAACCTCCTCCGTTTTTTTTCGTCGGTTAAAAAACAGCTTCATGTCAAATTTCAAGATCTAAAATCTTGTCGACTGGGAGAACTTTTTAGGCTTTTATTCCCTTGCCAGTTTGAAAATATGTGGCTTAAACTGCCGTTTCTTTTGATTACGTTGTCATGGAAGATTTTGTTACAGCTTAAAGATATTGTAGACCTGAGTAATTGATATAAATTTGAATTTAATACATCTACGTGTACACGAGGAAAGAGGTTTGTCTTTTTGAGTGTATGTATTATTGTATACGAGGGCCGTATGTAGTAACCCTGCTTCTGCGTCCCAGGCTGTGGGTTCGATTCCCACATTTGGAAAAATGTTTGTGTGATGAGCATGGATGTTTTCCAATGTCTGGGTGTTTATCTATATATTATAAGTATATATTATATATATAATATATATAAAAATATTCATCAGTTACATAACAGTACCCATAACACAAGCTACCTAAGCTTACTTTGGGGCTATATAGCAATGTGTGTAATTGTCCTATAATATTATAATATATTATATATGATGTAACTAAAAATTTAGATATTTTACGGGAACTACCCTATAGGTTTTGATTCCTTTGCGAGTGTCGAAAATTTGCAGTATAAACGGCTGTATCTTTTGATTGCCTTGGCTTAGACGTTTGATATTTTTCACAGCGCCAAAAAACACTAGACCTGAGTATATGGTATGAATTGATATTAAATCAGCTTGATACCTTCAAGCGGTTCTGAGATAAAGGTCTTGACAGATAGACAGACAGACAAACAACAAAATATAAGGGTTACTTTTTTTCCTCTCGAGGGTCGTAACCCTAAAAACCACCCCCGCGAAATCTAACGAAATATAAAATCAATAAAATCTTTTAAGAAGTTAAATCGGGTGCATCCCAGTAGTACCCCATACCGTAGTTCTGTAGAACTGTAGGGATATTTCTCGTGCTGTCAAATTATATCCCAATAGTTCTATATAGTACTGTAGTATAGTTTTTGGTCTTGACTTTACTTATAGCATATAAGTTATAAACTTTATATTATTTCATTTTGTTTTTAACAAAAAATAACCCTTGCAACAAAAGCTTAGTTGTTAAAACCAAGTAGTAGTCGTGTCTAAAAAAATATTCTCTTAATTTAGAAGTTACAGGGGTGACACATTTTACCACTTTGGAAGTCTCCGTCTTATATATCTCTTATATATCTATCTTTCGCGCAAACTATTCAGTTTATAAAAAAAATGATATTAGAAACCTCAATATCATTTGATTTAATAAAAAAAAAATTATTGTTTTTTTTTTCTATTTTTGTATGAAATGTTGTCTGAAGGAATAAAACTATTTAGTAAATTTCAATAGTATGGTTTCGGAAAAAAGTGGCTGTTACATACAGACGGACAGAAAGTCTACAAATCTATAAGGATTCCGTTTTATGCCATTTGGCTACGGAACCCTAAAAAGATAATTCTTTCAACTTCTTGTGCAATGCTATTAGCATGTCACCAAAAGCTTTTTTGAAAGTTTATTTTAATCTTTTGTCATTCCCAAAACAATCTTTAACAATTAAAGAAATAAATTGTTTGTGCAATTTAAGCAAAGGTTTATTCGATATAGTATGTTTAGATACTTCACCATAATGCATTTCAGTTTGCGTAGATACTCTCAACTTTAAGTGGACATTTATTATTGCAATCAAAAGAAGTAATTTATATGTAACGTACAAACAAGATGTTGATATTGACATTTCTTTAATTTTGTACCATTAGTTCTATAAAGAACACTAAACTCTAATTTGGTGTGTCAACAGTTCTATAGAACTAATATTAGGGGGTACTACTGGTATGCACCCGTTAAATTATTAAAATTGACAAGTGATGAGCACTTTACCTATAAAAGGATAATTGATTTATATAAACTATTATTTAACGCCATTAAATACTAGTGCGAAATATGCAATTGAGGAACTGAATGCACTCACGACTCACGATCATGGTTTCTGCGATGCATCACGATTAGAATAATAACATGAAGCCAAAACTAGAGAGACTTAATTATGTATCTAGAGAGACTTTTATAAAATGGGGATAATAAACAATGTTGATAGTTAAAAATCATCCTTAATATTCAACCTAGTAGTTAACTTGTTTTAGGAAGGAGTTTTAAGGATTACATTTCAAAGTAAGTAGAAATTTAAGAAGTAATAATTATTTCTAGGCAAGTATCATTTTTTTTTATCGACTACAAGTTGGCCCTTGACTGCTATCACACCTGATGTTAAGTGACGATTCAGTCTAAGATGGAAGCGGGCTAACTTGTTAGGAGTGGGACGAAAATCCACACCCCTTTCGGTTTCTACACGACATCGTACCGGAACGCTAAATCGCTTGGCGATACGTCTTTGTCGGTAGGGTGGTAATTAGCCACGGCGAAAGCCTCCCACCAGCCAGACCAAGACAAATTAAGAAAAATCTCAATCTGCCCCGCCGGGAATCGAACCCAGGACCTCCGTCTTATAAATCCACCGCGCATACCACTGCGCCACGGAGGTCGTCAAAATTTTTTAATACAAAAGATGTTTTATCAATTTGGAAATTGTATATACATACTTACATACACACCATCACGCCTCATTCCTATAGGTGTATCTAGAGATCCACGTCCTTCCACTTGCCACGATCCTTGCTATCCTTATAATATCCTTCCTATCCTTATAATATCCTTCCCATCCTTATAATATCCTTCCTATCCTTATAATATCCTTCCTATCCTTATAATATCCTTCCTATCCTTATAAAATATAACCTTTGAAACCTATTTATAATATTTCCTTTCCTTATTCAATATCTTCCACTATCCTTATAATATCCTTCCTATCCTTATAATATCCTTCCTATCCTTATAATATTCTTCTTGCTTCTTCGAATTTCGTTAAACCTTTCATACGAGTACGTCGTTTTAGGTTACTCTTGAACTGGCCTTTAGTCAGAATTTCCTTGAATTGGAAATTGTAAAGATACCTATACATAAAACACTTTGAAAACTATTTGTAATGTAAAAATACGCTTTCAACTTATGTCAAAAATATCTGAGCTAAAGTTTCTTTCATAGATTTTGCTATGCAGCAAAAACTATTCTGGAATCGCGGAAAGATTCCCCTTAGCATGCATACGAGTACATCAGTCTTACGTCTACTTGTAATTTCCTATTTGTTTTTCTGTTTTTTCAGAAATGCTGAATGAATTTGAATTAAACTTTAAAGAGACAGATTATTATCAACGTCCGTGCACGCGGAATAAGGCTAACAATTAATATTCCACTAAGTAAATTTTTATGTAACGTAATATCAGTATAAATGCATCTTTTATTGTAAAAAGTTATCTCATCTCATGGAGAGCAAAACTCTATACGTCCTTATTTATTTTATAGCGTTTTTTCCTACGTGAACAGTTGTTCTAGGTTTTCTAAAAGCCCTATACTTAAGTCATAATTAAATATTACAAAAGCGCCTATAGATATTTTATTTAATTTTTAAATAGCATATGCAGTATCTCAATATGCAGGCGCTTCATAGAAAGTGGTTATAAACCAATATCTATAGTATACTATAATATAGAATTGTTTATTTTATTAAAATAATAAACGTAAACATAGGACCGGTATGCGAAAGCGCGGACGAGTATTATCTCTGTCCGTATCCCTCGTAAGCAAAAATGTTGTCAGGTTTTCAAGAATGATTCATTTGTCGTTTCGATGGCTCAACTTTTACTTTACGAGCATCGGTGTAGTTATAAATACTTACCTAATAATAATATATGAATTACGCGAAAGTTTATATGTATGGGTGGATATCTGTTACTCTTTCACGCAAAATAGACTTACTGACCTTATTTTTTCGCGATAGTTTTACGGGAACAGGAACTATGCGGGTTAAAACGCGGGTTACTAGTCCATACGTAAGGTTGTACGTAATTTTTATATTTAATATGGTTCTTTCAGACATCTGCTTTGTCTGTGGCATTGTACGCTCAAGCGGATGGGCCGATATCGATGTGGAATTTTTATTTGAAAGCCAGTTAGTTTCCTTGCGATGGTGCTTAGATATGTTTGATGAAAATTGGCCAAAATACCTATCCAAAATGGCAGCCGCTACGAAATGACGGATAACTATTTTTTTTCAAAACAACCTCTATACGGGTATCAAATGAATGGGCTTGATAAATGGAAAACAAAACACTAAGAAAAGTTTCAAATCTAACAACACCGCCACAAAAAATTGCGAACTACAATTTTGTAGGGGTTTTTTAAATTTTCAATTTAATCTTGAACAATATTATATAGATGATATAGCGAGTTTATTAGAATTAACTATCGCGAGAAGTTTTCATATTATTAAAATATAACCTACTGAAACGTCAATGGTGTCGGAGTATGGCCGACTAATTTGCTTCATGCTACGGCTCGCAGTTTGCTTCATACCGCGTTGAAAAAACAAGAGAGCTCATGGATAAGAGTTCCGTATGTGTCCGAAAAATGTCAGGCATATTTGGACAAGAGTGACATGAGTTTTAGCCGTTTATTTTTACCCGACTGCTTCAGAAGGAGGGTTATGTTTTTCGAGCGTATGTATGTATGTATGTATGTATGTATGTATGTCCATTTCTTCGGCACGCGCTACAGTATAACGGCTAAACGGATTTTGACATGTGAGGTGTCGTTGAATTTGTCAAAATTGTGGTAGTGACATAGGCTATATAAATTTTCAAAATAGCGGCTGTAAATGGGGGAAAAAGTGTGTATTTCTTTCTCTTATCTTAGAAATATGGGTACCAATTGAAAGGTCGTAAAAAGACCATTTCAAAAATATAAATATCATATCATGTTCATATTACTTTTTTAACAAATTATGGCAAAAACTGTACTAAGTGTGCCGTCTCATTTCTATACCATAAATTAAAACTAAAAAGTTTCAAATAAAATTATTATTATAAAAACAAAAACCCGACTGCTTAGAAGTTATGAACTAAAAAGAGAAAAACAAACAACATCTGTATAAAATTCTAAATACTTTATGGTTTTCTCTTTTCAGTTCATAACTTCTAAGCAGTCGGGTTTTTGTTTTTATAATAATAATTTTATAATAAGATGTAGTGGTTTATTACCCGACAAAATACGTTCTCCAAGTCGCAAGCGTACCCTATTACAAACATTACGATATGTTTAATTGATTCCAGAAAATTCACACAGTGACACATCGCGACATTCATGAGTTGGGAATGCCCAACCATTTTCTAATTACCAAAATTAGATTAATGTTTGGTCTATTAATGACGGATTGTATTAATGAACTTATTAAAAATGCTATAAATAGTAAATTATGAATACTGCGGTGTTATTGTCTTGTATAATTTTCAACGTTAAGGTAGAGACAGAATATCACATCACTATGAAAATTGTAAGTATTATAAATACTCATTATATATTATTATATTTTTAAATTCATTACAATTAGCTCTGGACTGTAATTACACCAGTTGGTAAGTGATGATGCAATCTAAGATGAAAGCGGACTAACTTGCAAGAAGTAGCATAGTAAGATCCCCTTTGGTTTCTACACGACATCGTCCCGGAACGCTAAATAGCTTGGCGGTACGGTAGTAAGTATGGCTGAGGCCTGCCACCAGCCAAAATTATTTATTTATACTTAAATTATACCTTTTATGTACATATACCTTATCTTAGAAAACTGTACGTGTGTGTTTTGTAATGAGTTCAAACCACTTAAGCTCGTTGTCAGATCAGTCGTGTAAAATCATTAGTAGGTATACCCGATGACTTTGGGTGTAAGTTCACATTCGTATTTTTATTATTAGTCAGAATTTCAATCAAGTCATCAATCAGTCTACTGATAAATTTAGAACACTACGAAAAATAACTTTTTTTCTTACACTTTTTATCTTGCTTGTGTGGATTAGGTACGTCTAATCGTGATTCGTTTTCTGATCATTTTAACTAACTCTATAGTATAGTTGCGGTACATAAGTGATAATTGAATAATATTGGTATAATAAAGTTGGTCTGATGATAAAGTCGGAAGGTGGCTTCAAAAACTTATATATTTAACAAGATAAACCTATATAATTTGCTCATAAATTTGTCTTAGTAATAATAATAAAAAAAAACACTCAGAGGATCTGTTACATAATTTTTAATATTAAACCTTGTTTTTCTAATCTCTTTATTAAATATAGATTTATTCTATTACAGTTCGTCGTATTGTCCGCATTCTTTGCGGTGTCTCTATGTGCATCAGTTCAATTAAAAGCAAGCCAAGAAGATGACAAGTCAGCGCTTGCTGCCATAAGACACCTGCCGGCTCTAGAACATGAAGAAGTACACGATGACCTTGGACAGTACTCCCTCCGCTACGTCACAGCCGAAGGTACCGTGGTATCAGAGCGCGGTCGCCTCGTCCCCACCGAAGACGGCACTGGTCAAGTTCTGATCACCGAAGGCGAGGTTTCCTATGTCGGTAGTGATGGAAAGACGTACACTACCAAATACACCGCTGGACTCGATGGTTATAAGGCTGAAGGAGATCATTTACCTAAATCACCTGAGTTGGCACCTGCTGCGTCTTCTTGAGCATGAATTTTCAAAGTGAATAAAACTAGACAAACAAAATTAAGTTTTTATTAATTTTACCAGACTATTCATATTGACGACCGAGTGGTGCAGTGGGTAGTGACCCTGCTTCTTCGTCCTAGGCTGTGGGTTCGATTTCCACATCTGGAAAATGTGTGTGAAGAGCATGGATGTTTTCCAATGTCTGGGTTTCTATATATTATAAGTATTTATGTATAATATATATAAAAATATTCATCAATTATCATAGCACCCATAACACAACCTACTTACGAGTACGCTTACTTTGGGGCTATATAGCGATATGTGTAATTGTCCTAGAATATTTATTTATTTAATACTAGCGGCCCGCCCCAGCTTCGCACGGGTGTAATGCTGGTTTGTACCAGTGAAGACGCACGCTGCACGCACGCTCTGCGGGACTGCCGAACGCTCGTCCCTGCATTTTAAATTTGTAATATCTTCGGAAATATTCACTTAAATTACATGCTGTAAAAAGCATATTGATCTATAATAGATGCACAATTTATTTAAAGTACTGAATTGGATAAGGATTAATGCTGTGTTGTTTAAAATTCACTTCGTAAATAATCATTTTTAGTAAAGGATAAAAAATGGTTATGGTGGGTTATCCCTAAGAGATAGACATATACCTTTGAGGACTTTTTTGTTGAACTTTTTAAGATAGACAATACTGTAGTACATTATTTTGGTCTATCTCGTAGGGTACAGCCAGCGTTTGAAATAGAAGCGCAAAAAAACGTGCTTATTTACGACATCACATTAGAAACCTCTAAATTTATCAGTTTATCTCTACTATATTATGCACGTATTACATATATACGTTCCTTAAGAATCACTCTATCTATTAAAAAAAATTGCAACAAAATCCGTTGCGTAGTTTTAAAGATCTAAGCATACATAGGGACAGACAGACGGCGGATAGAGACTTTGTTTTATAGTATGTAGTGATTTATTAATAGCTTTTTAAAAAGCCATTCATTTATAAATGAGAGGGAATATGGAGCTTGGACCCACTTGCTGCTTTAATGTGGGTTGGTGGGCTTCGGATTGTAATTCTGGGCTCTTCAACGGTCACTTTCAGTTGTTGATGATACGGTCCGGGACCGACTACTTAACGTGCATAAGTCGGAGTATAATCAGAGTGAACCCATCCAGGCTTCGAACGTTGGATCTAGAGATCCGAAACTACATAAGTTGACCACTAAACAAACGAGGCAGTTTTTTATTATACCTACCTAGGTTTAACTAGTCAGACCCTTACGACACGCGCTGACATTTAGCTTACGAAATGTGTGCTTGCGCATGGGTTGCGCTACCTACGAAACTGCTAAGTGTGAATGAAGTAGACAAGTTGTGGTCGAACACAATATGGTGATAACCGCGTATTGAACTCTTACATGTGTTGTTTCTAGAGAGTCTGTTATGCTACCACGAAACCGTCGCTATTATTTAGTTGTCATTCTCGTTTCAGTTTACTAGTTTCCACATGGTTGGGGTTAGGGTTGCCATCTCTAAAGGAGAATGCCAGATCCTAACCCAGAAGAACACAAATTGTAAATATGCTAAAAATATCCTATTATTATATAAATGTTCTACAATAAGTCATTTTTACTGTTGGACATCGGAATAAAATTGTGTTAAAAAAAAGTAATCGAGCTATTTCCTTTTAATTTAATTTACATTTTTAAATCTTTATTGTTGCACTGGGTTCTAGTCTTTTAAATCGTTTTTATTGTATGTTCATCTACAGTGGGCTCTAAAAAGCTAGTATCCAGAGTCCTTAAGCCTGTTTAAAAATGTATTTAAGGAAGCTTTGCGACTGTCATGTCAGTGTGACAAATATACGGAACAAGAATACCAAAATGGACGATAACCAACGTTAGGCTCGTGTCGATATTCCGAGTTCTAGAGCTTTTAATTGTAATTTATATTAAATAGTAAACAAAATGCAATAAAATGATGCATAATACATTGTTGTACAATATGTTTTTATTAGTGGGTTAAAGTCCTATACATTGTCTGGCATTCTTCTTTGAAAGACGCGTGAAAACCCCGGATTTTAGAGTGAGAAAGTCGGACATGTCAACAAGATCTTTTAAACATATTCAATGTAATAAAAATAGTTGAAAATGTCATTAATCACCTTTTTTATTTGGAACGGTGAATATACTTGGTTCATCGGTTGATCGTGTTGTGGTGCGAGCATAGTGCGGGTCTCGCGGGCAGCCCAAATTTTTTTTATTTATTTTTAAAACCCGGTCTATAGATGGAACCTACCCCGGACGCTCCTCGGATGCCCTCTAAATTAGGACAAATCCGGGGAAACCCGGACGGATGGCAACCCTAGTTGGGTACATCCGGCATTGCATTGTTATTGATACGAGTATATCAGTAACAGAATTAAGTATTAACACTTTATATTGTAATACGACCAACGACGAACCTAGTTCTAGTAGAAGGTAACTAGAAGCTACCTTAAGTTTTTAATTAATTTAAAGTTTTATTATATACTTATTAGCTGTACCCGGCAAACGTTGTTTTGCCATGTATATTATTTTTAGGAAACATTTTTTTATACATAAGGGTTGATCGTGTAGGGGTGTATGTATTTTTTAATGCCACATTATAAAAAAATGTCCAAAAAATTAAAATACAATTTTAGGGGTGGACCCTTATCACTTAGGGGTATGAAAAACAGATAGTAGCCGATTCTCAGACGTACTGAATGTGCATATAAAATTTCATAAAAATCGGTCAAGCCGTTTCGGAGGAGTTTGGTAACTAACACTGTGACCCAAGAATTTTATATATAAGATTGTTAAGGATAAGGTTCCAATCATAGGTGCCGCGGACCGCGGTTATTGTGTGCTTTAATAAACCCTGAACGCATAAATACGATATTTATGTATGGAGCAACTCGATAGCGCAAGCTATACACCTACTAGCGCCATCTAGTTATAGTGTTGGTAACTAAATTTACAGGCAATCAAAATTGAACACTTACAATATTGTAACTATTATTATATACTTTTATGATTCGAAGGCTATTAAACAGCTAACTCAACCTAACCTTTATGTTGTAGCTACTTATTTATGTACTTAGCTACTTTATTTATATTCTTTGTTTTAATTACTCGTTTAATTACGACAGACTGGTAACATAATATCTTATAAGTATTGACCTGTTGCTAGTTACATCTATGAAAGTACCAACCTACTAGTACTTTAAGGGTTTTATTTTTGCATTATTTACCTACAGCGATATACACACCTGATAAAATAATAATTATTATTATACCTTATATTTTACAACTGTATTTGTATATTAATTGATGCCTACTTGCGTAATACTTTGCGTAATTTTCACTATCCCAAATTATTCCTATTGCTAGTCTTTCGAAATCCTTTATTTACTAAAGATTTTATTTTAGATAATTAGAAAAAATTTATAATAAATTCGTTGCAGTATTTTATAGAATTCCTTGTAGTAATTTTTGCGTGAAAGATAAAGAAACATCTATACACGGATCCTTACAAACTTTCGCATTCAAAATATTAGCGCAAAATACACAATAGTGCAATGAATTATTAACATTATTAAGATAAATTCAATAAAAATATTACGTACAAGCATTCCCTTTCAAATTGAATTTTGAGGTCAAAGGTAGTGTAGGTTTATTATTATGTAACCTGACTTTAGCTTGTTTTTAATCAGTATTATACAGACCGATGCCCGCACATCCTTTTGCGTATAATTTAGAAAAAAGAATAGTTATGCCAAGTCATAAAAAAATATTTTGGAGAGGACCACCCTTATCGTCTAGGGGTGTAAAAAAGACCACGACCATTCTCAGACCTAGCAAATGTACACAAAAAAGTTCATAATAATCGATCGATCGTTTCGGAGAAGTAGGCCAGAGATTAGGTTAAAAACCGACGAAAAAAAACGGAGGAGGTTCTCAATTTGACACGTACCTATATATATATATTTTTATGTATGACCACCCATAACTTTTTACAGAGTTGTCGGATTTTGATCATTCTTTTTTTATTAGAAAGGGCGCACTTCCAAGATGGTCATCATGTTAGGATCTGATGATGATATCCTGGGAACATTAAAGGAACTCTTCAAATTTTATAGGCACACTAAAACCGAAATCGCAGCGATTTCGGTTTTTGTGTAAGTATCGGTAGCTTTTTGGCTCCTTGTGCCGTACAGTACAAATATACACTGAGAGTACGAGTAAGTTACGTGGCGATAAATCACTAAAAAGTAAGAAATAAAAATTTTTAACAAAAGTAGAACCGACTCAAAACACATTCATAAGTAATAAATAACTGTGTCGTTTAGTTGCTTTAA
Organism: Mycalesis mineus; assembly: GCA_034621355.1. Lineage (NCBI taxonomy): Eukaryota > Metazoa > Arthropoda > Insecta > Lepidoptera > Nymphalidae > Mycalesis > Mycalesis mineus. The sequence continues at coordinate 10,282,631 of CM067887.1, read as the reverse complement.
TTTACTTAAGCATATCTAGGAGTCGGTGCCAGCCAAGGTTTTTACTTTAAGGACATTACCTAGAACCCACAAACTGCTTTACTACGTAAAATAAATGTTCCTTAAACTTGCTGGCACCGACTTCATCGATATGCTTAAGTAAATTAAAGCAACTAAATGACACAGTTATTTTTTACTTTTTAGTGCATTTTGAGTCGGTTCTATTTTTTATTATAAATTTTTACATATTTAATTGTGTGTTTTTACTAATTTGCCCGAAGTGGGAAGTTCCAGTAGTTGTGAGTCGTAGATAAATATTTATGGTAGACATACTTAGTGTGATAAATAATGTACTTACATAAATTAATAATAGTCTATTGTCTAGGTATTACATAATTAAAAGTCATAATAAAGGCATTTATGGGTTATGCAGTAAAAAACAAACGTATATTTCCAAACAAATAAATATCTAAACATCTTTACTAACTTTCATATGTTTGATGCCAATTCATTATTGTATTATAAGCCTTTTGTAAAGACTTCCATCCAATTGTCAACGGGAAAATAAAACAACAAATTACCTTTAATTTATGTATTCTTTAGGAAAGCTTCGATACAAAAGTGTAAAAATAAAAAAAAACGTATCCTATGGCACAAGTTAGATACAGTATTACTCATGGGATGTACAAAACACAGTTACAACTGAGATCGAGTATTATATTCTGTTAGTATGGACGGCACTGGTATCGACCAGGGTTTTAGTTATTTACACGGTCAAGTTGACACCAGTTGTATTAATAAACTATTGGATGGAGGTTTTGGGTTTGTAACCTTCAGTGTCAGCGGTGAAGGTGACGGTGTAGTGCTTGCCATCGGGAGCGACGTAGGAGTATTGCCCTGTTACAGACAGTGCGGCGTTTTCGGACTGAGGGTTGTCGATCTTGCCCTCTTCTTGTCTTGATGTACCATCGCTGGTTTCATACCTGTGTAAGAGAAGTAAGTTAAATTAAGATAAATAAAAAAAAACTATTTTTGCCGATGGTCGAACTATTGTATAAACACACTAACATCAAATTAGTATTCTTTATTTCAAATCAGCTTGATGTACTAGCACCTTTAAAACGTCATGGTACTTTTTAAACGTTCTATTATATTCGGTATCTTGTTCTTCTAGTTGTCGGTGTAAGTATATGGGCTTATGAGGATTTGCCTATACATAAGGTTGACGGGCGCAGGGTAATATTTAATAAGATTCCCGCAAACTGCTCGGTTATTCCTGCAGCTGGTATAAGGGGGTAATGGATCGATCTAGCAAGGTTTTATTTTTAGAAAATATTGTTTGTATCGGAACTCTGACTGTTGTCTAAGGGAAATACCTATTGAATTATAAAGAAAAAGAAGTTAAGCATGGAGAAGTTTTTCAGATAAGATAAGAGATCCGTCATCTAAATCTTTAGTCTTAATTGTCTCACCTTTATACTATATGGAATAACAGATCCTAAGAATGCTTCGAAGGTACAAGTATCACCAGTATATTAGTATCAAGAATGTCGTGGAATGGCATTAAAAGTTCAGAAATACTAAGTAATTGAATTCTTAGAACGTGCAGATAAATCTCTAAGATCAGTTAAAAGGTAGGTCGTCCTCAATACAAATATGAGAGTTCAAACGTGATGTGTCCAAAGTTCAAAGAGAGCATCAATGATTACGTGAAATCTTTAGAATACCAGTCATAGTTATTGACATACTTTACAATACTTTGTTGTTGCAATCGGGTTGGTGCATTTAATTACTGACAATATTATATTACAATACTTTAACCCTTGACATCAAAGAGTTTGACGTTATTTTCTGTGTGTCTGTCTGTGACCTGACGAACCTTCAAAAGATTTAATTTTCTACTAAGATGCGTTTTTTTGGAACCTAATATGGTCATGGTAATCCTTAGATACGATACTTACGATAAAGATACGATAAGCTATATCTAAGACACTTGCTTTTTAACCGACGAAAAAAAACGGAGGAGGTTCTCAATTCGACACGTATATTTTTTTTATGTATGACCACACATAACTTTTTACAGAGTTGGCCGATTTAGATAATTCTTTTTTTATTAGAAAGGGCTCACTTCCAAGATGGTCATATTGTCATCATGTTAGGATCTGATGATGATATCCTGGGGAAATTGAAGGAAGTCAAATTTTAGAGGCACATTTGCAGCGATTTCAGTTTTTGTGTTAGTATCGGTAACTTCTTGGCTACAAGTGCCGTATATATATATAAATATACTATGACAGTATAGTACGAGTACGTTAAGTGGCGATAAATCACTAAAAAGTAAGAAATAAAATTTTTTAACAAAAAATGGAACCGACTCAAAACGCACTAAAAAGTACAAAATAACTGTGTCATTTTGTTGCTTTAATTTACTTAAGCATATCTAGGAGTCGGTGCCAGCCAAGGGCTCTACTTTAAGGACATTACCTAGAACCCACAAACTGATTTACTACGTTAAATAAATGTTCCATAAACTTGCTGGCACTGGCTAAATTAAAGCAACTAAATGACACAGTTATTTTTTACTTTTTAGTGCCTTTTGAGTCGGTTATATTTTTGTTAAAAAATTTTATTACTAATAAGATAGCTTTCTGTCAGTATTTTTAAGCTTGGCAGTAGTGCCGTTATTAGAGTCATGCAAGCTATGCTCAGGCGCAAGCTATGTATAGGACGCAAGCCCTGCATAGACGCAGGAATGATCAGGGTGCCTGGTGTGAGTTTATACCTAGTCATTGTAAAAATAAAATGTAACCAGTAGTATCATCAAATTTCCATGGAATTTGACATTACGAGTGACTATGTTTTTTCACGGTGACTTGGTATGAACTCACACTAGCCCTTTTGACCTGGACCACACACAAAGAAAACCTAAGAATTATTTACAGAGTCAACTACAAACTTAAATGTTATGAAGCTCTCATAAAAGCTCATTACGATACTGCTTCGCAATAAGTTTTTATCGGTAGCTACTGGCTCAACTCATGCGACAGTCAACTCATGCGCAGTCTTAAATCGACGGCCTCCGTAGCGCAGTGGTGTGCGCGGTGGATTTTTATGACGAAGATCCTGGATTTGATTCCCAGCGGGGCAGATTGAGACATTTCTTAATTTGTCTTAGTCTGGCTGGTGGGAGTGGGACGTACCGCCAAGCGATTTAGCGTTCCCGTACGATGTCGTGTAGAAACCGAAAGGGGTGCGAATTTCATCCTACTCAACAAGTTCGCCCGCTTCCATCTTTCACTGCATCTTCACTTAACATATGATAGCAGTCAAGGGCCAACTTGTAGTCGATAAAAAAAATCCACTAATTCCTATATTGACCAACCCTGAAAATCGGGTCCAGGATTTTGCTATTACGTAACAAAGTTTAAAAACCATATCTATGGGTTAATTTATGTCGGTCCAGCAAGTGTAAGAGTATCAGCTCTTTCCCAAAATGAGGTAAGGCGTTTTTGGCGTTCTACATTTCCTGTGTCATTAACATAAGGCGTAGATGTGCATTATATGCCTGTTATTACACCAACATCAACTTCAATTTGAAGTTCAGCAATGCAACGGCAACAGCTTCATTTAGGCCATGCAATAAGCATGGCCTAAATGAAGAAGTAATTTGAGAACAAAATTCCCAACTAGTAACAAAAAGTAATAAGTAAACTAGAAGTATGAAAACAAGCCTAATTTGAAATTATCAAGAAAGATGGATATATAGATTGTACATATCTTATTGATTGCGTGTTATTAGTTTTCATTTGCCTCTTGTGTCATAAAGCAATTTATTAATTTGCGAACTTCAGTAATGCATTACCTAATGAACTAACGATAGTATTATGATAAATATTATTCATTCTTGCCAATGCTATATGTAAACGCAAACAGAGGCCATTTACATGACTCTATATATGTTTTTTTTTCTCCGTATATCTCAAATCCCATAAGATTTGGGTTCTGTACAATCTAAAAGAGGTCTGCTTCCCTACTTATTTACCGACGAGGGCTATTAAACTTATAGTATTGACAAACATGTACCGCAAAGCATCTTAGTGTTTCGGTACGATGCTTTGTATAAACCAGGCAGGAGTACCTACATGGTAAATAAACTGTACTATTTACTAATCAGCGGGATATCGTCTCAAAATGTATTTCTACTTAAGGCTAAAATCCAGTCAAATGTGTTATCATCACCGTCATCATCATATCAGCTAACAGATATCCACTACATGACAGGTCTTTTATAGGGACTTAGCAACGTCGCGGCCTGTACCACCTAATAGCTCGATCTCTTTAATCCAATTACTGGGAAGTCGACCATCACTTCCGGTGAATTTCGGGCTCCCAAAATCTACCAGATTTAGCGGTAATTGGTCAACCGCTTTTAATTTTTTTTAAACTTACGCGAAGCTGTATCCATCAGGCTGTACATCGCTGTCGAACCGCAGGATCTGGACATCCTGGGGATTTTGGGGAGCTGCGGCGCAAAGCGCGGCCAGGACGCACACAACTGTCACCTGTGGAGAAATGCATATTATGATAAATGAATGTTATTTTAATAACTTTTTACACATCTTTGCGACTTCTTTCGCAAGATGTTCGTTATTTTCGTTCGAAAAATTTTCTTTGTTATGTCACGGGACAGATATTCATTAAAAAAGCTTACTTACTTAAGCTTCATTACTTAAGTTACGCTTAAAAACTTTATCGGAAAGTAACGGTCAACACAGAAGAGGTTTTAATAAATTAGAATAATTCCATCAACGAGTAGTTAGACTATAATTGTTTCTATGCAAGAATAGGTTGTTTAATTTTTGCTGGTTCTCCTCGACAGTCTGCTTTACAGATAGATGGTAGAGACTTTACTGACATACAAACTTGACGTTTTTAAAGTGCTTATATAAAAACCCATTTGAAATTAATTAAGTTTAAGTAGAATTTGCTTAGGCATAGGTTATTGAATAAATAAAGTATTTACTATTATACACCGGACTACTTATTTGAAAAAATTAAATTTTCTCAAAATTAGAACGTCTATGAATCGCCGGCTGGGAAAAATGAGAAAAGTGAGGTTTTCTGTGATTTTCTTAAATTTTCTTTGTTTTTCATGACTTGTATATTATTGTAAAAAAAAACAAATAAAGAAGGTAATGAATAAATAATTGTTTAAGTAAAAGATGTTCGTGAAAAGCTGCGGTCAGGAAGATAATATAATCCTTGACATTGCGCATATTATTACAAGTGGATTCCTCACTTTACAGCCCTCAGCATCGCTTATGTTAGCTTTCAAGAATTGCACTCGGAGGACCAGACAATAAATTAAGATATGAATAAATTACCAAATAGAAAAAAAAATTAATTAATTATTTAATATTAGTTGTGTGCCTTTCTGTTCCTGCCAATTCCCAAATATTTTAAAAGGTTTTTTACAGGTAGATATCCTGTAGAATGCAGCAAAACATAGGCAATTTTAAACTGAAATCGAACTTAAGGGAAAAGTTTTGAATGATGAAATGAATTGAAATGAATTTGCGTGTGTCTCACGGAAATAGATGAGGTCATAGAAAAAATAATTATATTTTTGAAATTAAAAGCTTAAAACATTAGAACTCCTAGAGTACTTTGTTCATATTGCGTTACATAAGCATTATTGACCTTTCATAGTATTTTGCAACACAGCTTACGATAATCACTAATTACTTTTGACCGTCAACAGTTAATGAAGTTAACCTATTAACATGTTACACCGTATACCCTAAACAGAACTTTCAGGCACCGAAAAAATTAATTAAAATTAAGAACCTTCGAATTAAATATTAAATTATATAATAATATGAGACTCACGTATTTGAGCATGGTGTTCAGTCTACCTCGTGAGCACAAACTAACGAATGAGTAACTATTGTGGAATCGTCGATTTTATATGCATTCTGAGATGCAGTATTGGCAGAAGGCTGACATCATATGATGGAGCGTTGTACAAACCACCACTCTCCTCCGAAGATGTCTCATGTTTTTTGTTAACTTTACCCACAATCACATGCGGATTGCTTGCCTGACAATACACTAAATATTGACCCGAGCACTTACTGTACGTGCCCAATTAAGAAAAGTGTTACGTTTTATTTACTTGCACTTACGTTGACATCAAAACTTTTTAACTATTGCACTATGCTTTCGTCTTACGACTTTATTTCGTAGGTTCGTTGTTTGTTTTCCATTAAATGTTACTTGTATTTTAGCTGGTTTTAATTTTAACATTATCATATTTACAATTGTACGTTTTCTATTAATGAAATATAGTTTTGAGTTTTACTTTAATGTACTAAATAGCCAAACACTAAAATTGGAAACGTTTATTATCGGTGTACACATTCAGCTGATCCAATTTTATACTATTTTTTATTAGTCATTGGTCTAGTACAAAAGTGCTTTTTTCCTTAACTTTTTTCAGCAGCCACGAAAAAATACAAACATAGTATTATTCAATTCGAAATAAAGCTATACTATATTTACTAAAAATAAAAATAAATTTAATATCGCATTATAATGATTTCCTTACAAAAGCGAGTATAAGTATCTATAAATATCACCTACATAAGATTCCCATAGAAAAAAATTATAATAATCAGAATATTACAAGCAAAATTATTGAATTGCTACACGTAGTCATAAATTAGTTTCTCTAGGAATGCGTTCGAGCAGAGTCCAGAAATCATTTCTGGGGATCAGTAATTATTTGATTTGATTGATGATTTGATTTTAATATCAAAGGAAGTTTTAGACTTGCCCTTAAAAAGTTACCTAAAATAAATTAAATACATATTATTATTATTTTTAGCATCACTTTAAACGAATTAAGTAATGCTAAAAATTTAGCGTAAAAGCCACTTGTGAACTATTACGTGGAGATAGCAAAATTAAGATTTCGCGCCTCTATATGAATGTGGCATATCTCTCGAAGTGTCAATAACAGGTACCATGATAATTTATGTTATTTAAGTACTTTGACCGATAGAAGTTATAATTATGAATAATTTTGAGGTTATACGTTTTTAACATGCCCGATATTATGAAGTTCAATCAGAAGCTATCTCAAAAGATGGGTCGGATCACTTTACCCTAAAGAAAATTTTCAGTTTTGACAATATAAAGTTTGTATTAGCTGTGTTCAAGCTTTTGTTGCTTCGTACTTGTAAATTATAATTATGTAACATTATAAATCACAAGTATGAAGAATATCAAAAATATTCTTAATACTAATACTTAAATTCTAATAAAACAAATAGATATAGCCCAAAAGCTTCATAAAATCTGCTTGAAGCTTTACTAATTCTAAATTAACGTGATAACATGAAACATCCAAGTGAAGTCGCGGAAGTTTCCCATTGGATTGACAACTTAATCTTTGGTCAAGGTTAAATCAAACAGTTTTTGCGTCGATTTAATTTAACAACTCGTAAACCCCCTAACTCAGTATGATTAAAAAATATTATATTTAAAATTATTTTTAATCCAATTATAGAGCATTTGAGCAGTTTGTTATATATCCTATCTTTTATATTGTATATCATATTCTTGTTGTGTATAGTTCATGGTACTCACTTTCTGGACAATTATGTTAAACTAGCACACGCCTGGGGCTTTGTCCGCGTCGTAAATAGTGTGTTACAACGTTCCAATATTAAAAAAATGTATGTAAATGTTGATAAATGCCTTCGCAAACGTTTTTGTAGTCCTAATAACTTTTTTGTAGTAGTACATTGTTTCGTTATATCTCAAAGGGATAAAGCAGCGTTTTCGATTAAAGCTCCCAAGCGGACTAAATTTGTTCGACTTTCCCAATAGTTATTGTCATATTTTATCCACTTTACATTAAACCTTGACAAATTTTATAGGTATAATTAAACCCTCTTCAGTTATCACCGATTGGTAAAAACTGCAAGACAGTCCGTTCAGTAGTCTTTGACTTTTACACTAAGACAACAAACGGACGCGGCGGGGGACTTTGTTAATATACATGTACGGGTTAGCTCAGGTTTGTGTTTTGGTCTAGTACAATATTATTATTGGCTGTAGGTTTATCACTGACTGGTTTGAGACAGCATAAAAGCCCTGTCAGAGTACAGCAGAGTAGAGCACTAGAGTTAAAATAATGTGTGTACACTGAACTTCTTTCTAAAGGTACGTCCAGTATCAGTTATTAAACTTTATACGTAAAATTAATAAAAAAGTTGAGATATGTCTACGGACACTTGGATGAAATGAAGTTGTTATATAATTTGGTCGTGTTCGGGTAGACGTACGTGTTTGTTGTTTGTCTTCCCGCGGTGCGTGTTTTGGAGTGCTGTCGAGACGACGGCAGCACAGAGCGGCAGCGCAACGCAGGTTGCTTTTCCTTACCAAGCAATACAATAGCTTACTATATCAAAAAGTGTCGTTACAACTTTTCGTGAGAATTTTTTTCCATCTGCCCCCTTTCACAACGCGCGATAAGGAACTTCGTTCCAAAAGTGCCGCTAGTATCGGACTCTGTTGAATATTTTTTTTCTGTCACATGATAGACCCCGCACCCGCACGATGAATCCAAAGAATGCAAAGATGTTCGTATCTACGGTCGATTTACCATGTTATTAAAAATATTAAGCTCAAAGTACACTAATACTATAAAAGAAATACGACAAAGACGTACTGCCAAGCGATTTAGCGTTCCGGTACGATGTCGTGTAGAAACCGATAGGAGTGTGGATTTTCATCCTACTCCTAACAAGTTAGCCCGTTTCCATCTTAGACTGCATCATCACTTAACATCAGGTGTGATAGCAGTCAAGGGTCAACTTGTAGGCATTAAAAAAAAAAAACGTTCATATCATATACATTTTACGTAAGTATATCACAATAAGCTTTTATTAGACGTACCTAAACTTTTCCATTAGACGACGTTGTTAAGAAATAGTACGTGAGTGAAAACACAATGGGTCAATCGAAAGTTTCATATTGCTAACGTTACGAATATGTGTGACGACACATGTGCAAATATTGTACCTACACATGTCTTTTTGAGCCTTTTAATGTACAAATAAATATTTGTAAATATTAAAGCTTACGTGTGTATGCACTAACACGTTTAGTTTTTTGCGAATATTAAGACAACAGAAAGTTGATGGATTGTAGTGTTAATTCGATGTAATAGCTACTCGTAAATATTAACTAACTGGGAGCGGAAGATTAATGCGTTGATAGTCTACAAGTGACTGCCCCGTTGGTCTGGTGGTTAGCCTATGTGGCTTCGATTACGAGGTCCTGGGTTCGATCCCTGGGTCGGGTCATGGAATAATTCTGAGCTTTTTCATTCTTCTATGAAATGTTCAGTACATTCCAAGCCCGGATTCCAAGATTGGTGGTCTTACACCCCCGTGCCTCGGAGAGCACGTTAAGTCGTCGGTCCCGGTCACTATCATCAACATCTGATAGTGATCATTAATAAATGAAACATTATCACTCTAAGCCCGCCAACCTGCATTGGAGTAGCGTGGTGGGTGTACGCTCTATATCCCCTCTCCTGTAAGGAGGGAGGCCTGGCCCTGTAGTGGGCCGTTAATAGGCTGATAATGATGAGTCTACAAGTTTATACATAGCTGTCTATATAGCAAATCTTTACACAAAGATTTATGTACAAATCGTTATATTAAACATATTTTCGAAAAATGAAATGTGAATGGTAAACAGAACATTGGACACACACAATAGACACCATACATTTTTGTTTAAAATGTTTGTCTGTTTGTTTGCTCAAGCATTACTCTTAAAAAAATAAAGCGGTTTCAGCGGGTAGATTAAGCTTAATTTTGAGCAGGATTTGTTTAGTTAAAATCAGACGTAAGATAAAAAATATCTGAAAAAACCGTTGTGAAGTTAAGAGTGACAAATAAGTCACCTTCTTTTTGTCTTTTGTTTTGTTTGTTTTTGAAGTTTGCATTTTATGTATTATGCGACCATGTAAATCACCCTTTATTTTAAATAAAATCACTGAAATTACGAAAACACTAAACTGAGCTCACCAGTCTGAGATACAGTCTTTACCTGTCTTTGTTTAACACGATACTATGGATAGAGGGAGATAGTGAGAAATTTGAAATTTACATTGTCGTTCGTTATAGAATAGCACTAAAAATGTAACACCTTGTGTGGGCTTTAATGACAATTTTAATTTCAGACTGAAAAGCAGCAACAGCAATCAGTAAGGCGATAGTGTCTTTCCTTACTCTGTCAAGAGACCCAGCTTTTTTCATTAATGTCCTTGGAAGGTTGTATATGTACACTACTTATCTCATGGGCGAAGTCTGCTAGAACAATAATAAAACAAAGATCAATAGTCTGAAGAAAGAATTCAAAACAACGATGTCGGTGAAACTACAGAAGCAACAGGATTAAAGAATATTTCAGCGATCTAAGCAATGTCAACGTATTTAAAATTTTTAAAAGTAAAGAAGCTGTTCTATAAAACTATTTCTGTACTATACGTAGAAGATACATTGAACCATTTTCTAATTCTGTTGAGAGACGACAAAAGCCGAGTGTTCAAAGTTTGCACAACATATTATTGTAACGTCCCAGGTGACAGAACTCTTTATAAAGCTCTGCTTTAAAACATGTATATTGTTACATAAACGTTATTTATTTAATATCTAAAATATTGTGTCAGTTTCTTAAGTTAAAGAAAAGCGTGAAGGAATTCCGTGAAGCTTTAATGCTTAACTTAGACTGACATTAAGGCAAATCGAAGCGATGCGTCTTCAATTTTGCAAACAGCAAATAATTCATAATTTTTTTTTAATCACTAAAATGTAAAGTTGTATTACACAAAACTGAAACAACGAGCGTTGCTCTATTTTTGATTTTGTAAGTTATAGAATTGTTTGAAAATGGAGATGAATTTGCTGTAGTCAAAAATCAAGACGATCGGTCCCAGTCTTAAGACCATTTTGTTTATTGATGGGATAAACATATAACCCACTCTTAAGTAGAAATCATTTCTCGTGATAGAGCAAAACTTGTTAAGGTAAAGGGCACGTTCTACAACACATCAGGATTACGGGTAGCCCCTCTACCCGTAATCCTGAGGTGTTAGGTGTTAAGCCATCATAAGCAGCTAGAAAAGTTGCACATAAGACAATAAACGTGTCGTTGGGAGACGCTGGCCGGCGCTGATGTGAAGAGCCATAAAATGAAGAATAGGTTGAATACTCATCAAGCATATATTAAGCTAAATTGCAGAAGCAGCAGTTGGTTCAGTAGTTTACCTATTCGGCTTACGAACCGTTAAGTTTAAATTCCCAGAAAAATCTGTCAAGCCACAGGCTGTTAACAATAATTTCTTTACGAAGAACACAGCCGTCAGTTCCGATTATTGTCATTGACATCTGATAGTGTCGTTAAAGATTCAAATATTAGTCCGAAGCACCCCAGCTTGCATTCTAGAAGCGTAGTGGATCTACCTGTCCGATTCTTAAAATAAAAAAAAAGATCTGCATCTAATTGACAACCTCATCCCTTTTTTTAAGATAGTCAAAATATTAATTTTTAGGATATAATTTTAGAGAATCCTAGTACTGTGTCTAGTTGCCTAATTATAAATCAGATGGGCAAGCAGGTAGATACAAGTAATTTAATTTTCGTTTGTATAACAAAGGTAGCAACTTTTTGTGAGGTTAATCAAATGCGGTCATAGGTGCTTATATACAGTAATCATCAAGTAGGTATCTGTGTAATATGTACTTATTCGAATACGCAAACAACCTTGACCTTTTCACAAGTCATAGCATATTGTGGGTAATGATGCGCTGAATCGATTCTTGAATACGATAAAAAATAAGAGTTTGAAAAAATAATGTGTCAGTTATCTTTTCAAAAGGACTGAATGAAACTAGAGTGAATAATAAGTAAACAAAATTTAATCTGTTCTCATTAGAAATATCTATATAAAAGTGCTTTTTAAGGGTTTGTGTAAATAAACACTAGCAGCTGCTTCGGCTCTTTGCTTTCTTGAAATTCGCAGGCTACGCTGACGCATGTCTTGACATAAACTTCGTTGTCTGTCAATACATTTGACAAGATTTGTGTTCCCAGAGACACGTGGACATATAAAGTTGAATTTAGTATCAAAAAAATTAGGTCTAAAATCATTTAGCTGCGAAAAAGAATCTTTTAAGAGAACTTACGGAAATAATAAGTCTTTGATGCTGCGTTTATTGCCTGTGCCTATAAGATATTTTTAGTTTGGTTATGATTTTGGTAAAACAATGTAATTTAGTAGGTACCTGTACGTGTAGTTGGGGTCTTATTTAGGTATTTTAAAAACAAATTAAGCTTATGAAACACACATCATTTAATGTGACCAAAGTAAAACAGGTTAATCTTTTCAATTGTTTGTTTCTTTCAGACATTTATTCTACAACTCTACATAATATACATATTATGATGTTGTTCTTTTTTAACATTTTCAAGTGCTAACAGCTATTTATAACAATAATTAAATTACTATGGATGGACCTTATTTGTACTAAAAAATATCATTATTAATTTTTATCGATTATGTTATAGCACAACACTATTTCAGATTAGCTTAATCATGAGGCGTCTAAGATAATAACAGTTTTTGTCGTAAAGGTAAATTAAATATAAAACTTATTTCTTTCGACACATACAAAAATAATAATTTTGCGGTTTGTGACGCTGCGTGAAACATCGAATAGATTTTTTCATACTAAGCCTGATTTTGAATCATCAATACATATTTTGTAATTATTTTTTAAAATTATTTTTACTACTTCTAAATAGAAAAGAGTAGATTTTTGACTCATAAATAATTTTTTAAATTAAATCGTTTATAAATGAAACATTATCACTGTCCTAGAGCCTGAAAAATCCAGCATTGGAGGCATCGTAGAGGGTTTACGCAAAAATTTCCATATTCCCTCTCAAAAAATCAAAACCTAAGGAGTTGGAGGCTTGGATCTTGAAATTTGGTGGACCGTTAATAGGATGAAAATAATTTTATGATGTATAAAATAATGTTTTATTAAATATTATGACTCCCTATTTCTCTAACCCTTATATAAAATATAAATACTTTTCATATTACCTTTAAGCAGTAACAAATTAAAAGTTCTATGTTAACACAGTCAAAGGATATAGCAATAAATGAATTAATAAAATTTTAGGGAATTAACCAAAATAACGGTATTTATTTGAATTTGAAATTTGGTACAAAGCAACGTCATTAGCACAGAAAATGGAAAAATAACAAACTATAAATTTTTATATCATATAATAAAAATTTTTTTGATAATATACAATGCTAATGGCCGCGTTGCGTCTTCACTTAAATTTAATCCACAAATCTGTCTTAAAGCTGTATCAACAAAGATTGATGTCAACACAATCAAAAGATACAGCATAAGCCTCATATTTAACTCTCTACTACTCGCAGCTAGTCCTAGAATCTTGAAATTTCGTTTGAAGCAATGTTTAGGAAAAATTTCGAAATCCTTAAAATATAGAACTCACGAAAGTCGCACTTGGCCGGTTTTTTTTTAATTATTTAGACTACTAATAAAGTATATTTTTGACTTTTTTGCATATTTTTTCCACTAAATAATAAACGATAATTAAGCCCGATTGGAGCACGTCGGGCCATTTCTCTTTATGTACTTAGGCCAATGATGATGATGAAATGATTTTTTATGAAATATTACTATCATTATTGTTTTTGTCTAGTCTAAAATAAAAATTATTTTCATATTACCCGCTTAATATTCATGTTTCGGCCCTTAACATATATCCATAAATGAATTATAAAATTTTATTAATTCAAAGATACGTTATTTGTTTGAATTTGCTTACTAATCATTATCTAACAAATTTTAAATAACAACTAGGTATATATTTGATATTATCTTAGCATTTTATAGTACTATAAAAGCTCGTGGCCGTCGGCTTTGCGTCATCACCTAACCTAACCACAAGATATGGCTAACAACAAAGATTGGTGGCCTCATTCAGGTAATCCTTAAGTTTTCCCTCCGGTAACCTAGGTAGGTAAGTAGATAGATGTTCCCTCATAAAATATAAACTAGTTAAAGTCCATTCCTTCTTTATAGACACAAAAATGATGTTTCTATTTGCATATTTGTGCCACAAAATGATAAAAAGATATAAAAATAGTTGGGCCATTTTTCTTAATGTACTCACGAGCTACCTTTTTAGTTGTCATTATTGTTTTTGTATAGAACAAATGAAGTATAGTAGAACCCTGGGACTTCACGCGCGATCAAAATGTTGTTGTGTGATCATCAGAGAACACACACAAACTTGTAGTCGAAAGAAAATATGGATAAAGGAAGCAATCCCTAAAGGTAATCCTAATAAAGAGGAACAATCTTTCAATACACTGTTTTGTTATATAAAATAGAGTTTACATTAAATGTTTACAGGCGGCGCAGCTCTTCTAACAATTATCGTCATAAGTGAAGTTGTGTTAAAATCTGTAAGTGATTCTTAGTTTTAATTTTGTTTTTGTATATACCTACCATGGTGACTGTTTACTGGTGGTATTTTATAGCAATATATTTTTATGTGTTTTTTTTAATACTTCATAATAAAAGTCTAGAAAACCGTAATTACGGTGTTTGAAACACCTTAGTGAGCGTAGCATGCTCACTATTATACGCCATCGTCGCTTCCATCAACCTGAAGTAAAAGTTTATTAAGTCCATGAACTTAACATAATTGTGTTTTCGGTTATGCTATTGTCTGTAATTTCACCTAAAACCATACCCTGATAATATAGCAAATCGTAGAATTGAGAAGAGGGTGGTATTTAGGAGAGCACGAAAGTCGTTTGTCGCGGTCAAGCACATTAAACTCTAGTGAGGGTTATAGTGATAAATATTTTCAAAGCTTGTCCAAACTCCTAATCTCTTTTTCTGTAAGGATAGAGGCCTAGACAGTAAGTGATTAAATCTGATCTATAAGGATATAATGTATAAGTTTTATAGGCTGGATATAAGGTAGAAATTTTTTGTCCTAAATTTTCACCCGTTGGTTATAATAAAAGTCGT